>OZ026843.1:687368-2106546 GCA_964023205.1 Lutraria lutraria | reverse complement strand
CAGTAGAATGCAGAAGGTGTGACATTTACATTTTTCTGCATCAATTAAAGTTAAAAAAGGGCTGGTATCTGCTGACTTAATCATATGTGTCCCTTCGTCTTATCAATTCAGTTCATCATTAGACATTTCAATAATCTCTGTTCACAATGATTTCAGTGAAAACAAGAAAAAGAGGTCAATCTACGTCTGTTGAAGAAAATGTGAAAGAAACTGTTGCTAGGAAACAAGAGAGCCTAGAAGAAGTATCAGACAGTCCTGGACCTCCAAATGCTAAGCGACAAAGGATTGTTGAAGAAGCTACTGGCAGGCTTACTTCATCTAGACATGGTAAGGATGTACATAATTATGAAGTTAAATTCAGCTTTTTATCTGGAGTGTATATGAATTTTTGAAAGATTTCTAAGTGTCCTATAAGTCTGTGTTAAATTTCTTACATCATTTACTAAAGGCTGAAAATAAAAATAAGTTTGTTTGGAGTGCTCCTACCTTAACTCAAGAAGATCTGAGCAAACAAATACAAATGTAAAATCAAATGTCTTTTGGGGAGCAATTAGTTACATAGTGAAAAAAACATCCCTACCTACCTAACCAGTGCTAAAATTCTGGGTCAGAGCACTCCAAACCTATATATTTTTATTTTCAGCCTAAGCACCACATGACCATTCTTTGCAATCAAGAAGGAGATTGAATTTTATGGTTGTATTATTTATTTTAACTTTGAAAAAATATATTTGTATGAATTTCAGGAAAACTTACACGCCAAGATGGCACTGACACACCAGAGAAGGATGTGGATGACCCTGAGCCTAAGTCTACACCATCCAGCAGTCGTCCAGCTTCAAGTCTTAGTATTAGTACGACACAGTCCAGTACGACCACGCCTACACCTACTCCTCCACCGCCATCAATGAGTTCCCATAGAGCTCAGTCATTAGACAGTGTGGAACAAACAACAGATATTGTGCCAATGAAATCTCCAAATGATGACGATGTTATGAGAAATATTGCGAAACCACCAAAAAAGAGAAAAGCGCCAGATGATATCGACACTGATGTCATGACAGCTAATTCTTATGTTTCTAAGCAACCAATGATTGACTTACATCATTGGAAGAACCAGAGAGTTCTAGCATGTAAAGATCTGACTTTCCAAGCTGGTGTTATTCGAAATATTTGTCAGAATCGTACCATTGGAATTTTGTTTGAAGGAAATACAGATGTTACAAATTTTTCGGTATTTGATTCAAAGACTTGTAATATTGTTGGTGACAACCCGCCACCTGCCATGACTATATCAGTTGGTTGTCAAGTTTGTGTACGGACTAATCCAGAACAAAACATTTTCTATGAAGGATTAGTTGTTGAGAAGAAAGTGCAGCAACCTGTTCAATACAGAGTACGTCTGCAGCATCCAGAACATATCGCTGTCTTTGGACAGGAAGTCTGGTTACCGCGTGCTAACATACGTCTGCTTCAACCACCGTGGCACGATGAATTGGAGGATGGATATCTAGAACAATCTCTGCCTCCCGTCACACCCACAGCTACACAACCTACATATCAATACAGGGTAAACTTTTCCTTTATTTGCTGTTACTGTAGTTATACTTCAAGTCATTTTTGTTTTATTCTGTGATTGAAGGTCAATACTTTGACCTTTGCTAAAAATGACATTTGGTATTATTTTGCCCTCACTTTCTGGCTATATTGGAGTCTGTCTGTCTGTCCCGAAACTTGTCCAGGCTTTAACTTTGTCATTCATTGTAGGATTTTGTTATTACTTACCACAAATGTTAACCATCATTATAATAATATGTCACACTCAACTACCATGCCTGTAGCTTCAATGTCAAGGTCACACTTGGAGTTCAAAGGTCATAATTTTGGTCTTTTTGCCATATCCGCTCTGTTACTTTGTTATTCATTGTAGGATTTAGTTATAACTCGCCACAAATATACTATGCAGCATGTGGGGGTATTTGTCACCTTGTGACAGCTCTAGTTTAAATTTTCATGTCAAGATAAATGTCAGTAAGTGATACATCTGTATCCAAAGTTTTGGTTTATAATTCCTGCCATTCATATACCTCTCTATCAATGTCTGAAATGTAGTTCATAAACTTATGACTAAGTTTCCTGTTTAGTTTCTATCTGATACTCAAATATCATGAGTTGTTTTTGTCTTGTAAAAAATGTTCTTTTGTTGTCATAATTTTTCATGATTTTGGTTGCCATTTAAGTGGGTGGACTTGGTAACCTAATTATCTAATTTTGACAAACACTTTCTTCAATTATTATAGATATTGCTGTTTGATAAATTATAAAATATAATATTTTCTCTGATTTTCTTGTAAATCTTAACAACAGTTGTTTTCAACATATTGTACAACAGATATTGTTTTACTTAGTTGTAAAACTACTAGCATTTGTGGTTTTATATACAAGAATCTAAAATGCAGGAGGTGAGACATTTACAGAGATATGTATTTAAGGAATAACAAACTCTAGATAGAGACTGATGTACCTGTAGACTAGTATTAAAGAAACAGCGTGGATATGTAATATGAATCAAGCACTTGTAGAGAATATATTGATTTCACACAGATTTCAGAATAAATTATAGGTGGGCAGTAAACAGACATTACACAAATTTACATTTAAAAAAAGGTGGAATTCAGGTGGGAAGCACACTGTGTCATTAAAATAATGCTGTACAAACTGCCTGTTTGTATTGTGAAGCTTACAGATGACTGGGAATGTCTCGTCTGATCCTCTATGAATAAAGTCTAAATTATAATCATAACAATTTAACATACTTGTTGTATATCTTGAGATATGAGTTTCCATGAAAATTTGAAATTAGTGCTATTTCTTTCATATGTCGCTATGTTGCTGGCTCCATGTGGAAGCGTAAGTTAGTACTGGTTAAGGGAACCGGCCGCTGGATTTAACTGAAATATCATTGAAAGTCTGCATTAAACCTTCTGATATGAAATCGAGATATACAAGGCTTGTCCAAAAAATTTGTGGACACCCCCTTTATTATTTTTCCTGACGTCATTATATCAAATTAAGCTATACCACAGCACAACTTAATTCAATACACATATTATCAATGATTATGATGAAATTATAGTTATTAGTTTGAAAGTTACAGCCGATTCAATAACCAAAGGTAGCGTCGAGCGGGCCACCCCAATTCTCGGACAGTTGATGTTTCAGATACCACGGCACAAAATTAATAATTTTGGCGAGATTACACTGAACGTATGTCATTTGCATGCGACATGACATCAATTCATGCAAATTTCAGTGACGTCAGACGTATCATTTTGAATCAACAGGCATTTGATCTTAGCATTTGCGAGATTTGATATTCGCAAAATGGCGTCTTTTGACCCAGAAGGACAACGTATGATTACTTAATTGTGTGTTTCACTGAACAAAACACCATGTGGGACAATGAAAATAATAAGTTCAGCAAGAGAAAAGAACACTGTTTATAGATCGTTCATTTATAAATGGCAAAAACGCATTGCGGATGGTATAGACAGATTAAACAAAATGATGAGAGTGTGGGGCGCCTGAACTTTGTTAAGGATACGCTCTTGGCGTCAGTCATTGAGCTAGTTCTGGAGGACAGGCGCTTAACAGTACGAGAGCCAAAACGAAATCAGCAAAAATTAATTATCAATCCATTGAGGGATAAATAAGTTACACAGTGTGCATGTTAAAACATGTCATTTTCTTATTTTGAGAAGACGTGGCTGTATTAAACATTTTAGCATCACGTCTCTAAATAACGTCGACGTCATAAGTTGGTGTAACGTGCCCCGCACAACGATAGGTACACCCATTTGAATGTAAACTGTTTCCTTACTTTTCGTTATATTGTGATGACATTTTACATGCCTTAGTGTAATATATCAATATTTGATATAGTGAAATAATGATATTGTTATCTTGTTTTGCTTAAAAGTTAAAAAGGTGTCCACAAACTTTTTGGACAAGCCTCGTAGGTATTGGTGTCCCTTCTAATTGCATACAATATATTTTGTATAATTTCAGCATATGCAGTCACAGTTGCCTCATCCCCACACTTCTACACATCATGTTCAGCCTCATACTCCCTTAATGCCTCATCATCCACCATTGCAAGGGCAACTGACACATCATCACCAGTACATGGATCACAGTCAGTCTCCACGTTATGTTGAACATTCCCCATCCATAGCTCAGAGTGCTAGTTTTGAAAGAGAATCTTCAGATGATGAGATGAGAAGTGAAGATGTTTACTTTGATTCATCAGGACTGAGCACGCCAAGGTCAGGAAGTGCTACTCCTGGATCAAGATGCGGCCAAAGTCTGTTGGACAGTAAAAACAGGCATTTACCAAAGAAGCGTGATATGGCACGCAGCCGCAGCGCTCAGTCGTGTGAAAGCAGTAGATCAAGCACTCCACGTTCTCCGACCACAAATCAAAAGTATAAGAAAGGAGACGTTGTTTCAACTCCAAATGGTATCAGAAAGAAGTTTAATGGAAAACAATGGCGGCGACTTTGCTCCAAAGATGGTTGCACCAAGGAATCACAGAGACGTGGATATTGTTCAAGGCATCTTTCATCTTCAGGGAAAGTTCAAAGGTCTGCACCCATGTACCCAGGCCAGAGAAATGGTAATATGACTGATGGCCAGATTGAGTGGGCTGATGCTCACAGCTCACGTGATACTGATTATGACCCAAATCATGGAATTGACGAGACCGAGGCGGCTAACATGCTTGTGTCACTGGGAAATTCCAGGTCAACTACCCCAGCCTTCTCACCTACACCGTCTTCTGTCAGTAGTTTGTCACCAAGAAAACGGCATCCATCTTCTCCACAAAGTGGGGCTGGTTTAAGGGGAATGTCTGCTGCATTTACCCCTATCTCTCCACATCCTCAGAATCACAATTATGTGCACTCTCCCACTCGTAGCTGGAGTTCGGGGAATTCAAACAAATCAGGAAGCTCATCTTCTGAGCATATATCGCCTATCACACCAAGATTTCCTCCTACTGGTGGAAGTAATTCAGCTTTTCAGCACCCGTCATTGATAGATAGATCACGTGTTCAAAATACAGTTCTCATTAACAAGGAGGTGTTGAAAGGTAATGAACCTAGCATAGACATTCATTCTCAGAAATGTATCAAAACGGTACCTTCCTCACCAAGCCCTCAAGGTCATTACCCAAGCAACAGTCACGCGTTATACGCGCCCACTATTCAGCAGCATCTTGGTCCGCAGCAAGTACCACAACATATCAGAAGTGGGAGTGTTTCAAACATTGAACATAATCAGGCGACAGTGGCGGCTGCCGAAATGAAGTCAAGAACTAGCACACAAAGTTTGTCTGACTGGCGTCATGGTGGTACTATCACAATAGATGCCAGGTTGATTCCATTGCCTCACAATGGTATGAAAGATCAGGTTCCGACTAGTGTCTCCATACAAGAGGCAAGCTTTCAGCCACACCATGTAAGAATGGGTGAGATAAAGCAGCCGACAGCTGCCACTACGTTACTTCCTGTCATGATATCATCAGCTGAACAGAAAAGACAAAGTCCCATACGAGAAGCAGGTAAGTATTTTGGGTTTTTACATTGTTTCAGATTTCACAATCTTATATGAAGGCATTTATATATTTTTCAATTTCTTCCAGCTGATACCAATTTTCCAATTTTCACAAAAAAGCAATATTTTGACATAATATATTCTTTTCTGGTATTTCTTGTATCAGTGTCCGAAAGTATAAGGAAGAATTGATACAGAATAATATATCCAGTCGTTATTCTTTCAGAAATTCCAAAGGAGCCTAAACAATTAAGAGTTTATCAATGGCATTCATTGGTTCCCTATTTTACCAATCAGAAGCCCCCGCAAGTAGAGAAACCAGCCAACCCACCAGTTGAGAGTAATTTGGTAACAAAAGCAGCGAAGAAGGTCGTGACTTTACCTCCGAAGAGACCTGCAGCAATTCATCAAAGTATTTCAGATAACAGTAAGTGAGACTTAGATGTTAATTTATGTGTTGAGAAGCTGTGTAAGTTATGAACGCTGCCTCTGATTGGTCAGTTTGAACACTGTTAACTGAACCAACCAATCAGTGTTTGGGATTTTTGACTGGTCACAAATATTCAATTACCTACCTGAGACCCTGACATGGAATCCGGACAAAAGCTCCCCCGGACAAAAGCTCCCCCGTTCATTTTGATAGGGGCGGACAAAAGCTCTCCCATGTTATTACTACCCCGGACAATCGCTCTCCTGATATTTTTGCACCCAGACAAAGTGATCAAGTGATATTTCTCAGTGTCGGGAAGGCCTTATTAGTTACAATTGCTGAAAAAAAATCAGAAAGTACAAAAAAGTTGTTGATGAAGTATTTGAACTGAATATTGTGCTTATTGTTTCCAGTAATCAAGGATGATGATGATGACTTACCTGATGCTGACTATGATGATGATGATGTGTTTGATGTTAAAGAAGAGCCATCAACAGCTAAGAAAATTGTTGGGCAATCAGCAAAACGTAGATCTCAATCTTTAAGTGCTCTCAAAGACAAAGATGAAAGAAGTCCGAGAAAAGTGAGTAATGTTTTATATGCAATGATGGTCAACTTAATGTAATCACAGTACTGTAAGTACTCATGCAAATTGAACTTTCATAGACTCGCACTACGAAATGCAATGGAACTAGTTTAACAATTGCATGGCAGATGTAGAAAACTTAGTACTTAGTCTGCATCAAAATTCATGCATGCTGAGCAAGTGACGGATGTGGGAAGATAAAATGTCGTGCTGTTTCCAAAAATAAACTACTAGTAGATAAAAGATTATCTCTTGTGCCAAATAAATTAGTCTCTATATAAAGGTGGACTGTTTGCACAATTTGTTGATATCAGGGAGGACAATATATCAGATATGTGCAAACTGACCTAAGATTAAGATATATAAGAGGCTTTGATCAGACCAGGGTCTTTTTTCACAGGTAGGGGAAGGGGCCTTTTCCTTAAATTTGGGGGGGGGGGCATAATTTTTGCAAAAAGGAATGAAAACACTAGATGTAAGCTGAATTACAGTGAAAAAGTGCAT
This sequence comes from Lutraria lutraria, assembly GCA_964023205.1. Taxonomy (NCBI): domain Eukaryota; kingdom Metazoa; phylum Mollusca; class Bivalvia; order Venerida; family Mactridae; genus Lutraria; species Lutraria lutraria. The sequence goes on along the minus strand of OZ026843.1, from coordinate 2,099,413 downwards.
GATTTGAAATAATTTCCTGAGGGGAAGATGCCTGTTAAAGGCCCGGGCTGTAGAAGGAAAAAAAGCCCTGCAGACTGTCCACAATTATGGAATTCGTACAGCTTCAGGCTCTAGACACGTCTGATATTACTTGTGCTTCAGTTCAGTGAAAGTTCAAGTATCATATAATGGTTACAGGAGATTAGTTGTTTAAACATTGTTCTTTAAATCACTGAGATATCGGTTGTCAATAAGATTATCTGAATAGATGATTTGTTTGGGTTTTATAGAAATATCTTGTGATCACATTTAAGTAGAAAATTTATTTCTGAATTTACTGACTATATTTAGTAATGTTATTCTTAGAGTTGACAGTTGGTTGTGATTTATTACTGAAATTAGATTGTTTGTTTGATGATTTAAACTTGAAGTATTCTTTGCTGTAATACTGTGCCATAATAATTCTCATCACTTTTCTCAGCCCACACAGCTGTTATGTCTAATACCATTTGGCATTCATCCTCCACAGCTGATCAAAATAGTTAATGTGTATAATTTATGAGTTACTTTCTTACAATTGGACTGATACTGGTACAAAATGACTGTGTAGGTTTTGATTGCTGGTCAGGAGCGGAAATCTTGGTGATAACAGGCGGAAAAAAACACAAACGTTTTGGTGGTACCCTAAAATGTTGTCAATGAATTCTGTTTAGCCTGATTTAACCAAGCAAAAATGAAAATCTTTTTTGTTGAGCCTACATGGTTAATCGTGTGTTTTAAACAATAAACGTGTATATACAACCCCACCTGGTGGCCTACTTTACATGGAGTAATCTAGTCAGAATGTTGCTTTCTATCCATTGTATGTACAGTGTAACCTCCATGAACGGTCACCTCCAAACAGCAGCCATCTCTCTGTTACAGCCAGTAAATTAGCAACCCAAATTGACATTTTATTCTATTTCCACTCTCTCAACAAGCCACCTGCTTACAACAGCCTTGTTTGTCATTCCTATTGGTGGCTGTTGTAGTGAGGTTGCACTTGTATTGTTAATTTAAGGGTAAAGATAAGGACCACATCCGACGACCTATGAATGCCTTCATGATATTCAGCAAGCGTCACAGACCTTTAGTTCACAAAAAGCATCCAAACCAAGACAACAGAACGGTTTCAAAAATTCTAGGGGAATGGTGGTATGCTCTTGGTGCTAAGGAAAAACAAAAATACCATGAGCTTGCCCATCAGGTAAGATAATGATTAGTTGGAATGTTTGATAAACTGTCAAATTAATAGTTGGAAACTTAGTCTTAATCTTTATACACAGAAAGCGGTGCCTTATTGTTAAATGATAATCGTTCATTTCATTGTTATATTGTTTTCTTTAGAATTGTGTACAATTTATGAAAATCATTGTACAATTAATGTTGCTTATGATGAGAGTCTGGTACTGGTTCTTCCCAGGGATGATGAGAGTCTAGTACTGGTTCTTCCCAGGGATGATGAGAGTCTAGTACTGGTTCTTCCCAGGGATGATGAGAGTCTAGTACTGGTTCTTCCCAGGGATGATGTGAGTCTAGTACTGGTTCTTCCCAGGGATGATGAGAGTCTAGTACTGGTTCTTCCCAGGGATGATGAGAGTCTAGTACTGGTTCTTCCCAGGGATGATGTGAGTCTAGTACTGGTTCTTCCCAGGGATGATGAGAGTCTGGTACTGGTTCTTCCCAGGGATGATGGTTAGGTAAAGTATCTACCTCATATGACTCTCTGACTGTTGAAAAGGGGCGTAAAACTCGAAAGAGCTTATTTATACCATTGTCTATATTATAAGTATATTTTTGAACTTGTAGGTCAAGGAAGCTCATTTTAAAGCTCATCCTGAATGGAAATGGTGTTCAAGAGACAGGAAGAGATCCAGTACCATTGCAGCCACTCTGAAACAAAGATCTAACAGTCAACGTCTTGGATCTACAGATCTACCTGATGGTAAAATTGTATTACCTGTTTTTACCTTATAGTCCATTGAGACATGTTCTTCTGTAAATCACAATTATAGAGATCAGATTTACGACTCAAGTAAACAGGTCTTTATGTTGAGTTGGTGTTATTATCAAGTGGAAAAATGAAAAAGGACATATTAGAACCAGTTAAAGAAAAATGGTCGCACATAGAGATGTTCTTTATATATAAGATGGTTGCTAAGTGATTTTTATGGTATTTTGAAAGGTTGTGAAGAGTCAAATGTCATTGATGACTTATATTGTTGTCAGTGTCTATATTCTAGTACCACCTCAATTACTGTTGAGCCTGCTTGCAGTCAGCTCGACATAGTGGTCACGATGGCAGGTCCCTGTCCATATGTTAGTTAGTTAGTTTGTCTGTCTGGATCTTCACTGTTTGTGTCAGACACATTGTGATTGTCATTTAGTTCAATATAGAATTCTGAATAGTTGTACTTTTAATTGGTGACACAACTACAGTAAAAAATAGGTACATATAAGGTAATTTATGGTGTACAGTTGAATCTCGTTATGTCAAACTCGCTTATATCAAAATTTCGGTTATGTCAAACTGTTCCTTTGGGTCCCGATTTTTTTGCTCTTTGAATTAATCTGCTTACTTCCAATTCACTTATCTCAAAATTTTGTTTATGTCAAACTAAATTTTTGTCCCCGTGACTCTAATTAGCATGTAGTTTGAGTTGTTTATCTCAAAGTTGGAGCAGATCAGCGAACAATGGACGCTTTCACACCTATCATGACATTTTGCTAATTGAACTATTTGAAGGCTCGGGGAGATTCATAAATTATAATCGTGTGACAAACAGAGAGCACATGTGTAGTGTAGCATGATAATCATACCTGTTATTTGACTTAACTACAATTATGGTAGGTAAGGTAAACAAATACGCACCACATATAACTTCGGCTACAGTGAGTATCCGAATACTAGGATACTCGTAGGTTTAACTTGAAAATTGAGTATGATTACTTGCCACCTATGTGTCGAATTCCAATCTTAGTAAATTGATCTTAGCTTGATAAAAATGATTAATTCCGAAAGTGTGATTGACGTTGCAACGAACAGATTCATCTTACATTATGTATGGAATGCGTACACATCCGAAAATATGTAAAGCTAGACGCTCCCTTTTTATTTCGAATTCTTACAACAAATTCGTAAATAAGTATTTTATGTTGGGACATTAATTGTTGATATTAATTATTATGAATAGATACATAATTATTTTGTTTCTTCTCTACGTATGCACATGTTTTATTCAAGCGAAACATAATCATACATGCATTATAATTTTAGATAGCTACTGTATGTGTGTGTACACAAATATTTTAAAACATATATACTTATACAGTATTTGTTTATCTCAAATGAGCTTCAACTGTATATTGTTTTCTATGCTGAACTAAATCAATTCAATAGTTTTACTTTCATACCTGTTTTATTTGGTCATATAATGAAGTGATAATGTGTTGATTGATACCTAAATTGATGTTTGTCATGGAATAAAACACAAAATGATTTTCTCTTTATTAAATATTTAGCAATATTGTGTTTCAAAATGAACTCTTCAATCAAGGTTAACTGTTACTAAGGTTCAGTTATCTCAATTGGGTGGCTTTTGTGTGTCAAGGTTTTTTACGTTGTTATTTTTAATTTTGATGCTTGAAATGTGTTTCTGGGTACAAATATTCAACAAGGTTAAATGGGAACTATCAAAGGGAATTTACTCTTCTGATCTGGTTTTAGTGTTGACTTTTCCACATCAGAATATTAAAAATGTTCTTCATGAATTGTTTTCAGATGAAGTTGTCGTAGATGCTGGTGTTACTTTTGATGATGATGCGTTTGAAACAGAGTCTGATACAAAGACATTATTTGAGATGAAAAGAGGTCGATCTCAGAGCTTGTCGGCCTTTCCCAATCGTGAAGAAACTCAGCCATTTCAGTCTTTTAGCCAAAGTGAAGAACCAACAGACAAGGTTTGTCATAAGTAGTTGAGTTTATTTTTGAGTTTTTATTAACATGAACAAGAATATCTTGGAATTGGCAAGAAACTAAAGAAGGTTTGCATAATTCAAGGAAGTTTATTTCTTGAGTTCTGCAAGAAAATTAGTGTAGAAGTTCCTTTTCTTACTGTTTGTTATGAATATTTACATTGTAAACACTGTCTAAAACAGGTCTCTACTCTGGGGTATTAGTGAATATTTGTGTCTTCCTGTTAAATTTTGTACTGATGGGTTACAAATTTTAAATGTCTCCTTTGTGAGAATCAAACTTACTATTTCTTGGTTTAGAGCAGTCTATACCCTAACGACTACTTAACTTCTTCTCATACAATGACTTGACCAGAGGTTGAATGATTAGCTTGTCTTTCATTGACTACTTTTTTCTTTCATAGGAAAATCAAATGACTGCCAATAGGTATTCTGGGAGTAACATTTCACAGAAAGTGCTGTCGAGGGAAATGAACCAACAAAACAAGGATGATAGTAGTGATGAGGAACAAATGGTGATATGTGAGTCAGAGAAAGTAGTAGATAATGGTAGGTGGAGTAAAATACCATACATCAATCTGTGTACTATTTGATACTGTAGTTTCATTTATTTTTGTTGGGCTCAATTTTCGTGGCTTTTACTAAAATTTTGTGGGGACATAAATTCATGGATTTCGATTTTGAAAAGAAATGCCTTATCTCTGCATTTGAATTTGTGGGGATTTGATTTCGTGGCTGAGCCGACCCACGAAATCCCGAAAATTAAATCCCAAACGAAATTAATGATTCCACAGTATTTGTTTGTGAGGGTCTTATTAGAACTGTTTGAGCCCACCCAGTTAGCTCAATGGTTAGAGCATTGGTCTGCTGATCAAGAGGTTGTGAGTTTGAATCCAGGGCGAGGCTCACACAGTTTTGACAATTTTGACAGAAGATATTACATCCTTAGTTAAATTGTCCTCTACCTCTGAATTAAGGCCTAAATGAGGTCCAGGGAAACTGGTTAGGATAACTGCCCGCCATAATATAACTGAAATAATGTTGAAAAATGGGTCATATGGGAACACTCACAGCGGACGGACAGGCGGTGTCCACAACGGTGTCTGCTCTCTAATTCAAACAGTTTTATTTGGATCCTCACTAAACTTGATGGAAATGTTTATGGCCATGAGATCTCGGTCAAGTTCAATAACCAGCCCAGGCATTTCTGAGTTATACCCCTTGATGCTTTGAAAAATGAATTTTGACAAGCGTATTTTGTGACCTGTCACTCATGTTAATCAATGATATCCACTTGAAAACTAGTCTTTTTGGTGACCATGATCTCAAGCTTTTTGAACGTTATGTTGAAAATTTTGCTTCTATTATTTCTTTATAAGTCATGAGGTCTTTACATTAACTATTTATGTCATGTATCCTGCTAACTATTTACTTTTCCAAAATCCTTCTTTACAGAGACGGAGATGAGATCTGAGGATGATGGTATAGATCTAAACTGTCCTGAACATGTTAGTGACAGTGAGACAGACAGTACACCTGAAGATGATATGATTGAAAACAAAGCATTTCCACAACAAAGGTTCTCTCCTGTCATGAAACCAATATCATCGTCTGACATAACTTACCGTCCTAAGCCAATCAAACGGATCCCAGATTCAGGCAAAGGAGCCCCTAACAGCCCCGTTTCAGTTGGACACCAAAATTTCAGCACCCAACAGATTCCACGTCCATCTAGTAATGGCTCCAATTTCCAACCAACGGGTGCCGTTTTCAAAGCACAAGGAAAGCAGACAAGATTCTTATCTACTGGTAGTGTACAAGATTTAAGATCTAATTTCTATGAAAATCCTGGCAGCAGTCAACGTGGCGAGAGTGTCTCATCATCTCGAGCTATACATCATAATCAAATGAAGATACACAATATCACTATGGATGTTCATGGTAGTGAACAGAAAATAGTTATGAGTTCCAACATGGAAACTACATTTGGCAACCAAAATGGCAGAGGTGGCCCAATTATAGGTAAATTTTCTCAGAGAGGACCTGTGAAACAAGCGTCTGCTCAGAGACAAACTACGTCTGTGGCTCCATCAATCTTACAGCAGACATTACAGTCTGGGGTACAGAGCAGTCGACCTTTCACCACGACAGCTTTACACGCTATCCCAGCATCCCAGATATCTTCATTGAATCAACAGCTTGCTAGGTGTAATAATGTGATCCCAACATTTACAACTACTGAAAAACCTATTTCTGCCCCAGTTCATTCTCAGTCAGTGCAGCAGACAACTGTGCAAGGAAATTTTAACACATCCATGGCTACAGCGAATGTTCAACCTCAGACAATTCTCCCGAGTGCTTCTTCAGCTGGTCTGAAGAATATGGGTGGTACCATAGTGCTGCAGGGTATACCAGCATCTCAATATGGTATGATAGTTGGTTCCCAGCCTCTACCCTCACCAACTGTAACAAAACCTATGTCACTGTCTGTAGCTGGTTCTACACAGTATTTCACAACTTCAGTTCCCAGCTTTGTGCCTTCGCTAGCAGCATCACCGAATCAAGGTGTCGTAACTCCTACAGCAACAATGGCGCCACCTACAGTCCTCACGAATTTCATCATCAAACCAGGTCAGCAGACAATTCAGCCTGCTTTAAATTCACCCTCACCAGCCCAGCCACCACTGACCCCAACATACAACCAACAAGTGCAGCCTACTCATGTACAGTATATCCTGCCTTCTATAAGAATGCAAACACCTCAACCAGGAGGCAAACTTCAAAATCATGTGATACAAATGGCATTGCCTGGTACCCAGATTCCTCAGGGTAGTATTCAGTTAACCTTTGCTGGGAACCAAAATGCTACCACTGCACAGTCTGTACAACAAGTTCAAGTATCCCCGCAGCAAGTTCAAGGTGGTAAAATCCAGATAGCTCCTGGGTTCAAGGTCGTTCAAAGTCCAATAAAACGAGAACCATCTCCAGCAGTCTCGCCCCAACTCAACACTGCTCCACAGACTATACAGGTATTTACTTCATTAGTATGAGTAAAAATAGTAACCTAGCTATTATTAATGAAAATATTATTGTCTTTCATTTTTGTACACATAGGAAAATTAATGATTGTGTAAATACTCTGTTGCTTTTAGTTGTTTAAGTCATATGGATGAAAACTTAAGGTTAATAATTAACACAGTTTGCAATTTATGCCCCCCAAAGGTGGGGTATATAGTAGTTGCACAATTTGTCTGTCCAAAGATTCGTTTCCACTCTGCAACTTTATCACTCCTCCGTGGATTCCAAATTTACTAGGCAGAAATGTTCATTATGATGAGACGATTTGTCCCGCACTAGACCCAGGTCCGTACCTCCAAGGTCAAGGTCACACTTAGGAGATAAAAAGTCAAAACTGAAATCACATCCACTAGTTCAGTATTTGCTGAAATACATTAATATTCACATCACATTTCTTTCCATTTTTATTTCCTTGGAAATAAATTATATCTTCATAGCACCAAACTATTTCCTTTTCCTTTCTGCAAACCTTTTAGGATGATAAAGTATATGTACAAAACCATTGAGCACTTCACTCCCCACTCTCTAGGTCACTTCCCATTGAAGATATTACAATGAACAACTACCTCCAACCTTCATTCATTGCCTATATTAGAACCCTAGTTTCTTCTGAAAATGTTACTTTGCCGTTCTGATTTGATGAGCCTTGTTTTAGTTTTCAACCGGTCAGATTACAGAATTTCTTTATTTAATTTTCAGGTTATTAGTCAAAATGTTGTAAACAACAAACAGACTGTGACTCAGTATGTTCAAGTTACACAATCTCCTGGTATCCTAGCAACACCACAACAATTACAGATACAGTCTTCACCGATGAATCCAGCAGTGAACGCATCTAGACACCAGAATACACAAATACAGGTTAGTTATTTATACCATACTGCTAAGTATTGCTAAACCAAGAAATGTGATTTAAAGGGACTAGGCACCAAATCCATTTTCTTTCTTCAAAATTTAGAAACATCCTTCTTTGGATACAGGGATGTCATAATTCCAGATTAATTTGGTGTGTGTGTGTGTGTGTGCTTGTTTGTATTTGTATATTGAACTGAACGAAATTGTACAGGATCTGATGGATGAGAGCTACCATGATATTTGTATTTGACCATTTTACACACTATTTTTTTCAGGCACACCTTCAGCAATCTCTTCAACCTCTTCAGCCTGTTCAAGCCATCAATAATCAACAACCATTGATTCAACAAGCTCTTCAGCAGCCAGCTTTACAACAAGCTCTTCAGGCTCCTATACAATATCAACAAACACAGGTCCAAGTGAATCAACAGCAGCAGCAGCAACAACAACAAAGAGTTATTTTACCATCCACCCAAAAGTAAGTACTGTGCAACTTCTCAAATCTTTACCAGAAAATGGGAATTCAGGATTAGCTAAGTTTCTGTATTATTTTATATTTAGACAAAATTACATGAATTTTTAGCTCACATGAGCACAAAAATGTTCCTGGTCAGCTTTTGTGATCAGTCTTTGTCCATTGTTGTGTCTCGTCAAATTTTGCTGGTGAACACAATTATAATGGATATATTTTTAACTAGATTTCACAAAATTGGGTCAGAATGTTAGTATTGACAAAATCTTGAATAAGTTGGATGATGAGTCATTGAGGGTAAAATATTTGGTCAAGAGGTCAAATTTGAACACTCGAAAGGTCACTATTTTTATTGGATCTTCATGGAACTATCAGAATGTTTGTCTTAATGTTATCTTAGTTGAGTTTGAACCTAGGTCACCAGGTCATGTCACAGGAAAACCTTGATAACAACAGACCTCATGACACAGGTTGAAAACATTGTTTTCATCAGCAAGTAATAATTCTCCTGTCAGCGATATAGGACCATCTTTGTCCTATTGTTCCTAAAAGATACTGGACAGAAGATTGTTACATGACTTAGAATGTGAAACAAAAAGCTAATTTATTTTCTACCATTTCAGGTTAGCGTACGTACAACCAGCTAGTAGTATAAATGCTACATGTTCAGGAGTGAAGGCCGTTACCACGGTAGCATCACCAGCTTACATACAATATGTCGGATCTGTTCAAGGTGTGTACAACAAAACTTATTTATAGGCAGTCAAGACTTGACAATTTATGTTCATTATTTATTGCTTTTAATTTGTTTGTGTAGGTGTAGGATAGATCACAAGTCATCGTTGTCTATGGAAATTTCAACAGTTATGAGAGATCTATCTAACTTAGACCACAGATATTATATTGTATACATTTTAATACAACGGCAAAATGAATTGTGATCTACGTGTTTTAGCAAACACTTTCTCTGTGTGGTGTTGGAGTCAACTGTGGTCTAAATTACAGAAAAAAAACAGTCATATGTATTCACAGAAAGGTGAAAAATTATTTTTGTGTTTCATTGATAGTACAAATATTTCATTATGAAATTACAAGTTTACAGCATACCTGTATAGAGAGCGCTTGTTGGGAATATTCGTGTAATTTTTACTGGACTCATTGAACCAGCAGTGATAATTATAATGAGAATGTCTGTTTATGATTTATTAAATTATTTACAAGATTGAAATGTTCGTTAATAGACTATTTTAACAATCCTAGAATTTTCCCTAGAGGAAATATTAATACAATGTTATAAATAATATTCCTCCATTTCATTGTTTCAAACCTATGATTTATTGCTACAGCATAATTATGATGCTTTGTACTTGATGAAACACAAAAACTCAATCCAACTGTTTTATTCTTACAACAGTGCAACCTCTCCAAAGCAGCCTCCTTTAAGAATTTATGTTGTTGTTGTGAAGTTGATGCTGTATAAAGGTTTAATTAATAGTTAAATGGTACAGTTGGGAAAAATCATGCTGAACTTAAACTAATGAAGGGTTGTTGGTCAAGAGAGGGCTGCTCTGGAGAGGTTGTACTGGAGTGGGCTTCTCTGGAGAGGTTGTACTGGAGTGGGCTTCTCTGGAGAGGTTGTACTGGAGAGGTTGTACTGGAGTGGGCTTCTCTGGAGAGGTTGTACTGGAGAGGTTGTACTGGAGTGGGCTTCTCTGGAGAGGTTGTACTGGAGAGGTTATACTGGAGTAGTTGTACTGGAGTGGGCTTCTCTGGAGAGGTTGTACTGGAGAGGTTGTACTGGAGTGGGCTTCTCTGGAGAGGTTGTACTGGAGTGGGCTTTTCTGGAGAGGTTGTACTACATGCAAGCATTAACAGCTTATTTAATTCTGAATGAAAGGAAATGGTATGAAATAAAAGATGTCTTAATTCTTATCTTAACAGGACAACAGGGTACTGTACAGCAGGTCCTGTTACAGCCCCAAAGTGTTCAGCGTCCTTCATCTACTGGCTCAGTTGCTATGGCAACAAGTCCTGCTACCAACCAACCCACTATAGCTCCAAAGCCCAGCCAAGTGATGCCTAAGAACAATAGCCCACCAAGAAGTCAAAGTCCCATGTTTTATCAAGGTAATCTATATCATATACTTATTATTTTAATATTCTGTAATAAATTCACCCACATGGTGCTGCTAGAATCATTTCATATTAAATTTTAACTAGAAATTAATTTATGTCTGTATGGTCCTTGCCAAGATTAAGTATGATCAGTGCATTCATATAACCAAAAGATAAATCAATAAATTCTATTCTAGGAGTGATGAATCTCAAAAATCAGAGTTATGTTACGATGGCGTCAGATATGAAAGGCGAGATCGGTTATATTACAAGTTCAAATCTACAACCACGCCCACAGAAGGTGAAGGCAACTATCGCCAATATACCTATAGGGACAGAAAGTCTGCAGAAATTCAATACACTTCAAGGTAGGAGTGACCTTACTGTAACAGTGTAGGAGTGTAATGAATCATATGTTGTTCATAAATATTGATAATCATGTTTTCTGGTTAGTGTTTGACAGGTGATCAAGTTCAGGTGAACACTTGATATTTATGTTTAAGCTTCATTTGACTTTCATCTTGACAGGGAAGTTTGTTTATCAGGGATTTTTTGGAGCTAATTTTATGGCTGATATTGGGTCATATTCCCAATTGAAAATAGTATCTTTTTTCCCAATTCACAGGCAAGTATTCACAATTGAAACTTCCAAAAATAAAAAAAAATTGAAAAAATAACTAAAATCTCTGAAAACAAGAGATCTTTCACTGTAATTGACATGTAATGATTGAAAGTTCCCATCATGGATAATGATAGTGTGTGCACATTTAAATATTGTCAAATTGGAGTCACAATAGTTTTCTCAATTTTTAGCTCACCAGAGCACGAATGTGCTCAGGGTGAGCTTTTGTGATCGCCCGGCGTCCATCGTGCGTCGTGCGTCGTTACGAATACGTGGCGTCCATGTTTACTTAAAACAACATCTCCTCCTACACCCCTATGCCAATTGCAACCAAACTTGGCTGGAATGATCCTTGGGTGGTCCCCTTTCAAAGTTGTTCAAAAAATTAAATTTCATTAAAAATTCTGGTTGCTATGGCAACAAATTGAAAAAACTTAAAAAATCTTCTTGTCTGAAACCACATGGCCTAGAGTTTAGATATTTGGTATGTAGCATTGTCTAATGGAACTCTACAAATATTGTTCAAATTATTTTCCTAGGGTCAAAATTGGCTCCGCCCCGGGGGTAACTTGATTTTACATAGACTTATATAGGAAATTTAAAAAATCTTCTTGTCAAAAACTACAATGCCTAGAGCTTTGATATTTGGTGTGTAGCATAGTCTAGTGGACCTCTACCAAGTTTGTTCAAATTATTGCCCTAGGGTCAAAATTGGCCCCGCCCCGGGGGTCACTTGATTTATATAGACTTATATAGGAAAATTTAAAAAATCTTCTTCTGCGAAACCGCAAGGCCTAGAGCTTAGATATTTTGTATGTGGCATTGTCTAGTGGACCTCTACCAAGTTTGTTGAAATTATAGCCCCGGTGTCAAAATTGGCCCTGCCCTGGGGTTTATTCTATTTTATAAAGGAAAATTTAAAAAATCTTCTTCTCCGAAACCACAAGGCCTAGAGCTAAGATATTTGGTATGTAGCATTGTCTAGTGGACCTCTACCAAGTTTGTTCAAATTATTGCCCTAGGGTCAAAATTGGCCCCGCCCCGAGGGTCACTTGATTTATATAGACTTATATAGGAAAATTTAAAAAATCTTCTTCTCCGAAACCGCAAGGCCTAGAGCTAAGATATTTTGTATGTGGCATTGTCTAGTGGACCTCTACCAAGTTTGTTCAAATTATGGCCCTGGTGTCAAAATTGGCCCTGCCCTGGGGTTTATTCTATTTTATAAAGGAAAATTTAAAAAATCTTCTTCTCCGAAACCACAAGGCCTAGAGCTAAGATATTTGGTATGTAGCATTGTCTAGTGGACCTCTACCAAGTTTGTTCAAATTATTGCCCTAGGGTCAAAATTGGCCCCGCCCCGAGGGTCACTTGATTTATATAGACTTATATAGGAAAATTTAAAAAATCTTCTTCTCCGAAACCGCAAGGCCTAGAGCTTAGATATTTTGTATGTGGCATTGTCTAGTGGACCTCTACCAAGTTTGTTCAAATTATGGCCCCAGTGTCAAAATTGGCCCTGCCCTGGGGTTTATTCTATTTTATATAGGAAAATTTAAAAAATCTTCTTCTCCGAAACCACAAGGCCTAGAGCTAAGATATTTGGTATGTAGCATTGTCTAGTTGACCTCTACCAAGTTTGTTCAAATTAATGCCCTAGGGTCAAAATTGGCCCCGCCCCGGGGGTCACTTGATTTATATAGACTTATATAGGAAAATTTAAAAAATCTTCTTCTCCGAAACCACAAGGCCTAGAGCTAAGATATTTGGTATGTAGCATTGTCTAGTGGACCTCTACCAAGTTTGTTCAAATTATTGCCCTAGGGTCAAAATTGGCCCCGCCCCGGGGGTCACTTGATTTATATAGACTTATATAGGAAAATTTAAAAAATCTTCTTCTCCGAAACCGCAAGGCCTAGAGCTTAGATATTTTGTATGTGGCATTGTGTAGTGGACCTCTACCAAGTTTGTTCAAATTATGGCCCCGGGGTCAAAATTAGCCCTGCCCTGGGGTTTAATCTATTTTATATAGGAAAATTAAAAATCTGTTCATATAATGGCCATGGGATAAAAAACGGCCCAGATGGGTCACTTGATCTTACTTAGACTCGTATAGAAAACTTCAACAATGTTAATCTCCAAATGACCTTTTCTCCTGGTGAGCATTTATAGGGCCATCATGGCCCTCTTGTTTACAAAACACAGCGGAAATTCCCAGTCCAAAAGGTATATGGGTCAAGGGTCATGCTCCCAAAATACTGAAAAAACCCTGTTTGTGATCATGTAGCTGAGAGTTCCCTCATTGCATTTATCTTACAGAATAATCAAATCATGTTGGAATTCTTCTGATTTTATTTTGAAAAACAATAGAAAGCTATTGATCATCTATTCAAGATTTAATTGTTATTTTCGTATATTTGTAGCTCAGAAACCTTCTACACCAAAAGGATTTAATCCAATGTCTCCAAACCTGTCGTCAGCTCTCTCTTCACCTTCAGCAATGTTATCTCCAATGAGGACCTCCCCATCATTAGGTACCAGAGAGTCAGGATTAGATCACAGACCTCAGAAACCTTCACCTTTAGTGCTATCCCCATCACCTGTCAATAAACATGTCCCGGAGCCTCCTGAACAACAGGAAGCAGTAGAAGTTGATGCTAATGGTAAACCACAGAGAACTGGAAAAGGGAAGAGATACAAGGAAATCATTGCTGAGAATGGTATTAAACACTTCAAAAAAGATAGAAAGGTAGGATATGCTGTTGTACTTGAATTTAATTTTCATGTAATTGTTATACGCCGGCAAACGAAGTTTGAGAAGGGGTATATTGGAGTCACTCAGTCAGTCGGTCGTCCGCATAAAAATTAAGTTTGTGGAGCAAACTACTTGCACATTCTTTAGGCAATTGCAATGAAACTTGAAATATGTTATCACCATGAAGTGTAGATGCACAAGACACAATTTTCATTCCCAGCGGTTCATTCATTCCTGAGTTATGCGCCCTTGAACATAGCCACATAGTGTACAATGGTCTTAGTTTGTGGAGCAAACTACTTCCACTTTTATCAAGGGTTTGAATTGAAACTTGAAATATATTAATTTATCAATATGAAATGTAGATGTGCAAGACACAATTTTCATGCCCAGTGATCCACTCATTGCAGAGTCCCCTTGAACTTAGCCGTATAGTGTACTATCACATTCTTAGTGTCAAAATGGCGGAGGGGGTATTAGTCACCTCTGTGACAAAGCTCTAGTTTATATTGTAGCGATGTGGTATATTGTATTTATAAATTGGCTGGGATATTCACCAGCCCGATTAGCTCAGTTGGTAGAGCATCTGACTTGCAAGCAGGAGGTCGCGGGTTCGAACCCTGCATCTGGTACATTATTTTTCCTCCTCCTATTACATTTGGTGCCGTGAGTGTGTGACTAGCCTTGGAAATTATAGAGCTAGGGTGATGCAAATGGCTGGGTTAGTCTAAAGAGCCTGTGGTTGTCGTGATTAATTACTTTGCATAAAAAGGAAGGAGGAACGAGCCCCTCATCGGATACATTATTTTCCTCCTCCTATTACAATATGCTGATGTTGTATTTCGCACAAATTTTAATTACGTAAAAAATGTATTTAATGATTTTAGGTGTACAGCAGTAAGTCTGGTTCCCAGGAGAATTCCTCTTTAGAAGACAAGAACCCTACACATGATACAAGCTCCTTAGTGACACAGATTACTGTGACTGCTCCAGAAGAATCTGAGTCAGGCAGCAGCTCTTTACAGTTGCTGTCACCTCCTCCATCTGTAAGTGAAAGAAAACATATAAAATTTTATTTATGTCAATATTAATCTTGTACATTGATCCAAGTTTTTTTTTCAACATTCAAGTCACATTTTATACCTATTTGTCAATCAGATGACTTAAAAGGTTTTCCTTGGTGCCCAACTTAGGTCCCCAAGTTTAAAAGGTTTGTTTGGAGATCAGTTTCACCAAGAAGCCTTATGATTGGCTAATTTTATGACTGAGTTCAAAAAGGACCAATCAGGAGCTTGTGTTCTAAATCTTCCTCTACTCAGTTGTATAATCTCATTACTGTATGCTAAATGGTTGGTCTATATTGTTAGCTTATTTATTGTGAGATTTGAGAAAATAATAGTGTTCAGTATATAGTGATAAAATAAGCAAGAAACGTAAATGGTGCTTTGACAGCGGTGTGATTCTTCCTCCTTTCATCTGATTTCCTCTTTTTTGTCCTAAAATCTTTTAAACAAAAGGGTCCAGATTCAGTCTGACCTCAAAAATTATGTTTTTGCAAGCATGAGGGGGTGGCTGGATGTAGGTAGGGTATTTCAGCCTTTTTGCTCCTGGAGCAATCACAGGCCTGTTCGAGTAGTGACACAAATTATGGAATTATTACTTATGTCAATCACTTGAATATTTTAGGCTGGTGAGAAAATAAAACGTAAGCCGCCACCATTGCCTAGTCCTGGATCTCTGAATGTACCGTCTCCTATGCCATCACCTGGTATCAATAGTCCCAGAAGAATTATGTTTAAGAAGAATGTAGATGATGGAATGGAGAAGTAAGTATCCAAGTACAGAACTATACACAGTAAAACCTCGTATATCCGAAATCAACGAGACCGAAATATCATTTCGGATAACACCAGGTTTATGAATAATCTGAATTTGGATAATCAAGGATTTACTGTATAATTTTTTTATATGAAATAGTTTTTAAGGTTGTGTATTTTAGTGAATCCAACAAAGGTGCTGTCCTTTTCTTTGCTGGAGTTTTTTCATTTGTTATTAAATTTAGAAAATATTTTTTCACAAATTATCGCCATAATCAGAGTGTCATCATTACTTATATACTAGTTAGCAGATAAAGAACAGAGAGGTTTTCTGAGCTAGTGAATATTAAACCTGGTACATTTTGTAATTAATGTGTCTTTAGTTAATATAAATGACTTCAAGTCACTGTAACCTCTCACTGATAGAGGGTTGTGGGCCCTGCTACTGACCATGTCTTTATATATGAGAAAGTAGGCAGTTGCTTAGAAAGCTTGGGAGTCTAATACTGGTTCTTCCCAGGAACGATGGTTAGGCGAACTGTCTGCCTCATATGACTCTAGACTGCTGAAAAGGGGCATAAACCTCAAACAAGCAAAATACTGTTCTTCTATGACTTGCTTTTCTTTTACTTCACATTACATAGTGGGGACATTCTTGTCCTGAGGATAGATTTCTATGTTTTATTAGATATAAATGTATTTTACAGGGTATTGGAGAAGGTGAATTTTGATGAAAGATTTGAGAAGTTACCACAGTTTAATCCAGAGACCTCTGATGTGTGTACACCATTACCACAGAGTCCTCGCGGTATTATTGTTAGCTACAAGAAGAAAAGAAAGACATCATCATTGGGTATGATTTGTTGAGTTCAATATATATTGTCTTCTGCGAGAGCTTATCTTTCAATCCTCTTGTTCTTTGTTATGCAGCTTTAAAAGAACAAAATTTTGTCACTGTTTAAACATGAATTTTAGCAAACAAGCTGACATCATTTTTAACATTAATTGAAGGGAAAAAACCTATATGAGATATATACATATTGTGGTACATGTATTGTATTTTTTGACCAGCCCATAATGAAGAAATATATCTATCTATTTTTCAATACTGGTAATGCTATTTTCTATTTCAGCCAAGCCTGACAATGCTGATGGCAGTTCCGATCATATGTCAGACACGCCTCAAACTCCTCACACCCCGTCATTGCCCCACACACCCCATGCATCTCTACCACACACTCCCACCTCTCAGAAAACACCGAGAAGTGCCCGCGTAGATGGTAACAGATTCTTCGGCGAAAACTTCAGTTTGGAAACATTAGCAGACGCAGCTATTGGACGTCCTGGTAAGTATCTTCATATTTCCTGCCTTTATGGTCACTGTGTAGATATAGTGTTAGATGTAAAGAATCACGTTACTGCCATATACTGACAGAAAGTTCCTTTCAACTTACAATTGATACCCTGATATATATATATGATTAGAATAAGTCACAATAATGTTTCTGTTGGTTTATGATAGATGAACATTCTTACCTTTTTTCAAAGATTTTGCTATATGAAATTAAAGCAACCAACAATTTAAGATAACTACTTATATAATTAAGACTTAGCTAGTAAGTGGTAATATTTGACAGTTCTTTTTGTTTTGAAACTCTCAGATGTGTGATAAATTCTACATGTTGTTGTGTTGTATTGGCATGCTTTTCATGATCCCTATAAACTTTATAATCTATACCTATTGCCCATTTCAAAATTACATACAGTTTGTTAGTTAGTAGGGCATTTATCTCTCTTTCCCACTCTTTCAAGCAATTTTAATAATATTTATATGATATGTCATGTGGTAAGCATAGTTAATCTTTATTATACCTTGTATGCTCTTATGTTGCTGTACTATGTAAATAGAGTTAATAATGTCATGTTCTGTTCTGTTCTGTTCTGACAGGTCTTGGGTCTGATCCATTTGGAGAAGGAGAGCTACATTCGCCGATGACACCGAAAACTCCAAGTTCACCTGGACAGTTCTCATCTTTACGCAAGATATTAGATCAACGTAGAAACCTTGTCATGCAGCTATTTGAGGAGTATGGTCTATTTCCATCAGGTAAATGAACTTTCTGCTTCAGTCATGTCATGTAACATGGAGTGTGAACTTTCTGCTTCAGTCATGTCATGTAACATGGAGTGTGAACATTCTGCTTCAGTCATGTCATGTAACATGGAGTGTGAACTTTCTGCTTCAGTCATGTCATGTAACATGGAGTGTGAACATTCTGCTTCAGTCATGTCATGTAACATGGAGTGCGAAAATTAGGCATTATGTCTGCTCATTCATTAAGTAAACAGTTGGATTGCTTACTAAAGATTTGACACTTTGACAAGTCATGAGTCTTCTTTGACATTTCTTTTGGTAATGGTCATTTATTTAAACATACAACTCATAAGTAATGTTTTATATTTGTCATTTAGAGGAATTAGTTAGTACTAGTTGGTAACCCAATGGATCTAGAAAGAATAACTCCTTCCTGAAAAAGGGTTGATTATTTGGGTGAACCGACTTTGGTTAAAGGATGATAGAAGATTTACTTCATTCTGAGATAACCTAATTCTCTCTACACCTCTCTTGCACTGTATTAGAGTTTTATGTATGTTATATGATTATATTATATATTTCAATTTTTTTTATTTAGCCCAGGCAACTGCCACATTCCAGTCAAATTATCAGGAGATTTTTCCAACGAAGAATATATTACAGTTAAAGATTCGCGAAGTACGTCAAAAGATGATGGCCCAGTCCGCTGCACAGGAAGCGGCACAGTCTGGTGGAACACAAGGGGGTTCTGGGAATGGTAACAGCAGTCAGCTGGGAGGAGGGGGTGAATCTGAAGGTCTAAATGACCTGAGAGAAGAAAATGAGTAGAGTCATGTACTGTGCTATGTAATACCTACTTGTACCATGCACTGTGATCTTTCATACATAATTGTGCTAACAGACAGATGCCCTTTTATTGATTTACTGTAAGATATGGCTTAGGCTACTGTTATATTTTACTTGCATGCTTAATCAGACTGGTTATACAGTCGTCATGTTAACCCACTAACACACAGCCCGGGGCTAGTCAATTTCCTATCAAGCTAGTGAATTTTCTAAAAATTGTGTATTCTGGCTAGTGGTAAATTGTTTATTTTCAACAGTCCACATATAGTTCGGGCTAGTGCTTTAAAAATATTAGTTTGAACACAGAGTTAATAAATGTTTAATTGGACTGGTTTAATGTTAGTTATTTGTTTTAACTAATTAACCGTTTGATGGGGAATTTTTTGCTGAACATTGACATTAATGCTTAGTTATATTTTCATAGTTTTCAGGATACATTAAGAATCTGTATTGTTGTTTATTTGTAATTATTATTCATTTTTGGCTTGTATTGAATGAAATTCTCTAAAATGGCAAAATAGATGATTATAGATGAGGTGATATGTTTATAATAGGGCATAATTGAATAGATTAATTGATAGAGTATAACTTTGAGTCTATAGAACTTTTTAATATTATTTAAAACAAAGAATTTCTGTTAATGACTTATTAAAGTTCACATAATAGAAGGGGATTATCAAATTTTGTGTTGGCACAGAATTAATAATGATGCAATATGTCGAATTTTATTATTACTATTTTGTATTTATTCAAATTTTAAATTCACATCTTTTTATCTTGTTTAGTTTAAACCAGATTTTGTCATCTATCACACTATTGATCTGTTAAATATTCTTTTTAATGAAAAGTTAATAATGTACATTTTTTCTCCTATTTTACTATTTGTGCTAATCTGAGTTGATGTGGTTCAGTACAAGGCTATTGTTTGAGTAATTCTTAAACACATGTTTTAATGTGTATGATATTATATAAGAGGATTGCTTTTCCCATACCACTTCCTATAGTGATGCATTATGGTATGTTAGAAATTATTCACATACTGTTGATGATAGTTGTTCATATGATGCCACATGATGCCCTGGAGACTTAGGTGGCATTAACTCATGAGTTCACTGTCCCGTCTATTCAGTGAGGTAGTCATGTAGTCTGTTAACATTTAGGGAGTTATTAAGTTAATGCCCTGAAGGGATGATTGTATTATGTATATATGTATTCTATAACACATACTGTGATATTGACTTCATCATCTTTATAGCTTACATGTTTTAATGTCTCATTATTGACATATGTGCTGTAAAGTCAGAATTTTTGGTGATGTAGTAATTCTTGTCTGTTTGTAGCAAAAAAATAAAGAATTGGGAAGGGAAAAAATTAGCTGAATCCTAAAAAGGATATTGTCATTTAATTTAGCAATTTTTGAAATTTGTGTAAACTTCCTGATGGAGATCTAAAACTTCCGCTCACATTGATTCTGATTTTACAGTGTTTGACTACATGTTGGTTATTCACGGCATTTTTTAATCACCATATATCAGCATTTCATCTCTCATATAGTATTTTTTATTGCATCATGTTCAGTAAATGTTGAAATTTCTTGTTATTATGGCCTGTTGTTTTAGCATGCTACGCTGTTTTATCAATGTTATTTAGTGTTAAGGAATTTTTTGGTTTATTGATATATATGTCTCCGTTTCATTTTCTGTTGTGGTATTTTTAAAAGTAAATTTTTTGCTATGTATTAAAAGAGATCTTTATCTCGTGATGAAAAAGAAATTCAAAGAATAACTAGCGTGTGATACGGAAAAAATATAAGTTGAATTATATTATACAATTTTTCTTATAGACACTGATTTGACCTCCAAGTCTTTCATCTAAAAATCTATCAGAAATCATTTTAAACAAGAACAGACTATGAAGTGATGTTTTTCCACTGTTTTGAATTATGTTTTTTTTTTCAAACTGCCCTGTGAAATATTCTTGCAACATTCTCCTCTGGTTTCTGTGGTATAACCCAATGATAGACTTATTTTGGACCTATGTTTACAGTTAGTTATACGTCACATATAGCCTCATATGTTACCTCACATGATTGTGCAGGTTAATACTTGACCAGTCCTCACCTCATGATATTAGAAAAATAACCCTGTTAGATAGTCACTGAATCATACATATGGACACAAGTCTTGTCTGATCTACAAAAAATGCAATATCTTTAATGTTTATAATTATACGTTAATAAAAATGGTACCATAGGAAAGAAGATGCTATATGTCATTCATTGGTACAACTTGCTTAAACACAGTTTCAGTGAAATATGATATAAAGTAAGCATAACTTGAGTGGTCTTAAATTTATCATGGAAACCCAAGCTGGATAAAACGTTTGTCCTCATATACTGGGTCCTCATATACTGGTACTGTATGTTATCTCCAAACCTTCAATTTACGGTTGTTGAGAAATTTCACAGAGTTTTAAGGTTCCGTGTTTTCACAATGATGTGATAGTATAGCGACTGGTATGTTAACAATAAAAGAAAATATTTCTGTTTTTTTTTAACTCATTTTTTTGTCCTTTTTGGTGCCATATTGTAAATATTGTTTGTGTTGTGTGTCTGGATTCAGTTTCTCTATCTGTTTGTTGATTAGGTCATCTCACAAATTGTGTACACAAAAAATGAAATCAGAATTCACAACACTTTATTTATGCTGCAAATATTGAGTGTTTGACTCAAAGTGAAGATTTTCTTATTGATATTTTAAATCAGTCTTTAGTCATATTTTGATAATTTAATTGTTGAAGATAAACTGCATGTGATTCATCCATCTCTTAGATCTATGATTCACTGAATTGTTTCAAGAAAATGTATTTATTAGTATGGTAATACAGCCATTTCAATTAAAGAGCTCATGTAGTACAATGCATTCATGTAGATTTATAAAAAAAAATTTTTTGTAAAATGAAACTACTATATATACTAGGTATATATACATCTCAGGCTTTTGTATTAGAACATGGATTTAATGAGGCGAGGCAAGAGATAATTTTTTTTTTTTTTTTTATATATATTCATGTATATATAGAATAATGTTAAATATGATAAAAACTGAGAATGGCAACTGACTTTGGTTTACAATTTTAAACAAATGAAAAAAACCAGTAAAATCACCAAAAATTGCTATTTTTTTTGTTTTGTCAATTGTTTTTTTGGGGGGGTTTTTTTGGTGAAGGCATGATCGATTTCTCTTTGTAATAGTTCTATGTGACCCAAGGCCAAATAAATGCCTTAAAAATAAGTTTTTTAAAATCGACTTTATATAAGTATATTAGCTGGTTTAACACATCCCAGCTTCATCAGTCTTAATATTAAACACTAGTTTATGGTTGAATTCCATTTATACATTTTTAATTCAATGTAATATTTTATCATAGATTTTAACACTAATATTGATTGGTTTAACAAGTGAATGTGGTTTTATGAATATTTTAATGTTTCAGTTACCAGGAACCGGGTCGTGTCATTTTATAATTTCATCCAAAAACAGCTGCCATTCTCACATACTTTTTTCCACAATTTGATGTGACAAGAATTGATCTCAGAAAACTATTTTTGTGTGTCACAGTTTCTGTGTTGTGTTTAATTTTTTTACATACTCTGACATTTTTGTTCTTTTATTATCATCATTGTTGAAGGTATTTTTGAACCAATTTGAAGAAGGGAAGAAGTGAAAGTTGAAAAATAATCCATTTGTTCTGCTCCTTGTTACATTTGATATTCCCAATAAAATGCCCCTGTACCATTTTGCTCATTTGTTTTTCGATTAATACAGATATTATTAATTGGTCACGAGCAATCAGAGTGTTGAGGGTGCATCACATTATTTTCTCAAAATGGGTGGGGTAATTTGTTTATTAGAAAATATTTTGTATCATGATAATACAATGATTTTTCGTAAAAATGGAGTCTATTAACTAAAGAAATCTGGAAAGTGTGGGTTGGTATAATTTAGCATGTTAGGAATAGGACAATAAATTACGTGACTTTTTTTTGTCGAGATCCTCCCAGCTTTAAAGTACATAATATTGTTTCCTGACGTCAAACATGTATTTTTTGTCATGATTTGCAAAATGGATTCCTCTTCATGTATTTAATTGATATTTTATTCAAAACATTATTGAAAACAAGAATGTTATTTTCTCTATGAATGTGTAGATTTGTATACAAATACTAGTAAACATTGAATTTCATGTACTTTAACATGATTCTAATAACAACCTTGTATGACTCTGTTGATGCCATTAATGGCAGACATTGAATTATTTGCCTAAAGATTTGTATGTATATATAGAAATTGTTTTTTTAATCATGAAAAAATTGTACAAAGTTTGTAAATAAGAGTACATGTACTACATTTAGTGCAATTCTGATAATCCTATGTTTGTTACAGTTAAATAGATTATATCAAATAGCTTGATATTGTTAAGATTCTCTCTCCATCTTGTCCAGGGATTATAAAAAATATAAATACAAATAAAGCATCTCTGGAGGATATAGTGTTTGTGGTTGTTTATGCATTCAGTTAGACCCTAGTTAGGGGCCACATAATAAGTAGGGCCACTTCTTTATAAAGATCACTTAGTATACCCCGCAAATGAAGTTTGAGAGAGGGTATATTGGAGTCACTCTGTCGATCGTTGGTTGGTCTGTCTGGCTTGTCTGTCTGTCCGCTTAAAATATCAAAAGTTTGCGGAGATAACTTCTTTCTCATTCTTCAAGCAATTGCAATGAAACATATATGTTATCACCATGATGTGTAGATGTGCGAGACAGAATTTTCATTCCCAGCGATTCGTTCATTCCAGAGTTATGGGCCCTTGAACTTAGCCATATAGTGTAGAATGGCAGTCTTAGTTTGTGGAGCGAACTACTTTCACATTTTTCAACGAATGGAATTGAAACTTGAAATATGTTATCACCATGAAGAGTACATGTGCAAGATACAATTTTCATGCCCAGCGATGCATTCATTCCGGGGTTATGTGCCCTTTAACTTAGCCATATAGTGTACAATGGCAGTCTTAGTTTGTGGAGCCAACTACTTCCACATTTTCAAGGGATTGAATTGGAACTTGAAATATATTATCAATATTAAATGTAGATGTGCAAGACACAATTTTCATGCCCAGTGATCCACTCATTGCAGAGTTATTTCCCCTTGAATGTAGCCGTATAGTGTTTTATCACATTCTTAGTGTCAAAGTTGCGGTGGGGATATTAGTCACCTCTGTGACAGGTCTAGCTAAGGTCTGGTTTTCAGTATGTGCTTGGTCTAACTGGTTTTCCTAGTGGTTAGAGCATTGGTCTACTGATCAAGAGGTTGTGTGAGTTCAAACGCTGAGCAAGCTTACACTGTCCGTGACAAATTTGACTGAAGATATTACATACTATGTTAAATTTTCTCCCAACCCTGATTTGTGTGCGGTAGATTGGCAGCAGCTTGTGGATAGAATGTGGTTAGTACTGGTTAAACCCTGGGAAGCTGGTTAGGATAACCTGCAACAATATGACTGAAATAATGTTGAAAATGGCATTAAATTTGAAGAATTAAATAAATGAGTCCTCTATATTTCAGCTTTAGAGGGCACCACATCAATTTTCAGAGCAATGTTATAAATTGTTTGTGAGTGAGTTTGAAAGCAGTAAAAACATTCTGTGACATTCATACTCTGGCTGATAGTTCATGTGGACAACAGCCATTAGAAAATTAGGACAACATTGGTGAATCAGGACAACATTATGTAGACTAGTGAATCAGGACAACATTATGTAGACTAGTGAATCAGGACAACATTATGTAGACTAGTGAATCAGAACAACATTATGTAGACTAGTGAATCAGGACAACATTATGTAGACTAGTGAATCAGGACAACATTATGTAGACTAGTGAATCAGGACAAGATTAGACAGTGAATCAGGACAACATTATGTAGACTAGTGAATCAGGACAAGATTAGGAAGTGAATCAGGACAACATTAGACAGTGAATCAGAACAACATTAGGAAGAGAATCATGACAACATTAGATAGTGAATCAGGACAACATTAGATAGTGAATCAGGACAACAATAGGCAGTGAATCAGGACAACATTAGATAGTGAATCATGACAACATTCTGTGACATTCATACTCTGGCTGATAGTTCATGTGGACAACAACCATTAGAAAATTAGGACAACATTGGTGAATCAGGACAACATTATGTAGACTAGTGAATCAGGACAACATTATGTAGACTAGTGAATCAGGACAACATTATGTAGACTAGTGAATCAGGACAACATTATGTAGACTAGTGAATCAGGACAACATTATGTAGACTAGTGAATCAGGACAACATTATGTAGACTAGTGAATCAGGACAAGATTAGGAAGTGAATCAGGACAACATTAGACAGTGAATCAGAACAACATTAGGAAGAGAATCATGACAACATTAGATAGTGAATCAGGACAACATTAGATAGTGAATCAGGACAACAATAGGCAGTGAATCATGACAACATTAGATAGTGAATCAGGACAACATTATGTAGACTAGTGAATCAGGACAACATTATGTAGACTAGTGAATCAGGACAAGATTAGGAAGTGAATCAGGACAACATTATGTAGACTAGTGAATCAGGACAACATTATGTAGACTAGTGAATCAGGACAACATTATGTAGACTAGTCAATCAGGACAACATTATGTAGACTAGTCAATCAGGACAACATTATGTAGACTAGTGAATCAGGACAAGATTAGGAAGTGAATCAGGACAACATTATGTAGACTAGTGAATCAGGACAAGATTAGGAAGTGAATCAGGACAACATTAGACAGTGAATCAGAACAACAGTAGGAAGTGAATCATGACAACATTAGATACTAGTAGTGAATCAGGACAACATTAGATAGTGAATCAGGACAACAATAGGCAATGAATCAGGACAACATTAGACAGTGAATCAGAACAACATTAGGAAGTGAATCATGACAACATTAGATTCAAGTAGTGAATCAGGACAACATTAGATAGTGAATCAGGACAACAATAGACAGTGAATCAGGACAACATTAGATAGTGAATCATGACAACATTAGGCAGTGAATCAGGACAACATTAGACAGTGAATCAGGACTACATTAGACAGTGAATCATGACAACATTAGGAAGTGAATCAGGACAACATTAGATAGTGAATCAGGACAACATAAGGCAGTGAATCAGGACAACAATAGACAGTGAATCAGGACTACATTAGACAGTGAATCATGACAACATTAGATAGTGAATCAGGACAACATTAGGAAGTGAATCATGACAACATTAGATAGTGAATCAGGACAACATTAGATAGTGAATCAGGACAACATTAGATAGTGAATCAGGACAACATTAGATAGTGAATCAGGACAACATTAGATAGTGAATCAGGACAACATTAGGCAGTGAATCAGGACAACATTAGGAAGTGAATCAGGACAACATTAGATAGTAAATCAGGACAACAGTAGGAAGTGAATCATGACAACATTAGATAGTGAATCATGACAACATTAGATAGTGAATCAGGACAACATTAGGAAGTGAATCAGGACAGCATTAGACAGTGAATCAGGACAACATTAGGAAGTGAATCATGACAACATTAGGTAGTGAATCATGACAACATTAGGAAGTGAATCATGACAACATTAGATAGTGAATCAGGACAACATTAGGAAGTTAATCATGACAACATTAGATAGTGAATCAGGACAACATTAGGCAGTGAATCATCACAACATTAGATAGTGAATCAGGACAACATTAGACAGTGAATCAGAACAACATTAGGAAGTGAATCATGACAACATTAGATAGTGAATCAGGACAACATTAGATAGTGAATCAGGACAACATTAGATAGTGAATCATGACAACATTAGACAGTGAATCAGAACAACATTAGGAAGTGAATCATGACAACATTAGATAGTGAATCAGGACAACATTAGATAGTGAATCAGGACAACATTAGACAGTGAATCAGAACAACATTAGGAAGTGAATCATGACAACATTAGATAGTGAATCAGGACAAGATTAGGCAGTGAATCAGGACAACATTAGGCAGTGAATCAGGACAGCATTAGGAAGTGAATCAGGACAACATTAGATAGTGAATCAGGACAACAGTAGGAAGTGAATCATGACAACATTAGATAGTGAATCAGGACAACATTAGATAGTGAATCAGGACAACATTAGATAGTGAATCAGGACAACATTAGGAAGTGAATCATGACAACATTAGGAAGTGAATCATGACAACATTAGGAAGTGAATCAGGACAACATTAGGAAGTGAATCAGGACAACATTAGGCAGTGAATCAGGACAACATTAGGCAGTGAATCAGGACAGCATTAGGAAGTGAATCAGGACAACATTAGACAGTGAATCGTGACAACATTAGGAAGTGAATCATGACAACATTAGACAGTGAATCAGGACAGGATTAGGAAGTGAATCAGGACAACATTAGACAGTGAATCAGGACAACATTAGATAGTGAATCAGAACAACATTAGACAGTGAATCAGGACAAGATTATGAAGTGAATCAGGACAACATAAGACAGTGAATCAGGACAACATTAGGCAGTGAATCAGGACACAATTAGATAGTGAATCAGGACAGGATTAGGAAGTGAATCAGGACAATATTAGATAGTGAATCAGGACAATATTAGATAGTGAATCAGGACAGGATTAGGAAGTGAATCAGGACAATATTAGATAGTGAATCAGGACAACAATAGACAGTGAATCAGGACAACATTAGATAGTGAATCAGAACAACATTAGACAGTGAATCAGAACAATATTATGAAGTGAATCAGGACAATATTAGATAGTGAATCAGGACAATATTAGATAGTGAATCAGGACAGGATTAGGAAGTGAATCAGGACAATATTAGATAGTGAATCAGGACAACATTAGACAGTGAATCAGGACAACATTAGATAGTGAATCAGAACAACATTAGACAGTGAATCAGGACAAGATTATGAAGTGAATCAGGACAACATAAGACAGTGAATCATGACAACATTAGGCAGTGAATCATGACAACATTAGATAGTGAATCAGGACAACATTAGATAGTGAATCAGGACAACATTAGACAGTGAATCAGAACAACATTAGGAAGTGAATCATGACAACATTAGATAGTGAATCAGGACAAGATTAGGCAGTGAATCAGGACAACAGTAGGAAGTGAATCATGACAACATTAGATAGTGAATCAGGACAGCATTAGGAAGTGAATCAGGACAACATTAGATAGTGAATCAGGACAACAGTAGGAAGTGAATCATGACAACATTAGATAGTGAATCAGGACAACATTAGATAGTGAATCAGGACAACATTAGGAAGTGAATCATGACAACATTAGGAAGTGAATCAGGACAACATTATATAGTGAATCAGGACAACAGTAGGAAGTGAATCATGACAAAATTAGGCAGTGAATCATGACAACATTAGATAGTGAATCATGACAACATTAGAAAGTGAATCAGGACAACATTAGGAAGTGAATCAGGACAGCATTAGACAGTGAATCAGGACAACATTAGGAAGTGAATCATGACAACATTAGGAAGGGAATCATGACAACATTAGATAGTGAATCAGGACAACATTAGGAAGTGAATCATGACAAAATTAGGCAGTGAATCAGGACAACATTAGATAGTGAATCATGACAACATTAGATAGTGAATCAGGACAACATTAGGAAGTGAAATATGACAACATTAGGAAGTGAATCATGACAACATTAGGAAGTGAATCAGGACAACATTAGGAAGTGAATCAGGACAACATTAGGCAGTGAATCAGGACAACATTAGGCAGTGAATCAGGACAACATTAGATAGTGAATCATGACAACATTAGACAGTGAATCAGGACAACATTAGATAGTGAATCAGGACAACATTAGATAGTGATTCATGACAACATTAGACAGTGAATCACGACAACATTAGATAGTGAATCAGGACAACAATAGACAGTGAATCATGACAACATTAGGAAGTGAATCAGGACAACATTAGATAGTAAATCATGACAACATTAGGAAGTGAATCAAGACAACATTAGACAGTGAATCAGGACAACATTAGACAGTGAATCAGGACAACATTAGATAGTGAATCAGGACAACATTAGACAGTGAAACGTGACAACATTAGGAAGTGAATCATGACAACATTAGACAGTGAATCAGGACAGGATTAGGAAGTGAATCAGGACAACATTAGACAGTGAATCAGGACAACATTAGATAGTGAATCAGAACAACATTAGACAGTGAATCAGGACAAGATTATGAAGTGAATCAGGACAACATAAGACAGTGAATCAGGACAACATTAGGCAGTGAATCAGGACACAATTAGATAGTGAATCAGGACAGGATTAGGAAGTGAATCAGGACAATATAAGATAGTGAATCAGGACAATATTAGATAGTGAATCAGGACAGGATTAGGAAGTGAATCAGGACAATATTAGATAGTGAATCAGGACAACAATAGACAGTGAATCAGGACAACATTAGATAGTGAATCAGAACAACATTAGACAGTGAATCAGAACAATATTATGAAGTGAATCAGGACAATATTAGATAGTGAATCAGGACATTATTAGATAGTGAATCAGGACAGAATTAGGAAGTGAATCAGGACAATATTAGATAGTGAATCAGGACAACATTAGACAGTGAATCAGGACAACATTAGATAGTGAATCAGAACAACATTAGACAGTGAATCAGGACAAGATTATGAAGTGAATCAGGACAACATAAGACAGTGAATCATGACAACATTAGGCAGTGAATCATGACAACATTAGATAGTGAATCAGGACAACATTAGATAGTGAATCAGGACAACATTAGACAGTGAATCAGAACAACATTAGGAAGTGAATCATGACAACATTAGATAGTGAATCAGGACAAGATTAGGCAGTGAATCAGGACAACATTAGGCAGTGAATCAGGACAGCATTAGGAAGTGAATCAGGACATCATTAGATAGTGAATCAGGACAACAGTAGGAAGTGAATCATGACAACATTAGATAGTGAATCAGGACAACATTAGATAGTGAATCAGGACAACATTAGGAAGTGAATCATGACAACATTAGGAAGTGAATCAGGACAACATTATATAGTGAATCAGGACAACAGTAGGAAGTGAATCATGACAAAATTAGGCAGTGAATCATGACAACATTAGATAGTGAATCATGACAACATTAGAAAGTGAATCAGGACAACATTAGGAAGTGAATCAGGACAGCATTAGACAGTGAATCAGGACAACATTAGGAAGTGAATCATGACAACATTAGGAAGTGAATCATGACAACATTAGGAAGGGAATCATGACAACATTAGATAGTGAATCAGGACAACATTAGGAAGTGAATCATGACAAAATTAGGCAGTGAATCAGGACAACATTAGATAGTGAATCATGACAACATTAGATAGTGAATCAGGACAACATTAGGAAGTGAATTATGACAACATTAGGAAGTGAATCATGACAACATTAGGAAGTGAATCAGGACAACATTAGGAAGTGAATCAGGACAACATTAGGCAGTGAATCAGGACAACATTAGGCAGTGAATCAGGACAACATTAGATAGTG
The DNA here is from genome assembly GCA_964023205.1 of Lutraria lutraria. Lineage (NCBI taxonomy): Eukaryota > Metazoa > Mollusca > Bivalvia > Venerida > Mactridae > Lutraria > Lutraria lutraria. Next base: position 2,068,987 of record OZ026843.1, on the reverse strand, counting down.
AATCATGACAACATTAGACAGTGAATCAGGACAACATTAGATAGTGAATCAGGACAACATTAGATAGTGATTCATGACAACATTAGACAGTGAATCACGACAACATTAGATAGTGAATCAGGACAACAATAGACAGTGAATCATGACAACATTAGGAAGTGAATCAGGACAACATTAGATAGTAAATCATGACAACATTAGGCAGTGAATCAAGACAACATTAGACAGTGAATCAGGACAACATTAGACAGTGAATCAGGACAACATTAGATAGTGAATCAGGACAACATTAGACAGTGAATCGTGACAACATTAGGAAGTGAATCATGACAACATTAGACAGTGAATCAGGACAGGATTAGGAAGTGAATCAGGACAACATTAGACAGTGAATCAGGACAACATTAGATAGTGAATCAGAACAACATTAGACAGTGAATCAGGACAAGATTATGAAGTGAATCAGGACAACATAAGACAGTGAATCAGGACAACATTAGGCAGTGGATCAGGACACAATTAGATAGTGAATCAGGACAGGATTAGGAAGTGAATCAGGACAATATTAGATAGTGAATCAGGACAATATTAGATAGTGAATCAGGACAGGATTAGGAAGTGAATCAGGACAATATTAGATAGTGAATCAGGACAACAATAGACAGTGAATCAGGACAACATTAGATAGTGAATCAGAACAACATTAGGAAGTGAATCAGAACAATATTATGAAGTGAATCAGGACAATATTAGATAGTGAATCAGGACAATATTAGATAGTGAATCAGGACAGGATTAGGAAGTGAATCAGGACAATATTAGATAGTGAATCAGGACAACATTAGACAGTGAATCAGGACAACATTAGATAGTGAATCAGAACAACATTAGACAGTGAATCAGGACAAGATTATGAAGTGAATCAGGACAACATAAGACAGTGAATCATGACAACATTAGGCAGTGAATCAGGACACAATTAGATAGTGAATCAGGACAGGATTAGGAAGTGAATCAGGACAATATTAGATTGTGAATCAGGACATATTAGGATTAGTGAATCAGGAAGTTAATCACGGCACCAGAATGAAATGAATCAGTGACAGTACAACGTCAGGAAATCCTAATTTTAGAAGTTTATGTATATACACAATTGTCTGCTTCCACATTGTTCAAGAAAAAGACGAACTTAACAAGACATTTATGTCTTATGCAGCAATTGGGGTACATAGTTTCTTTGTATTTTGGTGTAATTTCTTGGTTAGAACAAGGTTTCCCACTTGGAAATACAGACATGAAATAATTACTGTGAAGCAGAAATTCCATGTAATTATATCCTGTATAGAATGGTAAAAAGTATTGCGCTTGGCACATCAGTAATTAACTGACATTTTAGCATAACTTTTGTTTTTCTTAAACAACAAAACCGTCTTTGACAGTTGTCGAGTTTTTCCAGTAGTATGCAAGATACGACTGTCTTCCAATCATTGATATAGAATGAGTGTAACAACCAAGCAACTCAACAGGAAGATTTCATACAGATTACACAATGTATATTGTTTCAATATAAAGTACCTGTTGAGTATCTTTACAACTCGTGTTTAGTACGAATATAAAGTTTTAAAAGACAGACGAAATATTGAAAACCGACCTGAACAACAACAACAACTATATAAATAATCAGTAATAAGTTGTTCTTAACACGCACGTAGTTTATCAGCGCAGACAATAAGTTTATAGTGTACAATATAACTGCTGATCAGAGTTCATTGACCGTAGTCTGGTGGGACGCACTGCGCAAGTTTATTGTCCTAAAATGGGTCAACGAACTCGGCGAACAAGTTAAAATACCCCTGAGACCGGTTAATACTTGTAAATACTGATGTTAACTGAGTTATTCAGTACTTGTCCGACTTTAATACTACAGAGTAATGCTCAGTGATTTGCCTTTAAGATTTTGTCAGTTTTATGTTTCTTATAGTTCTCTCTCGTTCCACAAGTAAAAGAGCAAATTTCCCCCATCAAATGAACCCATCACCTGTTCCCCAAAACGATAAAAAAGGCTGCAAACGGTAACAAATAAATCATGAAATTAAAATATCTTTAAACTGGCCTGGACCGATAAACAACAGAGCATTAAACTCTAGATAAAGTCAAGTCATAAGTAAATGATTGTATTCTTTTACCGTTCTTGATCCTCATAAACAAACATGGACAAAATATATTTTACCGGTCAATGTGTCATACGATATCTTTTATTCACCTGACGTACATGAAGATGGGAAGTTATTTCTCATCACACATTCAGTGGCGTATAAACACAACACTTCAGTCTTGTTTTTGTTTGACAAATAAGAACTTACGATGTAGATGTTTCCATGTTATCTAGTCTGTCTTTTGATCTCTGTCAATATTCTGTTATGAAATCTATTTATCTTGAAAACACACATGGTTCTAGCTGGGGCAATACTGGATTTCAAATATTTTCCTTTCCAAATTCCTTAGAAATGCAGTATCTATGGACATCTTATTTGCGTCCAATTTACGTTAATTAATACCAAGTCTCACTCTGTCTGACAATAAATCACACCCACGCCCTCGAAAGTGATATAGAATCTAATATCATATTGTCAAAAGAAATCCATTACGTATATATTACGTTATCCTATAATGTTATTTTTTCTATATTGATTATTAAATAGATTTCGTTTTCTGCATGCAACATCTTGTCACTTTTTCATGTTATTATGTGCTGATACTTGTAATCGGAATAAAATTAACCTTTATGGTTTTGTGAGCCAAACTGTACATGTACAATAGCGCTTTGTTGGTTACTGTCAAGGGGTGGGGTACAATTACCCCTGTCAACCCTTGTCCTACTCCGATATTCATGGGAACTTGACTGGTATGGTATTCTACGCCCCTGTACACGTTTGATGACATATTTTATCAGATGACCTAATTTCCGACAGGTATATTATATATTTCCCTCATAGTCTATCAGTGAGATTACAACGAGCATCGAGTGTTACGTAACTCTCCTGTTTTATACTTTCCCCAGTCTATGCTGATCTTTATTGAATGCTTATACTGGGGCATTTAAGCTGACTCTTTAAAAATAACATTTAACATAGTATTGTTGAATACCCCGAGGATTCATTAAAAATGTCGACCAAAAAACGAAACATGGAGGAAACAGAAATGTGTCAATCAAGGCAAGTACATACGTTTTTTTAATTACATTTATCTTTAAATAGTTTAAAACTCAAAGTCATGCAGTTGCTATCTATCACTGATCACTTGTATGTTTCCCACATTGTTTTGTATATACATGTATTTGCAATAGAGTCGATATGTAATTTATAACCTGGCATAGTCCATGTGAGCTAATATTAATATATTTTGTATGGAAGCGTTTTATGGCCAGTTATCTTTATTTGAATGTTAAACATTTTACAGGAGTTCACGTTGAGCCTCGTACTTTGAAATACATGTAAATATGTAATCAATATAAAACATGAACGACTTGATCTATCTACATAGATAGATCAAGTCGTTCATGTTTTATATTGATTACATACTTTATATACATCCCCTATTTTACAACCAATCAAAACGGGTCTTAATTTTCGTATGGTCTCGACATCAAGTTGAAAAATAAAAAGAAATGCGATAAGGGCCCGAAAATAAATGTTGTTAGTATTGCATTGGCCCCTAAATGAGGGGTCACTGGATATTTTTACTAAAAACTTAGCGAACGAAAAGATATGTCCCATGTATAGGCCAACTTGTACACATATCTGATCGAACGATGATTTCACATGTTGAAAGAAAAATGTGTATTTTATGTCAACAGATATGTTTCTATAAAATGATAACATGAAAAAACCCACGAAGTGTTCCCCTGTGACATTGTTAACTCGCTGGACAATGCTGTACATAGCTAAACTGCATTTAAAACATAGGGAAAATGTTTGTACATGTAAAACACCTCACATAGTTAATTGTTGAAAGTATATAAACATACAGTTCTTGTTGGCTGTACTGGTTACATGGGACAGGTTTTATTTTTGTTTGTTTTATATTTGCTTCTTTCTGCTGTAAAACTGACACACCACATATTTAGAATAACTGAGTCAATGCATGATATTTTTGTTGTTCTTAAAGACGTCCATATATACTAAAGTAACTGTGACATAAAGTTTAAATTTAGAACTGTAAATAAAATTCCGGAAGTGTCTCAAGTAACGAATACAAGTGTAGTATGCTCGCTCTATGTGTCATATTAGGATCTTTCAATCGTATGTTGTAAAACTTCCTTTGTTCGCATTTACACAATTAATCTGCACCTGCAAATATTTCGGTGTAGCGTGGCAAAAACTTCCATTGGAATTCGGAACTCGATGAAACGCAATGTAACTGATATTCATCAACTTTACTACATGCATTTGTTTCTATATTTATACTCAGTGATCTTATAAACAGTCAAATATGTGAACATTGTGTTCTTATATACAGTCAAATATGTGAACATTGTGTTCTTATATACAGTCATATATGTGAACATTTTGTTCTTATATACAGTCATATATGTGAACATTGTGTTCTTATAAACAATCAAGTATGTGAACATTGTGTTCTTATATACAGTCATAATTATATGTGAACTGTATATAACTATAGAACAGATATATTCCATACTGTATATAACTATAGAACAGATATATTCCATACTGTATATAACTATAGAACTGATATATTCCATACTGTATATAACCATAGAACTGATATATTCCATACTGTATATAACTATAGAACAGATATATTCCATACTGTATATAACTATAGAACAGATATATTCCATACTGTATATAACCATAGAACTGATATATTCTATACTGTATATAACTATAGAACAGATATATTCCATACTGTATATAACTATAGAACAGATATATTCCATACTGTATATAACCATAGAACTGATATATTCCATACTGTATATAACCATAGAACTGATATATTCCATACTGTATATAACCATAGAACTGATATATTCCATACTGTATATAACTATAGAACAGATATATTCCATACTGTATATAACCATAGAACAGATATATTCCATACTGTATATAACCATAGAACTGATATATTCTATACTGTATATAACCATAGAACAGATATATTCCATACTGTATATAACTATAGAACAGATATATTCCATACTGTATATAACTATAGAACAGATATATTCCATACTGTATATAACTATAGAACAGATATATTCCATACTGTATATAACTATAGAACAGATATATTCCATACTGTATATAACCATAGAACAGATATATTCCATACTGTATATAACTATAGAACAGATATATTCCATACTGTATATAACTATAGAACAGATATATTCCATACTGTATATAACCATAGAACTGATATATTCCATACTGTTTATAACTATAGAACAGATATATTCTATACTGTATATAACTATAGAACAGATATATTCTATACTGTATATAACTATAGAACAGATATATTCCATACTGTATATAACTATAGAACAGATATATTCTATACTGTATATAACTATAGAACAGATATATTCCATACTGTATATAACTATAGAACAGATATATTCCATACTGTATATAACTATAGAACTGATATATTCCATACTGTATATAACTATAGAACAGATATATTCCATACTGTATATAACTATAGAACAGATATATTCCATACTGTATATAACTATAGAACTGATAGATTCCATACTGTATATAACCATAGAACTGATATATTCCATACTGTATATAACTATAGAACAGATATATTCCATACTGTATATAACTATAGAACTGATATATTCCATACTGTATATAACCATAGAACTGATATATTCCATACTGTATATAACCATAGAACTGATATATTCCATACTGTATATAACTATAGAACAGATATATTCCATACTGTATATAACTATAGAACTGATATATTCCATACTGTATATAACCATAGAACTGATATATTCCATACTGTATATAACCATAGAACTGATATATTCCATACTGTATATAACTATAGAACAGATATATTCCATACTGTATATAACTATAGAACAGATATATTCCATACTGTATATAACCATAGAACAGATATATTCCATACTGTATATAACCATAGAACTGATATATTCTATACTGTATATAACCATAGAACAGATATATTCCATACTGTATATAACTATAGAACAGATATATTCCATACTGTATATAACTATATAACAGATATATTCCATACTGTATATAACTATAGAACAGATATATTCCATACTGTATATAACTATAGAACAGATATATTCCATACTGTATATAACCATAGAACAGATATATTCCATACTGTATATAACTATAGAACAGATATATTCCATACTGTATATAACTATAGAACAGATATATTCCATACTGTATATAACCATAGAACTGATATATTCCATACTGTATATAACTATAGAACAGATATATTCTATACTGTATATAACTATAGAACAGATATATTCTATACTGTATATAACTATAGAACAGATATATTCCATACTGTATATAACTATAGAACAGATATATTCTATACTGTATATAACTATAGAACAGATATATTCCATACTGTATATAACTATAGAACAGATATATTCTATACTGTATATAACTATAGAACAGATATATTCTATACTGTATATAACTATAGAACAGATATATTCCATACTGTATATAACTACAGTGAAATCAGTATTAGTGACCAATTCTGAATAAAGGTCACTTGTGAGTTAAAGCCAATCTTTTGAAAATCATATTTGATTATATAGAACAAACAAAAAGACCTCCGAATAAAGGCCACATGTCCATAAAGGCCACCTGTCCATAAAGGCCACCTGTCCATAAAGGCCATGTTATCTCTTTCCCAAGGGTGCCCTTTGTTCACAGATTTGATTGTACATGTATGTGTATATCACAGTTTTACTAAACCATTAGACCACCGAGTATTTGAACAAGTAAAAGTACTTTTCTACTGATCTTAGCCGTAACATTGACTAATTATTTCAACACTCGCTAGATCGCTTGAAATAACAGCCATTTTGGCTTTCTCAAAGAACGATAACCCTTAATCGTCTGTACTGTTTACACCAGATTGAATGTTATTAATTTTAAACATTGTAGATTGGATCCAACAGAAGATCTGTCGGATTCTGTAAGTAAAACCTTTAGACTACAAACAAATCGCTGTTTTAGGTATTTTGTTTGCTTGTTTGTTTCATCGGGTTTAACGCCTTTCAGACATATCATGGCGGGCAGTTATCCTAAACAGCTTTAGACCACTACTAACCACATTCTATCCGTAAGCTTCTGCCAAGCTACCCAACATAATTAAGAGGTGGAGGATAATTTAACATAACATTTAATATCTTCAGTCAAATTTGTCTCGGACAGTGTGAACCTCACCCGGGGTTCGAACTCAAACCTCTCGCTAGCCAGTGGGCCTGTTTTAAGTAAGTACATAACAGAAAAAAGACGTCATAAAAATAAAAATCGTAAAAAGAGTGACGTTATCAACATTTTGTACTTCCGTATAATCTCACGCTTTGGTAAATAGACGATTATAATTATATTATCTATGTTCTTTAATGTTTTATTAATTATCATTATTTTTGTATTACATTTTTTGTATTTCAGAATCCGACACGTTCATCATTTGCCGAAGAGGAACATTTTGCTTCATCTAAAGCCACTCCAAACACAAATAAATCTATCATACGTGTTCTTATCATCCTCGCACTAATTGCCATCATCATTATATTATTAATTTTCTTGGGGCTGTTAATAAATCGAAAGAATTCCAAACAAAACGCAGACGCAACATGTACCTTTGTTGACTCTGATTACGTAACACCTCGAAACTTTGACAAGCCGGAGCTATTTGATGATCTAACCCCAGATGAATATACTGCGACACGTGACTTCATGCTCAAATCAACAACATTAGGAATCAAACATTTTAATGAAGCGACCGTGAATAGTAGTTACATTTTAGTGATTGATTTATTTCTACCCAAAAAGGAAGAGGCAATTCGTTATCTTGACAAAAGTGGGATTAAACCAGACCGCCAGGCGTTAGTTATCGTTGTTAGAGGTGATTATGGAGAACCGATAATTGAAGAATATGTTGTTTCACCGCTACCAGAACCGAAACAAGCATTTCTTTACAAAAACCCATCATACAAACGACACCCTATTCCATTTTCAAGTCGACCAATGGATACCATTAACTATAAACCTTTTTTCATGCTCGTCAAAGATTCTTTGGAAAAGATGTACCCTCTGTTGATGGAGAGTTACGGTCGCTGTTATCACAATTGTACAGAGGGAGATAATTGCTTGAAACCTTTCGATACTGCACCGAGGGGAAAGAATTCTGGTGAACGTAAAACATGGGTATGGGTGTTTGCTGATACTGAAGGTTACTACAATCACCCACTGGGTCTAGAAATGCGCATTGAACATAAATCTACTAAGGTGTCAGACTGGTTCGTTGAAATCGTTGTTTACAATGGTCAGCGGTTCGATAGTATTGATGCACTTATGAAGGCATACAGAGAAAGAACGCTCAAAATGATTAATTTGCCCAAACAGTCATCTAAGTTTTCTTTTTATGATGCAAAAGGACCTCTGCCCGAGACGCCGAAACATGGGCCGCGTCTATTTGAACCAGATGGTAAGCGTTTTTCTGTTCGAGGCCAGAACATCAACTACGGTAAATGGAATTTTAATTACCATATTCGGCCTTCGACTGGTATGCAAATTTTCAACGTAAAGTTTAACGGCGAACGCATTGCTTATGAGATCAGTCTACAGGAAGTTCTAGTCATGTACACCGGATATGGTCCAGCACAATCAAATACAGACTATTATGACGTGTCGTGGTTTATAGGAGCCACAAATATGGAATTGGTCAGAGGTGTAGATTGTCCAGAGACTGCTGTGTTCTTGGATTCATATTTCTTTGTTAACTCCCATTCAGCTAAAAGGTACAAGAACAATGTTTGTATTTTTGAAAATAATGGCGGCATTCCAATGAGGCGACATTATCAGAACAATTACAACGACGGGTTCACATTTTATGGCGGCGTCAGTGATTACCATTTAGTTATCAGAACTGTAGCTAATGTTTGGAACTATGATTATATCTTTGATTTTATATTTTACTCTAACGGAGCCGTGGAAGTAAAGGCAGCGGCCACGGGTTACGTCCAAGCAACATTTGCATTGCCCGAAGAAAGGCAATATGGTAATCGAATTCATAGTCATGTAATGGGAGACCTTCATTTGCACGTGTTCACTTACAAAGTTGATTTAGATGTTGTTGGAGAAATTAACCAATACAAAGTTCTAGACATTGGCTTGGAAACGGTTCCTGATCCTTGGATATTAGGCACTAATAGAACGCAAATGAAAATAACGGAACACATTGTCAAACATGAAACAACTACAGCATACAAAGCTGGTGTACCACAGTATCACTTGTTCCTTAGTTCTGCATATGCGAATGACTACGGTGCGCCTCTTTCTTATCGCATTTTAAACAAGTCACCGGTGCCTTTTCTTGTCGCAGATTTGCCAATCGCAAATGCTGCAAAGTATGCAAAGTATCCCATTATTGTTACAAAGAGGAAGGACTCCGAACAAGACTGTTCGACAATTTACGCTCAACACGATGCTTATACTCCAGTTCTTGACTTTGACGATTTCATCAACGGTGAAAACATATTTGACGAGGACCTTGTCGCTTGGGTAACCATGGGAACGCACCACGTGCCTGGTACCGACGATGTTCCGTCAACTCCCACAACTTGGAACCAGTATTCGTTCTTTCTTAATCCGCATAATTATTTTCTTGAATGTCCGAGCCTAAACTCCGCTGATTATGTTGTTATAAGGCCAACCGTAGACAATAAGCGAAATATCTCGACGTATGGCCGAAACTTCGAACCAAAGTGCATTCCAAAGACCGGAAGTCCAAATGATTACGACGGTACAAGATATGATTTGTAATGTTGGTTTTACGCTTTGAAATATTTGTGCCAAATTTAAAGTATTGCAGCTTGGCATTCAGCTTGAGTTCTTTTTATCAGGATTTATTTTAGGTTATTTATTTTTTTATTATTTCATGCTATGTTTTACTATGATAGTAGTCTTAAAGGCCAAACATCCGATAAGACAATCGGATGTAGATTAACTCTCTCTTCAAATAGCTGAAGCAGACGATATTTTTTTATAATAAACTCCTCCCTCTTATTCAAATCTGAATTTCTGTTATAAACTGTTTTGAAAATATAAGTACTGAATATAGCTTAAAAAGTCAAGGGCAACCACCCTCAAGCGATTACCTCCCTTTTATACATAGGTTGGGTCTTTTTAAGAGTAAGATTGATCTGAGTAAATCATGATGACTTTCAACAAATGTTTTATACTGTGAATAATAGATGAATGTTTGTTTTTTTATGAGAAGTATACCTAGATGTTTTTAAGATGTTTGCTCGTGCGGCCGATATCTAAAATTAAACTAGGAGCTAGTTTTAGTGTTTTTTTTACAATGACACCAAATAAACTGCCCGATGTTTGGTGGATAAACTTGTCACGCGGCTCGTAGTTCGTGACTGTGTAGATTTTGTAACAATGTGACACACTGTAGCATTCGAGTCTTTCCTGTAGCATTCATTATGAAGTTACTCCGGTGCCACCATTTTTATTAACGAATCGTATTTGTGTATATTGGCAGCTTTTATTATACATTATACTCATACGCTATTTGTACCGTACGTGTTAATTAATCAATTATATGGTGTGTTTGTTTCACTGTATGATTGAAATAATGACTAAACAGCGTAGTTGTGTGTTTTGCATAAATGGTGTGTTCTGAATTCCACATACAAGTTGCTATGTCATTTGTTTTGTGTGTTATTCTCTGCTGTGTATGAAACTATCAAAATACTTTTGTCGCTTTCTTCTTTTTCACTATTCTCTTTGATCTTCAACAAATTATAAGACAATGTATTAGTATTGAACCACTGCATATAGAATCTTTGTTTGTTGGACATGAGTGTGAACAGAATACAACGTATACAAAACCGAAAACGTTATGGTACAGACTTTATCACCATGGAATGGACAACTACAGCCTTCCTTGTCAGCTTTCAGTTGTTAGAGTAGAATATTGTTTTTTTTTAAGGTTATTGAGATAGCGTCTGTGAAACCTGGGCAAGGACTGGTAGGTGATTATTGTTCTAGTGAACATTTACATTTGATAGAAATTATTACCTCTGATACTATTGCCCTTATATGTGATTCACAAGTCTGGTGTCTGATAGCAAACTGTTGCTTACTGATTAAATGGGGTCAACAAAGTCTCTCGGTCGGTTAAAGTTCAGAGGTCCACCGAGTATGAAGATAAAAAAATTATGTTCGAGAATCATTGATAGACGGACTAACAAGTGTCGAACAAACATGCTAAAGTAAGAAAAACTACAGCTTTGTTACAGAGGTGACTAATACCCCCGCCGCCGCTTTGACACTAAGTATGCGATAGTACATTATACGGCTCAAGTTCAAGGCAACATAAATCAGATATGAGTGGATCACCGAGAATGAAAATTGTGTCTTGCACATCTACATTTCTTATTGATAATATATTGCAAGTTTTAATTCAATCCCTCGAAGAATGTGGAAGTAGTTCGCTCCACAAACATTCATAAGCTGAGAATCCCATTTTAATACATGGCTAATTAGTTCAAGGGCACAAAACTCTTGAATGAGTGAATCGCTGGGCATGAAAAATTGTGTCTTGCACATCTACACTTCCGATGATGGCGATAGCGTTTCATTTCATTGTATCCGCTTAAAGAATGTGGAAGTATGGAAGTAATTTGCTCCACAAAATTGTGGTATTGTATGCGGACGGAACGATATAACCTCGCTCTGGGCTGTGGGGGTATAACAACAAGTGTACGAACAAAACATGATTTATACAAGCGATAAATAAAAAGAAATATGGCAAACACAACGAAAAGTTACAACCGATTCGAAGGAAATTATTATCAACACAAACATAACCTGGGGCCTCTGTCGTCTAGTAGTCAAGTCACTGTCTCTGACTAGTAATCACTAACCCCTTACCACTGTTCGAGTCCCACCCCCGGGAATAAATTAAGTTTACATGCGAAGAAGCAGTCCAGCTAGCTTCAAAAGATCGGTAGTTCTATCCATGTGCACACCTGGAGTTTTCTACAGCCGTTAAGATAAGTAGTCGCCAAAAAACTATGGCTGTTGATTCGACACTAAACCCCCGTAAATAAAAAACACGATCTACAACTGATGAGTTGTTCCTCGTATTAATTTATTGAATTACCAATCATACCTTAGTCTTAGTTGACTTAGTTAAGGGTATGATGGTGAACATGAATTCTTGCTTAGTAAAACATGTCCAGAGCGGCCCTCTCTTAAGAAACAACCACCCTTCAACAACAACATGATGCATGATTGAACTATTAATTTAACCTCTCTAGAGCAACAACTTTTCAACAACAACAACACAATTTTGCTACATCTTTGAGAGGTTGCACTGTGTACAATTGATATACGATGTAGACATGTTTTATGTGTGTCTTATGTTGACTATCCGATAGGGCACATCAAATGTAGGACAGTACAATTACCATTTTAACAATTATTATACGCATGTAACACAGAAATACAAACACAACTACTAAAATCATTCTGACAATTTATTTTTGCCATCTTTTGAAAATGAACACATTGTTTTAAATATTCAACGCACACATCAAGCTATTTTCCTTTCGACCTCAGCACAAGTACCTGAAAATGGATATCACAATATGTAATTTAAAGATTAAATGAAAAAAATGTTTCAAACTATTATTAACGTGTGGAATTCGGTTGTTCTTATGTGGTACTTTATTAATTGTAATATATATTCTTTATAAGGCATTGATAGAATACATTGATGAACATATGACAGCATTTTTATTATTTCTTTTTTCTGAAGGAACACATGATTTATGTGGAAGAACATCTCACCGTCATTAAAGAAGAAATGTGAAATTTGTATATTTTCACTGAGAATGCGTCTTTGTTTAATGTACTAAGTCCATGAATATCAAGAAGGGTAATTTCACACTTTTGTTTTAGTACAAGTATATATGGGTGTAAGTATGATAAATAAGATATTGTCATACCTCTATAGTTTCCATGGATACCACTCTCACAATATACGCCTAAAATGCCACCTAAACCTTCATTATCATCATCAGCTGTAATTATATGAATGGGTCGTGGTTCAGTTCTGGTCTTCGATGCTTCGTTCTTAATTTGGTCATCCTTGATGTCAGCTTTAACGGATTTCACGAGTTCGTCTGAAAACTTCAGAATGTAAATGTTTTATACATTAAGATCTCATGAATAGTTTGCTGATAAAACAAAATCTAAGAATATCTAATATTTTATCAGTATATTTTTTTTGTAATTTGATTTGCAAGAAAGAATTCCTAGAAATTTATGAATGACTCCTGACATGACTCATTTGATATACATATACTAGTACATTGTATCTCAAAGAGGGATATGTGAACATTTTCTCACTTGTTTTATATTCTGGACGTTAGTCATGAATGAAATTGTAATCTTCATTTCGCTGATATTCTTAACTTACTTCAATGTTGTTACATGATATTATTTAGAAGCATGAATTAAGAAGGCACGTATTTTCATGCAAACTTACTTTGTATCATCACTCTTTCAAGAAAGGCCTGTCGCTTTCTCTTGGCAATCTTTCTAATTAACTTCTGCCCAGATACTTTGTATTGTCCAAAGCTTATTGGCGCATATTTCAACAACTGTTTGATAATTTTTAAATCTCTTTTTTGTGTTGAAATTTCAACTCCTAAAAATTAAACATGCACATTAATTGTAAAAGTATTAAGTTACCAACATGCTTTTGAGTTTATGCTAAATACACTGCTGGTTTGTATCTTCGTCTTCTTATATTTGATGATCACGGACATTGATTTTGTGATACTTATAGATCAGGTAGGTCATAAAAGATGATGCACATGCACATTTTGTATCTTATAGTTTTACGATAAAAGCAGGCAACCAGTACAGTCTTCATTCCACAAAATAGAAATTAATTCTTGAAAACGAAGTTCAATCAATCGAAGACTATTTAATATTTTGCTTGTTCGAGTTTTACCCCTTTTTAACAGTCAGAGTCATATGCAGTCTACCTCCTGTGAAGAACCAGTACTAGACTTCCATCCTCCGTAAGCAACTGCCTACTTCTCACATGAAGAGACATGGTCGGTAGCGGGGCTCGAACCCACGACCTCTATTAGTGAGAGGTTACAGTGATTTGAAGTCAGCGACCTTAACCACTGGACCTCGGAGGCGGTATTTAATTAGATTAAAAATGATCATTATGATTAAATAAGTTTAAAAAACATTTATGTATTACTGAAGAAACTCATGATTTATTGCCTTTGGTTTACTTACCGTTTGGACGATCAACACTCAGCATATAGAAGATATCATTCGGAAAGCTCAGCTCAGCACATGCCATGATGGAATACTTTGTGTTTTGGTATGTATACCTTCTCACTGGCATGGTGACAACACTGGATGGATCAATCAGGTCTTCTGGACCTAAATAAATATATTTTCATAGAATTCAAAATTTAATGAAAGTAATAAATAAATTTCGGTTTTAAAAATGCCTCTGTTCAGATTTTAAAAAATAGTATAAATAACAAAGAAATCGTAAAGAGAAATACATTTATTAGTAATATGTGTATGGCCATGTTCTGGTGTGGTGGTATTTATTTGCTCTTAAAATATTTAATTATAATAAATATTTCATTATAAAATGTTCACTTTAGATCGAGAGCAAATGAATAACAATTTTACTTGATAAAAAAAACACATAAAACTTTCCTTGCAAGTTCCATGAATTTTCTTTTGGAGAATAAAACAAAGGATCCATCGATTAATGTAATGAATAATGTAAAATAGTCTTCTCGTTGTTTTTGGCTTCTTACACTTTTGTACTTCCGCCCGTAACTAAGGAAGTAACGTTAAACGTTGACGTTACGTAATTGACGTCAGATGACGTTTGTTATATTCAACGACTGCAAAATCGAGTCGGTAACAGAATTTCGCCAGTTCGTTGAAAATCCATGTATTTTTTAACATTGGCAGATTTCTTACACTCTATATTTATTGCTGAAACATTTTTGTCACGACAAGAAACTAGAATTTATTTATGAGTATATCTGATTATTATTATTAGATATTTATATAATATCTTATTTTACATTTATTATTCAACGACCTGGCGAAATTCCGTTACTGACGTTACGTAATTGAAGTCAGATGACGTTTGATATATTCAACGACTACAAAATCGAGTCAGTATCAGAATTTCCCCAAAATGGATCTTCAACGACCTGGCGAAATTCTGTTACCGACTCGATTTTGTAGTCGTTGAATATAACAAACGTCATCTGACGTCAATTACGTAACGTCAACGTTTAACGTTACTTCCTTAGTTACGGGCGGAAGTACAAAAGTGTAAGAAGCCAAAAACAACGAGAAGACTATTTTACATTATTTATTACATTAATCGATGGATCCTTTGTTTTATTCTCCAAAAGAAAATTCATGGAACTTGCAAGGTAAGTTTTATGTGTTTTTTTTATCAAGTAAAATTGTTATTCATTTGCTCTCGATCTAAAGTGAACATTTTATGATAAAATATTTATTATAATTAAATATTTTAAGAGCAAATAAATACCACCACACCAGAACATGGCCATACACATATTACTAATAAATGTATTTCTCTTTACGATTTCTTTGTTATTTATACTATTTTTTAAAATCTGAACAGAGGCATTTTTAAAACCGAAATTTATTTATTACTTTCATTAAATTTTGAATTCTATGAAAATATATTTATTTAGGTCCAGAAGACCTGATTGATCCATCCAGTGTTGTCACCATGCCAGTGAGAAGGTATACATACCAAAACACAAAGTATTCCATCATGGCATGTGCTGAGCTGAGCTTTCCTAATGATATCTTCTATATGCTGAGTGTTGATCGTCCAAACGGTAAGTAAACCAAAGGCAATAAATCATGAGTTTCTTCAGTAATACATAAAATTTGTTTAACTTATTTAATCATAATGATCATTTTTAATCTAATTAAATACCGCCTCTGAGGTCCAGTGGTTAAGGTCGCTGACTTCAAATCACTGTAACCTCTCACTAATAGAGGTCGTGGGTTCGAGCCCCGCTACCGACCATGTCTCTTCATGTGAGAAGTAGGCAGTTGCTTACGGAGGATGGGAGTCTAGTACTGGTTCTTCACAGGAGGTAGACTGCATATGACTCTGACTGTTAAAAAGGGGGTAAAACTCAAACAAGCAACATATTAAATAGTCTTCGATTGATTAAACTTCGTTTTCAAGAATTAATTTCTATTTTGTGGAATGAAGACTGTACTGGTTGTCTGCTTTTATCGTAAAACTATAAGATACAAAATGTGCATGTGCATCATCTTTTATGACCTACCTGATCTATAAGTATCACAAAATCAATGTCACCATCAAATATAAGAAGACGAAGATACAAATCAACAGTGTATTTAGCATAAACTCAAAAGCATGTTGGTAACTTAATACTTTTACAATTGATGTGTATGTTTAATTTTTAGGAGCTGAAATTTCATCAACACAAAAAAGAGATTTAAAAATTATCAAACAGTTGTTGAAATATGCGCCAATAAGCTTTGGACAATACAAAGTTTCTGGGCAGAAGTTAATTAGAAAGATTGCCAAGAGAAAGCGACAGGCCTTTCTTGAAAGAGTGATGATACAAAGTAAGTTTGCATTAAAAAACACATGCCTTCTTAATTAATGCTTCTAAATAGTATGATGTAACAACATTGGAGTAAGTTAAGAATATCAGCGAATGAAGATTACAATTTCATTCATGACTAACGTCTAGAATATAAAACAAGTGAGAAAACGTTCACATAACCCTCTTTGAGATACAATGTACTAGTATATCAAATGAATCATGTCAGGAGTCATTCTTAAACTTCTAGGAATTCTTTCTAGTAAATCAAATTACAAAAATATATATTGATAAAATATTAGATATTCTTAGATTTTGTTTTATCAGCAAACTATTCATGAGATCTTAATGTATAAAACATTTACATTCTGAAATTTTCAGACGAACTCGTGAAATCCGTTAAAGCTGACATCACGGATGACCAAATTAAGAACGAAGCATTGAAGACCAGAACTGAACCACGACCCATTCATATAATTACTGCTGATGATGATAATGAAGGGTTAGGTGGCATTTTAGGCGTATATTGTGAGAGTGGTATCCATGGAAACTATAGAGGTATGACAATATCTTATTTATCATACCTACACCCATATATACTTGTACAAAAACATAAGTGTGAAATTACCGTTCTTGATATTCAAGAACTGGGTACATTAAACAAAGACGCGTTCTCAGTGAAAATATACAAATTTCACATTTCTTCTTTAATGACGGTGAGATGTTCTTCCACATAAACCGTGTGTTCCTTTAAAAAAAAGAAATAATAAAAATGCTGTCATATGTTCATCGATGTATTCTATCATTGCCTTATAGAGAATATATATTACAATTAATAAAGTACCGCATAAGAACAATCGAATTCCACAAGTTAATAATAGTTTGAAACATTTTTTCATTTAATCTTTAAATTACATATTGTGATCTCCATTTTCAGGTACTTGTGCTGAGGTCGAAAGGAAAATAGCTTGATGTGTGCGTTCAATATTTAAAACAATCTGTTCATTTTCAAAAGATGGCAAAATAAATGCTCAGAATGATTTTAGTAGTTGTGTTTGTATTTCTGTGTTACATGCGCATAATAATTGTTAAAATGGTAATTGTACTGTCCTACATTTGATGTGCCATATTGGATAGTCAATATAAGACACGCATAAAACATGTCTACATCGTTTATCAATTGTACACACTGCAACCTCTCCAAAGCAACACCCTTTGGGAGTAGCAAAATTGTGTTGTTGTTGAAAAGTTGTTGCTCTAGAGAGGTTAAATTAATAGTTCAATCATGCAGAGGGAAATCATGTTGTTATTGAGGGAGGTTGTTTCTCAAGAGAGGGCCGCTCTGGACATGTTGTACTGTATATATACTAAGCAAGAATTCATTTTCACCATCATTATTTATGGAAATAATTAATGTAAATATTCTAGACGGACATACTTAATCTTTGTGTTTTTTTATCACTGTATGTTCTTTCTCCTTGGATCTTACAATATTACCAGTACAAAATATAAATAAGTAAGTCTAAGATTGGAGACCAATCTGAAAGTTAATAACCTCAAATGTCACAGTTATTTGTCTTCCACCTCTGAATAGAACGTCATAAGTGAAGCTATGAGCCACTTCCTTCACTATTGTATTAGATAAAGTGCAGTGAAACCATTGAAAGTAAAAACCCTTAAAATGGACACCGTCATCGTCTGGACTGGGCAAAAAGTCCGTTTTTAGGAACGAAGTTCCTACAGGTATACACCTCATTTTGTTTAACAAAACAGTGACGCCTCTCATCCGCATTGCAAAATAGTATCATGTGTTGTGTAAGTATACATTGCAGACTTTACAATATTGATAAAAGTTTGAGATTTATTGCAGAATTCTGTTGATTTTGAAAGCACGTGAACTATTTTGGCGATTTAAACTGAAAAACTAACAAGTATGATAATTAAGTATGCATCCACACCAAAGTTCATTCATAATCTGTCCAGGTGAAAAGATTTACTACATACTGGAAATAGTTTCATTCACAAAAGTAGTGCCACAATCTCAGTGTGGAGATTACATAATGACACAGGGTCAGAAGTTGAGTACAGACGGTTTATGTACAGTTTAATGCGTGTATATAAATCAAAGCGCTGAAGGTACTGAATTTGTTTGGGTTTTCAGCTAGTAATTTCTCACTGAAGTCCGTGAACAATTCATGGAATTTCACCAACTTTTCAAGAACATCATAAGTTCACGAAATGTTCATTAGCTTATTCATGAATTGTTCATCAAAGGTTCATTAAAATAATTCATGAATAGTTCATGAAGCTTATGAAAAAGACCTTTAGATAAAGACTGCATAAGGTTCCTGAATTAGTTAATGAACATTTTTTTTTCATGAACTTCATCAGACAAAGTTTATTAACCACATGTACAATTTGTAGGTCGTGAATAATTTCATGAACTATTCATGAATAAGCTCATGAGCATTTTGTGAACTGTTCATCAAATTGTCGACAGGGACTGGCCTTTATCTTTTAAGAATGGTTTTATCTAACACATTTAAACTTTGTTCCTGACAGTACTCTCAGTGCTTTGATTTTCTTCAGTCATGTGACCTGGATTTCTACACACAAAGAAGTACTATTATTATTCACATTACTCAAACAAACCTTAATCGAAACTCCTCGGCGTTTGCCTAAGAACATAATAGGGAGGCCGCTGTACTGTAGTTGTTGTTCACGGGCTACTTTCCAAGTTTCCATCATGGCTGACCCTGAGAATACAACGATGGAAACAGTCTGTTTCTCTTTCAATGGGAACTTGATGCCCATTTTATCAATCACGAACGATAAGTTCGTTTGAAAGTCAGCTATTTTGAGAATGATTCTTGAAAACGAGCACCAATCTCTATCCAGTGCTGTCGTTCCCGCTACGCTCACACTAACCAATCAAAGTACTGAAAGTACTGTCGGACTTGATTTTTACCATACGAAGCAAAAAAGAGAAATGTGTACCCACATCGTTCGTGCCCATACAAATAATTTGACCGACCATCAGTAACAGTAAATACCAACATCGATTCTCCTGGTTTTAACACAACAGAACATCGTCGCATTGAACACAATCAGGGTCACTCAAATTAAAAAGGCCCTGACATAGTAGAGTAAAACCTATATGACCTATAGTTAACCCGATGTTGCATGGAATTCAGACGTGATCATGTAATTATAAAAAAATTTGCGTAAAGGGAACTCTTAAACTGTAATTTTAAACGCACGTATCCAGTAATTTACGTTCGTATTTAGCGACTCGAATCATTATTCGTAAGCCGCAGTTTAAACATTCAACCTCCGAAGTTTACCTGACATGAATCAAACTCCTCACACCGGTTACGCTTTGCTACTGTAACTTTTGTACTTATCAAGGGAAGTAACCACTGCGGGGAGTGAGTCTATAAATAGCGATTGCGTCATCAAACTAACACTAGTTGGTGTGATTATCACGGAAATATGATAGATGAGAATTCGCCCTGTAATATTAAGAAATGTTGAAAAGGCACAAAACACATACATCGATGGTAGATTGTTGCAAATGCATGAATACGTCCGTAGAGATGTTTCTGTACCATCGAACGAAAACCGAAAGTAGAACTACATGTACTTTTACGGCAATATATTTTATTGGACAGTGGATACGCGGTTTTAATTATACGCATTTGAATATCTCATGTATCTACCGACAAGCACTTTATTTAGATACATGACTCTTTCCATCTAGTTACAATAAAACGATTTGAAATATATTTAGATCCGACACACTTAATTGGGGAAAGATTCTAGATACTTCTATATAAACATACCATTTAGTTACGTACTACTTCCTTTATGCGGCATTCTTTTAACCAAGCTGTTATGGAGTCCAGCGACAAAAGTTTGCTCACCGATTACGAAGGAATTGATTTTGATAAAAATCAAGTCCAAAAAGTAGTCTGGCTTCTCAATGACAGACGCGTGCTTTCAAAATGGTGACAACACCTCGAAAGGAAACTAAAAAAGATTGTTTTGTTTTGTTTATCTGAAAAGAATCGCATACTTCAACTAAATGAGAGGAAACTAACATCCGAGATTGCTATCTCTTCGTTATCCACGTTTTGATTTTTGGACTTGATTTTTATCAAAATCAAGTCCTTTGTAATCGTTGACTTATATTTGTCGCTGGACTCCATAACAGCTTGGTTAAAAGAATGCCACATAAAGGAAATAGTACGCAACTAAATGGTATGTTTATATAGAAGTATCTGGAATCTTTCCCCAATTAAGTGTGTCAGATCTAAATACATTTCAAATCATTCTATTGTAACTACATGGAAAGAGTCCTGTATCTAAATAAGTGCTTGTCGGTAGATACATGAGATTTTCAAATGCGTAGAATTAAAACCGCGCATTCACTGTCCAATAAAATATCTTGCCGTAAAAGTAGTTCTACTTTCGGTTTTCGTTCGATAGTTCAGAAAAATCTCCACGGACGTATTCATGCAGTTGCAACAATCTACCATCGATGTGTGTGTTTTGTGCCTTTCTAACATTTCTTAATATTACAAAGCGAATTCTCATTTAATCGTATTCCGTGATATTCACACCAACTAGTGTTATTTTGATGACGGAATCGCTATTTATAGACTCACTCCCCGCAGTGGCTAGTAGCAAAGCGTAACCGATGTGGGGAGTTTGATTTATCGAAGGTTGAATGTTAAAACTGCGGCTTAAGAATAATAATTCGAGTCGCTAAATACGAACGTAAATTACTGGATACGTGCTTTTAAAATTTACTGTTTAAGAGTTCCTTTTACGCCAGATTATTTAGAATTACATAATCACGTCTGAATTTCATGCAACATCGGGTTAACTATAGGTCATATAGGTCTTACTCTACTGTGTCATGACCTTTTTTATTTGAGTGACCCTGAATGTGTTCAATGCGACGATGTTCTGTTGTGTTAAAACCAGAAGAATAAATGTTTGTATTTACTGTTACTGAAGTGTTGTTTACTAGTTTTGTACAATAAAGAGTTTTTAATGCAATTAAAGTGTCCTCAATTTATGTGCTAATCATTAAACTTTCCAATATCAGGTTTTTTTCATTTTAAAATTTTAGCAAAGGGACTATAGTAAAGCCCTAGCTTATGTCATTTACCTATATGCATATGACCTGCATTTCAATATGAATGAAAAATCGGTCCGTAATTTTAAATGTTAAAATATTTGTATGGGCTCGAACGATGTGGGTACACATTTCTCTCTTTTGTCTCGTATGGTAAAAATCAAGTCCGACAGTACTTTCAGTACTTTGATTTCCTTTGGTATTACTCCACTAAGTTTGGTTTAGATCGAGTTACAACGTTAAATAATCGCTAATGGCACATCTTATAACGGAGCAAACTGAAGCGTTTATCTAAAACGATATGACATACATTTCATTATGATATCTTATAAATATTTATAAAATACACACAAAATAATCTTATTGATCAAAGTGTAGTTTGCCAAGAATCTTGGCATTGAGACGTTGACAGAGGTGTGTGTGGATTGGAAAGGAACGACAACACTGGGTAGAGATTGAACGAATACATGTACCGACTGTTGAAAATGTAGTGACTGGAAACGACATAACCAAAATTAATTTGTAACCCTTTACTTATGTACGAGGCTTATTTCTTAGTTACGGAAATGCTCGAGTAGTTACGACCTATGTGCATCAGAGGTAGGGAAATTTTTTAAATCGTACAGAATGCGATGTATTCCAAGCATCACTGTGAAACAGCATGACTGTGTCATGCGTGGTTCTCGAACCAACAACTTACCTAATAACAGACATTTGCTCTGTAGTGTTTAAAACACGCCAGGAAAAATGTGCATGTTTTCTATGTTGTCAATGACCCTGGAATGACTTAAAAAGAATTATTATTACGAACATAATTATATATCAAGCACAATAGAAAAAAACAAGTAACTGGGGATCTAATCATGTTTACTATCAAAACGAGCAAAACTATACAGGGACGTCTTTATTTACATTGAGCACTCGACTTACTCGGTTTGTACGTCTCATAACGCTGTTTCATAGAGACGAGGTATTTCCTGTTGCCCAGATGAGGTATATACTACATCATCTGTACATCTATGTATTTGACCATAACTTTGTCTCTGTCCAGTTAGGAATTTATCAGTGGTTAACGACCAGATGAATTAAATACATTGTAAATGTAGTTATACACCGTGCATGTATCTGTGGAATTAATCCTTATTGAATATTATACTGTCATCAAATGAAAAGAAAAAATCATTTAAATTTGATAATCATTTCTTTGGATCTTGTCAAATACACAAATGTAATTGAATATTTTCAGAACAAAATGATAAGAAAGATCTGGAGTCTATTTAAAGTTTACAAGTTGTGATTTATTTTGGTGACTTTAACATGTCGGATTCTGAGCAGACGATTCAAGTTGACACACTTACTGTACCAGATGACCGTGACAGTGATTCCCCATCCAGTGATGATGAAAGTAGCTCAGTGGAGAAAAGGGAGTAAGTTAGAATATTCTTTAATTACACGTATTTGTCTACTCCATCGGACTCGGCTAGATACCTAGTAATTCCCAATCGGTTTGTCCAGAGAAATGTGCCTCGGACGTAATAGGCAGGCCGCCAATTTGTTGTTGTTGTTCACGGGCTACTTTCCATCATGGCTGACACTGGGAATCCGACGATGGAAATAACCCGTTTCTCTTTCAACAATGGGAACTTGATACCCATTTTATTATCGTCATTATATGTACCCAATGATATAATAAATCTCATTTCTTGTATTAATCCGTATTTAAGTTACATGTATTATGAGTTAAAGCACTCTGATAAGTAAAAGAGAGTACCTGGCTTACCTGGCCCCAGCTTCACAAAAAATAAGTTTTTGCTTAAACTCAACCTAATTTATTAAATCAACCATGGCACTTCTCTGTTTTAATGAATGTAGGTACAGAGATCTAATAACAGTTTCATACAAAATCAACGTAGCTATAATTTCTTCTAACTGTAAACATAATTTGAGTTCGTTATTGAGAATTTGATGTTTGACACAAGTGAAAATGGAGTTTTGAGACTCAATTTTTGTGCCAGATCCACACTATTTTATGCCAGCATGTTTAATTAACACGTTCTTATTTAATGAGGAGGAAACAAATGGAAATATTGCTGATCAAAGACACATGATTTCTAGACAGAAAAAATAACACTTGTGTCCATTATTGAATGTCTCAATTTTGTTCGTGAAACTGGGGCCCGAGTTCTAACCATTCCGATAATCTGTCAGGCGTGTACTAGGGAATTCTCAGTAAAATCCTTATGTTGTTTCTTCTTCCAGGTGGACGAAATCTCGCAAACAAAGTTACCGGTCCATGATTTCTGGTGTCGTATCCGTCAATCCATCACCACGAGTATCAACATTTGATGTATGTCCAGTCAGGAGTTTCTACCTTATCCTAAGTTTATAATAACGATTATTGTACCTCACACCAGTTTCCAATGTAAAAGCATGCAATAATTTTTAAAGGCACCCTACAATAACACATGCGCAGTATTGATGCGCCTACCGTTCATACAGATCTTAGGTTATTAAATCATTTTCATTTATTTGACGAGTTGTTCATAATAAAATCTGTTCTTGATTGTACCTTCGCATGACTTAAACATACTTTCAATTAGCAATGTTCCCGAGGCAGACTTGAATGCTTTGATGATAAGTAAAGATTCAAATAGCTCACACAAGAGAATACACGTGTAGACAGTAGCGTAACGCTTTGGAGTTTTGAAGCGCAAGTAGAAAAAGCTTGATAGATATAATCCATGTAATGTCATCGCTTATTAAAATGTTGTGACACCATATTTTTTTCATATTTCTATGAAATCTTCGGTATAATGAAATAAAGATCACATTTCTGAGAGGGCGTTATTACAATCGCCAGCACACGAAAAAGTTATGTTGACCTCGGGCTGACAATTTTGATATCGCCCTCTCAGAAATGTGATATTTATATAATAAACACGTGGAAACACACAATGCTTATACATTCTGTACACATTAAACTTCTTTCATGACTTATAAAAACTCTCAGATTTCTGTTTAAATAATTTTAGTAATTAATTTTCGGGCAACGTGTTTCTGTTATCATTCTTGAATATTTGTTCGACCCTCGGTCGCGGTAGGTCATACCCTTCCATGAACATTCGACAACAATGTCAATTTTCCTCCGCATGTGGAGAAGTTGCCGGGTAAGTTAGTACTGGTACTGGTTAGAAAAACAGTCCAGGGAATCTTGTTAGGTTAATCGGCCGCCGTTTATAACTAAAACATATACATGTACTGAAAAATTGCGTTAACCCAAAGAAATAAAAAATATATTAAATATTTACTAATATTTACACACAATAAGTGTTTCTCATTTCAACTTCCAGCGTCCAAACCGACTCTTACTGATCAACCGGAGCCCTGAAATAGACGAGGATGACAGCACACTACAGAAGAAAAAACGATTTTTGAAAATTATTATACTCACGTGTTTTATCATTTGTCTGCTATCTCTGATCGGTGTGATTGTATATTTAGCAATACAGCTACAAAATTCTCCTTACTGCCATTTCGACAATAGCGACTACGTCATATCACGTGATTTTTATAACCCGGATGTTCTTGATGACTTAACTCCGCGGGAATACTATGCTGTGAAGAATTTTATTCTTGATAATAAAACTATGGGTGTAACAAACTTTAACTCAGCTTCAGTGAATAGCAGTTATATATTCATGATCGATTTATTATTACCAAATAAAAACGATACTCTTCACTACTTAGATAATGATCATGTGATGCCATCACGTGACGCAATAGTGACAATTGTTCGAGGAAATTGGATTCCGCCTGTGGTTGAAGAATATATAGTATCACCGGCAAATAGTCCACTTAAAGTAGTTCTATTTAAAAATCCATCTTATCACCTTGCGACCATTCCATATGAAAGCCGTCCTCTAGACTCTATTGATTTCAGGAATATTATTCCGTTAGTTGTGAAAAATCTAACAGAACAACTTTATCCCTTGCTTGTAGAAAGTTTTGGAATCCATTATCATAATTGCACTACAGGCGTCGATTGTCTCAGAATTGTTGACCGGGCACCGTATGAGCGGAAAAACGGAAGCCGTAAGACGTGGTTTTGGCTGTTTCCGGATGTGGAGGAATATTATCTACAACCACTAGGACTGAACGTCCTGGTGGACCATAGTTCAACAAATGTTAGTGAATGGAAAATTAGACAAATTATATACAATAACGTACGCTTTAATTCTGTCTCAGATTTAATGAAAGCGTATAATGACAAATCTTTAGAAATGATTCACTGCCATTCGTGCAGGAAATCTAGAAGATATTCTTCAAATGAGATATTAGAATCTAAGTCAGGTAAACGTTTGCCGGGTCCGAAAATATTTGAACCGAAAGGAAAACGATTTAAAATTATTGGGCAGAATGTTAGGTACAATAAATGGAACTTCCGGTACGGTATGCGACCTACCACTGGGTTGCAACTACTTGATGTTCGTTACAACGGATCGCGAACAGCCTATGAAATAAGCCTTCAGGAGGCGTTAGTCTTGTACGCTAATCATGGAAAGCAACAAACTATATCCAGTATTTACCATACGCCCCACCTTATGGGAGGAGCGAGTATGGAACTGGTTAAAGGCATCGACTGTCCGGATACAGCCGTCTACCTTAGTTCATTTATGTTAGCAAACTCAGAAAATGTCAAAACGTATAGGAACAACATTTGTGTGTTTGAAAATTACGCAGCAAAACCTACAACGAGACATTTTGCGAGTAATCTGTACTCTGGGTTTGACTTTTATGGTGGCACAAGTGAGTATCACTTAATCATCCGAAGTATTGCTAGTGTTTGGAACAGTGACTTTATTGTTGATTACGTATTCTATAACAACGGTGCCATTGAGACAAGAATATCTAAAACTGGGTACATGAGAACAACATTTTTACCTGACGAATATTCAAACAACGAACGACAACGTGAAATCGCTCAGCACATTTATGGTGACATGCATGTTGATTTATTCAATTACAAAGTGGATTTGGATATTTCGGGTGTGAAAAACAAATATACCACAGTGACTGTTAACTTAGACTCTGCGTCAGATACTTCTAGAAATCCTCGTATGAGTATAAATACAAAAATAATGACAAACGAATCAAAAACCGTTCCGTATAATGGTGACAACTTCCAATATCACCTAATAACTGGTGCGTCTGAAGCCAAAACGAGAGCATACAGAATATTAAACACTTCGCCATTACCAAGTCAGATTTCTCAGGCAATGAAATCAAGGTTCGCTAAATGGGCAAAATATCCAATCATAGTAACGAAAAGAAAAGAAGAGGAAAGGTGCTCGTCCTCAATTTTTGCTCACTACGATCCATCAAATCCAGTTCTTGACTTCGACAGTTTTGTCAACGGTGAAGCTATGGACGATGAAGACTTGGTGGCCTGGGTAACAATCGGTTCTCACCATATTCCTGGTAGTGAGGACATCCCAGCAGTACAGACAACTTGGAATACACAATCTTTCTTCCTAACTCCTCACAATTACTTCTCTGAAAGTCCAAACAGTAATTATGTTGATACAATCGTTATAAGACCTCCTAGTGACCCTGACAGAGTAGATAGAACTGTCGTATATGGTGACACTGATGAAGCTAAATGCATTCCTAAAACTTCTGGTGTTAAACATTTTGACGGAATGCGTCACGACTACGTATAGATAAGGTACAGAATTACGAATAAAGGCATGTAATGAAGTAAGTATAAATTATGTAAAGAATGAAACAATGTTATTGTGTTTGTAAGCACACTAAAACTACGGGGTATTATGTACATGTGTAAACATTGTAATTCGTTGTTGATCATCGTTATATAAATGTATTTAACATATTTTATTATAAATTGCAGTGGAAATTGAAGTTATATCATTTTCACGTTCATGTACATAGTATTACACATATTTGGTAAAATAAAGAATAAACAAAATGCATCCTTACTTGTTTGTAAAAAAATGATATACAAAAAATATGTACATTTATTGCACTTACTGAGTTGGTAAGTAAGGCTATGTTGTTGCTGTTATTGTTGTTGCTGCTGCTGCTGCTGATGATGATAATGATAAAAATAGTATTGCACAACAATCTACATTTGAGGCCTAACCATATACATATTGAACATGTCTTAGGCCAGATGGTTTATTTTGTAACCAGGAGGAAGGGACCAACTACAGGAGGAAACACCCGGCTACTGTGTAAGACGCCAGCTACATTCACACAGTCATTTTCTGGACTTATCTCTTATACAAAAGACTGCGCATCCTGTTAGCAGATGTGTAAAACGCCGAACAGTCGCGTAAAACGTCTGCTGGTCCTAACAAAACACGGTGTCGTAAACAAACAACAGATTCGTGTTAACCGGAAAAAATACTGATACCAAAGGACTGAACTTTGGCTAACGGATCGCAGAATATAGGCCTTAAGGAACAAATGGGATAAAGAAAACCAAAAAGAAAATATGACTTACTTTCTATGCACAATCCATCGATCGAAACGTATATATTTGTTGGGACTTTGGTCCAGATCTGGAGATATTCTATTCTAATTTCGGCGTTAGTCTGTTCATGAGTCATGTTCTACTAGCAAAGAGAAGTTTACTTGTTCATCCACCTCCCAAACGGGTAGAGCTGGAAGCGGCAAAAAACATGATATATTATCAGGCTTTACTTATGAGCAACATTATTAATGAGTCGACATCCGTATTGTTTAATTTGCTGTATATTTTGTAAACTGATATGTGGATAAACGTATGTGACTTTACTAATGCCTCTGGGACGGTTGGACCTTTACATAGATATATCTATGTAAAGGTCCAACCGTCCCAGAGGCATTAAACACCACTGCAAGAACATACATTATACAGCTTCATGGACAGTACATGGTGTGTAATATGTCAAGGGAGACCACTGCGACCGGAGAATGAATAAATGCTGTGAATTTAGAATGTGAAATAAACATACCCTATCATTCATATTATTCATTGATTTATTCTTGGGTGGTCCTCATTTGTTGTAGTTAATGAATACATTCCCCGTGACCCTAGATTTTTATTAGGCCCGAGGAAAAGTACTCCGACCTACCTCCCGACCTACCTACTTACCAACCCTAATTTAATGAGCGTGTAACCAGAACCAATCATATGTTTATCCTACTTTAAACTTGGGGCACTATAATAAATTATAGCACTAGCGTACGCCCTAGAAGTACTGATAGTCCCCGATCATATATCGGGCATATTAACCCCCCCCCCTCCCAGTCTGAAATCCTGGACCCACCCACCTCTGTATAGTGCCCTGAACTTAGCGAATATTGCAGTTCATCTGTACATAACATTTATAGCTTATATATTAATAAATCACTATATAGAACATTACGTTGTGATGGTGTACCATGCAGTTACCTCATCGTGTACAAGTTTCATCACTTTAATTTATACCAACCACCCAGTACATATACGAGCTAGCTCGGGCATATATGACTGAACTCTTTTTTTATGCAGGTGATGTTGTCTAAGTGAAATGAAACCCGGTCAAGTAACTAATATATTTTGCCATTCACAATACCTATTAACAAATCGACAGACAGACAGACAGTCTTGCTTTAATGGTCAGTTTATTATCTATAATGAGTACTTTTGTTTGATTCGGTATAGTTAGTTTTTTACTTCATTTTATTTTACAGTCCTTATATTAATCATATCATGTAATATTTTCTTAGCATGTATGCCACTGCAATCTGCAGCTTGTTGTCGTTTAGAATAATTATTATTTTTTTTTATAAAAATACCTCGATATGTCATACCATCAACTCAGAGGATCACAATGGAAATAAGAGTTCGTCTGTTTTTTTTTGTGTCATCCTCGGTTTTGATGTACATGTCATGGACCTTACTTCATTCGTGTATTTTTTATGTATGTGCTACCATGTTTTATATCCATGTATATATGTATCTTTACCAAAATAAATCTAATCTACTAGGCCAGACGTCTGATCCGAATCTTCTTATAGCGCGGTAAAATTAAACCTTCCACCTATCGTCATTTCAGGTACGTACTCGTAT
The DNA here is from genome assembly GCA_964023205.1 of Lutraria lutraria. Taxonomy (NCBI): domain Eukaryota; kingdom Metazoa; phylum Mollusca; class Bivalvia; order Venerida; family Mactridae; genus Lutraria; species Lutraria lutraria. Next base: position 2,038,732 of record OZ026843.1, on the reverse strand, counting down.
GTACGGTCTGCGGCATTTACATAAAAGAAGGTTCTTATAATTATACCACGATTATTTTATCTTATTACCAAATTTAACCAAGTCAAATAGCTTTCTGCTGGCAGGTAATTTACAGACAAGTATGTTTATTAGTCCAAATAATTCAAGTAATATGTGTTAATATACGTACATTACCTGAAATAAGTATTGTACTCTACAGATGAATATCAAGACAATTTAGACTTGACGATATCCATCTTCCGAGTTCAAATACAGGATCAAAATTATAGTGTCGGAAAAGTTTTACTCTTTGGCTACGTAATCCCCGACGAAATCTATTGGGAACAAATTTATGTGCACCGAAAAACTGGTGCTTGCTAAAAATCACTAGATGACAACGATAATAATCGCATTCGTTAGAAGATTTTTAGGTCGTCTAACTACGCATGCGTGATATCTACTTCCTTTTTGAAACACAAACATGTCTAAAAGAGGTAGATATTTTATGTTATGGTTATATATCTCTTGACATCTTTAATCTTCATGATGTTTAATTTATTTTCAACACTTATATATTATCTCAAGACCTTATCCTGACCAATTTGTTACCCATTTTAATGATTAAAGGCGCATTAACATTAAAATGAAGACATAATTGTTGCTGAATTATCGGCCGATCGTTTTTGTTAAAACTGTTACAGACATAACTAAATTGTTGATCGTGCATTCATTATATCTTTGATTCTTCTCATTTTGCGTAGGACGAAGCTGACATTTTATTTACTTGTTACCACCTTTCGTTTTGGTGTATGTATTGATGCAGTAGTAATTTAGATGTTATTTTAAGGTGGCTGTGTTATGTGACTAGAACTCTCACATGCAGGTTATCATGTAACACTACCAGTAAAATGCTGGGGTAATGTTTCCAGTCGACGTTTGATAATCGTATAATTCTTGTGGATTTCGTTGTCTATTGTTTGTATTGCAAATTTCTGTTTGCAGGTCGTGGAGGTACTGCGGGAGGAAAATTCCGTATATCCCTGGCCCTGCCAGTTGGAGCTGTGATCAACTGTGCTGATAACACAGGTAATGTATTGAAATATACAGTTCTGATTTTTTACAGTAAACTACATTTACCTTAGTTTAAATTCTGTTGTAACAGTAATATGTGTTCTGAAAAAGTAGATTTTATACTTTCGTGAGTGATGAAATGGGCATCGTTCCCATTGAAAGTAATAGGTTGTTTTCATCGTTTGATCCCCATGATGGAAAGTAGCCTGTGAACATCAAAATGTCTGCCTGCCTCATTAGACATGCGCCAAGGAGTTCTGATTGTGTTTATTAATTTAGACTTCACAAAAGGTGTCGGACCAGCAGACTTGTCCAATAGTTTGTGTGTTGGTCCAATACATAGTTCCCACATCTACAATATTTACCTCCCTTGGTGGCCATCTTGCTTGGCAAATTCAACAAGCACTTATAGAAGTTATTCATATTTTTGTTTTGATAATTCTAAATAAGGATATTTATATGTGACAACTACATTTTCTTAAACCATGTGTGATTATGGCCTTAACAACTTCATGATTAACTTATCTTTTATAAATTAAGTTGTTTAATAACCAATTTACTGACTTCTATTAGCAACCCCAACTGAATTTTCAACTTCAAAATATTTCATTTTAAATTAAACAGTCTAAAAGATCTGTGTTTACCATTCATGGAACACTTTATTTTTTTATAATATCTTGAAAAATAAAAAAGTTATGAAGAATTGAAGTTGGCATTTTACTACATTTTTCGTGAATTTTTTATCACTATTCCGTATAAGGAAATATTCCGCGATCGCGGACCTGAACAAAGTCTTCTTAAATTAAAATTCTTCATATCTCTTTTAATTTTTAAGATATTTGTTTGAAAATTGCCATTCTAAATGTACTTAAAAATAAATAAAGTTCTATTAAGCGCATAAGAAATTTGCCAAGCAAGATGGTCGCCAAGGGAGGTAAATATTGTAGATGTTAGAACTATGTATAAAAAATCTCATTTGATCACCTCGGTCCGGCAGTCTGGCAACTTATTTACCTGATGTATACAATTTATACTTGTTTACTTTTTTGGTCCGACAGATTTTCTTTCGGTCTGACAGAATTTTCAAGCTTGTCTGACCGAATGTTGGGCTTTTTTTTTTTGCCTTTCGCGAAGTCTGAAAAGTCCAACTGGTGCAGTTGAAAATCCATCAATATCTTGTGTATCATTATGCACTGCACATAGATCTCATCCAAGGTATCAGCTACAGACTAATTTTCACTTGCTAAAGTTTAACAAGTTCGGAAAAAATAAATTAGATATGGCTATTTCATTGACAGTCCGTGCACCGCTGATGCAAAATTAAACAAGGGCACCTTTTGTCATTTTGCAGCATGCAAAAACATCACTGTGCCAATTTTGTGCCAATTTTGGTTTGTTTACATGTTGAAAGCATTATTTGTACAATGTTATATATGTCTATTTATAGGTAATTTAACATGTATGATGATCTTGAGATGGGCTATTTCTTCAAATCAATTCATCCTATTGTTTTACTTTAGAAGGGCAAGTGATTATAAACCTTGAGAAAATGTTTATTCACAAAATCTTCTTGTTTTAGGTGCCAAGAACTTGTATGTTATTGCTGTACAAGGTATCAAGGGACGTTTGAACAGAATGCCCGCTGCTGGTCTAGGCGACATGATCGTAGCTACAGTTAAAAAGGGAAAGCCAGAACTTAGAAAAAAGGGTATGCAACTGATGACTTATTTCATATAGAACAGTGTATGACTTTTTTATGACTTGTGCAGTGCACCAGATAGTGCGCGTACGTGCGTAATTCCCGCACAGAAATTTGTCATTTACGGCCGGCTTAAGGACTGTCATACGTACATTTACGCATATTTTGTCGCAATTTGGTAGTTGGATACGCTCAAAGTTGAGAAATATGCGCGTACATGTTTAATTTATCGACAAAGTGGAAGCATAATACAGAATTCCGACGACGACGGGAATAATCTAATAATACATCCTACAAACGTTTGAATCATTCAAATAAAGCGTCTAAATGCGCCGGATGGTAGGGTATAACTCCCGTGACATGTTTCGTCGTACTAATAACCGAAACGGCTCGGGTGATCAGTAAATTACCGAAACTGAGTTATGTACGTAATTTAATACAAGAATAAAAACGTTTTATCGAAAGTTTCTGTTAAATTTCCAAATCAAATTAATATCAATTGGCCCGAATCTTGAAGATCTTGCTATCTAGTTTTGGTTTCCTCAAATATTGTTGCATTTTTCGTTTCGTTATTTAGATGATTCGGTACGTTACGGTTTCGGTAAATTTTGCAGTCAAGCTGTTGGTGAAATTGATCAAGCGTCTGTCACCGCTCGAAAAATGTCTTCTGAAGCGAGGAAAATAGATTCATTTTGATAATTAAACAAAAATAAGGATGCGAAAGAGCCATTTTCAGTGGAGATAGTTAAGTCTATCCTGTTTCATTTTATTGACGTTGTTGTTAATAAAACTCGTAAGCACATTTCGTGTAAAAAAGGGACTGTTTACTTTCAAGTTTTGAAACATAGGAGTACATTTACTCCCATGTTTTTCAAGCTGGGAGTACATTTACTCTCATGTTTTCAAAACTGAGAGTACATTTACTCCCATCAAAAAAAATTATCTGGAGCACTGCAAGTTGTGTATGACCTAAAAGGTCTTTGATTAAATTCATATAGGCAAAATTTAACTGGTACTTGTGGAGTCATGGGCCCTTGTATATGAGACGAAATCTTCATTACCAATACCTGGTCATTAATTATAGTGTCTTTGTTCTCAGGTGAGCGATCTAGGACCATCTTGGGTCGTCTTGTTTACATATGTCATGAGCAATACCTGTTCTTTCCCTAGATATGCAGGGAAGATGCATTAAACTTGGCCGATATTTCAGGACACTGAACACAAATTAAAGCTGTTTCTTAATTTCATATCCTTCTATTTTCCAGTAATGCCGGCTGTAGTAATTAGACAGCGAAAACCTATACGGCGGAAGGATGGCTCATTTATATACTTTGAAGACAATGCGGGGGTCATAGTAAATAACAAAGGCGAAATGAAAGGTAAGAAATATATATATGCACTTTATTTCAAAAATATTGTCTGGCTGAAAATAAAAAATTCTTTGTTTGTAGTGCTCCGACTGACCCATCAAAATGGCCCCTACTTTTCTTTTTTTTTAGGTTTTCAAGTTGATTTTTTTTTGGTTATCTGTTTGCTCCTGTTCAGTTAAAAGCAGTCTTGTTTTTAAACCATACCAGAATACATGTCCTTTATCCAATACAAACTGGTTGTTCATCATATTTTGTTCTGTCTAATTATATGTTTAATGCAGAGCATGAAAATATTGTGTATTTCAAAATTGCCAATTATTTTATCAATGCAATTTCAGAAAAAAATATTCCCCCTTAAAAATACCTACCTACCTACATGTACCTACCTACCTCTGGAAATTAGGGTCGGAGCACTACAAACACACATTTTTAATGATGGCCTCATCTGCAGAAATAGATAGATTTAGGTCATTATCAAAATCATTAGTACTTTTGCATGTTTGTGTTGTTATACATAGAAATGTCATGTATTGTCTTAAGTAAAATGTTTCATGTTTTCACCTAGGAGATTTTATGTTAAAGTGCTATAAGAAGAAATATCCATTGCAGAAAGTATTTCAATGCCTGCATGGTTAAATGGGCTAGAATATGTTCCAATTGTTCTTCAATGATTGTTTATAGATTTTTGAACATTTGACATTGAAAGTTTCAATTTAATAAATATTGAGTACCAAAACATAGCCCCTACCCATTAATTACACACAATAGCATGTAGCTGTATTAGATACAGCATGCAATGACATGTCCATATCAAAGTCAATTATAGAATTATATATCAGTCTTTGGTTAAATTGTCTGTACTCCTGGGTCCAGTGTTATAAAACTCGAGATTGGTCTCCTAGCTCAAATCTCATGATTTGTCTTTTAATGTTTCTTATATACATTGATGATATTGCATGACAGATAGTTCAGCATAATTGATCCGAACATGTATGTAATTATTAAGGGGTGGATCAGTGATCTGGTTGTAATGCGCTGGACAACTAATTGTAAGGTTGTGGGCTCAAATTTTGTCTCCGTCTTCAAGCGTTTTTTCAGTGTCCCTGTCCCAATTACTGTTAGTACTGTGTTAACAAAGTCACAGGAAACTAGTGAGGCGTGTATCTGTGCTTTACACAATAAAGAACCAGGCAAAAAATGCCCAGTTTTCCTGCATCTTCTCACCACTATCTCTTGGGAGGTTTTGAAATTACTTTAGCTGTTGAAGTGGTCATTAAACAATACACTGTGATATTAAACACTGATATCATTTTATCCACAACACTTAATGAATGAAATTCAGATTCTAGCTGTAGACTGCTTACAAGTAATATAACCTGAGCCAGTTCTGACCATGAGTTTTTTGATGAGTTAAATTGAAAAATAATGTCTGTAAACGTATAAAAATCACAGAATCAAGTGCCTATGGTTCTGACTGGTAAAATTAATTCAGAATGGTGAAATTTGGCAGACATTCAGCATCTTCAGTATGCTGGTGACTGCTCTGCTCTATTTTGACTGTTCATACTAATATCTGTGTTTTATGATAGTTCTTGATTAATTCATTCTTTCTAATATATATTTTGTCAAAATTTCAGGCTCTGCTGTGACTGGTCCAGTAGCTAAAGAATGTGCAGACTTGTGGCCTCGTATTGCATCTAATGCCAGCTCCATTTGTTAAAGACAAGAAAAATAAATGTAAAAAAACAAGTTCTGGATTTGTCTTTTTGTGTGTGTATATATCCGACAGGTGTAAAGTGATAGATAATTAGATATTATCAAAGGATTTGTTGTGAGAGCTGAACTTACAGTTCAACAAAAAGAACTAGCTTTTGACAGGCCAATAATCAGGGATGTCAAGGCCTAAATTAAAAATATATTTGTTTGCCCTTTACCGACCCTGAATTTTAGAAGAGGGTCGGTAGGTAGGAAAAATATTTTATTTTATTTCAACATTTGGCCTTTAACTAGCATGAAATTAGACTTCTATCTAGATGCATTCTATATTAATTTAACGTATTCTCCTACCATTATACAACCATTTATTGTGCTTTAATCGACCATAAACATGTAATCAGTGCCTTAACACACATTATTGTTTTCCTTCATTACTTTAAATGTTTATTGAAAGCACTGAGTGTATACATGTATATTTTTCCAAGTATAAAAATAAAGTTTTCCGAGATATTGTTAAAAAAATTTTGAGTCGGCATGATTTTTTCGGGTCGGTCGGTAAAGGGCAAACAAACTTAATTTTAATTTAAACCCAATATTCCCGACATATCTGGAGTTCTGGATTTAGCTGTCCAAAAGGGCTATGCTTTCTGAGCAAAATAAGTTTTTTGATGAAAATGGCTAATTAGGCTAATCGGCTCTGAAGGATTGTCTTAAATAAGAACTGAGCAAAGTATGGAAATAATGTGGTTGCTGGTCTCTTGTTTGGAAAAGAAGGATTGGCTGCATATGATTTTCAGGATTTTTAAATTGGCTCTATTGAGCCCCTAAATAATGTATCTTGTTGAATTTTTATGCCCTTGAAGGAGGGTCATGTAGTAGTTGCACTGTCCTTCTGTAGTACCAACGCCTCTACCCAGAGTTGTCCTTCATTATACCTCGCATACATCTCTATGTGGACGGAAAGTGTTAGTTCACATCGATAATTAGGATAGTATGTCAAATCACTTAAATGGAAACAAATCACAAAAGTCAATGTAATTGTGATACAATAATTATGACATTTGTGCATTAGATTGACATGGACCCAGTGTTTTTAGACGTTGACAGAGATGTATGTGAGGGATAACGAACCACAACTCTTGTGTCGAGATTAGTACTGACTGTCTATGTCTGTCCAGACTTGTTTCTGCTCCAAACCTTACCGTTTCTTCACGGATTTCAAATTTATTTGGCAGAAATGTTCATAGTCGGGAGATAATAAAATAGGTCTGTTACTCAAAGGACACACTTGAGGTAAAAGGTACTAGGGTTATTTTCTGTTGTCACTGTAACTTCATGAATTTCAAATTTACATGGCAGAATTCCGAAAATAATTTTATAGTTGTGAGATGATGTGTCGTGGGCTAGGCCCAGGACCGTAATGTCAAGGTCACATTTCAGAGGTAAAAGGTCAAAACTGAAGTGACATCGACTTGTTTAGTATTTGACGAAATACAAAAATGTTCACATCCCATTAGTTTCCTTTTCCATGGAAATAGATTTATGTATTGATGACACCATACTGTTTCCTTAATGCATACCTTTTAGGATGAAATATATTTACAAAACCATTAAGCATATAACTGTCACTTCCCACCGAAATATTACAATGAACAACTACCTCCAACCTTCATTCATTTCCTATAATGAAAACCAAAGTTTGTTCTGAGGATGTTAATTTACCTGTGACCAATTTATACTTAGGGTATACGTCACCTGCTTGATTACCCTGGGAGCTTGTGAATTTTATCATGTGAAACTTGCAGGTCTAAGATCTAATGAACTATATGATTGACTAGTTCTATTTGCACATTAAATCCTGACTGAGATAGTCCGTGTTACTTAACATACAATATTTTCTCTTGCATTGATTTATTTAACGAATTTGTAAATAATTGTGTAAGAATTTGACCAGACATGAAAGCAAATGATCACATTGATTAACACTGTAGAGTCGTAAACAGAGATTTTATGGACAAACAAAAGATGGTTAACAAAACCATAGCGTTCAACTAAGTTTTAAAACTGTAGAAAATGCAAGGCTCTCCAAATTTTCTCACTATTATTATCTGGTGCGATACAAACTGTACACTACTAACATTATGACTACGGTATACATAAAATCGTCTGTGGAAAAATCAAGATAACAGTTACCTCCCTTACTCTCAAAGAATAAATTGAATTCACCTCTGAAAAAAGTGCACCGTAAGCTTAATGTGTGGAGTAGATAAAAGTAGAAACTAAAGATATATTACTAATTTTCACCATGTTTTCATCCCACGTAACAAAATCCGGTGAAATATCCTAATGAAGGGAGACAAGTCGGGAAATATTGGTAATAGTATTGAATAAGTGTTGTTTCCCTTACATCAACTTTTCGCGCACAATACTCGATGGTGGCAAAGTATGAAATGTTCGAAACTGATGATATCTCGCTGTATGTATACATGTTTATAAAACGCTCCTGATTAAAATCGTTGTCTTGATTGATCTCTCTATCTGTTTAAATCTAATAATTTATATCATTAATGAGTGTACATGTAATCTCCTGTTTTAGTTGGTCAATCCCTGGAACGGATTTTGATATACATTTAAGTTATCATTCTTTATCGCTTTCAAGAGAATGGTTCATTGACAGGCAATGGATACTTGTATACTCCATCACCAAGCGTTCAGGGAGCGGTTGTAAAATCCGACAAACGTTATAGAAAATGTTCAGACTTTTCACATTAGTGTGACGAAATTATATACAACATTACAGATTTACAGTATTTCTTATAAATCACTGACAGATCGTCAAGTCAGCGTATACCCCCACAGGAATGTGATTAAACTGGTTACTCCCTGCTCCGTCACTGTTACACGTGACATTATGTCAAAATAAATATTAGTTTGGGAATTAAATTCATTCAAAGATTTAGGGAACTGTATTCAACGTTAATTTTTGTTTTTAAATTTATAAGAACGTAGTTGAGGTAGCAGTATTCATTAAACGAGTTCGGGTACTTATATCGTACAGCTGGAGGTAATAGCATCATATAGACCCTAATTGTATGATACTTACCTCGAATATATGTGTATGGTTCTTGGGCTCCTAGCACACTGGGCTCTGACAGGTAACGACAATTACGCGAATAAGAAATTGTGACATAACAAGCATTAAACTTGAGTATTGCAAATGCAGCATCACTATTGGTCAAGTAACAAAATATTCGGATAGTGTATTTTACTGGTTTACAAGCTCAAATTTATAACCCCAGGCTATCGTGTAATTGTTGTATTTTAATCTGAGCCAGGATGTTTACTCGGGAAGCTCGGCATTTTCCGCCATAATTTACGGATTGTTTTGTCTTAACGGCTCTTTTATAATTTAACCCGTTTAGTGAGATCAGATCGCGATAGCAAATGATTTATAAATACGACGATGAAATTTTTGACGCGACAGCAATATGAACCTGTATAAACAACATTCAACCATCTGTGGACGTTTTGTTATAAGATTTTCATTTGTTTTAATTGTATTAAGTAAAGCCTCGTGATTACAATTTTGAAAGCGAATGTTATTTTGTAACGCATCCCTGCATCATATTGATAGCTAATAATCAAATCACGTCAATCAGCGGACTTCGGTTCACGTATTTTACCGTTAACTGAAACCCCGTCCCTTTACACCGGGGAACAGGTACAATTTAATTACTACAATATAAAACAAACCGCTCCGTTTTCTATGTGGCTAATTTCATTTCACGGTAAACTCGCCGCGGTGTGCGTGCGGTGTGACAGACTTCACACATCTGGCGCTATTTGATGTTCGAACATGTTCAAAGACCTGGTCAGTCGAGAGTCGTATTAAAACAAACAAACAGTTCTCTGATTTTGTCACGAAAGATCACGCGTGTGACGGGAGTCATGAAAAAATAAACGTCTTTACAATGGACATCGGACAACAAAGAAATTGATACGCGTCACCATTTGTATTACAGTTCCGCTCATTACAATAAATAATGTACACTCGAACCTGTGTTAGCGGTCAACTCCGAATAAAGGCGACCCTGTGAATAAAGGCTATTCTTCTAAAACCAACATTGACTATTTAGAATATAATTACCTCCGAATAAAGATCACATGTCAATAAAGGCCACATTAAAACAATAAATGTTTCCAAATGCTTTCTTATAACATACATTTTCCAAAATTGTTGTTTATAAAAAATACCCCATTGTTCGTGCATCTCCGTAAAATATATAATTTATTGCATTTACCATTACATATGACGCGCTTTTTGGGTGGATTCTGTTTGACGGTCATTTGTTTCTAAACTGCAATAAAACCTGCACTTTATCGTGTTTTTTTTATCAGGAATACGAGTTATCATCAAACTCAGGTATCTAGTTGAATCTACTTTGTAAAGAGTTTTATCAAATTCCGAAGAACGACCAAGAATGAAACTTAAATAAACATAAATAAGTTAATTTTAGTCAAATTAAAGTCACACTTGTTTGTATACAAAGTGGTCAAATATATACATCAAGATAAGATTAAATCAATATAAAAAGAATATAATTATTTGTTAAACAAATTAGTTAAATTTCCGAAGTTCCTATGTGGCTAAAAAGTTATGCAACTATTTCATAATTATAGACATTATGTACATGTTTTGTTATTATTAGACGTAGCTTAAGTTAAATTTCAAACCCTCGGCATCTTAATCTGCTGAACTGTGCCTTATCATGGAATTCAAATACATGGTCATGATGGCTGGTGTCTTACTCATGGAATCTCACGTGGACCCCTTTAAATCAAGGGACAAGCCTGCATTTTGTCCTAAGACTCAAACTCAACCAGGGACCGACTGCTAAGCATTAGAGTGTTTCAGGGAATTTTCTCAACCATCCAGGTTTATCTTGGTCCGTTACTAATGCCTCGAGGATGTGTTTGGTATCATGAAATAGTACGACAGATGAATCATAATTATGAATGCGTGGATCTTTAAATAACTACTAGACGAATCACCTTAGGGTCAAACATTACCGTAATATGAATCTCCTATCAATATCCAAGACTTTCCTGGTGAACCTGCTTGTACGAGACAAGATCAAAGACCCCAGTAGACACCTGGAATACATCAAATGACATTTTATATGATTAGGAGCAACTCAATAAAATCAATGATTGTCTCTTAGGACGTTACATCTGTCCACATATTTTCAAAACTTGGCGTCACTAAATGCCAATGATGTTAGAACTGGTTTTCTCTACTTCTGTTATCGCATCATTTGCTTAGTAATAGTGCAAACCAACTTTAATTAAAAAGAACGTGAGTATGTGTTAATTACTAAATACAAGTACAGATGTACTTGGATAAAATGGCAGCTAAAAGACCGAGAAATGTGTTTGCTACTCACTCGCTGGCGCACTAACTTTTGTCCTAACTTAAGGGGTCCCACTAAAACAGCGCTTATAGTCAAATGAGATGTAAGGTATTACTTGTAATACAATTAAGCATGGAATTCGTCCTTGATGCCAACTTTATTAAAGTTAAAACATCTCTCAAAATTGTGGTACAAATTACTATGGATGGAAACTTGTGCGTCAAGATAAATTACAAAATCTACTCTCATTTAAAACTAAAGATTTCTGAAAAGAAAATAACACAACATTAAAATATTTACTTTGAAATTTATAAAAAATCTTGCATTTTAAGCAGAGGACGACTGAATTTCTCGCTGGATATATATTTCGCATCTGTTGTTTATTGTGATTCGATTTAAAGAATTAAACCACTTTATTATGTCTTTATTTGTTTATTAAAAGGATTTTCAAAACTATAAAACAAACGACGTACGTGCTGAATGTAGTTTTATATAAAACATGTCACATTCACGATTCTTGAGAGAATTGTTCTATTGTTTAGCATTAATTACCGTGTTAATATCAATCACTAGACAATGGTCAGCGTTAATCAGTTTTCTCTGCGTGACCAGGTGGTCGGAGATCGATATCGTTCAACCCTTGACCGATAGATCATAGTTATAGGTTCCGTTACTGACCGGAAGTTATTTTGACCGTCCGATAATACTCTATGATTGGACGTATAAACCGTTTGTCCTATTCTTTAAAATATGATTCTGCAGTCATAAAATCAACTATATTCTTTCTGTCAAGTGCTACATTTACCAGTTATAGATACACGTACATGACGTTGTATATAATTTTGCAAATATTTAAGAAAATTCAACATTATGGGCATTCGCATTTTTTTATCAAACTCTATGAAGCGACCTGATTTTTCCATTCCCAGGTGGCGTACACTCCATAATAATCATCAAAAAGAATTTTTTTTCCTGCAGTCTGTGTCAAAACTAGAAACACTGGTGATGTACAGATATATATTAGAATAAGTCTGTAGTTCCCACAATGGATATTGACTATACATGTATATATATACCAGGCAAAAACTTAATTGTAAGTTGTGATCATTCAAATCGGTATAATGAAAGAAATTCGATTCGGAATTCATTTTGAATTTTTCCATTATTTGCATTCGTTGAGAGGTCGTGCATTATGAACAAAACGTGTTTGTGCGCACGTAGCTCTACGCTCATATACATGTATATTATTATATACATATACCATTGTCGCCGATCAATCGTTGATTAGGAAATACGATTTCGCGATGGACAATCCCATTGTCGTAAACAAAATACATATATATATCAATCAACATGTGTGCCTAATCGACCTCTTCAGACATCGCATTGCCTTGTAAGCTAAGCCCATTATCTTTGTTTATTCAGACACACTCTTGTCTTAGTGCTTTACAATCGGATAGAAACATGAAGTGTTGAAGCTCCGTATAAAATGACAGCATCTTTCTTAGTGACATCACATAAACTTGTTATAATCTCTAAACAATCATACCGATAAGTGACTTAAACCACTTCTAGTTTCAAGTTTTTTCTGTCTTCCAAGTTCACACATCATTAAACTTGACTGACCGTTACTTTACAAGTATTAAGATAAATCCGATTTGGATCCTATCATGGCTACCGGAAGTAAATGGCACGCACGCGACGTTATGCAAATCTCGAGGTAGCTCACATTATTTGTTCAGAGTCTCACGTTCTGAACATGACCTTCAAGGGGCATTGTTCTTCAACGTTTTAAATGAGGGTATTTTGACAGATTATCAAAGACTGTTTAAATATAGTTGCAATTTACCGTCTGTTTGTAGCATCTTAATTAAAATGTCTGCTGGCTCAAAACAGTGAACATGGAATAAGAAAGTATGCATGCGTTCATCATCACTGAATACACACCGAAAGGCGATTGAAATTTTACTTTATCATGAATCTGTTCATATAGTGTAGTGGTATAGGGGTAGAATCCTAGACTGACCAAGGCTTTGAAATCAGTCAATAGCGGTATTCAGTCCACCATCCAGTTCCAGTCAGTTGTATACATAAACTTTTCAACTCAGATAGACACAACATTCATTTTACGCTTTTCTCAACACATTACAACACGTCCGGTTACTAATATCATCCATATACATGTCGTGTTTGGTAAAAAAATAACTCATGGACTTAAAGTAGTCACACGGAATCTAACTTTTTCACGAGCAGATGAAAATGAAAAATGTTCATAAAAGTAAAAATGTGTCTCAAGCAATTATATCCAAATGCAACGCAAAAAGCAGATACAATAACTGTGTAGAAGAAATATGTAGATTTATTTTAAACTTGTAAAGGTGTAGTTGCTTCTTGTAATAAGCCTTGAAGGGTATCCTATGTTTTTTTTATAAAGTAGGGGTTCGACTGTCGGCTCTTTGTCAGGGACGATTTTTTGTTGTCCCCATCCCAACTTCACATAGATAGGTATTGTGTCTAGAAACTAACAGATAATGGGTTTTTAAAAGATATTTTTAATGCAGTGCCCTGGTTTCTGTACGGTTCTTACGTTATATGTTTTCACATTTTAGTTTCAGAAGCAATTATGTAATGTTTTAATTAAAGGCAAATCATTGGAACGGAAGCGTAATGGAGAAACATGTTGTTTTTCTGTGGGAATTGTTCAAGTCTTTGTCACGCGTACATCTTCAAAATACCTTGATACTTGATGTCATTACAGGATTAACAAAAGTCACTTTCGAATACTTCGTAAAGAAATTTTCTAATAAATGTTTAATAGCAAAAATACTGAACATATTAAATATCCAAATCAGAATACTCTACTTGTGTCGGTAATGACTAGTTTGGTATTTAAGTAAAGTATATTACCTTACTGAATTAAGCTTAATTAATAAGGCGGTAAACGGAGTACATTACTAATAACACAAATTACAGCTCTTTAAACGCACGCGCGACCGCTTCGAGAATAATTGTGGAAATGTCAACCGTTTGAGGAAACTATAAATTCTACTACTTTGTCATTAAATCTGCATGGCAAAGGTGTATCAGAGGACTATGAACCGACGTCTCTAATACTTAATACTGGGTGTGGTATTAAATCTTTCTCCATCACAGACCGTTAAATGAGTAGTCATCTTCATTGTTAAATAAATTTAATGCTTCCAAATGAAAGTAATACGCTGATGTTTATATTTAAAATTAAGCGCGCGATCGCCTTTTGTTGGGCCGGGTGTTCGACAAGATTCTCTCCCCGCGTGATTAAGCGAGATTTATTGCGATTTCATAGAGAAAGGAACGTTTACCGGCTCGGCAGTTTATCACAGAAACACGTGAGATTTTCTAAAGGTAGCAATTAGTTTGTAATCATAATAGTAGCAAGCAGTCACCTATTTCAGAAAAACAAGAAAAGGCTATTCCGGGCGTAAATCAAACAGATTTTATTAAAAGTCAGATTACAACAAAAAGTAACATCTTTTGTTTATTTCTTTCTTTCATGTTAAAGTTCAGGAGGCTGAGCGTACAAATAAAACAGATTCATTTTTACCTACCATTTCTCATTTGTATATATAAAGTATGTTACAATTATTTGTATAATTATGTTAATTATCATTAAATCAATACACATAAATACGTGTATAAAACATGATTGCATGCCACCTTTTTATTATTATACACAATGTCCTAAATCTCATTAATATAAAATTGGCATACTTAAGGGCTAAAATATTTTACAATAAATGTTATTCCAGGTTTGGCATGGAATGAATGGTCATTTTAATTTAAAAGATCCGTATATTCTTCATGTACAAAACAACATTTTGGTGATGAGCATTATCATTAAGACAAGCACCTTGCGCACACCACCACCAGCGCCACACTGACACACATCAGATCAAGCTTAAGTAAGAAAATATTTCTTTGACAGTTTAACAAATACAGTTAAAAACAAATTTCTGATGTAAGTTGATTGGTTAAAGTTATTTTGTAGAAATAGAATAATTTATAGACGCAGCCATGTAGGTTCGTTCAGAATAACAATAAATGAATGGTCATCCCATCTTATATTCATCTGTTTTTTATTAATCGAACGATTCAGTTTTAATTAATATGGATTCGGCATTGATTATAAATCATTTAATACTTGAAGGAACCAATTTACGCTGCTGTCATATTTGAAGGACGAGACAGACAGAATAACACGTGATCAGAAGCGATGTATTCTTTGCTGGAATACGAATATATCCGGGCTCTTTGTGTCTTGCCGTTATGTTGGTCACGTGCCAAATTTAGATGATTAAGAATATTTTCTTCTTAATTCGATAAAATCCCTCTTCTTGAGACATGCAGTAACTCAACTGAAGAATAAATGGTAGGAGAATGTTCGGATGCGATTAATTATGTAAATTCGGACCCCTTTTCAATCCATGTACCTAATCAGACGAAAACACATAAATTTATGAATTCTTCTATAATTTTTGGCGTAGCTCTAATTGCTTTTAGCAAAATGTATGTTTGTAATGACGAAGTGACGTCATGATTATGACGTCACGAATTCAACCTTTTTAAAATATCATGGCGGAGGTGTGGAAATTTGTTTACCTTGAAGGTGAAAGTAAAGGTAAATCACAAATTAATTTGACAATACAAAGCATCAATTTTACGAGATATATTTATTGAAAACAAGACCAGACTTATGAAGTTCCGAGACGCCTGTGCTCGGTGATATTCGCGGCGTTTGGATTGCATGATCGTACCGGATTGGTATAAAGATGCCATGTGAACAGTTAGCCTACTGTCGGGACAACGCTAACTACCCTAAATCTAGTTGTTAGCCTAATATCTAACCGAAATTGTTTATCCCTTACATGTATCTTGCTGTTAATGTCTGAAAATCCGCATTCATAAACATGTGACCAAACCTCATATTTAGTTTCCACGAATGCTTTCATTTTTGATGTGCATTTGTCGTTATATTTTTTACGATTGGGTTCAATTTCTGCTTTTTGTATGCATTTACACTGGCGGCTTCAGGGCAGGGGCGCACCCGGCGTCCCCCCTTAAAGTCCCCGACCATGGATAGAAATTAAATAGCATTCAATGAAATAGCATTCAATTATTCAATTTTGAACCGCTCGGACACATATAGCCTATAACCAAAATGCTCAATTTCACTTCTTCAAATTATTATTTTTTGCGGGGAGGTTTACCCCACCCCCACAGATTTAAGCGACTTGAGCATGTAACTTAATTACCAAAATAGACATTTAAACACGCTCCCCGTCTGGAGATAGAGCGCTTGATAAAACTATATTTCTCTGATTTTCTTGTCGGATTTTTTAACGAAAAATGGAAACCCCTCTCATTTGAAACTAGAGCTACACATATCATTAAAAATAAGAATCAAGGAATATTAAATATTTAAATGTTGAGTTAATTATAGTTGTCGTAACACCCTACGTCTTCAAATCTAATGACTGTGTTGATATGTAGTCTCTAGAAGCAATCACTCAGTATATTGCAAGTCTAGAGTTGTGTCCCTTTAAGACAATATTCTAAATTCACACATACCGCACGCGCATCCTTAGCAATATTAGGACTATTTATGAAAATCAATGAATGTACGCATACATATAAACATGGCCTACCGCGACCATTTCTATCAACAGACAGGAGCCTAATAGCTTAGAACAACAGAAATATCTGGTACAGAACTGTTGTTTCCTCTACACGTTACTACATGTATAATGTTTTCGCAAAACACATCGACAGGGTCCGGAGTATGGATTTTAGCTTAAACTGCATTGTACATCAATAATTATATGAGTGATAAATTATATTAGTTTACAAAATTTTGTAAACATAAACTTACTAACATCTAATACTCCACGTCATTCAAGTAGATCTTATAGCAAGTCATCCCTGTGTGCAGATAACACAGCCACTACAACCTTTTGTGAAAACGGATGTAATTCAAAACTGCAATGGTAGGCCTACAGATTGTAATATCATCGAAAGGTCATTTATATGTTAATTATAATTTATGTAAAATTTCTTTATATAAGATAGCTATTTAAGCTTACTGATATTAAGTTCACCTGTGCTTATTATTAATCTTGGATAAATTGCATTCATAATTACACTGTCCAAATAGTTTACCATTTTAATCGGCTCTTCCGTAATGAGTGAACTCACTTAAAATCTTTTGGGACTAGAACTTGCAATCTTACCTGAGACGGAGGTCGGGAATGTAACCCGTTTGGAAAAAATATAACATGCTGCAAAATGGATTTCACTAGCACTTCTATTAAATAATTTGTTCATTTCCTTCAGTTATTGTTTAATTACTTTTCCATGTTTGTACGCTTACTAGGTGCCTAATTCAGTCAACCAAGAATCTATGAAATGGCCATTCCTTGCTCAGGAATTTGTAGTACAAAATCTCGACCAGTAATAAGATATCATTTCCCAAATGCCGTCATACTGTTTCATGTAACCTTGTGGGACGGCATCATATCTACCTGTCACCATACCTTGTCTCATTATACCGATAAAAGCTCATTATTTGTTAATCTAACTCAATTAAAACGATCAACCTTTCGCTTGAATCACATTAATGATAATTGGCTCGTGTTTGCGCGGAAAATTAGCTTTAATACAGCTATCCGGGTCATGTACGTTAAATACTGCGCACACCTTTTCCACCTTTGAGGTATAAAAGCAGATAGGACTGATAAATTAATTTTCTCTTGGGCATCGGTAATCAAATTACAATTGATACATAGAGTGCCAAAAAAGTCGTCCCAACGTTAAGCGACCCTGGTCGATGTTTATGGCTGTTAACCGTCGTACCTTGAACTCCAACGAAACAAATACCACTATTCTCGATTTGTCATACAGAGGCCACGGTGGGTTGTATTTAATCCGATGTATCGATGTGTAGAGTTACGGATGTAGTTTGATGGACTATTTTCATACGTAGTTTTTCATTGTTTTTGTACTCTCTCAGTGGACCTAGGTAAATAGGTATCTATTATAAAAAAATTCGATGTATGAAAAACAAAAACGGAAGCCGTCGCCTTTTTCCGTGTTGTCATGCGCATTGATACATGCTCAGGTCGGAATATCTCACAATTCAATTGAAATGATGGAAGGAAGCAGGTGCGGAAGGAGAAAGCAGAGAAATCCACGTAGAAAAAACGGTATGTACTTGTTTGTTCATTTTCTTTCTATCCTATATGGTCAATTTATCTTCTGTTCTCTTAATTTGGGCATTTTCTGCGTTTTTCTGTGTTTTACGGTAATTTTTACGTGGCGTTTACCTAGGACGTATACCTGATCGAGAGTCGCTTGTCTTATCTTGCTTCGGAAGCTGTTTAAGTCGAATACTTGGCGGGAAAATGGTGTCTCAATGTAAAATTCGACAAATTTTGGTTCTTAACTGTTGGAGTAGACCCTTACTCGTGTGTTTTACGTCAAAGGTGAGCTGGGATTAATGCATAAGTACAAACAAGCCTCACTTGGAAGTAGACCAAATTTAGCATTTATGTTAAGTGCTTTTAATGGCGGACGTGAATAGACGAGAGTGTATAATAACATATCACACAGATACATACAGACACTATGTGGTCAAAGTATTTATAAATGTTAGAATATATTTTACGCTGACATTTCTTTCTGCAACGTGTCCTTAGTTTAATTAAAATCGACATTTTTTTTCATCGGCCAGTCGATGTAAGCAGCCTATGTATTTGGTGTTTCTGTGGCAAATTTGTCAAAATGTCGTGATTATGGCATCAATTCTCGACCCTTTATATTAGATAGATTAACATTAAACATGGCTAACATGTTTCAGCTGTGATTAGATGTGTGAATACCTCAGTAAAAAGGTGTATGACTTGTCAATTCTAATTGGTGAAACATTTTAACTCGACTTTCACATGATTAAAACCACTTGTTTGTCGAGTCTCAACACTGTATATGAAAACGTGAAACTCCATTTTGAGTGCACTAGATTAGTTCTGACATTTACCTTGATATTGTACGTGTAGCTAAATGCTTCATGTATTTTCTCCTGTTGTTTAGTCAACAAAGTTTACGGGACGTTTTTGAGAGAATTTGGATTTGGCGATGGTGTCAAGTCTGTCACGTATAGACATATTTGTAATTATCAAAAATGACATAACGTATATTATTTTCAATTTATAACATTACATTAAATGATGCCTGTTTAAAAGAAATATGCAAATGAGACGAAGAGGTATTGATTTTCCTCGGCTTGTACTGTGTGCTAAGGAATGATGAGAAGTTTTATGTTAATCAGGCACACTGCCTGGCTGGCATAGAACGTCCAATAGCGGAACGATTTCGTATATAGCATTTGTCACGAGAAAATAAGAGAAAACTTTCCTTTGTAGTATTGCTATAATTATATAATATACAAATGATTAGTGAACATTTACTTGCAGAAATTTTACAAACAACGGGAAGTGATACACGCAGTCTTGCTGGAAGAAAAACATACTGGTGTGGATACCAGTCATTTATTATGGTTATTTTTTCATGAACATCAAAAATGCAGGGAATTTATATAGAAAAAAGTAAATTACTGAATAGTTAAAACATTTTTCAGCAAAGTGGATTGACTTGGTTATATTTACAAATAACAGCAAAGAAAACAATAATGGCGTCCGCTACAAAATAATATCTTCCTGTTACGATCATTAAGTGTTCATTTCCCTGCAGTACAAAATATGCGTACATAACTTGTACGTATAAGGTAGATAAATCAACCTTTACACTTGCCAACACCGCGTGAAACTCCTAAGTGGATACATTTCCTGTTAAGGTTAGCTTTATTTTCATCCATCGTGAAACAAAAGGAAAATTGTGCCTTTAGTACACACCTTGTACTTTCAACATAAATTATGTATCTGGGATTTCACAATTTGTCGAGGAAATCAAAATAAACCCATGGTTTTGTATTGCAGCAGTGTAGCTTGTACCCAAATCTATGTGTAGGCATCATCTAAGTGAGGGGATGGTCCCACCCCATGCTATAAAAATACATGGACCAGTAAAAATATTTCCTTCATTTTTTACACAAGTTGACATGAATATATCCCAAATTGACTCTTACAAAATCAGTAGATCAATAATATTACGTTCTGGTCATTATAGTCAGTATATGCTTTTATTGTTTTATAAAATGACATAATTAATCAATCATTAGTCAACCAATTATCTAATCATTAAATAAGTCAGACAGAAATTAAGTATCTACCTAACAGTTTAAATTTGTCATGTAAAACAATGTCCGCTTTGAATTTTGTACATGTATATTCTAAAAGTCGTAAGATGTGAAAACTTAAAATAGCTTTTCTAAGATGATGATGTCATGTTATTGTTCATAAAAACCAACTCTTCACCATTTGGTCATTTCCTTTAAATAATTCAAAGCTGAATTACTTCTCTGTATTAGCTAAGAATGTGAAAGAAAGAGAATTTTTGGTGATGAGTCATGAAATATTATGATGAGTTAATAGAAACTAACAACTTTCATTTAGAAATATTCGATAGTAACAAGAGATTGCTAATGACGGCTGATAATCGTACAATTCTTGGCCAGATGTTTAATTTTTCGATGGGCCCGAAAATGCATTATAGTTCATGTTCCAGTGGGGCTCAAAATTAAGACACTTGTGTTATCAGAAATGCATTGAAGATGAAAATCATTTTATTGTTATGTTGCTACTGGAGTCTGTCCTGAGATTGATTAGGGAGAGAAGAGGAATTTACTGTATTGAAGTCGTTACTGAATTGACAAACCTTAGATTACAAACTGCTATTTGATGTTATTATATTTGAAGATAAACTCTACATGCGTGGGTTAAAAAGATTTTGATGTAGTATTTATTTTTTCCTATTTAATTACTGTTTTGTAGTCAGTAATGAAAAAAAAATTAATTCTTGTTCGGAAATTATCTTTCAAATTATTGACGCTTGATATGAAATTAATACTTCAAATTGAGATTTCCAGAAACAAATCTAACTACATTATGATTATATTAAACAATTACTATTAATCGTTATTACTCAAACACAATTGTTTCTATTTAATTAATTAACTCGTAAACTGTTAGACCAAACTTAGGTTGGCATCCGTGGTGCCTGCATCATTGTATCAAAATCTTGTAATTAATTAGTATGTGCCTATATGATTGAGGTAGCTTGTGTGTAAAGCCACGTAAACACTTGCAAGGTGGTAGTGTCAGGTAATTAACCTAGAAAATTGATTGATTGTACAGATGATATGGAATGATTTTAAATTGGAATTAATTACTTTTCTGTTCTATGTAACTCAACTCAGTCACAGATCAGCGGGGATAAACGGCCCCTGTGGTACATCTCTATAATGTTTTATGTCAATGCCTTCCCACCTTTACAGATTACCTGTTAATGGTGGTACATCATGCATGATGGTGTTTGCAATATGTCTATGGTGGAACATCATGCATGATGGCGTTTTAAAATACATATGTATCATAAAAATGGATAAAACATGGAAGCCTGTGTACACGCTCATCGTCATGCACGTACACCGTTAACCATTTAGATTGTAAATAAGTAATGTTTATAAAATATCTGATGCTTCACGCATTCGAAACAATCCTTAAAAGATTACGTCACCTTAGAATTAAAAGGGCCTATCACTCTCGTTTAAAGCCCCATTAGCTTTTTGCTATAAAAAATATATGCAAAAAACAAACAATTGCTGATATTATACTAGGATAATTATTACCGACGAAACAAGCCCTTTTTATTCTAAAAACACTTATTTCGCTGTGAATTTTGCTTTTTTTAATTTAAAATATATATAGCGCGTGACGTCACAAGTTAATGCCGTGTGCATAATATGACTGCAGGAATACATAGCTGTTCTATAAATAGTATTTTTTCAATGATATTGAAAAAAAATACGACTTTGGTTTTGGAAACATTTTTTCTTGCTATGATGCACACACGGGAGGAAAACA
This sequence comes from Lutraria lutraria, assembly GCA_964023205.1. NCBI lineage: Eukaryota > Metazoa > Mollusca > Bivalvia > Venerida > Mactridae > Lutraria > Lutraria lutraria. The sequence continues at coordinate 2,016,414 of OZ026843.1, read as the reverse complement.
CACCGGATTCCTCTGTTATAGAACAAACAGAAACTATTACGACCAATAAATGTATATGATTATGGGACTTTAAGTTACTTCGTACTATGTACTTGTTGTGTTTTAATAACTTAAAAACCCGGCTCTTAATTCATATAACATAATTTTATTTATACGAGAGTAGGGACTTTTGCAAATAGCATCTGATCAAGGAGTGGTATCACATTTTAAAAAGTTTTATTTCATAGAATGATGATTTTTGTAACTAAATGAAAACAGTTTGTTATGTTATTTAAACACTAATTGATAGAAAATTGTTAAGAGACTAAAAAAAAAGAAATTGTCTGAATACCCGTGATCATTTCCTGATTATACTGTGATCATTTATCATAACAATTTAGTCATTTGTCCAATGAAGGACAGTCATTTGTCTAGCTAAGATGGATCATTTCTTGTGGCATTCTTGTTATTTGCCAAAAACATTGTTTAGTGTGGTCAATTTGTCCATGCTATACAGCCGTTTGTCCAGAATGTTACTGTCATTTACCAATGACGTTTTATCTTGACTGAATACTGGGGCATCCAGCTTCTGTTGAAATTTTAGTCTTGTTCGGTCTAAAACAATAATAACTGGGGAATTTTAATCTTGAAGTATATAAATCTGTTACACAAATGTGCATTTTGATCTTATTGTTAAATCATTGTTTACAAACATTTTATGCGTTTCTGGCTAGTTTCTGGTCAGTTGATTGAACATAGTAAATTTATTATTTTCCTGAAATATTGATTTTTTTTCATTAACCAGAAAAATTTCTTTTGAAAAAAAGCAAGAATAAAATCGTCTTTAAAATACTATCATTGAAATACTCCCATGGAGAGCCTCTTTGATTTTACCTGCTTTTGTTTCAAATTACATGCGAATTTACCTAGGCTGGGTTGATGATAACTCCCTAAAGGTGTTATTACTGATAAGCCTGTCTGGCTTGACATGCTGACCTGTTCCGCTATATCTTATAGTTGTAGATGATGTCTTTAACAGGTAAAAGCTAAACGTGAGTCATTACTTAGAATAATCGCTGCATTGAAATCAAATAATTTTTTTCATGAAATATTTCTGTATAATTTACCTCATGCACTAGCTACCATGTACCTCAAATGTAAGAACATATTAGTTGTACGGAGGGTAAACATGACTTGAATCATATTGCAATAATCTTTTGTCATTTTTTGTGTGATTTGAGCTTATTGGTGCAAAAATTTGAATGGAACTGAATATAAATGTAAGTCGGATGGACATAAGGATGGTGAATCTAAATACACAGTGTGACTTTGGTCAACAACTCACATGCTCTGTAAAGGTATTGTGTGACTTAATAGTAGACTCTGAACAAACCTACTAGTCCCTCATGTACCTTGGATTTAGCAAAAATACTTTTATGTCATGGAAATTTTATTAATTGTTAATACACAATGAAAGTAATATTCTTTGATTTGTCACTTTCACTTACAACTGTATTCTAGAACATCTCACCACAGGGGTATTCTAGAACATCTCACCACAGGGGTATTCTAGAACATCTCACCACAGGGGTATTCTAGAACATCTCACCACAGGGGTATTCTAGAACATCTCACCACAGGGGTATTCTAGAACATCTCACCACAGGGGTATTCTAGAACATCTCACCACAGGGGTATTCTAGAACATCTCACCACAGGGGTATTCTAGAACATCTCACCACATGGGTATTCTAGAACATCTCACCACAGGGGTATTCTAGAACATCTCACCACAGGGGTATTCTAGAACATCTCACCACATGGGTATTCAAGAACATCTCACCACAGGGGTATTCTAGAACATCTCACCACAGGGGAAATAAGGTGGCAATGCGGATACTAAACGTTACACCTTCGATATAGACAAAATCAAACTTCATAAAACACAAACAGTTACAGTTCTCGTAACTAATGCTTGGTTCCAAAGAGTTATTGCCCCTTGCAAACAGGGGGACAGAGCAGGTCTTTGTGCTGAATGTTTATGAGTCAAATAATAACACAGTATATGGATGCCCACAGTCTGTTAAGAACAATGGTACTAATAGATTTCTTTTTTTTTTCATGGATTACCTAAGCCAGTCACAAGAATACATATACGGACCCGAATCTATGCATATCATATTTCAGTTTGCAAAACAAAATTACGTAATTATGATCAGTGCACGAAAAAAACCTAATGATTTTAATGATACGACTGAAATGTCACAAAACTAGTTTTCCTGGAGATTTTTAAACGTACCGGCGAGTACGTTCGGAAGGTTTGGCATTATACTAATCTGTAGCCAGTATTGGTAAACATATAGATAGGTTAGTGTTCCACAAAGCCTTGGATTTATTAGTGTATGTTACTGAATAATGTTTATAAACTGACTTAAATACCTGGTGTTTGAGACAGGTTGGAATGCTAGTGACATTTAACAGGCTGTTATGAAATTATGTCGTTAAGATAACAGGCGTACCTTGTTATTTGATACATTGTGACATGATTTAGCTCTCGTATTGTGTATTAACCTAATTGGCCTTGTTTCCAGTGCTTGCATACATTGATTCAGATTGACCTTTGAACTGTTACTTACATGTTATTGTTTGATGTTTATTTATAACTCTGACATTTCATTCTGAGCCTGTCACCAGCAAGTCCACTTTTCAGCAACTATGCCACAATGTGCCATTATAGGCCCAAGGGATCCAGCCACCATACTTCACGAAACAGAATGCTTGAAATTTGGTTTAATGTAATTTACGACTAATCGACAGCTTTTGGTAATTTAACGTGCATTTAAAAATATGAAAGTTAATTAAGTATAACTAAAAGTGCATTAACGAAATAAATTGATACATGTATATGTAAGACTAATATGCTAATATCATTGTAAACAAAGCTTTAAAGCAAATGATAAATTTCCATTGAACGTTCACCATCTATAAACTGGCTAAACATCACACCTACACCTAGTACGAGTGTTTTCGTACAGTGAATGTAATAAATCTCATTCTTCTGAAGAAAAAAAGAAATATTCGGCTTAAACTTTTCTTTGTTAGTGCTGAGCAGACATTAAGAGGACTTTAACCTTAATGGCGATGAACGATCGGAACTCCGTGGCGTTTGTCGACAGAAAAGTGCGTATATCTCAGATATGGAAATGCCCGAGTAGTTACGACTGCCTTGGTTAAACTGGTTCCCGTTCAATGTCACGTTCAATCATATTTTAGATTATATTGTTAAACATAAGTTAATTGATCAGATATTTACACAGTCGCTATGTTAATTTCAATAGCAAAACACATTACCAAACAAATAACTAGATGGAGTTGTGTAATATTATCTAACAAATAACTAGATAGAGTTGTGTAATATTATCTAACAAATAACTAGATAGAGTTGTGTAATATTATCTAACAAATAACTAGATAGAGTTGTGTAATATTATCTAACAAATAACTAGATGGAGTTGTGTTATATTATCTAACAAGGTCCTCTCTCTTGTATGGAAGATATTTATGGATCCTATCACAGAAGGGGTCCAATATATTTCTAATCATGTGTGACTAGCAGCGTGCCTTTAAGAGACGTTGCTATTAAACACACTATATTTTGTTGTAATAGGAAGAGTGTCCATTGATTACATGACAGTCATATTATTTTCTGTTATTAATAAAAGGTGCAATTTGGATTTTAAAGTCCCATTTGCTTTTTGTTATAAAAAATATGCAAAAAACACAAGCAATTGCTAATATTATCGACAATAATTACCGACGAAACGAGTCACTCATTTCGCTGTGAATTTTTCTTTTGTAAACAGGAAAAATATAGAGAGCGTGACGTCACTTTATGACGTGCAAACTCCCCGCAGCGGTTACCTCCCTTGATAACTGCGGGAAAACAGCTTTTCTATAAATAGTATTTTTTTCTACGATATTGAAAAAAATACGATAGTGGTTTTGAGAGATTTTTTCTTGCACGTATGTATGCACGTGAGGAAAACTCACCGGATTCTTCTGTTATAGAACAAACAGAAACTATTACGACCGATAAATAATATTTATATGGGACTTTAAGGAATTCAGACATTTAAACATCTGCATATATTATTTACGTGCGTAATATATTGTCACTTCGTAAATAATAGACCAAAAGCGAAACATAATCTTGCAAAAAGTTACTGACGCCCTAGGTGTCAAAGGCGTTGCTGAAGTGCCACTAAGTGAATGCGTGAACCCATATATAAATTCTTGAAACAAGAGTTTTGTAAGCAATTTTAACGTAAAAATATTCGTAAGTCAATACTACAAGTTCTCTGTTCAATATGGTTCTACATCAAAAGTAATAATATATCACGTATTAGGACAAGATAAGGTAAGTCTTCACACACGTACAATTTAAACTCCAAACATTTGTTTTAAAACATTCGTCATACTATTTTCGAACAATTATTTTAATACCATACCAGTGCTTGCATTATCCTGCATGATTGTATAAATGATATGACCCCCCCCCCCCCCCCAATCTACTCTACAACACGAGTGTAGAAGGCACTAGAGCGTGTCTACACAGCTTCTGGTTCTAAGCTACTGTGTATCACCTTAGAGAATTAGTTCTACGCTGAAAGAGGTTTGTGTGCATGTTAAAGACTTGTAGATCTTGATGACCATGTCCACTGTCCTTTTTTTTCTCAGTAAAAATATGTGAAAAACATTTCTGATTCAGGTATCTGACTAATATTTGTTATATGGAAGAAATAAGGGTTAGTAAATATGAAACAGATGCTATTTGCCTGAACATGCTGATAAGCCCTTAGGTAGAAATTTGCACTGTAACCTCCTAAGATATGCGTTCTGAATATACCTGTATCTGATTAGGTAGATTTGTTTTTAGGTAAATCAGCATCTTAGGATGTTACCTGTTCATTCAATGATAAATTTAGTGATCGTAAATAAGGGATTTAGTGTGTTTTTGTAAACTGTTCAATTTGTAATGATGTATAATTTGAGAAATAGAAAAACTCGGAAGCTGACATCAAGATGTATGTCTGGATGTTGTAAAGAAGGGAGCTCACAGAAGCATTCAGGTAAATTATGGAGTAATTCTTTGTATGAACCTGAAACAAAATGGCTACCAATACCTGACCATGTGAATATAATATGTGAATCCTTGTATCATGCCTAAAACATATCAGTTCTTATGACTAATTTTCATGTGTTAGTATAAAAAGACGTCGTTCTAAGAATCGTTAAACCGTGTTCATTGAATTAAGATGTCACTGTTTCATTAGTAACTATTGTACCTGCTTTATATTAATGTTAGTCAAATGATGAAGATTTGTGTTCAATAATTTTGTGGACCTTTATTCGTTAATGGATTCATGTTTAGTAATTCTATGACTCTGTTTTCATCTGTCAGTTATAAGTTAATTGACTGATAAGCCTCAAAGGATATCATCCTATTATATGACAGGTTAATTTGGATAATTTATGTGTAGACTTGCAACTGACTTAATCTTAATCACAAAACAGGTTAATGGATGCTTAATATTTAGTTTAATATTTACATATGCTTGAAAATGTAATTTATGAATAAGTCAGCACGTTAATTTATGTCTGAGCATTTGTGGTTTTATATTCTTCACAATGGTTGCTTGTTGTTTGTTTTGTTCTATAGATAATACTTTGATTGCTTCTTGCTGTAAATATCAGCAATACCTATGTTCAAGAAGCATGTCTGTTGGTAACTTTATATCAGTATACCTGAATGCAGGTGTGTTGGGTGGTGGCTGAATCAGATATAGGCTGGAAATGTTAGAATTATAGGTATGGGGTAATCATTCAAGTACCTTCTATAGTGATTATTGTGTAACCTTTCTGAAAACAAAATTGACATACCTTAACATATTTACACAACATGATATTTTACATTTAGCATTTAACACAAGTAACACCCCATCCCGTCATATTCATGTTAGAAATCAAGTAAAAGCATTTGAATGTCACTGTAGGTTCTATAATACAAGTATAATTAAAAATACAGAACGACTTAGATAAAAAAGACCACCTGTGTTACTAAAGCTAGAACTTTCATGGACAGTCTGAGTGATAATCAGGTGGTCTCATATACCCACATTGACCCACCTCTGTGCTCGAGTGGTTAAGGTCGCTGACTTCAAATCACTATAGCTTCACACTGATTGAGGATCGTCGGTTTGAACCTCACTACTGACCATGTCTCTTTTTATGTGAGAAAGTAAATGATTTCATATCACTGTAACCTCTCACTGATAGAGGGTCATGGGTTTGAGCCCAGCTACCAACCATGTCTTTATGTTAGAAAGTAGGCAGTTGCTTACAGAGTCTAGTACTGGTGCTTCCCAGGAACAATGCTTAAGTGAACTGTCCGCATCATATGACTCTGCATGTTGCAAAGGGGCATAAAACTCAATATAAACAAACAAACAAAGAGAAGATTATAGGGTTATTATTGTTTCAGTGATTTGTAAAGTGACAAATTTGATAATGATCTAGGGAAATATATATATCAACACATATATATATGAACACCTGCAAATATTAATGCCTCTTCCTTTTTATATCTCAGTATGTAAATACATCTAAAATCATGTTGTTCAATGTTCTATAAAAGAAACGAACAACAAAAATAATTTACTTTTGAATACTATAGTTTTAATAATTTTAATGCTCCAGTATTTTCATCAGTTTGATACCTCGTTTAATTGAAAAAATATGATAATTTTTGAAGGTTTGATTTTTAGTTTTTTTAGTTCCAGTCAAGGACTTATATACATACATGTATGTATATAAGTCCTTGTTCCAGTGTACCAAAATATATTGCAACCTGGCATGTAACTAACAAAAATTATGGTAATTTCATTACCAGTACTTTGAAACAGGACTGTCTCTTAAAATAGTCCAAAAAAACAAACCTTTATTCCCATTTCAAATGCAAATGTTAAGTTTTAATTCTACCATAATGTTCTTAGTTCTGGAACAGTTTTCACAAAGTTACGACATAATGCTTATTTACAAGTATGTTCCAACCCTCAATTATCTACAGTACCATTTACTCAATTTATGTAATGACCATTGCTTTTTCATTGGACATTGTGAATTTTTTATTGAGTTTACTTAACTTGATAAATGTAATAAAATTAGATTTATTTAAAATTACTTCCAGATTAATCTAAAAGTACACCCATGGACAAAATGTACTTGAAAGGGTCAATGAATGAATTAAGAAACAAGTATTTATAAAAGTGTAATAATTATTTTCATTATCTTAAAACTGACCATATGAAATGTTTGTCTCCTTTTCAAAAAACTTGAAGAAATAGCAGTTCATCTAAAATAGCCCTTGGTTGTGGGCACTGTTAAAAAATCTGTACATAAGTTGGTCTATGATGCACAATAACTGTCTATACTTATAACTAGTTATTACCATCCTGAATACTTGTTGTCAATGACAATATCAACAATCAACTATGAATTTAATACAGCATCAAATATATCTAGAATTTTATAAGTGAAATATTGGTCTCAAGTGGCAAAATATTTAGTAGCTGCAGCTATTAAATTCTGTTTCATCAAAAAAAAAAAATACCATTTAATAATCTGTTTTATATGTTGGTAATTATAAAGGACGCTTCCAATAGTTCTGAAGATAAAACATTCCTTTATTTGATTACTGATATTTTAGTTATTCCTCTTTTAATGGCCATTTCTTTCATAATTAGTTATTTATTAGATTATAATAATTCACTTTGGAAAAACACAGAAAAATCTGAATCAATTTGCATTCATTTGATGCTTGTAACAGGAATAGAATGATTTGTTCTGCTTAGACACTATCTCTTCTTCATCTTAATTGTCATGTTACAGCCACCTGTCAGGCTTTACTTGTCCTATTGTTGCTCAGTTATCATAACACCTTAATTGGATAACCTTTAATAGGAAGAGTTGTATTTCCTGTGGGGACTCTCCATTGGGGAGGTAGATTTAACAGTTAACAGGAAGGAGGGGTGATTTTTATCTCAAATACTGGTATGGCTAGAAAATGTCATACATGATTTTGATCATTGAAGCAATCTGTCGTAAATGGTTTTGAAAATGTTATCACACAGTCATGCATTATGCTATTACCATTTGTTTTCTGAAGCTAAATGTTTTTAAATATCATTTTGTGAATAATTGCAAGTATGGCTAATTTCTCTGCTATCATCATAAATCTAATTTTACTAAGGGTAGCTTTATAAGAAAATCAATTGTCATCAAAGTTTCATAGAAATTAATTATAGATTCATATAACTTTCAAACTGAGTCTGTCCGGTTGGTTAGAGTGTCGGTCTACTGATCAAGAGGTGTACGGCCAAAATCCCCTTTGGACAAAATCCCCTTCATGCCTTATTGAGAAAACGGACAAAATCCCCTTCATGCTTTTTCCAGGCCGGACAAAATCCCCTTCATGCTTTTTCCAGGCCGGACATAATCCCCTTCAGACAGAATCCCATTTGGCAAAAATCCCCTCTTACTCTTTAAAACTGGCACATATTCTTCAATTTTTAATTTAACTTAGGGGAATTTTGTCCTACAATCAATCAAGAGGTTGCCAGTTTGAACCCTTGGCGAGGCTAACACTGTCTGTGACAAATTTGTCTGATGATATACATCCTATGTTAAATTGTCCCCCATCTCTAAATTACAAGGAGTATAGCTTGCTGATAGAATGTGGAATGTACTGGTTAAGGCCTATATGAAACCCAGGAAAGCTTGTTTGGATAACTGTTCACAATGATATAACTGAATGGCATTAAATCTGATGAAATAAATAAATAAATCATATGTAGACTACAAAAACAAACTTATTATTTTGAGTCCTTTTCTCTAGGATTTCTCTGTCTTTTTTAACGGAAGTAGCTAATCTTAAAAATAATGAAATGGATTTTTCTTTTACAAATTAACTATTGTGTTTTAAGGAAACAATGGTGATTAGCTTTATAATGCATTGTTTCATTTTGTGAAAATATGACAAAATGTTTTTTCCATTGGAATTGTGTGATCCTTGAATAAAATATTAATACTTCTCGTAAATTGGGTGTTGATACTGTTGTCTAGATTGTCCTGTCCCTTGCTTGTGAAATGCATTATGGGAACAATAGAATACAAGTGAAAGGAGTGGTCTTTTAGACTATCATACTATTCCACCTGGATTCAAATCTTCTCACTTCTTTTCAGTTTTCTCTTTTTAACCATTTTTCATCTTAATTGATTTAATAGACAATATTCAAGAAGTATGGGCAGATTGTCTTTCTTTTTTCCCCTAAATAAGGCAGATTGCCCATTGGGTACTTTTTCATTAGAGTGTTTATTTGCATAATGTGGACACGGATTTAAGATGCTACGGTAATTGTTAGTTTAACATAACAAAAGAATTTAGTTGTAGCATTATTGTACCGTTTATTTGAGGTGTGCGGCGCTAAAGTGGAGCGTGCATTAGGCTTGCGCGTCTCTACTGCACGAGTCCTTCTCTACATGATTTATCGAGAATTTATTGAGAGCTACTATTTTTGTCAAGATACACATTGCAATTACTATGATTTAAAGTTTGAGTCCTGTAATGACCCTTAAGGCTTTTTTTCAAGCCATTGTGACGATTTCTTCTCTATGACTTTACAAAGGTGACTGCGCAGGATAAAAGACAACATACATTAATCTGCTTCATGAATCCTTAAATGGATTTCATTCACTTGAATCGTATTGTAATTGAAAATGCGGAAAATCTGCATACACTGAGCGTGCGACCACAATTAACTGCCAGGTACAAGTATTTAAGGAAACTTTATTACACGTTTTGTTCATGCAAATATGACAATGCTGAAAATAGGCACAGGACTGATGGCATTTGAGAAGAAAATGATAATAGTCAGATGTTTCTTAAACGGTGTCTAAATATTTAAATTTGTAATTACAAGGGTCGATGCATAGAGCATCGATTGGCAATTTAGAAAATAATAATAAATGATCTTCTGACCTCAAGATAGTTAAACATCCAGCTAGGTGACAGTGAAATCTGCCATCTCTGGATTTGTTCAATGAAATTCTGCATATCTTAATAGACAATTATACAATAATTCCATCGCTTTTAGTTTCAATTATTATTTGTTGCCCATAGTTGAATAATTTATCCTAGTTCTTGTAAATCACACCTGTGTGCATAAAGGTGCAATCCCTACAAAGTGAAAAAATGATGATAACCAATGTGTTTAAATTGAAATTAGTTACATCAGAATTAAAGCAACTGGTATCACCTGCTTGCATGGTTTACACTTCAAGACTTGAAATGCCATTATTCGACAATGGAATTACAAAAATTGTTACAATAAGATTTGAATTTTAAATTCTGTCAGGTAAAATAAAGTGTTCATTTGTAACAATACAAGGTTTTTCAACTCACAGACAAGATAATACATTTAATGTTTGATAAATCACCATTTGTCTCAATGTCTTCATGCCGGGTACATGAACACTGCAAAAAGTATTTTCAGCATAATTATGACCATGATACAATAGTTAACTTTTGTTTGTATTTTATCTGTTGAATAATGCAATTGATTTCTTTGAAAAAATAATCTTTGTCACAACTTAAGTTTTATAATCCATTGTTGACAGGGTTATTTTTTTTTAATGAATTGATAAAGAAGGGTATCTTATCCACCAAAGTGAATGCTAAAAAAGTAGCTATAATTTAGTATTTTGATCAATTTCTCTAAAGATAATTTTCAGCACAAGATATTGGAATGGAATAGGTCAATTAGAACATAAACAACTCACATGACATGTATATCAGTTTGTTTTTGTATTATTATGTAAGTCAATGATATAAAGTGTTGCAGTCAATATATTGCAATACATGAAGCTACCTGTCTGTGACAGGTGACAGATGAATCTTACACCAGTATAAACATGGATCTGTATGGTTTCTTATCCATGCTGTATAAAAATCACACATGGAGGTGACAGTAAATATACTAATGTCATCACCTGAAGTAACTACATACACTTATTTTGTATATACTCTCCCCTTGCCTGCTGTTAAGCTGTTTATGTGCAGTTAGCCTGGTCTGGTATTGAACTGATATGGTTTGATGAAAGTTACAATGGTTGCAATATAATTTGGTCTTTTGTTATGTTTTTTTTTGTCCCTCCTTTATTTTTTTAAAGGTTTTGATAAAAAAACATCAGCAATAACAACAGTACAGCAAACATAAAATCCAGTCTGAAGTCAGAAATTGGAATAAATATGAAAAGTCACTTTTATGTTGGTTTTAATATAATTGTCTTTTATACCTTGCTAAATTTGTTGCTATATATAATTAGTATTTATTAATTACCATGAAAATGTTCCACAGCTAAGCTATATTTAAGGCCAGGACAGTTTATCAAGTTGTGTCAACATTTAAGAAAAAAAATTTAAAAGCCTGGTTAGTGAGTTTATTTTTTGCTGTTCAATTTGTTGTGTCCTTTGATTCAGACTTAAATAAACTGGATATTTCAGAATGAATAATTAACAATGATTACAACTCTTTTTTGTCTCTGTTATTGGATTGCTAAAATCAACTACAAAGTGTTTTTTTTCTATCTTTTCTGGTAGATTTTTTGCAGTTTTACAAATGTGTGTAGTAACATATTAAAATGTACATGCATATTCAGTATGTATATTTCTTATTTTTTTCATTCCCTTAATAAATCTACACACTTTGCTAGTTTTTAAAAAAAAAATTATTGGATATTGTGAGACGATACAGCTTTCCATATCCGTCTATGTAGGCCATACAATTGTTAAACTGTTGCAGTGTAAGTATCCTGCCTCCCTGGTCCAGTGGTTAAGGTCGCTGACTTCAAATCACTGTAACCTCTCACTGATAGAGGGTCGTGGGTTAGGGCCCTGTTACCGATCACATCTATTAATGTGAGAAAGAAGGGAGTTGCATACGGAGGATAGGAGTCTAGTACTGGTTCTTCCCAGGAATTATGGTTTTATGTGAACTGTCCACCTCATATGACTCTGTCTGTTGTAAAAGTGTCATACAACCAGATAAAACAAACAAGAAACAAACAGCAGTGTAAGTTGAGGTAAATTCAGTTTCCATGAGTACTTTTAGTACTTTGATTATTATTTCTGCTATTTTCCCCTTGTTTTTTCAAGAGGCAAACAAATACAAAATTCTGCCCCAATGTTTTTACATGTGATAACTCTAAAATAAAATAAAAGAAGTTTGTGATTTACTGATAAATTTGACATGTTATCCCTCTTAGAACTAGAATATTGATAAAATAGTACTAATAGAAAGAGACAGACTGTCAAAGTACAGTTAGAATCTGTGATTTCAACTGCTTGTCCAGGGACTTATATAATTATATAAAATTGTCCTTGTTAAAACTTATTTAATTTGGTCTAATGAAAATATATTTGAAATTTAGGGCTGTGGCAATGATCCGAGTATTCACAAATCAAATTGAAAAATCAAGTATGAATAATCGTCATTACTAAGATTAGTGATTCGCGATCATGTTTTTTAACAAATTAAAAGTATATTCTTTGTACTAAAAAAAACCTTTTCTCTGAATAAATATTGTCTCATCATGGACTAGTTTGTTCGCCAAGATGTCCAATCGGTTCTTTAAATAATGATGCTGGTAAATCAATTAACTGGAACGGAGTACATATAAATTTGAGCCATAGAATAATTTATATTGATTTACTTAATTATTCCTAAAAAAATTAGCTGTCTTCAAGACTGGAATTTTGAAGTTTTAGATGGGTTACTGGATAACAAAAGGTTCGTGATTCGATTTGTGGATCATAAGTGTTGAATCGTGGATTGGATTGGATCGCCACTTACCCAATGATCCACAGCCCTATTTGAAATAAACATAATTGAAATAATTTTTTATCAGGTATTGAATACTTTTCCTGTAGACAATTGTTCAACTTATTTTGATTTTTTCTGTGGCAATTATTTTTTTTAAATTTCAGAAATTGCTGGTCACATGCCTGTCTGTGGGTCATTATGACTAATTGCTGGTCACATGACTTTCTGCTGGTCACATGACTGATCATGTGGGTCGTAAATTCATATTCCTGATTTTTTTATGAAAATGAAGAAGAAACATCCCTAGGTCTTGAATGTGTCAACTCACAAAAAAGTAACCACTGACAAGAATTCTGTTAAATCTAAGTAGTTTATCATCATACAATCCATTCCTATAAACACATACATACAGTATTCTGAAACATGGTGGCTCAGAGTTAATATATGTCTAAATTTCAGTAATATTCTATTCAGCTTCTTACTTGATCTAAAATATATAATTTTTAAATATTATTAAAAGATTGTCTATAAATAAATGGAGATAGATTAATTTTCAATTTTGTGAACTAGATTTTATTATTTTTGTCACATTTTTTGATGATGTATAAACATTCTTGAAAAAATACCTTCATTATTTGAATAACTAAATAATGTAAAATAATGATCACAAAAATTCATATTATATAAACCATGATTTAGATAAATATGTAGTTTATGTACATCCCTATCATCAACTCAAAGAAATTGCATTAGCAAACTCACAGTGTAAAAGATTTTATGAATATTATATTAATTATATTTTTTATTATTTACATATTTTTTTGTTTTTAAATAATTTGTTTTTTGTAGTTGTTATTATAATACTTCAAGTAACAAATTAGGTTTGATATTGTAATTGGGTCTATAATCTGTCATTTTTGTTTTGTATAATCTAATTCTGACATCAAAGATCATCTAATTTGTCACATTTTCCAGGTGTTTATGTTTACAAAAGCTTGCAGGTCCAGGTTAGGGGTCACCAGATCACTTGATCCCTTATTATAAAGGTGAGAATATATTGGCCCCTTGACATGACACTTATCTGTTTATTGTTTCATGTGTCATAATTTATGTAAATGAGGTAGATTTAATCCACTAGAGATTGTCCAATCAGATTGAAGTAAAAACTGCAACCTGAACTGCAGGTAATGTATATATAATAAGCGAAAATGGTTGAATTACAATACTAGAAAGTTTTTATTTAAACTTGGATGTTGTTTTAAAAAAACGGACAGTATGAATTCTAGATGTTATGATAGTATGGAGCAGTTTTTATCTATTACAAAATCTACAGTGTTCACATCTGACAGTAGTGTTCCAGAATATAAAACCCAGAAATTCTTCATCAGGAATTTATGTAAGTGACAATTGTCGTTACTATATAATATGATTGAGCATTTTATTCAAATTTTTCCTTGTAATTTATGTTGCTATAGAGTTACCTACTTCATTGATGGGAATAAACTCTTTTGGTATGTTTATCATTTTCACAATTAAAGTTTCTGTGTTTCTGTGAAAATCACACATTTGATCATTAATTTCTCTTAACTTTGGTAGCTTATTACATGCAAACATGTAGTAACTAGATACCTATTTAGACTATTTTAAAAACCTTGATTGTGCAAAGTCTTAAAAAATTGGGAGCATTTTAGACACTTATATACTGCAAATTGTTGGCTTCAAAAATTGTGTAGGTAGCAGATAATTTATAATTGTTAATTCTCATAAACTCTTTTCCCTGAATTACACAACATTTTAAGCTATTTATTAATACCCCAAACATCAGCAGGAATCCTTAGAAATCCTACCTAGAGCTAATGAAATTTATTACCAGGACATGTTCACAAATAAATGTTAAAACTAATTTAAACAGCACATGTGTGCATGTCATGTTAACAACCGCTCAAGAACATTCCTACATCTGAATCATAGCCCCTAAACACCTAGTTTTCCACCAACAAACAAAGAGAGAAAGTCCCGCCAAGCCGTTTCCCCGCTCAGTATTCACCTTGATTCCATCATACCGGGAGCAGTTTGCAATGAAAGACAATTTTTTGAATCGTGAGAAAACCGTACTGTAAGGTAATTTGACACTGTTACAGTAACAGACAAAAACAGGTGTTAAGGTATCTGTACACCTACAAGCCAGTTGGCTGATAAGCAGTAGCAGAGAGTAATAGAATGATTAACTTCTGTATGGATAGAAATTTGTTCTTCTGAATACTTCTTTGATACCTGATAACCTACATGTACATGTAGCTATCAAATGGAAACAGATCTTGGCTATTTTTTGAGTACATTTAAAATACATTTCATGAAAAAAAAATCTTTGACTGAACCAAGGACTTATATACATACATATAAGTCCTTGACTGAACCGATAATTACTATCAAGTCTTTCTTTGTCTGATATGTCATAACAGATTCTAATGGGTTTCTTTATAATAAATTTCACCTATGTGGCTGGATGTACTCCACTGCTCGTCTGGATAACAAGTAAAAGTTGTATATAATAAGATATATAATTTGTGAAGTTTAATATGCTCAGTGGTGTCAGTTGTTGGTCACAGTCTTTTAAAACCTGTTTCACACCAATTATATGTTAATTGTCTTTAATGCCACTTAAAGACATTGAACAGCTACTATATAAGTGACCCCCCCCAAATGCACATGTGGTCTAATCTCTTAATTGTTTTATTGCCCCTAATCAGATAAAACCAGTCTGGTCACGGTCTGTAGACTTGACACCTAGTCAAAAAGTGGGGTAATAAATTTTATTGATTTACAGTGATGATAAGTTTATGACTAAATTGCTTTTGTTTTTATAAGCATGGAGTAACAGATTATGTAAACAGGTGCTAGTCTATCAATGATCCTGTCTGTTTTATTACCCCCTACTGTGGAATTAGGGGACTTTCTGGTCCATAAGTCACATGCCTCGCATTCCTGGTTCAATGTCTTTAACACGTTAACTAAATCTTATCTGATCATTGTTAATTTTCCATTTATTGTATTTGATCATTTATTTAAGTTTGTGCTGAAAAAATCTTGAATGTCTTCAACTCTTATACTGATAATATTCTCTCCAGATTTATAACACAACACTGCATCATATATAAATATATACAACAGTAGAGTAGAAACCAGCTACTTGTTAAATTATGTTATAAACTCCTCATTTCAAAACTCTGGTATGTAAACAAAAAGAGTTGCATTAAACATGTTTACAATTTTATTGGTAACCCTAAAAATATTTAATTTCATCAAAATAATTAGCTGAACCTTAGTTAATGTTGTGCACAACGTTTTGATTTGTGTATTTTTGTCTGCTACAAATTGAAACTGAATGGTGTGCTACTACCTTAAAATCCTAGGCAAGGGACCTGGGTGATGGAAGGTAAAAGTGCTACCTAGAGAAAGCATGAAAGCAGTGTTTATCAACAAAAAATCAGGGACTTATGACAGGTTGCTATGGAAACTAAAATAAGTGCCACTGGGAATTTATGATTTGAAAATGTTTATAAGTTTCTTTGTTGATAGAAAATTTCCTCATTGAGTTAAACACGTGTTAGGTAAATGTTGCATAAGAAAAGTGAAATTAGTGACAATGGATGTTCTACAAAGTTTTGATTATGCCTTACAAAGACTGTTTAGAAGGGATAAATTTGAATGTTGGAATAAATGGGAGAGATTACAATGTAAGTGTTTTTGTCACTTTTTTATTTTTTATTTTGGTACCGATTTTTAAATCTCATAAAACTTAAAAAGTTTATGTTTAATTTGGACTGTTTAAGTTTTCAGTTACCACTATTACTGTTTATATGTTGTTCTAAAATTATCTTGTACAATTTTGTAAAAAATCACCTTTATTTGAAATAGATCTATCTACCTGTGTCGATGAATTTCAAAACTAAATATTCAATAGCATTTTAAATTCTATCACTAAAACAATGATTATTATAATTAAACATTTAACCTGAATGAGACAGGTTAATGTAAATTATTTACATAATTGGCTAGTATTTCAAAATGTGTTACCTTGCAAATTTGGCGCCAAACATTTGAAACTTGTTTCTAAGCATTGATTAATGAGATAACAAGTGTTGAATGATCAGTGTTCCACATGGTGTGGGCCGTTACTCAAGTAGTAGACTAAAGGTCTGTATTTCTGATGTTTTTACCATGATGTGCAGTTTGACATAATTTATGATTCCTGACTTAGAATTATGAATGTGGAAATGGTTGATCAATTTTGGAATGATGCGTCGCATGTAGAAAATGGCTGTTGTGGTAAAGTGCTGTTTTTTTCAAACTTCATTTTATCTATTAAAAACATCTTCAAATAAATGCAAAAACAATTATGTTGACGATTTGTGTCATATAAATTGTTTCTGTCTCCATATGTGTAAATCCGACGGTTTTGTATTTTGTCTACTGGTTTTGGGCATATTTGTGTGAATGGAATAGATATTATTTTTTTATTATTATGTTGAGTTTGAAATCTTTTTTTTAGTTTCTGATTTCAAGTGGTCATTTAATATATTATTATGTGGTCTGAGGAATAATCAGGCTTTTATGTTCAAGTATTCATAAGACTTATGCTTTCTCATAAGTTCTCATTTTATATAAGTGCTTTAAATACTGCATTACTTTAACAAGATCAGAACTAAACGCTGTTCCCAAACCCTCAGTACTTTGATTTGATATATATCTATTAACTCTGTTTACATTAATATTATGCCACCATACCAGTGATACTTAAAAATTGCTTTTTGGACTTTTTCGAGAAGGATGTGATTAATCTATTGACTCAAATATAACCGAAGACATCAACAATAGCTTTTAGCATCTCATCAAGTAGCAAGGTCTAACGGTTTCCAGAGATTTTCATATCGCTCACAGGAATTGCCCAATATGGTAGAAATTGTGTGTTCGATCAGTGTTGCTATGGTAACATAACATTGTTATAGTCAGGTAATTTTGGGAAGCATTAGTTTGTGTCAGGATCATTCAACATGATTTGATGTACAAACAGTAAATACTATAAATATAAGCCTAGAGTGAGGAGTTATTTTTGGCCCTATATCACTCACCAGAATTTGTTTTCTTTTTTCCCTGTATGAGCCTATGTAAAATCAAGTGACCCTGAGTCAAAACCAATTTTTACCCGAGGTCAATAATGTCTAGCGGTCCACTAGACAATGCTACAGACTAAATATCTAAATTGTGGTTTTGGACTATAGGAAGATTTTTAAAATATTCCTATATAAGCCTATACAAATCAAGTGACCCCGGGGGCTGGGCCAATTTTGATCTCAGGACCATAACTTGCACAAACTTGGTAGAGGTCAACTAGACAATACTACACACCAAATATCTAAGCTCTTAGGTCCCATGGTTTCTGACAGTAAGATTTATAAATTCTAAGCTTGAATTTGCTGTGTGTGTTTATGAGGTCATTTAAATAACGATATATATAATGAAGGACAATTTCATTATTTCAAAATTAATACTTTTTGTGATATCAGTATTAATGTTTAATGATTTGACCTGAGCTTGTTTAGAATGCTATAATTATAAATCTCTGATCAATTTTTTTCAAAAATTGAGATTTTAATTGAGAAATTATATTGTAATATGTTACATAAAGCACCAGTCATCTTTTCTATGGAGCTTTTTCATTGTCTCTCATTATCATAAGCTTACTGCTTTACTCTTCATTGTGAAGGAAGATATTAATGCCTGTGTAATGTACAAATTGTCATAGTGCCACTGTATGACCTTAATTGTCAGTGAAGAAGTGTGGCATATTTATTTAACATCTGTATAATGTTGACTTCAGTGAGTCATACTTATTATCTATTTGCTTTGTTATTTTGGACAACACTGGGGTACATTGTGTTATTGTTTGTTATTTTGTTATTTTTGTGAAGAAGCCAAAATGAAAGTTTGGAAATGCTCAGGTCACATGTTATTGACTAGTAGATGTGTAAATGAATTCTTTTTGAGTTCCTTTGCGCTTTAAGATTTTTGTGTACCCAGTTTGTTATTTTGTAATTTCGTCAAACGTTTTTGATGATAATTCTACAAAAATCTTTATTTTTATTAAGACCATGCAAAGATATGATTGAAAGTTACTGGTTACCTAACGAGTCTTTGACATTTTGTACATTAAAATTGTGATGAGACATTAGTTAATTGCCAACTCTTTGTGTAAATCCCGTACTGTTACTATAAATAACATAACATTTACAAATGATTCAAGTCCTGTTATTAAATAGTCATTGTCTAATTTAAAACCTGAACATCACTTTAACTGTACTTGACTGTTCAACAGACATCCTACTTGTCATTGTTCTATCTTTCAATAAACTCAATATAATTAAGGTGTCATACTTACAATAAGGATGTGTTGGGTCTTTATAAAACTACTTAGTATAAACCTTTACACTGAGGACGAAGATTTCAACTGATGATACTTGAGGTACATGTACCTACGTAGGTGACTTCTTTATTCAAACAATAACCAGAATATCACCAGGATGTTTATCCAATCGAAATTAGTTTAAATTTTTTAGATATAAAAATAAAACCTTTTTGTTCACATGACATCTTTTACGTTTATCCTGTAAAATAGCAGTATGTTACTTTTTTGTGTAGGGTGTAAAAAAGTAGTGAATTTTCGGAATTTTCAATTCTTAAAGTATTTTCAGAACTGATAGAACTAATTATGCATTTTTGCTGTATTAGATTTCTTTGATTAGCGTGCTGCAATGAACTTCAGAAGGCCCATTGATAATTCTTCAATTGTAGTCATTGAAGGCTATTTGAACAATTAAATAGTTACTGTAATAGACACATTGTATTAGTCGGTACTTAGTCTAAACCTGGCACATCACATGACATGGCAAATTCATAGCCAATTCCCAGTAACATTTGATTGATATTTGCCTTGGATTCGTCATGAATCATATTGATTAATCGTTTGTCCTAATTGATGCTTACACACCATGAACAGCTCCCTATCTTTGTGTAGGACCCTTAGCCACTTGTCTGTACCCTTATCCTCTTACCATAATTACACTTAATATACGGTAATCCAGAACTTGGTCAGAATTTTTTGTTCAAATAGCAACAAACTTTTATATCATGAAGTGTCTTTGGCAATTAGTGAAGTTTTGCAACACTGTGATGCAAAATAATTCTCGAAACACTTAACATTATCAAAGACATAACGAATACACAAGGATGTGTTGAGAGTTTGGACACTACATTATTTTAACTCTTAGAATTATAAAGTGGCTACTACAGTTTAGGACCAAATTCGCAAAATATGCTTTGAAAAAGATTCCAGGTTATCTGAAAGATGATCATAAAACACAAAGAATGAGAGACTTGGAAGTTTGTTTGGATTTTTCAAGTACAATTTAATTGAGTGATGAATTGTATCATATGAACTCCATACTGGGGGGGGGGGGTAGTGTATTCTCCTACAAAATAAACATTTCATGTCATTATAGGATTGGTTTATTTTGTAACAAAGAGCTACTGCTATGATTAATGGGTTGATGGTGTTTGTCATGATTCTATAATCTACAAAATATAAAACAAACCTGGATGTTCTCTAATCACATGTATTTATAGCTGGTTTAATGTCTGGGATATATTTTATTCAATTACCAGTATACAAAATAACTCACTTTTTTGCACGATTCATGGGAAAAGTGAAAATTAGAGCTCACATAAAAATAGTTAGGTAAAGTAATTTTAGCTTCCCATTTAAGGAATCCTGCTAGAAAACATGGTGTAAGATTTTTGCTTCAAGTTTATATTTCTTTCTGAGTTATTGGAATTTTGGCTTGAATCATCAACTTTCTGTTCAGCATTTTAAACACACCAATCATGGTCCAAATATTGGTTTCTTAGCAATACTGTGGACAAAGAAAGCTTCCTTTTTTTGGGAGAAAATGTCCTATTGGGTTCCATTGTTACTGATCAATAGTAGTTGTTGTCCCAGGACGACCCCTTTGTGAGTTAATTTTCAAATGACCCATTGTTTGTATTAAGTCCTGAAGCTGGAAACAAAGAAAAACATTGATATCTGCTAAAGAAGACATTAACCCCTTTTCTTGTAAGAGGATTTTGATCTCTGGAGATTTTTGGGCAATTTTGGAAGTTTTGTAAAATATACCAAATTTTGAAGAAAATTACATTGAATAAATTGATCTCATGCAATGCATGAAGAATTTTAGCAGAAAAAAAACCCCAACAATAATAACTACTAAAATTAATTACTTCAATTTTAATCTAGAGCCTTTATTTAATTCTTTGTCTGTGCATGTTTTGCTTGACTTTTTTTCTCTTACAAAAATTGAATCACAAAAGTCTGTTAGCTTTAGTGAGTTGATTGTATTGAAGCTAAGACATCCAATCATTCATGGTGCCGGAGACTGCTACAATTTCTTCTATATTCACTAGTCAATATCATAGAAGGAAGGATAAAGTGAAGTCGGGAAAGAAATCAATACCATTTAGATTATTTCCATTGATAACTGGCATGGATTTTGTATGATATGATAGCTGGTTGGTGTTTCTCTCACCTAAACATGGGCAAAAATCAATATTCACTGATTGGAGCTGGGGAAAGGTGATAGGAGGACTTCATAGGATGGAGTATTAAGCTCCGCCCACTTTAATACAGGTAAATTGAGTGGCTCAGGTAAAATACCTGATTGGATAGGTGTGGCTTAGCAAGGACTTTAAAATGTTGACTTTGATATAATTGGACAATAGTGAATCCGGATATTAATGTAAAATGGGTATAAAGCAACTGTTTGATAGAATACATGGGCATTCATTTAAATGATCTTTTCATGTTCTCGGGGATTGCAAATTGATTTAAATTGATGTTTTCATGGAAGACAAAATACTGCTAATCATTTCATAGATTTTTAGTATTCTTTAAATAGTAATATATTTACTACTATTAGATTAAGTAAAAATGTTGGATTTTGAGAAAAGAATTATATTAAACAGTAGAAAATGTCTGCAGTTTGTGGAGAGAATTCAGCGTGATCTATTACTGGGTAAGAACAATAATTAATAAAATTGAAAACATTTTTTTTAGATTATTCTTAAAATAATGCAAAGTAAGAAAACTCCATGAAGCATCTCTTGTTATGTATACAGCTTTTTGCTTGTGATGGCTCATGTTGGAATTTTTGCTTTAAGATGGTTGGCTTTCTCATTTATTTGTTCTTTAAGTAATGCATATTTGTTAAGACTTTATACTTTTTAAAGACAAGTGATTATTGTTGATTAGCTGAACCATATGTTGTAAAACTTGTAATAAATGTTGTAGTTTTGTATATAAGTACTACCTTTAGGGCTTCAGTTCTACTTTTACTGTCATTCTATTCTCAAGCTGTAGTTACCACACTCTATCCATTTTATCTTGATGAAATTTGTTTTAAATGATATTAAGAGACTTTTGAAGATTGTTCACATTCTTTTCACTGTATTCAGCATCTGTGTGTAGTTAGGCATGTGTACAGTCAGTCTGCTTATGTTTAACTGTATCTGCAGTTTTATAAACCTAAGATTGATCTTGGATCTCAAACTTATTTCTTAAGTTTTATAAACTTGATTTTGATCATAGATGTAGAAACTTGTTTTGTAACTTTACAAATTTGATTGATTTCAATTCTTGAATTAAAATTTTTCTACAATTTCTTGTTGTAGATTTAAGAACATTAAGTTGCTTTTTGTTACATAATTGAAGTAATTATTAACTAAAGCAGATAAAAATAGGAACATTTTATTGTGAATTTATTACGAAATGTTAATGAAAAGAACTTACAAGTATGTATCCTATATATTTTTATGTTTGAACAAAATTTACTGAATATCTGAGAGATTTTGTTCATCTGAATAATTTATGCTTCGTCCTGTTGAAAAAAAACATCACATGTTCTAGATATAATATTGACAGTTTTGAAGTAATTCTCTAAAACAGACAGTTTGATATGTATCTGTATAGAGTATGGTAGCTTTCTGTATCACACTAACTGTCATTATCATATGATTAATGTAGTTACATGGTGAGGAATATACATTCAAGTGTTGTAAAAATAAACATACTTTAATTGCCATGAGAAAATATAAATGACTCTCTGTCTAGGAAGTGGTCGCTATTTGTTCATCAAGTTCTCAAGTTGTGTTTTTTTTCATCCCAGTGTTCTGAATTTGTTTGAGTAAAGTAGGACCACCTGTTGCTCAGACATTGGCGATTCTGTAAAATTGTTTTAATAGAGAAAAACCTTAGTTGATGGTTACCTGTGAATAAAGGCTGTCTGCTGAGAAAACACAACCTTTTCTTAGCTCATGAATATTGATATGTTATTAACATAATCATCATTGTTTCTGACTTAACAGTATTGTTTTATATATCCATTGAGTTTAATGAATTCAGTGTGAGTATATTTTTGGCCAGGGAGTGCATATAATAATATGATAGGAACAATTTAACTACTCAAATATGCTAAATTAAGGTATTTGTTATGTTGCTTTTGTACTATGCTTTCAGCTAGTCTGCCTGATACTACACTGTATTACTGAGACTATGTCCCACATCATTTACTTGATTCTTACAAATTAAGATGTTTAGCAGACTCAATAAATTAATGTTTAAACTTTCATTTTATGTTATTACTCTATTATATGCATTGTATGAAGAGTAGATAAACTGTACTTTATAGGTACAAGCAAGCCTTTTTGGTACAGGTGATTTTAATTTAGATTTAGATTTACGTCTGTTTTTACTTAAAATTCCTCATTTTCATACACGTATCACCTTCAAACGATATTTAAATTGGATCAGGTAACTTCCTTTGTTGAATATAATTTGTGGTTATTACCTAGATCATGGGTCTGACCCGAATTTTTGTTTGGTTATAATGTAGGTAATAGAATACCTTCACCTTAATTTGAGCCTATTAAGAGCTGGCCAGACGTATTTTAAAACATTACAACCAGAAACAAGAATGAGAGGTCGGAGAAGTTTGTTGTCATAAATACTTACCTCTGTCAGAATGTCTGTTTGTTCAAATTTTGGTTTCGGAACGATAACTCAAGAAATATTTCATGGATTGGTTTCATATTTTACACGAAGGTGTATAATAATACTATACAGGTCCAGTTTGATTTCTGCGAAAATTTAAACATTTCCACAAGAGTTCTGCCTCCGTTTTTACATAGCTCTCAGCGGGGGCATTCATGCCCTCCAGGCACATTCTAGTTCACTTTTAATTGTCCTTTTAAATCCTCTGTAATTTAGATTAATATTATATTACATGTTTATATTATAGTACATGTTTATATTATATTACATGTTTATATTATATTACATGTTTATATTATAGTACATGTTTATATTATAGTACATGTTTATATTATAGTACATGTTTATATTATAGTACATGTTTATATTATAGTACATGTTTATATTATAGTACATGTTTATATTATATTACATGTTTATATTATAGTACATGTTTATATTATAGTACATGTTTATATTATAGTACATGTTTATATTATAGTACATGTTTATATTATAGTACATGTTTATATTATAGTACATGTTTATATTATAGTACATGTTTATATTATAGTACATGTTTATATTATAGTACATGTTTATATTATAGTACACGTTTATATTATAGTACACGTTTATATTATAGTACATGTTTATATTATAGTACATGTTTATATTATAGTACATGTTTATATTATAGTACATGTTTATATTATATTACATGTTTATATTATAGTACATGTTTATATTATATTACATGTTTATATTATAGTACATGTTTATATTATATTACATGTTTATATTATATTACATGTTTATATTATATTACATGTTTATATTATATTACATGTTTATATTATAATACATGTTTATATTATATATTTCAGTGGAGAATGGGGACGAAGGAGAAGAAACAGAAGAAGGTGGTCTTGACAACAATAAGAATAAAATAGAACAATCTCCTGCTAGCAATGGTTACCACAACAACACTACAGAAACAGCAGAATGCAAAGACAATATGGTCAAGCAAATGCTTCCCCCATCAGCAAATAAACCAACCACACCTGAAGAAAAGGTTGCTGCCATATTGAGAGGTGAATAAGATTTATTTTAAGAAATACAAAAAGTAATTAAAATCAAAATAGTATTATTATTAATATGAATATTTATTATGATAAAAATAATAATAGAAAATAGTAAGTGTGAAAAATAAAAAATAATTCAGTTGTCAATAAGGGTGAAGGTAATTATATGCTATTGTTAAAAAAAAAGAATTCAAAGAATTGTAAATGAACATTCTGAGGATCAGTTAACTAGTCCATCAGGAGAAGGATCCAACATTTGAGTTGGCGGTCTGTCCTAAATTGCCTGAATCATTGTCTAAAAGATTCTTTATTTTATATATTTATAAATTCTAAGTATATAAAAATGTCTGACATGTGATCAGGCAACTGTGAAGAAGGCAGTGGTAAGATTTTGTACTTTTTAGCTCACCTGGTATGGAGTCTAAACCTTCTAGTTTATTTTTGATAAATATTTGTAGAAATGCTCAAGTAGAATGTGTTCATATCATACCCCAGAGGGTCAAAATTGACCCTGCATTAGGGTTCACTTGAATGCACAAGGCTGTTGTGGTACACAGGTGAGCGATATAGGGCCATCATGACCCTCTTGTTTTAAATATTTCTCAATGATGTATATTTTATAATTTCGATTTTCCAGAGATCCAGTCTTCCACTCCAGACTCCACATCTGACATTAGAAAAGTTGGGTCGTCAGTGACTTCAAATCATGACAAACAAACCAGCAAACAATTTGAAGATCCGAAGATAGCAGAATTACTGAACCGTGGTGATACTGCTGTTATCTACCCTGAACCAGTCAGTGATGGTGAAGATCATGCTAATAATGATGGTGAGTTAGCTGCTGATATTTATTTATTGGTATTTATGTAAAGTCAGGGCCCTAGCTGCACTTCAGGGGAAGGGCCCGGGGCCCTCAGGTAGGGGAATTTTGCGTCATTTTAAGGAAAAAAGGGGAATTTCAGGGGATTTTTTAAACTGCCTTATAACCCTGCAATAAACATTTTAAGTATTTGAATATATTATATACATTAATATACAATAAATAAATCAAAGGTTAATAACCTAATATCAACCATTTTTTTCTGGAGGGGAATTTTTATGAAAAATTAGAGGAAAAAAGTATATTATTTTAGGAGGGAAATGGGGCCCAAAAAACTCAAATTAAGTGCCATGTTTTTTTTTTATTTAGCCTTGTATAATTTGTTATTTCTTGAGGCATTTTCTTCATCTACAAGTTTGTTCTTTGTATTCTTACTTGACTTTTCATGAAGAATTTAATTGTCTGGATATCACCATGTCAATGTCAATAAAGAATATAAATTTCATTAATGTGCTATACACATACATGTTTAGGACATTTCTATTAATGTTTTTTAAGTATTAATTAGTTTGGTTACCTGTGTATGAGTTATACTCCATGATTCCTTGGTAAAAATGATTTATTATTCGATCTTTACAAGATACAAGAAATATTTGATTGTTTTCAGAAGGTGCTAGTGAAGAAGAGGAGATTGTGCTTAAATGTATGCATTGTCCACAAACATTCTTACGGGCAATCATTCTGAGAGACCACATGCGTGAACTGCATTCAGACAAACCACTGAAGTTCATGTGTCCTAAATGTGATGAGACATTCCATCAAAAATCTCAACTGGACAAACATCTGACTTCCCACTCTCCCACATCTCAGATATGTAATATCTGTAAAAAAACTTTCGCCAATGTTTACCGCCTTCAGAGACACATGATTAGCCACAATGAGAGTACCGACTTGCGCAAGTACAAATGTAATCAGTGTGGCAAAGCCTTCAAGTTTAAACACCATCTTAAAGAACATGAAAGAATACACAGTGGGGAGAAACCATTTCACTGCAGAAATTGTGGAAAACGATTTTCTCACTCTGGTTCATACAGTAGCCACACAACTTCAAAGAAATGCTGGGGTCTCTCAGCTTCAGCCAGGAACCGTGTTGTTATCAATGAGACTCCTGGAACCATGAACCAGTCTTCCATCCAGACCAACTCTCAAGGAGACAAGATTCCTGTGTCTTTCGCCAATTCAAAAATGAGTCATTTATCTCGATCACCTCTTCAGACTGATTCTGTGTCACTACATCATCAGCAGCAGCACTATATGTCTCAACCTTTTGGTCAACAGAAGGGAGTACCATCATTCTTCTACCCCCCACAAATGTTCGCCACCCCAGAAGGGTTTCTTCATCCAATGTATACTGCTCATCTCCCAACAAGCATGGCTATGGCAAGTTTAGCTGGCATGAAACATCCAGGTGATCCACATAGAGAGAAATCTGGAGACTCACCTCATCCATCTGTCTCAAGTTTATCATCAGCTGGCAGGTCGGCCAGAAGTATGTCTCCTCACAGTCAGTCTACTCGCAGCTTCTCTCCACATAGTTATTCGGGTAGAAGTGTTTCTCCATCTAGTGTGTTCAGCATGTCCTCACCACCACCCACCCCTTCACGTAGAAGTGCCACACCAATAGGTCCACTCAAGAGGGAAATCATCTCTCCAAATAGAGAAAGTCCAAGCCAGGAGACACCAAGTGAAGTCATACCATCAGTCAGTGCTTCAGCTTCCAACCAGATTTCTCCTGATGTTAATTCCAATACCAAACTTCTCATGAAGAAGGACAGTAACATATCTGACAAAGAACAAGAATCAGACAAGTCTTTAGACAAAACAGTTGAAACTACTGAAGCAACTGATAGAGTGAGATCAAACTCTGAAGTGATAGATTCTGAATCAGACCAGACCTCAGAGAAGACGGACAAGTGTTTATCCTGCCAGTACTGTGGTGATGTATTCAAGAGCAAGATCACCCAACATCAACATGAAAGATACCTTTGTAAACTAAACAAGGATATTGTGCATCAACTGGCCCAGACAGAGACCTGCCAGTCTCCACACAGTACTGTCTCAGATATGAGTAATGTGGAATCAACTACTAATGGTAATATAGATAATGGATCTGATGATGAGGAGATTGAAGAGATGTATAAAGATACTGACAATTCAGTTGATGAGAAAACTATGAGAATACGCACTCAATTTACAGAAGTGCAGCAAAACTTCTTAAAGAGTCAGTATCTGAAAAATCCTCGTCCAAGGAGATTTGAACTGATCAAAATTGGCAACATGATTGGTTTTTCGAAGCGGGTTGTGCAGGTATGGTTCCAAAATATGAGAGCCAGAGAGAGGAAGTATGGTCCAGCATTTAATCTGAATGCTGCTAGAGTGGAAAACCAAGACAGAGATGTATCCAAATCACCAACATACATTCCAAACGTCCCCAACCCAATGAATATAATGAATCACCTGTCATCGCACAAGCCTGCAGTGTCTGTACCAAGCCCTCAGCCATCATCCAAACCTACTGGTGAGGCGCCCCTAGATTTGTCAGTCCAGAAAACTCCCCCAGCTGCTCATGGTGGAAGTGTGTCTAGACATTCAACTCCTGAGTGTTCCCAAGATGGTGAAGCCTTGAATTTGAGCGTTAAAAAGGAAAGTTCTGAAGAAAGAGAAAGATCAGTTGAAAATGATAAGTGGTTGAAGAATTCAAGTGATCTGGAGTCACTTGAAAAGTCTGCACTATTTAAATTAATGAGACGAAAGGGAATGATCGGGTATAATGACCAAACAAGAAAACTTGAAATCCTCCGAATGGATCCTAAATCAAGCATTGAGCAAGCTACTGCAAGCTTTCTGAAGATGCCCTCATATAAACCAAGCTCAGAGCTCAATGTTCCTCAAGTCACTTCTAATTCTGATGATCCATCTAACCAGGGACTAAGTTCTGCAAACATTGACCTGTTCGGTCAACCGGCTGTCTACAGTCTACGAATGTCCACTCCACCATCCTTGACCTCTGCCCTTATTCAAGGTCAATTTTCGGGGCGCAGTCCACTGCAAGACGATACCCACAACCTTGCAACCCACAATCTGGTGACCTTAGCAGAAGCTGCCCAGCAGGCTGCCGCTACTGTCCAATCCAGTAAGCCCAAACGTATGAGAAAGAAGACGTGGAGACAGGTAGAGTGCTATGTTCGTATCAGGCTGGTTTTACACTTTTTTTCACTTACAAACTTACATAGGGAACATTTCAGAGGCTCATAATACTGAATTACTGTCTACTTCCTATTCTATCATTTTAAGTTTTTTGTATAAAGAAATGTAAAAGGCTTTTATTTATGAACTAGTATAATTATGTCACTTTGAGATGTTCCTTATATTTCAATGTCTTTCCATATTACTGTGATCTTGCAAAATCTATCAATCACTAAGTATTATCTTAATTCTTGTAATATAAAGTATTTCTGAAATTGGACTTGTCATAATATATAAATTCAATTCATATTGTATCAAAATATGGGAAGACATTGCTTGTTTCGTTTCAATTTGTGATACAATTCCTTGATGAGCCACATAAAACATGATTTTTCTTGTAGTGATTTTGTAGAACTTTCAAAAAGATTCGAAAAATACATAATTTACATGATTTATTATCTATAAAAATAGGCTAAATTACAAAAAAATACATATTTAGAGTAATATGTTATATTTAAATATAAAGATGTATCTGTGAAAACAAATGAACAATTTTAAGTGAAATTATGAAAATTTAACATTTTCTAATTTCAGTTATTTTTTTTGCATTATTTGGATATGTGTAGTTTTTTATTGATACAGAAAATCATGTTTTGTTTGGCAAATGATTGTTCCAGTTGTGCTTTTAAGTGTTGATTTTAAATCATTGTTCACATAAATTCCTCTAAATTACACCAACTTTCCTGCTTAAATATTTAGTGTTCACATCAGAGTTATGCTTTTAGAGAATAGTCCTAATCCACGTGTACCATATTTCACAGTTAGCTTGTATATAATGCACTGTAATAATAATGTAAATGTAAGTTAAGATATTATCAATATATGAACGATGAAAAAACAGTATTTAGTCATACACCATTACCGAATTACACTTTAAAAAAAAGAATGCACCATGCTTGCTTGGAGTAACACAGTTGAATTAAAACAATTGTTAATAAGTCAACATTATACTTGTCTATCTTGTATTTTAAGCACTTGTTGCATTAATTTATGAAGTAAGCTACATGTAGTATGTTAGTTCAAATAATATGGATAACTGTTCAGAATTTTAACTTACATTCAATATTTTGACTTAATACTTAAGTTGAATTAAACCAATCAAGGCAACATCTCAGCACGTCATGGCACTGTTTCACCAAGTTTTGTTAGTGTGTGTTAATTTCAGTGTTTTTATCCCCTCACAACCTTCTCCAAGTAGAAAACCAAATTGTGATAACTGATCTAACCTTGTGTATGAACCAGGATTTCATCCATGGCACTGTTTTTAGCTTTCAGTCTGTTTTACTCTATATGGGTGTATAATTCAGCATTTTGCATGAGTATTGTTCAAACAAAATAATACCACATTAATCTGCATTGTGACAACACAATGTGGCCAGCCTATTTTCATGAATAGTGTACGTGTCAGTCTTGACTAGTGTAGTAAAATTTTATTATTTTTTCCCTATTAAATAGCTTTGACTTGTTCCTTGTTACTTACTAACCATTTTATAGGATTGTTAATGTCAATATAACAGGTGTTGAATATTAAACAATACCATATGGTTTTGAAATGTTCAAATTTCTAAGTGTTAACTTTGTTTTGAAGATGTTAAATTTGCTTTATTTTTATCAGCTTGTAACTTGCATTACTCAGCAATTTTCTTAGAACAAGTTTAAGTGCTACTCCAATTTTTTTAACTGTTATAAATGACTGATGAAATTCTAAGACTTTGTAATTCTTTCTGTAAAAAAATATTAACCACATTTTGTATTTGAAATTGGAAAATGAGATGTTCTTGAGTAAATTAGAGGTAATATTGATTGTTTAAACATGCCAACAGCATCTATGGATTAATTTAGACATTTGCTGCAGTTTCGATCTCATAAGAACATAAGTCTCTTCCATATACAGATTTCCCAAGACTTCAGATTCCTGGAACCCTTTAATTAATGGAATGGTTAATTACAGTTTAAGATTCCTAACTGAATGTTGTCGTGGCAAGATTAGATAAAAATCAAACCAGCTCTTGTTTATAAATATAAATGAAGAGGAATGCATGATTTCTAAATACAAAATGTATTCTGTTTTGGAACACATTTTAACCAGTTATAAATCTTGGTTATTCATCTCATGGGACTTCTACTCTGTAATATTTTATTGTCAGCAAATTTCCAATGAAGGTGATCTCCTTGCAATTCTAGAAGAGTTCTTCATTCCTCTTACAACACTGGCACACACTACTGATCAATGTCAGTGCTTCTCTGCAAATATTGAAATTTGTCAAAAACAGTTGCCATGGTAATCAGCAGTATTGATTAATCAGCTGGGATAATGTTGTATTTATATTGTGTATTTATTACATTTATTGGAACATTCTCTTCCATGTATTGCTACAAGTATCTGTATGATAACAATTTACAATAAAGCAATCTGAACATTAGGCAGAGAATAAGTTGATTGGTTGATTTCCCGAACAAGGGGTGTACAAGACACCATAACCAACAAATATATTGTTATAATGGGACACTATGGATAATACTTTGTTTGATGGGAATGAATGCCTCTCTGGGGATCAGTGAGATATGATAGCGTGTATCGATTAGTGGTTCTTTGCTTTTCACTGGCATATTTTAAGATAAAATACTCCTGTTATTCACTGGTTATGAAGTAATTGGGATTGAATGTATGTATATTCAAGGAACAAACAAATTGATTAAGGAACAAACTTTCTGAAAATCAATATTCTCATGTCTTCTTGTTATAATGTTGAAATAATGGTCTGTACTTAAAATATGAACAACTTGCTGAAAAATAAGAATTTTCTTTACATGAGTGTTATGGTTAGGACTCTGTTTGATTGTTTGAATGTTTGGCCATCCAGCTACAACTTAGGCTGTACTCCCCTAAGTCATTATATTATACTAAATTATTGTAGATAATTTTTAGTAAACCATGCAGTCATAATGTGACTGTCCTTTGTCCTGGGCAGGTCCCATGTATCTTTAAGCTATGCCAATGCTTTAGTTCTGAAAGTAATAGTAATTGTTTATGGGTACAATTTGTAGTTATTTTTTATTTGAGGTCATATTTACGTCATTGAAATTTCTGAGAGTCTGATCTGTCCCTACAGATTGTTTGACATAAATAGGTTTAATTTGCTATAAGTAGACATCAGTCACTCCTGCAGTAAGTTATATTAAGTTACCAATAGATGTCTGAAAAATAACACTGCTATATATGGCTGTGATATAGTACAAATTTAAGCCAGCTAGATATATCTGACTGTTATATATTATTACAGTAGTGTGAAGTTCTGATGTACTAGGAATGTTGTAGCTAATTGTCTTGAAGGAATTTATCTATTTAAAGCTCATACTATTTTGATCCTGCGAGTAAATCTGAGCACCAACAATCTGTCAGTCATGATTCATTGTCCTACATGATTCTATTATTATGTGAACATAAGTCTATAAACAATAAAATGTAAATTCATGAAAAAATTAACATCTGTTATTTTAATGCAATAAATTAAGGGTTAAATTGGCACTAACTGCTAACTTATTCATGATTGCCTCCTTTGTAAATAATTCTTGTTTTAAAATAAAAATTGAAGATGAATTGTTTACCTGATTTTCTTTGGGAGGCAATGGGTGCCATGAAAATATATTGCCACTATTTTGGTTGACATGAACTCTGTGATAAACCTTAAAGGTGCTTACCATGCTTCCTCAGTTGTGGTCAATGGTCATGAAGTTTATATATACAAGAGGTTGTGGCCAGTTTCTATACCTCAAACTTGTCTGATGTAGGGCCTGAAATTGGCTTTATTAATACATATACATACTTACTGATGACAAGATAGGAGATTGTTTCAGTATGATTACATTGTTTTATTAAATTTCTACAGATGGAAGCTGAAGAGGTCCAGCTTGATTTTGAGGATTCTGTGTCAACCGATGATGAACAACCATCAAAGAAGAAGCGTAAATGTTGGAAGAATCATCGTGTTGACCGAGACGAAGGCTCATATGCCTGTGACCAATGTAATAAAGTTTTCAGTAAACAGTCATCCCTTGCTCGACACAAATATGAACATTCAGGTAAGATTTGGTATTACCCAATTTTGTTTAATTGTATACCTATTTCTGATTGGTCAATCAGACTTCCACTGAACATTGTCTCAATAGTCAAATTTGTTTCGTGATGAGTGTAAAGTATTTCTAGAGTTTCTTATTCTTGTACATAAGCTTTGTTAATAATGATCCTTTGTTTGTCCGACTAGTTGATCATTCATATTTAACCAAGTCTACATAACTCACTTGGTTCTGTCAGAGCTTGGTATTGACATAGTTATGAGCTATTTTCTAATCTCCAAGGTATTTTACTATTTGGAATATATGCTTGGACCAGAGAATTTCAAGAGGATTATACTAAATAGTATGATGGTTATTATGTCTCGATTCATTCTAATCATATATTGATTTTTGCTGCTGCAAAAAATGTGACACGCCTCCATGGTCGCGTGGTTAAGGTTACTTAATGATTTCATATCACTGTAACCTCTCAGTGATAGAGGGTCATAGGTTTGAGCCCAGCTACCGACCATGTCTCTATGTGAGAAAGTAGGCTGTTGCTAGCAGTGTAGTACTGGTTCTTCCCAGGAAATATGTTTAGCTGTCTACCTCATATGATTCTGACTGTTGAAAAGGGGCTTAAAACTCAAACGAACAAAAATGCATTTTTAGGTCTAGTTTCATAAGATTAATATATTTTTTATTTAGTGTACTAAACAATGAATAAACTTCACAATATTCTAAACGTTCTCATGATTAATTCTTACAGGTGCCCGTCCATTTGAGTGTGATAAATGTACAAAGTCCTTCAAGCATAAACATCATCTAACGGAACATAAAAGGTTGCATAGTGGAGAAAAACCGTTCCAGTGTAAAAAATGTGGGAAACGTTTTTCTCATTCAGGATCCTACTCTCAGCATATGAATCACAGATACAACTTCTGTTCCCCGAACAAGACCAGTGACGGAGATGGTGACCTCAGCTCACAGGAATCACCATAGAAACGAAGGTCGTTGGTTATACATGAACTTTCACTATGTGCTTAATGTTAGCGTATCTGGTGACTTGCCATGCAATGAACTTGTTTGTTTTTCGTATGATAAACTGATAGTGCTGAAATTTTCTTTTGAGATCAGGGTCATGTTGGATGAGATCATTCTTAAGTGTTCCTTGATGTAATTACAAGATTGTGTCAGTTGACCTGTAGTAGCTTTTTGTGTTAGAGTGCTTTCTCTCGAATTCAAATCTTCTGTTGCCATGACGACTGAAAATGTACAAATATAAACACTTGTTACATTGGATCACAAAGCATTGATGTAAATATTTTTATTTAGAAAATAATGAAGATATGAATTCTGTGTTTAGTGCTTATTATGTTTGATATGTGCTTGCTAAATAATGCTTTTATGTGCAAAAGTTAGTGTGTTAAATCTAATATATGATGTGTAGTATATGAGCGTTAACTAAATAGTGGCTAAATCATTTTACAGTGCTGTGTTAGAGAGATCTGCTTATATGTATTGGATGGAAAGATTGAAATTTACTTGCTGTAAATAGGAACATGTAATTAAAAGTCACTTTTCATGACATGTTTTTACATAACAGTTACTGTCTCATTTGTAACAATTCTCTGCTGACTTGCATGATAAAAGATAGGGTACTCATTTATGTATAATGTTTTGGCTATCTATGTGAAGATAAGACACATATATACATTCTTCTTTTAACCATCAAGTAGTTTAGTTTTGCTATGTACATTCCTAATATGCAAGTTTAATTCCTGGGTTGGTTTATTTTCTTGTTTTCATTTTTTCTGTTAATTTGTTAAAAATGAATGTTTTTCTGTTTTCTATGTATATAGCTGTGACCTTTGTGAACTTACAGGAAATCCATTTTTAAGTAAATATTGATCTTTACTGTATGTTCTAAATTGATTTTTTGTTGTATGACATTATTTTTCTGGGACCATGTGAACAAAAACTGGACAGGAAAACGCAAAACTTTCTTTACCGTATAGAAAACTGTATGTATATATTTAGATCAGTGATGTACATAGGACTGTATTTTGCTGTAGGACATTATGTTAAAATTGTCATGTATATCAAGTTTTAGATTTTATCATAGCATATGTTCTGATATATCTTTATTTCCTTATATTGAATTATGTCACATTCTTGTATGGGAAATCACAATCTAGACATAAGTAAGACAGACTTAAGAATACTTTTCTATGTCAGAATTTTGTAAAAGTTTTGGACTTGAAATGATGAATCTTGTTGTTAAAACTGAGTCATTTGGAAATAAACAGTAACATCTATTTTATGAATTTAAGAAAGAAATAATTATGTAATGATGTATGATTATTTTTATAGAATATTGAGATTTTGTCTTTATTTTAAGTTTTTATACTGAATGTAAAAAAGTTGATAAAGTTAATTTATCTTTCCAGTATAATTATGTAGGTATTGTCTGGTTGTGATTTCCTGGTACAACATTTTAGATTTTGTTAAGGTGTTTGTTTGGTGTTTCATTTAGATTCAAAGAAAACCTGATACCAATACTCAGTATTTTAGATGAGACGGAACTATTGTCTGTGTATAGTTACCGTTAGCCATAGACTAGACTAGGAAGTACTATATTGCTTACATCTGAATATATAGATGTTTGTCTATAGAATAGTAAACTTAGTTTTTTATCTAAATCTCTTAAATTATCATTCGCTGATCATTTGTATGAGCTATACATGACTGTTTAATATCATAATTTTATAGTAGCATCTTTCTTAATGGGAAGTTCTAGTAATTTTATATTAAGTGCTTTTATTTATTAATTTATTGACAAAATATTCTAAGTCATA
Organism: Lutraria lutraria; assembly: GCA_964023205.1. Lineage (NCBI taxonomy): Eukaryota > Metazoa > Mollusca > Bivalvia > Venerida > Mactridae > Lutraria > Lutraria lutraria. The sequence continues at coordinate 1,980,235 of OZ026843.1, read as the reverse complement.
AAATACTATTACTTACATTTCTTAATCTTATTTTGTAATGTTAGTCATCATATGTTGCAATATTGATTTTACTAGTCATTTTAATTCTTAATATGTTTTACTTTGCCATAAGTCTGCCAGTCAACATCACAATAATGCATAATCATATTTTTTTTATATATTGTTGTGAATTATCAAAGTATACTAGTCATAATCGTGATGCATTTAGTAAGTGAAAGAACTATTCAATTAGGCACTGTTAAGGTTTATTTTTAACAAAAATATTAATGTTACAATAAAAGCCAATGATGTAGTTTTAGATCTAAAAAATGACTACACACAATTATTTTGTGTAACTTGGAACTGTAATTTCCTGTAACTTGGAGCTGTAATTTTGCTTTTTTGTGGTTTTTCATATTTTGTGGTTGATTTTCATGAGTAAATAAAGTCTTCCAGAACTGTGGTCCATTTATTGTTAATAAAGCATTTGTTACATTTGTATTGTTAAAGTTTGTAGTATTATATTGTTAAATGTTAAGACAGAAAGTATGTCTGTAATTTTGACAAAAAGTCGACTTAAGAATAATATTTTCTTTCAAAATTAATAGAATAAACATAGTATCATTAAATTTGACACTTCATCGTAACAATGGGATTTCTGTTCATATATTCAGACCAAATATGTACCTCTATCACTTTGATGATAAACAAATCTCTTTCAGACATGGTTTCTGTCTTAAGTTCACATTTTATCTTAGACACTTCATCAGGGGCCGTATTTATATTCGGCTAAATCCTGTTGAACAACAAAGACCGTTCTTCCAAAATCCTGTACAGAGCTTCCGTAGCCAAGTAGTCATGTAGATAATGTTTTTTAGCTTGTTTTAATGTATGTCACAATTTCTATGTCAGTATTTTTTAATGCGATTTTTTTCCTGATGTGCCAATATTAAAGTCAACCACACATCCTTTGATGCCAAACTTGTAAATCTTATTTGATACATTAGATGTTTTTTACACTTGCCAAGTTCTTCCATTGTTAAGCTGTAGTAATCAGATATTATTAACTTCTTGTTTACACTGAGTACTATGGTACACTAGATGTAGGTATAAAAGTACATATAAGTGTATGTACAGCATAAAGGGAGCTAACTCAATATAATATTGTGTGACCATGTTTTTATGAAATTTAGTAAAATATTGGTAATTAGATTGATAAAATGAAAACAGAAATTTAACAGCTCTAAACAAGTGCGAAGCAATATCTATGATAATTTATGATTAAAATTTAACCAGTGATTAGTTTTAGTATTATAATCTTTTTGTCTACTGTTTTATTCAATACTCAGATCTGAAGTCATTATACTAAATTCTAGCATAATATTTATTTTATTATAAACCTATTGTATCTACATATTATATACATATAAAAATACGAAATCCAGGTTTGCCAATCATGAATTTTATATGGTTTCATTTGCTGCTGTGCAAGCTTTCTTCCAATATTGTGCCAATTATGATGTAAATATATAAATGTTATGTTGTGTTATACTCTCTTTGTTTTATGTTTTTTGTTAGCCTCAGTTATCAGTATGTACACTGGATTAGTTTGAATTGATGTTAAGTTGGGGTTAAAGAGTAATTTCTGTATTGCATTAATAATTAAAAATGGATTATAATTGACGGGACTTAAAAAAATAATATGCTGCCAAAATTGGTGCAGTTATGTTAGGACCATATTTGCATATAGAAAAGCCTCCCACAGTATTACTTTTGTGCAGTTAGAATAAAAGATTTTAAGATAAAAAAAATGTAATTTTTATATAGAGGCACTTTTTAGATTATGAATTTTTTAAAACTTTGATAACAAGAATTATCTGCTCTAATAGCTTACATTTAATATTTTTTTGTTTCTTCAGTGAGTTACAATAATTTTGCTGAAATTAAGAGTTAAATAAAAAAAGCTTGTTTATTCTGCAACTGATCTGTATGTGGCTGTCAGTGAAATTTAAATCTAATCCTTTGTACACCTGTGAAATACTGTTGCTTAATGCTTAAAGGGCAATTCTAATCAAAACAATTACCTTTCTTGTAGGAGTATAGTTTAGTCATCAATATAAGTAGTTAGTTATGTAGACTTGATTAAGAGTACTTGCCACAGACACTACAATTTGCAAGTTTGTTTTTTAGTTGGAAGTTGAATCACTGTTGGTGAGACTAATGAAGGTGAAGGTTTAATATTTGAATGTCTGGTTAGGATTGAAATGTACTGTTTGTGTCAGGTACTTTTATTGTAGATTAATGTGTAAGTTGTAAATATGTAGATTCTTGTTCTTCTGGACAAAGATTCACTTTTTGTTGCATACAATTTTGGGTCTAATGCTACAGCTACTATTTGAACTATTGAAGGACTTCATTTTGGTTAAATAATAGGCTGGATGTATTATCTGTAAAATCATTCAGTATTTTAAAGAGAATCCATTAATGATTTCTTAGTTTAAATTTAGAAAATATCTCAGCAGATCAAATTGAATGAAAAACTGGGCAAGGGACCTAAAGTTAAGTATAACAATGTAAGTGAATCTTGTCCTGCAGTATCTCTTGGATTATTCCAATGTGCCAAAGTACTTATCAGTATTCTCTATAAGATTATCAGGTGAATTCTGTGCGTGCCAAACTTTGTATAGTATCTGTCTTGCTTGAAAAACTTTGTTCACTAAACCGTGCACTGATGTTCACTATTTGTATGTACCAAACTTTGGTTAGTTTGTCTTGCATGAGAATGTGTTTTCATTAAAATGTTCACTTATGTTCACACTTTGTATGTGCCAAATATTTGTGTTGTCGTTGATTTAGATTCTCAAATCAAAGTTCGCTTTTTTCACCATTGTTGTCTAAAATCTGTGTTTCTGTATTTTAATGTTATTATTAAAAATCAAAATTTATTTGATAATCTACGCATTTGAAGGATATAAAATAAAAGTAAAGTGATTCATTCAACTTCTATACTGTTTGAATCTATTTTTAACATTTTAGTTGTGTGTTTTGTTTATTGTAATGTTTGTTGATTCTCATGTAATTATGTAGACTCAGACCTATTTTTATATTCTGATAAAATTGTACACTGGCAAATGAAACCATATGATGTTCAATTATATGCTCAAATGTTTACAAAAGTCTTTAATTTTACACATCACCCGTTAGTTACCGGTATTGTAAGTTCGATCGTATGACTTCCATTTTATATTGACACCTATATTGTAAAATATTGTCTTATATACTGTTTTCTTCAACAATTTCCATACTTTGAAGTTATGATATGAAAAACTCATTTTTATCTAATTTTATTTGTCAAAGGTTCAATATTTTTCACAGACTTGTGTTAGCGACTGTCTAATCCTTAATATTGAACATTTTTACCACTTACTCTTAATTTTATGATTTTTGAAGACATTCTATGTTATAACATTGTTTGTGCAATTTGTGTATTTGATTTTATACTCATGACAAATGGTGAGTGTGAATTCTAGTCATATAAGCATGCAATACTTGATGTTAATATTCCTTAATATAAACCTTTGTTTTCTCTGTGTATATAAGAATCTCATTTATAAACCATGATGATATGTATGGTGTACTGACTTGTCCTCCATTTGTTAAAATGTGTTACCTTAGTAACAGTAAATAATTAATATGTATTTCTATGGTGACTGACAAATAATTTCCTTACTTTTTTATCGCTCAGCACTTTGACTGTTAGTGCACCATACTTGTGTGTAAATATCTCTCACTTTGTTTTGTTGAAAATGATTTGAGGACCAAAATATCAATATTCCATTATTGTGTGAGATGTATATGTATATAAATAAAAGAATAAGACAATATACTGTTAGATGTTGCACATATTTCTATATAGATGTAGTTAGAAATCCTGAAGATTAAAGAAAAGCTGTTTTACTTATGCATATGGATTGTTTATTTGTCGTCACAGAAAAAAAACTTAGCTGAATTCAAAATTGTTTTAAATCTCCCAAAGTTGATAGTTTTATTAATTTGATAGCTGGGTGGTATTGTTTACTGCAGGGAAATGCTAGAATTTCTTAATGGGTGAACAGGGTCAAAACGATGAACTTATTTTCTATATAACTGAAAATATTTGCTGTTTTGAAATAATGCAATCTTTAATCTTCAGTCAGGGTTAAACAATAATGTATAACATCAGTAGTCAGCTTAAGCCAAATATCTTGCCACGATATAAAGTTTGCCATGTTTTTTCTCATGGCTATAGCTTCATGCCTATAGAATTCACTTGTTGTTTAAACACTTAGTTTCATATAATGATTGCTCTGTAATGTGTTATGTATATATATGAAAGTTGTCGCTTCCATTCATAGTTAAAAGTTGCTTCATTTTTTATCATCTTTTGCTCACATTTTTTGTTCGTAGTTTTATCAGATATACAAATGAAAGCTTTAAATACTCGTATTATACTCCAAGCTAAGTGAATAAAGCTTTCTTAGTAACTTAGTGTAAATTTCTATGTTTGTTTGTGTACTTGCTGGTTTTTGTTTGTTTGTTGTTTTTCAAAATAAAATCTTTCTGTCATATTTTATATTTAAAGATTAAAAGAACTGAAAGTAATTTGTTTAAAAGTGTAATTGATGCTTGCTTGTATAACTTATACTTATTTAGCAACATCTTCGGACTTGTTGCATTAAGGCATTGAGAAATTATGTTTTGAAGGGCATTTCTTAACTAAGAACTTGATGACCATACATTCAAATGTTTTCTACAATTTTGTTTATAACATAAAGTTAATCTTGTTTTGTACTTAACAGAACAAAATGTAAGTTTTATATTTGTACTGACAATTAATAAGAGAGAAAGAAAATAATCTATTTCTAATCTGTATGTTTTTGAAACTAAATCTTTTGCTATGTGAGAATTATAGATTATCAGTGTTGTGTAATGTGATTGTTTCATTAAAATACCATTCATTAGAATATCTATTGTGTAATTTTGTTGTACATGAAACTGTAAGAACTATTTTAGAACCTACTATGTGATGAGGGCTCACTGTCTCTTGACATCTTTTTAAAGTATTATAATGTATTATAAATGATATATAGAAAACGTTCAGCTCTAAATGTTGTAATTACAAAGTTTAATATTGTATCATAGTTTTTCATATTTCATTGGTGTTGTGGATAAATGTCATTAAAATAATGAGCTTTAATTAGTCATGTGACTTAATATTGATCATGTGACCTTCATCAACCATTTAATTATTACTGATATTCTTTGTGCTGATTTTGATTTTAAAGTACATGAATACTTTGCATTATTTATTTTGGACAGAAATTTATAATTGTCACATAATTAACTCAACATAATACAGAACTATGATTTAAACTTTTTGTTACACCAAGTGAGCAATTAGAAGTTACTGATTTTAGCAAAATTTAATCTTTTTTGTTCTTTAACTTTTTTATTCTAAATATGTCTCAAGCTTTTGTCTGTTAATTCCATAGCAATAATTTATTCAGAATCATGAATACATCAAACTTGTGCTATTTGTTGTCATACATGGTCATTTTTGTCAATTGAATTCATGTCCATAGAGTGCATGTTGTCCATGACATCATATATTTGATTTCAACCAAATTGTCTCGTGTTAAAAATGGCCTACTTTCATTTGGTCTAATTGTATGAATGTATGTTTGCAATGGATGTGCCTGTTGTAAAAGTTCTCATGTCATTAACTTGTCATATATTTGTTACTTGTGAGTAGAATACAGTTCATGTATAGATCACATGACTTTGTCTTGTCAGTATAATTATTTCTTGTATGTATGTAAATGTGTACTTACAGAAATTTACAACAAACCTGCCAGATTTATGAATGCAAATAAACATATGTGTATATCAAAAACAAGTTCTGTTTTCTTTTGGTCACCATGGAAACAAGTTTATACATGTTTATTAATGTAGAAATATGATGTGTTGCAATTTTCATACATCAAAATACATAGCCCACATCTGAATGTTAATATTTTTTAGCTCGTCTGTTTTCGAAGAAAAAGTCAAGCTATTGTGATCTCTGTGGTTTGTGTCTGTGTGATCGTCATGCAAACAATGTAGTTATATTATTAAACACAGAAACTAATAGAGGTAGCAACATGAAACTTCATAGATGGATGGATGTTACCGAGGTGTTGAGCAGAACAGCGTTGTTGGCACCGCTCGCGGAGTTCTTGTTATATGTCTCAGTATACATTTTTGTATGTTGACACCAATGAATTGTGAAGGCCAAACTTGATCCTGGTGCAGAAAAACTTGCAATTTGCCCACGTACGTCCTACTGTATGATTCATAAAAATGTACATACCTTCTGCATCTTAAGCAATAAGTACACACTCATGGTCTTTTTTTTCAGCTGAATAAGTGGGATTAGATAGCTTTGTGAGCACAGGTCCTGAGGGCCCAACTGGTTATAAAGGGAATCTTTAGAACTTCTTTCATGCAAGAATGCAACAGAGAAGATTTGTCACTTTGTGCCGCTGGTTCTACGGATGTTCATAGACTAAATAGCGAATAAACAGAAGATTATGTTTTATCATTATAAATGTCTTTTATTCATATAACTGATTCTAGACATTTCCATTAGAGGTCGAGTAAAATAGAAACAAATGTAAATATTGTACAACGTGTATTAGAGAGACACACGCACACACACAGTTGATGATGTGGCTCATTTAGATACAAGTAAATGTAGAGTAATGCTTTGAGTGCCCCAGTGTACAACTTCCATGGAACGAACTGGACTTCATGGCTTTAAACAATTACAATATATCTGGTTCCTTCCTATCGTGCTAGGTGTAAAACACCGAAACACGCATTGAGCACCCCTTTTCCTGTATTACCTGGACACCTGGACACAGTAGTTTACCTGGACACAGTAGTTGGGTAGTTTGGATGGGGACACTGAAAATGCGTTTTTGAAAAATTTAGGTGGCGGAGCCTGGATTGTGGCAAGGTAAACATTCACGATTGTTTGACATAAAATACAACTTACAACAACTACAGAGGCATTCAGTGCTGGGAAGTGGGGAAATTCCTGTGTTATCCACATACCAAAATCATACTTTGTCAAATCGCCTTCTTAATTTTTGTGAGTGACGGAGGGATTCATAAATTTAACTCAATTAGGGACACGTCTGGATATAATTGTCAAAAATTGTATCCCGTTAAATCCAGACGCTCATTAAAACATTTTACAAAGGCATACTTGAGAACCTAAAATTTCGCCGTCAGGTACAGACGGAACTCCTTGAAGATCTTTTAAATGTTGCCTTATTTATGCACCTCTTCAATCCCTTAAGCTCAAAAACTCGATTTAAGCAAATGTCAGTACGCGCGTGCGTGCGCGTGTCTTCACAGGTCGGCCAACACACCGTTCTATTGTTGTTCCAACCTTATAAATGTTCAATTAATTCCGGCTGATGGGACCGATAAGGTTACAATGCTTCTCTGCCATCTGGGCGATTTTCATTAAAGCTGTGATCATTTTATACGTCAGATACTAAATTGATAATTTATCCAGCTTCGATAAAGACCATACCGGGGATAATTCCGTACAAAGTAAAGTAGACCGTATAACCGGTAATTAGCATCGACGTCTCCTCGCGGTTTGGTGAAAATTGAGATAAAATTATGTCAAAATTCAATGAGGGTCCATCATTTAGAAATAGTTTCATAACACCTCAGGCATACAGAACCTGGAAGAACAAACGTAATTTTTATGACATGAACCAGAGTTTTATTACCCCAAAACGAGGGAATATGTCGGTTTAGTTCAAGCTGATTGCCGATAAACCATTTTTATTCGTTACTCATTTTACCCCATGCAGTAGTTCATGGAATACTGAGCGTTATAAATGTAGTTTTAATTTTAAATGGTACATGTATTTAGTTGATGGAGAATTATGGTTACTTTTTATGCTCATTCACATTTTTCTAAACATAGCAATAACATATTATAAACACTATCTAATAAATACGAGTATATACAATATTTATAATTAGGTATAGTGCGATTTTATTTACCTGTCAAAGCTGAATAATTACACGGTTGTTGGATGCGATTATTTTTAGCTTCGTACCACACTCGATAGTTTTCGTTTATTTGACCGTTACGGAATGTTCCAATCAATGTGTTTATATAACGGTAAAACTGAAGTTACCGTATGACTTACGAAAGTAATTGAACCTCACCGAAGCTAAACATAAATGCAATCATTGACCGCATAATTATGCAGCTTTGACAGTTTAATACAATCGCAATATACAATTATGTAATGTATTACTTATTGTTAAACGGAAGAATGAAGGGCATTGATTTCATTCTTAGCTAGTAAGGTATTGATTTGGAACCAATGTAGCAAGTTATTCCAGTGAGTATATGGGTAACATTAGACCATCTGGATGAAAAACATGATTAATAAGAATATTGTGGCACTAAGCAATACTTTCTTAGCACTGTAGAAGGACCTCGTGGATTTTTTTCCGTTAAGTATTGTCAAATTTGATAGGGACATGAAAATTACTAGTAGTCCTTTAGTTCGTCAAGTCATTCAAATTTCATAAGTTATATGTTTACACCAATACGGATGTTAAAAGATTTCTGTTGATTCTAGTAATCATAAAAACGTAACTGGGCGAAAGATGTAAATTTCTCGAATGGACCTACGTCCTCATCAGATAACATCAAAGCCTTACCTACAGACTAGTAGCTTTGGAATCCGATTAAATTTATCATACATGTACATGGACGATTTTGACCGTTATTACACTTTCCTTAAAACAGCGATCTTATCTTTACAAGGACATTCTCAAGTTAAGCTCTTGCTGATCTTTAATGGAATAATAGTCTACGTCCATGGAGTACACTGATCCTAGTACTATAGGACATCGAACGATTAATAGAATTAACCAAGATTTGACGTAAAACAACAGAAAGTGACAACAGATTTTTCCGGCAATAAACAAGATACTTTTTGTTCATCGGTGACATTAAGGCACGTGAATCTTGTACATTGTCGCGGTGTCAATCACCACAAGCAACGTGTTCGTAAACGCTAACGGTGGGCTAACAGGTTGTGAACAGTTGATAACATTTAAGATAACATTTCAAACGTACGCTTAGATGATAATTTAGACCTCTACCAGAGGCCACAATGGAGTTGATGAATGCTGCAGACAGGACGAGGTATCTAGCGTATTAAATAATCGAAGGAACAAATGTTTCACTAATACAAATGATGGCAATTATGTGGTTACGCTAGAACTTTGACGATGACTGAGTGGATACCGATATTAATTGAAAACTCGAAAGATTTTGTCATAAAATGCAAATTACCTTGCAAACTGATATGACATTTATTGTGTAAAGGTTGCTGAATATTAGCACAGGGTCCGTATGGACGTTTATTTGCTAAAATACATTTGATGCAATGCGGGTGTCACGTGTATACTATCCTACAAACAGGCACAGTCGTTAACAGTTTACATGATTTTGTTTTCAATGACGATAATGATCGTTTTCTTTAACCCTCCTCAACAACATCAATAAAAAAAAAACATTGAAAAAATTCACGACCCCAAATATTTTGAATCGTTGGTCATATCGGATTCGTCATCTTCAAATATTGACATATCTGTGATTAACACCAGAACTATAGAAGAAATATATGCCCTAAATGTACATCTGCATAATGAGAGGTTTAATGGGGCAATTAAACTGTGTGCACTATATGTACAGTGTAGACAGACAAAGTGATCTTTAATTCACACAATGCCGAGAACCCAGCTTTCTTATATTTGAATTCAGATCAAATAGATCCACGCCCGTTTTGGATATTGGCTGTTGGTGGGCAATTTGATCGTAAAACCGTACGATGCAGTCACTCGGGGTGGCTTGAAAACAAGAATGAACTTCTCTCCTGATCAAATAAAACACCCAATACGTCAATCCTGGTCGTTTTCTTTACATGTGCGCACTGAGAAAACCTAAAGCTGCATTTCGATATTTTTACAAAAAGGCCTGAGTGTATTCTTCATAATTTTGGAAAAACTTACCTTGTTCACATGTAACATATGGGTGCTCACAACGAGGAACAGAAGTTCCTCACAACAGTTTTGCCGAAGGTTAAATTACACTCGGGCGTGTACTCGTAGATCGGTACCAACGGCTTCACGTGTAGTACAGAATGAACATTAATATGTAATGTTTTGTTTGTTTGTTTGAGTTTTACGCCCCTGTTCAAGAATCAGATTCATATGAGGCGGACAGTTCACCAAACCATCGAACCAGTACTCTACCCCATCCTCTATAAGCAACTGTCTACTATCTCACATAAAGAGTCATGGTCGGTAGCGGGGCTCGAACCCACGACCCTCTATCGGTGAGAGGTTACAGTGATTTGAAGTCAGCGACCTTAACCACTCGATCACCGAGACGTGTCATTTAATTTAACTTTCTTGTATTTGTACATGTTAATGAAAAGAGCTCAATCTTAAGATCGATTGTAGGTTCATAAAATTGTCTCAGTACCGAAGCTTCAATTTATTTTATTGGTAATTATACTGTCTAAGTTATCTGTCTGTATTTGTTTGATATAAGGAAACGTATTGAGATAGTGAGAAAAAGTGTCATCTCATAACAATGACCTTTCCGTTTCTATATATATGATTATTCGTTATTGTATTTCCTTACCCTCAGATATCGATCACCCGGTGTAAAGTACTGATCATAAAAATGTGAATATCAAAGTCTGGCACTCATATACATCTGTTCTACTTCTGTTCCTCACACATGTAAGGATACTATTTCAACGTAAAACGAATGCCTGTGGGTATCCTTAGCGTCTAACGGTCTTTATTTTCTAAGCTTAATTTACTTCATTTTTCATGCAAATTATTCGCTTCGAAACTACAGTAGCCGAGTAATTAATTATAACATTTTCTTCAAGAACAAATTTCATATTCTGTAAAACCATTGTTAAATCGAATTCATACGTATGATCACATTACCATAACAACTGGCCCCTTTTTAGGGATTCACAAAAGACAGGTGTGACGGGGTTTTCTCTGTGTATTACAGTGTACCAAAGATGGATACAGTGTATAACAATACAGGAGAGAAATAACTCGGCCTGTCAAGAAAAAAAGGTTAAAGGTGGAGTATTTAAGCGAACCACCTTCAACAATTAACGAGAACTAAACTGACTGACCCTTTGGAGACAATACCAGGTGTAAACCTTTAAATACCAACCCTTAAACAATAGGCACAAAACAAAATTGTCACTTTCTTCCACCTATTAGTGACAGCGTTTTTGACCTTTTTTGTTAAATGCTCATGTTTTCGGAGGCGCGGATATCATTTTATTATGAACAGTTAAAAGTGACACGTCCTCTGTCCGGACCAAGAGGTATCGACTAGGCGGGAACGTGTCTACTGGTAACACTTTATGGCGGCCAATGTCTGGCTTAAACCTCAAAACATGGCACCAGCAATACCGTGTGAAGGGGCAGGTATGTTTTTCAGCACTTTAGTTTGCGCAGGTCTTTATTTTCTACACCGTGCTTCTTATAAATAAATACTAACTCATGATTTAGAAAGGCACACATAGCGTTAACAAAGCATTTTGATATTCGTCCGTTTCTGAAGAAAGATATGTTTTAGAACAATGTTTGAAATTCTTGAATTTCACTTTACATGTATCAGAACGATATGTGAATATTTAAATTTGAACAGATAACATTCAAACAATTACATTAATAATGTAAACGCATGCGTCATTGCATCATATGACGTAATATATTTAAGGTCACCTTTCTTGTCTGTCGCCATACGGAGACAGCAGACCAAATTGGAATTTTAACGGAATCTTTAAATGCACTGGTCTATGTCAAACAACAATCAACTGTCATTATTACCTCAATCCTGCATTTTTCTGTCAGTTTAAATGTCGGTAGTCTTGGAAAAAAGTTCGCTAGCCAGTTTGGTGGCGCTGTGCGTATCTTGCGCTTTTCTATGATACCTTTCACTAGACACAGCGCGATGCCTTCAATCACTCTTAGCTTTCAATACCTGCCATGTTTTACATGATTGAATGTGGAAGTAATTACCTTAAATGAACATACTCTAATTAGATTATTGACAACGATGTTTCCTGCTATCTCTTGTGAATTACGACAATTTATCATACACGCAGGTATTGTCAGGAGAGACATTTGAAGCCACGTTCTGTGCCGTTTACGGCAATATTACCATTTCATAGAGAAAAAGATGAATTTTATACAGTGTTTCGTCCCCATTGATCGATTACTGTGTTCAGAAACTGTTGTAAAGGTATCTGGTAATTAAGTGGTTGTATTAATTAATGAAACGTGTGGTATTGCTTTAGCTAGACGACCTGAGCTGAGGTATTGAAGTTTTTACATTTCAACGTGTATTTGTAACTCGTATGTTCATATATTAGGCTTAACCACAGTCAACTATTAAATGAATCTACCTAACTACACATGTTCTATTTCCTAAATAAAGATAATAATTATTATGTCGTAGGTTTTCAGTAAAACAATGAATTAAGATACAACACAATGACACTACACTTAGTGTTCGTACACGGGTACAATAACTAAATTTCGGCGAGTTCGAGCTATGAGATTCAATGGCGAATGTCTCCCATATTTCACCCTTATTTTTTATTTCTGTTAAATTAATGATTGGATCAAGGCCAGCTTCCGTATAGACGTCTACAATGTCGCTTACATTATCTGTTAAAAATTCACATTTTTGTCTCCTTTGTTCAGATTGACTGTCATTTTTAATGAGAGCTTTGGCACCGAAATTGGTGGGCGTTACCCAAATCTCCATCTTTATCGTGTCTAAGAAGGTAAACGTGAGGAATTTAAAATTCGGAACTGCTCTGCCTTTTCCGAAAGCGCGCGACCGGAAATTGAATGGCACGTGTATGTCGTCTGCTGTCATGGGATACAGACGCTGTGTATAAGTTGATATTTTCTTCCAAAATCTTGCGAAGAAACAAACATACGCAAATTGGGAAACGTTCCATGATATTTGATTGAATAGTTGTAATCGGCAACTGTTATAATTTTGTCCGTACGAAGATGTATTACCTAGGCCAGGAAGTCTTGTTTGTTCTAGGTAACCAGACATGGACAGATTCAGGATGACTGAATCAGTGTTTATAAATGAAAAAAAGATGCGGTATCCTGTCAAACAAAGCAAATGAACAAAGACTTGGGACGCCAAAGTAACCGCCTAATGACGATGGTCGCGAGAAACTGATAGAAAGTTACTAGTAATTTGATCGCTAGTTTTTTAACAAATATGAAAATCGCAATGGATGAATTAAATTATTAAATAAATCAAAGCACTGAGAGGACTGTCAGGCGCGAAGTTTTAATGTGTTAGATAAAAGTATCCTTAAAAAATAAAGACCTGCACAGATTATGAATGAAACTAGTTTTACAGCTAAAATGCCAACATTTTTGAATTGATATAATTCTGCAATATACATCTCCAACATTTATCAAAACTGCAAAGTCTGCAATGTATACTTATACTACAAGTGGTACATGTAAGAGGCGTCACTGTTTTGTAAGTAACTGTTTATGGTTTGAAAACAACTTTGGAACAATATGGGAACAAAATAATGACTGATCCTAGAATGTTACTTACGGAGACGTACGGACGTATGCTAGATTTATCTTGTAATTGTAAAGGTGGTCCTTAAACGACGACTTATAACACAGAGTCACAGTTTATAAATATAAATCACTACAGACGACAGACTGATCGAATTCACGTTAAGTTAAGCCAGTGTGAAAACGTAAATCTAGAATCTTGTCACTTAACGGGGACAATCTAAAAGTCTTATACTGTTAATCAATGATTCGTAGGTCAATTGAATCTCAATCAATGTGATACAAGAAATATCTTTAAACAAGAAAACTATAACGGAACGTAATAGGTAGACGAATTATAAAAAGAATTGGTTTATGTTTTTTGTATGAAGTTACTTTTTTCATAAAGGATATTGACAGTATATGCTATTTAGAGTACTAGTATAACATATTTACAAGTTATAAATAATACACATATATTGACAATCATGAGTATTTGACAAATGAATGAATTCACGTATATAGTGCACATGGTAATATCATACCCTACAACAATCAAATAGAATAAACCCTAAATACTACCTAATTCACCATAATCTGCTATGATACAACCACATTGAACTTCAAATAGCATTTCCGATATTATGCCACAACAACTTATCTAGGTCAACATCACAGAGCAATGCCTGCATGACTTTCTTACCTATCAACTATTAACAAAATAGCAGGGTTACGCGACGAATAGCCAGTCCAATGACTGACCAATCAAAATGACGCAAACAACTAAAATAAAGTTGTACACATGAATAAAATTCGTCTCGAAAAAGACACTCGGCGTGTATACTGTAGAACATTAGTACTTATAAAACTAACACAGCAGATTATCTCATGTATTCAAATAACTGGCTAAAGTCTCCAGACTAAGATAGAATGGTTTACACTTCAGAAATGGGGTCGTGCTTGTATACAATAACATTGCTGACCTAAAACTTGAACTATAAAAAATGTAAAGGTTTTGTTTATTATAGTGTCACCCCTATTGAAAGAGCCAGCCAAGTTGGCTTATGAGACACCTATCTTATGTTCGCCCCCCCCCCCCGAATCCCTTTTGGCTGAGATAGGCCTACGGTAACCATTATTTAACTTAATGCGTAATATTTCGTTTGATCATGAAGAACTATTTGTTTTAATATCGAATTACAGTAAAACATGACACTTGCCAATATGCAAGAACATGAATGTCTTAAAAGCTAATGGGGATGGGAGAGACAGTTTTCCATGCATATCATTATTATGAATTCTTTACTTAAATCTGTACAAAGAATGTTTTTGTTCTAAGAACTCGACAGAACTTGTGTTAATAATATTTAAAACAAATTAGTGAATGTCACGTCTTTAATTATACATGATTGTTAAATCAGTATTGTTTGACTAGTTTAGAAGTCTGCATCAATTGCATTATTGACCGCAGTGTTTAGATTACACTTTGAACACGCTTTTGGGAATTTTAGAACTGGTCTTTGAGTATCTCCAGTGGTGACCGGATTTACTATAAATTATAACACCATTCGACATGAGTCAAGTCCCTAATATTCATTAATGATTTTTTAAGTAACTTTTTGTCCGAAACGACATACTGTCGATATTTATAAATGTTTGCAGGATAGATATGCCGTCAAATCTGAGAATGACGTTAACTCTTTACATAGCAATTGATAAAAAACAAGATACACTCCTGAATAAAACAGAGTAGCTGCATTAATGATATAATATTATATCTCTCCTAATGATTGTCTTTTTGTATAAACAAAGTATAGTCTACCTGTAATATGTACCTTATTTATAAATGAAGTATAGTATAGTATAGTACAGTACAGTATAGTATAGTCTTCCTGTAATATGTTCCTTATATGTATAAATGAAGTCTAGTATAGTATAATATAGTATAGTATAGTCTGCCTGTAATATGTACCTTATATGTATAAATGAAGTCTAGTATAGTATAATATAGTATAGTATAGTCTGCCTGTAATATGTTCCTTATATGTATAAATGAAGTCTAGTATAGTATAATATAGTATAGTATAGTCTGCCTGTAATATGTTCCTTATATGTATAAATGAAGTCTAGTATAGTATAATATAGTATAGTATAGTCTGCCTGTAATATGTTCCTTATATGTATAAATGAAGTCTAGTATAGTATAATATAGTATAGTATAGTCTGCCTGTAATATGTTCCTTATATGTATAAATGAAGTCTAGTATAGTATAATATAGTATAGTATAGTCTGCCTGTAATATGTTCCTTATATGTATAAATGAAGTCTAGTATAGTATAATATAGTATAGTATAGTCTGCCTGTAATATGTTCCTTATATGTATTAATGAAGTCTAGTATAGTATAATATAGTATAGTATAGTCTGCCTGTAATATGTTCCTTATATGTATAAATGAAGTCTAGTATAGTATAATATAGTATAGTATAGTCTGCCTGTAATATGTTCCTTATATGTATAAATGAAGTATAGTCTAGTATAGTATAGTATAGTATAGTATAGTCTGCCTGTAATATGTTCCTTATATGTATAAATGAAGTCTAGTATAGTATAATATAGTATAGTATAGTCTGCCTGTAATATGTTCCTTATATGTATAAATGAAGTCTAGTATAGTATAATATAGTATAGTATAGTCTGCCTGTAATATGTTCCTTATATGTATAAATGAAGTATAGTCTAGTATAGTATAGTATAGTATAGTCTGCCTGTAATATGTTCCTTATATGTATAAATGAAGTATAGTCTAGTATAGTATAGTATAGTATAGTCTGCCTGTAATATGTTCCTTATATGTATAAATGAAGTATAGTCTAGTATAGTATAGTATAGTATAGTCTGCCTGTAATATGTTCCTTATATGTATAAATGAAGTATAGTTTAGTCTAGTATAGTATAGTATAGTATAGTCTGCCTGTAATATGTTCCTTATATGTATAAATGAAGTATAGTCTAGTATAGTATAGTATAGTATAGTCTGCCTGTAATATGTTCCTTATATGTATAAATGAAGTATAGTCTAGTATAGTATAGTATAGTATAGTATAGTCTGCCTGTAATATGTTCCTTATATGTATAAATGAAGTATAGTCTAGTATAGTATAGTATAGTATAGTATAGTATAGTATAGTCTGCCTGTAATATGTTCCTTATATGTATAAATGAAGTATAGTCTAGTATAGTCTAGTATAGTATAGTCTGCCTGTAATATGTTCCTTATATGTATAAATGAAGTATAGTCTAGTATAGTATAGTATAGTATAGTCTGCCTGTAATATGTTCCTTATATGTATAAATGAAGTATAGTCTAGTATAGTATAGTATAGTATAGTATAGTCTGCCTGTAATATGTTCCTTATATGTATAAATGAAGTATAGTATAGTATAGTATAGTATAGTCTGCCTGTAATATGTTCCTTATATGTATAAATGAAGTATAGTCTAGTATAGTATAGTATAGTATAGTCTGCCTGTAATATGTTCCTTATATGTATAAATGAAGTATAGTCTAGTATAGTATAGTATAGTATAGTCTGCCTGTAATATGTTCCTTATATGTATAAATGAAGTATAGTCTAGTATAGTATAGTATAGTATAGTATAGTATAGTCTGCCTGTAATATGTTCCTTATATGTATAAATGAAGTATAGTCTAGTATAGTATAGTATAGTATAGTATAGTCTGCCTGTAATATGTTCCTTATATGTATAAATGAAGTATAGTCTAGTATAGTATAGTATAGTATAGTCTGCCTGTAATATGTTCCTTAAATGTATAAATGAAGTATAGTCTAGTATAGTATAGTATAGTATAGTCTGCCTGTAATATGTTCCTTATATGTATAAATGAAGTATAGTCTAGTATAGTATAGTATAGTATAGTCTGCCTGTAATATGTTCCTTATATGTATAAATGAAGTATAGTCTAGTATAATATAGTATAGTATAGTCTGCCTGTAATATGTTCCTTATATGTATAAATGAAGTATAGTCTAGTATAGTATAGTATAGTATAGTATAGTATAGTATAGTATAGTATAGTCTGCCTGTAATATGTTCCTTATATGTATAAATGAAGTATAGTCTAGTATAATATAATATAGTATAGTCTTCCTGTAATATGTTCCTTATATGTATAAATGAAGTATAGTCTAGTATAATATAGTATAGTATAGTCTTCCTGTAATATGTTCCTTATATGTATAAATGAAGTATAGTCTAGTATAATATAATACAGTATAGTCTTCCTGTAATATGTTCCTTATATGTATAAATGAAGTATAGTCTAGTATAATATAGTATAGTATAGTCTTCCTGTAATATGTTCCTTATATGTATAAATGAAGTATAGTCTAGTATAATATAGTATAGTATAGTCTTCCTGTAATATGTTCCTTATATGTATAAATGAAGTATAGTCTAGTATAATATAATTTAGTATAGTCTTCCTGTAATATGTTCCTTATATGTATAAATGAAGTATAGTCTAGTATAGTATAGTATAGTATAGTCTTCCTGTAATATGTTCCTTATATGTATAAATGAAGTATAGTCTAGTATAATATAGTATAGTATAGTCTTCCTGTAATATGTTCCTTATATGTATAAATGAAGTATAGTCTAGTATAATATAATATAGTATAGTCTTCCTGTAATATGTATAGTATAGTATAGTATAGTCTTCCTGTAATATGTTCCTTATATGTATAAATGAAGTATAGTCTAGTATAATATAGTATAGTATAGTCTTCCTGTAATATGTTCCTTATATGTATACATGAAGTATAGTCTAGTATAGTATAGTCTAGTATAATATAATATAGTATAGTCTTCCTGTAATATGTTCCTTATATGTATAAATGAAGTATAGTCTAGTATAGTATAGTATAGTATAGTATAGTATAGTATAGTCTTCCTGTAATATGTTCCTTATATGTATAAATGAAGTATAGTCTAGTATAATATAGTATAGTATAGTCTTCCTGTAATATGTTCCTTATATGTATACATGAAGTATAGTCTAGTATAGTATAGTATAGTATAGTATAGTATAGTCTTCCTGTAATATGTTCCTTATATGTATAAATGAAGTATAGTCTAGTATAATATAATATAGTATAGTCTTCCTGTAATATGTTCCTTATATGTATAAATGAAGTATAGTCTAGTATAGTATAATATAGTATAGTCTTCCTGTAATATGTTCCTTATATGTATAAATGAAGTATAGTCTAGTATAGTATAATATAGTAACTGGTATTTTGATTATTCTATTTGCTAACAATTAAGTGGCTATATACATGTATAGGCCTAATGCATATTGTATAAGATTTTCCGATCTTTATGTTTAAAAGTACATTATATATACATTTGTATGTACAGTAAAAATGTCACCAGTTAATACTATGACTCCCTCATTATAATGGACACTAATCTTCGGTTCGACTTTCACTATTTTCCTCCATCTTTCATATTGATAATAAAATCATCTATTTTCGCGTCCTAAAGATGGGCTTAATTTCCCGGCTGCACTGTATTCGGCTATTCATGATTATATAACATGACAGAAAATGCACGTAGACTGAGAAATAAAACAAATATTGTAATTTTATACTGAAAGTTGATAATAAACAAGATGAAAGGGCTGTATTGGGATTACATCCCTCTGTCCTATCATAAACAATTCAATGGAAGTCGATTTTAAACAATAAAATGATGGAAATGAGTTGATTATTAGTAGAACTGTGATCAGATAAGATTTCGACTATTGTTGCAGATATTTATTACGTACACTACAATGTAGGCCCATTGAATACAACCTGGGCTCGTAAACAATATCCTGTCAATGACTAACCCAGTAATGGATGCTAGCTTTAATTACATTAATTGATTAAGCCAATACATTACCTGCTATGTAAAAACAACACCTATTCATTCGATACTAGAGGCAGAAAATGAACATCTAGATAAAGTTAATCAAGTGATCTAGCACAGGATATCTTCCGTACCGTGCCGTATCATTTTATGGTACGGTATAATCACACGAAGTTTCATGTAGATTTATTGCACATTGTCATATACGAGTAAACCGTACAGGACACTGGTTTGTATACGATGAATGGTCCAACATGAATCTACGATATCTTTCATCATCGTTAATGTCACAGCTTTAATTATAATTATCATAAACAAACATTGCGATATAAAAATGCGTTTGTTCTGGCCAACGAACAAGTGTTTGATAATGAAATGGATTATCTTAATATTCATTTGTAGGCACAATTTGTTTAAAGGTTATTTTTTGTCTCGTGATGTAGGTAGTTGGCGATATCCACCCACAGAAAGTAATTGACTTCATGTTTTCAGACAAGATCTCGCCCGATCCAACTGGAAGCACCGAAATAAACTGTCAATTTATTGCTTTTATATACTGATAGCTATATACAAATACATGAATTTGAAAGCTAGTTCTTTAACGTATATGTGTATTTATACAGTCTAGACCAATAACAACGTATATGTGTATTTATACAGTCTAGACCAATAACAACGTATATGTGTATTTATACAGTCTAGACCAATAACAGCGTATATGTGTATTTATACAGTCTAGACCAATAACAGCGTATATGTGTATTTATACAGTCTAGACCAATAACAGCGTATATGTGTATTTATACAGTCTAGACCAAATAACAGCGTATATGTGTATTTATACAGTCTAGACCAATAACAGCGTCTATGTGTATTTATACAGTCTAGACCAATAACAGCGTCTGAAGTTACTTTCTTGTATTTCTTCCATTCTTTGGTATGTGAGAATACAACACAACCTTTAATAAAGTAGGATTCGAACCCACGACATTCGGATACAGAGTTTGCCGCTGTGCACATAGGCCACGAAGTCTCTACTTGTAGTCGACTACTGGTATACTTAAGGTGTCGATCTATCCTTGTGCTATCTGACTACAATGCCACATTTAGTCACACGGTAATTATCTTGACACAGCCATCGACTGGTAGGCTTTGTATTAACCAGCACGAAAGCCAAATAGCTGATCAGCACGTCTGGCTGCTGAATTAATAAAGAATTAAGTAGACTGTTATATCGTTAGAGTTTTGATTGTTAATGTTACCATTAAGCGTGTTTTCATAATTTGTAGCAAAATTTACGCAAAATTTTTATCAGGACGTAAATAAATACAACAATATTGCAGCTAATTTTTTCAGGAGAGATGAACGCGAGAAACCCCCTTTTCTTGTGTTACCAATATGCAATTGAGTATCACGTGACGTTAATAAAACAGGTTTAGCTGCAATTGAACATACACGTTACATCAAGCAATTATTTCATTAATAGAACTTTATCCGTATATTTACATCTAATTACATGTGGTTGAACACTATCCAGCTATCGTGGAATAATCAATTACCAGTCAACTTTTACCTGTCGCGAGGTAATGTAATTACTTTTCAATTGCTTTTATTGTAATTAAATTAACCGTAAACATCAAACGACGCCGATCGTTATTATGTCTGTATGCGCATGTCACACGTGTCTTTTATTGAAATTAAGTCTCGTGAGGTCGTATGAACGAAATGGCCCATCGTATCACTTTAAACATTCACAGAAATAAAAAAAATCGTTTCAGATGACAAGATACGATTACTGTGAAGACAAGGTAAAAATAAAAACAAACATAGTGAACCAATTTTCATTAAAATTATATCTACGTTATTAAAATCATTACACAAAGAACTTGAATATTATACATATATGTTACTCAGCTTAAACTGTATTTTACAAACGAAACACCAGGACCCGAGGTTATCATGTAAACTTGAGATCGGTCTCATTTTTATTGTTTCTAAGTTAACTATGATCATACTATAATGATATTATTGATACATTAGTCTGACAACAAAATTGACCTGAACATGTATGTTAAAATTAATTATCTCTGTCTTGTCTTGTCAACTATAATACATTGAGTTATCTCTGTCTTGTCTTGTCAACTATAATACATTGAGTTATCTCTGTCTTGTCTTGTCAACTATAATACATTGAGTTATCTCTGTCTTGTCTTGTCAACTATAATACATTGAGTTATCTCTGTCTTGTCTTGTCAACTATAATACATTGAGTTATCTCTGTCTTGTCTTGTCAACTATAATACATTGAGTTATCTCTGTCTTGTCTTGTCAACTATAATACATTGAGAAAGAAGTTAAGATTTGAGCTCGGAGACTGTCCTCAAGTTTTATAACCTCGGGGCCAGCAGGGGCCATCAGTTGTAAAGTTCTACCATATCTTACCATTGGGTTATCTTTGTTACAGTAAACTGTACTAACTGAGCCATGAGGGATTCAGCTCCTTTTGTTCACCAACAGTATTTGGTTTACCAGCGGATAGTTTACTTACTTATTGTTCTTCGGTTTCACCTCAAATTCCTTCTAGAATCTAAAACATCATGTTAAGTCATGTGAAGTACGGTAGAGAATAGCAGACCGCGTATAACTACACTCATATTACTCAACAGGGTCTTACTCCAGCGACCAACCGGGTCTGAGTCCAACGACCAACCGGGTCTGAGTCCAACGTCCACCCGATTCTACAGTCAAGCGACAAAGCGAAGAGCAATGACTCAGTCGACCTTCAAGTCGCAAATTCAAAATACATGTATATTCATTAATTGTTTTCAGGAATATCGGCATACTAAGTACGCCTTTGCTCTCTACAAGAAATAAATACAAACATGCATTATAAATACAAAAATGTACGTACCATACGACAAAACTACTGACTACATGTACATAAAGTTTGGACAGAAAATAACTTCAAACATGCATACACAGTAATATCATTTAATATTTATAACAAATATCAAACAATGATGAATTTATTAATTTATACGGCACCTAACTCCGTGTAATTTTATTTTTGTAAAAATAAACAATTCCATATAATTATGTTACCAGATTTATGCATAGTTGACCAAGAGCAATGTTTGAAATATTGATGTCGTATACTTGCATACATTAGATAAATTAAACAAGAATGGTATTTTTGAGGAGCTTAATTCCAAATTCGATTATGATGTTCGATCAAAGTGTAACGGCCTGTTTCAATATTTAGATTTATACGATGAGGGTCAAAGATATGTAACAGATAATTGTTTTCGCATACAATCATTCTTTGTAATAAATTATTTGTTTATATCGCGTTTTACGCCCCTTTTTCAACATTCAGAGTCATATGAGGCGGACAGTTCGCTTAGACAGTTCAACTGGGAAGAACCAGTACTAGATTCCCATCTTGCTCACGTAAAGCGACATGGTCGGTAGCGGGGCTCGCACCTATGACACTATATCAGTGAGAGGTTACAGTGATTTGAAGTCAGTAACATTAACCACACGACAACGGAGGCGGGTAGATGCTACATGTACTTTAACTTTTATTTCATTTAAAAAATACTTTAAAAACAACAATCAGAGAAGGCAATTTCGTCTTAATCAGTCAGAACTCAACTTATTGGCAATGAATAAATGTACAACATGATTGTACTACTAATGATGTTGATGGTCTTTATTTATAGATGACCCCTATTTACCACAGAGTTCTTCACATGAATAGGTCTGGATTTACCAGAAATAAGACTAAATTGTGGTTAAAATATTTAATACCTTACAATGTTCGAGCTTAAAAAAGGGGAATATACAGTGATCAACGGGAGGTAACTCTATACAGTGATCAACGGGAGTTAACTCGTATAAGTATTCATTATTCAGGTCAGAGTAATCTCCCTTGTTGCCATTTTACTGCATGTGTGAATACTTTAGTCAAACGACAGTAAGTTCAATAATGAATACAGTACGAGGTTTTCTTCAAAAGTTTATTCTTACAGACGTTAAGAATCAATTTGTCCGAGGCGAAGCCGAGTAGGGGCTAATTAAACAGATAGGGTCATTGATAGACCAGCTTCTTTTTATATATAATCAATGCAGTTACTACATTGTATATGCTTATATTAATATGCTATATATAGGAGCTAATAAAACAGATAGGGTCATTGATAGACCAGCTTCTTTTTATATATAATCAATGCAGTTACTACATTGTATATGCTTATATTAATATGCTATATGCAGGAATAGTCATAATTATTTAGTTATCACTATAAATCAATTAAATGAATGACCTTTGGGGGCGTCACTTGTATGGTAACTTTTCAATGTCTTTGGTGGAGACATTTATATTAAATATTGGGTATGTAATGGAGACTTTTATTGTAAATGATGGGAAAGAAAGGTAGTCTGCGTGATAAAATCGTTACAGGGTTAGTAACTGACCCAATACGGGATATATACGGATACCGTATACCTAGCTATAACCGTATATCCCGTATCGGCTCAGTTACAAACCAGGTGATCTGGTTCCCTGCCTTATATACTGACTACGATGAGCGAGTTCGATAAACAACTATAGTACAACTTTAGTAGTTCTCCGGAAGTTAATCTGCGCATGTCCTTAATCGAACTGTGGTAAAATAAAACGGCGAGTCTTTTCGACCCTAATATCAAGAGTTTTTGATCCCAGGACTGATGTTATATATGAATAAAGAAATGTATGTGATGAATTGATTGTTGTTGTCTTTTGTCTATATATAAGTGAAAAATGTATCACTTGAATTATACCTAACCTTTTTCATTAAGAAATACATAACTTTCGCTTATGAAAGGAAATATATACTAAATTTCTAATTGGTCGTGATGTCAAATGTGAAACACTAATATTCGTGTTCATTCAAATGAATGATGTTTGTGTAATATTTCAGTGACCAGTGGCAATGTTTACGTTGAATCGTGAAATTATATATACAAAATGTACTTCCTAACTAGGTAACGTTCAATGATGTAGGTCAAATCATGCTTACATAAACTTAAATCTAACGATCTTTTGCACATATACAGCACCATGGTAAATATTAAATATAATGTTAAATATATTCTACTTTCGTCTTCGAGCTTGTTAACTTAACTATTCTATACACATTGATAATGGTAAGAGCGACTATTGTGAATGGGATAATTTTGACTAAACAAGTATCTGTGAGTTCGATCTGATAAGCGCCGGAACATCTGTTACAGATGAAAACAAAGTTAAATCAAAGCTCTGAAGGTTCTGCTATTGTTCGAAAGTATAAAGCAGTCAATCATTGAATTTCTTTTTATTTGTATTGGGCTGAGTTTTGGAAACCGAACGATAGTTCGCGCATGAAAATTGATGCTAAGCAAAGTACTACGCTTTTCTACACCCGCCATGCAATTGTTTAAGTTGTTCCCGTTCCATGTGCTTTCAGTACTCTGTTTTATGTTTCCCCATCTGATCTCCAAAAGTAGTTCAGCAATTAGCAAATATAGTCTACATTACCTGCCCCTTTGTATACTCAACTTATGCAGAATGTAAAATCTAATACATGAAAACATGCTCGAAGAAAAAGTTACACGTTATAAGCATGGAATTAATCGATTACAATTTCCAGATGAACCACTTTTTCAAATAGCTGTTTGACTCACAGTTACCATCGCATCGTCCACGAATTCAATGTTTACAATATAAGCTAGGAACCAGACGTTTAGCATATATAGCACGTGAATAATGACGTAATAATTCCTCGAAATGTCTGTACTCATATTAAATATTGTAATTATCCGAGGTAGAGGATTGTTTAGAATTTTTACGACTGTTTAGTATTGCTCGTTTACGATTTTGCACATCCACCATTTTGACTTGAATTTACGTAATATTTGAATTTGTACTTATACCATTGGATTGAAAAATTGTAACTATTTCGTAGTCGGAAGGTTGACGGAAGCTCTTCCGTATGTAGGAAAAATTTAAATCGACCAGCGATGTTCTTATACCTAAAATTGCTGCAGCCCTTGTAGAGCAGATAAACGAATTTCTTAAAAAGGAGTCTGAATGTTCTGTGCTAAGCGTAGATAAGATAGTAGAAGTAAGAATTATGTCAGAGGCTTCGAAACTAGATCATGTATCAAGAAAAAACTTTTGGCATAAGGAGACAGTGGTTACACAAAGACCCGATACATCCAGGCGGTATAGTATTGTAGTAGAAACAGTACCAGGACATGCTCAGTTTCATGGGACGGCGTATATTGATAGTGAAGATGTCATAAATATAGTAAAAGAAATAGATAGAATAAATAGATAAGGAACTCAGTCCCATTGTATTGATAAGCATGTGTTACAACCATTTTGTTACTGCAAACAACAACTGGAATAACTCAGGAGTATATATTTGTAATGTATGTGTGTAAGACTATTTGTTTTGAGACAAACTGCATTTATTCTACAATATTGAATAGATAAAAGTCGAATACAAAATAACTTCGGCTCTCTTATCATTTTTAGCTCACCAGAGCACGAATGTGCTCAGGGTGAGCTTTTGTGATCGCCCTGCGTCCATCGTGCGTCGTTACGTGGCGTCCATGTTTACCTAAAACAACATCTCCTCCTACACCGCTATGCCGATTGCAACCAAACTTTGCTGGAATGATCCTTGGGTGGTCCCCTTTTAAAGTTGTTCAAAAAAATAAATTTCATTAAAAACTCTGGTTGCTATGGCAACAAATAGAAAAAACTTAAACAATATTCTTGTCCGAAACCACAGGGCATAGAGCTAAGATATTTGGTATGTAGCATTGTCTAATGGAACTCTACAAAGTTTGTTCAAATTATTCCCCTGGGGTCAAAATTGGCTCCGCCCCGGGGGTAACTTGATTTTACATAGACTTATATAGGAAATTTAAAAAACCTTCTTGTCAAAAACTACAATGCCTAGAGCTTTGATATTTGGTGTGTAGCATAGTCTATTGGACCTCTACCAAGTTTGTTCAAATTATTGCCCTAGGGTCAAAATTGGCCCCGCCCGGGGGTCACTTGATTTATAAAGACTTATATAGGAAAATTAAAAAAATCTTCTTCTCCGAAACCACAAGGCCTAGAGCTAAAATATTTTGTATGTTGCATTGTCTAGTGGACCTCTACCAAGTTTGTTCAAATTATGGCCCCAGGGTCAAAATTGGCCCTGCCCTGGGGTTTATTCTATTTTATATAGGAAAATTTGAAAAATCTTCTTCTCCGAAACCACAAGGCCTAGAGCTAAGATATTTGGCATATAGCATTGTCCGGTGGACCTCTACCAAGTTTGTTCAAATTATTGCCATAGGGTCAAAATTAGCCCCGCCATGGGGGTCACTTGATTTATATAGACTTATATAGGAAAATTTAAAAAATATTCTTCTCCGAAACCGCAAGGCCTAGAGCTTAGATATTTTGTATGTGGCATTGTCTAGTGGACCTCTACCAAGTTTGTTCAAATCATGGCCCCAGGGTCAAAATTAGCCCTGCCCTGGGGTTTATTCTATTTTATATAGGAAAATTTAAAAAATCTTCTCCGACACCACAAGGCCTAGAGCTAAAATATTTGGTATGTAGCATTGTCTAGTGGACCTCTATCAAGTTTGTTCAAATTATTGCCTTAGGGTCAAAATTGGCCCCGCCCCGGGGGTCACTTGATTTATATAGACTTATATAGGAAAATTTAAAAAATCTTCTCCGAAACTGCAAGGCCTAGAGCTTAGATATTTTGTATGTGGCATTGTCTAGTGGACCTCTACCAAGTTTGTTCAAATTATGGCCCCGGGGTCAATATTAGCCCTGCCCTGTGGTTTATTCTATTTTATATAGGAAATTTTAAAAGATCTTCTTCTCCGAAACCACGAGGCCTAGCGCTCAGATTTTTGGTATCTAGCTTTGTCTAATGGACCTCTTTTAAATCTGTTCATATAATGGCCATGGGATAAAAAACGGCCCAGATGGGTCACTTGATCTTACTTGGACTCGTATAGAAAACTTCAACAATGTTAATCTCCAAATGACCTTTTCTCCTGGTGAGCATTTATAGGGCCATCATGGCCCTCTTGTTATAATGTTCAAACTACTTTTCACAGATACTATTTGATATTCAGTGTGAATATATATTTCTGAGCTATTCCGATCATCACCGTGATGTTTGGAAAGTGATTTTGTTAACTATATAATCATATACCTGACTACCTTCCTTGGACTCCGTAACAGGTCGGTTAAAAGAAAGCCGCACAAGGAGACAGTGCTCAATAACGACTTAATGTCAGATTTATATGGTTGATTGTAAGCCTCCGCTCGCGGTAATTTTAGCGCAACATGTAGTAATAAGCTTTGCGTCCGATGACAAGTTTAGTTTTTCGTAAAAGATTTTTGCAACTTCACAGCGACTTCCTTCACACTGAAAACCTGTATTTTTTCTCAACATCCAGGACAAACATAATAAGGTCCTCTCAGGTTGGAGCATCAGAAACTGCGTAATGCATAACATATTCATTTTTAGCAATTTTTGTATGAAACATGTCAGCGTGTGTTCACTAATTCTGGACGTTGTTATCTGTACAGTGTTAGACTGTCCGCAAAACTGCATACACCAGGAAAAGGCGTATTTTTGAATGATGACTTTTGAGTTAAATGCAAAAATTGATTTACTGAACTTCTTCAGCCGCTGACTTTTCGGCGAAATTTACACAATTCTTTGTCGAGTGACCAACCGTCGTCACGTGTCCTGAAATTAATCTGATTTAGTTCAGTATTCGATAAATGTGACAATCAAGAAAATAAAATTTATTAGCGGTGTCAACTGAAAATAAAGGTGTGTAGCGCGCTGTAAATAATTGATCTACCAAAGTTATAAAAAATCCATGCAGAACTCGTGGCAACCAATAGGAAAATCTTTAAAATAATTCTTAACTTGTCATAAACAGCAATATCTACATAGATACTTGGTTTGTACATGTAGCATTATCTAGTAGACCTCTATCTGCTTCATTCAAATTATGGTCATGGGGTAAAAATTGGCCCCGTATCGGGAGTTACTTGATTTTACATACAATCATAAATATATGAAATCGTTTAAAATCTTTTTGTCCGAAGCAAGTCCTTGAGCTATGATATTTGGTGTGAAACATTGTCTAGCAGACATCTACCAAGTTTGTTCAAATGATGGCCCCGGGGTCATTTTTTTCTTAATAATAGTCTTTTCTTCTTGTGAGCGATTATAGGTAAAAAGTAAAAGGATATATTTATAGTCAGAAATTTATATTCATAATCAACCGACTTTCACAAGTTACCCCCGATCACTGGGTTATGGGCAAGTTCGAGATTCGCGAGATATTTTTTCTGCCCGTAATTTTGCATTTACGCGCACCCGCATTTTGTTTAGTAACATTTTTTCCCCTCATTATGTGAGTTTCATTCGTGTTTCAAACGCAGCAACTGTTCATAAATTGCATATTTGTATGTGCATTCAACCTGACCTTGTGGCGTGTATAAATTTAAACAAAAACGAACATGTACATCTTTGAACATACAGTGTTTCGGATTTTTTCTCTTCACAATAATAGTTTTCGTACATCGATGTCTTCATGATCAAGTTAAAGTATAAATCAGATTATCAACTCTTAGATAAAACAACCAAATTTGATGAATATTGCTCCCACCAAACGCTGTCTTTATGTGCTGAATGATTTACGTCATTTTGGCATGGTATGACTTTAGGAAACGTTACGATACTGAAAAAAGTAGCCTGAAGAGGTATGGATTTTTTTCGCTTAATGTGTAGATAAATGAATATTTTACATAATGATAATTTTTGAAAAACTTCTACCACGGCGTTAAAGCTACATTTGCATTTATCTGAATATTTTACGTCGAAAAAAACGTTCCCATAATGACGTTTTGGCGTCGATTAATTTCCAACATGCCGGGAGGTCATGGATATTTAAAGCATTGATGAATACCATTCGGTAGACAACTGCATTCGCTCATTCGCAAAGTTCCTATTTTCAATCTATGACAATTTATAGCAAAGCTACAAGGGAAAAAGTACAACGAGTCGTTCACATAGCTGGTGCGGCTAGGTGGCGTTTTAACGTCGTTTAGTTGCTAGGTTATCGACGTCAAACTTTAAAAAGAACTATATTTTCGTAAGCGCTGCTACTTCAGGTATAATTCCTCCAAATTTCATGCCATTCTAACACACTTTCTTTTTTGCCGAGCAACACCGCGAACTACATTAAACAGTACTTTGATGCTTCATTCTCAGTAATATCGCACACTGCTTGTTCAACGCCATGTTTGTTTACACAGTACGATTGGACTCGGTTCGTTTATTGACAGATGCGCAGATTCATTCTCGTTGTATTATTGTAGTTGTTTATCGAGCTCGCTCTGTTTCTGTTTTGTTTATATCACGTAATCATTGCGGATATTTCGGGCACTATAACTAATTTCTGCTTCGCAATAAGGAATTGCCATTTAGAAATAAGCATTCCATAGAGTACGGCGACGTACAATAAATATTTGAGTCTCTAGATACCGGATATACCCTCCGCGTGAATGGATGACTGCTTCGACCTCACCCCCCCGGTCAGACGTCCAATCTACATGTACAGATATTCCCACTGAGTTATCAAGTATAAATCATATTTACGGAATAGCAATCATCCCATTTTCTAAATGAAGATTTAAGATGCTTCATCATCCCGCGCCAGACATGCCTGTATCTAATATTTTTCTCTCCCTTCTGGGGGCTTTCTCTCAGTCTGTCCCTCTGGTCAGATCATGCTGTATCTGCACTGGTAGAGGATGCACCTGCGCCCTCGTGTCTGCAACATATGTAAAGCGACTTGGTATCTATGGTTAATAAGCGCGACAACCTAGAAATGTATCGCGATAAGTAGTGATAAATAACTTCCCTTGACAATAACACCAAATACAGCGTGATACACCCTTGGACTAGGCGTTTTTTCCGAAGATCTCAATTGAAAACATACGTGTCATGACAATGTTTCGCACTGATTGCATGGACAAAGACAATTCTACATGGTTTACTAATCGCAGCAGAATAAACTATCCTTTCGTTGACAGCCATACGACTTCATAATAATGTGTCCAACTATTTTTTTTTCGAAAATGGTTAAACGAATTACATATTGTATTATTATACCTCACGTGACTTATTTATAGCCTTATGTGACTTCAGAGGGTGACACTCTCGGCTCGCTTGCCATAACGAAACTGCCCTCACGCGCTGACGCGATATTACCGGGTGCCGTGTTTTAGTCAATCTGTTCTATATCCTGGACGTTTTTGTGGGCGATTATCTAAATCCACTCATAATTTGACATCCCGTTTACCAGAAGATAATTTGACAGCGAAAATAACTATGCTTCGTTTTAATCTCTGAAGAAGACTTAGTGTTTTGACTCAACCAATACGAAAATAACCGTATAATTGTTAGCATATTTGTTGCATTCTTGTCTTTCTTAATTATTGTTTTGTTAGTATAATAGAATAAATATCACATCCCACATAGGGTGATAGTACGTAATGTTGCTCACCCTTGACAAAGTAATGTCGACCTCGGCTAACGCCTCGGTCGATATTACTCGTCTCGGATGAACATTACGTTCTATCACCCTATGTGGGTGAAGATGGGGCTTTAAATTCCTAGTACAAAGGTGTATCACACTCTATTGAAAATGGAAATAGAACTTAAAAATACTGACACGATGACAAATTAAATCAAAATAATGGTGTCGTAGGGTCGTCTGCTATATGTATATGTTTTGTGTGTCATGGTTCATATGTTTACATTATTTCTTCCCAGTCGATTTTGTCAATTCTCTTCTGTTTACTATGAGTTCATCCGTTCTTATTCATCCGTAAACCATCTCTCAACATTACAGGTTGAATGTGTCATCGTGCATAACGCATTCGTATTTTGTAGTCAGACCAGTGAAGTGAATATTTTGTAGGTGTAATCATTATTATTATCATGTTTTATGCTCATAATATTCATGTACGAGTAGTTGTTGTAAATTTGCTATTTTTTATTTTGATGATTGATAAGCCCCAATAGCTTTTTGCTATAAAAATATATGCAAAAAAACAAACAACTGCTGATATTATCCCAAGATAATTATTACCGACGAAACAAGCCCCTTTTCTTCTAAAACACCCATTTAACCGTGAATTTTGCTTTAGTAAACTTGAAATATATCGAGCGCGTGACGTCACTTTGTGCCGTGTGCATAACTTTACTGCGGTAAAACACAGCTGTTCTATAAATAGTATTTATTTCAATGATATTGAAAAAAATACGATAATGGTTTCGGAGCTATAAAGTATGCACGCGAGGAAAACGCCCCGGATTACTCTGTTATAGGACAAATAGAAACTATTACGACCAATAAGTGTACATGCTTAGGCCTAAAAAAAAACTACTTGTTTCCGCTAGCCCGACCGTCCCTATTTTTTTGCTGCCGACCCTAAACTTTTTTTTGACCTATCAAAAAAAAAAGAATTTGAAAATCGGTCCCTTTTCGTCCATTTTTTTACGTATCCGAATTCAGTTACTGTCCGAAATAGGTACACTTAAATGACCAAAAAACACTGCACAGATCAATTTCGCAGAATGCTTTTAATGAGAACTGATCTGGTCTGCAATTTTAATTGACCAAAGTCATGATTCATAATTCCAGATGGTAATTTGGTTACATCTTCGTGAGTATACTTCGTTTCTGAAGCATCCGTGGAATTGAATAAAGTTTATACCGCATTCTCCGAAAATTGTAAACATTTTCATGAATAATCACATTTTGATACTATTTATTGAATTTTTACAACAGTATCATATTGCATTAAGCATTATGACCAACAGAATAACAAAGACTCGTGAATTTTCAAGAATAGTCATTAGTAGACATTACATTCATAGTAATGTGGTGTACGATTTTCGGACGACAAATTTCGGATACCATAGTGAAACTATACATCATCTTACATGATTGTATGTACATTTAATGAAAATCTTTTCTAATTGTATTGTCTTATCTTTGACCCTTAATCATGTGACACATACACTGGATGAATTCTCCATTTTTTCCAGGACTCGGTGTAAATTTTATGATAATCATTATTCAGCTAAGTTCATAAAACATCTTCCATTACAATTTGTTAATATTGCAGCAATAAGACACAGTCTTGGCTTAACATGTATGTGACCAAAAAAGTCACTTCCCTGCCAAACAACACATCTAGCAAATAATTGAATGTAGGAATATATTAATATGCTTTTGGGTGTAGATTTGCTTCTTAGTCAAAATTCAAGCCTAAATAGATTCAAATCAGTTTTCATACTAAATCATTTTGACCACATCTAGACTATATTACATAAACATCAGATTATATAGTACAGAGGTTAAGTCGACATTCAGAATTTGGATTAATTGATATTGTTGTGGACAACCTAGATTTTCCTTGAGAGCACTAGGAATAAATGAGAGGAACAGTTTACTTTGTTAATTGTTATATGTTTGTAATAGTCTCACTGCTATAGAAATAGATCATTTTAGTTCAGGGTAGTGAAATTGGAAACATTTGGAAAGCATCCCATATTAATTAATTGTAATACGACAGATAGACAAAACTTTTTCCAAATATTTCTATTCGTGTTTCCAAAAAAAAAGAGAAAAAAAAATTAATGCCTACCTACCTACCCTATTTTTTTCTGGCCCGCTTGCGGAAACAAGTAATTTTTTTTAGGCCTTATGTGACTTTAAGTGTATAAAACTTTATCGTGTTATTTTTGTGTATATTATTTAAGGAAAGGGTATTTTACAGTCGCCAGTACCCAAGAAAGGAGAACCCCATAAGGACTGCGATAATGCCAAATAGTGAAATTAGATCAGTACTTAGTCAAACTATTTTGTTTGCTAAATATTGCAGGAATGTTCCTGCCACGAAGCTCTTTCAAACCAGCCGATCATAGAATTCCATTCCACGCAGAACTTTGGTTGTCATGGGAACAGAAAGAAACAAAAACTTAAAAATTGTTTTTCTCCACAACTGCTTGGGCTAGAGCTAAGATATTTGGTATGAAATACTGTCTATTAGACCTCTTCCAAGATTGTTCAAATTGTGGCCCAGGGGTTAAATTAGGCACCACACCAGGGGATTCTGGGTTTTCCTTGTATGTATAAAGTAAAGCATTTAAATATCTTCTTCTCTGAAATCGAAAAGGCTGGAGGTAAGATATTTGGCATGAGATATCGTATAGTGGACCTCTACCAAGGTTGTTTATATTATGGCTCATGGGTCAAACTTGGCCCTATCTCGGGGGGGGGGGGGGAGGGTATGTGTTTTTCCTTTAATATGCATTATAGTAAAAACTTAAATATCGTCTTTTCTGAAACCACAAAGGCTAGGGTTTAGATATTTGGCATTAAACATCATTTGGGGGATCTCAACCAAGACGAATGAAATTATGTCCCTAGACTTGAAGTCGGGCCCGCTCTGGGGATTATGGGGTTTCCCTATGAGTAAAAACTTCTTTATTTTTTTATGATAGTAAACACTTTAAAAATCGTCTTTTTAATTGATCAGGACTTGATGAAAGTTGCTCGGAATATCTGTCTTGAGGATTTTCATTGTTAGGTTCTCCTAGTTAAACATTGATATGAGAAGTTGTAATGATATGACAGAAGTCATAGCCTTCATTATGGTGAGCGAGCAAAGGGCCATGATAGCCCTCTTGTATACATTATACATGTAGATATACTATAATATACATTCTTATAATTTAACATCGTCGTATAAGTCAGACACACGTACTCATACTTGTGTAAGTAACTACACAGCACAAGTATATGTTACATCTTAGATTTGTTCATATTACCGGATCACTCAATGTAGAAAAGGGTTTTCACGTGTCAATTTATTTGCAGATCTGATGCAGATTTCGCCAAGACAAACAACCAAAACGTCCTGTTAAATCTGTAAGAAGACACTTTTGAAGAAAAACCCGTACAGTATCTATTACATATTAGATCTAAACTTTTATGCTTCAGTAACGAATGACTTTATATGATATACTTCAAGTAAGGATGATAGTTCAGCAAACCATGACATAATTGTATTAGGTCAGCGTACTACCTACCTATCCTAATTCTTCTGTGCGTGCAACTATAAGAACATACACCTGTTTAGGACTTATCTTGTTGTTTTAGTAGGTAATGTTTTGTTGTTATTCTGTTTTATAGTTATTTGCATTGTTTTAGAAAAAGCATGGGTACTATTGAATAATTTGTGTTGTATTGTATAATAACGTATTTTTCAACAAAAGGAAGGAGATGGTATGCAGCTTTTGTAGGTTTCACTTAAACCTCTGATAACTTAGTCAGGTATATCATTTAGTATAATTTGATGAACCTCGAAGTGAGAGGTAAAATGTAAGTTATTTTTATACATGTGTTTGAAAATGTTTGATCTCTGGAAGAGTATGTAAAAATCAAGATTACACAATCAGGTATTGTTTTAACCTCATGCAGAATTTTTAATGCCTTTGAAACCTTGGCTGGCCAGGCAATGAATGCAAATGATAAACTTATGCGTGTAAAAGTTATACATAGACTTGTTTTGATAAATTTATTTTACTATTATTTTTTATATTTTATTTCATTACATGTGATTCAGAACTGGAATGCTGTGATAAATGATCATACTCGTGTTAGATGTTATTCTTTGCTAATTTTGAGCCGCAACCATATTTCATGATTATTAACAGTGAACGAATTCGTGTTTCGCTGTCAGGTTTGGTGTTAAGAAATTAAAGCTGATAGATGGAACAAATCTATAGTGCAGAACCTATTGATGACAGAAAATGTAGATCTGGTTTAAATTGTTTAGAAGACGAAGTTTATTTACTGTTAGAATGTTCCTACATTCATAGAACTAATGGCATCAGAAAATTCAACTGAATAAGGTCTGTGTATATCCATATATTTTTTAATTGGAATTGCACTGTACTTTGAATAGTATTGCAAATTTAATTAGTGCCGCTGTTGACCCATTCAAATGAAGACATGCCAAATACACTGGGGGCCAACGACGTATCACGAGAGGCGGTTCGCATCGAAAACATGTGTATGTTATGCAACGAAATTTTATGTAAACAGTCTCTGGTTTTCTGACCTCCACATGCCATTTTGAAATGATTGACCTGCAGGGGGACGAAATGTTAGTTTTTTGGATTGTCTTTTAGTTGTTTTTATTAAGTTTGTATTTGCCGTCGTAAAATGCGTTTTCTGTACAATGATTGCGTTGTCATTCATCACATTATGCCAGATTAGTCCGTTATTCTGTGTAAAAAACAGTTTTCCTCAAAATTATTGTGACATGAAACCCATTTGTAAAATATTTAGCACTCATGATACAGGCATCATGTCTGTGAACATAACTTAGCATCTCCCCACCGCTTATCAGATTCAATAGAATGTATACACGTTAATATAACAAGGCCTCTCGCACTAGACAAGTGTGTATGGTGTCAACTGAAGTCTCTTTTTGATGTATATGTTACTAACAGAGTGTGTGATGTCGTGTGAAATGTGTATATCAATTAATATTTTGCAGTTGACAGTTATCTATTTAATTATGTGTGATGGTCTAAAGAGAACAGTTAAAATTCTCAGATGGTCTTATCATTTAATAACTGCATTATAATATATTTAGGCACATACTTATATAATTTACGAGTTTGAACAATTTAGAAATCTGTTGTTATCTAAAAAGTTTGATTGCATTTCTTCGATTCGTTAACACCATTGCCCCATTCATTAGTATCTATAGCAATGTTGCACCGTGCTCGTCAATCCAAGCGTGATTTGCACCGAATTCGCCAATATTCACCATTTAAAAAAAAGGTGACCCAGTCTTGAAGACGTCTACGGTCAGTTATAATGCCCCAATCACACCAGAGCACGTCCGCACCACGTTCGCAAAGTTCCTATCACGTCCTGAAATTTTTGATGGGCGTGGCAGGGACGGGGTCAAACTCGAAAAGAAATGATGCACTCAGGCTCGCACTATGCCCTTACAACGTCTTTGCCAGGTTCTCACTGCGTCTATCACGTTGCCAGTAAGTTCATTACACGTGCAGCTTCCCGATGTCACCAGGTCTATTGCGTTAATACTACGCCCAAATTATGTGCTCACTACGTCCATGCAGACTGAACTGCGCTCTCCCTAGGTCCCAATAACGTCCTCATTGCATTCACAAGCTCCGTATGTATACTGTACCATATGTGTCCATTTATATTAACTGGTCATGATGGCCAAACAGAAGTCTTCTTTCCGCTTATAGTCATGCACTAACGCAACATAATCTAAGTTGCTTCATGTTTCTTTTTCTTCTATTTCTTCTTTAGAAAACGGCAATTTCAGCATCCAAATGGCTTGTCAGGTGGTACAATAACAAAATGCATTCATTTGCTAACGTCCTGTCAGGACGCGATGGGTGTAGTGCAATCGTTGCCCTAGTGTGATGGGGGTATAATTAGAGTAGATGTGATGGATTGAAGAAACTTTTGTAATTGTACTACGGTCTCTTTTATTGTTTCATCGGTAACGTCAGATCTACTTTTTCAAAGTCCTCTGCGTCTGAGCATAGTATAGTTGTGTCCAATTGTTCCGTCAGTTCAGCACCATCTGGTTGAGAAACTTCTGTACATCCCGGATTCCGCTTGTTTCAGGAACAATTGGCAGTGGACAGACTTAGTCGGTGTGTTCACTTTAAGAAATTTCCATATTGGTCTGTCACTTATTACATTATTTGTAGGTATTAATTTTTCCAGTTTCCGTGATCGTTGTCATGTCGTCGATGTTGTAGATAACGTAATGGTCCTTCATTTTAAGTTGCATTGTGATATTTAGTTGTACCTCTATCATCTGCTTCCCTCATGAACGTAACGCTCTATATGCTGGAATTTGCAGTGTCATTGCGCTTCTAAAATGCTGGAAAATGGTGACCGGCAGTACAAACACACCGCGTGGTCTGTATCCTGAAATTGATTTTGACTTCAGTGAGCAACGTACACATGAAGAGTGACCTTCGTTTAGCACCATACACACACTCTGTGAGAAACAAACACAGCCGTAGTATGCAAAAAAAAACGTTCATATGTGCTTATTACACCTACAGAACATTTCTAATGAAGACAAAAAGATTGAATAAGTAAACCTTACCCAGTAAGTATAAGAAATGATACTCACGAAAAATATCTTAATGAAAAATCTACCAAAACAAGACTGTCTACGAACATCCCTAACTTTTGAGCTTAATTCATACGTAATTGGTACTCAATTAACTGCATACAACTGTTTCGTAGTATTAAACGTTCCTACTCACCATGTTTCGTGCTTGGAATATGATATTCTAACAAAATACAATGTCACTAACTACGAGAAATGTCGTCCTTAGCTTTTCAACCACGTTATGTGTACATAACATGTGTCGTTTGTCGTTGCACAACATACACATGTTTTCGATGCGAACCGCCTCTCGTGATACGTCGTTGGCCCCCAGTGAAATAGAGTTTAGAAATAACGAATTTTCAACTTTATCAGGCACAGTCAGTATTTTCGTATTCACCATAAATTAATGGTCGATGTACCTGATCTTTTTCCAAAGCAGAAAAAATATAACTTCATTGGAAAGCTGACATTGACTAGTTAAATGAAAGTTGCTACTTGCTAAAATCTGGACTATTTACAGGAGCAGTACCCTTTATTTAGACAAACAAAAATACTTAGTATTGATCACTAAGTATTTAAATTCTACGTTGTCTGTAAGTCTTGACATTAAGTTGAATGAATCAAACAATTTTTAAGTAAACTGGCAATTTTTCTCTTGAAATAGTATAAAGTAAATCAAACAATGTTTTATAAATTGATTTGTTATGAAGTACCTGCTTCCTAACATTAAGATAGTTAGATAAATGTACGAGTAAAATGCACCAATCACGTGTTAAACACATTCGATGTGTCCATCCATAACCCAACCAGACCATTTTCTTGATAAAGGAAAAGGTAAAGGAAAATGTTGCAAAACATTAATCAACATTTAACAAGGTAAAGTGTACAGTCATTGAATGTTAAATCCCGTAATTTTGAAAATTATACATGTTTAAACTTCAACAAAGCCTCTTTGTCTTCCATGACTGCATGGTATTGTTAGGCAAAGCAAAGAATATTTCAGCTCTTCCAGCTGCTTTTGGTGAATTTATTCTGCGAGGAACTTCATTTTTTTTATCAAAGTCCGATCCACCTAAATCTTTTAACAGATGTACCACTTTCAGTCTTGAAATTTATATACAATGACTAATTAATAATTATTATCATCAACTTCTTAATCACTTGCCAACATAGTCAGCAATAACGAAGTCAGATGTTTGCGCGCTTACTTTATCTTCGCCACCATATGACAGTTTCGATACCCAATGTATAATCAAAGCGCTGATAGCGCTGGAAGAACAGGGTTTGATCCTGAGGTTAGACAGTTTCATTATCACCAACAGAATGCCACACACGCAGCAACGACCGTGGTCCATTGGTTTATTATTTATCACTGAAAATAATAGTAATTTATTTACATGTTTTAACTATACTTTCTCTTTGATAATTATTAGAAGAAAAAAATGCTCTTTGATATATCAGCTAATTATTAGAAGAAAAAAATGCTCTTTGATATATTAGCTAATTATTTGAAAAAAAAATGTTCATATAAATAAAAACAATTATGCTACTACCGAGTTTTGAACCTAGGACTTCTCACTCCGTAAGCGAGCATCCTTACCTCTGAACCACCAATTTAAATGCTATGACGAAGTTTGGTTTTTATATAGATACAAACCCACTGTCAATAGTTCAGCTGCGCAGTAATCTCATCATGTTCGACTTTTGTTTTAACGTATTTCATTTGATTCCACTCATTAAGCAACATATATTATATTATAATCTGTACACCAAAGTCTTCTCCTTGGAAATATTTTTTGGCGTTTGGTGAAGAGCTTCTTCTTTAGTTGTGATAGGGGAAGCCATAAAATCTATTTTTAGATTCCGCTACAGATTTTGAGTCTGTGAGGGTCGAAAACTGGTAGTAACCAAGAACAAGGTTGCAAGCAACCCTGTTCAAAAATTGATACATCACCCTTATTCTAGGTTTCTCTACCCCTTCATAGGCCCCGTTTCATCAAACATCTTACGCCACTTCTTAAGTAAAAAGTGTCTTATCTCCCTTCTTAGCGTTCAAATACGTTTCATCAATACCACTGTCTGGTACGTGAAACGGTGCAGATTTTCCGTGTTACGGTGCTTCCATCCAAGATGGCGGACGGAGAAACGACAAGGAGGTACGTGTCATATTATACCGATGTATTTATACAAATACGCTATTTAGAAGGAGAAGAACAGTTGCATCTAATTCTCAAATAAATTCACTTTAAGATCAATATATTCACCATGTCTGTTGCATAGGATTTATACGAATTATTTGCTAAAAACTTTGAGGAATAAACCACGCAAAATTCGAACCGAGAGAAGTGGTAAATATTATAGCCAATCTCCGTACAAAAGCCACTATTCTTGGAGTGAATACACTTGCTTGTTAGCGTATGAGTATAGAATCATTCATAGAAATACTACATCTTCTCAATCACTTTGTTGTGCCTAAATTTGTCTACTTTCTGTTTCGTCAACACGACGGTGCAGACACCTAACAACGGTGCAGATTTTCCGTAAGAAATGAGACGGTGTTGCCACAAATGAGGTAACGGTGCATACATCTACAACAAAAAGTATACGGTACAGACACTAGATAAAAGAATGTAATGAAACCATAGATCTGTTGTTACATTTTAAGAGATGTGCTCAAATACTTAGTTTTAGTTGTTGCGTGTACATCAATCACTAGTAAAATAGTAGTAATGCAACTTCTACTGCGAGTAAAAATGTGACATCGATATGAAATGTCTTTGTTTATAGATAAATAAAATACCTAATAGGTTAATTACAAATATTCTTATACTAGTTTAATGCACACATTCAGTAAAAGCTGCATTCATCGATGTTTTGAGTCACTAATTATGACTTACTGAGTAAGAATTTTATTTAAACCAGTCAGTTGACAAGAAAAATATATAGTGTGTCTTTGAGGAAAATATCACAAACTAAGAAGATATAGCATTTTGCCATGTCCGTGTATCTATTACTTGCCATTTTTATTTGCAGGGATCACATGTTTGACACAAGCCGAATATGCAGAGGAAAGGGAAAATGTAAATTAGGGAATACGATGTATTTCTAAACCGGAAGAGCCAATAAGACGCCCTACCTCTGTGAGAGAATATCATTGGTCTCACGAATCAAAAATTTGTATTGCCACATGTTCGACGTGGATAAAATCTTGAAACCTAAAGAACCTAGAGATTAGAGATACTAAATTGAAATAGAAGCGATACTTGTGATGGACATACATATGCACTTCTGAGTTTAAAAAGGGTTGAAATAACATTCATATTGTCCTGACTCCGGATGGTGGTAGTTCTATATTTAAAGTGTACTTTCTGCTCGTCTTACACTTTTGTATTGCAAATTGGTTATTTCATTTACATAATTATCATCACAGTGAAACAAATAACATCATTTCATGCCCAGGAAGGTATCTAAGTCTGTTGAAATACAGTCAAACCTACTTTAAAGTTGACTGCCAACTTATAATACCTGTTGTTTCTCTCTAATCATCAATTTGTGGTGTAGATTAATTTGTAATGAGAGATCGCATGTCAACTCTGTCAAGTATAGTCATTATCGAGCATGCTTTTCACATAAGATTTACTTAATTTTAACAGTGCTAGAAAAGTTATTTTTCTAGCGTTAAAAGTATTCAGAGTATTGTCATTTGGCCATATTTTTAAATACAACATGTTAAAAATATAATAAATAAATAATACCATAAAAACAAGTTTTTATTTACATTCATTTGTGATCATCTGAACATGTATACTAAAAGGAAATCACTATGAATCAGGAATAAATCACAGTAAGAATCACAGTACATATAATACCTGAAAGACAACAATATACATTTGTATACATTTATTAAACAAGTAAATATTGCGACATACCAACATTTATCATAAAAAAGCAATTAGTCGCACGGTTTATAGAAACAGCTAGTAGTAGCACCTTTTCATAAGTATAGATATGAAACTGACTGGAAAATAATACGTCTTCGATCACTCAATTTTTCAAGATTTTGCTTTAAAATACATGTATACAGTTAGCTGATAAGGATACCGGATTTCAATAAAAAAATATGAAAATCGTATATCTGAAAAGTGAAAACTGATCGAAATGTCATCTTTTTCATAATAATGTCCGTGCAAACTCGTCCTCCAGGCATACTCCTTGAAACACGCAGGGCAAGTGAACCATTTTTCATGCACTCCTTTAATGTGATCAATAAGTTCATATCTCTCCTAAAGGAATGCTGTTGGCATATGTTGCTTGTAAATTCCTTATTCTCAGCTTTTTTATGGCTACTTAGATATGCCTCTTGAGAGATTTTCTAGTAAATGTCTTCTTGCATTTTCACATTCAAGTTTCCTTTTATTATGCTGTGCTCTCTGGTGGGCTTCAAGGGACCAGCACTCGACATAAGATTTCCCACAACACTACACTATATGACTGAGATTCTATGGATATGAAAAAATATGTTTAAACTTAAAGAATTTAACAAATAGGTACAAATGAAGAAAATAATGTATTTGAAAATTATATGCTTCATTTCTTTTCATCTAGTGTCTGAACCGAATACATTTTGTTGTAGATGTATGCACCGTTGCCTCATTTGTGGCAACACCGTCTCATTTCTTACGGAAAATCTGCACCGTTGTTAGGTGTCTGCACCGTCGTGTTGACGAAACAGAAAATAGACAAATTTAGGCACAACAAAGTGATTGAGAAGATGTAGTATTTCTATGAATGATTCTATACTCATACGCTAACAAACAAGCGTATATACTCCAAGAATAGTGGCTTTTGTACGGAGATTGGCTATAATATTTACCACTTCTCTCGGTTCGAATTTTGCGTGGTTTATTCCTCAAAGTTTTTAGCAAATAATTCATATAAATCCTATGCAACAGACATGGTGAATATATTGATCTTAAAGTGAATTTATTTGAGAATTAGATGCAACTGTTCTTCTCCTTCTAAATAGCGTATTTGTATAAATACATCGGTATAAAATGACACGTACCTCCTTGTCGTTTCTCCGTCCGCCATCTTGGATGGAAGCACCGTAACACGGAAAATCTGCACCGTTTCACGTACCAGACAGTGCAGCTTAAGACGCTTGTTCATGCGTCTATTGAATCAGATCAATTTACATGCTTTCCGGAATGCTACGGACTTAATCCAAAGCATTTACGAGGAAAATTTTGAAATTATGGGTAGTATGAAACATCGGCAAAATATTTGATAACTTTCGTCTGTTGAAGGTATATTTTTGGTCATATTGATAGATTATACTATATTTCATCCAATTGTACACAAGTTTTACGGAAATTTGTGCGTTAAATAGGAAAACGAACGCGACTCAGATTGAGTCGTTTACCTGTTAGCTTTTAAAGAACAAGTGGCTTTGACGATGAACTGCAATGCAAACGTATCATCGTCAAAGCCCCTTCGACTAAAACAATAGTTGACTAAAAAAGTAATATTCTGCCAGTGTCACTGTACCCGAATACCCTGTACCCCACCCACACTAAATGACTGATTAGATACAAGTTTTATTTAGGTCGGTTACAAAATACAACATGTAAATAGCAGTTAACTTCTGACAGGGAACCAAAAGCTGTTTGTTAGTAAAGTTGTTCAGTTTAATGTGAGTTTTGCATCTAATTTTGTTCCTTGGCTAGCTAATTTGCAAATGTTCTTTATACTAGTTTAGTTAATTTATTAGACGGACAAGCAATCCATTCAGGATTTTGCTGGAAGACTGGTATTGGCATATAATAATATGTCTCATAATTGTCTCACTTGTCGACTGAAATGTACAATTATTCAGACTACCGCTGTAGAGAAAGATGAGAGCTATTGAATTACATAATTTGAATATAATAAAATTATAAAGCATTATGCGATGTACATTTCTTATTCCGAGGTCATGGACAACTCTTGGTCTTGTAACCTTCATTGTTTAATGTATTTAAAACTTAATATAAAATTGTTTGCATTTTGTAAATACATGTACTGTAGTGTTTCAAATAATCTTGTTGACAGTTTCTTAATTTTAGTACTTGTTACCTAATTTTGTTTGTTTAAAATTCATTGGGTTAATTCCATTTTCAACATTATTTCAGTCATTAGTGGTGGGCAGTTTTTATCCTAACCAGCTTTCTTGGAGTTCATTCAGGGCTTTACCAGTACTAGCCACATTCCATCTGTAAGCTTTTTACCTAGTGCAGGCTAAATAAATATTGCAGCAACTTTTCAGATACATGTTTAATCACCCACTACAAGGATCTTATTTTTAAATTGTAGGAAGATGAACATAGAAAGGTTAAAGTCAGATGTTAGGATGTGTAACAGTGTCTACAAAGGTGGTCTCTGTTAATAAAACCAGAGTTACTTTATGTTCCAAGGTGACTATGTATTTTTAATGACTTCATTGTTAACAAATACTATATAGCAAGACAACAATTTTCTCTGCAGCTAAATTGAAATTATAATAGAGATATGTAAAACGGTGAAGTACTGTAACAATATTTGAACTGCAGCATGAGAAAATTAGCAAGATAGCTTCGTGACTAGTAAGGACCTACTTCTAGACAGGTCTTCTCTATAAGTCAAAAAGACATT
Source organism: Lutraria lutraria (assembly GCA_964023205.1). Classification (NCBI taxonomy): domain Eukaryota; kingdom Metazoa; phylum Mollusca; class Bivalvia; order Venerida; family Mactridae; genus Lutraria; species Lutraria lutraria. The sequence goes on along the minus strand of OZ026843.1, from coordinate 1,935,609 downwards.
GATGATATCTTACTTCATCTATAATAGTTAAGAATTTGTTCTTGGAAATCTCTCAATATAGAAATAAGAATATAAAGAATAACATTGCCATTTCAACTTGAAAACTATGAAAAAGGCAACTATAGTTTCATATTCATAATGTTTCGTACAATATTTACACTGAGGTTCATTCTGACCTGACTGGTTAGAAATCTTCAGCCTTGTTATAATGAAATGATTTCTCTTCAAAATGTCTAGAATAACCTCTCAAATCACAAGATGTTACAAAACTTAGTATCATAAGGCTTAAGCTATTCCCGATGTTAAGTATAACTGGAAAAAGTTGGCTCACTTTCTTCTGATTCAGTATAATACACAGTTTGTTTTACTTGTACATCTGTATAACCTTCAATATTGCTTCTATTTATTTGCAGATGTGTGATGTGCCTATGAAAAAGTTGGGTGTGCAAGTTGACACTATTGTAGTAGATGGGAGAACTTGTTGTGCTCTTCCAAGATACTGAGGAAACCATTACAGTCAGATGCCACATGATGACAAATATTCCGGCAAGTGAGTTAGTCACTGCTGAGTATATGAATTAAGAAAAAGCTGTGTTTGCTGGCCCACTGAAACTATAGATAACTTGAAGTGGAAATGATGTTTCAGCCATAATGGTGTTGAGAACTTATATATGTATAGGAATTAAAAATGAATTCCTCAAACATTTAGGCCATCCTTAAAAATTAAATGTTTGCTGTAATGCTACCTATTTACCAAAACTGGCTCCTACCCAACATTCTTTGGCCTCTCAGGATTTGTTTAGATTTGTTTCATTAAAACTAGCATTCTGACATGTATTTTTGATTAAATAGAAAAAATAAACTGAAAATTCTTACCTACCCAATGAAAATTTTCTTGATCGGGTTTGAAGACAACAAACATTTTTAAGGATGGCCTTAGATGCATTTACCATGAATCATCTGCATAAAACTTATTCAAAAATAATTATTCATAATGTTTTGCAGTAAATCTTTTGAATTATATACTTCATAGGATGCAGCCTTCCATTTCAAACAATGCAATTAAACAATGTTCAGTTTTCTACAGCCGCCCGGCTAGCTCAGTGGTTAGAGCGTTTGTCTGAAGATCGAGAGGTTGTGAATTCGAACCCCAGGCAAGGCTCACACTGTCCGTGACAAATTTGACTGTAGATATTCTTCATATGTTAATTTGTCCTCCACCTCTAAATTATGTGGGGTAGCTAGGTAGAATCCTACAGGTAGAATGTTGTTAATACTGGTTACGGCATAAATGAAGTCCAGTAAAGCTGGTTAAGGATAACTGCCTGCCACAATATGACTGAAATGATGTTGAAAATGGCATAAAACCCATTGAAAAAATGTCAATTTTCTACACATTTGAATGTCTCCTCAAAATCTGCTGACATTGTTGTGTTGATTTTACTTTCTAATATCCTTTTATTACATACTTGGGTCATGCAGCTTTCAGAAATATTTTCTCATCATGAATATCCTGCATTGATTGCATTTGGAAAAATGTGTGAAAGGTCAAATGTATTTAACATTTAGAAAGTTTTAAAGTTCACAAGCAAAAATCTTGTTTATTTGCATGTCATTCTATTATTAAATAATATTATCCAATTATTTGTTTAAACAGTCATTTAGGTAGCTTTCTCATTATAATTTCAGCTATTGTCATTAGGCATTTCTACAGATTTCTGATACTGTACTGAACAGTGTAACATTTCTGTAAGCACATTGCAATGGTTGATATCATTTTTACTTGGCTGTTCAAAGTTTCATAATAATTCACAGCTACAATGTATTTAATCAGCTATGAATATTCTAGCAATTTTAGCTGTAAACTTTCATTGTTGAAAGTATTTATTTTCACATGATTGTGTATAGCATAAAAAACATTAACTTGAAAAAGCATTATGTATTTTACTTGTTATTCTGCATTATGAATTCCTTTATTGGTGTGCATATTTTGTCCTCTATATTGTTATATTAACATACATGTGACATTGACCTTCAATTTCCTCATGTTGTGTAAGGTCAAACAAATAGCTGATTTCTTAGTTATTTTTTTTCTATTCTAGTGCTAGTAGGTCAATTCTCATCTTGAACTGTTAAATTATTAACATTATAGATGTCTGTCAAAGACTACACTCAAATGAGCAATGCAGTGCTAGTCAGTCAATTTTTATACTGTGTATATTTTAATAGTTATTTTTTCAACAAAACTTAACATGACATAATATGACACACTCTAGTATATTGGTTAACAAATTTTCTGTTTATAATGTGATAAAGCCAAAATAAATTCACATAAATTGTTCATTTGAGGTTTATGAGATACATAATTATTATCTAATAATGTTCTGTTACAAAAGTTGTAATGTATTTTCAGTTGTCTTGTACTTAACTCTTTTGTATTTTATTTGAGTTTGTGTTTGAACATTTTGACAAGATGCACAAAATGCTTTTTAGCTCACATTGTCACAAAGTGACAGGGTGAGCTTTTAGGTTCAGTCTCCATCTGTCGTCGTGCGTCGTGAAACTTTATGTTGTGAACACACTAGGGGCCACATTTTTAGCTCAATTTTAGCAAAACTGGGTCAGGACATTAATATCAACAAAATCTCGAACGAGTTCGATATTGGGCCATTTTGGGTGAAAAACTAGGTCACCAGGCCCATATAAGGGAAAACCTTGTGAACACTCTAGAAGTCACTGTTTTAATTGGATGATCATGAAACCTTGTCAGAATGTTTGTCTTTATAATATCTTGGACGAGTTCGAACATGGGTCATCTTAAGTCAAAAACTAGGTCGCTAGGTCAAATCTTATGAAAAACCTTGTTAACACTGTAGATTTCACAGTTATAATTGGCTCTTCACCAAACTTTGTCAAATTGTTTGTTTTAATGATATAACCGTTAAGTACAATTACTGGTCATCTGGGTTAATAATTAGGTCACCAGGACAAATCTTAGGAAAACTTTGTTAACTCTGTAGATGTCACAATTTTGATTGGATCTTCACCAAACCTTGTCAAAATGTTTGCCTCAATGATATGTGGGTCAAGTATGAATATGGGTCACCGGGGTCAAAAACTGGGTCACCAGGTCAAATCCTAGGTAAAAATCTTGTAAAAGCTCTAAATTGCATGATTTTAATTGGATCTTGTCTGATAGTTCGTCCTAATGATATTAAGGTAAAGTTCAAGTATGGATCGTCTTGGGTCAAAAACAAGGTCACAAGGTCATATCTAAGGAAAACCTTATTAATACTGTAGATGTCAAATTTTGATTGTATCTTCACCTAATCTTGTCAGAATGTCTGTCTGAATGATATGTAAGACAAATCGAACATAGGTCGTTTGGGGTAAAAAACTAGGTCACAAGGTCAAATCTTAGAAAACCCTTGTCTATGCTGTAGTTTTTATGGTTTTGATTGTATCCTCACCAAATTTTGTCAGAATGTTTGCCTTATGTATATGTAGGACAGGTATTAACATGGGTCATCTTGGGTCAAAAACTAGGTTTCGGTTCAAACCAAAGTTTTAATGAGTAAACAGTGATTGACATGTGAGCGAAATAGGCCATCTTGGCCCTCTTGTTTGTCTGAATAGATTTTGTTTTCAATTGAGGTGTCGAGGATGCAAACTTCTAAAAATTGATGCTTCGAGGGGAGTCATTCTTCCTCCTTTCAGCTGGTTTCCTCATTTTTTGTCTTAAAATCTTTGAAACAAAAGGATTCAAATTCAGACTGGCCTACTCAATGATGATGATTTTGCTAGCATGAAGGGGTGGGGTTAGGGTATTTCAGGCTTTTTGCTCTTGGAGCAGTCACAGCACTGGCTTCTGATTATATAAATGCAGATCTTAATCACAGCTTTCAGCTAATTTTGGACTAATCGATAAACGATCAACATGATAATGAACTGAAATAATTTGATTTTACCTCACTACTGTACAGTGGCGTATGTGTACATTGTCTTTGAACACAAGTTGTCATTTTACTGTTCTTATTCTTAAAAACAAAGTATTGTACACTTTTGTTTTTTCTTTACTGTAATTGTTTTACACTCATCATTGTATATGTTGTTATAATTATATATTTGTGGATTAAACAAAGTTAAGAAACAGAAATATTGTTTGTTTGTTTTTTTCTTTAAAAAGGTACTTTTTGATGTGATGGACTAAAAAGTTGGCTTCTAGTGTGTTTTCAACACAAAAAATGATGCCACACACCGCAAACGACCAAAAACTAGATTATACCGATTACCTGAGGACCTTGTGTTTGGTCCATGTCCGTTGATCATCATGCAAAGTGTGCACTAGAGGTCATATTTTAGTTAGATTTTCTGAAAATTGGGTCAGAATGTTTGTATTTACAAAATCTTGGAAAGATAACATGTTCAGTGTGCACCTAATAATTATAAAGTAAAAATGGTCATGTCTAAATTGAAAGGTAAATCACTTTTAGCTGTTTGGTCAGTATATAAACAGTAATTACATGTATGAAGTAATTGTATGGATAGTACCGTCAAAATTGAACAGCATAACACTGTTTACTTTTCAGTCAGTCATTGAGGTAACGGTGATAACTCTTGTCTTAAAAGGTGCTTCACATTTTCAAGGTGGCTTAACCGTTATTGTAACTTCCAATGACAATCGTCACTTCAGCACTTACAGTGCTTTGATTTCTAACTATGGATACTATTTGAGATATTTTTCATGAAAAGCAGTAGCTTGTATATTTTATTCCTAAACAAACAAAAAATGTTCACTCCTCGGAGGTCTATTTTTAGACATTCATCTAGTCTATTTTTAGACTTTATGTACTCTGCAGGAAGAGATACATGGGAAAGCTTTAACACCGGTAGAATACTACTGTACATAAACTGTTGAATACAGGTTTCAAGTAGAATTGGTAAGGTTAAATTAACCGATAGTATACCCGATTTCCGATAATAACGAAGCAAGTTTAAATCAGAATTTAATTAAATGCCGTTGTGGACATATGCATTGGTGGTTTTATATGCAATATACATCAATTGGGGCAGAAAATTCATGGTTTCGCACTATATATTTTTCAAGCAAGTACCAGTTTTATTTCGGTGCACGTTAATTTGTTCCAAACATATTTCGACGGGGATTACATAGCCAAAGAGTAAAACCTTTCCGACACTGTAATTTTGATCTGTATTTGAACTCGGGAGACGGATATCGTCAAGTCTAAATTGTTTCAATATTCATCTGTATAGTACAATAGTTATTATTTCAGATATAAATATACGTATGTTTAACATACGTACCTGAATTATTTGGACTAAAAACATACATCGGAATAAATTCGATCAGCATCTAAACTGCAGAAATTATCTGGCCGCAGAAAACTATTTGACTTGTGCTTACCTTGCATGCAAATGAAAAATATTGATTATTATAGTTTGTGTATCTGGCACAGAACTGACCAGTTACAATAAAGTTATATAATGTTGTTATTAATAATCAGATAATTCACTGTATATCAATGTACATAAGTATTGTTTAGTACCAAATTCAAATGAAGGGTATATTTACCTGATGTATATACTCATTAGCTGTTAAATATATGAATACCTGATTGTATTCGAATGTAAATAAATCGATGTATTTATTCAAATTTTGAAAGGGAGGCGATACGCTTTGTTTCATTGGGTATGGGAATCTAATATGACATTCAAAGCTCTGAAGGTTCTGCTGTTGTTCGGAACTAAAAAGTAGTCCAACATTTAATTTCTTTGTAGGGTGAGGTATTGGGCTGAGGTTTGGAACCGAACGATACAACAGCAAACAGGTTTTAATAAAATGCACATTCCTCGTGCTACTCGAGTAGTGTGGTTGAAAGAGATGATTTAAAGGTACGACCGTAATGGCTTTAAGGCAGTTGAATCCACACGCTATTTTATCTATTTATCTGGTCATAATAATGCAAGAAAAATGAACCCCTACTACTTAGGGTTTTTACTGTATTCTATATTCCAGAATCTGTTTAATGGTACAGGGCGATTTTTGATAAACAATTTGTTCGGATTTTACTTGTTACACGGTCGTACGTAGTATCATTTTACAAATGACTTCCCGCAAGAGCATTGCAAAATCAGATTCCCACATCAGCATAAATACAATTTTAAGAATTGCTGCCTGATAAAAGGCATAAAAATGCTTAACATTTCATAAATAATAGCAGTACAATATGTAGACCTCCCGGTTTATATGCTCTTAGAAAACACACTGGATTCCTGTTATAGAACAAACAGAAACTATTACGACCGACACATTTAGTATATGCTTATGGGACTTTAAATGGCTGAAAACCCGTATAATATATTGAAAAATACACTGGCTTCCCGCAATACCAAAAGTTTAAGCTATTGTTTTGAGGCAATTGGTGCGAATGTTGCAGAAAACTGTTCATAATACAAAGAAATGAAAACTATACGTGGAACATAAACATATTTTCATTTTTGTGGGGATTGATTTCAGTTCCTAGAGAGTCAACATCCACATACATTCGGACGGACGTACGTACAGACACACCACAACTACACGAAAAAAACACGAAGAAAACCGAATGCACAATGTCTAAACAATGAATCCACAATCGTTGTAAAGTCATATCTCGGAACTATTTTCGGAAAATTTTTGATATACCTTAAAACAATTCTCAACTGATTTTTGTAAATATAAAAATGTAAGTGGTGTCAATAAGTAGCAAATGATGATTTAAACGTATAAATTGCTGTTTTTACACGTTTTTCAAATAATTTCATACGTTAGTTCGTGTGTTCAACGCACACTATTTCGCGTACTAATTTTTTCTGTTTTCGCGGGAAATCCCAGTCACGTAACCGCACAGATTTAGCTATTACAGCCACCTTTTTTGTTTACACTACTGCAGCGAAGAGTTGTTTTTTTCTACTGTCAAAGCCGAAATAAATAGGGATGTAAGTATTATTCAGGTTATAAGTACATATTGTATTTAATCTTGTCGTCGTATACGTTATTAAATGTTCTATTTGCTCTCACTGTAACGAAAAGGAATGTATCTCCCAACCCACGTAGCCTATCTCTGTTTGATCACAAGGTTGACCTACATTATTGTTATATAGTCATATTTCATGTGGCTGTGCCATATGTCATGTTAGGTTGCCGGTAATCCAGTTGTATTTTGTTGGTGTAGCGATGTGTTTCTAAAAGTCTTGAGATACGGCTAAGTATTAAAACTACTGATTATGTACAGTGTCTTGTCAGGCCGATGTCGGGTCAGAACAGCTCACTTCTAAAACGGGCCGGTCCAAAACGATCAAGTTTTTCAGTCAAGTAACACGGGAAATTAACAGTTTTATTCAAAAATGTAAAATGTGTGATAACTGTGAATAATATCAATTATTTGGATACCCAACACAACCCTAAAACACAATTTATGATTTAATACAATACACAATAATGCTACATCTTTGTATTGTTGATCAGCATTCATACACTTATTTTCTGATGCACTTTGACATTAAAGTTTATTTTACTTCGTGTAGAACAACAGAGGAGGACAATAATATACCCGATGTGGGGCTCAACCCGCGACCTCCTGCTTGCAAGTCAGATGCTCTACCACCTGAGCTAATCGGGCTGGTGTATATCCCAGCCCATTTATAATACAATATACCCCACCACTACAAAAGCAACGACCTATACTGTGTACATGTATTGTATAGGTCTTTGATTAAAGTATGGCCTGTTGGTCTCGCTGGACCCCACCCACTGGTGGTATCTGTCGGTGATTATCAAGGTTGATCAGTATATTTGGAACATTCTATTTTCAGCAACTGTCGATTTGCTCATGTCTTCAGACTAAGTGAAAGGCGCTGGACCGGTGGACTTGTCCTATAGATTGTGTGTTGGTCTGATACAGAATCTTCTTATCAGAATGGCTGTACAGCAACTCATTTACTTGTTATGCGCATGTTTTATGCTCACTCTGACAGATTTCTTTCGGTCCGACAGATGTTTTCGAGCTTAACTGTCCGAAAGTCTGACAGATTTTTTTGCCTCTTATGAAGTCTACAAAGATGAGACTTGTAATTGCTCACAGGGATGAGACTGTCATAAGTTGTATATACATTAATTATGTTGCAGTTTTCCAAAATAAAAATAGCCAGAACTGTTGAAAAAGGTTAAACTTAATCAGCACTAAATTACAATAATATGAATATGATTTAAACTGAAGTATTGAATGATGATGATGTCAGGACTCAGACGGCTAGTATTTTGCCTGACCTATCTGTGTCGCTGTACATTGTATTGTTTCTTACTTAATTTGCAATTGTTGAGAAAGATGAGACTTAATGATTATAATATAGTATTATGATACACATTTCTTTAATAAATATTCTGAGATCATTGACAAGTCTTGGTCCTGAAATCCTTATTGTTTATTTACAGTATTTAAAACTTAACAATTTACATTTTGGAACTAAGTATTTCAAGTAACCTTGTGTCTAGACTCTAGTACAGTACAACTTTTTACCTCGTTTAGGATGAATAAATCATTAGCAACTATTCAGATACATGTTTATCACTAACTACATGGTTGTTACTTTTTATTGTAGGAATATGAACATAGAAAGTGGATCATCAGAGTTGAGGATGTGTCACAGTGTCTACAAAGACAGTAACTCTTAAAGATAGCACTGCATGTATATGTAGAAGCAAAGTTACATTATGGTGTGATTTGTCACAGTCACCATCAGTACAACATCAGTTTAATCAAAATTATAGGTATGTACATTGTAACTAGTTGAAATTTACTGTAAACTTGTGTACATTTATTTGATCTGCAACATACTTGAGAGATTGATCAATCAACAGGATAAGAGCTCTCCCTTGACCATTAGAATGGCACTTTGACTCTTGAAATTTGCAAAATAAGGTTTTTGACACTTGAAAATTGGAACCAAAGGGTCAAATTTACTATTACATTAGTAGCAAATTTTGTTATCTCTTTAAATTTCTATCAGCTAAGGGTCATTTAGACCCCCATCTTTTGAAGTCTATGGAGCACCCTGAGGGTACCAGCTTTGCAACTAGTGTGGATCCAGATTAATCTGCAAATGGAGGCTAAGACTGAACAGGTCTTATACTGATCATATAGACATTACAGTCTTCACAAAAAAATGTTCAATGACCGGACATTCAGTCTTGTGAAGGCATAAATTTTACAAGACCATCAAATGTTTTTTTTAGAATATTTGTAAAAGTATTAAAATCTCTTCCATATTATAGGTTTCATAGGATGGTTTTATTATAATTAACATACATTCTTTATCATGTACTTGTGAAACATCAGTTTTGGGAATTCAGTTCTGCATTTTAGACAATATATTAGCTTACAATTTCACTGAACTATCGTTATGGTGATCCATTACATTTTGCAGGACCGGCAGCAATTTAGGCAGACTCAGTCTTCAGGCATGTGGCTATATTCGCAGACTGCCTTTTGTAGCGATTTCTCACACCCTGGCTAATTTACTTTACTTCATTTATGATAATTACAAAATTATTCTTGGTATTCTCACTTAGTAGAATAATTCAAAACCATAACATACAGGTTAGTTAAAAAAAGCTTCAGTCTTGTTGTAATACACTATTTTAATCTTTTATGTCTGTTAGACCTATAATATTTGTTCTGTGTATTTGCAGATGTGTGTTGCACATGTGAAAGAACTGCATACATGTGCAAAATGACGCTGTTGTAGTAGATTGGGGAGCTTATTGAGCTCTTCCTAGATACCTTGGAAACCATTGAAGTCAGATGCCGCAAGATGGCAGATGTACTGTAAAGTGAAGATGTCACATCTGATTATATGAATTTAGAAGTAGCTGTGTTTCCTGGTCCACTTACACTACAGACAACAAGAAGTGGTAGTGATGTTTCAGTCATCAAAGTTTTAGAGAACTGATTTGTATAGACTTTCCCATATTTTAAATAACAAAATGAATTCATCAAAACATTTTAGATATTTTTACTATGAATCTTTGGACAATATAAACACACTGTTCTATTTAGTACTTTTATTTAGTACTTTATTATGTTTATATACAGACTAGAAGGTTAAGGTATAATTAAGAAAAGTTCACAAACAATAAAACTTATTTGCACATATTCCTAATAATATTAAATAATAATATCCAATTATCTAAATTTCAATACTCGTTCAAGTAGCTTGTCCTTTGTAACTTCAGCTTTTGTCATAGGCATATGGCTGTATTGAGATATTTCTAATACTGTATACATTTCTGTATGCGCATTTCAATGTTTGATAATGTTTTTACTAGGCTCTTCAAACTTTTAAAAGTAATTGACAGCTATGTGATCATCTATGAGTATTCTTGTAATTTAAACTATTAACTTTCATTTATTCTCATATGATTATGGATAGTACAAAAGGAGACTTAAAAAGCATTATGTAATTTACTTGACCAGTGTTCTGCATAATGAAGTCCTTTATTGGTATGCATATTTTGTCCTCTACATTGTTATATAAACATGTGGCATTGACCTTCAATGTCCTCATTTTCAAGGTAAAATAGATGCAAATTTCTTTTTTTTTCAATCTAGTGCTAGTAGACCATCAGGCATCTTTTTAACATTTTAGATTGCTACTAAAACTTCAATCAAATGAGCAATACAGTGCTAGTCAGCCATCTTATATAGAACTATGATACTAAGCATATTTTATTAGAATTATTTTTTCATCAATACTTGATACATTTTTAGCTCACATGTCACAAAGTGACAGGGTGAGGTTTTAGGATCAGTCTTCGTCCGGTGTCCAGCAGTGTGCGTCGTCAAATTTATTTCTGTTGTGAACACACTAGAGGCCACATTTTTAGCTCAATTTCAGCAAAACTGGGTCAGAATGTTAATATCGACAAAATCTCGGATGAGTTCGATATTGGGACATATGGGGTCAAAAACTAGGTCACCAGGGCCAAATAAGGGAAAACCTTGTGAACACTTAAGAAATCACTGTTTTGATTGGATCTTCATGAAGCTTTGTCAGAATGTTTATTTTAAAAATATGTAGGTCAAGTTTGGTATATAAATTTTACTTGTTCAATTTTCAGTGCATGACAATTATTGGAGTATTTGATAATACTAGTAAGTTCTGTGATATCGGCCACTTCAGAAATAAATGTAGAATAAAGGTCATTCTTATGAAAACAGTCATTTATTATTCAGAACAGAATGACCCCTGAATACAGGTTACCTGTCAATAAAAGCCACATTGTGTGTTTCCCAAGACTGGCTTATGTAAACATGCTTGACTGTATGTACCTTTGCAGTCATTGAATAGGTCAAGTCTAGGTCTAAGTGAGATTGGTTGAAATTGACCTTATCCATGCTTTCCTATTTAGAGTCATGGGCTTGACTCAAACATCAAATTCACACTTAACACCTGATTCATTTTAAACAGACTGAGATACAACCTCTAGGAAAATACTTTTTCTGTCTTTGTCCTGCGGCATGCAGCGTTAACTTTTATTTTGTGAACACACAGTGAGTCACTAGGGGCCACATTTTTAGCTGTTGAGAAATTTTGCAAAATCTATATTTGTTGTTTATTTGCAAGATTTGAAACCATATAACAGATTGGTCCCCAAAGTAGGCCAAACATAGAGTAGCTAAGGTACATAAATTGTCCAATAATTCCAGTTGATCAATAATTCTGTTTGTTTAGTCACTTGAAGACAACGCTTTTTACGCTAATGACCTCGATCATTTCTTTTCATGACTAAATATTGAAACTTCACAGGCTAAATTACGGATTTTCGTGTCCGGCTCATAACTTTGTCATGCATGATTGGATTTTGAAATAATTTGGCACGAATGTTCAGCATAACAACACGATGTGTCATGCGCAAAAACTGTGTCGCTTGCTCAAAGGTCAAGGTCACAGTGGACACTTAAAGCATTATATGTATATGTTTTTGTCCGGCTTATAACTCTGTCATGCATGATTGGATTTTGAAAATGTTCATCATATCAAGATGGTGTGTCATGCGCAATGACTTTGTCGCTTGCTCAAAGGTTGACACTTAAGGCATTATATGTATGTGTTCGTGTCCGGCTTATAACTCTGTCATGTATGATTGGATTTTGAAATAAACTGGCACAAATGTTCATCATACTACGATGGCATGTCATGCGCAAAAACTGTTTCGCTTACTCAAAGGTCAAGGTCACAGTGGATATTTATATATTTATGTTCATTCCTTATATTGAAATAGTGAAAGTACATGTAGTTGTGTGTTAACAACCCTTAGGTGATCTTTACCTCCCACTATGGGCAGCATTCCAAAGCAACCTGCTCCATGTTGTATCGACATATTTGCCACAAACACTCATTTCTGTGTCCAGTGTGAAATGACGGGGGCATACATGTCCTACGGACACATTTCTAATTATTTCACTGATAGCTGGTTTCTGTTGGTTTTGGACTCAATGATAAATGATCAACATGATGATTAAATGAAATCATTTAATTTTACCTTGATGTATAGGAACAGTAGATCAACTTGTAGTCATTTTACTGTTTTTATTCTTCTTACCAACATAGTATTACACACTGTTATTTTTACTTACTGTTTTTGTATTACACTCATCGTTTTATATGTTGTAATTATATAATTGCTGATTGAACAAAGTTTGAGATACAAGTGTTTTTTTTCTTATATGCTTACATCAATGCTTTTGTTTTGTTTTCCATTATGCTCCTACATTATTAGCTACCTTTTCCTGTATTTTACTTGAATGTGTTGTTAAATAGATATTGATAATAATAGGTAAATTTTAACTGTTGGTTGTCATGAATAAAAAACACATTTTGTTGAATGTTGTACAATGACATTACAGTCTTCTTTCTAATAAAGTTTATGTATATTTACTTGCAAAGAGTGCAGATATCTAGAAATACATTGATATCAACTTTTGATGAAAATGAGAAAAATAAGAATTGACTTTATTCTAGAAATTTAATAGAAAGTATCTGCATTTCTTTTGCTAGTTGGTATAGTATTTACAAAAAAATCTTGTTTTGTTTTCCATATGCTTCTACCTTATTAAGTACATTCTATTCAGCTGTCTGACTGACTTGGACAAACTGTGTGATAAACATGCAACATACTGATGATTACTGCATTTCTTAGCCTTCTATTGACGAATGTTCAACTTAATCACAAGACGTACACATCGTGCTCATGCTACACTAAATGGAGTTTACCTTAACTTTTCATGTTTCTGTTCAGGATGGTAAAAGTGAATTATACTCCTATGAAGATGAATGATACTATTTAAATGAAAGACTGTTTATTCTTACATGTTCGATGAACAGTGAATAGCTTATACATGTAATTATAAAATATGAATGGTTATGTCTAAATTGAAAAGTAAAGAACTGTTAGCCGGTTGGTCAGTGAACAGTGATTACATGTGTGAAGTATGGATGGTACAGTCAAAATTGAAAAGGCTAGAAATACTGTGTTAAACGTTTTCAGTCAGTCATTGAAGTAACAGTGATAACTCCTGTCTTAAAAGATGCTTCACTGTTTCAAGGTGACTGTAACTTTCAACGTCAATCCCCACTTCAGCACTTTCAGTGCTTTGATTTCGCTTAGCATGCGCTGTGTTTCGTGAAAATCGATACTGAAATAAAATACTTACAGCTTAATTTCTCCTGCTTACCGGTCAAAAAATGCTTCCCGCAATACCCATTTGTAACGGCAAAAGTCACGTGGGTTGTCCACAATGGCCTTCTTTAGTGAGTAAACTGTATTATCACTGTATATGAATTACTTGATTTTCATTGGGAACTAGAATGATTAAGTCGACGGATACTTTTAAGAATGATAAATTGTCATGGTCAAGGAAATGTGTAATCCTTTCCAAATTATTTAAGTTACATATAAACCTCAATAGCTCCTCAAACACTCCAATATTTTACACAACATTTTGGACAGTTTTCGGCTTATATCTATTACGTTGAGGATTGCTTAGAATTATTTATGACTGTTTTGTATTGCTCGTTTACGATTTTGCATAGCCATCTGATTTTGACTTGAATGCACGTAATATTTCATTTTGTATTTATGCCATTGAATTGAAACTATGGTCGTAGGCAGAAGCTTAATGGAAGCTCTTCGGTATGCAAAGCAATTAAAACCGACCAACTGCTGAGAAATGGTCTTACTTTTGTGTTCGTACCGAACAACAAAAAGCAGAATGAAACGGGAAAGAATTTTATATGTTTTTTGTACGACGATCGCACTTCCGTATGTGCATTCTGTCAGTTGTTTTGTTTTCACGCGTGCATTAAGAAATTAGACCAAACGATATTTATACAAATCACAATTCAATTGGCTTTTAAAATGTTTGCAGTTATAAAAGAATTTTCTCTGTCCTCTTAAGGTTTGCAGTTATAAAAGAATTTTCTCTGTATAAATGTATAAGTATCTGATCGTGCATATAAAATGCAATTTTGCAAGTTAGTCTCAGAGATTTTGATTTAAGAGCCGAGATCAAATTTCGGCTAAAACTTTGTAAATATGAAATTTTTATTTCACAGTAAGGTTTTACCTAATCTGTTAAAGGGATGTAATTAAATTTTTTTTTTACAAATTTGAATATAAATTTACCCTTTTTGCATTACTTATCATCGACTGAAAGTGAATGGTAACCATTGCTTGTCCTTGCAGTAACTACTATGTTTCTTTAAATTTGATTCAAATAATATGATTTTATCAACATATCAAACTTAATCTCTGTACGTAAATAGCATTATAATTATCAAAATGTCATTTAAAAAGTTTTCTCTTGTTTAGCCATGAAACAATAAGTATACTGTTAACGAACAATTCAGTTTTTAATGATTTATTTGTAACATGAACCTATGAACTAACAATTAAACAAAGGTTAAAATCACAAAGAAATAAACATAACATATTTTTATGTTCATCTTGAATTTGCCTAACAAAAGAGAAATACACTTTCAAAGTTACGGAAGTGAAAGTTTTGTTACTGAAAGGAATGAAGGTTTAATTATAAGGTGAGATTTAAATGACGTTCTACATTTTATTTACAAACAAGTTGAACACTTGAATAAAGTCAGCATAACTGTCTACAGATTAAACTTTTTGCAAATGTATATGCACGAAGACCAAAACCTTACTTAGCTTATTGTAACGACATACAATAATCATAACCTTAATAACTCAAATCCATACTGGCATCATTCATTTCTTACAGTAATTATATTTCATAACGATTTTGCTTGAATTATTAATGGTATATGGCTTCCAGCAAACATGTAAGGTCTTTAATTACAAATTTATCATATAATAAACAAAATGTTTAATTTCTGTTTTTGTTTTCTAGTTGTATAATATTATAACGCATTATACCAACTACCGTTTTAACAAAAGTAATAGTCTCCTTCATGTCACAATAATTAGACATTTATTATAAAATGCTACTGAATAAGATCATTTCAGGGTCTGCATCTTACATTGAATGTGAATGTCTCTGTCTCTCTGTGTTTGACAAAGCTATTTTCCTGAAGAAAAAAACTCACGTTTATGTTACACTTGTATTAATGTCTCAGCCAAAAGTATATTTCCTGATACCAGTAATACTTTATTTGCCTTTTTGTAGTCAAAAAGTGATTCAGTTAATGTCCGTTATAGCATAATATACTTGTATCTATGCATCTAAGTTATCACTATGTGCATATTGTCCTTTTGTTTGTTTCATTGGGTTTAACGCCATTTTCACCATTATTTCAGTCATATTGTGGCGGGCAGTTATCCTAACCAGCTTTCCTGGACTCCATTCAGGCCTTAACCAGTACTAACCACATTTTATTCGTAAGCTTCTGCCAAGCTACCTACATAATTCAGAGGTGGAGAACAATTTAATATAGGATGTAATATCTTTAGTCAAATTTCATATTGTCCTTATAGTAACTTTTTTATTTCGAGGATGTTACAAGTGTGGCACTTTAATTTTTCTTTTCCATTTGAAAATACGAGATAAACGAATAACCCGATCAACTATACTTGTTCTTTTGCAGGTAAGTAGGTAAACATAAGTCTTTGCAATAACGCATGTTGTCTTTCCAATAACTAAATTACTCAATGCAGATTTTTTTAAATCACACAGATTTGCAAATATATAGAATAAACCTATGGTAAATAGTTTGTGTCGACGAGATAAGTTTTATATCCTATTTATACCCGTAGCATATTGTAAGAGACAGATTGTGTTGTATTATGTACAAGTAACGGTTTCTGTACTTGCAGTAACACACAGTAAATGTTATTGTAAAGACAGTTACTGCAAGGTCTCATGCAGGTTAGTTTGCACACAATTACGTAAGTAAGAAAAGGGAGACAGTTATGAACAGGTGAAGCTTGACTGATTCATATATGCTATTTGCCGCAATATGAAGGAGATCTGTCTGATCAATTGTATAATTAGAAACTTGTTACATAAAAGGACATTTTTCAAAATAATGCATCCGGCAACTTACCATTTTGTTGTATTTTCTCAAATCGCACATACAATTCGCACATTTTTCATTGCTGTAGCCATGTTTGAAATATATTATCTCCTTTTGAAGAGTACACTGCAACTATTTACCCAACTGAAATTATCTACCAGTGCTAACGTTACATGAAGGGCATTATGAGACGTTTATATTTGGCAAATTTATATTTCTAACGTTAGACTAATTTTGTACAAATATACTTTTTGAAAGGTCATATTTTACTTTTATATATAAAAATAATTATTCCGACAATACAAAAGAAGTAATACATATTTAAAGGTTCAACCTGAAAATGGCCTGGATTATGATATTTCATCCAGTAACAATCACGCAAGTTTATTTTTATGTAGATGAGTATGCGTTTCATCAAAAATTGAAAAGGGCTGCTTTTCATGTGAAATCTGATATTGGCTGTTAAACATGTATGCACATGAATTGTAGTAAGTATTATGATAACCTGTTATGTTGTCAACTCGATAAATCTCAACCAACTAATTTGACCATTTCTTTCTCTATTTCTTCTAGGTGATGACTCGAGTAAGAACGAAGATCAATATGCACTGCGTTCAATTCTTCATTTTGTTTTTCTTAAAAAGAAAGAAAACAACATTTTTATTATGTCTCTGTATTTGCGCAGTAATATATAAATTGCCGTCTCTTGGTGGATATAATGAAGTGAGGAGAAGTTTTGACATGTCTTTCTATCATCGACCATGTCAACTACCAGAGTTAGACCCATTCCACCCGGAAGTGATGGAAGACTTCGTAAAGTTGCCACCAATAAAATGTGAAAGTAAGCCTGGACCTGCATATATTAATTCAAATAACGAGCTGCAATTCAACACAACAGCTTTGAGAATGTTGAATACCGAGGCCTCCGAAGTGGAATGCATGTGTTCAAGTGTTAGTAGATGGTCTGATTCAATTGTAAGTTTTGAAAGTTTTGAACCATGTGGTCCGACATATGAACTTAATTCAGACTTTTTCCGAATTCAGTGTATGAGCAAAGGGATTCAAATATCAGATGATCTGTTGACACGAATACAAGTGAAAGATCAAAGATCGGTAAATGCCGGTGAAAATGAATATAGTGTTTTATTGTTCGGTTTTGATAGCGTGTCTAGGTCTATGGCTATGAGATCGATTCCGGAAACATTCAAATATCTTACTGATACTTTAGGGGGATATGACATGAAAAGCTACATGAAAGCAGGAGAAAATACATACCCGAACTTAGTTGCACTTCTAACTGGAAAGTTTGCATATGGCACAGAATTGCCAGCAGAAGACTGTGAAACAAATTACTGCGACGCTCTACCATTAATTTGGAAAAATTTCTCCAAAAGAGGATACACTACCTTCTTTGCCGAGGATGAACCAGTCCTAAATACTTTTAACCATCACAAGGCGGGCTTCCGTAACCAACCAACCGACCATTTTGTGCGACCATTTTGGCTTGCCGTGAAGGAACTTATTCCGTCTCATCTTTTGAAAAAATTAAATCGTCGATTCTATCCAATGTGCGGTCACATGTTAACTCGACAGATAAACACTCACGCTGCCTCGGTAGTATTCCAAGCTTCATGCATCAAGTGCATTATCTGAAACAATTCCTGTACACCTACAAGTACACAAAAACATTTGCATTTTCTTTTTTGGTGAGCCTCGCTCATTCAAATCAGATTTTTTTTAGCACGGCAGATGACGACTTAGTGAGCTTTTTGAAATGGTTAAAAGACAGCGACTATCTTAACAATACCGTTCTTGTAGTGTTTTCTGACCATGGATCACGATCAGCTCAGTTTAAACATACGTTACGTATGGAAAACAGTCTTCCGCTTTTGAATATTGTTATTCCAGACAGTTTAAAATCTAAATTTCCTAAAATTGCTGAAAACTTGGAAACTAACAGAAATCGATTAACCAGCACATTTGACCTTCACGCCACGTTGCTGACGATATTGGACAGCGGCTATGCGAAACCCTCGTATTATAAGGTTGGAAACAAAATTAGAGGCCAAAGTATGTTTGGCGAAATTCCTAACCAACGATCTTGTGCAGGTACAACTTTTTTTGCTTATATGTTTTTACCGCACTGTTAAAGTATTACTCTATAAATGTAAAAAAAAAATCTTTTTCGGTTGCTATTCCACAACAGTTGAAATGAAACCGTCTATAGTTGATTCATAAATTAGGGGATAACAACCCGATAATCATTTATAACATTCACGATTACCCAAGCTATCATACTACAGAGGGGTAAGACCCTCGCATTGCACCTGTCCATAAGCGATTCACTGAAAATCGACTAGTCATGCATAACGTGCCTTACAGCATTTTTTTCATTATGTCCTGTTCTTTCCTAAATACAGTAATGCTGCGTTACGATGGAAAATCGCGATAATTCGTCTTTATCAAACGACTGGTAATGCATAACGTGAGCGTTTTGGGTTGGAAGCATTGATCAGTTACAGGAATCACACAACCAATGCGATATCCAAACATCCAGTAGTACACAGTCGACACAGATTCCCAACTTTACTCCAGAATATGGTCAATATTCATTCTGGACAAAATGTTCATGTCCAACTTTTGCGGACATGACCTTATCGAGCATCCTATCAATTATCAAGGGAAAAACTATAATTCGGGGGTTTATATATAGTCCACCTATTGTTACCATCCTTACTTTCGTTATGCTGATTTTATTAGGGGTCATACAAAATAAAGTAAATCAGGTGTAACTGTTAAGATGAGATATCTCAATTGATCCGAAAATCGATTTTCACGGTAATACTTTGGATCTGTGATTAGACTTGAGCATGTCCCAACTATTATGTACCTTTTACTCGGTTCATATGGACAGAGACGTGTTATACGTCTCTGATATGGACATTAATTTGTTTCAACCGTAAAATTCATTTTGCAAATATCATAATAAGATAAATTCTAAACTCCTAGTAATAATTCTGTTATTGTATACTCAGACAAATTGCAATTTGATTCTATTCTGCATGTAAAAACTTTAGCTAAACATACATTTTTTTTCACTACTGAAATAAACACTAAATTAGCATGATTCCATTTAGACCTGAATTGTTTTATATTTTTCTTATCAAAAGTAGGTAGGTATGGGCTTAATTTTTCTCTTGTAAGCATGTGGGAAGGTAAAAAAGAGAAAGAGGAGCATCCGTTCCTCTAGTCTAGCGGATCGCGGGATGAAATACGGGTCGATCGAGGAACCAGAAATTTTGCACCATGACACAAGTCTTGTAGGACGATAATTAAAAGTGAAATTACTTCCAAATCCATAATAACCTTCAATATTAACTGTTGCAGATATTTATTTCAATCGCGAAATAAAAAAAAATACAATTGATATTTACGTATAGACCTGGTGTATAAAAATAATCAATTTGTGCAATCTTATGGAAATTTCCATCCGTCATAATTATATGAAAATACGAGAATACATAAAAAGATATAACTCAACGAGCCCAAATTGTTGATGATTTAATGTAATATAATGATCAATAAACAGGTAAATTTAGAAACCATACAAAGGGATCTCAAAAATATGATTTCATTATCCACACTTATACACGTCATTGAAAAATAAATATACAAAGTCTGTCATCTATATTATTTCATGACATGTGGACGTATGTCAAAGTGATATATTTAGCATATAATTAGGTTTTCAAAAATGAATTAATTAGAAAAGTATATTTAAAGGCCCATTTGCTTTTTGAATTTTGCAATACAGAACAATAGATAAAATGATTAATGCTAAATATCAGACATATATATCATTTGCTCTAAAACAATATCTATATAATGCCTTTCTTTAGCTACATCTCATAAAAATGGTGTCAGATGCATTTTCTTATTATTTGTTTTGCAATATCATTGAAAAAATATTGTGCTATATTTTTCTATATATGCTTTGCGATTAAAAAAACATGTTTTTATTGTAAGTAGATATCAGTTTCTCATCTTTCTAAGTAAAATAAGCCCTACTTTAATTTAAAATCCAAAACCCCTATGGGGCTTTATCCAATTATAGTAAAATCCATTTTTATATCTATGTTATCTTTTTATAATATCAACTAATAGTGTTTTAATTATCGATTTTGCTTTTGATGCAGAAGTAAAGTCAAGGACTTATATGTATATAAGTCCTTGGTAGAGTCAAATGTTTCACAGATTCTTAAATTTTCATCCATGTTTTAATATGTTAAAGTCTTCCACTTCAATAATCCTAAAACTTGATTCAACAAACATTATTTATTACCCTGTGTAATACACCATGTCGTGACTGTAAATACATGCAGATAGGATCTTCGCCAGATGCAAGTTGTTTCCGTATACGGACGTAAATATATCTGACATTTGTCGAACGATTGAGGACTTTAAATTCTAATAACTCTAAGGGGTAGCTTTAAAAATTATCAAAAGAGTCGAAGATGATATTATTTGTTTTCATACATGGTGAATAAAGTTAAATTTTCAAAACGAATGCAATGAGTACAAATTTAATCGCATTTTCCAAAAGAAGTTATGAAGTTGAAAACATCAAATTTTCATTGAAAAATCAACCAATTATACGCTTTTTCCATTAAATATAGAAGGAATCGATAGGTGTCTTTTTCAAACGCAAATGAGTCGAAGAAAGCATCAATTAAAAATAATAGAAAGTACACCAATAGAAAAACCAAAGATTAAGATGGGTACAAATTTCGTATTTTTAATAGATCAAGTCTAATAGATGGGTCAAGTTTAATAGAGAAAATCCCTTTCTTTGTTTGATGTAAAAATGTATCGATTTTCTTAATCAGAATGTTCGATAAAGTTGGGTGTGTGACAAAATCTCATTTTGTGTTTGAAATATGTAAATATCATATTTCTAATATATTAAGTTCGATCTGATAAGCGACGGAACATCTGTTACAGATGAAAACAAAGTTAAAAACATCTTGAGTTTTGGGAGCAGCGTCCCAGTCATACAGACATTTATACTTTAATTAAATCCACTGTACTGCCGAATCAGCTAAATGCTATATAACTCGTGTGTTGTGTTTTTTTTTTCACAGATGCAAATATTCCAGACCATTACTGCGTATGTTACAAGACAACACCAGTAAACATCACCAGCGATGTTCTTATACCTAAAATTGCTGCAGCCCTTGTAGAGCAGATAAACGAATTTCTTAAAAAGGAGTCTGAATGTTCTGTGCTAAGCGTAGATAAGATAGTAGAAGCAAGAATTATGTCAGAGGCTTTGAAACTAGATCATGTATCAA
Organism: Lutraria lutraria; assembly: GCA_964023205.1. Classification (NCBI taxonomy): domain Eukaryota; kingdom Metazoa; phylum Mollusca; class Bivalvia; order Venerida; family Mactridae; genus Lutraria; species Lutraria lutraria. The sequence goes on along the minus strand of OZ026843.1, from coordinate 1,913,650 downwards.
GAAAAAACTTTTGGCAAAAGGAGACAGTGGTTACACAAAGACCCGATACATCCAGGCGGTATAGTATTGTAGTAGAAACAGTACCAGGACATGCTCAGTTTCATGGGACGGCGTATATTGATAGTGAATATGTAATAAATATAGTAAAAGAAATAGATAGAACAAATAGATATGGAACTCAGTCCCATTGTATTGATAATCATGTGTTACAACCATTTTGTTACTGCAAACAACAACTGGAATAGCTCAGGAGTATATATTTGTAAGGTATGTGTGTAAGACTATTTGTTTTATGACGAACCGCATTTTTTCTATTACAAAATATCTTATTACAATGAATAATCATTAAATAGATAAAAACCGAAAACAAAATTTCTTCAGCTCTCTGTTATCAAATTTATACCGTTCCAACTACTTTTTATATACATTTGTATACTATTTGAGAGTCCAGTATGTTGTGTGTTTTGATTTTTATCATTGTTCTTGTTTATAAAACAATTAACAAAGATACCCTTTGTTGTATATTTCTATCATCTAAGTTAAGTATATGTTTTTTTGGCCAATGTACTAACATATGAATGCAAAAATGTCACTCTAGTTAAAATCATGTTTGAGATTTTCAATTTATCTTTACGGTTATCATTCTACTTCACATACAACTACTTATTTTTAAACATAGAACGGGACTTTGTAAATTATGAGTAAAACTTACATTGTACAACTTCCTCTCAGTATACTCTACTATTCTGCAGTTTTCAGATGGGTGGGTTATGGTGTGTCCCTGTATAGATAGGTCGATTGGTTCCTCATGACAACTTCTCCTACATTTCTCAAGGATTTTGACCAAACTTAGATAGAATTATTGTCACTATTGATATGAGTTCTTGAGAGAGCAGTATATTCCATCTACTCTAATTATGCATCCTTATGACATAATATTTCTAAAGACTTATGTGTTCCAAAAATGAAAATTTGATTAGAAACAGTTTACTGTGCTATGTATTTTATTTTGCTTTCAAAAGTAGATCAGAATATCTTGCCAACTATGAATAGTTTTGTATTTTATCTTACATGGCTCTGTGAAAAAGTATGCTCATTATTTTCTTAAAAGAAATCTTATTATTTTGATAATTTAAACAGCATTCCATTTTATGAGCTATGTTAACTATCATGTCCCTATGTCTAGGTAAATTACCATGCCTGAAAATGATATCTGGTTATTCTTAATAATCTTGAATAGTATGTTATAATCTGTGTAAACTTACATGTGTCTATATTAATGTTAATTACGATGTGACAATAGGAGATCATGATCATATCTTGATTTTTGGAATAGTTTGTGCATTTTGTATATAACAATCTTTGTTTGCCTTCTTGTTCTTGGTTCTCTATCTTAGTTAAGGTGATCTTATTATCTAGATAATTTTGAGTAGCGTTGTATTTTACTATGTAAACATCCATCTCTATATGTCTTGTGAATTATCATGTCAATTATCAATGCAAATATTATTGCGTATGGGCCGTTGGCCTGCATATCACAATTAAATAAATTTGTAAACTTGTCACCAATATTCCCAGTACATATTGTCGGGGTTTTGTGATTCGATCATTTTTGGCTGATTTAAGGCCCTTGTTTGTTCGTGGCAAACTTTAACCTTGCCTAAAACAAAACGTTTCCGTCCACATTCATCAAACTTCATAATTATGTTGTTCCCTCATGACAACCTCTACAGGACCTGTGTATTTTCAGGTCAAGTCACCAGTTTTTTTTTTTTTAAACAGATCTTGTTTATTTCAAAAACATTTACCGCTTGGTATTATTTTTATTTTGAATAACTAATTGACATAGTGTACGCTTGCATTGTACAACGTTTTAAGAAAATATGTCCTCTACATAGTGTGTAGTTTGCGAAAATGTTAACCCAGTTTGTCGTTTAAAACCTTTTGATTTACAGTATGCGAGCATATATTCAGTACTAAGGCCAGTTCGATTGGACTCTCGAATACGCCATCTAAAATAGCTCAGAAGAGAAACCCAATCGAACGCAAGCGCAGCCGAAATGTCTGCATCCGAATATTAGGTATAACTAGAACTAACTGTCAAACCAATATTCTTCTAACCATATGGATAAACTAATGCGCACTCTGACATCGTAAACAATGCTGTTCTGTCATGTGACTAATATCTCTTCCGCCTCTACTAACTTTCGGGCGGAATAGATAGAAGATCTTCTAGAATTAGGAAGACAACCAATCGAACAGTTTGGAAGAGCTCTGCCTCTGCCTCTTCCGGATGCTCTTCCGTTTGACAATCGAACAGTTTGAAAGAGCTCTGCCTCTTCCTATGCCTCTTCCGGATGCTCTTCCGTTTGACAATCGAACCGGCCTCTAGTTTAGGTAAGGTAGGTTGGCAGAAGCTTACGGATAGAATGTGGTTAGAACTGGTTAAGGTCCAAATGAAGTCCAGGAAGGCTGGTTAGGATAACTGCCCAAAGCACAAAGTGCTCAACGTGAGCTATTGTTATCGCGTGTTGTCCGTCGTCCGTCTGTGAGTCTGTCCGTACACACCAGAGGTTGTTTGCGGGTTAGGGTTGGTACATTAAGGTCTTGTGAGTTTCAATTACGTACAAACTGGAATTGTGGGGATAATTTCGACTTGTGTACGACATGTGGGGATAAAACAATGAAAACATCAAAGGGTATACCCCACAACATACCTCTCATGAGTACGTCCGTGCGTCCGTCAGCAATTGCCCTAAACAACATCTCCTTCTTAAGCAATTGGCTAATTTCAACTAAACTTTACAGGGATGTTCCTTGCATGAAGCCCTACCAAAGTTGTTAAATTTCATTAAAAACTCTGGATGCCGTGGCAACCAAAAGGGAAAACTTTAAATGCTTCTTGTCCGAAACAGCAGGAGAAATTTAGAGCTTAGATATTTGGTATGTAGCATTGCCTAGTGGACCTCTACCAAGTTTGTTCCAATTATAATCCTGGGGTAAAATGATTCTACTTATACTAGGTAAATTTTTAAAATCTTTCTGTCAGAAACTACCACGCATAGAACTAAAATATTTTGCATGTAGCATTGTTTAGTGGACCTCTTTTGAAAATATTCTTGTCCGAAACCACGAGGCATAGAGCTAAGATATTTGTTTGTACTTGGTAAAAACGCTGAATTCGGTGGTATAGTCCATTCTGTAGGGTGAGTGGCATTTCGGAACGTTTCGGTGGTTTGCATAATATATAAATATCAATTATTTGTCCGTTTTAGTTGAGATTAAAAGCGTGGCTCAAATGGTAAAGGCGCCAACTTGTTTGCTTATGCAGCCTGTTAGTCAAGATGTTACGAGTTCGAACCCCATATGAACGCTTTTCCTTTCCATTTTTTGGGCATTTGGGTATTGGACATTTTTATTTCAATATTTGGAATGAATTTCATATGTATTTCATGTAATTTCAATTACTCCTTTTCGTTTGCAGTATCTGTACTGAAGCCACTGTCAGAATCTTATTATAATTTGCTTCGTTATAACATGACATCGTCTGCATACTTAGGAATGTTATATGAACAGAATTTGATTTTGATTCCAAATATAACCCCTTCTTAACATAAATGCACCGAAATCACGAGCAATGCATGATTTGAAAAAAAATAGTGACACGATTAAGGATACGATCCAATACAGTTCAGTTAAATAATGTTTCTAGTGCGTTGCACTGATTTCAGAACTAAGAATGTCTCTTAACAACAGTGGCCTACAATATTTTAATGTAAGGTCATGTTTAGTAGTGTACTTGGGTCATTGTATTACTTACCCCTATTTTAAAGAATAGAACAATCCTCGACCTTTCGTCACGACTCACTGCTCGATTTATATCTATACATATACTATTAAATATTGATTATATCGTAAACAATAACCGGTACCAGTATTATTTTTGTTATAGATTTTATTTTCTTATGCATTGTCCAATATAAGTGGAAACTTTTAGATGTTTGTCCGTGAGAAAAAATGTGATTAACGCCTTAAAGAGTGAAGACACGGGTCACCCGACCCGTGGTGGAGTGGTTAAGGTAGCTGATTTCAGATTACTGTAACCTCTTACAGATGGAGGGTCGTGGGTTCGAGCCCAGCTACCGACCATGTCTCTTTATGTGAGAAAATAGGCAGTTGCTTACGTCCAGTCTAGTACTGGTTCTTCCCAGGAACGATGGTTAGATGAACTGTCCGCCACACCATATGACTATTGAAAAGGGGCGTAAAACGCAAACACACAAAAACACTTGTTTTATTGTGAATCTGGCGAGTATCATTTGTCATTACCCAGGATGTCTTTGCGCCGGACTCTGAATAGTTGATTCGGCTTACGTGTTTTCTGCATCCTTAAATGAGAGTCTTTGCATTAGTATTAAAGCGTAAATTGTCAATGAAAAGGATCACCATTGATAGTTTTACCTTGCCTTATTTCTCCTTCCCGTCAAAAAGTTCGGTGAAATATTAACGTATTATGTACATAAAAGTGTGTGTAAAATATTATCACTTAACATTTTCTGATAAGAAAGTATATGGAGAAAGCCAGGAGGCGTTAGAAGTCACACCGTGTATTTATGTAACCATACATTATATTCAGATTTAGGTTAGTGATTAGAGCGTCGGTCGACTGATCAAGAGGTTGTTAGTTCTAACCCCAGGCGAGGCTCACACTGTCCGTGACAAATTTGACTGAAGATATTAAAGTCCCATAATCATATAAATTTATCGGTCGTAATAGTTTCTGTTTGTTCTATAACAGAGGAATCCGGTGTTTTTCTCCCGTGCGTACTTTATAGCAAGAAAAAATGTTTCCAAAACTACTATCGTATTTTCTAACTGTCATTGAAATAAATACTATTCTATAGAACAGCTGTGTTTTCCCGCAGTCATATTATGCACACGGCATGAAGTGACGTCACGCGCTCTATATATTTCAAGTTTACAAAAGCAAAATTCACAGCGAAATGAGTGTTTTTAGAAGAAAAAGGGCTTGTTTCGTCGGTAATAATTATCCTGGGATAATATCAGCAATTGTTTGTTTTTTGCATATATTTTTATAGCAAAAAGCTAATGGGACTTTAAACCAATCACACGAGCCTAACAAACGTTTAGAAACATTCGTACTCAAAATGTTTGAAGAATGAATTATACATTTGCGTTATAAATAAAAGGACGAGTATCGAGTAAGCATAGTGGTTCTATCGACGGATCAACCGAAATGTTTCCGCCGATAAATATCAATTTATTAAACCATATGTTTTATTGAATAACTGGATTAACAATCGTACTTTACTTTTAAGTATAGTCATTCCTTTGTATATCCATTTAGACATTTACAAGTGAATTAAAAAAACTTTTACCGTCAGTTAAGACAATAACGACGATACCCTTCACGTAAAAATGAAGACACCTATATCAAAAATATTCTATCTCTCTAACAAATGATGCAATAAATGCAAGAATGTGTATTAGTCTAAGGTTAATCAATGTTAAGTCAATCAAAAGTGTTTATAAGATATTTGGAACTGTTCTGAATGTTGCAGAAAAAAGAAGAAAAATGTAACTCCGCCCCTTAAAGGAAATTTTAAAAAGTTTTACCGTGCTGTTTTGAAAAGATGTGTGTCAGAAATCCATAGTTAGAACTCTACTTGATTTTCGTTAGTTAACCATGATGTATAAATTCCTATAAAGTGAACAAAATATTTTTGACTAAATATTTTCCTTCATGCTACTGTATAAATTCATGTTTTAAATACAAAACATTTCCTAAAAATAAAAAATGGTTCCAGTGGGGTTTGAACCCGAGCCCCTCAGGAATATGTCAATTATCAGTAAACAAATCATGAATTTGAGTACTCTTCAAAATGGAGGTCTTGCATTAGAGATCGAACATCTTAAACCTTGATGCTAATGCGTTGTCGTCAAAACATAAAACCGAACATTAACATATCTATGGACTATGGAAAGCTTGTGCATTGGTGATTTAATATTGTAGTTCGTAAGAAACTATGGGAAGCCTGTGCATTATTGATTTAATATTATAGTTTGCAAGAAACTATGGGAAGCCTAATAGTATGCTTTATTGATGAAATTTTATAGTTTGTAAGAAACTATGGGAAGCCTCTGCTTTATCGATTTAATATTATAGTTTGCAAGAAACTATGGGAAGCCTAATAGTATGCTTTATTGATGAAATTTTATAGTTTATAAGAAAGTATGGGAAGCCTCTGCTTTATCGATTTAATATTATAGTTTGCAAGAAACTATGGGAAGCCTAATAGTATGCTTTATTGATGAAATTTTATAGTTTATAAGAAAGTATGGGAAGCCTCTGCTTTATCGATTTAATATTATAGTTTGCAAGAAACTATGGGAAGCCTAATAGTATGCTTTATTGATGAAATTTTATAGCTTATAAGAAACTATGGGAAGCTGATGATTTAATATTATAGTTGTTAATAAACTGTGGAGAGCTTGTGTGTTGATAATTTAGTATTATAGTTGTAAGAAAGTATGGAAAGCCTTAGCCATATTTGTTTTATTTGATATATGTTCACATTTTTGTATGCATATATATGAATTGTTTTTATGATACATGTTTGTATATTATTTGAATGCTTTTCATTGTATGTTTGTAATTTGATGCATTGAATTGTTACTCATGGCGCATACGTTGTTTGTAATTGTACAGGTGATAGAATGTAGTGTGAGTAATTGGTATGTGTGTAATTATATGTCAAGATATACAATTATATGTTGATATGAATTGTGTCCTTAATATTACATTCTAGTTGTTAAATAGTTGTCTTAGTTGACTATTATGCTTATGCTTTGTACATTTTTATTGTGAGGACGTATACAATTTTTAAGGTGGAGGATAATGTGGGGATTTGGTGTTTAACACCACTGTTACGTATTCTTCGTTTACACTGGTTTACTCTCGTTAACTTTCACTGTGGCTGGGGTATCGTTCATGAAACGTATTTTTAGTCAGTTTTCCACTCTCTTTTTGTTTGTCATTAATACTCGTTCTTCCTTAAGATTATATCGTGTTTCGCACTCACGTTTTATACTTTATCCGTGATATTTAGTCCGTGGTGTTCCCCTCCACAGAGATTTTTTTAAGTTTAAGTCGATGTTTATCTACGTCCCTCCATTCCAGGGGGCGCAACGTAATGTAGCGAAAGTTGATATTTAAACGACGCTTTAGAGAATGTTAGTAAGAGGGCGGACTAAATGTGATATTTTTGTGCAAAAATGGATACGTTTTCGGTAAGTTTTAGCATTTTATTACATTACTGGGTATAAAGTATATGCGCATCAGGTGGCCGCCGGTTTTAAGAAACCTCACAACTTTAGTTCATGAACGTAGCTTTTGTGGTTTGGGAGCCAACTCCGGAACAATTTTCGAAGTTGGAAGTTGTAAATTGCCATTGCTGTGATTTCGTTTTTAAAAGTCGTTATATAGACGTTTTAGACTAGTTTGACCATATTGAAACACTCATAGTGTAAATTTGAATCCCCTGAAGGGTAAATTTGATGTCTGCCTTTTTTGTAGCAATTTGTCGGGTCCCGCAATCCCAATTTTCTCTTTTTAGGTACATTTTCGAGAATGTTGATAACTTTAAGCTGATTTAAGAGAATGTAGGCCAAATTGATTATTGATTTTATCAATGATGTATGCTAACTTATGATGGCAATTTTGGTAGCGGCGAATATCCTTGTTGATCTATCAGATATTGTCCAGCTGATCAGCTCTTGCATAGCTAATGGAAATATCCGCATTTTACTCATCATATACTCCGATGCGAATAGTTTATGATGAATAATTTCATGTATAAAACTTTCCAAAAAGTGGTTCGATAGGTTTCTTTCTAGTTCTAGAGCATTATTTGTACACACATTTGGTTAAAATGGAAATATACGTTACCGAGGGTAACAGTTCTCCTCGGTTTCCCTCAGAGACGGAATTTTCCGTCTAAACCTCACGAAACCTCATAAATTTAGAACTCATAGGCTCAGTTAATATTTCCTGTTTGTCTTACAATGTGTACTGAACAATAATAAAGAATGCTTTTATTTCGTTTTAGTCACATACCATGATGACCGAGGAACAAACCGCCACATCTATTCGAGTGCAGCATATGTGAAAAGAAATAGACTTATTCTTTAAAAGCTCATGTTCCAAACCCACAAATTTGATGACGTGCAGTGTGAATGTTGCAAACAGTTTACAAATCAGTATTATTTGTCCCCATATCGTCAAAGAATTCATGAAGAAAGTAAAATACGTGGCGTTTGTCAACAGTCTTTTAGCACAAATTTTGCTCAGCAAAGACATCAAGAGCGCTACCATGCTGACAGGTGCCATGAAGATGCCAACTTCATCGGCTAATACTGTATGCTATATCGTTACTTTTTATAAATACAGTTAGTGATTACAATGATTTAACTGAGATTATGTTAACATTTACTGATAACAGGACCTGTTTTCTAATCATTTTATTTGCAATATATAACAATGATCTCAACAATAAAGATAATAAGTGAATGGTTGTTCATTTTGTTTTATAGTGTCCTTAAAACAATGTGCATTTAATTGTCCTAACACCCAACATACGACAACTTAGAATTGTTCTGTCTTTGTTCATATCAAAAGGAATCGGTGTATACAACAGTATCTGTTGAAGCTTGTCATTACTTATTCCTAGTCAAAGTGAAGTTATCACTTAGTAGTGCTGGCGCTCAGACTGCAGCCCTCTTGGTCTGTCTTTCCATGAAGTGATACTGTCATGTTTAAGCTTCGATTTGTTTTTTTCCCATTTTGTTCTTGGAATAAAGCGCCAGCCATAATTTCTTCGTAAAGAGCATGGTTTCTGAAATAAAGACCAGAAGAGAAACTTATTTGAGTACATAAAAAAATATAATTTATTATTATAAGTTATAGCTTGCAGACAACGTAACCCACCCATGTTGTTAATTTGCTAAAGTATGCTGTACTGGTCACTGCACCATGAGATGCTTACTTAGTTTCGATAAGAAAAAAATATCTACTTGTGATAGTCAATAAGAAGCAAAGTAGAATACTTAAAACGATAATTAAACATGTATTAAGTGATGCAACTTCATAGTTATAACACACAGCCATCATAAGTTAGCATACTAAGTTAGTCCCCAACAAGGTCAAAACTTCTCCCGAAAACAACTCTTCTCAATGTTCAAAAATGCTAAGCAGGACACACACGGTATTGCTGGAAGATGATAAACTTATCGCAGATAGTAAGGGCCAGGCAAACATTCTAAATCGTCAATTTCAGTCAGTATTTACCCCCATAAATCCCTTAAAACTGTATGAACTATGTCTTATGAAAACAAAAGACCTGTTCAGTTATCCCTCTGTGTCCCAATACCCCGAAATGCCTGAAATCACCATCAGTGTAAGCGGTGTCCAAAAGCTTCTATCCACCTTACAGATTGGTAAAGCTAGTGGCCCGGACAACCTAAAACCAGTTATCCTAAAACACCTTAGTGTACAAATTGCCCCATTGGTCACCAAACTTTTTCAGAAACCCTTAAATACAGGCAAAATTCCCTCCGACTGGTCCAAGGCGAACGTCACACCCCTATACAAAAAAGGAGACAAAAGCAACCCTGCAAATTACCGACCCATTTCCCTGACATGTATTCTTTGCAAAGTGATGGAACACATTGTCGCATCAAATATCACAAAACACTTCCAGGTCAATAACATCTTATTTCACCTCCAACATGGTTTCAGGTCAAAAAGGTCATGCGAAACACAGTTACTAGGGCTTGTTGAGGACCTGTCCAGAAATTTAATCCAAGGTCACCAAACATATTTAATACTCATTGACTTCTCAAAGGCATTTGACAAGGTCAACCACCTAAAGTTACTATACAAATTACATCAACATGGCATCCCAGACAACACATTGCAATGAGTCAAATTCTTTCTTACAGGTCGCCTTCAGTCTGTCTTAGTCAATGGTGACAAATCAGACGAGGTACCTGTTACATCAGGTGTTCCACAGGGCTCTGTCCTCGGCCCACTCCTTTTCCTGTTATATATAAATGACCTGCCCGAAAATATAGTTTCACAGGTCAGGTTATTCGCTGATGACACTGCGGTATATATCACAGTCAACAGCAGTTCACATCAACATGTTTTACAAGAGGACTTAGACAGGTTACAACAGTGGGAACACAAATGGGACATGGAATTAAACCCATCCAAATGTACAACAATAAACATCACTAGGTCAAAACACCCCTACAAATCCACTTACAGCCTACATGGCCAAACACTAGCAACAGTAAGAGATGCAAAATACCTTGGTTTTAACATCTCTTCAAACCTCAATTGGAACAAACATATCAACCAGGTTACCACAACAGCTAGCAGAACACTCAACTTTATTAAGCGCAACATCCCCACCAAGCAACAAAACATCAGGGAGTTTGCTTACAAAACCCATGTCAGACCACAACTTGAGTACTGTAGCTCAGTGTGGAGTCCTCACACGCAACATAACATAAACAAAATCGAGATGATACAGCGTAGAGCTGCTCGATGGGTTACAAATGATTATTCCCCCTATAACAGTGTCACAAACATGCTAGAACAGCTAAAGGGGCGTTCCCTTGGATACAGAAGATCTGATGCCAGACTACAGATGTTTTACAAAATTGTTCATGGACTGGTTGCTGTACCAATGCCTTCTTATGTCCTACCACCTAACCGGCTTACTAGACACATACACCTCTTTTCCTTTACACAGATCCAAACTCCATGTGACTATTATAAGTTTTCCTTTTATCCAGCTACCATCATACTTTGGAATTCTTTGCCGGCTGACATTGCACAGGCACCAACCCTGGACCAGTTTAGACAAGGGGTAACTAAACTGTGCCATAATTTCTGAGTGGTTAGGCTGTTTTTAATCTTTTAGCTGTACATTTCATCTTTTATTAACACTATATATCAGCTTTGTTTCCATTCTCACACATACATTATGTACATGCTTAATTCTCCTGTACATTTCTTCTTTTAAAAAATTTCTAGCACTGACGCGCACCTGCATAAAATACTCGAAAGGGTGTGATGCAGTATGAACAGATAGATAGATAGATAGTGTACATTGATTAAAGCAATAATTGATTTGGCCAACATTCTCTAAAATCAGCTTGTGAGCTTTCTTAAAACCGGCAGTCACCTGATGCGCATATACTTTATATCCAGTAATGTAATAAAATGTTCAAACTTACCGAAAACGTATCCATTTTTGCACAAAAATATCACATTTAGTCCGCCATCTTACTAACATTCTCAAAAGCGTCGCTTAAATATCAACTTTCGCTACATTACGTTGCGCCCCCTGCATTCATGTTTGTGCGTATGACGTATACACATTTGTGTGACGTCATAAGAACTTGTGTAAAAAGTAGTATCTGCTGCAAGTATGTCATCATACAGGTATTATTTGTTTACTTTGGATGTTTCCAGTCACTTATTCTCTGTAATATTTTGATTATTCGGCGTAATTGTATTATTCTGCAGGAATGCTGCCGTAAATTCTGCATCTTTTTCCGCCGTTCTTGGTGACGTCATTATTTATTCTGTCGTATTCCGCAGATTTCTGCAGTTTTCCGCTAAGCGCTGGCGGAATACGGCTTGTCTATAAATAGCCAGAATTTTCATTCTGAGTTCAGATTACATTTGACCGTTGACGAAATTAGTAGTTTTTTATTTATTTAAGTCTGTGACTGGAATCATTATTTTATGGTAGTATGCATTGGTTTAATGTTGACAATAATAAAGTATGCAAAAGTCATTTCGTTCTGTGCAAAAATCATTTCCTCCTGCGCAAAAGTCATTTCGTTCTGCACAAAAGTCATTTCGTTCTGCACAAAAATCATTTCGTTCTGCACAAAAGTAATTTCGTTGTGTTTAAAAGTAATTTCGTTCTGCGCAAAAGTAATTTCGTTCTGCACACAAGTCATTTCGTTCTGCGCAAAAGTCATTTCGTTCTGCACAAAAGTCATTTCGTTCTGCGCAAAAGTCATTTCGTTCTGCACAAAAGTCATTTCGTTGTGTGCAAAAGTCAATTTGTTATATCACATCCACGGGTAGCGAATCACGTTACTTTGGACAGTAATTAAAATAAGTGACGGTGACTGGTGAGACTCGGTAAGTTCATTATTTTGTTTATTTTATGTGGCAAACGTTTCCAAAACCAAAACTAGACCTATCCCATCATATGCGCACACAATTTCTGCAAACAGCGGTACTAAGTACGTTCTCGTACGTTCTATGATTTTCGAAAACTTTGTTTTGACTGAATGGTGTCAAAAATGTCCAGCCTTAGTAAACCACACGATTCATAATATATTGGTACTATAATGAATGAAAATAGGTTTTTTTCGTCACAAAATCAAACACATTTTTGCCAATAATTCTCGTAGAAGTCAATCTAAAATTGCTTTGATAAGTATATGTCTTGTTAATTGTTCATTGCAGATGTATAGTAAGTAAAACGAGCATGTTGATAATGTATACCTCTTTTTCATTCCCACTTCAGTTTCCTTTTTGTTTCTCCTGCTTTTGTAGACTTAGTATAAATTATGACCGTTTTGTCGGTTCTATGAGAATTAATTATATGACAGAAATGTGTGTTTCAGTATTGTTCAGTTCAAAGGAACATGGCTTGTGTTACTACCTGAGTTTTAAATACAAAAAATGTACCTAAAATATTTACAATATTTACATGTTTTGAACAGTTTCAGGATGGACACTTGTATGTAAAGCAGTTCAGAAGTACGTCTAGAGAAGCCACACCGGCCAATCCCCGTACAAGTGCTGCGGGGATCTGTCATATAGCAAAATACACACGTGATACCTGCAACATGGGTATTCACCAGAAGAAACAATTTGAATAACACATGGCCAGCACAGAGGGCAGAAAAACCACGACAGTCCCTGTGGGAAGCGGTTCACACATCGGTCTAACCTGACACAGCATTCAAGGCGATGCGCGCAGAAGTGGTGTGCTTCACAAACATTGATTCAACTGTTATGAGAAATTGTGAATTGCTTTATTATAATTGTTTAATCGGGAATGTTAACGTGCATCGGAGAATAGATAATTACTGATGTTTTACTCTTTTAGGTCACATGTTTAAAAATTCATAAATGTATGCTCAAGTTTTCTAGTCAAATTATTTGCAAGTGAACCTAGTACATGTATCTCATTTTCTTACATGTTGTACATAGATCTGCATGATTCCTTTAATCTTGTGAATTATAGATTTGAATTTAAGAACGGACTAATGTCTAAAAAATAATATTGTTCTTTTGTATGTTTACCCTTTTCATCTCCTTATACGCTTCCATAGAACAGCCATCCTGGAATAGGCGACTCGATGACCAATTCTTCCTCTTTCTTGATCGCTGGTTAAGCTTTATAATCATAAAGGTGATTTGTAAGATGACTTAAAAGGCGTTGGTTTGAACGAACGTTTGACGGGATTTGCTTTCAAAGGGTTTTATGGGATCATTTTCTTGCGATTCAGGGGTTCTTCGACTTCTGCAGTGTAAGGTGTGTTTTGGCCCTCATCTTTCTGCAATTATAAATAAAATATATTAGTGCAGGGAGCTTCCCTTTCACTGGTATTGTTGAAAGTAATTCAAAAATATCTGTAGCAAGCGAAAATATGACAAAACGACTCCACTATTTGTACTCCATGACAAATCAAGTCATCATGTGAATAAGCTTATCGCTGAATTTAGGTAATTCCATTGGTTTTACAACACTTCTTGGGCCTGATTATACAATTTGACAGTGTACTTTGCACACCTGGTCTGAGACCTTTGTCCATATCACAGGGATGTGGCGTACGTTTTCGTTCTGCGCGTCTGCAATGAAAGTTAAATACTAGTATTGCACAAATATCAGATAAGTATGCATACTTATTGAACGTTATCATCTTTGACGATTACTGAGAAACAGACCTGTGAAACATGAATACATGTCAACCAAGGTGCCCATGCGGACACCAATGCCGAAGAGGCAGGGATAAATTGCAGCAGAAGCTATTTCATTGTTATATCGTCGATATTAGTAATGTGACCGAGTCGGGGTTTGAAACAGATACCCCAAGATTGCAGTCGGATGCTCTACCGACTGAGCTATATAAATCCGGTCCGACAAGACAGGAGAGTCGTGGTGATACTTCCAGTTTAGGCAAAATTAATGTGAAACAAAGGTTTGAGTGATCACGTTCAATGTCTAATTAATTATACCCCCAGATATGAAATATATGGGGGCTATATTGGATTCACGCTTGACGGTCGGTCGGTCGGTCGGTCGGTCCGTGCGTCTGTAGACACAATTTGTCCGGACAATTTCTCAGCAATTACTCACAGGATCTCAATGAAACTTCACAGAAGTGATCAGTAGTAAGCCTAGTTGTGCATGCTTAAAGCAATTTTTGTTCTGATTAATTTTCACTGAGTTATACCCCTTTGTTGTTTTTCTACAGTATATACAATAGGCAAATTTTGTCCGGACAATTTCTCAGCAACTACTCACAGGATCTCAATGAAACTTCACAGAAGTGATCAGTAGTAAGCCTAGTTGTGCATGCTTAAAGCAATTTTCGTTCGGATTAATTTTCACTGAGTTATAGCCCTTTGTTGTTTTTATACAGTATATACATTAGGCAAATTTTGTCCGGACAATTTCTCAGCAACTATTCACAGGATTTCAACGAAACTTCACAGAAGTAATAAGTAGTTAGCCTAGTTGTGCATGCTTAAATCATTTTTCATTTGGATTGATTTTCACTGAGTTATAGCCCTTTGTTTTTTTCTACAGTATATACAATAGGCAAATTTTGTTCTGACTATTTCTCATTGACTACTGCCAGGAATTCAATAAAACTTCTCAGAAGTGATGAGTAGTTAGCCTAGTTGTGCATGCATTAAGCTTGTCTTGGTTGGTTAAATTTTCACTGAGTTATGGCCCTTTGTTGTTTTTTATACAGTGTATATACAATATCTCAGTAACTACTCATAGGAATTCAATGAAACTTCACAGAAGTTATAAAAAGTAAGCCAAGTTGTGCATGCAATAACCAGGTTTTGTTTGGATTAATTTTCACTGAGTTATGGCCCTTTGTTTTATACAATTAGGTAAATTTTGTCCGTACTATTTGTCAGCAACTACATGCAGGAATTCAGTGAAACTTCTTAGAAGTGATAAGTAGTTTGCTAAGTTGTGCATGTCCACAATAGGTTTTGTCCAAGTAAATTTTAATGAGTTATGGCCCTTTGTTATTTTTTATATAATGTATATTTAGAAACTGGTCAGGATATATCTAAGCAACAATTTGCAGGTATTAAAAAAATGAAAATGCATTATATTTTCCTCTGTAAAATGTAACAATAACTGTGTCAAGGCCGCATCTGGGGGTATTCATCACCTTTAGTGATAGTTCTGGTTTTCATTGGTATTATCGTTTACCGGAGACAAGCTTTGCAAATGATAGCTAAATAGACAAGGGAAATAAATCTTTTGAAAAACAATACGGTTCTGTACTTTTCCCGGATTACTTAGCACAAAACAAACAAAATGGCGCCGATATTTTTCATTTTCTCGTCATTTCTTTGATAATATATCTTTGCTAAAAATGTTTATGTGTCTTACACATGAAAATATTTTCCCTGGACTGTCACAGATGTTTGACGTGCGTCTGATACGCACATGTGACCTTTACACGACTGATTACGGTACAGTAAACAATTACAAAATACACACAACTTTTGTAGTCAAAATTTTAAACGCTTATTATTTATTATTATTACACTAATTATATTTCAGATTTTCACAGTTTTACGACTAAATGATTTCTTTTTAACAAGGACACGTATCAAAGTGGTAGACAAATAAAATCAGTTAACTATCGAATAAATTGAATAGGTGTGAACTTTCGCATCTTATTGTAGTGTAAAACGTATCTGGGGACTTCAAATTCATTTAGAACTTTCGCATTTTTCGTACTATCGCATTTCGTACTATCGCATCAAATCTATATTGAAAATAGACACAGACAGACATTTTATTCAGACTTGTACATGCTACATCATCTACATACATAAATACAAACATAAACTGTCAACGTAATTTACAATTAAACGATAAAATGAACAAAATTGGACATAATTTTTTAAACAAAAAATCATACACAAGTTGCACAAATATGTATAGGTAATGGAGACGAACAGAATTTATCTAACATTAGTCATATTAGAACGAATTTTTAATGCATTTTTAACATACAATGATATATTAATTAACTCTGATTTATCAACATTGCTTAACAGTTGTAAATATTTCTGTACAGAAGGTTTAACACAGTATATTATTTGGATATATTATGCCTAATTTCAGAATAACAAGGACATATATACTCGCGCCTCGTATTTCCGCGGTACCCATA
This sequence comes from Lutraria lutraria, assembly GCA_964023205.1. Taxonomy (NCBI): domain Eukaryota; kingdom Metazoa; phylum Mollusca; class Bivalvia; order Venerida; family Mactridae; genus Lutraria; species Lutraria lutraria. The sequence goes on along the minus strand of OZ026843.1, from coordinate 1,897,093 downwards.
TATCCGCGGTATATCATACTTCCGGTATAAACAGAACGATGCACCACCTGTAGGTCACATACTTACACAAAGAGGCTACTTTCGTTTTGTTCTTACAGTTTCGGCAATAGTTCTTTTCCGTATAAAGGTATTTGCATTTATATAAAAATCAAAAGATTATATGAATATAAAGTTATTTTCAATGCTCATACACAACTGCTAAAGATGGTTTCCTACTTATTGTTATATTCATGTCGTTTTACGAATGACACATACCGGCCGTCTGTTTGCGCTAACCCATGACGTCACTCGAATATTGATTGACAGTTAAAGGTACTTTTTCATATACAATTGTTTTAGCAATAATTATGGGGTTAGTCATGACGTGGTTACCGCAGAAATATGAGAATGTACCTTTAAAATATGGCTGCCGCCGTCAGTCGATCCTGAATGTTTTTAGAACATTCACACAAGTACGAGAAAAATACGATTATTTTAGAACATGCTGTATTAAATAAAACGAGAGAAATATCCATTGATTAATGCAAGGTAAGTCCTTATATTTGTGTTTTCTTTAGTTTTAATGATACGTACCGTGGAAATACGAGGCGCCGTTATACACAGAAAATGATACTCATCTTCAATATCATTAGAATTACAATAAATACGGTGTCTTTCATTTCGAGGTTTGTTATCATTAGTAAATCTACCTGTTTGTATCCGTAACGGATGAACAGACATGCATAGTCTACAAAAGTATATTCTAAAAGATTTTGGTAAAATATCAAGATACATTTCATAACCAAATGCTGGTTTAAATCCATCATAGTACTTTTATTAACAATGTTCAACCACTCTTGTTTATACGATTCAATAATCCGCATCTTAAAAACTAAAGGGAAAGACTTATTATTAATATCATACACATTATCAAACATATCTGCAAAATCATATAATTAATTAACATTTTCTTGACATTATATACCCAGTTAATACAACCTTTGTTACAATCGTCTACAGCTTGTTTATATACATATCTTAATAAAATATTATCACTAGACTGAATTTTCAACCAATATTTTATGATACTTACATATCTATTAACAAATAACGGGTAACGTCCTAATTCACCATACACAAATGCATTACATGTCGTTTGTTTAACATTTAACAACCTTTTTAAAAACTTTAAATGCATCTTTCTATTTCTTTAGATTTTGTATAACCCCAAACTTCAGACCCATAGCTTATAATAGAACAGAACAGAATATTTATTAATTGACTTAAGCGTTGAGCTCATCGTCATAATCATATATACAACATACAGTAATACACAAACACATGCATACAACAAATGACAAAATACAATAGTACATATTTAAGAGGGCAAAAAGAAGATAGTGGTAAATAGACATTTCATAATAATTATAATGGTAATTCGTAGCAAACAAAGTTCAGGTTGATAAAATAGAAAAGTGAGAAGCAGTTTTGGAGCAAACAACATAGCATGCAGAAATATATTATTACCGAATAACATATCACATGATATGCTAAAAGAACGATGTAATTTTCACACTGTGACTCTTATTTGTAAATAGCGCCTTCATTGATATACATGTATCTCTGAAATGTTTACCTTTTCCACAAATGAAACTCGAGATTTGAGATCTGTTTCGCATAATGCCATAGTTATACTCAAACACCACCGCGTGACAAAGTTTGATAAAAGGACAGTTTGTTATGGTGCAAAAGCCCTGGAATTCAATATCATAATTATGATGTCTGCTCCATTAATTCTTCGTTCCACCTAGAGTGAATCTCGAAGATAATAAGTCTAATCAGTTAGTAAATAAATAGATTTACGCTATAGATATATATATATATAGGAAAAAGAAGAGTACATGATACTAAAAGTCACTTACTGCATGCATCTGACGGGCCCTTCTTTAGAACTTACGCCTTGAATATGTTTTCCGATATCTATTTTTAGATAACTGGTTTCATGAAAAGTTTTATCTTGATTCATGAATGCAAGGACTTATATACATACATGTATGTATATAAGTCCTTGATGAATGTATTTTCATGAAAAACTATAATTTTTGCGAAACTTTTCATGAAAACTAATGCTATGTGGTGGCAATGCAAAGCACTAACTAGCAATTTTTCGCGTTACGATAATTAACTAGCTTTCATGATATTTCTCATTTTTCTTGTTTCCTCATAAATTAACGTGAAATCCTCCATTTCTTACACGAAAAACGCCATTATTTTCACGAAAGTTTTCATGAAAATTTATCGTTATGTGGTGGCGTATATATGCTTCCGTATCAAGGTTACCACATCATATGTAGCAATTTCTAGAATAATGAACACATATCTAATAAATATATTGTTACGTTTTCATCTGGTGCATTCGTATATAAGTATGCTTAATGAATAGGCCTACTTAATGAAAATAGTTGATACCGATAAATAGGACCCGACGAGTCAATTGATACAATGTAAAGGGTGACAACCTAGAAATGTATAGCGATAAGTACTGATGAATAACTTCCCCCGAAAATATAACCATAATGTTATCTATATCTGATCGGTATCAATGTCTATTCTAGATACAGTACTTGGCTCTGTAGTTGAGTTCTGTAGATCTTTATTAATATGTTTAATTGTTCCTTTTCGGACGTATTGATCAACTTATGGTCGACTGACAATATTGCACTAACTTACTAGTATGGTCGCATTTTTTCCGATCAAACGAAATCTGGTCAAATTCTGGCGTTTATTTGTTTGATTTCTCGAAAACGGATTGGGCTAGGAACTTCGTTTTGGTCTCATTTTGTGCAAACATATATACCTGAAACGGCTGCAAACATAAAGTTGAAGAATTTGTCGGTATTGCTTTATAATAAACTTTGCGTTTTGTGAAGGCGGTGCGCATGTTATTGTGTTTTATGTGGAATTATTACAATTTTACCATAACAGATCCATTACTTCTGCCTGTGGTTTGCCTGAAATATGTTTGTATCAACTTCAAGACGGTGTGGAGTACGTGCGTTTAATCGAGAATTCAAGAACGCAATTCATGAGAATATTGGTATTATAGTCATATGTGTGTCTGTTTACAGGAACATAGAACAATATAATTCCATAAAAACATTTATTAAAGAAAATCAAAGTTAAGTCCTGATTGCAACAAAATCCCGCTGACATTCTAAATGATTCAAACAATCTGTACCGAATAAAACCAGCAGTAGTAAATATACGAAACACCGTCATGGGAACCCAATTATAAAACTATAAGGTAGTTTTCAAATAATTAGAGAATCGACTCTCAATGTAATAATAAAATAAAAGATATCTGTTATGCACAAAGGTATTAGAATGACAATTTGGTGTACGTGAATGTAAAGAGTAATTCCCAGCGGTGATTCATGATGCTGTCAAGAAATATAAATGTGTTAGAATTGTCAAATTGTCTCTCGACATGTTTGAATGGAAAGATTCAACATTGATAAATTATTACTTCAGGGAATAGTTTACATAGGCAATCTGAATTAATTTTGTATTAATTATTCGTTTGTTGAAAGCAAAGCCGGCAATATCAAATGGAATAGTGGGCAATATCAAATGGAATAGTGCTTGACTCTGGAACATATTCAAAGTATGTTTTCTTTGGTGAATTGTATAGAAGCTGGGTATAAGAGAGAATCCACGACAAAATCAGCTGTCTTTTCTCAGTAGATGTAGAAAAATATAGTTTACATGTACAGCTTTGTGTTACTTTCAAGTTTTCTGGAATTATTACATTTGACTTTGTTATGTCCAAATGACTTAAATACTTGAAATATAATAATATATTGTCCATTATTTCATTGAATTTTCTTTAAAACATGTTTATTTTTCAAATGTTGCATTACTATAGAATAAATGCATTATCACAGTACTAAGCACCTACTGATACATTATAATGTCTGTATGATCACCTCTTTCTTTTTGCTCACATGAGTACTTAAATGATGGTTAAATTCTAAAACAATGGTGTTTGCATAGTGTTTTTAGCTCACCTGGCACTGCACATAGTGCCAAGGTGAGCTTTAAGGATCGAGCTATGTCCGTCGTCGTTCGTCGTCAACAATTTCTTTAAAGCCCCATTAGCTTTTTGCTGTAGAAAAATATATGCAAAAACATTTAATTGCTGATATTATCCCAAGATAATTATTACCGACGAAACAAGCCCTTTTTCGTCTGAAAACACTCATTTCACTGTGATTTTTGCTTTTGTAAACTTGAAATATGTAGAGCGCGTGACGTCACTTAACTACGTGTGCATAGCATGAGCGGGAAAACACAGGTGTTCTATACATAGTATATATTTCAATGATATTGAAAAAATTACGATAGTGGTTTCGGAAACATTTTTTTCTTGCTATAAAGTATGCATGGGAGGAAAACACACCGGATTCCTCTGTTATAGAACAAACAGAAACTATTAGGACCAATACATTTATAAGCTTATGGGACTTTAAACAACATCTCCTCCTTAACCACTGGGTCAATTTCAACAAAACTTCACAGGTGTGTTCCTCGCTTGAAGCTCTACCAAATTTGTTCAAATAATTCAATTCTATGAAGAACTCCATAGCAACCGGAAGGATTTTTTCAAAAAATATTCAACTGAAAAACCAGAGGACCTAGAGCTTTGATATCTGGTGTGTATCATTGCCTAGTGGACCTCTACCAAGATTTTTCAAATTATTGCCCTAGGGTTAAAATTGGCCCCGCCCTGGGGGTCACTTGATTTTATATAGGTTTACATGTATATAGGGAAATTTTTAAAATCCTCTCTGAAACCACTAGACCTGGAGCTTACCAAGTTTGTTCAAATTATTGCCCTAGGGTTAAAATTGGCCCCGCCTCGGGGCTCACTTGATTTATATAGACTTAAATAGGAAAATTTAAAAAATCGTCTTGTCCAAAACTACAAGGCCTAGAGCTTAGATATTTTGTATGTAGCATTGTCTAGTGGACCTCTACGAAGCTTGATCAATTTATGACCCCAGGGGTCAAAATTGGCCCCACCCAAGGGTTTACTCTATTTTATATAGGAAAATCTAAAAAATCTTCTTGTTCAAAACCACATGGCCTAGAGCTAAGATATTTGGTATGTAGCATTGTCTAGCAGACCTCTATAAAGTAAGTTCTAATCATGGCCCGTGGTCAATATTGGCCCAGCCCCGGGGGGGGGGGAGTTGATTTCAACACCTACTTAAGAGTTTTGGTAGATAATTCTTTACCATGTCAAATAACCTTTCCTTGATCAAATTATCCCTTAGTGTTACAATGCTCAGGTGAGCAATATAGAGCCATCATGGCCCTCTTGTTTACTTGTGTTGTTTTTATTCCTTAAAGTCACTGGAATTGCCCGGGTGAACTGGATTATTTTCTGAAAAAAAACAACAAAAAAACCCCATTATTATGTCATTGTTCTTTGTAGTTAGTCCCCAAGTGGAAATTTGAACATATATATATGTTATAATATTGTACTTACTTAAAAATCTTTTTTTTTTGCTTATCAATAAATTATGAAATATGTAGCTTGGAATTGTGTTTACCTGCATTAATCTTTCTTGTTGACCAACCAGCACTGGATTTTGACGGGTTGACTTGATTATTTTCTGAAAATAATACTATTTTACATTACTATCAAATAATTTCAGTGTACTTCTTACTAAGCCATTTAACAGTGTCTTAGTCTAAAAGATCAATCAAAATTAAAAACACCATTAATGTATACATGTGTTTACATTGTACATTTACCTGTAATATTTTACATTTAAAGTCCCATAAGCTTATAAATGTATTGGTCCTAATAGTTTCTGTTTGTTCTATAACAGAGGAATCCGGTGTGTTTTCCTCCCGTCCATACGTTAGAACAAGAAACAAGAGGGCCACATTGGCCCTTTATCGCTCACCTGAGAACAAAGGCCAATAATTAATGACCAGATAATATAGTTTCCATCTCGTAAAACTCATTTTTACGTAGACTTTGAGATTAAAACCAACAATGAAGGTATAATACTGTTAAACTTGTAAGCTAAAACGTAGCAAATTTTCTAATCCAAGGGCCCATTACTCTTGAAGTTGTGGTCCAATTCCACCCATAACTGAACTTGTCCAAAACCATCAGGTCATACACATTGTAAATATTATTAGGATCGGTGAATAAATGAAGGCGCTAGAGTGTGAACAAGCTAACATATAACAAATTTTCAAGGTCAATGGCCAATAACTCTTGAAGTTCTGGTCCGATTCCGCCCATATTCGAACTTGTCCAAGATCTTTTGGTTATACACCTTTATTGAAAAAATATTATTAGGATTGGTGAATAAATGAATGCGCTAGAGTATAAACAAACTCAAATATAGCAAATTTTCTAAGTCAAGGGCACATAACTCTTGATGTTCTGATCCGATTTTGCCCATAATCGAACTTGTCCAAGATCTTTTGGTTATACACATTTACTGAAAATATTATTAGGATTGGTTAATAAATGAAGGCGATCGAGTGTAAACAAGCTAAATATAGCAAATTTTGTAATTCAAGGGCCCATAACTCTAGAAGTTATTGTCCGATTTTGCCCATAATCGAACTTAGCCGAGACATTGTGGCCATATACATAGTGAGCAAGATTAATCACGATTCGTTAAGAGCTGCGGTTGCTAGAGTGTAAACAAACTGTGGACGGACGCCGGACATTCAACGATCCTAAAAGCTCACCTGATGAATCAGGTGAGCTCACCTGATGAATCAAGCTCACCTGATGAATCAATTCATCAGGTGAGCTAAAATGTTTCCGAAACCACTATCGTATTTTTTTCAATATCATTGAAATAAATAATATTTATAGAACACCTGAGTTTTCCCGCAGTCATGCTATACACACGTAGTAAAGTGACGTCACGCGCTCTACATATTTAAAGTTTACAAAAGCAAAAATCACAGTGAAATGAGTGTTTTTAGACGAAAAAGGGCTCGATTCGTCGGTAATAATTATCTTGGGATAATATCAACAATTAAATGTTTTTGCATATACATTTTGTATTTTTCTACAGCAAAAAGCTAATGGGGCTTTAAATTATTAATAACATTTTGTTACCTATATTGATTGTTTCCAGTGGTTCATGAACTGCTTGTTTTGAAGATTTAAAGGTTATATTTTCTGAAAAAAAAAACAACAACAACAAGATGTGTTTTATAAACACCATGACCCCTGCGCTTGCCCTTTTTGAAAATGCACAGGTCCTGTAGAGATTGTCATGATGAACCATGATATGAAGTTCGATGATTGCAGGTGGTAGCGTTTTGATTTAATAGGCAAGGTTAAATTTCGGTACAGGCAAACAAAGGCTGAAAATGATCGAATCACAAAACCCTAACAATATGTGCTGGTGAACTTAGGGACAATAGTTTCTATCAAAGTTCGGTAAAAATCCCTTCAGAAATACAGAAGTAGTTTCAAACATAAGAGTACTTCTCTATATATTACATATGCACAAAATAAACAAAGGGCCATACTTCCGTCAAAATTTATCGGATCATAAAACCTTTACAACATGCATTGGGTATCTCGATAACAATAGTTCCATGACAGTTTTATCAAAATCCCTTTATAAAACAAGGAAACAAGAGTATTTCGCTGTTACAATCACACAAAATATAGGGCCATAATTCGGTCAAAAATGATCGAATCACAAAACCCGGAATATGTGTGGGGGGGTTCTTGGTAACAACAAGTCTGTGAAAGTTTCGTCAAAATCCCATGAAGAAAAATGTAGGGAGTAGTATGCTAAAAGAAATGATTTTTTTATATTACATATGCACAAAATAAACAAAGGGCCATAATTCCGTCAAAATTTATCGAATATTAAAACCTTTACAACATGCATTGGGTATCTCGATAACAATAGTTCCATGAAAATCCCTTGAGAAATCAAGGAAACAAGAGTATTTCGCTGTTACAATCACACAATAAACAAAGGGTCATAATTCCTTAGTTAGCCTAGTTGTGCATGCATTAAGCTTTTCTTGGTTGGTTAAATTTTCACTGAGTTATGGCCCTTTGTTGTTTTTTATACAGTGTATAATTATACAATATCTCAGTAACTACTCATAGGAATTCAATGAAACTTCACAGAAGTTATAAAAAGTAAGCCAAGTTGTGCATGCAATAACCAGATTTTGTTTGGATTAATTTTCACTGAGTTATGGCCCTTTGTTTTATACAATTAGGTAAATTTTGTCTGTACCATTTCTCAGCAACTACATGCAGGAATTCAGTGAAACTTCTTACAAGTGATAAGTAGTTTGCCAAGTTGTGCATGTCCACAATAGGTTTTGTCCAAGTAAATTTTAATGAGTTATGGCCCTTTGTAAGTTTTTATATAATGTATATTTAGAAACTGGTCAGGATATATCTAAGCAACAATTTGCAGGTATTAAAAAAATGAAAATGCATTATATTTCCCTTTGTAAAATGTAACAATAACTGTGTCAATGCCACATCTGGGGGTATTCATCACCTTTAGTGATAGTTCTAGTTTTGAATTTGAAGTATATGGATTTCACTTGGAGAACCGAAAAATACCCATTTTAAAACACTTTTCATTATTGAATAGGTATTTCCTAACTAGGGTGCGCACCCTAGATAGAACTATTTTAAGACCCCTGCCAAAAATTAAACCTCGCTTTCAAAGCTAGGTAAATGCACGAAAACTACATGTTATGGTGGTGTTGAATAAATATAAATAAGGCAAATATATTTTAATACTAAAGGTGGGTCGCGGATTTCCTTCCGAAAAGTGTTCAGTTTCTAGAAGTCAACACAAGAAAATCCTTTTTGCAGGAGTATTGATTAAAGCAAAAATGATGTATTCAAATGATATTTCCATTGAAACCGCTCAAAAAACGGCCACCTAGTGCAGCGATATGTTGTATATGTTTTGTTTTTATTTTCGCGTTATTTCTTGTACTGCTCCGATAAATTTGTGTATTAAAGGGGCATGCCCTGGAACTGAAGCGTCTCGAATATAAATCAAATTGGTATCATTTGAATGCCAAAATTAATTAATGAAGTCCTGTAAAATATTTACGAAATGTCCCGCTATTTGACTCAAAATACACATTTCAAGATTTACCAAACCTGCCGATTACGCCTTAGAAAATATTCGTCATTTTCATAACTCGACCCTTTCGGGATCTGCCAAAAGCGGAAAAAATGTCAACAAACAGTGAAATGGTAAGTATTGCTCATGTCATGTTCATTGTTTGCGACATAAAGCTTATCTATCGATCAATTATAGGTAAATATCATTGTTTTGCTGCTTGAAAGGCAGCGCGCACGCTAAGTTAAATTCTCAGACGAATCGGAAATATCGTTGTCGTCAATAAAAGGCTTGTAAGCCTTTTATTTAAACCGGCATATAAATACCCACGCGTGCGTTATAGGACCATTTTTGAAGGCACATTCTTCTTTGACTTTTCGGTAATAATTGTTTTTACAAGTGATAAACGCATTTTTGGTGTATAAAACCCAAGACACAGCAGTTCCTGGGCATGCCCCTTTAAGCTATACAAATAATGTTATGGTGGTGTTGAATAAATATAAATAAGGCAAATATATTTTAATACTTAAGGTGGGTCGCGGATTTCCTTCCGAAAAGTGTTCAGTTTCTAGAAGTCAACACAAGAAAATCCTTTTTTAACGTAGATATAATAAATTAATCGTTTTCATGTTTCGTGTTTGGTGATTTTTCATCTTTATTGATTACATCTATATTTATATCACCATGGCATCAGATAATGATCCACGAAGACTTGAACTACTAGCGAAAAAAGAAATGAAAAGCGGCTTACATGCAAACTTTTTAGAATAATGTATTGCTACAGGCGTGATACCAAAAGGACTTAAACTACATTTAACAGTGAGTGTCGGCAATGATTCAGACCATCTACAGCGTTCTATTGACAGTCTTCTTAACAAGGTTAGTCTAGAGATATGTGATAGAATAAAGGATGAACATATTCGTAAAAATAAAATGCTTAAGCAAGAAGTTGAAACTCTCCGTAATAACATAGCGGTAACATTAACGAGTGAACAGATGGTAAAAATAGACAGTGAAATAAGTTCAAAAACTGGATATAAACATGATAAAATGGCGAAGCAACACAAGAAGAAGCTTGCTCATCTACAGTGTATACAACAGAAAGAGTGTATTGTGGTTATAGACTCTGAAAACGAAACAGAGGCTCTATCACGTACTGGAAGTACATTGACAACCGTTCATTTGAGCGACGTGGAATCATCTATTGAGACCAGCAAAAATGATGGCTTCATTTCTGTTGAGCGTAAGAAGCGTCCCTTTAGAAAGTGCCTCGATAACAGTAAAGCACGTACAAAACCTCGTCTGCATACCCGTACTACTAATAATTCAACAATGGGTACAGAAAGGAATAGGCAGACAAGTCAAACAAACAGGAGCAGTCCACCTACACAGAAAACGGGTACAGTACTTACTCAAAAGATTTTTTCAAAAAACGTGAACGCCCCAGGCACAAATAAAACTTACTCAGAGGCCTTAAACAACGGGGCAAATCAGTCGACCATTACAACACTAGAGACACAAATTCATCAATTAATAGGAGTACTACAGAAACTTGTAACATCGCAGGAGAGAGGAAACGACCGACACGGCGATTCATTCGGACAAGGAACAGAAACGTTTGGAAAAAGGCCAAAAAGCGGAAACTTCAAATCAATCGGGGTAAGAAAACTGTTTTAAACTTATCAAAAAGACCTATATCAGCCGAAGAATATAAAATTCTAGGTAAAGGTTTGTCGTTCTGCCCGAGAATTAAAAGTCATGATAAGCTAAAACTAGCTGAAGAAACTTCTTTATTCACGGAGATTGAGATTAAAGGAATATTTTCAAAACACTGAGAGCAATGAAATTGATACTGACTTTAAAAGCGAATTACCATTCTTTAACAAAAGAAAATCTACCTTCATTCCGCCTAATGGTAGAGACATCTATCTAGACTTCTATATAGAGGCAATCACGCAAGAAATTTTAAAGCATAATTCACCTAAAAAGTTATACAGTAACATATCGACAGCTGAGCTTACTGCATTAAAAAGCTTGGCTAGTGACAATTCAATAATAATTAAGAAAGCTGATAAATCTGGAACAATAGTCATTATGGACAAGGCGGATTACAAATCAGAGGTGTTCCGGCAATTAAACAATCCTGTTTATTACGAGAAATTACAGTATGACCCAAAAGAGGAAGTAAATCTAAATATTTTGAATTGTGTGAATGATATTGACACAGGAGGTGTTTTTGACATTTTCCCAGAAGAAATACAGACCCCACAATTTTATATCTTACCCAAAACGCATAAAGAACCTGACTCACAATACCCTTTAGGTTACCCCGGGAGACCTATTGTTTCAGCGTTTAACTCGGCCACTGAAAATATTTCTAAATTTGTTGACTACACGCTTAAACCTATTATGCAGTCATTGCCCTCATATATCAAGGATACTAGTGATTTTATCGAGTAAATAAGACATGCGAAATTTGAAAGTAAAGACTCATGTCTGGTTACACTTGATGTTAATTCGTTATATACAAACATACCACATTTAGATGGAATAAATGCTTGTAAATTTTTCCTGAATAAACATAATCACGCCGATGAACTATCTAGTGACGATATCGCGAATTTTATACAAGTTGTCCTTGAAAATAATTGCTTCCAATTTGACGGTATTAATTATCGCCAGAAAATGGGTACTGCTATGGGAAGTTCCATGGCTCCGGCGTATGCCTCGCTTTTTATGGGAAAATTTGAACGAGATTTCCTTAATACTCAAGATCTTAAGCCAACTCTTTGGTTCAGATTTCTTGATGATATTTTCATGATATGGGACCATTCTCACGAGGAACTAATGAAATTCATAAAAAAATATCAACGAATTCCACACATCTATAAAATTTTCACATAATATCTCTAAGACAGAAGTATCTTTTCTAGACGTAGCTGTGAAAAAGAATGATCTTGACATAGACACGAGTGTATATATCAAAACAAGAATATACATCAATATGTAGAATATTCTTCCAGTCATCCAACGGCATGTAAAAACGGGATACCATTCAGTCAAGCGAAACGATATAGAAGAATAACATCCAACGATGACAGGTTTCAACAATCCATTTCTAAATTACGTGAGTTTTTTCTGGAACGTAATTACCCACGGAATATTATTGATAGTGCAATTGAAAAGGTATCTAGTTTAAGTCAGGAACAAGCACTTGTTAAATCTCAAAGTGTTGACAAGCTTGTAATACCATACGTTATTGAATACAATCCGTCATTGCCAAATATTGGGGGCATTCTGCAAAAATATTGGGACTTACTTAATCTATCAGAGAAGGACAGCGTACATTGCTACACCACTTCAAACCGGTTCTAGCCTATAAACGTTCAAGAAATTTACGCGACTTTCTTGTTCGCTCTAAATTTGGATCTACAGAAAATAATGATAATAATAATTTGAATTCATCCCAGCCTTGTAAAGAAGAAGGTGCTCTCATTGCAAAGAAATTATTTCGGATAGCAGTTTTACCAGTTTCAATACAAATAAGACGTACTCGTTAAATTGTTTAACAGATTGTACAACTAAAGATGTTATTTATATAATTTCATGTAAAAAATGTCAAATTCAGTATGTTGGCCAAACTAACCAACAAGTATCTAGACGAATGAATAGCCACAGATTTGACATTAAGAATTATGATCCGTCCTGTGAAAATTATGCTTCTAATGTTGCCATTCATTTTAATTCTAATAATCACTCGATTAACGATTTCTCATTCATGCCTATTGACATAGTACAAAACAATATGGAACGAATATGCAAGGAGACTTACTGGATCCATAAATTACAGACATTGCAACCAGATGGTTTAAATTCTAAAGTTATTTACAATACGTAAACTATAGCAATACTTTGTATCGTTAGTTCCTATTTATCATTTATATATATATACTTCATAAGAACTTTTGAATCTTGATTGATCCGAAATTTTTCATTTTGTGATTAATTCACTTTGTGATTAATTCTATTTGTATGCTTTTCATTTTTTACATGTTCATAATTTTTTACATGTTCGTAATATGTTATGGCGACGTCGCGCCACATTGTACGTTGACGCGACGTCATTTCCGTTGTTATGATTTATTTATTTATTATCCTGAAGAAGCCAATGCGGCGAAACGTAGATATAATAAATTAATCGTTTTCATGTTTCGTGTTTGGTGATTTTTCATCTTTATTGTATTAAGCTATGAACTTTACTGTGCACAATGCAGAATCATTTACAAATCCGAAAAAGTTAATATAGCTTCATTTGGCCGTCATTAAATCTTAAAAGGTTTTGATCGAACTCTGTAGTGGTGGCAATTTTTCGGGAGGAAACCCGTGACCCACCTTAACTAAAACCTCGTTTTGATAAAGAAGATTAATTAAAACATGTTTTTCTTACTGTGCACGGCCTGTCTGACATGTTTCGTTGTTTACATAATTAGAAATACAAGTCAAAATAGGAAGTACACATTTCTGAAAATAGACCGAGGATACCCTTTCGGTTTCAATACAACAAGTAATAAAGGTTTCCTTCCATAATTAATAGCAATCTTTGCCGAAATACTTCAGCATGAGCTATATATTGTCAAAATCAACCTTTCCCAAAGTTCTTTTCTTCACATGCATAATTTGAGAAAGGAAAGCAACTGACCCCCTTTAATCATAAGCTATTGATAAATACTCATTTCAGTTATGTACTTTCAGTAATTATTGAACAATGCCACTTCTTTAGGATGCATAGCTAAAATGGACGGCCATTTTGTCACAATTTCGAATTACCTTAATCAGTCATCAGTATCCATAAATATAAACTGTAAAAAAACGCTTGTTTATCCTGTGATAATAAGATTATGTATAGTACGAAATCGAACAAGATTTGTTGGATTCATTCTGATTGTTCTGATAAGTCCCTGTGCAAGAACTTGAATGACTAGGTGGCTAGGTGCTTACCTTAACAAGAAGAAATTTACTACATGTTGTTTTACCACTCAGAGCAGGATAGATAATCCCTTATTGAATTTAAGTCAGATTAAACGTAAATCATGGGTTCAGGTCTGGACATATAGAGTTTTGTTGGTCAGATTAATTCTATGAGTATTGTGATCAGTCCTGTCTCACAGATTATGACTAGATATCTAAGAATTGATGCATTACAAGCCAATAAATGGATTTATTATAATCAAATTGTCTCATTCTACTATGCAATAGTTAAGGATATCCATTCTACAGGGGTTTGCTTTAAGATTGTTTACAGTGATGCTTCGCCTTCAGCTAAGCTATGAAGTCGATACTTTAAATGGGGTTGCCCATGGTGTTTGGATGTCAGAGGAGAGTGTTCGATCCTCATGGAGAGAACTGTGTGCTGTGTATTGAGTACTAAGATACATGTATATGTGTTATATGTGTGTATGTATATGTAAGTATGTTTGTGTTTAATGATTTTTCAATATTTATTTACTTGACTCGGACAATTTTTAACATCTATATATAAAGGGTTAAATGGTTTACAGATAATACATGTGTGTGCACCATCGTTCAACATATTTTAGTTGTAGTTTGTTTTGCCTTTAAACACATATTTTACTTTAGTTTTTGGGCTTACAAGTTTGCTGCAGGTATGGTCGCATTCAACTATAATTGGGGTTCAGTATTTGGTGTGTTTGTACCCCATGTTATTATTGTGGCTAAAGTGCTCAAGAAGATACAGAGTTGCAAAGCGCAAGGCGTACTAATTGTCTCGAAATGGAGGTCTGCAAATTATCTTTTATGCCCATGGGCCAGTATTTATAAAGCATCTTATATATTTTCTCAAACTCGGTCAAAATTAGCTAAGCTAGGAAAAAATCTTATCTTAAGATAAGTGATATTTATGAACGCACTTATGAAATATTTTAGTAAAAGAAAATTCTCAATTTAAAAGATGTCGTTGCTACGGAATTCCGGGGTTCTACAAATAGAACCGAAATGATTTCTATCACGCTCGCGTCCGCACATCTGTAAGAATATAAGATAAATATACCAATAATAAATTCAGCACGTTATATTCCCTTTATCATGCAACATACGCGTTAAACTTCACAAATTTCCTACCATATTACTGAGTAATGATGTCCCTGATAATGACAGTGTTATAATAACACCAATGAGTTGTATATATATATACACAGTGGCGTAGCCAGGAACAAATTTAAGTCGGGGCACTCTAGGGAGGTCCAGCCCCAGGGTCACTCTAGGGAGATCCGGGGCCATGCACCCGGAATTTTTATTTACCTAGAAAACTTGGTCAAAATTATGGTTGCTTTGGTTACAGAAAGGTCAAAATATGTTGATGAAATTTGGTAAGCGAGACTGTACATACTAAGATGGAAATATTGATATAGTGTTTGTTAACATCTAACCATGGATATTCTTTGCCTTGAAAGGATCCCTGTAGGGTGCGCCAGTTATTCAAGCCCAAATGTAAGTCAAAGTACTTGTTATAAAAGAAACGTATGGTATTTACAAATTTAAACGAGAATCATATTAATTAGAATTCATAGGTAAATATTGAAATTTGGATATGAATAACTGCAGTAGAATCAGTCCTAACAAGATTGATTTCTTCGAAACATTGGTGATATATAACAAATATAAGGACTTACGAATAAAGTGCAATATAGAATCTAGTTCCCTCTGTAACTTTAGCTAATAGTATTTGTTTCTGTCCTGTTGGTGATTCGGTAAACAAAATGTGCACGCTTTAAGAAATTTCTTAAAACATTTAAGATACCTTTTTAGCTATCTGAAAATAAGTCGAAAGTTAAAGCCCCATTAGCTTTTTGCTGTAGAAAAACATTTAATTGCTGATATTATCTCTAGATAATTATTATCGACGAAACAAGCCCTTTTTCGTCTGAAAACATTCATTTCACCGTGATTTTTGCTTTTGTAATCTTGAAATAAGTAAGTAAAGTAAGTAAGTAAATATTTTATTAAAGTGACATGTGTACATGTTACATAATATACAAATATAGAAAGTAAATAACACACCCGGCCCAATGGACCTATAAGTCACCTATACAAATCAAGTATAAAGCTTCACATGAAATTATTTTCGATGATGAATATCATGAGTAAATGAATATGAAATGCATAATACAAGTAGTTAATGACAACGTTTTGTTTGATTAATTATATATTTTGTTTCTTCTAATATACGCCTTAACAATATACTTGGCTAATTTTCTTGGGATATTAATATTAAGGTATCTAAGTTTATCACTATCAGACATATTATTAAACTGATTATCAGATAATTGTTCATTAAATGTTGATGTTCTAATATCATTGTAAAATGTACAATGAAGAAGAAAATGTTTTTCGTCTTCAATCTGTGATAAATCACAGAATATACAGAGTCTTTGTTCCGGAGGCTCACCAATATATCGTCCGGTTTCTATTCGTAAAGGTACCACACCACATCTAAATTGAGTCAACATTGACCGTTCTTGTTTGTTTAGATTTAATAAAACATATTTTTCAATTTCAAATTCATCTTTGAAAGTCACATAAGTCCGTAATTTTGGTACCTTTTTAACGTCTTCCTTCCAAATATTCGAGTAGTAGTTATTTATTCTGGTTTTGACGATGTTAATGTTTATTGGTGTTCTGGTTTCAAAGTAGTTACTGAGATTTAGCTTGGACATAACAGTTTTTAAATCACTACACCAATTATTTCGACATTTGTTACAATCTGTATTGAATACACGTTTGTTAAGTCTGTTGTCATTAAATAAAATAAGTCTGTTCCAATATCGGATTATCGATATCCAACGACGATAATTACTCAGCAGCCATCCCGTGTCGGCGCTGATTGCTAGCTTAGGGGTAAATCTATGCACGCCCATAAAGTACCGTAAAGCACGATATTGTACATTGTCTATTGCTTGGTTATGTATAAAACCCCATACAGAAGCACAATAGTCCAAAATTGGAAGAACACATGATTCAAATAGTTTATTATATGATTTAAAACCAAAGTCTTTGTAATTATGTATTTTGGATATTATTTTCCCCAAGGCACGACCAGCACCTTTGGCGAGAGCGTCACAGTGGAACGAGAAATTGTTTTTGTCGTGAAAAATGACTCCAAGATATTTATATCTATCGACCGTTTCAATGATATTGTTTCCAATTTTAAACACATGATTCGATAAATTGGCACGACTTTTTCTGAAATGCATGCATTTACTTTAGTCTGTGTTTATCAAAACTAAAAATATGTGGAGCGCGTGACGTCCATTTTACTACGTATGCATAGCATGACTGTGTGAAAACACAGGTGTTCTATAAATAGTATTTATTTCAATGATATTGAAAAAAATACGATAGTGGTTTCGGAAACATTTTTTCTTGCTATAAAGTATGCACGGGAGGAAAACACACCGGATTCCTCTGTTATAGAACAAACAACAACTATTAGGACCAATACATTTATAAGCTTACGGGACTTTAAGTTAAAAATATGGTTAAGATCGTTTATAAATAGGACTTACGATATTTTTCAAATTTAAGAGCAAAATGAACAGATTTCAGGTGTTTAAGTCTAATTTTAAGAAAATTAAGAAGCTTTATAAATACGGCCCCTGGTATGCAGTTTTTAGACATTTTGTTCACGATTGGATGTGTTTACCTACTGATAAGATACTCCATGCAAAATGGTGTAGGCATTTTCAGTTATGGAAATTTAAAGTTTAACGTGTCAACATTATACATTGATTTGAAGAATTAAACTGAAAGTATTTATTGACCATACCCAATACATATATTTTATATGACAAAGAAATTTATTCAATAATTTTGGAAATTATTCAGCAATATGATAATTAAGCATCCAATTATTATGATAGTGATTTTACTATTGTATCGATTAAAGTAATTTTCAAGTTTTTTTGGCATGCTTTGATAACATACAGGTATATATGAAATATTGTCTTTATGATAACTTTAAGATCCAATAATGAACTAAGTTAAAGGCGTATGTCGTTGCAACGAGCTGGAATCAACATGTTGCTTTATGTGAATTTATGTACTTAAGATCTAAGGCGTATGTCGTTGTTATATTTCAGATTTATGGCGTATGACGTTGTTGCAACGTGCTCCATGGAATAAGCATATTGTTGCTCTATGTAAATTTATGTACTTAAGATCTAAGGCGTATGCCGTTGTTTAAAACGAACGGGAATTATCATGATGTTGCTGCAATAATATGTGAATTTATATACTTAGAATTTAAGGCGTATGCAATTGTTGCAACGAGTTGGAATCAGCATGTTGTTGCTTTATGCAAATTTATTTATTTAAGATCTAAGGCGTATGGCGTTGTTGCAACGAGCCGGAATCAGCATGTTTTTGCTTCATGCAAATTTATTTATTTAAGATCTAAGGCGTATGGCGTTGTTGCAACGAGCCGGAATCAGCATGTTTTTGCTTTATGCAAATTTATTTATTTAAGATCTAAGGCGTATGACGTTGTTGCAACGAGCCGGAATCAGCATGTTGTTGCTTTATGCGAATTTATATACTAAGAATTTAAGGCGTATGCCGTTGTTAAAACGAACTGGGATCAGAATGTTGTTGTTTCATGTTTTATGAAATTATTCAAAGTCCCATAAGCTTATAAATGTATTGGTCTTAATAGTTTCTGTTTGTTCTATATCAGAGGAATCCGGTGTGTTTTCCTCCCGTGCATACTTTATAACAAGAAAAAATGTCTCCGAAACCACTATCGTATTTTTTTCAATATCATTGAAATAAATACTATTTATAAAACACCTGTGTTTTCCCGCAGTCATGCTATACACACGTAGTAAAGTGACGTCACGCGCTCTACATATTTCAAGATTACAAAAGCAAAAATCACAGTGAAATGAGTGTTTTCAGACGAAAAAGGGCTTGCTTCGTCGGTAATAATTATCTTGGGATAATATCTGCAATTAAATGTTTTTGCATATATTTTTCTACAGCAAAAAGCCAATGGGGCTTTAAGATTTAAAGGGTATGCCTTTGTTGCAACGAACTGGAATCAGCATGTTGTTGCTTTAATAATATATAAATTTATATACTTAAGATTTAAGGTATATGTCGTTGTTACAATGACTGGGAATCCCAGAAAGTGTTATTTGACGATTAAGTCGTGTGTGAATGAATTATCATTTTTGTTAGGATTACATGGAATAATTAGAAATCTTTCTTTACATCTATTTTTCAGTGTTATATTTGTGAAATTGAAAAGTTGCCTGACGTCATGGATCTCCTTGCTACCTGAAGTACTCGAAGAATACAGAGCAAAATTACATGTTTTCATATGCATATTGCATAGCTTCATAGTTGGTAAACTTGGGCCACGAGTAATGGACTTAGCAGTAAGGAGGCTTTGCCCACCAAGGCGTTTCATATAGCTATGTATTTATCTTCATTAATTCAAAGTATAAACACAATGATTAATGCGATCTATAAGCATAAAATGCTATTATGAACTTTATACTTTTTAGCTCACCAGAATGTGTTCAGGGTGAGCTTTTGTGATCGCCCTGCGTCCATCGTGCGTCGTTACGTGGCGTCCATGTTTACTTAAAAAACCCTCATCTCCTACACCGCTATGCCGATTGCAACCAAACTTTGCTGGAATGATCCTTGAGTGGTCCCCTTTCAAAATTGTTAAAAATAAATTTCATTAAAAACTCTGGTTGCTATGGCAACAAATAGAAAAACTTAAAAAATCTTCTTGTCCGAAACCACAGGGCCTAGAGCTGAGATATTTGGTATGTAGCATTGTCTAATGGAACTCTACAAAGTTTGTTCAAATTATTACCCTGGGGTCAAAATTAGCTCCGCCCCGGGGGTAACTTGATTTTACATAGACTTATATAGGAAATTAAAAAAATCTTCTTGTCAAAAACTACAATGCCTAGAGCTTTGATATTTGGTGTGTAGCATAGTCTAGTGGACCTCTACCAAGTATGTTCAAATTATTGCCCTACGGTCAAAATTGGCCCGGCCCGGGGGTCACTTGATTTATATAGACTTAAATAGGAAAATTTAAAAAATCTCCGAAACCGCAAGGCCTAGAGCTTAGATATTTTGTATATGGCATTGTCTAGTGAACCTCTACCACGCTTGTTCAAGTTATGGCTCCGGGGTCAAAATTAGCCCTGCCCTGGGGTTTATTCTATTTTATATAGGAACATTTTAAAAATCTTCTTCTCCGAAACCGCAAGGCCTAGAGCTAAGATATTTGGTATATAGCATTGTCCAGTGGACCTCTACCAAGTTTGTTCAAATTATTGCCCTAGGGTCAAAATTGGCCCCGCCCCGGGGGTCACTTGATTTATATATACTTATATAGGAAAATTTAAAAAATCTTCTTCTCTGAAACCGCAAGGCCTAGAGCTTAGATATTTTGTATGTGGCATTGTCTTGCGGACCTCTACCAAGTTTGTTCAAATTATGGCCCCGGGGTCAAAATTAGCCCTGCCCTGGGGTTTATTCTATTTTATATAGGAAAATTTAAAAAAATCTTCTTCGAAACCACAAGGCCTAGAGCACCTAGCTTTATCTAATGGACCTGTTTTAAATCTGTTCATATAATGGCCATGGGATAAAAAACGGCCAAGATGGGTCACTTGATCTTACTTGGACTCGTATAGAAAACTTCAACAATGTTAATCTCCAAATGACCTTTTCTCCTGGTGAGCATTTATAGGGCCATCATGGCCCTCTTGTTTTAAGCATGAGAATGACGCGATGTATTGTAACAACATAACATTTCATTACAGTATAAACTTTATTGTAATATTCCATGTTATGTTTATTATGGTATAATAATTTGTGTATGAATATATTGATTAATATCGTTGATTACAAATTCGATGTTCATTTATTGCTGTTATATAATTTATACGTTTACATTTTCTGTCCGTTTTAAGTAGACTAGATATTTAAACATGTACCTATTATCTTTTGAATATATCATTGTACCAATCCTTGTATATTTTATGTTATTTTTTGTTTATGTTTGTTCGTATGTTTGTAAATATGTATGTGTCTCTAAACAATGGACTGTAAAAGTCTGCAGGATTTATATGTAATTAAGATTTATGCGGCTATAGTCCCTGTAGCATGATACTAGTATATAAATATGTATGTGAGACAAATACACACACATTGAAATCCCATAAACATGCATTAACAAGTAAAAGCTATGTAAACTAGTCTATGCAGTTATATTATGGGTAAATATGAACATTTTTCAGACACATACATCTATGTAACACATAAGACTACAAATGAAATATAACTGAACAACTTGCTAAACAATCACGCTTGAACATTTTGGTTACAAAACTATGCGATCCATCGAATTGAGATATATCTACATAAATATTTCTTCATCTAAATTATCATATATGTTGACCCAGTGTTTCACTGTTCCACTACAGATTGGGTTTATTAAAAGAGGATGCATATAGTAACATACCTAATTTAAGTACCAGCATAATTATGAATATGCACTATCATAAGACAGTACAATCTCTCCAGAGTTTGTCGTGAACAAAGGTCCAAACACGTCCCTATAAATCAGAGAGTATGATATAAAAAGTTACGAAAGAAAGGCACTATGCATCTCTATTGATTTAATACATACTATTTAGGAATGTCCATTCGGATATCAGCTTCAGGAATTCCAACTCGTTCTTGGATTACTTACTATTATGGTTTGACGTTATATTATAATTAGTTCTCCAAGATTAAGTCTCCTATTTTGCCTTAAAATGTTTCTAAATTCAATTTGATAAAACAATAATTGATGTAAATCATTCATTATTCTGACGGAATAACTGACTTGATTATATGAATAATTATTGCACTTAAAAAAGAAATTAAGAATTGTGCTTGAAGACAGTTATCAAGTTATATAACCAGGGGTCCAGACATAGCTAGCGTCCGCACAAGGCAGTACAAGTTCAAACGGTGTGAGCATTAGAGTTGGTTGCCATATTGCTTTCTATGTTATACACTCAAATGCATAATTACACACGGTTTCGAATAAGCGATCAGCAGTCATATGACTTGCATATTGAGTTAACAATTGAGTTTTGACCACAGACACTTGTTTAGAAAAAATTACCCCACCCACCACAGTCGCTCTTGCTATCAATACATATAAATAGAAGAAGATAACAAGCTCTAAACGAAAGTAAAACATATCTTTAGGTTTTTCAAACAAATATTGCACTTGCGTCAAAATATCTGGCTTCTATGCACAATTAGATCTTTTTTTATTCTAACGACACCGCTCTCACACCAAAACTTGCACATACAAGTGTAAATTCCGACGATTTCCAATTACGTTTCCGCCTCACCTTGTGCCACGTAAATGGTCAATATCTACACAGAATTGTAGTTCCTGTCCAATATACATACACATCAGTTTGGTACCCAAACCGAATTTCTGTTTGGGACAGTCTTTTGAGCAAAATGTGGAATTCAAAGCATTGTGCGTCTTGGTATTTTATAAAATTATTTATACCTTATCAAATTTAAATACAAATGTACATATAAATATTTATTACAAGTTATACTAGTAATAAAATTAAACAGGTTGGTGTCATATAAACATTGTTTTGTTTATATTTTATTTAAAGAAAAAAAAAACACTTTAATTCAGAATTTAGTGTTTTACCATCGATTAATTTCACTTAGCTAGGGGCACTGGGGGCCAACGACGTATCACGAGAGGCGGTTCGCATCGAAAACATGTGTATGTTATGCAACGAAATTTTATGTAAACAGTCTCTGGTTTTCTGACCTCCACATGCCATTTTGAAATGATTGACCTGCAGGGGGACGAAATGTTAGTTTTTTGGATTGTCTTTTAGTTGTTTTTATTAAGTTTGTATTTGCCGTCGTAAAATGCGTTTTCTGTACAATGATTGCGTTGTCATTCATCACATTATGCCAGATTAGTCCGTTATTCTGTGTAAAAAACAGTTTTCCTCAAAATTATTGTGACATGAAACCCATTTGTAAAATATTTAGCACTCATGATACAGGCATCATGTCTGTGAACATAACTTAGCATCTCCCCACCGCTTATCAGATTCAATAGAATGTATACACGTTAATATAACAAGGCCTCTCGCACTAGACAAGTGTGTATGGTGTCAACTGAAGTCTCTTTTTGATGTATATGTTACTAACAGAGTGTGTGATGTCGTGTGAAATGTGTATATCAATTAATATTTTGCAGTTGACAGTTATCTATTTAATTATGTGTGATGGTCTAAAGAGAACAGTTAAAATTCTCAGATGGTCTTATCATTTAATAACTGCATTATAATATATTTAGGCACATACTTATATAATTTACGAGTTTGAACAATTTAGAAATCTGTTGTTATCTAAAAAGTTTGATTGCATTTCTTCGATTCGTTAACACCATTGCCCCATTCATTAGTATCTATAGCAATGTTGCACCGTGCTCGTCAATCCAAGCGTGATTTGCACCGAATTCGCCAATATTCACCATTTAAAAAAAAGGTGACCCAGTCTTGAAGACGTCTACGGTCAGTTATAATGCCCCAATCACACCAGAGCACGTCCGCACCACGTTCGCAAAGTTCCTATCACGTCCTGAAATTTTTGATGGGCGTGGCAGGGACGGGGTCAAACTCGAAAAGAAATGATGCACTCAGGCTCGCACTATGCCCTTACAACGTCTTTGCCAGGTTCTCACTGCGTCTATCACGTTGCCAGTAAGTTCATTACACGTGCAGCTTCCCGATGTCACCAGGTCTATTGCGTTAATACTACGCCCAAATTATGTGCTCACTACGTCCATGCAGACTGAACTGCGCTCTCCCTAGGTCCCAATAACGTCCTCATTGCATTCACAAGCTCCGTATGTATACTGTACCATATGTGTCCATTTATATTAACTGGTCATGATGGCCAAACAGAAGTCTTCTTTCCGCTTATAGTCATGCACTAACGCAACATAATCTAAGTTGCTTCATGTTTCTTTTTCTTCTATTTCTTCTTTAGAAAACGGCAATTTCAGCATCCAAATGGCTTGTCAGGTGGTACAATAACAAAATGCATTCATTTGCTAACGTCCTGTCAGGACGCGGTGGGTGTAGTGCAATCGTTGCCCTAGTGTGATGGGGGTATAATTAGAGTAGATGTGATGGATTGAAGAAACTTTTGTAATTGTACTACGGTCTCTTTTATTGTTTCATCGGTAACGTCAGATCTACTTTTTCAAAGTCCTCTGCGTCTGAGCATAGTATAGTTGTGTCCAATTGTTCCGTCAGTTCAGCACCATCTGGTTGAGAAACTTCTGTACATCCCGGATTCCGCTTGTTTCAGGAACAATTGGCAGTGGACAGACTTAGTCGGTGTGTTCACTTTAAGAAATTTCCATATTGGTCTGTCACTTATTACATTATTTGTAGGTATTAATTTTTCCAGTTTCCGTGATCGTTGTCATGTCGTCGATGTTGTAGATAACGTAATGGTCCTTCATTTTAAGTTGCATTGTGATATTTAGTTGTACCTCTATCATCTGCTTCCCTCATGAACGTAACGCTCTATATGCTGGAATTTGCAGTGTCATTGCGCTTCTAAAATGCTGGAAAATGGTGACCGGCAGTACAAACACACCGCGTGGTCTGTATCCTGAAATTGATTTTGACTTCAGTGAGCAACGTACACATGAAGAGTGACCTTCGTTTAGCACCATACACACACTCTGTGAGAAACAAACACAGCCGTAGTATGCAAAAAAAACGTTCATATGTGCTTATTACACCTACAGAACATTTCTAATGAAGACAAAAAGATTGAATAAGTAAACCTTACCCAGTAAGTATAAGAAATGATACTCACGAAAAATATCTTAATGAAAAATCTACCAAAACAAGACTGTCTACGAACATCCCTAACTTTTGAGCTTAATTCATACGTAATTGGTACTCAATTAACTGCATACAACTGTTTCGTAGTATTAAACGTTCCTACTCACCATGTTTCGTGCTTGGAATATGATATTCTAACAAAATACAATGTCACTAACTACGAGAAATGTCGTCCTTAGCTTTTCAACCACGTTATGTGTACATAACATGTGTCGTTTGTCGTTGCACAACATACACATGTTTTCGATGCGAACCGCCTCTCGTGATACGTCGTTGGCCCCCAGTGAGGGGATTTGTTAATAATTAAGGTTCCATTAAGTATAAAGTCGGTCATCGCTGGTGTGACAATCATCTTTTATTGTCATTGACTGCAATTCATTTTATTTTTGCAGTTATTTCCTTTCATATGTTCTTTTTGTTTCCCAATTATTGCTAAAAGGTTCGTAAAACTATCGGTTTAAATAAATTATCTTAACAGTATATGCATCAAAAAATATTTTTTTACATTCGAATCATTAGTTGTTAATAAAGAGAGTCTATATAACTTTTTTGAAGTGTCTGGATAAATTTACCGTTATATATCATTAGTGTGTGTGACAATGAGTCATATGTGGAATTTCCGAATCAGTGTTGTATTATTCAGTGTAACAATGACTTATTCGTGTTTAGAGATGAGAAACTGTGCGTCCCAGGCATGTGGTACCTGTGATATGTAGCAACACAGATCATGCAACACCGGTAATTAAGTTTTTACTTTTGTTTTGTTCGGTTTATATATTATTATATATCATGTCTATATTTATTACTTAAATTATTGATGCTAAATATAATGGCTCACTTTATAGCCATGTATACAATATGTTTACATTGTATATAGAATTTACAAACAAAAGGAGAAAAATATTTACAAATGCATGTGTTAAAAGCCCAAAACACCTTGTAAGGATTGCAAATAATAAAATACTTACAAATGCGAAATATTTAAATGTCCAAAACACCAGAAATTCAACCGACGCAAAACCAATATGTCCAGGTAATATCAGCCCCTACGCTGCGTTATCGTTATACGAAATTCATGGAACCAGACAAACCGCGATACGCAGGATTGAGTAACAGTAGTGTCACCTTTCAAAGTACATTTACGCCGATACGAAAGCATACTGCTATGTTCTATATACTGCAACTTTCAATGACAAGTTTGCTAAGGAACTTTGGATCTATTTGATAAATGTATTCAGTTTAAATACACTGAAACGCCCCTATATAAATGAACACCCCTCCAAAAAAAAGCCACATTTTAATTTTATTGATTTATACTGATAAGTATATGACTAACTTTTCATTGTTTTCATTAGCATAAAGTAACTGATTATGTAAAGAGAAGCTTGTCTATCAATAACCATATCTGTGTTATTACCTCAACTGTGGAATCAGAGGTCTTACTGGTCCATAAGTCACATGCATCGCATTCCTGATTCCATGTCTTTAAGCTGTATGAACCACAAATTATCGGTATGTCAGTATACAGCAACAGCCCAAACAGATAATATCAACAAGTCTTTGAATTAGTAAACGGTTGTCTTATTATGGAAACAGGATGGAGTAAAATGGGAATTATTTGACACCAACATTTATTATAATCTCGACGAAAGGTAATTTGAATTTAAATCTTTAACTACAGTGTATTTGAAATCAAATCTTAAGATTGGAATCTTTTCATTCGCATAAGTAATGTTTTATACAATGTATATATATATGACTTATAACAATGCGGTCATGGCAATTACTTTCAAAAAGGGTTTAATCGAAATAATTAATTGTACAAGAATATTGAATAAAAAACATAATATATATGCGGTCCGGAGATATATTGTAATCATAAATAATTTCAGTAGATGAAAAGTCTGGGTAGCTTTTTGCAGAGGCTAAATCCTTGTGTTGATATTATATTAAAAATTGTATTATTGTGGAACTGATCGATAGTTCAGTTTTCCATAGCCTTTACTCGCTCAGCGCGCATGCATTTAGATGCAGACCAAAATTAGCCAAATACTCGCCAAAAATATTGATGTATGAAAATATGGTCGGACCCCAAAATTTAAATAAAAAATATATAAAAATTGTGCTTCCACTTCCGTTCTGTGAAGCACTTTCTTCCTTTCTATCCAGCTCGTGCAACACAACACACAGCCAAGGACAGGTAAAGTTAATAATAAAAAAATATGCCTTGTTCATGATCTTGTCGGGAGCACGCTACATTTTCTAATGGAAAGCAAAGCTTTGTGCATAAAACTTCTAATAAAAAAATAAAAGCAGATATTCTTCATTATATGAAAAGTGAAGATTTATTGCTAAGGCATGGTAGTGCTGTTTGTCAGATGTGTATAGACCATATAAATGCAAATTTATTAAACAACAAACGAAAGTTTTCACATGTAGATGAAGTGATAACGCTGATAAACAATGGAGAATTGGAAAGTTGTGAATTACAACAATTAGTTGAAGCAATTGGGAATCGTTTAAAATTTGTCTTAGACAATGAAATTGTGA
The DNA here is from genome assembly GCA_964023205.1 of Lutraria lutraria. Classification (NCBI taxonomy): domain Eukaryota; kingdom Metazoa; phylum Mollusca; class Bivalvia; order Venerida; family Mactridae; genus Lutraria; species Lutraria lutraria. The sequence goes on along the minus strand of OZ026843.1, from coordinate 1,869,396 downwards.
AAAATACTAATTTATATAAAAGTATTAAAGAAATAGACAATGTAACAGTCAGCAATTGGCTTGAAAACACCAAACCCATTTTGTTAGGCTTTATAAGGTCACTGACCGGGTGTACGTCAATGTCGCATTAAAGAAAAGAAGTGCTTATTGCTGGAGCTATTGATAATTTATATAAAGCTAGACATTTGAATTTTATTGCTCCTTTGGCATTCTACAATAATATCATGTCATGTTACGTCAGTGGAAGTAAAATTATAACATCTATAAACAACAAACAAAATGCTGGTGGAAGTTACCAGACCATCAAAAGATGGATTTCTAATGTATCCAAAGAAATGAAACCAGTAATAAACGATGGTGACATAATAACGTTTTTCGACAACAATCAGATAATAGCTAGGAATTGGAGAGTGACATTTGGACATAAATACACAGCATCAGTGATTACCATGCTGATAAATATAACCCCCCACACGGACTCGGCCCTTCAATTTGACACCCTAATTGAGTCGAAAAAAATTGGCTATATGACCTCCAAAATGAGCCTATTGATCTCATTCAATCATATTTGCAAGACGGGGAAGATTTTTTCAATAAAGTACGAAATAAATATTTGGCTAATTTGCTGGAGAAGGCTTCAAGAGAGACCCATGTGGTAAATGGAATATTTAGAGATGTTGTAGATGAAAGAATAGAAGGTATGCTTAACTATATGATATGTAGTTGTTTGATACATTGATTTTGTTGTTTTTTAACTGATACTGAATATAACAATTAAAATTTAAATATAATGTTTATAGCATATTTATGTATATCATTATTAGTTAATCGACGCAATTTAAATTAAATGTGCGCATGTATAATGATCATATCTATATAATGATGCATTTAAACATCATACGAATGATCAAATGTTTATGTATGACAAGTAATTTAGGACCAATTCATAAAACAAAAGAGGACGACCCTTATGAGTGGGTACCGAGCATGCACGGCGAAACCCCAGATATCACAGTATGTGAACCAGCTATGACAAACCCATGTTCATATGAGTCTATAACAAAGGTTCTAAAGGTAACAGTATAAATAACACTCACTAAATAAGAATTTAAAACGATACTAAAAAGTCTTATAAAACTAATGTATTTAGAAATAAACTTAAAGACGTTTGCTACGGTTCGCTACATATAGAAAAAATTAAAACCGATCTATGACTTTTTTTTAAACTTTGCATGATCGTAGAATATGATAACAGAAACATTTTAAGCGAAAAAAATGGGGGTCATCGATCTCGTTTTTGAGTTATATGCCCTTGAATTTGGATTTTTTGCTTATTTCAGGTCATTTTAAGGGCAGATAATAAGATCAAAATTGCACAATTCATACAGTGCACATATTTCCAGAAACAACAATCTCCTTACCTGTCAATAACTTTCCTTTTTATTAAAGCACATTATGGATATGAATGGTGTGGGCTCAGAAGGAAAATGGGCCTGTGTCAGTTGCGACGGACTGCCGTACGTGCTAGGGCGACGTCTGATAGAAAGAAATGATTACTTGAAAGACGTACTTCTGATACCTGGACACGGTCATCTTGAAATGACAGCTGTGAAGGCCTGGTTTCGTTTATTGTGGGACGTCTGTCTGCAAGATCTGGCTATCATGCTTGGCTTCAAATCGCCCCGTGCCCAACTGTGTTGTAAAAACTGCACTGATCATCACACATCCTGGATGATCCTTCACATTTTTTAAAGCTACTATTGATGAAATTATAGCAACATATCTTTCGTACACAACTGTTAATAAAACAATACCATCTTTAAAAGACATGTACAAATATATTTCTGACAGTGATAATAACTTTAGATTCATTTGTGACGTAACATTAAATTTTATTCTAGCCATAATAGTTTTTAGGAGTGGTGTCAGAAGAAACAATTCAGACTACATCAATGCAGATAAATCAAAATTCTGCAAATTATTTTATGGTTTTAATCACTCAGTTTATCAAGAAATTATGTATCGAGATATTACACCAGACCCATTGTAATTGATTAGTTATAGGTCGGATTAAGTTCGTTTTCACAATTATAATTGTATTTGTTTCTTTAATCAGATTGTTGCTGACATGAGACATCAAGTGTTATTAGCCTTCTAGCTTTTTGAAAGGCTAACCTTGCAAACGTTATCATTTTTTGTAATCTATGGTCTTATTCTTATTTCGCTTGCATTATGCATCTGATTTCACCATTTTTAAATACGTATGTGAAAATAAATTATGAAGTACAGTAAGACCTCTCCAGAGCGGCCCTCTGTATAGCAACAACCTCTCTATAACAACACATTCAAAATTTGATATTTATTCTAGATTAAACCTCTGTAGATCGACAACCTGTAAACTACAGAGGTTGTACTGTAGTTAAAACAAGATGTATAACAGACTTGTCAAATCCCAGACAGAGAGGTAAACAAGTTATCAAAATAGAAATGATTCTATATTTTTATCATTATATACAATTCAATTTACTTTAAAGATGTGTTATTGTATGTACATATTTATCATATGTTTCAGATAAAGACACGAACAGATATTGCATTGTCTAAATCAAACGAAAATGATAAGATATATCAAAGAGATATTACCACTGAAGTGATGGAGTAGAGAGTTAAGTTAAGAACGTCTGAATACCTGACAAATCTAGGGGGGGGGGGGGACAGTAAGTGTGATTGTTAATGTGTCAATTTAAACGATAATAAACGATTATTTCAATATTATTAATCAAATGATTATCTATCAGGTTGTTTATGAAATGCCACTATATAATCAAAATAATTGAAATTATTATATGTTTGAGAAGTCATTGTTCACTGTCTGGTGTAAGCCTGACAACAGGATTACTTTCTTTTCAAACCACCTGCAATAATAACATAGAGGAATACCTGAATGGCATCAAAGATGGAAATGCGCCAGGAAAAAAAATTAGATCCAGTATTCGTTACACCTTATGACAGAAGTAATTTCCATGACATTGAGAAAAAAAACAAATAACAAATATAATTGAACAAATGATAAGAGATATTCAAAAAAATAATTACCCAGACGAAGCTTTGGTGTTACAGTCACAGTTGAAGGATATTAAAAGTACGTGCATTCATATTTGATCATATTTATTTTTTAAATCTATTTATGTTCTGGGCAAAAATATTTAATATTTTTAAAATCAGTCTCTTTCTTTGCAACATTTCCTATACAGATAGACTGTACCCAATAGTTACACCTCTGCCTCTTTTTTATTGAATCTTTGCGGCAAACTTTACATAGTTCTATTTCCTTTTCGACCTTGAGTCTCGAAGACTTTACAGTATCCTCAGTACCATTGTTAAAATGAGGCTCTGGAGCCTCTCCATAGACTTGAATTTCGATTTCATTCTGAGCTTCGAAAGTATATGTTGATTGGGCATCTGATCTACACCTATGTATAAACAATGTAGAACTTACTTTTAGTGTCATGCAGTAATAACCGAACATTTACATTTAATGGTAATTTAGTGTGACTGCATTTGTGTATAGTAAATACCATTTTTATTAAACGAGTTGACTAAACAATATGTTTTTGTCAACGAGTTTAATAAAAATGGTTAGGAATGAGCACGAATGTAAGATTATATTTATCACATAACCGTAAAAACGATCACAGAAAATGAAACAGACTATAGGATGACCTTTATACAAGACGTCTAGTGCAGACTGTTCAATACTGTGCGCTACCGCAAAAAAGTAGTGCATGTTTCTATTAATCGCTTGGCAATAAAATGCAAGATAAAAGACATAAAATCGTTATTTTATTTACACAAACATAATTTTATTCATATTATGAATATTAATCATGAAAAATCGAAAGTCGGCCATGTTTACAAATATCGTAGTAGCGTAGTAATACAAAATATGCAAATGTGGTGATTTGGCTAATTTGAATGTTTATTGCACGGTTTGGCAGTGCCGAACGATATTTCCGGCACGGGTTTACGGCATTCCTGGACCGCAGGTTATGTGATAACATTCAACGCGTATACATATGCGAAATTGTAAAATATTGTGAATTTCAAGTAAAGAATAACGAATTAACTACCGTATAATACAGTTTATAAAACATTTTCCCGTTTTCCTGGTAGCGTGGGAACCCTGGTTCCGAAGTTGTCATTTTATTAGAGAATTCAACAGCTGAGGACATTTGGTAAGCACACACTTTAGTAGTAATGCCTTCTTCAAAATGGTGGGTTTACGTTTATGCAAATTTTGAGCACGTCTCTGTCGACACGATTCCACTATGGTGTGCTTTTGCACGATGTGGTTGACCCCTGGATTATTTCTCTTGCTTGTCTGCAAAATCAAATAAATTGTAATACAATTTCTGCTTTTTATTTTCACGAAGTAGTGCTCATTTTCCATTTAGAAAGGTATTTATAAAAACAATAATAATCAAACTACATGTACTAATTATTGATTGTTATAAAATAACAATCTACATGTTTCATTGTCACTGAATGTTTCATGATATCACTATAACTGCAGTTATTGCACATATGTAATTGATAAGTGTTCTATTATTTGTAGGTAAAGAAGAAGATTCGAGTGATGATGATGATGAATGATGTTATTTAATTGCTTTAAAGTTTATTCTTCTAAGTTCTGGTAAATGAATTTATCAATTGATAAATGAAATATCAAACATACCATGATATCATGTTTTTCTATATGTAGTGTTGCACGAGCTAGATAGAAAGGAAGAAAGTGCTTCACAGAACGGAAGTGGAAGCACAATTTTGATATATTTTTTATTTAAATTTTGGGGTCCGACCATATTTTCATACATCAATATTTTTGGCGAGTATTTTTACAACACCTTGTACTAATTAAAACAAAAAATACCGTTCAACATGATCGTTTTTTTATCATCAACCTCAGCTGAAGTTTCATTTCCATAACAGATACAACTATTGCGAAAAAGACCACGTTTCAAAACTACCCATAAACGACTATATTGCAGGTAATTTTCAGAATTCACACCTTTTTCCAAGTAATTTCTCGCCAATGCGGAGTCTGAAACAGTGTTTGTAATGCCGTGATGATATTGTCAGTGAAAATTGAAATTGCATACAGTTCGTCTAAGTTCGATAGTTCGGATAAACATGTAAAGTAAGTGAATTTAATATTATTTCTTATATATTGTATAGCTTGATGGAGCTATTATAGCTTGTTTAAGCTATTATTGCCAGAAAAGAAGTGGTCCTCAACCTGATAAAAGCTTACCTGATCCATCCGGTGAGCTATAAAGTATTAATTTCTGTAGACATTTCAGAGTGATTTATATATATTTCACGATCAATCATTTTCTATCATGGAAACCTACAAATATTATATTTTAAATTATATTAGGTTTTCAAAATTTGTCCGCCCCATTTGGAGATAATAATTTTGGACATTAGACAGCTAATACCTTAAAAGATTACAAAAAAACACTAACTGACCCACTGCCACCAACAAAATGGAAAGAAAAAAACATATGTCTAAGGAATGGAACAGGGGATCTAAACAAGAGAAAATATTAAATCTCTTAAAAGAGATTTTAACATCACCAACAATTTAGGCGTGTCTAGACTTTAAATAATGAACCATTCATGTTGCATACATGTGCCTTAGGGATAGAATTAGGTGCTGTTCTATATCAAACACAAGTTCATAAAAGGAAAGTAAGTGTATACACCAACAGACGTTTACAAAGATTAGAGAGAAACTCAGCCTTTGAATTAGAATTAATAACTTTTCAATGGCTTATAATGGGTACATTTTGAGATGATTTAATGAAGAAGAACTTCATGGACTGTACAGACAAAACATAATCACTCAAATACTTACAGTAGCGTAATTAGGTGCTACTGGCTAGCGTTGGCCGACAGCTGTAGGATAATTTGAATTTGGTATTATATATGATCTATGTTCTCCCATGCAATATATTGCTTATGCTGAAGCATTGCGTGTCGTTTTGTGATATCACAGATGACACAAGTACATCTATGGCACAAAGAGAAGCATTGACAGGTAAGGAAATGTCAGATGGAAGATTCTATCATTTAGGAAATAGATAATCGTGCCATTTACAAAATGTCAGAAGAAATTAAGAAATAATACTTAATTTGGACATTACGAGATTATATTAAGGACACTTTGTAGCCATGTAAGATTGCAAAAAGTCAGAAATCAACCAGAAATTGGTACTAACAGATATGAAGGAACCGTTATTGAAACTTAATGAGCTGATAAAAAGAATAGAACAACATACGATTGAAAATACACCATCCAAGAGTACAACCAATTATAACCAACAGTTATTGATGAAACATAAAGACATGTTTTCTACAGGAGACACAGACTTAGGAAGATGCAACAAAATGAAGCATAGGATACACCTAGAAGATAACACAATTATTATATTTTAGTAAATGACTCTCTGAATTTTGGTATTGCTTTTATATTAAGATAAGATTTGAATTAAAACATTCCAGCTATTTCTTTATAGAATGAAGCCCTAGTAGATGTCTCTTATCTTTTGCTCTACTTTGAATTCAGTTAGCTATTCATCTTACAGTCATGCATAGATAATTATGTTCATGTACATGTTTAATTATTTGTTGTCACTATCTTGTCAGTCATTATTCAGTGTATAATATACTTTTTGCAGCATGCACGAATACTTAGGTGTGTTTCAGTGTTACGGCGGCTTCAGCATTAGTTAATGCATTTTAGTTTTAAAAAAGTAGCAAACACAAATTCAAATGTCTTTAACAAAGTGTTCACTTGAAAACAATCGATTATTTCAATTGAGAATGCTGTCGCAATGCCATGCACAAACAACATCGTTATGGTGAATAATTAAGTCGTGTTCAATAAAACTGGTTAGGCAGAAACAACACCAGTAAATCATATAGCGTCATGCTTACGTACTTTTGGAATCTCTAGACCTTTGAGAGTAGCTTAACTTCCAGGATATAAAAGTGGCACTGCGGAAGGAAACTGTTAACCGATTTGACGATATCATTCTACGAAAAAGAACGTCCATAATAATTTAAATTTGTTTAATATATGTTCCTTTCTTATTGTGTACAGACAGTTTAACAATCCGAAGGCATACTACATGCAAATAGATCCGATTTTAGGTACTATGCCAGCAGTATGTAATATACTAAGTCTTACATCTTTATAAATATTTTATAGATATGAATATGGGAAAGCATGCACTAAACACAGATTGATTAAAATGTAGAATTACAAATACGAATGTATGTGATCAGTTTTAGTTGACAGATGTATGCAGTATTTTAGTTCCTGAATTGCACGGAAAAGATGCGAGAAATTATTGTCAGTTTTGTTTTTTATTCGTAATGTTAGCATTGTAAGATAGGAAATTCACAAGAAGAATGTACTTGTATTTACCTAATGTAAACATACTATATAGTTTGCTTCTCTCGTACTTGAAGAAATGGCCTAATTTTATTAGGTGGGAGACACGTGCCTATTTATATCATGCATTTCGATTTAATGATTAAAGAGAATAAAACTACTCGCCAGGGACGAAAACATTCGTACAACCATGACTAACTTATTAGACAAAAAACTGACCGCAGACTGAGTTCTATACATCTTATATGATTAACATTATTCAAATGTACGTATGGTCAAGCATTTCCATTGTTATTCTGTTTGGATAAAGTATCGAAGATTTAAAACGTGCAGGGGTGTAAAAATCCACTCGTCCGCCCGTATTTGCGACTAAGTTTCATGGTCGGACGAGCGATATTTCAAATAACAGTCGTCCGACCGGACGACTAAGTTTCATAGTCTCAATTAATCTTAAGTTTTTGCAAGAATAAGTTTTCGATCGGTAAATAAATCATGTTCACCAAACGCTTTACTTTAGCAAGGGAGGTAAATATGCCTAGCTATCGTCATAGCAACGCTCTTGGTCGGTCAAGTAGCGAAAAGTGCGTAGACTGGTATGCAGTGTTGCACCGTCTACCGCATTTTTCATGGTAGATTTTTCGAGTTCGGAACACAGTCTAAGTTTGTCACGTCATGTCGTCTGTCATTACAAAGCAGATGCAATTAAAATCCGTCTCCCGAGTCTTGTATGATATTTTAAATTGACCATGACGATGCATGTTGTTTGTTTGCATCTATCAACACCAATTTTAATTGCCCCAAGCTGTGATTCTGCGTCATTGGAATTTAATAAAAATCTACGGTGCTGGTCGTATTTCCGAAAATCGCTATACACTTTACTTGATATTCACATGTCTTGATAGTATTTATTGAATATTAACTACAATATAATGTTGCATTAAGCATTATGACCAACAAAAAATTTAAGACTCGTTAATTTTCAAAAACGGTTGTTACACTTATATTTCCATGAAGTATATAAATTTCGGACGAACATTTTCGGATAACAGCACCACATGGTGAAACCGTGCGTCATCTAAAAGGTGTTTAATGTGAACCTGTAATTGCGGTATCTTATCTTCGATGTGACGAGTAGAAAACAATATTTCCACACCCCTGTTATAAGCAATATGATGTAACATTGTACAGATGTGAGCAAAGTTAGAAAAAATGTGAGGACGACCAAACTTTATGTAAGCACGACCAACATTTTGCATTTAGTCGTCCTGCAGGACTTGCTAAAGTAAAGCGTTTGGTGAACATGATTTATTTACCGATCGAAAACTTATTCTTGCAAAAACTTAAGATTAATTGAGACTATGAAACTTAGTCGTCCGGTCGGACGACTGTTATTTGAAATATCGCTCGTCCGACCATGAAACTTAATCGCAAATACGAGCGGACGAGTGGATTTTTACACCCCTGAATTAATTGTCATGCTGTTTGGTCACATAACTAGTATCTCTGCCATCTCTTCTAACCATCGGGCGGAACAGATAGAAGAGCTTCTAAAATTAGAAGATGACTAATCGAACTGTTAGGAAGACCTCTGCCTCTTCCGGTAGCTCTTCCGTTTGACCAAACGAACCGGCCTTTCGTTTTATGTCATCATTTCTTCTCCATTTTGTTAACCAAGACTATGATATACAAAAAATGTGCTACAGATGTTATATTTGAATTAGGAATTTTATACGCGTTTGTGACATTGTAAAAAGTTGAATCACGACGTAAGATTATACATGGATTAAATTTGAATTTTACTGTTTTTTTTCTCCCTTCAGGTGTATTTTCCATTCCAATTAGATGATGAGCCGCGGTTTTGGTTGCTGAATTTGTCACCCTTCACTCCGTGTTCGATTCCCGGCCGCGGTAGGTCATAGCCTACTATGAAAATTTGACATCAATATCGATTTTCCTCCACATGTTTGAGACATTGTCGTTCCTCGTGGAAGGGTTAAGTGTATGCTTACTTATAGGAAAACAATATAAAGTTTTTCTATAACGCAAATATTCACAGACATTAAAATGAAAAAAAAAATCAATCATACTGACAATATGTAGCATGTCATCATTGGTGATTTAATCAGAAAATAATAAATGACAAAATACTAATATGTTTTGAGAACCTTGTCCATCTCAAATTCGAAGCTGTGTATCACTCATCTTGTTCTAAACACGGAATAAAGAAACACATTAGTAAAATAAAAACTTGCGTTTGCGACACCTCCGTATAAAACCACCTTGTGAAAAGTGATATATTTTTAGAAAATCGTCATTAATTATTATTAATTTCCTCAAGGATGGATATTGTTCACATGTTTGACTGTACATGTCCTTGCTTTTTTTCTAGAATAAAATTGCCATTTCATGCCTTTATGCTATTTAAAGCAAGCGTTCAATGTAATTTGCTTTTTTTTATCAACATAAGTAATGTTTATGTTTGTGAAGTTGGCGGCCTGGCGGCGTGAAGTTGGCGGCATAGCGGCCTGGTGGCGTGAAGTTGGCGGCCTGGCGGCCTAGCGGCGTGAAGTTGGCGGCCTAGAATTTTATACCCCCAATCGCCCAGAAATTCATCAGAATCACATTCTACATGCATTAGAAACTATTTTGGGCGGAAAAAGTCGCAAAAATTCATTTTTTCATAGTTACGCCGCTAGGCCGCCAACTTCACGTTTTCAGCGGCCTAGCGGCCTAGAATTTTATACCCCCAATCGCCCAGAAATGCATCAGAATCACGTTCTATGAGCATTAGAAACTATTTTGGACGGAAAAAGTCGCAAAAAATCACTTTATCGTAGGTACGCAATTTCGCCGAAAACTTAGTTTTTTCACCGACCCGGAATATTAAACACCCAATCACTCAGAAATGTATCAGAATCACATTTCAACGAAACTTTGCATGGATGTTCCTTGCATGAAGCTCTACCAAAGTTTTAAGTTAAAATATAATTTCATTAAAACTCATGGCAACCAATAGGAAAAACTTTAAAAATCTTCTTGTCCAAAACCACGGGCCTAGAGCTTAGATATTTTATGTGTAGCATTGTCTAGTGCACTTCGACCAAGTTTGTTCAAATTATTGCCTTAGGTTCAAAATTGGCCCCACCCCAGGGGTCACTTGATTTTACAAAGACTTATACTGGGAAATTTTTAAAATCTTCTTGTCAGAAACTACAATGCCTCAAGTTTATATATTTGGTGTGTAAAATTGTCTAGTGGACCTCTTCCAAGTTTTTTATTAAAATTATTGCCTTAGGGTCAAAATTGGCCCCACCCCAGGGTCACTTGATTCATATAGGCTTATATAGGAAAATTTAATCTTCTTGTCAGAATCTGCAATGCATAGAGCATAGATAGTTTGTATGTAGCATTATCTAGTGGACCTCTTACAAGTTTGTTCAAATTATTGCCCTGGGGTCAAAATTGGCCCTGCCCTTTACTCCAATCTATTTAGGAAAATTGAAAAAATCTTCCTTGTCCGAAACCACAAGACATAGAGCTAAGATATTTGGTATGAGGCATTGTCTAGTGGACCTCTACCAAGTCTGTTAAAAGTATGGCCCAGGGTGAAAATTAGCCCCGCCCCGGGGTTCACATGATTTATATAGGCTTATATTGGAAAACAAGAAAATCTTCTTGTCCTAAACTTCAAGGCCTAGAGCTTACATGTATTGTGTGTAACATTGTCCGGTGGTCATCTACCAAGTTGGATTAAATTTTTGCTGTAGGGGCAAAATTGGCCCCGCCCCAGGGTCACTTAATTTAACAACAAAGGCTCATGATAATTGTTCTAAGAGTCTTTTTATCTGGTGAGCGATATAGGGCCATCATGGCCCTCTTGTTTAATAGCGTTTGGCAAAAGTGGACAAAAATAGCATTCAAAATATGTAAATATTTGCGATCTTCTATTTCGAATCCGTCCGAGCCACGTTATCCTTAACATTCCATAACCATTTCTAGACATATAACTCGCCGACCATCTAATTTATAGTCGTGTGTCATAATTTTGTTTCAGTTTATCGAGAGCATTATTCCATAAAAATCGAAAATAATTTTGAGAAGAGATAACTGGAGATAAAATTATTTTTGTAAAAAAAAAACCAAACACGTCATCGGCTTATTTCTACGTCCCGGTAACTCCATGTTTGTCGATATTGTGATATGTGTATCCTATTTTCGTCTCGAATATCTCTTTACAATGAACATACTTACCTGCTTCTAGACCTTAGACGCTTATTAACGCTTAGCTTAAAAAATCCGATTTTCTTAAAATGGAAAAAATGACATACGTGTTTGTATAAATAAGCCTATCCATTATTGTGAGCCGAGTAAGTGTTCTTTTATTTGATATGATTATGTAGTTTTTCATGGTGCAGTGCATCATGCTGGGTACTAGGTTGGTGGAAAGTGGATGTAATTGTACGATATGGCATTGAATGCCATCGACGACCTACAAAAATATAATCACGTGGAAATAAATTACCTCCATGAAATATCCACTTAATACAAAGAAACACAATACAATATGGCTTCCATTGTTTATAGAAACACATAAATTAGAATTCTGAAACATAAGATTAATTAGAAACTCCATGATGATAACATTCATCTGTCTAGGAGTGTTCTTGATCAACATTATACGTCAAATAACAGGATATAACAGTTTTCAAACGGCACCCTTCTGTAAGTTATTTCCTATCAAGTGTCATGACTTTTCTGTGAAAGGTCTAAAAATCTTCAACATATTTATAAATAGGCAATACTCATTGAATACTGGTATACAAATTGATTGACATTTTTTTATCACTGGGTTCGCACAAAATGCTTTAAATGTCTTAGATAAATGCAACCCGCAAACATTGAAACCACCATGATTAAAATGACTGCACGAAGTCCTTCCATTAAATAATTCATGTTTATATTATTTAAAACATTTCAGTTTGATAGAATCTTTAAATTTGTAAACAAATAATATATTTACAAACCGCATTAATTGGTTTGTATCATGATATTCGGTGTGTATTTAAAATGTTTTGGTTTTAGGGACGCCCAGTGTTTGGTATGTACACGTTTGTACTTGATAGTAGCACCTTCAAGTTCTTGTCGTTACATACGTACATATTTTGTTAAAGCCCCATCAGCTTTTTGCTGTAGAAAATTATATGCAAAAATATTTAATTGCTGATATTATCCAAAGGTAATTATTACCGACGAATCAAGCCTTTTTCGTCTGAAAACACTCATTTCACTGTGATTTTTGCTTTTGTAAACTTGAAATATGTAGAGCGCGTGACACGTCACTTTACTTCGGTGTGCATAGCACGACTGCGGATAAACACAGGTGTTCTATAAATAGCATTTATTTCAATGATATTGAAAAAAATACGATAGTGGTTTCGGAAACATTTTTTCTTGCTATAAAGTATGCACGGGAGGAAAACACACCGGATTCCTCTGTTATAGAACAAGCAGAAACAATTAAGACCAATGCATTCATAAGCTTATGGGAAGTAGGTAAATATCCTTCGGACAAATTTTCTGCTCTGAAATTGTTTGACAATATATTCTGACCTGTGGTGTTCTTGGTACGACGCATGGCAACTGCATTCGATAAAACGATTGTAATGATAATAAGGAAGTACAAACACATAAATTATCTATTACATTAATGCAATATCACATAGATACCATATTACAAAATACCCCAATACAAGAATATTACTATACCACTTTATCTCTCACGATTGATATATACGTTATAGTACGTTGAGGAAACATTTTCACGTAATTCAATCATTAAATATAAACTAATTATAAACTAGACAGAAGCAATGTGAGACAGAACAATATTACTCATAGGTATATTTGATACTGTAAAAACATTTTAAAAGTACTTTTCGTGCATGAAAGAGACTGGATGAGAATCTAAATTTGTAGTCAGTTGACATTTAATATCCTTATCTACTTGTCGTCCAGACGAAATAACTGTTTAATGACAGACAGGCCATTTATAAGGACATATTGTCTATAATATCCTAACTTAAGTAGAAGTTAGAGGAATTTCAATAACACTTATTGCCAAATGCTTTCATGCAATTGTAAAGCATGATTGCAACTAAATCTTTATGTATTTATTATGTGCACAAGTGAACCACGTATGGCTATTTCAATAAATTGTATTACTGGTAGAGACGCAAATTTGATTGATAAAAGCGATTGGACCAATCAGTTTGTGCAAATCAGAATAAATTACATAAACACTTCAGGAATTTCTGGGGAAGTCTATTTTGGTGTACACGTGCAGTCAAACCAGTAAACAAAGATCACTTTCGGAAAATGTGGCCAAATGACATTTATTCACATGATGGTCTTTGTTCGGAGGTGTAAGCTAGTACAGGTTTGATTGTATATTATGTTTCATGTTCTCTCTAATAGCTGTACGTCTGTAAGCATTTGTAAAGATATCCACGGAATCAAATGGTAAATGAGATTAGTAATTGTCTATTTAAAGTCCCATGAGCTTTTTGCTATATAAATAATATATGCAAAAAACAAACATTTGCTGATATTATTCCAAGATAATTATTACCGACGAAACAAGCTATTTTTCTTCTAAAAACACTCATTTCGCTGTGACTTTTGCTTTTGTAAACTTAAAATATATAGAGCGCGTGACGTCACTTAATGTCGTGTGCATAATATGACAGCGGGAAAACACAGCTGATCTGTAAAATTTAATAGTATTTTTCTAGACGAATTATACTTACGAGTATTTGTTTATTATAGCTGTTTGCGAGTACTTACCGTAGTGTCTATTACTATTTTGGCTAATCCTGGCCATTTGATTGGCTAACAGTGATTTCGGTCATTTTTGATTGGTCAATCATTGGACTGGCTATTCGTCGTGTTACCTGTCATGTTTGACTGAATCTGTTCGTTTGCTCTGCTATTGAAACGTAAGTAAGTAATGTAGGCATCGTTCTATGATGTTAACTCGGCATATTATCGGAAACAACATTAGATGTAAGTTTAATGTGGTTGTATCATATCAGACTTTGGTGTATTTGGTAGTATTTAGGGTGTACTTTATTCCATTGATGTATGTTATGGTAATACCATGTACGTGTATATACATGAATGTATTGTTTGTCAAATACTCATGATTGTCAAAATATGTGTATTATCTATAACTTGTAAATATGTTATACTCTCCACAATGGAGGAATGAATAAAGTAGACGGTCAATATCCTTTAGGAAAAAGCAAATTCATACAAAAAACTTAAACCATTGCTTCTTGTAATTCGTCTACCTATAACGTTTCGTTATAGTTTTTCTTGACAATGTTTAAAAATACGATATTGGTTTTGGACACAATTGTTCTTGCTATAAAGTATGCACGGGAGGAAAACACACCGGATTCTTCTGTTATAGAACAAACAGATACTATTAGGACCGATAAATGTATATGGGACTTTAATTGATACGTTGTGCCACACCTGCAAATGTACTCATGAGCGTGACAGTTTTAGTGTAAACTTTCGTAAAAGTGTATATATATATTCACTACGGAACTACGTAAATTTTGACGCCATTTTATTATTAATGCCCTGATGACGAAACCGGTCGGCTATTGAATTATATATAATGCCTAGTTATTTTTCATTATAAATTTGCTTGACTCGGATATTTTTTAACATTATATATATATTCACGTATATAAATAATTAATACATCAGGAGCTGATTAAGCCTTGTAATGACATCTAGAATACACTCTTTTTCAACCAGGGAGGAGGGGTATGCGTGCGGGATATGTCAGGAGAGGATGGGTCAGTGATCAAGTTATCCAATCTCTTCATATTACCTTTTCACAAGGAACCGGCTACTTCTCATGTGGAGGAAAATTGACATTATTGCCAAATGTTCATGGAAGGGTATAACCTGCCGCGACCGGAAATCAAACCCGGATCGCGTGACCAATCCAGCCGGCCCACTAACCACTGGACCACGACTCATCAGAGAAATGTCTGAACAACAATGTTGCTGTAAATCACAGTTAGGACATGTCTTGTATGAGCATTTAGGTACAATTGCTTTCAATCACAATAGTTGAATATCCTGTAGATTCTGTTAAAACCAGTCAAATGGATTCTGCCATTAAATAATGACAGATAACCAAAGTCAGACGCCGTCTGATCGGTATTGCACAAACTTCGGAAACGTCGATAGAACATGCCACAAAGCATTTATAAAATCTTTTTTTTCTTGCGTTTCCATGACAAATAGGATTTGTTCAATGAAATAAATTGACAGCTAAATAATAAGCTATCTACATTAGATTTCATCTTTAGAATAGACATATATACGCTCTCCAAGATACTGACATATATACTCTCTCCATGATACTGACATACATACGCTCTCCGTGATACTGACATACATACTCTCTCCATGATACTGACATATATACGCTCTCCATGATACTGACATATATACGCTCTCCATGATACTGAGATACATACTTTCTCCATGATACTGACATATATACTCTCTCAATGATACTGACATATATACACTCTCCATGATACTGACATACATACTCTCCCCATGATACTGACATATATACTCTCCCCATGACACTGACATACATACTCTCTCCGTGATACTGACATATATACTCTCCCCATGACACTGACATACATACTCTCTCCATGATACTGACATACATACTTTCTCCATGATACTGACATACATACTTTCTCCATGATACTGAGATACATACTCTCTCCATGATACGGACATACATACTTTCTCCATGATACTGAGATACATACTCTCTCCATGATACGGACATACATACTTTCTCCATGATACTGACATACATACTTTCTCCATGATACTGACATATATACTCTCTCCATGATACTGACATATATACTCTCTCTCAATGATACTGACATATATACTCTCTCTCCATGATACTGACATACATACTCTCTCTCCATGATACTGACATACATACTTTCTCCATGATACTGACATACATACTTTCTCCATGATACTGAGAAACATACTCTCTCCATGATACGGACATACATACTTTCTCCATGATACGGACATACATACTCTCTCCATGATACTGACATACATACTTTCTCCATGATACTGACATACATACTCTCTCAATGATACGGACATACATACTTTTTCCATGATACTGACATTTATACTCTCTCCATGATACTGACATACATACTTTCTCCATGATACTGACATACATACTCTCTCCATGATACTGACATACATACCCTCTCCATGATACTGACATATATACTCTCTCCATGATACTGACATACATACTTTCACCATGATACTGACATACATACTCTCTCCATGATACTGACATACGCTCTGCATGATACTGACATATATACTCTCCCCATGATACTGAGATACATACACTCTCCATGATACCGACATATATATTCTCTCCATGATACCGACATACATACTCTCTTCGTGATACTGACATATATACCCTCTCCTCCATGATACTGACATACAAACTCTCTCCATGATACTAACATACATACTCTCTCCATGATACTGACATACATACTCTCTCCATGCTACTGACATGTATACTCTCTCAATGATACCGACATATATAATCTCAACATGATACTGACATACATACTCTCTCCAAGGTACTGAGCTATATACTCTCTCAATGATACCAACATATATACTCTCTTCATGATACTGACATATATACCCTCTCCTCCATGATACTGACATACAAACTCTCTCCATGATACTGACATACATACTCTCTCCATGATACTGACATACATACGCTCTCCATGATACTGACATATATACGCTCTCCATGATACTGACATACATACTCTCTCCATGATACTGAGCTATATACTCTCCATGACACTGACATACATACTCTCTTCATGATACTGACGTGTATAGTCTCTCAATGATACTGACATATATACTTTCTCCATGATACTGACATATATACTCTCTCTCCATGATACTGACATATATACTTTCTCCATGATACTGACATATATACTCTCTCCATGATACTGACATATATACTTTCTCCATGATACTGACATATATACTCTCTCCATGATACTGACATATATACTTTCTCCATGATACTGACATATATACTCTCTCCATGATACTGAGCTATATACTCTCCATGACACTGACATACATACTCTCTCCATGATACTGACGTGTATAGTCTCTCAATGATACTGACATATATACTCTCTCTCCATGATACTGACATATATACTCTCTCTCCATGATACTGACATATATACTTTCTCCATGATACTGACATACATATTCTATCCATGATACTGACATGTATACGCTCTCCATGATACTGACATATATACTTTCTCCATGATACTGACATATATACTCTCTCCATGATACTGACATATATACTATCTCTATGATACTGACATATATACTCTCTCCATGATACTGACATATATACTCTCTCCATGATACTGACATATATATTCTCTCCATGATACTGACATATATACTATCTCTATGATACTGACATATATACTCTCTCCATGATACTGACATATATATTCTCTCCATGATACTGACATATATACTATCTCTATGATACTGACATATATACTCTCTCCATGATACTGACATATATATTCTCTCCATGATACTGACATATATACTATCTCTATGATACTGACATATATACTCTCTCCATGATACTGACATATATATTCTCTCCATGATACTGACATATATACTCTCTCCATGATACTGACATATATACTCTCTCCATGATACTGACATATATACTCTCTCCATGATACTGATATATATACGCTCTCCATGACACTGATATACGTACTATCTCCATGATACTGACATACATACTCTCTTCATGATACTGACAAATATACCCTCTCCATGATACTGAGATATATACTCTCTCCATGACACTGACATATATACTCTCTCAATGATACTGACATACATACTCTCTGCCTGATACTGACATATATACGCTCTCCATGATACTGATATACATACTCTCTCCATGATACTGACATATATACTATCTCTATGATACTGACATATATACTCTCTCCATGATACTAATATATATACGCTCTCCATGATACTGAGATATATACTCTCTCCATGGCACTGACATACATACTCTCTCAATGATACTGACATACATACGCTCTCCATGATACTGACATATATACGCTCTCCATGATACTACTAAATCTGGTCAATGCTACCATGCTTATTGTTAGGAAATGCTATTGCGAGACATGGAATGAATATCTGTAATGGTTTTCTAAACAAGAAGTAAAGCTTGTAATTGAAATGATTGGGGACTTCCACGGATCAAACACACAGTAATTTGTACACAAGGGTTACGATTTCCGAAATGACAGTTTCCACACGAAGTAAATTGAACACTACGTAACATTATGCAAAATTCACACATATTTCTACTTACTAGTGTCTACAGATAGCTAATACATTATAAATGATATAAATAACTAAGAAGCAGTGTCACAATTCAAAACAAAGAGGCAAAACATTTATCTTTATGATCAATTTTGTTTAGCCGAACCTGACCAGCCGACACCAAATCAACCAGTATTGTTGCGTGCTATATATATGTAGCACGACGTGTGTATATGTCAGTATATCAAAGGGTAGCGTTATATATACTGGCTGTACAACTCTTAAAGCAACTATAGATCTATAAAGTTATGCAACTTTGAACTCAGGGATATCAATAAAGCTACAAAAACTGTATAAAGGCTTCAAATAAATAATGTTTATTGTGCATAAACAAAATAAGGTTTGCATGTAATGGATAAACACACACAGCCAAATAACAACAGTACTGAACAGGAAAAATACCTCAATGTGCTGCTTTGAAAAATCCTAAACGAAGACTTAAAAATTCGATGAAGACGCAAGTGGCTTTCCACAGAATACGTATAGCGAACCAACGACCCGTGACGGTAGACAATAATACAATGTCGAGTTTGAATAAAAATCGATGTAGAATCTATTATAATAATAAACCTGAAGCTTGGACGTGATTATTTTCGCTTAATTTCTGAAGCTCAAGGATATTTTACAGTAAAATATCGTAAAGTTGTATCAGCATTAGTATTCTGCTTACTGGTAAAATCTTTTGTTGAAACTGACGTGGATTTCCGATCTTACATTTCTGGCCAAAACTGAGCTCCCGAGGAATTTTCGGAGCACTTATATACTAGCAGACTCACCCACAACCAAAATTACGGGTGAAATGGGTTAAATCAACCAATTTGGTTGATTTCTTGGGAAAACAGGCGGAACGCTCACAACCATTCACCCATAAACGGACGCGTCAACCAAAAATGGGCGTTCCACCCAAGCGTATCAAAAGACCGTTAACTTGATAAAACTTAAATAATCTAAGTAGGAAAAATACTAAGACCAACAATATATGATTATACAATCTGTTTCTGTTTAAATTATACCTTAAATTGACCATTTAAAGTACGTTTCCTCGTTTGGCAAAACATTCCTTTTCGTTTATTTACTTAAGCACAGTTCGTTACTAAGAACAGTGACCATAGTAACAACCCATAATGCAACAGTTAACATGGCGCTGATGATAAGAATTTTTACTCGTGTGTTAACAAACTATGACTGAAAACTTACAATATTCAAGGGTTTAAACAACAATGACTTAGAAAAATGAAGTGAAAATAATATCTTTACGTAAAGGATTAAGATTTAATTCATGGAGCAAACTGTCATAGGAATAAATCGACTGGAAAGTCATGGATTTTAGCGACGTAGATGTCAAGGAAAAGTTAAACAATCAATGTAGAGTTAAACCCGGTTTCAATGCATGTTTAAATGGACTAATGTGTTTTGAAATCTAACCAAATCACTGTCCATTATGCATTTAATGGCTGGGAAAAATCGTCAGCATTAGACTAAACATGAAAACATATGAAAAAAGTTCACTCACAAAATTTAAACACTGTTGAAGTTAACCTTAACGAGAAACATGGGGTGTATCAGTATTATCATACTACATGCACATTTAAACACTAGGGACATGAACATTTCAGGTAATTTCAGCAGCCATTAGATAAATATTTTTCATACATGTAATAACATTATAGACAGTGTTATATTTAAGCACTGTGAACTATATGCCCCGACATATGCTCTAAGACTTGTGCTACGTTAATATTTCCATTGATATGTGTGCCTTTTTAAAGACATATCCTAGAGTAACTTTTCACGCGGAGAATTTTCTTTTTTTTTCAGAGATGTACTTTAATATATTATAAACATAAAACAGTGTTTAAAAGTATGGGTCACCATGTCTGTTTTGGAATTACACGCGTTTTTAAATACCATATATTTCTATCTTGGATTGATGCAAAGATGTCAGACATTAAACAACATAAAACCTTAAATAATATCACAGACTCAGCAATTCTTTTTCATATCCCTGTAGAAAATATGTCCTAACTATTACTGAATAAAAAAACTGACATATGTAAGATAATATTCAAGAAAATATGAAATTTGTGTACAAACGACCATGCCAGAAGCGTGCAAAAATACCAAAAATTTGAACATTTTAGCTCATAAAAAAATCTAGCGCGGAAGAAGTTTTTATTTTTCCAGAACATATAGTTTAGCATATGTAGTTTAAAATAAAAGAAAGAAATGCATATTATGCAATAATAAACTGGTTAAATACTAACTATCATAAAAGTATTAATATCTGTGCTCAGTTTGTATGTGCGATGAGAAACGTCTTTAAGACAAAATAGTGCTTTACAGATATATTATCATTTTTGTGCAAACGTTGTGAATAAGGAAATAAAATGAGCGTAAAATGACGATTTTTTAATCGTGAACAAAATGCTGTCGGGAAAATGATACTGGCAGTAACGGTAATGGTGTATGTTTATAGAATTGCCAATTCATACAACCTGATATACTAGTAGTCAAGCAAGCTATATTATTTTTCGCGATGTTTTCGGTTTTGACAAGATACCGAAAGGGTCGAGTTGTGAAAATGACTAATAATTTCTGAGGCCGAAATCGGCAGGTTTGTTAAATTTTGAAATGTGTATTTTGAGTAAACTAGCCAGATAGTTTGTAAATATTTTACCGGGCTTTCATTAATTGATTTAGGCTTCAAAATGATATCAATTTGATTGCTATTCGAGATGCTTCAGTTCCAGGGCATGCCCCTTAAAAGAGTGGGCACTCTGGAAACTAACTTACAATTTTCTACTTAATTTGCTCTATAACATTTAACTTATCCGTAGAACATACGAGTATACCTTTACAGCATACCAATCACACTTACACTCGAAAATACCTTCCTTGAGCATTAAAATACAATTGCTGAACGTGTATGATCCAGGACGTGCAATGGTCAATATCCTACATGTCACATGCGTCAAAGAGAACCTGCCAACATCTGATAATATGATAAATGATGGCTGATTATCGAAGTTCTGTAATTCGTAAGTAAGACAGTCTGAATAGTAAAATTAAAACAGAATTGCAATGGTCTTCGTGTTTTACCGAATCTGGTGATACGTCAATGCCATACTGTCTTATCAACAGGAAATTCCATTGCGAGACTCTATATTCATATCTTCTATAGATATGTTAAATTAGACGTTTGTGTTTAAAATAAGACTCGAGAAATACGGGCAGATGTCAGGTTTCTTCAGTAAAGAAATATTAACAATGCATAATATATTACGTTTACATTGAGTCGGGAGACATCTTATTCATTCTCTTTGTCTTAATTTCCTTCATTGTACACATCTATGTCGCAAGTAACATTTAGTTCAGTTTCTTAATGAACAAAGTGCGTCTAATTGTTATTATATTTCTAGAATGCAAATAATATTTTCAGGCACGTGAATATTAGGTTAATAGTGAACGCACAAAATTCATTTAATTTGAAACGCCAAATGCAGACATCATTGAAATTTACATCGAGGAAAGTACATTTAACAAGAGGGCAAAGATGGCCCTAGATCGCTCACCTGAGAATAAAGACACTATAATTAATGACCATGTAAATTATAATATAATTATAGTTTTCATCTCGTATAACCCGTTTTGACATATATTTTGATCAAAACCAGCTCTAATGTTCATGAATACTGGATGCAGGGAAATGTACATTCTGTATAAATACGATTATGATTATATGTTCAGGATTGGTGAAGAATTGAAGGCGCTAGAGTGTAAACAAGAAGAAATATAGCAAATTTTCTATTCCTAGGGCCAATAACTATTGAAGTCATATTTTACCCATAGTCAATCTTGTTCAAGATCGTTTGGTCGTACACAGTAACTGTTACTGAAACTAAGATAAGGTTTGGTAAATAAATGAAGGCGCTAGAGTGTAAACAAGCTAAATATAGCAAAATTTCTAAGTCAAAGGTCCATAACTGTTGAAAGTCCTTGTCTGGTTTTGCCCAAAATCTGGTTCAGCCGACACATTGTGGCCATATTGTGAGCAAGTTTGATTACGATTGATTAGGAGCTGTGGTTGCTAGAGTGTAAACAAACTAATTGTGGACGGACGACGGACATTCATCGATCCTAAAAGCTCACCCGATCAATCAGGTGAGCTAAAAAGGCAGTTAGGTAAATATGAGACACAGACTGCTCTTCTCGATTATCTACGTCTGAAAGTCATTAGTATCATGTGTCACTGTGTGAGTTCGATACATCTTATCTGATATTACTTTCTGTTCGTGTTCTTTGAGCGTGGGCTACAGAAATTACCATCGTGTTTAATAAATTAGGTCACCACATTCAAGACGTCATTCACAAACTTAACTTGACAAGATTGAGGTACGAATGGTGTTTAGTAGGGATGTGGATCGTTGGTTTAATTTATCATTTAGGAATAATGAAATCAATTGACATCAACTGGCTCTTAGGCTTAACAATAAATTGATTGATTGATTTATTATTTATAGCTATGTTTTTTGCGGCTAGTACCTAAACTAGTCATTTTATGACCCATGTTCTTCCTGCAATTATCCTTTATATATTGTTTTACATATACATCTAGCACATTTTTACACATTCACAGAATGTTTGTCAGTAGTAGGATATTATCTTCTGGCTTCCAACACACGGTATAACCGGATGAATGCCCTACAGAGTGATTACTACCCAACAGAGGTTAACACCAATGACGGATGAGTAGTGGTGTTATATTTCTTACCAGCAATTCTCGATTTCGAGCTTTCTTTTGGATCTAAGGACATGTGAATGACCAGAAAGGTTGAAATGAACTATTCAAACAATCTCGCATGCTATCTTTGCGGAATAAAGCTGATAGAGCCTGTTTATACACGACAAGCAGAAAATAATGCTCAAATCTCACATTCATTGCACGAAATTAAACAGTTTGCGATAGTTTTCAACTATCTAACCTCACAGATCTAACGACATATTATCTATGAACAATTCTGTAAAGTTACAACTCTGTCCATGCTCTTAAACAGATGTTTGACCCTTCCAAAGAGACCCAAGTATGCGCAAAGATTACGTTTACCGCCGAGGAGATTTTGTGATGATGACGTGAACGACAGATGATAAAAATATGGGGATGTCGTTCACGTCATCATCACAAAATCTACTCGGCGGTAAACGTCATCATTTTTGCGCATACTTCGGTCTCTTTGGAAGGGTCACACATCGGTTTAAGAACATGGACAGAGTTGTAACTTTACAGAATTGTTCATAGATGATATTTCGTTAGATCTGTGAGAATAAATAGTTTTTTTTTCGTATATTTTAAAACAATTTTGCCACTTTGAAGAAATACAAAAAAGTAGCAATCATTTCAGAATAAATATACTCTGGTTTAACAGAAAACGAGTATCATTTTTTGTTATTAATCTGTTCTATTATTTTTTTTAATTAAATTAAAATACATCAAATGGTATTATCATGTGCACTCCAGAAAACTCATGCTTTCTATCGACCATATTATTATATAATTATATATATATTTGCTATAAAGCGTGTTATGTTTTCATACAATAAGTTATTAATATACTGATAAAAAGTTTAGCAAGTTTTTCGTCACACCAGATTATCTATGTTAATAAATGATGTAAACATGTTTGTGTTAGTAAAAAGCTGTGCCTGGAAATTATTTCCATTTTCCTTGCAATTTCATCGAAAATCACGTCGAAACGTGAGATAAAGGAAATGACGTGCAATCCATGCAGAGCAGAATTGGTAGACTATCCAGTGTCACGTCACACATTTTATTTCTAAGCGTAAGCTGAAACAAAATAAATCGCAAAATAGATCCGAAAATAACGATGAGGCGTCGTCCTTGAAAGACGGTTGGATCAACTTCAAAGAGCTATTGGAATACTAATGGCCGGCATGCCTGCTAGAGACGTCGCTCGGCATTTCGATGTTCATGAGTTGACCATCAGTCGCCTGAAGACTAAATTCCTGCAAACGGGCAACGTGACTGGTCGACCGAAAAACAACATCACGGGAGAACCCTTACATAGTGACGTCATCACGACGTAACCGCTTCATGTCGAGCCGGCGATTAGTTATCCGGTTAACGAACACTACCGCGACTAGTATTTCTGATACAGGCTGTGAGCAGCTTGATTAAGAGGACGTCGCCCTTACGTCAGTATCCCTCTGACAATTCGACATCATCAGGCGCGTGTTCAATGGGCTCAGGTTCATCGCAGATGGTCACGCAGACAATGGAATGACGTTCTATTTAGTGATGACTTAACCTGTCATTTGCTGATGGTAGGATTCGGTTTTGGAAAGGGGCGAGAGGTTTGATCCTGAAAACGTCATAAATCATGATCGTTACGGTGGTGGTAGCGTAATGGTATGGGTAGGAATTTACCATGATGGCAAGACAGAGCTTGTGGCGGTTTCTTGGAATCTGACAGCACAGCGATATTGTGGCGAGATGATCATACCAGTAGTTGTACCGTTTTTTGCAGCAGCGTAACGTCACTACTTTCCAACAGGATAACGCCCGTACACATTCTGCTAGGCATACACATGTTGTATTATGCCAAAAAATGTTGTTGTGCTTCGGCGGCCCGCCAAATCGCCGGATCTCTCGCCTATTGAGCACATATGGGATCATTAGGGACGCAAGATTAGAGAAAGTGAAAACGTCAATAACCTTCGTGACCTTGAGCGTGCTTTGTAAGAGGAATGGGCCAGAATCCCTCTATACATCATAAGGAAGCTTACTAGTATTTGTAGCACGAGAAGACGTTGTTTGACGGTTTTGGCTGTTAAAGGTGGCCATACACGATACTGACATGTGCAGTGAATATTTTGTGTCTGACCTTTGCGCTTTTCATCGTTCCGTTTTTCCTAACGCAGCATCATGGTGAGAACAATTTGATTTAATTCTGCCGAGATATCATTATTGCATTTTTGTAAGTATAGTTGTAGAAATATTGAATAATTAAAACACTATTTCAGAATCTGGAGTTACGAATATATATAACGAGTACACGTTTGATCAAAGGTGTCAAGTTAAAGGCATTGAACAGCTACTACATTTGTATATAAGACTTGACACTTACAGTCATATATCACGTTGTGTAAATGGTGTAAAATCATGGATTATTTTCTCTCCGGGTTTTTGAACCTTCTGGATTACATATAAGGATTTGTGTGAAAATTTAGTGATAATAACAAAGTTAGTAACATATCTACATGGCTCTTGTACAAAATTTAACTGAACCTCAAAGGAAAAGGTTAAAAAAGTCTGAAAACAGAAAGGCTAATGGATCACCCAAAGCACATGTATAGATGGAGTTAGCAAACAGTGCAGAACCTAATGACACAATATATATATTGTCACGTGTCGAGCGGTGTCCTTAAAATTGTAGCGGGTTGGCCATCATAATAATGTGCAAGTTGTTCATGTGTGGTGGGTGTAAGTGTAAGAAGAAATGAAATAATATGGACTCTGGATAAATAATGTAACCGCAAACAAAATGTGTATCAACTCACAGTAACCTTAAATAAACTTTAAGTATAAACAACTAAGTCTGAGTAAAATTTCTATAGTTCAATTTAAAATAATCTTTTAACTTCTCATATAACTATTAACCATTCAGATAATCTATAAAAACATTCAGATATTCATTAAATACGTGACAAGTCAAACAGATAATTATCATTAAATACTCAATTATCAACAAGTATTTACTGAAAGGATTAAAAATGGATCTAACAATTAAATAGTTACAATGCATAAATCATATAATTCTTTACCAAATCAATAAAATGCTTTAAAAATTTAAATGCTTCTAAATCAACTTAAATAATGTCACAGTGTTATTAATGCAGTATTATTAGTTTCAATAAAAAAGGCAAAAAAAACTTTACACACCTTAATAGATCAAAACCAAAAATCAGAGTCCTAGAATTTACCTATGTTTTCGCTTTTATACTGCACAAAAAAAACGCACATAAAAATGTGTGCGGTTTTGAGTGCACAAGAAAATAACTTTAAGAATAAAATGCACATAAAAAAGTGTGCAGATTCCAACATAAAACGCACAAATAAAACTGTGCGGTTTTCGACGTAAAGTGCACAAAAAAGACTGTGCGCTTTCGAACACTAGCGCGTTCCTGAACCATGGACGCTAGCATTGACATTTAGTGAAAAATAGACTACCTAGTCCCAAAGAAACAAAGATTATGCAATAAAAATGACTTAAAGGTACATGAAAACTATGATTAATTAAAACTAGAGGCATTAAATGACTAGACTGTACTCTACGACTAACAATCAAAGTTAAAACTTACTTAATAAATTAAAGTTTCTTGCAATATTCGCCGCAAAAATACTCAACGTCACCAAGATAAACAACCCAGAATGCACCGCGCATGTTTAAAAATAGACATCCGCCATAATGGCTAACCTAGTGTACACAAAGTTACAGTGAGGGTTAATGAAAAGATTTTTAACATGTAGATCAGGACATTCAAAGGTAAACATAGTTTGCAATAGGTTAAAATGCTATGATTTAACAAACGAGTGAAATAAATAGCGATGACAATGTTTCATATTCGAAAAAATGTTAGCGAAAACGAAAGTAAACAAACGTGTAAGTTTGACATAGATATTAAATAGCACATGAAAGCCGGGGCATGACAATATTGTATATATATATCATTGTAGCAGATAGTGAATTTCCAAATCAGGTAAATTTGATTTTGTTATAAACAATTGTATTTGTATATATTATTTACCTCTGATAAACACTTCTTGGTGAAAACTTTTTATTTTTCAGGTCACTAGTCTGTATTCAGAGGATGTTTGACTTTTGAACATGGGTGTCGGTATAAACCGACTAAGATCTTTATATTTTCTAAATCCGACATAAAGAGTGTAATATTTTGTTTTGAAACTGTACCAAAATAACCACATACAACAAGTCTGTGTAAAATAATGAAAATTATTATTTGACTTTTTAGCGCTGCGTATGAAGAAAAATTCAAAATTTAATACTGGTGCGTATATCTTACAGGATTAGAGCCTTAATAAGTTCGTAGCATGACGACGCATCAACTATTTAAATTATACAATGGTCGCATGTCCAGAAATAAGCCGCACTTACGTTTGGAAAACCTCGCACAACCCTGACAAATTGTTAGTGCATTACGTGCTTGGTCGACGCCTGGGAGAAATACAGTAGGCTACTCACCCGCCTCTAGTTTAGTACACCAAGTCCAACATAGGTTACCCTTCATTTTTTTTAAATATGGGTGTGGGGATAAAGGGAAAGGTGTCGAATTTGCAGACAGTAAAGTAGTTAACATTTTAGCTACACATAAATTTATCGGACGTAATAGTTTCAGTTTGTTCTATAACAGAGGAATCCGGTGTGTTTTCCTCCCGTGCATACTTTAGTAAGAAAAAAGTTTCCAAAACCACTACCGTATTTTTGTAATATTGAAAATAACTGTTTTCTTGCAGTCATGTTATGCACACGTTATATTAAGTGTTGTCACGTCTATATATTTCCAGTTTACAAAAGAAAAAATCACAGCGAAATGAGTATTTTTCAAAGAAAAGGGGCTCATTTCGTCGATAGTTATTATCTTCGGATAATATTAGCATTTGTTTGTTTTTTGCATATTTTTTAATTATATGAACCAAAAGCTAATGAGACTTTAAGGGAAAAGGTGTTGTAGTTAACATTTAAGCTACATGTGTCTATGACGCTTACTGACTTTTATATTATGTACATATAGTTTCCCATGTAATAGACATAGGAACGTCCAGCATTACACAGTCTGTTTTTTATCGCAATGTCATGCACGTCAGCTTCTTGGATTATTCCTGTTCATTGTTTGTTACGCCCGCTTAAAACAGTACATGTATTTAAATTATTTACACTCGGGCAATTTACTTTACGGTCGTCCGAATGACCAGTACTAGATTACATTTATCCTTCATTATACATAAAGTTACTGTGAGAGATTACCTCCAATACCACGGAAGCGGTCATAATTATACATAGTACAAGACTAATTTTGATGCAAAGCATCAAAGACGGCGCACATGTTGTTTCAAGTACAAGGTATTTTACGTAAGAATAAATAATAAATTTTGAGAATGTGGATGTCTAGTGTGAACAAGCTTTTACTTTGATTTGGCCTTCTAGCCTTATCTGACCCATTATAAAATCTGACCTAGATTTTATTGATGAGCATCATGACAAATTTTCTACAAAATTTTGTCATATTTGTAACTAGATTACCCAAGTATGACGAAAGTTGTTTCAAACATGCATCATGTTACTATGTGACAAATGAGCAAAAACAAAACCTCTCATGAAAGAGATGTTTCTAAAATGCCAGCCAGGTAGTCATTCATGTTAAAGGTGTAACGCAACTAATTTCTTATATTTCCTGTTTGTGTACGCGCGTTACTTTATTTCGGGGAATTAGCTAAATGTACAATCTGTCAGTACAGGAATTCCTGTTCAACAGTAGTTACTACAAGTCCAAAACTTCAATGATCCACTTTATTTTTTTAAGGGAATAATAACAATAATAATGTCAATGTATATAACAATCCAAATATGAAACACAATAAAACGTGATGGCGAAATCGCACTAACTGGTCTGTGGACATCCACCTTACAGCTAAGACAAAATTCAAGTGCCTTCTATCATATACATTTTTGACCAGTCCACCCAAGCGGGCTAATCATGCATACAAAAATGGGTGTGACATAAATTAAAACGACCAACATAAATTCTGAAACTAGAAGAAAGGGTATTTTTGAAGACAGAAATATTAAATGATATACTTAAAGAAACGCAACATATAAGCCGCATTAAGCTAATTATCACCTTCTTTGTTTGGTCAGTTATACAAAAGTAGTTGCTATAGAAACAAAATATTAAAGCCACATAGACAGACAGAAAAGAGGATTAAACTAAGGCGAATGGTGATAAAACTAGAATGCAGTATATAAGATTATCAAGTGTTATAGACAAACAAATAATTGAACATATTAATGTATAAAACGCTATTTGACTATTAAACATCCAAATTCAAACATTATAAATACAAGAACATAGAGAAATAAAAATACAAAATAAACCCAGCATAACAAAGGTCTCAATCAATACAGGTCATACACAGATGATAACCAATTTTCATGTAAAGTTTGAAGATCTTATGCCCCACCGTGCACAAGTTACTTATTGTAAGGAGACTGTTTTGTTGTCTGAAGGAAAACCATTTGTTCAACCTACCCAACAACAACTGACTTGTACAAAGCGATATATTCCCACATGTTCGACCTGGGCATATATAAGAAAAAAAGAAAAGTATGTATAACCAGTTAAAATAAATTTATTATCAAAAATGCATTCTTATGCAACAACAAATGTTAAGTTTATTAAAGAGATTAGTTAAACTGATACAAAAATAGTTACTAATTGCACTTTGTGGAGGTATAACATCACATTCACGAAAGTTGCAAGTTTTAAGACGAAATGTGCATTAAATGAGATTTAAAAAGGAAACATGTACATGAAACAGTACAGTCAAAACAATACTATAAATTCATATTAAACACAGTTGAGCAAATGTGCACTTAAGCTTGAGCAAATAGCATACCTGAATGTTGCTTTTTATGATAGTGAAAATACAAACTTATACATCACAATACTTAATATAATGTTTTATTTTACAATATTGATGTTCACAAGAGAAGAAGTTGCTATGAATATTTTTTAATACATTGAAATAGAAACATATTAGAATTTGCAAAAATTATGTTATATCTAATTTGTATCATTAGTTCAGCATTCCTTCGACACTTACAACTGGCACAAGTAAAATACTAAAAATTAGTTTTGACAATTAAAACAAAACATTATTATGAAGTATGTGTAATGAAAATATAGTGTTAATAATAATAATGTTCTTAGATTGGTTATCACAAAGTACATAGCAAGCTAAAATGGGGGATTTAAGATGGCCCTATATCACTGTCATGAGTATTTACTCTAACAATCCAAATGGAAAAATCTCAATTGCCTATACAAAGTTTCTATGTTTTATCAGGTGACCAAATTAAAAACTGACCTAATTCAGCCACTAATATCTGGTGAAGATTGCAAGCTCTACTTGGGAAAATAATCAATGGTCAATGGTTTAATAAAAATTAAGTTTTTACAGTTTAAATGGAAAAATGCAATAGGAAAGATTGATTTGCTTATGATATTATAAGAGTTACAAAAAATAAATTAGCAACATTTATACCAAGACAGTCCTGTAGTCTGGTACACACAAAAACAATATACATATTTACAAAGAAATGTAAAGATAACAATAGTGACAGGAGAACTAAAATATAAGAGAACTTTTTTGCACTTTCCTTAAAGCTTTATACAGATATACATTTGAGGAAATAATCAATGGCACATGGATTATTAAAAATGATTTTTATGAGTTTAAATGGGAATACAAAGAAACATGTCAAAGTTGAAAAATTGATTTTTTTATGAGATCATACAAGTCGTAATGCAAACATGATTAACAACATCTCTACAAAGAAAGTCCTGTAGCCTGGTCTACACAAAACACAAGCAATATATATATACATAGACATATTACTAAGATATGTGAACAACAACAATGGACAAGATAAAGCTCAAAGTCTGATCTCTGGTAAGTTTTCTATTACTTTCCAAATGAATCTTTACCCCAGATGGCCCAGTACCTAACTTTAACATAATTTAATGACAGAAAGACTGTTAATATACAGAAGGAAAAAGTATCAGAAAAGTTTATATTTCATTTTGTTATAGATGAACTAGGGCAATGAAAGTCCTACAGTATAATAAACCAAAGTGTTGTTTTTTACCATACAATAAATATTGTAGCACAATGGCATTTGGTTAGAAATAAATAGCCATGATCAGTGTTCCTATAATCATGTGTTGGTAAGAAGTTTCATAAATATGAATTGAAGAAATTGACTATTAAAGCAATAATCCTTAATTTTTCTATGTTTCTTATTAAGTTTACTGATCACTTGCATAACAAACATATTTAAAAAAACAATCATGAGTATTTTTTTACTCAAAAATAACTAAAAATTGCATGCACTGTCAAAAACATTTTTTTCTAACAGGCAAAAATTGTACTGTGAACACACAAAAATTTATATATTCTTTAGTCAAACTATTGTCTAAAATGCTAATTTCTGGTTTTAGGCTTCTTTCCAAAATGTAATTATACCTTTAAAGCAACAAACATCTAAAATGTAAATATGTTAAATTAGAAAAATATCTGCATGGTAAATTTGCATGTTCTGAAGTGTATATATTTATTGATTTATTTTTTCACAATA
Organism: Lutraria lutraria; assembly: GCA_964023205.1. Classification (NCBI taxonomy): domain Eukaryota; kingdom Metazoa; phylum Mollusca; class Bivalvia; order Venerida; family Mactridae; genus Lutraria; species Lutraria lutraria. The sequence goes on along the minus strand of OZ026843.1, from coordinate 1,836,888 downwards.
TTTTAGAAGTTTGTCCCAGAAAATTTTGCTGTAAAATTTACTGGCAACGACTCCACCATGCTGAACAATAGATCATCATCTTCTTTTTGTGGTAACTTCCCAAATAATTTAACTAAATCATCTTAAGGTAACATCCTTTGAGAAATTGTCTCTAATGACTGACAACTTGCATCTGTAAGTTCTTGATCCTTTTGTTCCTTCGCAAGTTGGACATACACCTTCCACTAACTTCTTCTTGCGACAAGCTGTAAATGTATAAAAAAAACACTTATTTATATATAAACGGGAACACAAAACAACACATGACTGTGTATTCTATACACAATGTCTTTCCCTTTGACAACATATGAAAATCAGTCAGAACTATTATGTGGTTTATGACCAAAACATATTTTTCCCACACAGACATCCGTATACATGACATTTTAACAATTATTGATTCTATTTATGAACTCAACCACTTATCAAGCATAACATTTCCAAATTTAAACAGTTTTTTTGGACTATTATAAATTTAATGTAAGCCAGTTTGCATTCAAATCTGAAATATAGAAATTCAAGCACTTTTCAGGGTTTGTATGAAACCCACAACTAATAAACAGTGAAAATAAAGTCTAATCCAAAAAGCAGTATGCCTATAGACAAAAAAGTCCACACCTTTTGTACTACAAGCAGTATATGAAGCAACTTCATACAGTGAATCAATTGAATACACCAACTCCTTGTCTTTCATTTGCACAGCAAATCACCATTTTTTTTTAAATGTTGTCAACGTCCTCATCTTCTATTGACACAGGTACAGCATCATTGGAAATGAACTGAAAATATTAGTATTATAAATTTAAGCTCTGTAAGATATAGTCTATGAAGTTTAAAGGATAGGAAATTAAATAGTTCTCAAGTTACTTACAGTTGGAATCACCAAAAGTGAATAGTTTTCCTTTATACTATAAACATAATTATTGATTAAAGTTAATAGTCCAAATCAATAATTACTTGTCTGGGACAACTAGTCAAGTGCTTATTTTGCAGACTGTAATTTTGAGTGAGTCACATTATTGAGAGGTCTTAAGGTGAGTTGTTACTGTATATATATTCAATTTAAATGAGTATGATTTTTTTCATCTACCTTTTCATCTTAACACATACTTTTTTAATATTAACTGATTACTGAAACGCTGATCAACTGCTGATATCTTAATATTGTTGCAAGTGTATAGCTCAAATTAGACAGTAATTTCTGTGTTTGGAAACAAAGATTGGGCAAAAAATGCAGGTGTTGCAGTTTGCATATTAACCAGATCATAGGACTGTATGTTATTAGGAACTGACAATTCAAATTTCAAAAGAGAATCGTTCACTTGACTGAAGCGGACGTGCAACATACTCATAATCATTCAATAATTGGCTATGTACTTCATGTACATCATAAAACAATGACTATGAATAAGAAAAGGCAGTTCTTTGAGTATTACCCTGCTCGAAAATAGTTGACCAATAACCTGGAGTCAATTCATAAGAATGATCTGTATAATGAACAAAAAGAAAATCAAATAACTCATCTAATGTGTCATAAGATATCAGCACAGCAGTACCATCATCACTGCGTAACCCATGTCTATTTCTTTCGTGGGAATCAAATAAAAGGAAATGAGTAGTTTGAGGATCGATATACAAAGCGATTGTCAAACCATCAACAGTCAAGATTTGGTAAGGCGAGAGTAGGCATGCTTGAGAAATTGCGTCGAAAAATGGCAATTGGCCCTAACGTAACTCGACAGGTCTGTTGATATTATATAGCCGTAATACATATCTGAAGCACAGTTCTCAATAAGTTTGGGGCCAACAGGCCCAAAAGCTAGACTAACAGACCTGCTTAGGGGTCCGGGCATTTTCTATCAATATTTTATACACTTTTGAGATTCCTAACCGGCCCAAACACATTTCTAACTTAAAATCTCCAATTATTGATCAGGCAATAAGTCACTGACGTCTTATTGACATCTAGATTAAAACTTCCTACATGACAATATGCCTGGGTGTTCATTTTCCTGATAAAATCTAACGTGAGGTAAGTTTCTAAGCGGCTAAATTGGCCTGCAGTTATTGAGAACCCTGCTGAGGTGTACTGTACATCATATAACTGACCCCTAAATGTAGCAACATTCGGCAAATCATTATGTCCAAGGTATCTAAGTTCACCGATGGACTGAACTATACTTCCATACAAGCGATTTCCTTCATTCAACATACAGTCAATATCAAGACTTATGAAATTAAAAATACTGCAAGGCTGGCATTGAAAAAATGCCGAAAGAGCGACTAGTGACATTGCAGTACACTGCATTCCATTATACGGTGCAAATTTAGACAACCTTGATGGAAACTACCTACTGTTAAATACTTCTTACCATGTTTGTTGACAGTTATCGTTGTTGTCTTTCGTGTTCAGTCAAACAATATGGCGGAAAGTGACGCGCTTTAACACGTGGCTAATTGTAACATTTTCATTGGTCGATTGATAGAGTCTGGCTGGAAAATGCTGGCGGAGCGAGTTTTTCTCGAAACGGAGACAAAAAAAAAAGAAAAGAAAATGGAGATAAAAAACAACGAACATTTCTACTGTTTTACGCAGCTAGAAAGAAACTGAATTCACGAAACAAAATTCAATAATAACTGCTCAAAGAATTATATCAATTACGATTTAAACCGTCAGTATGTTTTATCTCCATTGCGTTTTTATTCGCAATCCGTTAAAACGCCAATGCGTTGTATATAAACGTAATACAAAATATGGTTTTCATAAGACAAGACTTATTTGCATAGTTTGGTCATTGTAACTACAGTTTTTCCATTATATAGGCTTGTACGAAGTAAATAAGATCAATTGCCGTTGATTTTTTAATTTACCCTATTGTTCTTTTAACAACCTATTTTCAGATAGGTATAAACAAGCTTCGAAAACGTTTTCGGTACTTTTGCGAAGTTGGGGTAGTAAGGTTTAGAAACGAACGAATAAAAAGAGCGTAGCCTAACCGTTTTGGGAGAAGCTATTATATATACAGAAAACATTTTCAAAGCTTTGTAGTAACGGTAAAAAACTTTCATTTTAAATATTTTGACATTTTTTATCACTTAATGGATGCATACAATACATATCAGATTGTTTAAAAAAGATTAAAAAAGAAAGTAAAAAATGATTAATAATACCAGCTTCTCCCAAATCGATTACGCAACACCAGTGCGATTTTTTAACAGTATTCAATACTGACGGCGCGGTGATCGGCCAATACTCGTTGATTTGTGTTTAGCCCACCGATTGTTTGAGTTTGACAGGGGAAACTTTGTTTGGATGAAAAGGCAAACATTCTTAATTGTACTAAATACTCACAGTCGCGTTTTGCACTCATTCTCGCTTAACCGCGACAAATGCATACAACAAATTGACCTTGATGAAAGTCTTCAAATTTATTTTCTGTGTGCGTACTTTGATAAATATACATGTCAACAGTAAAATTCCCAAGTTTTATCAGGACAAGTATCATACTTTTCAAGCTAGCAGCAACCACTTAAAGACACACATGAAATATGAATTATTTATTTTAATATTTTGATTTCAACAAAAGAATATGACTGTTTACCAACAAGAAAACAATGCAAAAAGAATGAAATAGAAACACATTAAAATTAAAAAAACGAACGGAAGAAATTGTGGAAATAACGTTGTAAACTCATGATGCTTGTCCCGTACCTGTTTTTTTTTTGTCAATTTTTGTTTTGCAGGTAAATATTTTTCTTCTGCTTCAAAATTTGCTGTTTGACTCTTGATACTTAGAAAAATATGTCATCTACGGATAGAAATAGACTGTTAACATGTAACGAGGACTAAAAAAATAGATATATGCATTAAACGTTGACACGTACCTGTTTTCTTATAAATTATGCACATAACTTTCAGATAGCATGTCAATTTGATCATTTATTGCGTACTATTACTCGGTAAAATACTTTTCTCGGTAAATATTAACTATGTATGCGTTTGATCTGTGATTTCAATATGGTAATGCGACTAATGGTTTAAATGTATATAATATTATAGTGTTGAAGACATAGTGTCTATATTTTGAAGACAAGTACAAACACAGTAGCAGTAATTCAATAGATGCCGTCTTGGGAAGAATCACATTATTTATAGACAAGGGCCCCATTAGTGATGTAAATCGGCCATTATTTCATTTTCTTGAGACATTTTTAGGTATGAAAATTATGAGTTTTAAAATGTTATTTTTCGTGAAGACAGGCTGCTTTTCCCTTAGTCTCTTTTATCGTGTGTTATTTCGTCTTGTGATGAGATGAACTCTTTATATTGTGTTCATCTATTGCAAATATCGTCACTCTTTACAAAACACATTTGAAAGTGTTCTTACAATGGTTTATACGTAGTTATAAACGTATAAATACTGAAGACAGCATTTGTCGCACTTAAGTGAGAATGGGTGTTTGGTTGGAATGAGGCATGAGAGAAAGAGACATGACTTATCAGTTGCATTACCTTTGAGCTTGAGCACACTAAATTTGGTTTTGACAGGAAATAAAACATCGCAAATCTTATAATACCACAAACAAATGAAATGAAGCAGGGGTCTACAACTTGCATCTGTAACGTTAGTCAAAGTACTGAAAGTAATCATGGAAGTTGAACTTATGAACACTGCAACATGAAATGGGAACTAATCATTAACAAATGTATGGTGGTTGTAGATAAATCTAGTACATCTAGGCCCGAATATAAATTCCTGCGCCCCAATATCACCCGGAGGGGACGCTTTGTTTTAAAACACATCTTGTTTCACAATGATTACACATACTGACCTGAATTTATTCTGATTAATTTGGTCTTCGAGGTTATTCATCAGACATTATTATTTAGCGTTTTTTTGCAGTATGCCCAGAAAATATATTTACAAAAGAAATGGGGAAAGATCTAGAACTTTGAAGAAACTTCAAAAGGGCAGTCATTCCCGTGCAAAATGGGTCGTTCTCCATTAGAAAGGCAGCTGCCATGTTTCACATACCAAAGTCAACTATAGGCGAAAGAATTTGTGGGAAACATGAAATACACGTACGAAATGGTAGACCTCACATATCCCTAGTGATATAGACGCTAAAATAGTTGAAAGCAGTAGTTATGGCTGCCAGAAGAGACATAGGCCTGATATGCAAACAAGTTCTGTTAAGAACTAGCATACTTAGTAAGAAGTACAATATAGGCTCCGGTTTCCCTAACTTTAAGGCAGGTAAGGACTGGTGGACGGGAATGAAGAAGCGTCATCCCGAAATAGATATCCGAAAACCTGAAAAGTTGACATCCCATAGATCAAGAATGATGAACAAGCCGGTTTTCAAGAAGTATTTTGATGGCTTGGGTAGATCTATGTACATCCTTAAAATATAGTCATGATTATAAATAGTGAAAATAAAGTCAAACAGGATATACTGCACACGAACAATTACTAGTAGAAGACATTTTAGCAAAAGCTTTTTTGTACATTAGGGTATTCAAAACATAATATCATTTGATTTGCATGTTATATATCTGTTGTAACGTCAGCCAATGAATATGTGGGAGTTACTGTCCTTATTTTTGTTACTAAACTTGTTTAACCTTAATAACAGAAACAATTGTTGAAGGCCTTGGTCTATCCGACAAACCTCAATGCCTCTGGAATTGCGATGAATTGTCGAAGCATGACCCAGTAAGAGTTGTAGGGGCCAAAGGTGAAGCATGCGTGAGTAAGACATCGACCAAGTCCACTAACATTACCGTTGTGGCATGTGTGAATGCGTACGGGCGCAGGATGCCAGCCATATTTATCGCGAAAGGTAAAAACTCAAATACGTAAACGTTGGCTTCCAACTAACACAACATGAACACTGCAGATAAATGTTCACAGCAAACCAGATAATTAAGATCTGATAAATGAAGTTAAAAATACAGTAAATAATGGCCTTGTCATACTTATTTACGTCTGTTTAAAAAAGTAGTGTGTTATTTCTTGCAAATACTGTAAATATGTAGTATATGGTCTTCGTGTTGCTTTCCTTTCCAACGAACTATTAAACATTAGACCTCGGCACGTTTTGTTGTTGCGTCATCCCCAGTCGGTTCCCATTGGTTTTACCAACAAAATAGCTGGATGGACGATAGTATTGGCGAACGCTGGTTTGACGAAATGTGTCTCCAATACTGTGGTTCTGACAGTTACTAATACCGGATGGGCATTCATCCCAAGAAAATGTCTGTATTGATGAGGGCGATGGAAGAGAACGTCCACATATTCGCACTTCCACCTCATACAACACATTTCCTTCGTCCATTTGATCAAGCTGTATTTGCGCCGATGAACAGGAAATATAATGAAGTTTGCTCAAATTTCCTACAAGAGTCATTTGCATCAAATTAATAAATGGACTTTCTGCACTCTTTTTACCGCTGCATGGAACAGCGCGGTCACTGCATCCAATATCTGCAGTGGATTCGTGTAATATATCCACTTGACAGAGAAGCCATTCCAAACTCGGCGTTTGCCCATAGAGAGCCGTCAGACAGGCTTTTACCAATTGCTGGTAGATCAGTGGTAGATTCGCCAGAGTTTATTGCGACAGCTATTGATTCTGTCGCCGTGTCCTCCTGTTCTACTCCATGTATTTCGAGCAATGTTATTCCTGAAAACGATGTCCAACCAACGTACCCTATAACACCCCAGTGTGTATTTGTGCCCTCCTCTCATAATGAGGAATGTCAATCTCTAGAATTATCTACAAGTTTTAATTTGTCTGGTGAAATTTTAGACATAAGTAATCCAGAAGAATGTTTACAGTTGATTACTGACGTTAAAGTGTTCTGGCAGACCCAATTCGATACTCAGATGGTAACCAAGTTGTTCTTGGTCAATCGACAGAAACACCTTCGTGATTGCCACAGAAGAACCATATATATAGACAAAGTTATTCTAACGACATTCCTGCCACTACTTGCTCCTGTTCATCCACGTTCTAAGGTGACATGTGACACAACATCTACTTCTCACTAGTGAGGACATTAATGGTGAAAAAAATAGAGCCGACATTACAAAAATTGAAAAAAAACGGAATGAGAAAAAATCGGGGTCTAGTAAAAAAAGAATAGAAATAATTTTCACTTGTAAAAGAACAGATATAAGCTCAATATGTTTGACACATTGTGTGCGTGTGTGTTTTTAATATTTTGTCATAAAATATGTACATGTCAAAACAATTTCAGCTTATTATATCAGACATATTTAGTCAGTCATTGTTTAACATAAATATTGATGTAACACTGATTAGCTTCTCATATAGATAATATTTCACATAAAATGAGTTATGTATGGATAGTAATGTGGTAGTATGTTGGTAAACATTTTGTTTTTAATTCGAACAGTCCGAAGGTTCTCGACTGTTAAATGATTCCGTAGTTATTCGATATTTATGTCCGTACTTTCTCGACTTTGTCCGAACTTTCTCATTCAAATCATACTTTAAACTTACCTCGCATCTTTTTCCACAGTCAGACATATAAATTGTACCTTAAAATCCGAGTGATTTGAGATAGATGTCATGATAAAATACACCTGGGTAGTCGTCAGGTGTGCAAAAAATGTCCGTAGTTACCCGAAGTGTATCAATTTCTTTAAACAACATCTCCTACTAAACCACTGGGTCAATTTCAGCAAAACTTCACAGGTGTTCCTTGCTTGAGGCTCTACCAATGTGGTTCAAAGAATTCTATTCCATGCAGAATCCTGGTCCAGGTTGCCAGCAACCCGAAGGATTTTTTGAAAATCTCTGAAACCACTAGACCTAGAGCTTAGATATTTGGTATGTAGCATTGTCTAGTGGACCTCTATCAAGTTAGTTCAAATTAGCCCTGGGGTCAAATTTGGCCCCGCCTCGGACTCACTTGATTCATATAGACTTATTTAAAAAAAAAAAAATCTTCTTGTCCAAAACTACCAGGCCTAGAGCTTCAATATTTTGTATGTGGCATTGTCTAGTGGACCTCTACCAAGTTTGTTCAAATTACGATGTTAACAGTTTTCTTTTAGACGTTTGGGAGAAATGGTCGTTTAAAGAGGGAAAATTAGCGGGAGAATGACACGGATTGTAAGTATCTTCGCATAATGCAGCCAAACGACTTCGTCTGCATACTTGACCTCACCAGAAAGGTAGGTAATGTGTCCATGCGTGTATATCCCAAGTCTTGTCGTCTCGTTTAATTTCATTGTGGAGTTACAGAGCTTAGAAGACCAGACTGTACTGAAATTTCTGTTCCTGTTCTCCTAATGTTATCGGAGAAATGTTGCATCTTCGGTCCTTTATGCCACTGAATGGTGCTGGTCTGGTTACAACAAAAACAGTTTGAAACTTTCGTAACACGGTGTTGATTGTTACTCGGCCAGAATTCATACTTGCATTAACGATCACAGTGTTGAACAAACATAGCTTTATTTAAAAAGTATATTTTATGAATTAAGCTGATAAATGCTCACCAGGAGAAAAGGTCATTTGGAGATTAACATTGTTGAAGTTTTCTATACGAGTCTATGTAAGATCAAGTGACCCATATGTGCTCAGGGTGAGCTTTTGTGATCGCCCTGCGTCCATTGTGCGTCGTTCGTCGTGAAGTGGCGTCCATATTTACTTAAAACAACATCTCCTCCTACACCGCTATTCCGATTGCAACCAAACGTTGCTGAAATGATCCTTGGGTGGTCCCCTTTCAAAATTGTTCAAAAAATTAAATTTCATTAAAAACTGGTTGCCATGGCAACAAATAGAAAAAAACTTTAAAAATCTTCTTGTCCGAAACCACAGGGCCTAGAGCTGAGATATTTGGTATGTAGCATTGTCTAATGGAACTCTACAAAGTTTGCTCAAATTATTCCCCTGGGGTCAAAATTGGCTCCGCCCCGGGGGTAACTTGATTTTACATAGACTTATATAGGAAATTAAAAAATCTTCTTCTCCGAAACCGCAAGGCCTAGAGCTTAGATATTTTGTATGTGGCATTGTTTAGTGGACCTCTACCAAGTATGTTCAAATTACGGCCCCGGGGTCAAAATTGGCCCTGCCCTGGGGTTTATTCTATTTTATATAGGAAAATTTGAAAAATCTTCTTCTCCGAAACCACAGGGCCTAGAGCTAAGATATTTGCCATATAGCATTGTCTAGTGGACCTCTACCAAGTTTGTTCAAATTATTGCCATAGGGTCAAAATTGGCCCCGCGCCGGGGGTCACTTGATTTATATAGACTTATATAGGAAAATTTAAAAAATCTGCTTCTCCGCAACTGCAAGGCCTAGAGCTTAGATATTTTGTATGTGGCATTGTCTAGTGGACCTCTACCAAGTTTGTTCAAATTATTGCCCTAGGGTCAAAATTAGCCCCGCCCCGGGGCTCACTTGATTTATATAGACTTATATAGGAAAATTTAAAAAATCTTCTTCTCCAAAACTGCACGGCCTAGAGCTTAGATATTTTGTATGTGGCATTGTCTAGTGGACCTCTACCAAGTTTGTTCAAATTATGGCCCCGGGGTCAAAATTGGCCCTGCCCTGGGGTTTATTCTATTTTATATAGGAAAATTTAAAAAATCTTCTTCTCCGAAACCACAAGGCCTAGAGCTAAGATATTTGGTATGTAGCATTGTCTAGTGGACCTTTACCAAGTTTGTTCAAATTATTGCCCTAGGGTCAAAATTGGCCCCGCGCCGGGGGTCACTTGATTTATATAGACTTATATAGGAAAATTTAAAAAATCTTCTCCGAAACTGCAAGGCCTAGAGCTTAGATATTTTGTATGTGGCATTGTCTAGTAGACCTCTACCAAGTTTGTTCAAATTATGGCCCCGGGGTCAAAATTTAATTTTTTGAACAACTTTGATCATTCCAACCAAGTTTGGTTGCAATCGACATAGCGGTGTAGGAGGAGATGTTGTTTTAAGTAAACATGGACGCCACGTAATCGTAACGACGCACGATGGACGCAGGGTGATCACAAAAGCTCACGCTGAGCACATTCGTGCTCTGGTGAGCTAAAAATAGCACACTAGTTGTGCTGACCTTCTAATCACATGCATACAACAACAGACAAATTGTCCGTAACAAAACTCTTCATTGTGAACTGTGAATATTTGACAGACATCATGGCGCAGAAGAAAATACGAGGACTTTTTAAATGTGAAGACGCTGTAATGTGTAATAAAACGTTTACCGACATTTTGCTGTTGGTCTCTGGAACTAGTTGCAAAAATAAGTTCAAAGCCATTGTTGTCTTTAGCAAACACTGAAAACATTTTAAATTTAATTTTGGTTTTATTTTCTCGGCAAATATCTTCGAAGTTTGGTTGCATGGAAACAATACGTTATTGCATTTAGGTGAACTCGTTTTTTTCTTTTGATGAATATGTTCTAAATTCTTTGTTATTGGTGAAATAGACATACCGATGATATATGAGGTCATTAATTAACGATAGAATAACGTCTAAAGAAATTAATCACAGTTGATATGATTGAGTATTTAAAAACCCATCTAATTCTAAATGTCCCAGTTATTCGTGAATACAGAAAGAAATTTAGAATATAATTATTACACACTAAAACGCGTTCTTGTATCGCATCATATTTGATTGATGAACCAGCACTTTACATACTTAACAGCCTGAGTGCTCAACTCTGCTAGAACAAGTTAGAATGAAATACAAGTAACCCATATTACGCTACATTCCGGGTTGTTAGGAAAGTACTGATAATGCCAGACTTACACGAAAATTGTGTTTTTATATCTAGAGAGACAGATATCTTTATAGGGGAACTGGATGATTTTTTCACTATGAAGTTCATTAATAACGGTTCGAATTCTAAATGTAAGAACATTTATTTCGCTTCTTCGAATTAAAATGTCTGATGACGTTGATACTTCAGTAGATACAGTGGTTATGGTAAAATCACAAAACATCTATTATGAGATATAGTCATGAATATTTATATACAATATTGTTGGCAAGCTGATTAAATAACAGTTGTATAGCAGATGATGGAAGTCATTCATATTTATAAGGTTTTTATTTTAAATGAATGTAAAACATCTCGTAGAATCACACGTTTGACTTCCCTTATGAATATACTATACTCATTATTAATTCTCTGCTGAGACATTTCAACTATATTATTGAGAGATTAGTGGACATTTCCTTGTATTTACTGTATCTTTGAATATTTATCTGTATATTTTTGCAAGTATAAATAGCTTTTTTAAACAATTCTCTATATTCATAAAGTTGAACATTACTTTAGTGCATATGTTGAGACAGAACATTCCACATTATACGTTTAAATGCTTATATTATACTGAACAAAAGTAAAACAAGAGGGCCAAGATGGCCCCATAGCGCTCACATGACAATCACTGTTCACTCATTAAAACTTTGAACCGGTGTAACGTTTTCAAGCTCCCCCTTTTTCAGGTTACCCCCCCCCCCCCCCCGGTAACTTAAAAACGTTTTCAATGTACCGGCCCCGGTGTAACGTTTTCAAGCTCCCCCCGGAAACTTTAAAACGTTTTCAGAGTACCCCCGGGAATTTGAAAAACGTTTTTAAGTTACCGGGAGGGGTACAATTAAAACGTTTTGAAATTACCCCCTCCATTTTCAAATGCCCTACCCGGTAATCTGAAAACGTTTTCAAAGCACCCCCAGGGGTAATCTGAAAACGTTTTCATGCTACCCCGAGGCGCTTTGAAAACGTTTTCAGATTACCCCTGGGGGTGCTTTGAAAACGTTTTCAGATTACCCCCGGGTAATAATTCGAAAATTCATAATAAGTGAGAGCTTGCACACGAATAAGGAGATTACAATTTCAAACACATAAATGCATACATGTACTACAGTTATATGAGACTATACACGCGGTCCTTATGGTGAAATCATACGACGAAATCAAATGACGTCATATATATGACAAGTCCATTCCTTTATTATCTTGAATCAGTTTGACAAAAATATATAAGTGTGGAATTGCACAGGTCATGTCGTGCATTTTTGTTAATTAATTGAATAAAGGCGCGTAATCTCCATAACCCTAATAGGATTCCATAGCTTCATATAATTATTGCGTATATTCAGTTTAGAAATAAAGGAATTATATGTCAATAAACCATGTTGACTGTGGATCATTTAGTATGAATTATAACCTGAAATACAAACGTTTTCGCCATGAAGAATCAACATAGAGAGGGGGGATTATTAAAACGGGGGAGGGAGTTTGAAAACGTTTTAATGTTACCGGGGCCGGTACGTTGAAAACGTTTTTAAGTTACCGGGGGTAACCTGAAAAAGGGGGAGCTTGAAAGCGTTACACCGGTATAATTAAAACCTCGGGCAGATTTTTAATAAACATATTTTAAGTTTGAAAGTGAGAAGAAAAAACACTAAACTTTACATTTAAAATCGTTTTACTTGCACTTATAATTAAGTCATGAACATCAACTTTATACCTACGCGCAGGTAATTTTATTCTCCGCTATTTAATTTTTATTTCATTAAATATCCACATGAATTGAAAGAGCGATATGTATTTTCATAGAGGCACTATAAATATCGCAAAAATGACCGTTTTGACGTCGAAAACGACGTTATTTCAATCGTTTGGTTCCACCTTAAGGCAATGTGTTTTTCGGTATTCAATTTTAAGTTTAAATAATGTTTAAATATGTTAAATTTTGGTAACATTGGCTTACACCGCATTTTATAAATAAATTGTTTTGCTACTATTAGTATGAAGTTTATTTGTTGAATGTCCGGCGTCCGTCGTTACGTCCACAATTAGTTTGTTTACACTCTATCAACCGCAGCTCTTAAAGTCCCATAATCATATAAATATATCGGTCGTAATAGTTTCTGTTTGTTTTATAACAGATGAATCCGGTGTGTTTTCCTCCCGTGCATACTTTCGTATTTTTTTCAATATCATTGAAATAAATACTATTTATAGGACAGCTGCGTTTTCCGCAGTCATATTATGCACACGGCATGAAGTGACATCACGCGCTCTACATAAAAACAAAATTCACAGCGAAATGAGTGTTTTTCCGAAGAAAAAGGGCTTGTTTCGTCGGTAATATTTATCTTGGAATGATATCTGCAATTGTTTGTTTTTTGGATATATATTTTTTATAGCAAAAAGCTAATGGGGCTTTAACGAATCGTGATTAAACTTGCTCACAATGTATATGGTCACAATGTCTCGGCTAAGTTCGATTATAGTCAAAATCGGACAATAACTTCTAGAGTTATTGGCCCTTGACTTAGAAAATTTGCTATATTTGAGGTTGTTAACACTCTAGCGCATTTATTTATTCACCGATCCTAATCATATTTTCAGTAAATGAGTATAACTAAAAGATCTTGGAGATCGATTATGGGCGGAATCGGACCAGAACTTCAAGAGTTATGGGCCCTTGTATTAGAAAATTTGCTACGTTTTATGTTTAACAGGATTATACCTTCATTGTTGGTTTTGATCTCAAAATCTACGTAAAAATGAGTTTTACGAGATGGAAACTATATTACCTGGTCATTAATTATTGGCCTTTGTTCTCAGGTGAGCGATAAAGGGCCATCGTGGCCCTCCCGTTTTGTTTAGTTTTATGTTTACATCTCCAATTAAAGCATTTTGTTTATTTATTTGGAAATTTATGTTTTTGCTTTCAAAATAAGAGTTTATTTGGTTCCAGAAGATTTGTACATGGTGACATTCATAAAATAGATGATCTATTGTTTCAACGTAACTGTTGCAAAATACACATAGGCTTGAGTTAACTAATTTACATTTAAGGAGATATTTTTTGGTTGCAAAAGTTCTAGTGATAATTTTATATTGGAAGTTTCTTAAGGTGACGTCGGTTATTGATATTATCGGTTGAACACAGATTTTTTTCACTTTATGTCTCCATCGTTTAACAAATTGTTCCATTTTGTTTCAGTATGTAACTGATCATTGTTTTCAGTTTGTATTATATAAGAATTTATATATTTATTTTCTTTTTATTGGCTATTCTTTCAAGAAGTGAATCATTACTGTTATTGTAATTTATTGAATCTGTCTTTAGTTTCTCTCGAATAGGTATGGGTATGCTGTTTATTAATGCGGAGTATTTTAAAAAGTCTGTGCGTGGAATTTCATAAAGAAATTGTATTTGCTCAAATGAATAAAATGAGTTGATTCTATAATCATATAATTGCTCTAAAAGTTTTATTCCCTTATCATACCATGTTTTATAGAAGGAGGTTTTAGAGTTTATTTTAATTTCGGAATTATTCCATCAAATCATTTTGCATGGTTGTATTTTGGTATTGTTTATTTTTTCAAATCTAGATTTTATAAGAAACCATGCTTCAATGATTTCGTTTAGAAATTCAGAGTCTGTAATCTTGCTATCAGCTTGTTTTAAATTGCTATCAAATAATAGTTTTTGTCCATATTTTGACAATTTGATATCAAAGAATATTTTCCATTTGCTTTCGTTTTTTTTCATTTATATAGCGTTTAACCCAATTACATTTGATTGCATTTATGAATGAGTTTAAGTCTGTTAATTTTAATCCGCCATTTTCATACGGTTGGTACAATGTTTGTCTCTTTATCTTGTCGGGCTTTCCATCCCATAAAAAATTGAATATTAACGACTGTATGTAGTTAATTGTTTTTGCAGGTGGTTTAGGTAGGACAGTAAGAGGGTTTATGAGTTTTGGGAGAGCAAATGTTTTAATTACTGTAATTTTACGCATTAATGTTAATTTACGATGTTGCCATTGTTTTAAGGTGGATCGCAGGGTTTCCTCCAGAAAAATGGTCATTTTTTAGACGTCAACTTACAATAAAGAAATTTTGCATGAATAACTTTAAAGGTATTGGCTAACCCAGAAATGATATATTCAAATGATATTTCCATGGAAACCGCTCAAAAGCGCCACCTAGCGGAGCGATATGTTTTTCGTTGATTTTCGCGTTATTTCCTGTACTGCTCCGATAATATTGTGTATTAAGTTATGCAATTTACATAACTGCAATGCTGGATCATTTACAAATCCGAAGAAGTCAGTAATGTTACATTTTGCTGCCATTACATATTAAAAGACGTCGAGCGAACTCTGTAGGGGTGGCAATTTACAATGCCAAAAAAATGAGACATTTTTCTCTCAACCGCGTCAGTAGTGAAAAAATGGCCCGATGATATTTTTTTTAAAAATGCAAAACAGATTCTTTGTACAATTTAGAAAACGTTAAAACAATAAAAAAATATGGTCACCGACTTCGTTTTCGCGCCAATGAAACTTATATAAACTTGGAAAAAGGCTAAAAACGTCAACGTTTTTATACAAGATCGACGTGACGTTGCGACTTTTTAGTTGTTACTGATATATTTTGGCTTAACGTCACGTCGATCTTGTATTTTATGGCAACGTTTTTAGCCTTTTTCCGTGTTTAAATAAGTTTCAATGTAGCGAAAACGAAGTCGGTGACCATATGTTTTTATTTTTTTAAAGTCTTTCAAATTATTTTGAATCTCTATTGAGTTTTAAAAAAAAATTCATCGGACCGTTTTTTTACTGTTGACGCGACTGAAAGAAAAATGTCTCATATTTTGGCATTGTAAATTGCCACCCCTGCAGAGTTCGCTCGACATCTTTTAAGATTTAATGACGGCGAAATGAAATATTATTGACTTTTTCGTATTTGTAAATGATTCAGCATTGTAGTTAAATAAATTGCATAACTTAAAATACAAAATTATCGGAGCAATACAGAAAATAACGCGAAAATCAACGAAAAAAACTGGTCCACTAGGTGGCCATTTTCTTCGGTTTCCATGGAAATATCATTTGAATATATTATGTCTGCATTAGCCAATACATTAAAGGATGTTTATGCAAAATTTCTTTATCGTGCGTTGACGTCTAAAAAATGACCATTTTTCTGGAGGAAACCTGCGATCCACCTTAAACAGTTTTCAAACTCCTTAATCTTTTTCTCGATGTTTAGAATTGAATTTGTCAATTTAATATTTGTAAATGTAATGCCTAAGTGTGACTGTATCGTAATAACAACGAAAACCCAAGTTCTGTACTGAAGCATTTATTTCGTATTAATTCTACGTCGAAACTCTTGGGCCACCGCAATTTATCGCAACTGCCACGTATGCCACGTACGCACGAAATGAACAAAATTTATTGATGAGATTAAAATACCGGACTACGGAACCGGGTATCAACACGATACACGGTATAATCCATAAGTGTCGTTCTTACATGAACAAGAACTTAAACAATAAACAGTACAGAAAAAATACAAACATAACGCAACAGTTTACATGATTAGAAAACACACATACGCAAAATACATAATTGAACATAAATACAATTAAATACAGATACACTGCCGTTACACTAAGGTTGTTGCGTGCTCTGAGGTCCATTGGATTTTTTTATGTTCACAATATTTTATGGAAGTGTTTGTTAGAGACCCAATTCTTAGAACTGTTGATTTGGATATGTTGAGGTTTAGGCCTGATATATCTCCTTTATCTAAAGTATTAGTTAGCGCTTCGAATGATTTTTTTATCCATCATTTGTAAAGGTTCCATCATCTGCGAAATAAGTTTGTTTAATTTCATGTTCATTTATCTGTATACCTGTTGTGTCCGCATTCAGTTTGATATTGTTAGATAATATTTCTAAACAGATGATAAATATAGAGGTTGATAACGGACAGCCTTGCCTGACACCTCTTTCTGTGTTGAATGGTTGGGACAGGTGGCTATTGTTGATAATAATGCTGCATATATTTGAGTAGAAAAGTTCGATCCACTTATTAGATATGTTCCAAAATTAAATCTTTCAAAACATTTGATTATAAAAAAAGTGACTAAGACTCAAAAGCCTTTTCGAAATCAGCAAAAAATACCAAACCAGGTTTATTTTTAGAATGGACGTATTCAATAACTTCAAAAATTGTCCTGCCATTTTCTCCGATGTATCTATTTTGCATAAATCCAGTTTGGTCACTGCTTATTAATGACGGTAGGATCTTTTTAATTCTATTTGCGATAACTTAAGTTGCAATTTTATAATCTATGTTTAACAGGGTGATTGGACGCCAATTTGAAATTTGATCAAGATCTTTATTTGGTTTGGGGATGAGTGTAATAATTCCTTGTCTTTTAAGTTGGGTTAGTGTTCCTATCTCAAAAGAATGGTTTAATGAATTTATTAAATACTGACTGATATAACTCTACACTCAATCCGTCTGAGCCCGGACTTTTATTGTTTTGCATTTCTTTAATCGCTAGTTTGCATTCATATTCTGTAATGAGCCCCTCACATGATTGCTTTTCTGTTTCATTTGCTTTTCTGTTTCATCAAGGGTGTTTATTTGTTTATTTAAGAATTCTTTCATTAGATTCACATTTATTTGTTTTTTACTGTATAGCTTGGTATAATAGTCAACTTCTGCATTAAGTATATCATCTTTGTTGGTTATTTCCTTACGATTGACTATTAATTTGTGTACAGCTTTTTTATGTGATTTATGTTTTTCTAAATTTGCAAAATATTGAGAATTTTTTTCGTTTTGTTCTACGTGAATAGCTTTTGATCTCAATATTTGTCCGTTTATTCTTTTATCGTTGATATGATCTAGTAATAGTTTTTTTCTGTAATCAGAGTTGTAATGTTTTCAACGTCTACGTTTTGTTGTGCGAGCTCATCTTCTAAATCATTAATTTCTTGTAAATAAATAATCTTTTTTCTTCTTTTTTTCTGCTTTGTTTTTATATGCGGCATATTTGATGGTTTCATTTCCCTTTATGACTTCCCACAGTGTATCGGGTGCGCAATTTTTATTAATTTCTGCTGTTGATGTTATTGTATTTTGTATTTGTATCTGGAATTGATTTTCTGAAAGTAATGAGTTGTTTATCTTAAAATATCCTGTTCCTTTTTGTGATGTTAATGTTTGTATTTCCACTTTAATAAGTGAGTGATCTGTTCTGTATGAACTTTGGATGCATGTTTTTTTGACGGATGTAGCCAGACTGTCAGAGATTAAAAAGTAGTCCAACCTGCAATGGATGGTTGGTTTTGTATTTGAATGTTAAGTAAATTGTGTGGGTGTTTGATTCGCCAGATGTCGACAACATTTTTTTTTTCTACATTTTTTATGAGTTGTTTGGTTTCCATTTTTCTTGTCTAAAGCATTATCTATTATTGTATTAAAGTCACCACCAATATTTTTGCCTAAGATTTGACCGGGTGACCCAGTTTTTTACCCCGGCTGACCCATATTCAACCTTGGTCAACATATCATTGGGGCAAACATTTTGACAAGGTTTGGTGAAGATCCAATCAAAACTTGACCTTTGAGCTAAATACCTGGATATTGCGCACTACACACTGTCTCATGGTTTATAACACTTATGTCAAGTTATCTTAAAAAGTGTCTATGCATAAGAGAGATACAGCCCGGACAGGTCTATAATGCTCAATTTTGACGTTTGACCTCAATGTGTGACCTTGACCTTTGAGATAGAGACCTGGATTTTGCGCACTGCACACCGTGACATGGTGTTTAACAATTATGCCAAGTTATTTAAAAAAAGTATCAATGCATAAGGGAGATACAGCCCGGACAATGATCCGGACGGACACACTAACATTTAACTAACGTACAGACTATGTCGAGCTCTCCACAAGTGGGCTCGACAAAAATTATAAAAGCAATTGTTACTTTGAAATGTGTAACTGTCATAAACAAACAAAGATATGTATATAAGTATGCCAAAATCTTTACAATACAAAGTCATGCACAAATATTTCCTCAACTTGTGTTCACATGCACCAAAATAACAGGTCTACATGGGAACTGAAGTCCTGCTCAAGTTAAACAAGCATGCAGTGATTGAGCAGTGGGCGAGAGGGCCCAGAACCCAGTGGACAAATTCCCCGAGCTTTCGCAGCTACTGACAGCAAATCGTTGAGAGGAGTCGATTCAGCTAATCCGCATTGCTCCGATTTGCCTCCTTGTGCCACTTTATACAGCATACTGTGAGAGGACTTTTAGTAATTAAAACAAGATCCTCACCAAGAAGCGGGCAACACTTGCCGATCAAATCACCTGGATGAGTTGATTCGAGCGGGAATGTTTATCAAAAGTGGTCAAACAGTTGATGTACAAAGCTTGTCTCACTGATTTTGCACCCGAAAGGGCCATTGTCATGAAAACTAATAAAAAGCATGCCCTAAACAAACCTGGGGATGAAACATGACAGTAATATGAGTTTGTTGAATTGGGAATCAAAGGGCCACTACAATTTTAATCAGAAGCAAAACAGTACGTTGATAACATTTAACTCCCAACAGTTGGGTTTTCCGTCATTTGTTATAATACAATCGAACATCTTTTCGCCAATAAAATAAAATAATGCACACAAAGTATGGCAATAATTTGGCATGCCACTTTCTGGTCCGATCATTAAAGAGAAAGCACTGTAATTTGCTGAAAAAAATGCGTCAAAAGGGTGGCTCGATAAAAGAAAATACTGTCATTCAATTAAGAAATTTAAAGTGTAAAGTGAAATTTAGCAACGGGTCGGGTTATATTTTAGATCGTTGCCTGACAAAACATTGTCTGTAAAAGGAAGTTCATCAAAGGGAACTAAAGTTTCACAAGATGTAACTATTGTTTAGTTCGTGTGAAGCTCTTCAAATTGAGATTTTAGTATTTACAAAAGCTAAGAATCTTATATGCTTCAAGAATGTTAAAGTCTGAGTTGGATGTGAAACATGTCGCTAATGGTAAAGTTTGGATGAATACAGACTTGTTTGGCTTAAGGACTTGGAACGCAGACATGATCAAACAAGACCGCAAAATGCTGTTCCTTATAGATAATGCATCGTCACATCGAAAAGAGGATGGTTACAGTTTACATAACGTCAAAATTGTATTCCAAACGGCTAACACAACACCGCAATTCGAGCAATAAGTTGTATCAGGGAATCATCCGAACATTCAAAACTTATTACAGATGTCGATGTTTAGATTATTATAAAGACAGTGCTACGTCAGTGAATTATCTATGTAAATGGCGCGAATGTTAGATTGATACCATAGAAAAGTGTTTTAAAGCAGTTAGTTTTAACAAAAGAAAACTTTAAATATTGTCAAAAAGAAAAAGAATGTAAACAAGAAAGCAACGTGCTACCTTTCCTAGATTCCCAAAATACAACAATATTACGATAAAAACTAATAAACCGACACAAATGGTAACCGGTATCGTCAGGATTTCAACGAGACTGCCCGTCACAAGTACCGATACTTTTAGCAGTGTATTGTCACGTGTCGAGCGGTGTCCTTAATATTGTAGCGGGTTGGCCATCATAATAATGTGCAAGTTGTTCATGTGTGGTGGGTGTAAGTGTAAGAAGAAATGAAATAATATGGACTCTGGATAAATAATGTAACCGCAAACAAAATGTGTATCAACTCACAGTAACCTTAAATAAACTAAGTATAAACAACTAAGTCTGAGTAAAATTTCTATAGTTCAATTTAATATATTCTTTTAACTTCTCATATACCTATTAATCATTCAGATAATCTATAAAAACATTCAGAGATTCATTAAATACAAGACAAATCAAACAGATAATTATCATTAAATACTCAATTATCAACAAGTATTTACTGAAAGGATTGAAATGGATCTAACAATTAAATAGTTACAATGCATAAATCATATAATTCTTTACCAAAATCAATAAAATGCTTTAAAAATTTAAATGCTTCTTAATCAACTTAAATAATGTGTTATTAATGCAGTATTATTAGTTTCAATAAAAAGACAAAAAAAATACTTTACACACCTTAATAGATCAAAACCAAAAATCAGAGTCCTAGAATTTACCTATGTTTTCGCTTTTATACTGCACAAAAAAAACGCACATAAAAATGTGTGCGGTTATGCGTGCACAAGAAAATATGCATAACTTTAAGGATAAAATGCACATAAAAAGGTGTGCAGATTCCAACATAAAACGCACAAATAAAACTGTGCGGTTTTCAACGTAAAGTGCACAAAAAAGACTGTGCGCTTTCGAACACTAGCGCGTTCCTGAACCATGAACGCTAGCATTGACATTTAGTGAAAAAAATAGACTACCTAGTCCCAAAGAAACAAAGATTATGCAATAAAAATGACTTAAAAGTACATGAAAACTATGCTTAATTAAAACTAGAGGCATTAAATGACTAGACTGTACTCTACGACTAACAATCAAAGTTAGAACTTACTTAATAAATTAAAGTTTCTTGTGATAATCGCCGCAAAAATGCTCAACGTCACTAAGATAAACAACCCAGAATGCACCGCGCATGTTTAAAAATAGATGTCCCCCATAATGGCTAACCTAGTGTACACAAAGTTACAGTGAGGACTAAAGAAATGATTTTAACATGTAGAACAGGACATTCAAAGGTAAACATAGTTTGCAATAGGTTAAAATGCTATGATTTAACAATCGAGTGAAATAAATAGCGATGACAATGTTTCATATTCGAAAAAATGTTAGCAAAAACGAAAGTAAACAAACATGTAAGTTTGACATAGATATTAAACAGCACATGAAAACCGGGGCATGACAGTATGTTTTTATCAGTATACAGCTAAACTTCTGAAATACATATGAATGATACTGACTTAGCGATCTCGTATACCTCTAGAGACGTATCTGGCTTAATTGTCTGGTGTTAAGACAAACGTCTGATAATTACTTCTTACACAATTTATTGTTTACCTCGAGACTAATCACAATATAGCCCAATTACATCGGACTGAAGTAGACTTATGTATGTATAACATTAGCGTAAAAGGGCGTTGGATTATTATCCATTTGTTAAGACGATTTTTACGAAGAATATACGAACGTATAACGAGGAGTACGCATATAAAAGTGATTGGACTCATTAAATGCCGTATGCAACACTTAAAACACTAGTAACTACAATTTTCCCAAATTATTGGGAAATAACATTTCATGCATACTGATAGAAAATATGGAATTCTTAATTGATATATACTATGCTGTTTATATAAGACATACTACTATGTCTTGATTAGATATTTATTTAATGCTGTTTCCAACACATACAGATATTTATTAATTCCCCATTAACATTAAGAATGTCTCTATCACACGATAAACTGTTATACAGTCTGCAAGTTATATATTTGCCAAAGGAAATACTGAGTTTTAGTCTCACGTGAATCGATAAAGTTATTATATATATACACATAGTAACATGATAAGAGAATGTTTGTTATAACCTTATCCTGCTAACCATTACATTGTTACTTTTCTATGAAATGACATTGCAGATATTCGTCTTTAGTAGAAATGTCTAACACGGCGATAATGACATTAGGAGAATTATTTAGATAACCCATAATCATATAAATTAGCAAATTTCACAGCGAAATGACTGTTTTTAGTTTAGGAGAAAAAAGAACTTGTTTCGTCGGTAATAATTATCCTGGGATAATATCAGCAATTGTTTTTTTTTTTCATATATTTTTTATAGCAAAAAGCTAATGGGACTTTAAATAAGTAAAAAACAAATAGTAAACAAGAGGGCCACGATGGCCCTTTATCGCTCACCTGAGAACCAAGGCCAATAATTAATGACCAGATAATATAGTTTCCATCTCGTAAAACTCATTTTTACGTAGATTTTGAGATCAAAACCAACAATGAAGGTATAATACTGTTAAACAAGCTAAAATGTAGCAAATTTTCTAATCCAAGGGCCCATAACTTTTGAAGTTGTGGTCCGCTTCATCCCATAACTGAACTTGCCCAAATCCATAAGGTAATACACATTCGTTGTAAATATGATTAGGATCGGTGAATAAATGAAGGCGCTACAGTGTAAACAAGCTAAAATATAGCAAATTTTCTAAGTCAAGGGCCCATAACTCTTATAGATGTGGTCCGATTCCGCCCATAATCGAACTTGTCCAAGATCTTTTGGTTATACTCATTTACTGAAAATATTATTAGGATCGGTGAATAAATGAAGGCGCTAGAGTGTAAACAAGCTAAAATATAGCAAATTTCAAAGTCAAGGGCCCATAACGATTCCGCCCATAATCGAACTTGTCTAAGATCTTTTGGTTATACTCATTTACTGAAAATATTATTAGGATCGGTGAATAAATGAATGTGCTAGAGTGTAAACAAGCTAAAATATAGCAAATTTTCAAGGTCAAGGGCCCATAACTCTTGAAGTTCTGGTCCGATTCCGCCCATAATCATACTTGACCAAGATCTTTTGGTTATACACATTTACTGAAAATATGATTAGGATTGGTGAATGAATGAAGGCGCTAGAGTGTAAACAAGCTAAATATATCAAATTTTGTAATTCAAGGGCCCATAACTCTAGAAGTTGTTGTCCGATTTTGCCCATAATCGAACTTAGCCGAGACATTGTGGCCATATACATTGTGGGCAAGTTTAATCACGATTCGATAAGAGCTACGGTTGATAGAGTGTAAACAAACTAATTGTGAACGGACGACGATGAATCAGGTGAGCTAAAAAGGGTAAACATAATTAGTAAGAATTATTTGTCATTAAAACTGACATGTTAGACTTTGTATTCCAGTCAAATACCGATTAGCTGATACTTTATCGGCACCAAAGTAAATTACAGTATCTTGTCTTCATTTATGGGATAGAAAAGTCTAAAATGACAAAGTTTGCACGCACTATAAGGTGTAGATTGTAGACGTACAATAAACCATTAAACAACGATTAGGTCTCCGACATAATTGCACTTTAACAGTATTATGACTAAACAATTGACTAAACTATACTGACGTCCACAAAAAAACGCCTCATCATTAAAGTGCGATATCTTCAATGGTAGGATACTACGTCATCTCGCACCTGTTAAAAAGGTCCTCCCTGGACAAAAAAAGGTAAACAAAAAAGGTAAAATGTTATTTTACTCTTCTAAATTACAGTTCTGAAAAAAATTAAGTTGTGCGTCAAGCAACTACGTGTTTTAAATTCATAACAGTGCAGTTAAATTTCTTATTAATGAGCCCGTTTGAGCCCGAAAGATGTTTTAGATATTTTTTTTCAGAGGTCCGCCCTGGATTCTGTCACAAAACGGATACGTTATTGGTGTTTTTAACTTACCAGGCCGTGAGTGTAAAGAACCGATTATCACCGAGTGTTTCATATAGCATTTAAGACAAATTGCACACGTATTTTTCGTTTAATTCTTGGTATTTTCACTTATTATGATTGAAATATTGAAACGGTCCATCCTGGATCGGGCAAGAGAAAAGGTCCACCCTGGACACATTTCAACAAACCGATCTCATTTATGTAAATTATGTTGTCTAAATGTATTATCATGGGAAATATCGTATGGAAGTGTAGCAGGAATGGTTTAATTCTATATTACTATTATGCACACTTTTTTAGCCTGTCCTGTAAACATTAATCAATAATTACAATATCTAGAGTATACTTCTTGAATTTCGTGCTATTCTGAATTTATCTCTCCAGTTGCTCATGTTTCATGGGAATGTTATCCATTTTGGCGGGATTTTTTAGTACTAGTATATAAGTCAGTGAAATCTTATCGTATTTGCCTTTCTTATCGGACTCCATAGGTAACGTTTACCCTTTTTCTCAAAGACTGGTCACTTCACTTAAAGTTCACTTTAGGGTTTTTTGTCCGATTTAACTTTGGCTAGAAATTAGCTTTAATAATTAAATTCAGTAAATAATAAACAGGCACCATTAGACATTGTATTATGTATTAATAATTATGTAGTATCAGGATAAACTTTAATAAAATATGTAGATCTTGAATAGAGTGTTAGCATCTTTTATTTACAATAATATTGTGTAGTTTTAAAGAAAACAAATACATGTATAACTTGATAAAACCACGATAGAACCTGGGTTGAAAGAAATTACGTCTCCTGTTACAGCATCTTAATATGATGTTATGATTAACATTTTGCTGCATAAGTCAATTATCATTGTGAATTGTCTTCAATTTTTAAGTATAATACAGCGTGACTTAGACATTAATAGGATATCTTTTATTGCTGATATTGTCTTATTAATAAAAAGTTACACAAGAAATAATTAATAAATCAATGCTGTCTGTTTCAGAAGATGTATGTTTGTTCCCACTGTGGTAAGGAGTACGCTTCCAAAAGTGGTCTGATTAAGCATGAGAAGCGGCACATGGGAATCTGGCCATACACATGTGGAACATGTGGACAACTGTCGTTTTGCCAGAGGGACCACGCTACCCATGCTCTTAGACATGGTGAAGACAGGCCCTTTGTTTGCGAAACATGTGGTACGTATTACATGCGTGTATTTAACTATCAATTATTTTACCATATCAAATAAGATTTAATTACGTTAAAAGACATATCTAAATAACGGTAAATTAGTTAACACTACAGAATGAAATCGAGCAGTGAGGTGTGACGAAAGGTCAAGGAGTGTTCCATTCTTTTAAATAGGGTTAACAAGTATATTTCTAATTAAACAGTGTACATTCTTAATAAAGTTTCTGTTCTGTTATATACATGATCTTAGATATGTAGACGTAGTCATGAAAACTGCACGCATTATTGAATGCAAGCTTTTACATTATTAAGTAGAATGGTGTGGATTCGTATCCTTTATTTTGCGCCTTTTTATCTCACCTGGTACAGAGTGACAATGTGAGCTTTTAGGATCGGACTGTCCGTCATTTTTTAAACAACATATCCTCATAAACAACTGGACCAATTTCAACAAAACTTCACAGGGGTGTTCCTTGCTTGAAACGCTATCAAAGTTGATCAAAGAATTTCATTAGATGTTGAACATTGGTTGCCATTATAACCAGAATGATTTTTTTTTAATCTTAAAAAATCTTCTCAAAACCAGAGCACCTACAGCTTTGATATTTGGTGTGTAGCATTGCCTAGTTGACCTAAATTTTCATATCATGACCCCGGCCCAGGGGTCTTTTGATTTAGTTAGATTTCTATAGGAATTTTTTTTTTAAAAATCCCTTTCTCAAAAACCAGAAGACCAAGAGATTAGATATTATTATTATTAAGTTGTCTGGCGAAAAAAACGTTTATACGGGGTTCTAACCCGCTTCATCTTGGTTAACCGACTGCGTAAGTAAAAAGGTTGGCGTCTTTACCAACTGAGCAATACTCCTTAAACTCAGTTAAAACGGGAAAATAACTGCTTTATATCACATAAACCACTACCGAAACGTTCCGAAATGCCTCTTACCCTACAGAATGGACTTAACTGATCTTTGACCATTCACATGTCGTTTCCGGACTACAGCTACAGTATGCAACTAACACGTTTGAGTAATATGTTTTCAGCCAAATCCTTCTAAACTACTGAAGATCTAGTGTCACACAATAGACGCGAAGAACACCAAGGAAGGTACAATTGTGACACGTGTGGTGCGGCATATCACAAAAAGCAGGATCTCCAGGAGCATACTGTAAAGCATTCAGGGGGGAAAACCCAAAGGTGTACCATCTGTGGAAAATGCTTTAGGTTCAAGTCAAATCGGAGGAGGCATGAGAAAATACACGGAAGGGACCGTAAGGAATAACCTTTTTTATATAAAATTAAACAAGTCTTCCCCGACAAAGTTCTTTTGTTCTTGTAATGATATTTCTTCAAATGAGAAATATTGATCGTCTAGTTTTGGAATCAACTTCATTCGTTCTCTTAGGATTCCAGCAGCTTTATGGAGAATATGAGTATCATCATCTTCCGACAAAATGAAGCTGCTGGATAGAGCTTCCTTCGTGGAATGATCATCCGACACAGATGAAACCATTTTGTCATACTTAAACACTGCTGATAAAGCTTCGTGTAAATTAACTTGTGATGAGCAGACTATTGTACTCAAACCCTTACGTGGAATTATCTGTACTTCTGGCATATACTTATGAAATAATCTTTTCAAGGTCTTATTGTTCATTTGTTCAATTGGTAGTCCCTTATCCTTGCAAATATCTAAAATATGCTGTTTCATCTCAGTCATTTCAAACATTTTTCCTTGATTGATATTTTCTTGCAGAATGTCTTTTATCTTCAAAAACACTACGTCAATGTTCTTTGGGGTTTGGACATCTACTGTCTTAAAGGGGCAAGCTTTAATGTATTTTGCGACACAGTTTTTTTTCTGTGGTATCTTGCTTCACACGCAACCAAATCTCCATGGACGCTCAACAGTCGCTTAATTATAATATGATCCTTCTTTTCTTGTGCAGCCTCTAGGACTGTATTATACATTGATGAATTAATGCCTGTTGCACCCTCAACAAGAGACCAAGCAGATCGATGTTTTGCACTACATGGTTGACTGCAAATGAAGCAGTTCTGCTTCCAATCAAATTCACTATCTTTAGACCTTGTGAATGTTTCTTTTGTAGGTTTGTCAGATAATTGCTTGGGTACGTCCCGATATACTCCTCGCATAAACGCTGACCGACATGCCTTGTGATATCTTATACAAATACTTCCATTCTTTATTTCATTTTCATTTTGTAGGAAATAAATACTAGTTTCATCATTTCTTTTTTCTTTGCGTGTGTCAAGGAGAGATTCAAAACCTTTAAGATCTAGTGGGGTAGTTTTTTCCTTACCAAATGATTTTAAACAGAAACAGCATGATTGAGGATTAATACTTAATTTGCGTTTTTTGTTGCATACTGTTAATTCAGCCATAATAACTGTGACTCGTATAGTGTTTTTACCTGAAAAAGAAATAAAACCATTGTTTAATTACTTCTATGAGTGCTGTATTTCAGTCATACCGGGCATTTACCGGACGGAGTTAATATTTTTTTACAGTATGTTGATTAACATTACTGTATACTGTGATATATTGTACCGGTTTCTCCAGGGCTGGATGTGTCTATGCCCATAGTTTTCATATTTCTGGATAAAAACATCATGTGTTACCATTCATTCTCTTAGTTAGAAAATACTCTACAAGACTATGTAGGTTTCGTCAAATATTTTTCCCAAAAGTTGATTTTCGATATTTCATCAATGCATTGAGATGGGTGGGGTAATTTCATGCTATGCATTTCATTTATCATTTCTAAAGATATATGTACCATGTACCCTATATAACATGTTATAGATGATATTGAACCTATAGAAATAAAGTTTGTATACCCAAGAGGGACATATAAGAAAGAAGTAAATGTACAATCTAAATTATAGACCGGCGCCCTAGATTCGACCCTGTCCTACATTCGACCCCAATTTTGTTTACGTCACAGAATCTCGCGAGATGACCGTTGCGCGCGAAAATCGTGAACTTTTTGTTAACTACACATTTATTTACACGAAGCATAGATTTTCGTCAAAAATGGGTTATACATAGATAAATAAACTGTAAAATACTTACGATCTGGAAAATAATCCATTTTTTACTAATCCCAATAACAGCCTTTAATAAAATATGCTTTTATATAAACTTACACGATATTTGTAAATTCTATGCCTTCGTCTGCATTGTGTATATGCAAATGATGTAAGTCACGTGATGAATGTTGAAAAAATATAGGCCAAATTAATTTTACAGTGTGTTTTAGTCCCGTTATTCCTTAGCACTAAATTCAAGTTTCTGTTCTAGAAATTACCGTTTAACGGTAAAATTATCAGTATTATATGCCTAAATACTGGCATATTTCTGCAAATAATTTGACAACTGCATATCAGCAGTGTATGCGAAGACATTATTCCTGTCAAACTTCGGGTACTAATTACGTACTGCACTCCTGTGAGGTTTATGTAAAAATTGACGATTTTTTTCTGTCACCATCGTGAGCAGAGGAGTGATTCATGATAAAAGGGTTAAAAATACCATTTAACTGTTCATTTCTTTTAAATTGTTACTGCTTTAACATTTTTGAATAATTTTATCGAAAAGACGATTATCGAAACTGATTAGCATCGGCCTAATTTGTTGCACGCGCGCAGAAACGAAGCATGGACTATTTCAAAATGGCGGCCAAATATTACATTGACCTTTGTTCAATACTATTTAAAGTACTTAGGATTATTATTTGAATTAAAAAATGGACAGTTGTAAGGAAAAATGGATAAATGAACAAGTAAGCGTCATATTTTAATGTTTATTACATTCTGTACGATTTTTTGTTCATATTGAAGGCTTAGAGGGTCGAAGCATGGCCACTCGAGGATATATTTGTGTCCTGTATTTCTTATTCATTTTGTTAAATAGTTGGCTACATACTAGTAATTCTTCAACATTAATGACTATTGAACATGTCACTTACATATCAATTAAATTACAGGTTGTTAATTTGACTGTATCTACATCTTAAATTTCAAATCTCCCTCCTTGAAAACTTGCTGTTGTCATTGTTGTTGTTGTTAGGTGCTGACATAGAAAAGTGCCCGGTGTTAAGGTTATTTTATTCACGTACGAATGACCCGATCTTCAAAATAGTCCTAACTAGTTAAAAACTAATTAATATTGATTTAAAAATAACCAAATAGATCATGATATCAAAAAACATACATGTAATATCAACTCTGACCAATAAAGAATAATACAAATGAATACTTACATGTACAGTAAACATGCCTTTAAATATGTGCGTAACCTCTATCAATTGTCTGTGTTTCCATTGGCAACGATTCTAAACCACTTTGATACAGCAATGTTGAAACGTAATTATAGTAACTTACATCCTTCTTTATTTTGCATGGTAAATACAATCAGTAAATGAGTTATTTCTTAATTATTTGAAAAAGTGGTCATAATATAAAAAAATAAATGACCTTGGGTATGACCTTGAAAATGACATTGGGATGGTCCATAAGGCCATGCATGAAATGACACCTTTCATATAACATGTATTTCTCTGCTGCTTGTGAAAAGCTTTGAAATGGAATACAGTACATGACAAGGTGATAGCAATAAACTCAAGAAAATGTAAATAAATTTCAAAATGGCGGACATCTTGGAAGTCGTCTTGATGGTTTCTATGGTAACAAAGGAATAATATTATTACATTATGATGAAAGGCAATAACAATGCTTCATTTCAACATAAAACATTCTCATCCATTATGTAATTTGTTATGATAATAGAAAACAATTGGCGGTAATAGGGTGATGTTTACGTAAATTTGACCTTTTGACCTTGTCTGTGACCTTGATGGTGACCTTCAGAAAAATAAAAAATACATGATGAAATGAATACATCTAATGTTGGTATTATTTACCAGCATTATAAAGTCTATCCTATTTTGTAACTATTTTACAGCAGATCTTCATTTTATCTCTCTATATAACTAAAATGGCGGCCATCTTGGACGCCATCTTGGATTCTTGGCTCGCCGCCAGAATTTCAAATGCCTGCCGGGCTTTGGTAAAACTTCAAACATTCCCGAGCATTTTGATATATGACACGCCTTGTTACTTTTTCGGGCCATGTTGATCCTCCAAACTGGCTAATATTTCCTCTACTATAAATAACAAAAACAATCTATACAACAATAAAATCCTTTTAACATGCAACTATATGTAATAATGTGACAAGGAGGTATGAAAAATCCAGCAGATTTCCTGCATTTCGGAAAAACTGTTCAAAATTTACAATTTTTTATCTTAATAAAGAAGGGCAAATGAAATATCATACACTTTTTTTTATCTAATAACTATATTGAATAAAATAACAAAAGAAGACAATCTTTTACTGTCTATAACTAAAGATATACAAATTATAATAATACTACCCTCCAAAACTTAACGCGCTGAACATGTTATAGGAAAGCACACAATAACTCATATATTGCGTTAAACTTAACATTTCTGAAGTAAAAAAAAATCAAATATTATTTATATACAATGAATAAATTATTGAATTTAGTTAGCAACTATGTTCAATGTATATCGTATTGAATAACATACAATAACTGAAATTTTTTTTAAACAAAAGTTAAATTTATTCTGCACATATCACATATGTCAAATTTTAAAGCTATTGCAATTAATAAATCAAATAGAAAAAATTAAACAATGAATCTCAAGCACCATAAAATATAAATGCATAATAACAAAATGTTATTCACTTAGAAGCTATTCAGAAGCTTTTTATCCAAAGTACTGGCTTATTTTAATAATGTAATTTCCTCTGAAAAATCACTTTTGTTACAAATGGAAACCCATCAATGTTTAGGATTGTACATATATTTCTTAGTCCATCTACACCAGATTGTCTAAATATAATTTGATGCTCAATATTCAATCTTGAGCCAGTAATGATTTCTGCAGTTGGCCGCTAAGAAATTCCAGAACTTACGAGATGATCTAATGATCACAAGTTTTAAACGTTTCAGTGTTAAAAAATACAGAACATTTTCATAGTCACTGGTGAAAATCTTGCAGTTAGAATATCAGATACAGCACTAAGTTGAATAAGATGACTTAGAGACTCCACATCCGCATCAGTATTGTGTGCCTTTATATACTTATATGACACAGCTCTGTCCAAAATCTTCATGTTACAATGACTGTCCTAGAATCTGCTTCCTATCAAACTGTCCATACAACTTGATACTGATTGCAGACAAAAAAGTAACAGGTTTCTCAGAGACAATCAGTTTCCCTGTTTCATCCAAAAATATTTCAGTAAATCTTTGGGCTTCAGCTGTTGTTCGCATTAGAGACTGGACATAAGTACCAAAATGTTTACCAGACTTGATCTCCACTGCTGCAAGCTGGGTAATGTGGAGCATTCCACCAGAACTACAAACTGAACAATATTGAAAGTAAGAGCATATTACTTCATATTCAAAGTGCAGAGAGTATATAAGTTAAATCAGCAATATGCTTCTATGTGACAATTTGACAGAAACTAAAAGTCACAAGATATTATTAAATTTGTTTTCTGATACAAATTTAATTGTTGAAGACATTGGAATAGGAAGAAAGTTTGCAAAACAGTACTTCACAGGCGTAATGAATAATAAATACTGATCTGAATGCAAAAATCATAGCATTACAAGCATGGTAAAAGTGTATCAAAGTGTTACTTCTTACTTACCTGGTCAATGATTTAAGAACAATAGTAATGAAAGTTGGCTCTCCACTTTTAATCTTGACAGGATTGAAATGTCCACGGGGGACTGTATTCTGTAGCTTTTCTTTGTCAACACTTTTGGAATGGTCAACTCCTGCTATGCAAACATTTTTTTTTAAAGAAACATTTCTTAAAACAGTATACTATAAATAACTGATGATCAACACAATTACTAGAATTATTTGGAGAAACAGTTAGCATTAATATATGTATAAGTGTTGTTTATCTGTATCTGACATCCAGGATAACCTCAAATAAAATGTATATTGCCACTTAAAAAAACTTATTCCACATA
Organism: Lutraria lutraria; assembly: GCA_964023205.1. NCBI lineage: Eukaryota > Metazoa > Mollusca > Bivalvia > Venerida > Mactridae > Lutraria > Lutraria lutraria. The sequence goes on along the minus strand of OZ026843.1, from coordinate 1,804,268 downwards.
CACATGTTTCTGTCATGCAGTAATTACAATAATTCTGGTCATTTGAATACTTATATCAGAGACATAGGTCTCTGCTTATATGTACATCCATGCAAAGTTCATATCAATAATCCCAAAAGCAGTGTAGAAAATGTACAGTACATATTGTGTCAATATGCAAATGCTCTGTTTACTATGCAATTTGTTCACTGCAGTACAGTGTATTCATTATGCTAATAAACGTAATTTCTGCAAGTTTGAACAGGGATGCTATACATATATTATATATTAAGCAAAATTTTATTGTTTCAGAAGGGGATGGAGCGAGTGATAGCGAGCGAACCTCTTCTTAGCCAATAAAATGTTTGCATTAAATGTATACTCTAACTGACGGATAATGTAACGTGTAATTTGACAGGTTTCCGCGAAATTTTGGCATTCGTCATTCGCTTATGCACGCACGTGTTTGGAGAGGTGGTTTTTTTACATTTTGTTATCGTAGAACGCGAAAATGGATGTCTCGATTGACATCGATGATTAGGATTTATTTTTTAAAGAGGAATTTAAGAGATTAAATGACGAAGTGGAAACGAGCTCATTGACTCAGCTGTTGGACATTCCTACTCAGACTCTTGTTCGGAACAATGAAAGTAATTCAAGATTTTCGGAGCCTGTTTCTGCCCAGGAAATCAAGGTTCAGCAACAGGAAGGCATCCCCAAGAAGACTCGACAATCTCCTAACTGGTCAACTAATCTGTAGAGGGACTAGGCCCGTAACCGCAATACCAAACCAAAGACTTTGATTGTATACTTCCGATCGTTACTTTAATGATCATATACCATTAATGAAATGAAGTTGATCATGTTGAATAAAATCATCCATGATAAACGTATTGTTTAGTCCGTCGTGTTTGCTACAGCCATGGCTCAATGCACCTTTTGCCCGTGCGCTTTCCCCACGTGGTTATGTCGGTAAAAATTGCACATGTGTATACATTAATTCTTTCTTTCCCTTTTGAAATACAAAAGGCACTATTCAGCGTATAATATACATACATGTAACAAAAACAAATTATAAAAAATATGTGTGTATAATAATTAAACAAGAGGGCCATCATGGCCCTATATAGCTCACCAGATAATAGGACTCTTAGAGAAAATTATCATAAGACTTTGTAAAATTAAGTGACCCTGGGACAGGGCCAATTTTGCCCCTAGGGCTATTATATAAACAAACTTGGTAGATGTCCACTAGACAATGCTACATACAAAATATGTACGCTCTAGGCCTTGAGGTTAAGGACAAGAAGATTTTCGTGTTTTCCTATATAAATCATGTGAACCCCGGGGCAGGGCTAATTTTCACCCTGGGCCATACTTTTAACAGACTTGGTAGAGGTCCACTAGACGATGCTACATACAAAATATCTTAGCTCTAGGTCTTGTGGTTTCGGAGAAGAAGATTTTTTTCAATTTTCCTATATAAGGATATATAAATCAAGTGACCCCTGGGGAGGGCCAATATTGACCATAGGGCAGTTATTTGAACAAACTTGGTAGAGGTCCACTAGACAATACTACACACCAAATACCTTAGCTCTAGGCCTTGTGGTTTTGGAGAAGAAAATTTTCCTCTATAAAATAGAATAAACCCCAGGGCAGGGCCAATTTTAACCCTGGGCCATAATTTGAATAAACTTGGTAAGGTCCACTAGACAACGCCATATACAAAATATCTAAGCTCTAGACCTTGCTGTTTCGGAGAAGATGTTTTAATTTTCCTATATAAGTCTATATAAATTCACTGACAATAATTTGAACAAACTTGTTAGAGGTCCACTAGATAATGAAGATTTTTGAAATTTCCCTATATAAGTCCATGTAAAATCAAGTGACCCCTGGGGCCGGGCCAATTTTGACCCTAGAACAAAAATTTGAACAAACTTGGTAGAAGTCAACTTGATAATGCTACACACCAGATATCTCAGCTCTAGGCCCTTTGGTTTTGGGCAAGAAATTTTTTAAAGTGTTTCCTATTGTGGTTGCCATGGCAACTAGTTTTTTATGAAATTACTTTTTAACAACTTTGGTAGAGCTGCATGCAAGGAACATCCATGTAAAGTTTCGTTGAAATTGGCCAACTGGTTAAGAAGGAGATGTTGTTTAAAGCAATTGTTGACGCACACACGGACGACGGACATCACGCGATCACAATAGCTCACCATGAGCACTTTGTGCTCTGGTGAGCTAACAAGAAAGTGCCATTGACTTTGAGTTCGAACAACATAGTTACACAACGAAGAAAGAGCAAGAATTTTGGGCATGCTGAAGGCGGACTGTCTCAAAGTTTTTGAAACTAGTGTTGAATCAGTGTAATGTTTAATTACACTCAGATGACCAATGATATGTGTAGAACTATTCCCAATATTTTTTTTAATCACTAAAACATGCATTCCGTATTTAATCAAATTTGGCCCTACAGAGGGGAATGAGGCGTTTCTTATGGATGCCAGTATACGTTCAGTGAACGTAATATCTTTAGATAAATGATTCTTTCTTATGATGACAAGCGCTAAACTAGTCCCTTTGTTGGTGAAAATTGCCGCGGAAGAAAATGGTGACGGCTTGATTATTCAAGCAACAAGAAGTAGTTGTATTAGCATAATATGATAAATTACAGTAATTTGTTCCATACTTGTCCTTATATAGACGTTTTCTGCGTCACTACTTCGTGCTATTACTAATGTTTGCGCACTTAACTGTGAAACTTCATTTTGTCTCTTCTCGTGCATCAATGTATTCTGAGTCACCAGTTCATTGGTGTCTTTTGTTAAATACGAAGCATTAGTTCATGGGATGCTCAATTGATTATCAAATTTTATTTCGACAAATCTTATTCAGTATTACGCGACTAGTTTCCATATTTAGTGATGTTGTTTAGATTGTATTTTTCATCAGGTAAACAATGGCTGTTCGACTTCTACGGGTTGAACGAAAATTACTTCATTTCGAATTCAACAATACACCGTTGACCTTACCAGTACTTGCCTGAAAACCAGTTCCCTGATCACTTGGTTAACTACCACTTACCATGTTAACACGAGGTTGGTAGCAAGTGTCAACGAACAATTGCAGGCAAATATATCGTATATTAGACCACAGTTGACTCCAACTGACCGATCACATCACAGTAAAAGTGTTTGCTAAAACATGTAGATCACAGTTATCCGTTGTAAAACATTCAGTATTACCTTGGGCCTAGGTCAGATAGATCTCTCGTAACTGTTTGACTATGGAATTTAGAGGCGAGCACAGCTCTAACTTTCACACTAGACAACGGTAACTCGTGATCTATCCTATACATTTACGGTATAAATGTATCGTGAAACACTTTAAATAAAGTTAAATGATTATCGGATGTAGCAAAGATTAACTAGAACAATCACTAAAGGTGACGAATACCCCAATATGCCGCTTTGGCACAGTTGTTACATTTTACAAAGGGAAATATAATGCTTTTTCATTTTTTAATACCTGCAAATTATTGTTGCATATAAATATGACCAATTTCTAAACACACATTATATAAAAAGTAACAAAGGGTCATAACTCATTAAAATTAACTTCGACAAAACCTAATTTGGACATGCACAACTTAGCGAACTACTTATCACTTCTTAGAAGTTTGACTGAATTCCTGCATGTAGTTGCTGAGAAATAGTTTGGACAAAATTACCTATTGTATAAAACAAAGGGTCATAACTCGATGAAAATCAATCCAAACAAAACCTGGTTATTGCATGCACAACTTGGCTTACTTTTTATAACTTTTGTGAAGTTTCATTAAATTCCTACGAGTAGTTGCTGATATATTGTCTGTACACTGTATAAAAACAACAAAGTACAATAACCCGGTGAAAATTTAACCAACCAAGACAAGCTTATATTGCATGTACAACTAGGCTAACTACTTATCACTTCTGTTAAGTTTCATTGAATTCCTGTAGGTAGTTAATGAGAAATAGTCCGGACTTGCCTACTGTATAAAAACAACAAAGGGCCATGACTCGGTGAAAATTTAACCAAACAAGGCAAGCTAAAAAGCATGCATGGTTAGTCTTACTACTGATCACTTCTGTGAAGTTTCATTGAAATCCCGTCAGTAGTTGCTGGGAATTGTCCGGACAAATTGTGTCTAAAGACGCACGGACCGACCAACCCAATATAGCCCCCATATATTTCATATCTGAGGGTATAATTAAGTCGTTAATTATTAACAACAGTGATACCCTGACGATGGTTATTTCATACAAGAAGGCCATGATGACCCTTTATCGCTCACCTGAGCATTGTAACACTAAGGGATAATTAAATCAAGGAAAGTTATTAGACATTAGAGTTATCTACCCCGACTGTTCAGTAGTTGTTGAAATCAACTGACCCCCAGGGATGGGCCAATATTGACCATTGGGCCATGATTTGAACAAACTTGGTAGAGACCCACAAGAAAATTCCACATACAAAATATTGAAGCTCTAGGCCAAGTGATTATGAACAAGAAGATATTTGTTCAATTTTCCTATATATGTCTATATAAATCAAGTGACCAGTTTTGACCCTAGGGCAATAATTTGAACAAACTTGGTAGAGGTCCTCTAGGCTATGCTACATACCAAATATTCAAGCTCTAGGCCAAGAGGTTTCAGAAAGATTTTTTTAATTTTCATATATAAGTCTATGTAAATTAAGTGACCCCAATTTTGACCCTAGGGCAATAATTTGATCAAGCTTGGTAGATGATACAATACAATGGTAGCAATGATACACCAAATATCAAAGCTCTAAGTCCGCTAGTTTATTATTTTAAAAACGTTTAACAGGCGGAATAGTCCAGATTCGAGGGTATAAAATATTTGTTCCCAAATTAACCAAAATGACGGATTTTAAATTGATCAAAAACTATTCTATTTTATATAGGAAAATTTGAAAAATATTCTTCTCCTAAACCACAAGGCCTAGAGCTAAGATATTTGGTATGTAGCATTGTCTAGTGGACCTCCACCAAGTTTGTTCAAATCATTGCCCTAGGGTCAAAATTGGCCCCGCCCCGGGGGTCACTTGATTTTTATAGACTTTTATAGGAAAATTTAAAAAATATTCTCCGAAACCGCAAGGCCTAGAGCTTAAATATTTTGTATGTGGCATTGTCTAGAGACCTCTACCAAGTTTGTTCAAATTATGGCCCCGGGGTCAAAATTGGCCCTGCCCTGAAGGTTATTCTATTTCATATCTAGGAAAATTTGAAAATCTTCTTCTCCTAAACCACAAGGCCTAGAGCTAAGATATTTGGTATGTAGCATTTTCTAGTGGACCTTTACCAAGTTTGTTCAAATTATTGCACTAGGGTCAAAATTGGCTCCGCCCCGGGGGTCACTTGATTTACATAGGCTTATATAGGAAACTTTAAAAAATCTTCTCCGAAACCACAAGGCCTAGAGTTAAGATATTTTGTTATGTAGTATTGTCTAGCAGACCTCTTGCAAATTTGTTCATATTATTGCCCTGGGGTAAAAATTGGCCCTGACCTTAGGGTCACTTGATTTTACTTGGACTCGTGTAGAAATATTTTAACAATGTTCGTCTCCAAATGACATTTTTTCCTGGTGAGCATTTACAGGGCCATCATGGCCCTCTTGTTTTTGTATTGTTGTGAATGACGGATTCACGGCACACAATGCATGGACCGGATATTTTAAAATGCATTTGATATATTTCCTATCGCTCCTGTCTCACTACTTCTGAGTAATAAAGCCAGCAATGAATCGGTTTTGTATATATTTAACAACATGTATATAATTATGTCAAAACTTCGCCAAACTGTTCTACGTGATGTTCCTCACGCCACTCACATGTCTGATTACGGCATGCATTTCTATAGATATAAGCTATGCCATGATAATAAAGACAGACATTTACATTATGTGAATATTCATAAACGATAAACAATGGCAGCCTTAATAAAAGGAACATTTTATCTTACGCAGAACATGTCAAAATCCCATTGACTTTGTGTGCTGAAAAACATTAAAATTGTCATTTGCCTTATTGAAAACATATATATACGTAAAATTTCCGCTTGGGATTTTCGCATAGCTAATGACAACTTATTATATTTCTAATATCTTTGCAGAACTATGATAGCATGCCAGACAAATAGTTGTTTTGGTTTAAAGCCTAAGATTATCTTCTCATCACGTCGGGCATTGTAATATGTTCACCGTACTAAGTCAGCCTTAGTACTAGTATATCCTTTGAATCCCAATCGAACATGGTAACTGCAATGCCATCGAAGGACTTATCTGATCAGGCGAATCCCGTGACCTGGTAGGGGGGGGGGCTATATAGGGGTCACTTTGTCGGTCGGTCGGTCTGTCTGTCCCGAAGCTTGTCCACGCTGTATCTTCTCTATGGATTAAAGGATTTTTTTATTACTTGGTACATTTGTTCACCATCATGGGACGGTGTGTCATGCGTAAGAATTACGTCAATATCTCCAATGGCAAGGTCACACTTGGAGTTCAAAGGTAAAAAATGAGCTAGTACGGGCCATAACTATGTCATTCATTGTGAGATTTTAAAATCACTTGGTACATTAGTTCACCATCATGGGACGGTGTGTCATGCGAAAGAATTACGTCAATATCTCCAAGTTAAGGTCACACTTGGAGTTCAAGGGTAAAAATGGCCATAAATTAGCTTGTACGGGCCGTAACTATGTCATTCATTGTGAAATTTTAAAATCACTTGGTACATTTGTTCAGCATCATAGGACGGTGTGTCATGCAACAGAATTACGTCAATAACTCCAAGCTTATGGTCACACTTGAATATCAATTCTCCAGAATGGCCATAAATTAGCTTGTCTTTCAGTTATCTGTTGTGGGATTTTAAATTAGCTGATCACCATCATTATAATAACAAGCAATCACACGGATTATCGCACAGATTTTGTACAACTAGAAGCCATACATCTGTGACAAGGCGGTATATGGGGGTATTTTAAGACACTCTGTGGGAGTTCTAGTTATCTAAACGTACTTAACAATATACGTGTTTCCTGATTTTCTGCTACACGATTACATTGATAAATGTGTTTTTGAATACATGGACAGATAGAGTCATCGTTGGTATTTAAAACAAAAGTATGTTTAATCCTTATAAACGATATCACAATCAAGAACATGAATTAATTTGTCTTTTGAAACATGTCAGTAGTACGTAAACCGATAAAAATAAATGTCCCACAAACAATGTCTGTGTATACAAGTCACATTATGTATTCAGATAGAAATAAGATGCAATTAAATAAAATTAACATGACTATTGCGCGGTGAGTGTCGGACGACAACAATAAAAATCAAAGCTCTGAATGTTCTGCTGTTGTTCGCGACTACAAAGCAGTCAAAAGTTGAATTTCTCTGTAGGGTGAGTTTTTAAATTTGGATGCAAACTTAAGTACTACTGATGCTTTTCTATACCCGCTATGCAGTTGTTAAAGTTGTTCCCGTTCCATGTGATTTCAGTACTTTGATTGATGATTCCCATCTGATCACCAAAAGTAGTTCAGCAAATAGCATAATATTATATAGTCTACATTACCTGCCTATTTGTATACTCAACTTATGCATAATGTAATATCTCATACACGAAGACAAACACGAAGAAAAGGTTACACGTTATAGACATTAGATAAATCGATTAAAACTTCCCGATGAACCACACACCGTATACCCCGAAGAGTCGAACACAGTTGCTCAGGCGAACACAGTTGCCGATAAATTTTACAGTTTCGAACGGAAAATAAGTATCAGCTTAATTTATTCGCTATTGAAAAAGGAATAAATACTCCAAATTGTGAGGAAAATCGTTCATTTTTCAGCGAGAAATCGCTAGAAATGTCTATTTTTTTAAAGAAAACGCGTGATCTGATGAATCCAGATCTATAAATGCATTTTTACACAAAAGTGAACCTTTTTAAAGATACCATCATTTACTCCAATCTATTTTCTCTCAATATGAGAAATCCCAGCTTTCCATTCCCATTTTTCCGCAGAGATATTGATGCATAAAGTCGGCCTGTCCTCTATTTTTGAGAACGTCAAGCACAGTTTATTGTAAAAGTTGCTCCGGGGCGGAGCCAATTTTGACCACAGGGGAATAATTTGTACAAACTTTGTAGTTATCCATTTGACAATGTAACATACCAAATATCCTAGTTCTAGGTCTTGTGGTTTCGGAGAGTAAGATTTTTTGAATGTTCCTATATAAAAAAAATAAACCCCAGGGTAAGGCCAGTTTTGACCCCGGGACCATAATTTGAACAGACTTTGTAGAGGTCCACTAGAAAATGCCAAATACAAAATATCTAAGCTCTATGCCTTGCGGTTTCGGAGATTTTTTAAATTTTCCTATTTAAGTCGAAATTAATCGAGTGACCCTTGGGGCGGGGCCAATTTTGACCCTTTGGCAATAATTTGAAAAACATGGTAGAGTTCTATTCGACAATGGTACTTACCAAATATATCTCAGCTGTAGGCCCTGTGGTTTCGGATAAAGATATGTTGTCAGTTCTTTTCTATTTGTAGCCATAGCAACAAGTTTTTAATGAAATTTAATGTTTTGAACAACTTTGAAAGGGGACCACTTACGGACCATTCCAGCAAAGTTTGGTTGCAATCGACCTAGCGATGTATGAGGAGATGTTAATATGGGCGCCACTTTACGACGGACGCTGAGTGATCACAAAATCTCACATTGAGCTGATTGTGCTCTGGTGAGCTAATAACAGTTCTTCGTGTTTTGGTTAATAGTATACAAATAAAAAGATTGAATACAAAAATCAAACAATGTTTAATATAGTTGTAAAACAAAGCATAAATTAGTAAAATTGCGGCTGGAGGCTATATTCCCTTACGTACAATATCACGCATATTTCTCATTATCTGTAGAAGCTTGTAATTTCTAAATTGTCTTCGTGTCTGTCGGTATATAACATAAAATCTGAGTCTTTCAACTCAGTTTTTCGTGTTTAGGTTTATTGATAGCCATCTTGTTTTCGTAACTTTACTACATGCTATTAGCCAACAATTACGTTGCTGAAAATTTTCTGTCCGATTATGTTATTAGTGTAACAGATCACGCAAGGTTTTGCAGTCGGTAACGAGAGATGAAAATGAATTCACTTGCACTCATAGATCCTCCGTGATATGCATTAGTATTTTCCGGAGAGAAAAATAAACATTAAAAATTTAAGATCAACGACTGTTGACATATCCGATGTTAGTTCTTATAGTCTTGAGGTAAACAGGTAACATAGTAGTTGTAAGTTTGTCTTTCTTGGTTATCGCCGTTTACTTAAACCATTGTCATAAACCATGAAGAAAACACCCGAGTATAACCATTTAAAACGGATGCTCTGAAGTTACAACTGTATTTGGGTTTATACAGTAAATGATTATAAGATAAAAGAAGTTATAAACGAGTCTGTGGGGCAGGTATGGGGTTTTCAGGAACCAACAGTACCTTACAGGATCCTTGGTTAAAGTCGCTTAACCAATCTCCTTTAGAACATCATCTATCGATACACCCATGTTGACCTCTACCTAGTTTATTCAAATTATGGCCCTGGGGTCAAGATCTGACCCGGCCAGGTTTATTTTTATACATGCTTACATAGAAAAAATACAAAAAACGTCTTGTCAGAAACCACAAGTCATAAAGCTTAGATAATTTGGCCCTGATTGGGTAAAAATTGGCCCCTCCCCCGGGTCACTTGATTTTACATAAACCCATGATGTCTTTCTCTCAGCTTTTTCTGGTGAGCGATACAGGGCCACCATGGCCCTCTTGTTTAGAATTTCATGGATAATCATTTTCTATCATGGAAACGTATAAATGTTGTAAATATTTTCAAAATATGTCCATCCCATTTTGAGATAGGATAGAATTTGTACATTGGGCATCTAACTAATACCCTAACTTCAACTTTGCCTTTCAATTCCAAGAAAATATCTAGCAAAAATGCATTATGTTCATTCATGGCCGACATACTTGGCTTTTGATTTTTTATCAATTCAATTATGTCATATTCAGAAACATTATGTTTTCCCGTGCGTACTAAGAATGTTCATAATTTGAAACTGCAGATACTAAATTTACAGTTGAACTTTCTATATTTACAGTGTGCATATCTGATTTTAGCAATAACATAGCCACCAAAGTACCTTACTTTCCACCTAGCAATATCTGTCAAGATTACTAGTTCTTGACACTGACCTTTTGCTCATGTGATCTGTGCAGACTGGTAATTATCAGCTTTAGTCTTGAGATTACCCTTATTGTTCCTCTGTAGTGTCAGTCAAAACATCAGGGACAAGATGAAAAGACAAAACACAGCTTTGTTTATATACTTTGTAAACTCTGATAAAATACATGAAAACATGACTTGGGCGCACCCTTACTTTGTTCATTGATTGTTTCTTCATGAAAAAACATCTCTTCATACAAAAACATCCATTCATGACGTTGACGTTACTGTTTTGCTTTATCAGCATTTATCAAAAGATTGTGCTGGAATTGATTGTCTGTTTTTTTTTTAATTTCAACATACTTAGTTCTTCAGTTGTTTCAGTACTGTGTTGGAAGCACACTTGCCTCGGTGATTTGCATGTTGGTGTCATCGTCACATTCAAATGATATACTATCCATTTCTGTACCTTCTGTAAACTTCTTTTCTACATAGTCAATGTCAGCATAATCACAACCAGATGTTTCAGGATGCAAAATTTCTTGCACGCCATCGCTCCTGCAGTAAAAACACTGATATTACAATTTATACTATAATAAGTTTTCATTTGCTATACAACTTGTCTTTAGATAAAGCAGCTCAATCATAGATGGTTACAGGGATTAGAATCAAGTACACGAATCCAGTATCATTTCCTTTTAACAACCTGTTTACTGACTTATGAATTTATTCTGCTTAAATAATTCAAGAAAAAGACTGCTGTAAACTAATTGTACTACATGTACGAGGGATGTCCCTCTAAATCGTAGACTTAGGTAATTTCTTATAAAATAATGGACAAACGCGAGTTACATTTCGCATACATTTTATGTAACTCTTAACAGGAAATGTATGCAAAATTACGATAGAAATTTACTAAATAAATTACGTAAGTTCAAGACTACCATTTCCTTAGATGCGGCGCAGGCCGTAATGTCAAACTTCTTTAATCAACGTCACTTATGTTGAAATGTCACTCTTTCTTGGTTTACCTCAGATCTGTCAGAAAATCTTGTTCTACATGGCAACGCCTTTAAGTTTTGAAAGTATGCAAAATCAAGAGGTGCTAGATCCGGAGAGGACGGGGGATGAATGGATCGTTGTAGTCCTTAACACATCGGTGTCTAGATTTATATATATGTGTTTCTTGCAGTGTAACATTGTGCATTGCCCTGATGTAATATTACGTTTTCAATCCGATTAGCCAGATATGGGCGCTTCTTTCGCAATGCATGCATCAAATCACGATGTACCGTCTGGAATTTTAAATATGCGATCTGTTAATATTGTAGATACCTTATCTTTCATACAGTTGATCGAATCAATGATACTAGTATATAATCATCACAAAATGATCATAGGTATATGAAATTAGTAACTCATCTTTGAGTAATAGCTTGATTTGACTGTTTGTCCAGGATGGACCACGTGTATTCCCCCTCATATCCATGAACACAATACACATCACCTTTCTCATCGAACGGACAGTCTTTGTATTCTTAGGTGGTGGACTGTAAGTGTTTCCAATCAATTGATGCTTGTTTGTTCATAGTAGTGAAACCATGTCTCCTCTGTTGTGATGATTCGTAGTATATAAGTATTGTCTCTTTAACTTTACGTACAAACTTTTGTGAAGTACTGACTCGCACTTGCTTTTCTTCCATTGTCAGTAATCTTAGTACCCAACGTGCACTTATTATGTGACATCGTCAAGTCTGATGTTAGAATGCGCTGAGAAGTAGATTTACTGACACCCGCCAAATCTGCAACCTCCTGTTCAGTGCGTCTTCTATAAGAGTTGATAACGTTATCTTCTGATTTCACAGACGTATTGTTTTTCTGTTGTGGTCTATCCCGAGATACGATCTCTGTTACACAAGAGTGAAATCTTCTGTTGTAGATCGACAGTTTACAATAGCAAGTTATTTATAAATTTAAGTATCACTCTGTAATTGTAGCTCTTTTGAGCTATTTAGATCGCGTGTTGACCGTCGTCCGTCCGTCAGTCAGTGCGTCAACAATTGATTTAGATAACATCTCCTCAATTTCATTGAAACTTAACAAGGATGCTCCTTGCAAAATTAAAAGTCTTCTTGTCAGAAACCAAAGCGCCTAGAGCTTAGATATTTGGTGTATAGCATTGTCCAGTGGACCTCTACCAAGTTCAAATTATTCACCTACGGTGATTTTACATAGATTATTGTCGAGCCCGCTTGCGGTGAGCTCGACATAGTCGTAACTATGGCAGTTGCGTGTCTGTACGTTTAGTTAGTTCATGATGAGCATTATAGTCCTTTTCCGAGCTGTATCTCCCTTATGTATTGTCATTTTTAGATCATCAGAGCACAGTGTGCTAATTTGAGCTTTGTAATCACTCATCGCTCGTCGTGAATTGACGTCCATATTTACTTAAGGGTGATCACTCATGATATCGAAAAATTTCATTGTAACAAGGATGTTTCGATTCTTATTTACTTTTGAAGAATAACACGTTGTCATTCAGTTTTTAGTGTGAAAAGAATATGTCCATGATTTAACTTTACCGTAAAATTACTTTTTAGTGATATACCCAAAATCGGTAATTTTCCTAATAATGATTTTGAAAAAGGGGTGTGGGAAGATAAATAACAAAATATTTCAGTAAATATTAACCAAATCACTTAAAAGATGTACTGGTTGTATCACAGCCTGAATGTAGAAAAAGCGTAAAGCATTAAATGTCCACTGTATGCCAATTGTTTGACTGTGTACTACTTCAAATACTGTGTTATTTACCAAATTAAGATCTATAAAATGGCTAAAAATAAGGGTTTATAGATAACGTTTATACATTTTTTACATATTGAAGGAGTAACAAGGATTTTGAATGACATCGATTATTCTGAAGTAGGTTAAACACCAATTAAAAATATGACATGAAAAGTACATGTCCATGTTCATATAAGAAAGTTATCATGTGAAATGTTAGGTCTCTTAGCTTTTCTTTTCAGCAAAAACGGGATATTTCTTAGTTAATGACATCTTTCAAGGCAAAACCACTGCATGTTCCATAAATAACCGCATATGCATAATCAGAAACAGTTTTTGATGGACTTGTATGAATTTTGGATGAACAATTTTCAACAGATACGTGTTCATAATGCTAAACTTGATGAAAACTTACCCCATCCACCGTCAGTAACTAATTTAATATAAATATTAAAGAGAAATAAAACAATGTTCTTACAATTTTTAAGAACTTATATATATATATATATATATATATGCCGGGACGACATTTAATTGTCGTCACCAATTTTCGACTATATATAAATATTGAGCTTTATATTATTAATATATTACAAGATTGATGACAAATTATAGTGAATGACCTTAGGGAAGTCATTAGTTATTCCAAGATTTAATTTAATATAACTAATCCGATATGTGTAGAGGTAGTTTAGAATATTGATTATTTAAAAGAAATCAGTAAGCTGTAACAAATAATGGTTTACTGCTGCAGTTCCTCAGCTTCACTGACACTTATTGCAGACGTAAATAAATTTGTTGACACTTAACTATATTTACATGTCATGATAAATCCGAGCTCCTTTAATCCTCGCTATTTGAACGCTAACTACGCCATGAAATACTCCGTAATGTACAGAACTATGAGTTCTATCATTGTACAAAATGGACAAATATATTCAACCAGGACTGATCGGCACGGAAAGGGTATACACTAATAATATACAAGGCTGTAATTGTAATAAAAATGTAAATGATGTTCATTTATGGGCATAAATCAAAATAATGAAGACAATTTTTCTTTTCAAGATTTAAAGAATACCACACAACACAGGAATGTAATTTAATGTTCTGATGGTGTGTCTTGCTGTTGTTAAAAATGTTGCAAAATTTCAGCTTGATTGTGTTTCTCGTTCAAAAGTTACATTAAAAAAAAACAGGCGAAAAATGTCCCGAGTGTAACACTTTTAGCGTGACATTTTTTCTTTACACATTTTTCAATCTTTTATATTTTGTTCAGTTTTTGGGTAAGTAATCAATGATTGTTTTTAATTTCATTGTACATGTGTTATATTTAAAATGTAATGCATTTTGTTCAAATATTTCAATTATAAGTATTATTTAGAAGTCACCTTTCAAATGCACATGTAAAATATTTTGCTCAAGGAAAAAATGGAAATTCAAATTGATGATATTGCTGTAAGTAAACTGATGCTTGAAAAGAACATGCATTTTAACATATTGATAGGCATATGTGTCCATGTTGTTTAAAAAAGAGAAATGATCAAAAGAATAATTTGTTTTTTAAGTTATACCATCTTGAATAAAGCTGATTGGAAATGTCCCGAGTGTAACATTTTGCATTTAGATAAGATTTTTTTATCATTCTTGGAATTTGATACGTTTTTTTTATCTATTTCCCAAACAGAAGCTCACAAAACTAAAACAAATTCATGTAGTGCAATTCATTTTTTGTCTACATGGTTTTAAGTGTTGTCCCGAGTGTAACGCTATATATTCATCATCTTAATTTCGATATGTAACTTATAGAACAGTAGTCCATGTTAATTGTTTTCCACATTTATATTAAATAACTGACGTGAAAAAATACTTTAAAGTCTGAAACAGTGAAATGGAGCATGTTTAAAAAGTTTGAAAGTTGTTATAAAAATAGTTCTATTCAGATATATATACCAAGTAGATTTGTTCAGTATACTGAAGATAAAAAGTAATATACCTTTTATTTTGATGAAGAAACATTCTCAGATGAAAACAGAATAGAATTTATCGAATTATTTCATGATTTCTAAACATATTTACATGTTATATTATTTATATATAACAATTGAAAATGTTACACTCAGGACACAAACACATCTTCATGCAATATTATACACAAATTCGGTTTGCTTTTACAGGAACTATACCGGTAACAAAATACTAACACTGCAGGGTCATGAAGTTACAAAATGCCTAAATTAGTGGTAAAACTCCCATTTATATTGGACTGAGAAGAAGCACAAAGCGAGTAGAAAGACTTGAAATTGATGTTTTATTATTAAACATTTTCTAGGATATACGAGGGTTGTCCTTGAAGTATGTAGACTTTTCTCATAACTCGGTTATTTTTCAAAATTTTGAAATCTAATTTCAGTGACGCATAATTGAAATCTTCCTTGACTTATGTTGCAAATACATAGTTCATGTTCAAAACCTTTAAGTATTGTTTTACTTAAAATAAACAAAGAAGAAATTGTGACCATACGCTTTAGAAGTTTGTCCCGAGTGTATTTTCTATATGTCTGTTGATATGACTTAATTCATGTTTAAAATATTTGTTCAACATAGTTTGACTTTGTTGAGAAATCATTTCTTTAATTTGATAAGTGGCAAAAGTAGTAGGTAAATGTTTTCTTGTAAATATATGATAATGCAATATTAACCATTACAACTTGACAATCTACAATTTTAAATGTTTTCTAATTCCTCCCCTCCCCCCCAACAACATTTTCAACCAACAACATATCAAACAATACAGATGTTGGTGTATCTTTTTATTATCTTAAAAACATAGAATAAATTGCAACGCAATGATCATAGCACTTTCATAATTATTTGTATGCTAAAAGACAAAACAAATTTGTACGGAGTGTAACCTTTACTTAGTCTGTATAAGTAGTAGTGGGAGATACCCTGGTACCATGGTCCTATAGAATATAGAGTAGGTCGGTACCAGAAGTTTACACAATTTTGACAAGTTGGAATCCATTTGAATTTGGAATAGTGTACCCCAAAAAATAGCATGAAATTAAGGAATTTTCTGGTACTGTGTGTGTGTATAGACTTTAAAACTCATTTGAGACAATTGGAGAATTTTCTTTCGAAAAGACATGGTGGCCCTGAAAAGGGCCGTTGGTATTTTTTTTAAACCGTGGTTGTCTATGTTGACTGATCTGGTTGGGTACATAGTTTACATTGGCGGTCTGGTGTGGGATAGCAGAGCTGGCATGCTAGATCCCCACAGGACTATTCCTGTTCTGATACTGGTGGTTGTTCCGTGTACTCAACATTAGCCGTAGTGATGATACGCAAATGCTTTTCTTCTTGTTGTGTCTGTTCCCTTTGTCTATTGACCGTTCGTTCCCTGGCATCAGGCTGCCTTTCTTTGGCTTGATCTCGAAAATGCTCTCGCATTTTAGATAGTTCTTCTCTATGATGAAACCGATTTGTTTCAATGCAATTCAAAGTCTCACCAATGGTTTGAAGATCTCGTTCCCTTTTTCTAACAATGCTAGCAGCTAAGCGACTGATTGAGCGCCATACCCTATTCTGTTTCTCTGTAAGTTGTTTTGCTGTTTTGAGTTCATTTAATAAAGCCTCCATCTTGAGCGTTTGAGTTCTCAGAATGAAATGAGGCATTGTGCATTGTACTGGTGAAGCGCCGCCCACTCTCGTGGTTGGATGACGTCATATCGCTGGATGACGTCACGCGACGGTGTACCGTACAGATATGTGCGCCGCACACACATGTGCGGATGTCTGTGCGGCGTGCGGCTTGATTGGTAATTTTATGACATAATAAAAAAAGACAACAGACGCATAGTTTCAGTTTTCTAAATTTTATTTTTTGAAACAGTAACATGAAACAGCAACAAGGAACAGTAACAATGAGTCGTGTTTCTATGTATAATACTATGATACAAACGTCTGTGACCTTCTGGGCTAGAGTTACGTTGAGCAAAACACTTTTGTCCACATTTGTTCACATATTGAGCATGCATGTAATAAGTACCATAATGTCGAAACCAATGCGTCACATAAGTGTTATTTTTTCCATACATGTCCGGTTTGAATCGGGTTAACAGTATCTGGTTCAAGTCACATTCACGTGAGATAAAATCCAAAGCGAACAGACAATACACACCGCACACCGGTAACATATCGCCTTGTATTCTCATGGCATTCCACAGATAAGTGTTACTGGCATGTTTTATCACAAATGATAGAATCTCTTTATTGTCTTTTAAATAAAGAGCAACCCAGTGTTCTCCAGGTTGATTCCCGTTATGGGTATTCACAATATAGGCTTTCACGTCATGCGGTTTCTCTGAAGGTAATTGATCTTTGGCACAAACACGTGCACGTAGTGGTTTTAATAACGGTGAATGATCTAATATGTATTGCAGTTCATTCGTCTCCATAATGCCAATTTCTGTTGACACGTTCAGCCCAAACACTGATCCACTGATCTATGGACTGATTCTGAGTGAGTTCTTCTTTAAACTGAATCCATAATCGACACGCGTCTCCCTTTTCACTATCGGTCAAGGTCACTAATTCAGGATACCACTTTTCCATGACCTTGAACACGTCCAAACGTTGAATAGCTTTTTGAATGTAAAGTTCTGTCCACTCTTCCGTATTCGTGTATAAGCAGAGTACATGTTGTACTTGACTAGGATGATTCACTCGACAACCATAACAGTCTTTATGCACTTGATCATAAATTAAAGATTGGAGTGCTTCTGTGACGTGATGATTCAAACACTCTTGTAAGAAGTCCGTCCTTGAACTTGTACAACAAGGATACGCCAATAAATTCATTTCGTAATCTTGTCCTTTTTCCATGTGTTCCATATCCATTTCTTCCATTGATAATCTAGAAGCACTTCTCTGAATTGATTGATTTCAATTTGATTGTCGTATTCCGCAAATACAATCACGTTGATGGCTTGTTCAAGTGCTGTCCCAAAGTGAAATTCCAATCTCAGATTGCCCATTTTTATAGGATGGAATTGACCTTCCTCGCAACCTTGATCTGCTGTCAAGTCCAACCCACAGAGTGTGTATCCGTTCCGATAATCATTCATGCTCAATCCAAATGAACGATTCAGACCAAGAGCTCCTGTCGCTTGATAGAGTGACATGTAGGATCTTAGAACTTCTCCCGTTTCAAAATTGGGTTGAAACGCTTTGTTATGAATACTTTTTCCGTCAATGCTGACTTCCAGATGATTAAGTGTAAAATGACGAAAATCAAAAGGGTTGGTAGCCATATCTCCATTCATGTCTCCGTTTCTCACCAAACGGATGGCAAGACGTTTTGGCAATTGACCTTGAAATAAATGATCTTCAATCTTGGATCGTTGACCGTAAATGAATCGTAAATGTTTTTACTTCAGTTCGTCGGATGGGAATGTTATGTTGAGCAATCTGTTGATTGAGTTGATTGGCTACCACTGGCAGTAAATCTACTGTTCTTACATTGAATCCTGCTTCTAGAAACTTGATTTTAGCTGGTGCAGTACTCATGAGACAGAATTGGGGTGACGCTTTGTTTAGTCTTAAGCGTATTTCTATACCATTGGGTAAATATTTATCTTGCATCATCAGATCCAAATGAAGCCGTCCACATAGTTCCACCACACGACTTTCCGTCATGTACTTTGGTGAGCATATGACCAGCGGTGTCTGCAGCCCATAACTCTAACGCCCGAAGCTGAGTGTCTTTACAGCTTGGGGTAAAGGAGAGTAAATTTTCTATGTAAGCCCGATAGGCATACGTGTCCGCATTGCTGGTGATCAGTTTATTATTTAGGTACACATCAATGCTAGAGAACATGCTGTGAAAGAAATTGTTGACGGTAGTAATTTCACTTTCGGCTGCTAGGTCTGTACCATCTGCCTGTATAATTTTGAGTTTCATGTACAGGTAAGACTGATTCAGATCAGTCCATTTTTATGTCTGTGCAGGAATCACGAATTCGATGGGAGCATTATTGTCCAGGGCAGATATGGGATAATGTTCAGTCCATTGACCCTCTTGCATGGCTGTCATGGTAGGTGGCACACAACAAGACACATCCAACTCTGTCTTACTACATTTGCAGGAACCGTGTTGCATCATGATTAATCGAAAATATCAAGAGGTCTGGCCTGCTTAACTCGGCGACGATGAAGTTTCGAATGAGGTCTTTTCTTGACTGGTTTGCTCTTTGTATGTCTTTTGGGGCTGGCCACAGCACGTAACAAGGATTCACCCACATCCTTTAATACAGAGGCTCCACGTTTTCGTATTACTTTTTTAGGGTTTGATCCTGTTAAGATATCTTGCATAGCGGCTCTTCCTTGCTGGAGTCCTTCTTTTTTCAAGGTGTGAACTCCAGATTTCACCAATGGATTCAGTAAAGGCATGATCCTTTTCATGGCTTTCCATGGATCCAAGTCCTTGTCCATATTGTCGAGGTTGACCTTGGTAAGTAGGTATCATTGTTTTTTGGCGTAGGTGTAGTTTCACCATAGACTTGCCATAAATAAACTGAATAGACTGGCCAGTGTCACCCCTTATATGGATAGCGATGGTGTCAAAGTCGGCTTTAGCCAGTGGTACATAGTGTAAATTCAAGAACTCGAAATGAATATGTGGGTTAGTTCCTGCTTTTGTTCTCGGATCGAATGGAGCTACACGTAAGATGGGGGCTTCTATGTTTCCCAAATAGGTATAAGACGTGAGGTCGGAATAAACAAACAAATGATTAATGATCCATGTTAATATCTACGCCATGAGGAAACGGCTCCGGATTGTCTTTAAAAAAGATGGTAGGAGAACTATCAGGGGCTCCACCCCGTTTAATAAACATGTGTGGATGAAACTGAATGCCTAGAATATCTGAACTGTCCAATTTTGCGCGTTTACTTTGTCCTGAAAAACCCATGGTAAATCGAAGGTTTTTTAAAATATTTTACCCAATTTATCTTTCACGGTAAAGTCAATCGTCTCGATCAGATGTTGGGGTGTGACATAAGTTCCTACAGGAATACAAAGACGTACAGCCTTTTCTTCTTTATTGGGGAGAGTACAATAGGTCTGAAAGGTTTCTAAGGCCTTACTCAGGACATGATCATGCGTGACAATGTAGAAATGTCGCTCTTCTTCAGTGACATTGGTGATCTGACTAGGAACAATCATTTCCACTAAGGCAATTGCCCAGTCTTGTTTATTGAGATGGATGGGTTTTGCCAGTTTGGTACGAAAACAACATTGCGTATTGTCTGGGAATAAATCCTTAGAGCTGTCACTCATAAGTGTAATGTAAAACGAACTCATGTTGACTTAGGTTTATTGAATTTCAAGGAGGGATTCGGTAGAATATAACCTAGAGAACTACTTAAAAGCAGAAGCCACAATTCTCGATCGGGTCGTTGAAAACACAAATTAAATAGCGATACGCTAATAATAATAAATACCACTACAATTTGTGACAAAAAAGTGACCTTATTTTTGGGTTCACACAATTTGACTTACTCTGAGGCAGTCACTTCCTCACTGGCCGTATCAGCTTGAGACATGATGTATTTTTAAACTAGTTTTAAACGAGATGGGATTCGAGAATCCTACTGTCAAATTTCGAAGGATAGCCTTTCCAATGCACTTTAATTTCTCGTCTTGTTTTTCCGTCTACCTTTCTCTGGCGATGTGCGAGCACTGATTCAATTTCATAGATAGCATCATCTTTTATAACCTGTACTTCAGAGAAATTAAACGAACCCAGTATGGGTTCTCCTTCTAAATCAGTCAGTTTCACAGTAGCAGGAGAGGTCTTTTTGACTTGGATCACTTTAAACAGTTCAGTGGTCCAGTTGGGTAGATAACCTTTATCAAATGTACGTTTTGTTTTATTGATACGAACAATATCTCCCACATGAAGGGTCGTCGACGCTTTCTTTCTTGATTTTCCATACAAGGTCAAGGCCACTTGAGATTCGTTATTCTCATTCACGGATACGGGTGCCATTTGTATACTTTGATGAACACGATGATTATAGGCATGCACGAGATCAGGCAATAACTGAATATACCTTCGTGTTTTATGATGGGTAAAGTATTTCCACATGCGTGATTTTAATGTCCGTTGAAAACGTTCCACCACACTAGCCTTAGTTTCTGGGTTTTCAGTAGTAAAATAATGAATCCCTACTTTGTCTAAAAACTGTTGAAACCATTGATTCTTGAATTCCGTTCCTTTATCTGTTTGCAACGCTTTAGGTTGTCTCGTTTTAAGAATAGAGCGAAACGCTTCCACCAATGTGAGGCCCGTTTTATCCTTGAGGGGAACTACCCAAGCATATTTTGAAAACACGTCAATGACACACAACAAATATCGATAAGGGGTGTTGTACTGAGCCAGGTATTGCATGTCTGCCAAATCCGCTTGCCATTGATGATCAATACCACCCACGATAGTTTTCGTCTCGAGAATGCCCTACGGATAGGTTTGTGCAGGGTATAGGTCTTTTGCCCCTTCAACCAGGATCGCACTTGACTTGGTGTAATGGATTTCAGTCGAGTTCGAGCTGCTGTAGTAAGACGTTCCACCCCACCAAAACCAGCCGAATGGTGGGGATCATAATAAATCTGATGTAACAGACTGTCTACCTTTTTGTTCATGTTGTCTAGTAGGCTTCCGACTTAGGTTCTGCTTTGATCCGTTTGGCAGGTTTACTTATAGGTGAAGGAGGCTCAACAAAACTATCAAAGAATTCATCTTCCTCCGTGTCCACGTCTACTTTTTGCATCCATGACCATCTCCGTTTATTTCCTATCACTTCTTGTGGTACATTGACATCTCTTAGTCCACTAGAAAACTATTCCCATCCTCTAGGGTCCGACCCTTTTCTATGACGTATGACATCATTTACCAAATCAATAATGTTGGATCCTTGTATTGGTTTTCCATGATATTCCAACATCCCTTGTTCATTCCATGACATGTGTGGATGATTTTGTAGAAAGTGTAATAAAAGTTGAGTTTTCGAGGAGCCGGAGCAGCTTGTGCACCTTTGAGCAGCTGAAACAACCGGTGCAGCCGGAGCTGGAACAGCCAGAGTAGCCGGTTCACGTGCTTTTTGATGAGACAGTTAAAACTTTTGTAAGACTTGCCCATATAGTGTTGTGCTTTTTCCGATTCAGACAACGATTCATTTTGTAATACTTCTCCCATTTGTTTCTGTAAATCGGATGTTTGACTGACTTGCGGGGGAGGAGGTAAACGTGGTCGTTGTTCTGATTTCTCATCTCTTCCAGCATTTTGAACGGGACAATAGCCATTTTCTTCATATTTTTTTCACCAGTGTGGCAACACCTCCACTGAGTGCTCCTGCAGCAACAGCTTTAGCAATGATTGGAGCAAGAGCCAGTAATGGAAATAATCCTCCTTTTTGATTCAACACACGTTTCTTTTTTTTGAATGGATACTCTTTTATCTGCTAAAGTGCGGAGATGTTGACGCTTGGACTTCAACCTTTGATTTTGAGAGGGTAATAAGGCAACATTGCCTTTTAAAACATTTTGACAGCATTCTGCCACGCATTGAAACATTTCTTTAGGTGCTCCATGTATCATCTTTCTTCTTAACCCCTCTGGGGCTTGATTTAAACCAAAAACCAGATGTCCGTATTTGTGCAGGAGTGGTCGCTTCGGTGCCATCATGTCAAATAGTGCCTGTTCTTTACATCTTCACTGCTTTTATAGTAAAGCATCCAAGGCTTGTCTTGAAGCTGGACTCATAGACCCCTTTCTCATCAGGTGAATACGATGTCTCAAAGGGTTTCAAGACAGCCTGTCTTGATAATGTAGATAAGGGTAGGGGTGAAAAACGGCACAAAGGAGTGTCTGGTGAACTGCTAGAACTGTTAGATGATCTACTGGATGAACTTCTAGAACTGTTAGATGAACTTCTAGATGAGCTAAAGCTACTTGGCCCACTTCTAGATGAATTTCTTGAAGAACTTCTAGATGAGCTAAAACTGCTTGGAGAACTTCTTGAACTTCTAGATGAATTTCTTGAAGAGCTAAAGCTACTTGGTCTACTGCTTGAAGAGCTAAAACTACTTGGCCCACTGCTTGAAGAGCTAAAGCTACTTGGCCCACTTCTAGATGAATTTTGAGATGAGCTAAAAACTTGATGAATTTCCTGAAGAATTTCTAGGTGAGCTAAAACTGCTTGGTCCACTTCTAGATGAAGTTTGAGATGAGCTAAAACTGCTTGGAGAACTTCTAGATGAACTCAAACTACTCACAGGACTGATAGGAGACCATTGTAACCTACTGATTGGAGTTACAGCTATAGAGGGTGTTGAAGTGGTTTGCTTTCGACGACGGAGAGTAATAAAACGTTCATTGATCTTGGCAGGAGATTTTCTGACTGGAGATTTTCTAGCCTTTTTAGCTGGTGCTCTTCTAGTTTTTCTGGCAGGCGCTTTTTTAGCTGGAGATTTTCTGGCTTTTTTTTTAGCTGGAGATCTTCTAGAACCAAATTTACGAATAGTCTTTTGGCCATTCCATCGGAGTAAAATTCGTATCATTACTCCACCAAGAAATCCACCTCCTCCTGGTTTCAATATGAGTTGACGTTTAGTATCCATGTCCACTTGATCATCTCCCAGCTGCTCTAATTCGTGCTGATGTTTTTGCATAAAGTTTTGTGTTTGTTTAGGTAGCACAATTTTCTTTTTTAAAATCACCTTTGCTGCTAAGGTGAACCACTTGAGCATTTCTTTTAATCCAGACCGTAGCATTTGCTACCGTACAGAAGGGTCTCGTTCCTGACCCAGATGTTCTAACGATTGAGCTATGGCTGTGGCTGACATGATGACTGAATGATCTAATATGTACGAATAAACGAATACACTCTCGTTTATATATACACGACTGGCCCACGTTCTTCTCCAGTGATCCAGTGATGAAAAATATCAGTTCTTAATCGATAACTGTCTGGTGTTTGAGGGTGAAAGTCAATCACTAAATACCCATGAGGTGTAGAGATAGCATCTTGATAAGCGGGTAACAAGTTTGACAATTGAATTTGGTTCGCCAACACTTTGATTTGGCCTTTATCTCTTGTGTTTTGAAATAAGATCATGTAATGTGCATTTAAACTCAGGGTACGACTGGCTTTCGATTGTTGAAACATGTTTTGTGTAATGTATATCACACTAGCATTACGATGGTGACCTTTTCGTGTAAACCATAATTTGATTTTCTCTTCATCTTTATCACCAAGCATGTCATCAAATACAATTAAATGAGGAATGGATGTCTCCTCTACCATCTCTTCATCCTCGTCAGGTATCCCTGTATGAACCGAATAATAGGTTCTTGTTCTTGTAACTGTGCATAGGCTACTTGCCATTCTTTGTAACACCATACAATACGCTCAGGTACTACTTGAAACAAATCTGATTTGTATTCCAACACCTTTTTTACAAATTGTGTTTTACCAGAGCCACTAGGGCCTGAGATAAACATATTGCAAGGATGCTTAAAAAGTATGACGTGAAAATCACAACTAACACTATTGGAAGAAAAACATTTTATTTATTGAACAAGTTTATGTATGATGACAAGATAAAACAACGACTTTTGTTATGTAATACATGTATGATGACAACATGAATAACCAGATGAATGTTTATGTATGACTACAAGAATGATCACAACAAGAACAACAAAAGTCATGTAATGGTAACAACAGTTTTTCAGAAAATTCAAACACACATTCTGAATGTTCAAATTGACTCAGAAATGTTAACACAGAGTCATTGTTCACCACCTGTTTGAACCAATCCGTTTCACTAAAGTCCATGGGTACTGATTGTTTATAAAATGAATTCACCACATGAAGTCCATGTTTCATTTCTTCAAACATGTCTGGTGTACGTTTGGTATACACCGAACGAAATGTTTTGACTTGTTTCTCACTGGTCGCGGTTCTGTCCTTATGACGTTTAATCCGAGAAGGATATTCAACTACGGTCGAATAATTATGTCTGTCTTTCACACAATCCACCATCGTATTGAAATTCACTTGTTGAGTGGCATTGTAGTCTAACGTAATGCCTTTCACTTTGCATTTTTGATGGAGTTCACCGTTTTCAATGTATCATAGCCATAGTTCTTTGGACCTAAAGCGACATATCTCACAATACGACCCTTTGGTACCTCATCTGTCCATTTTCCCAATCAACTGGAGATAATAGGAACATTATAGCCATCAGGGTCATGAATGTACATACAACTGTCTGTGTCAAAATACAGTACTCTCTTTCCTAGAGGTTCAAGTACTTTGTACAGTTCTAATCGAGCATAAGCCGTCACAAATGAAGCCACCACAGGATTAGATGACGAATGAGGGTCTGCTTTGTCCGATTCATCAGTGTAATTCATTAACATGAATTCATCATGATCAAAACACTCTGCATATTTCACAGACTTTTTAGGATCGTTCAGTATTCCGTAGAACTGGTCCAATCGATGAACATACTCTGTTTTAGGCAAGAGGTTGGTTTGAGCATTTTTACCCCAGAGACAATTTAGCATGGTTTTGGCAAAAGCTCGTTTTCCTGGATTTTTCTCCACCTGTTCCAAACGAATTCCTCCTGCTTCAAAATAATCCTGTTTAAATTTGTCTTGAGCCTCCTCCGTGACCACCCCTGGAGGATATCCACTAGCCTCTTGTTTCATTTTCAAGTATTTGTCAATGTATTGCCGATAAACGTCTGTACTCCATTCATCCCAGTGCCATACATGATACACTTTTGATACTTGATAGCCTAAAGCAATAGCTTTAGCCAATTCAACATGAGTCCATGTGCCATACAAGAATCGTTCATACGGTGAATGTGTACAATAATCCATCTCCTTCTCAGCACAGGTACGGCATAGAGTAAACACCATTTTGCTATTACAGTGTATGGGTAAGACAGGCATCCATAAATCTTGCGGTGGTAGAACACGGCATTTAATCAGTCCTTTGTATTTCTCAATATCCTGTTGATCAGTTTGTTCTTGACTCATGATCACTGGATTGCCTATCGGATAAGCCCTGTACTTGTTCACATACGGATAGAAAGAAAAAAAAATATCCACATATTTGATTTCTTGGTCGTTGTCTACTTCATGATACAGTCGGACGGCATTCGTACGACCTCCGAACAAAGCTTCCCTGGGTTGAATCGGGTCTTGGCCATGATAGAATCGTTCGACTCTGGTCTTATAGGCAGGATCCTTTTGACAACACTGATCGAATTCACATTCCCACATGACCACGATCGAATGCCCCTGTTCTTTCAAAGTCTCCAGTCGCTTATACGTATCGTGATAGGCCTGTTGCATGCTTCTCAAAGTATACGGATTGATGGTACTTCGGTTAGGAAAACAGGTGGGGCATCCATGGTACCAACATCCCATGAACTCATACACTGTGTTGCTCTCTTGACAATACCCATCCACGTAATAAGGTCCAATTTTAACTTCGCCTTTGTTATTCAAGGCATGCCGAATATGAATCTCTTCTGTGACAGCCATCATCTGTAGCCAACGTATGCCTTTCATGGAATACCGGGTTTTATTGGGATACCCAGCATCAGAAATCACGGCTAAACTACTAGTGTGAGGTGGCATGGAATTTTTTCGCCAGGCTTTGTTACACACTTGGGCTAATGTGGTAGCTTCAGTAAATGGATCTATTTGATCACTGTCCAATAACTGTTGACGAAATTCTCCACACCCGCGTCTTAAAATCAAATACGTCTTCTTTTCTTTCATTGTACCAGGTTAAAAACTCTTCACGTCGCTCTGGTTTCATACTATCCGGTTTGTAAAAGCGTAGCGGCAAATAAGGTCCCACATAATCTTGATACGCCAAGGTGTTTGCATAGAATGGAAACCATCCTTTGGCTAACTCGGTCAGTCCAAATGTATTGGGAAAATCGGAGAGAGGCATACTCAGGAAACTGAGGGAGTCAATCATGCGTATTCCATGCACTCTCAATTGAATGATTTTACTGCCATTCATAATTAACTGGGGCTTCGCCGTCCCCTAAGTGACCACATATCTAAGAATACACTGAGCGTCATAGACTCGAGCATTGTGGGCTATCACTGTCGACCCTCGATGGGTAGGGAGTAGTGATGGGCCGACAATCGCCGACTATCGAACAATCGTCGGTGTAAAATTTCAGAGCGACATCGCCGACGTCACTTGGCCAGTCGATTAATAATCGGTCTTTTCGTATTTTAGTATACTTTTCTCTTTTTACTGATATTTGGGTTAATTTCTCCAATTCTTAGCAAGGGAAACTACTCTAACTCGTTTTGTACCCTGCTTTCTGGATTTATGCTAAGATTCTCGCCTGGTTACGGGGTACCAGCATTCAGCATGGCTGCAAAGTCAGATGCAGACGAAGAGCTTTTAATCATTTACAATAATCTCCGTGCAAAGGCGCTACAAAGAGTGTCTGGGTTCATACAGTGACTCTTTTTTACATATAGTCCATGTATTCGTGGGGAACCGACAAAAGACTTGCATTGTTAAACAAAGGTACGATAGTGAGGTTACAATTATTTATGAAAATGATCGTAGAATGTTTCAGTATTTAGTTATCCCAGGGATGCTATGTTATATAGCATCCCTAGTTATGCTAAACCAACCAACATAGATTAAATTTTGTAATATCCGAATACCGTTATACCCGAATTGTAGTTACTATCAAACATAATTTTTCATATCAAATCATTTATCTCAATTCTATTGAATGTGTTGTTTTTACTGTCAAGAATCTTAAATTAAGTTAATTCTTCTCTTGCACTTAATTTGTTTATTTTTTATTTGTCAATAGCTTTTTTGGAAACACACTTAATGGAATATTGTTTTTCTTTTCTAGCAAATACATCTAGAATTCTGAGGGTGTGTTGACTCTACACATGTCCATGGAGCATATCCTGCTGTACAAATGATCAAGAACCAGAATGAAACAAAAACCAAACAACACAGTTGGAAGAAAGAATGCCTAATTACATGACATTTAAAAGTTGTATCTATAGATGAAATATATTGCTGTGTTTAGATAATAAATATGTAATATTGTTTGTCATGTACATAGATGTTTTGCAATATAACTGTTATTATTTAATAAAGAAATAACATACATACTGTTGTAAATATTTGATTATTTGACTTCTGTGGAGCATATAGTAAAGAAGAAAACTTAAATAAGAAGTTAGAGGAATAACTGTTATCTTGACCGATTATCCGATTATGTCCGATTAATCGCATCGGTTGTCTCATCCGTTTATGCCGATTAATCGGATGGCAATTTCAGCCGATTTGCCCATCACTAGTAGGGAGGAATAGCCAAGTACAGAATTGTTGTAACGTATTTTCACCACGGAATGTCATTTGTCTGGCTTTATTCACCTTTTCACAATACTCACATGGAGCTTTCACTGACTTACACATACAGTCACAACAAGCACGTTGAGCCACACAAAAATTAGGTATATGTTCTCCAGAATCAAAACGACATTCAAAATCAAAAAAGATGAATGGTACTTCTGGTTGTGTCCCTTTTCTATCGGGTGGTTCATACGTTGGAATGTAACAGTCATGATCTGGTCCCACTATGGCTTTACAACACCTGCATTTCTTTGTCCCTGGGCAAACGTAATTCCGTTTCGTCCCAATCACCTTTTGCCCACATTTCTTACAATTCCATACAGATTCACAAATGGTCTTACGTTGTTTTCCCGTTTTAGTTTTATGATTGTCAAAACAAGCCTGACTCCGAAATAGTCGACGACAGGGTGTGAGCATAACAATGACAAATATGGCTACACTGGTGTCCTTCACGGTGATCATAACTGACATCACACCATTCACAATAATAACCCCGTCCGAGAAATCCGGTGATGGATACAATACAGTCATAATGATTATCATGGTGAAAGATATGAATCACACGGCTTTTTTCAGTCAGAGCAGGTGGTTTGAATAACAATTCACTTCCATAATGTTGTGGATGGATTTTAATCACATAGCCCGGATAGAGATAGTCCTGTAGTTTTGGGTATTCTTCTATACCACACGACTGATCCGATGAAATACCCACTTGCTTTAACAATGCCTCAGCCTCGTATTCTTAGACTGACGTATTAGATTCCATCGTTTTTTCCATTGCGGTGTTTTATTTTCATCCACTTTACACTGTCCTACCACAATCGATCTAGCTAAACACATAGAATCCTTACTATTATCAATACACACAACACTTGTCTTTGACTTCCGCATAGTGAATAAGTTTGATGCCTTGAATGTTTTCTTTCCGGATCCCTGTGGCATAGCAATATGCGTAATTTCCATCTGTGCCGCCCCATCATGAATTTTATATTGACGGTTACTTTGTGCCACACGTTCAATTTCATCCAACACCGTATCTCCACTAATACCAGATGCCCTATTAAACGGAACATGTATTCCAAAGTCCAAATCAGGATGTAGAATAGATACTCGAACTTGATCATTTGATCTCACTTCACATCTCTTGTAGAGCTGGTCCATCATATCATTAAACAGCCGATTTGTAAAATCAAATGACTGATTATACGGCTGAAATGTCACATCATATACTCTAGATTGAGTCTTGAATTTCCTTGACTTTCTTTCCATGCGTGACTGTATTTCATAATAGTCGCGCACAGGCTCAAACTTGCTTCGCTTAGTTGGAGGTTCATGCTCACCACTAGTACTGTCGATATCTGACATGATTATGATCTTAGCAGTTCTCCGCCGTTTTTTAGTTGTGTAAAGTTCAAGGTCACAACGCGTGACAGTCATCCTATAAAAGACGTACGCTCCGTAAGTTTTTTATCATTTCAACATGAGCTCAACAGCTAAGCGGATCAGCTCTGTGCACAGAAAAATGTAACATAGGATCATAGTAGAATGTTATCGTTGTGGAAAGAAAGGACATTATTCTACCGGCTGTACGGAACCTTTCAACAATGAATGCTTTTTATTGTCATGAACAAGGACATTTCGTCGCAAACTGTCCTAAGAAACAAGGGACAAGTGAACAGGTCGACCTACAGGACGCAGAACAGAGTAAGAAAAAACGTAAATACAAAAAGAATCCAACAAAAACTGTGAGTGACTTTGTGTAATAGTGTTCGGACAATGTGTTGGACAATTTGTGTTTCGGGACAATTGGAAACAAGTTAGTTGTACTTTGTTGTACTTGATTGTTTGTACTTTGTTGTACTTGATTGTTTGTACTTTGTTACTCAGATAAAAATTGTTTCAAAATAAATGATATACAATGTAATATGCTTTTGTCTTTGCTTGAGAAACAAAACGAATCTAACACATATGGTGGCCCTAATAATTCCTCATCATAATAAATGGATAGGTCTGGGTATAAATTACCCATCTTGATATCCGCAACATCTTGAAACTCATATAAGTCTGGGTACAAATTACCCATCTTGATATCCGCAACATCTTGAAACTCATATAAGTCTGGGTACAAATTACCCATCTTGATATCCGCAACATCTTGAAACTCATATAAGTCTGGGTACAAATTACCCATCTTGATATCCGCAACATCTTGAAACTCATATAAGTCTGGGTACAAATTACCCATCTTGATATCCGCAACATCTTGAAACTCATATAAGTCTGGGTACAAATTACCCATCTTGATATCCGCAACATCTTGAAACTCATATAAGTCTGGGTACAAATTACCCATCTTGATATCCGCAACATCTTGAAACTCATATAAGTCTGGGTACAAATTACCCATCTTGATATCCGCAACATCTTGAAACTCATATAAGTCTGGGTACAAATTACCCATCTTGATATCCGCAACATCTTGAAACTCAGATAAGTCTGGGTACAAATTACCCATCTTGATATCCGCAACATCTTGAAACTCAGATAAGTCTGGGTACAAATTACCCATCTTGATATCCGCAACATCTTGAAACTCAGATAAGTCTGGGTACAAATTACCCATCTTGATATCCGCAACATCTTGAAACTCATATAAGTCTGGGTACAAATTACCCATCTTGATATCCGCAACATCTTGAAACTCATATAAGTCTGGGTACAAATTACCCATCTTGATATCCGCAACATCTTGAAACTCATATAAGTCTGGGTACAAATTACCCATCTTGATATCCGCAACATCTTGAAACTCATATAAGTCTGGGTACAAATTACCCATCTTGATATCCGCAACATCTTGAAACTCATATAAGTCTGGGTACAAATTACCCATCTTGATATCCGCAACATCTTGAAACTCATATAAGTCTGGGTACAAATTACCCATCTTGATATCCGCAACATCTTGAAACTCATATAAGTCTGGGTACAAATTACCCATCTTGATATCCGCAACATCTTGAAACTCATATAAGTCTGGGTACAAATTACCCATCTTGATATCCGCAACATCTTGAAACTCAGATAAGTCTGGGTACAAATTACCCATCTTGATATCCGCAACATCTTGAAACTCAGATAAGTCTGGGTACAAATTACCCATCTTGATATCCGCAACATCTTGAAACTCAGATAAGTCTGGGTACAAATTACCCATCTTGATATCCGCAACATCTTGAAACTCATATAAGTCTGGGTACAAATTACCCATCTTGATATCCGCAACATCTTGAAACTCAGATAAGTCTGGGTACAAATTACCCATCTTGATATCCGCAACATCTTGAAACTCAGATAAGTCTGGGTATAAATTACCCATCTTGATATCCGCAACATCTTGAAACTCATATAAGTCTGGGTACAAATTACCCATCTTGATATCCGCAACATCTTGAAACTCATATAAGTCTGGGTACAAATTACCCATCTTGATATCCGCAACATCTTGAAACTCATATAAGTCTGGGTACAAATTACCCATCTTGATATCCGCAACATCTTGAAACTCATATAAGTCTGGGTACAAATTACCCATCTTGATATCCGCAACATCTTGAAACTCAGATAAGTCTGGGTACAAATTACCCATCTTGATATCCGCAACATCTTGAAACTCAGATAAGTCTGGGTACAAATTACCCATCTTGATATCCGCAACATCTTGAAACTCATATAAGTCTGGGTACAAATTACCCATCTTGATATCCGCAACATCTTGAAACTCAGATAAGTCTGGGTACAAATTACCCATCTTGATATCCGCAACATCTTGAAACTCAGATAAGTCTGGGTACAAATTACCCATCTTGATATCCGCAACATCTTGAAACTCAGATAAGTCTGGGTACAAATTACCCATCTTGACAGGTTCTAGACAAACATCTTGAAACTCAGACAAGTCCGGGTTACCCATAGGTTCCTCACAAGAATCAGTACTTTTCAAGCAATTGCCCATGTTGAATAATGAAACACATATGAGCTATGGAACATGAAAAAAAATACTAACTGACCTTGAAAACATGCCGTGAAAATAGACCAATGCAATACCGTTAAAATAGACCAATGAAATGCCGTTAAAATGGACCAATCAGAGTCCTTGTATCATATGATAGTCAGTGACCTTGCCTTGATCTAGTTTCATTCTGCATCGAGATGTCTCAGAGAACACTGAACATTATCAAGAGAAAATATGCTGCCTTAGGGCGGTATATTGAACAATCAGAAATGCAGCTGGAAGAGCTGCGTTTTGAAGTCAAGGCCCTGAGAGAAGGGAATGAGTTCGTGGAGGAGGTGGAGTCTGGGGAAGAGGACTGCGGGGACAAACCCCAAGAATCAACCCCAGAGAACTGGGAAGATGAGTTGGTAGAGGTTCCGTCGGACCTCTATCAACCCACGCCGACCCCCAAAGATACTCAGAAATGGGACAAGTGGTGTCCCGCTTGTATTGGGAGATGTGGTCAACGCCATTAATCCCCATACAAGCACCAACGTTCCTTATCAGGACCAACAACGGTCCTTTTCAGGACCCCCATACAATACAGAAAGAATCACTCTCATATTGTCAATATTATGATACTAAGTCTTTACTACTATATTTACATTCCTATCTGATGACGTCAAATCATGACGTCATTTATAAACTTAATATGCTGGTGCGTAGACGTTGTGAGGTAAGTGTACGTTTTATTTTTTCTATAAACATTTTTTCTAAGTGCTGTGATTATAACATTTTTTCTACAAACATTTCCTACAAATGTATACAAACTGCTGTGATTGTATGATGTGCAATTCTTTTCTACAAACATTTTCTACAAATGTATGCAAAGTGCTGTGATTGTATTATATTAAGTATACAGTATGCAAAGTGCTGTGATTGTGGTATGTGTAATGTACAAAGTATAACAGTGATTTATCACATAACCTGCGGTCCAGGAGTGCCGTAAAGCCGTTCCGCAAATATCGTTCGGCACTGCCAAACCGTGCAATAAATATTCAAATTAGCCAAATCACACATTTGCATATTTTGTATTACTACGCTACTCCGATACTTCGATTCGTAACAGGCAATTTCGTCAACGTTGTTGGGCGAGGCAAAGCAGTAGTTAATGAACGTGTGTATCGAGGGTTTGGAACTTTTTATATTGTTAGACTCTGTGACAGTGATTGTGAATTTGAAAGCACAAGGTTGCTACCATTCATTGAATCCCAGCTACACAGCAGACGAACCGATTCTCCTCCAGTTCAGCCTGCGAGGAAAATACTCCGTATCCTTGCCTCTGACAGTGACTCCCAGTGATTCAATAAATCCAATTTACACGTTTCTAAACGGTCACAATACACAGTTTAAATAACTAAGAGAAATATGATGTGTATATTTAAATATTGACACTCGTGAACATTTCAGTACACGTATCTATGACAAGGTCACGGACGAATAGCGGATTTATTTTTAATGTTGTTTAGTTTGTTTTATAAATGATTTCAATATTCATGATATAAATAAAATGATGTTTGTGTAAATGAAATAACGATTTGATGTCTTTGATCTTGCATTTTATTGCCAAATGATTAATTAATAGAAACATGCACTACTTTTTTTGCGGTAGCGCACAGTAGTGAACAGTCTACACTAGACGTCTTGAATTAAAGGTCATCCTATAGTCTGTTTCATTTTCTATGATCGTTTTTACGGTTATGTGATAAATAGAATCTTTAATTCGTGCTCATTCTTTACCATTTTTATAAAAATGGTAAGGAATGAGCACTCATTCAAGATCCTCTATACAATATAACCTTGAAGTGTCACACTATTACAAAAGAAATCTTGAAGTACCACAATTGACCTTGAAGTGTCACACTGGTACAAACAAAACTTGGAAGTACAATTGACCTTGAAGTGTCACACTGTTACAAAAAAAACCTTGACGTGTCCGCCTTGACGTGTCAAAAATAACCTTGACGTGTCAAAAATAATATTGAACGTCGCACTCTCCGTGGCCTTGAACATGTAGAACACTGGCGCGTGCAGACGAAAAGTATAAATACCCCCGTGCAGACACTATTTTTTCATTAGCTAGCATGGAGTCCTTCAACATGCCATACGATATATTGAGAGAAGCACTAGAATCGTCTGAGTTGATAGACCAGAATGCGGGTATGCAGTATCAGTACAACCAGCCGAAGTACAACCAGCCAAAGTACAGTCAACCACAGTACAGCCTGCCTAAGTACAATCAGTCACAGTACAGCCTGCCCAAGTACAGTCAGCAGTCCATGGTAGATGTACAGCCAATACAACCCATGGTAGATGTACAGCCACAGTCCGTGGTAGATGTACAACCCACTATGGCGAATACACAGCCTATGGTAGATGTACAGCCCCCTATGACGAATACACAGCCTATACAGTATATGGCGAATACACAGCCTATACAGCCTATGTCGAATACACAGTCTATGGCGAATACAACGGGTGATACAAAGCCTACAACGGGAATGTCTGTTCTACAAGGTATCAGGGAAGAAATGGTACAAATGAATCATGTAATGCAAGAGATGGTCAGACTCATGAAGAACCAAGAAGTACTGTTTAAGCCACAAGAAATAATTGTACCTGTACAGTTCATGGTTGACAGAGATTCAAAGAAACGAAAACATGAGCATGAGAAAAAGAAACCGGAGATGACAGAAACGAAGAAACGAAAACATGACCTTGAGAAACAACCTCGGGGCAAGTATGGTAAAGAAATAAAGAAATGAAGATCCGACTGGAGAAGCCACAACCTAACAGCTATGAAGAAATCACCGTGAGAAGACACAACGGCCCTTTTCAGGGCCACCATGTCTTTTCGAAAGAAAATTCTCCAATTGTCTCAAATTTAAGTCTATATATACACACACACAGTACCAGAAAATTCCTTAATTTCATTTTGGGGTACACTATTCCACATTCAAATGGATTCCAATTTGTCAAAATTTTGTAAACTTCTGGTACCGACCTACTCTATATTCTATATGCAATGGTACCAGGGTTTTTGCAAATTTGTCACAATTTTTGTAAATTTCTGGTACCGACCTACTCTATATTCTATAGGACCATGGTACCAGGGTATCTCCCACTACTACTTGTATATATATAAATTAATAATTCATGTTCAGTAACGCATTTGATTTACCGAATTGGAAATAGTTTGGTTTGTTCAAAAATATTTTTTCTTATTTAATTAATTGCAAAATACATTTGACTAATGTTGTTATAACTCAATTTTATGATATTCCTTATCATAACAGTTTTGTATATTTGCGTTACAGTTTTAGAACGTCCCCTGGTGTTGTTGTTTTCACCATTTAAAACTAAAACATTATCTGTTTGTATTTTATAAGAAAATAATGGAACAAATTAATTGTATTACAATGAAACAAATTTTATAACAATAGATTAATAGTACTGTCATTATCATAAGACCATACACAAAGTATATCTGTCCCGAGTGTAACGGTGACAGAAGATATATACAAGTTTTGGGGGCATTGTTTAGTTACCCAAGAATAGTACCAATTAAGTGAAAATTCACACGTATCTTTGAATATACCTGAAAATTTATAAAATTGTATTAGCTAATTTGTATCTGCATCAGTAAATGTTACATAAAAACTTTTTGAAGCGTATTTAAAAAAATTAAAGTTCAAAACGCCAAAAATATCTTTTTTTGGAAATTTATGGTTGTATGTATATTTTTTTGTATTAAAAAGTTGTTTTCATGAAAGTTTGCTGAAAAAATCACAAAAATGCGTTATTCTTTCCATAGTTTAATCCATAAGATTGTTTGAATTTTAAGGCTTGCTATTGAAAATATAATATTTATTTGATTAAAATGTTGGAAATTTGAAGAAGACTTTAATCCTATACTTTAGCCATTGTCAATTTTTCACAATATAATATATTTCCAAGCTACTTTTAGCAATATTATGAACACAAGTATCATTCTAAATTAGACCCCCATGTCACGCTTTGTTTTCATTATTTTGATTTATGCCCTTATCACAACTTCATAGAATTTGGTAAAAAAATCTTGAAGATATAAGGTATTTTACCAGTGGTTCAGAATAAATGAATACAGCTAAATAGATGGGAAGGATTCGTGGATTTTGATAAGTGGAATACATTGAATTCTAAATGTGTAACTTAATATTCTGCCAAATCCTCTTTCAGAGTATTGATACAAGTTTACGCTATTTGAGATTGGCAGAGATTTAAGTCAGCTCTCGTGTTAATAAGATTGTATACAGAAGCAAACTCTATTCAAAAGTTTGAGCACAGCCGATTAAAACAGTTCTGGTCTTTTTCAAGCGTCATTTGTTTGACAGACAAGTGTTCTGTGAGAACTCAAATATGACTAGTAATGAGTACACGGAACAAGTATCACAGTCGCCATTGAAAATAAATCATTTTGAAGGATGAAAGCCGAATATAGCGTTTACACCTCGTGAATGACAATTCCTTAATTTATTAAAACTTTAATACTGGAAGAAAGTTGACCGCTACACAGTAAAATATGATAATATTCAGTTATTTAAAGAATGTGAAATCTTTAAAAAATGACTTCAGGAAATAATAATTCGCATAGTTTCAATAAATTAATACGAATGGATACAAGCAATTTTCCCTTTGATGATTCATAAATTAGGTTTCAAATTTTGTAGACATATGACTTACGAAGTCCGTTTGTTAAGCACTGGATTTGAAATACATTATGATGCACAAGATCCGTTTCATTATCAACGACATAACACCATTTTTCTCAACCCAAATACAACCCAACACGACATAAGTTCTGGAGGATTGCTGAATAAATTGGTGATGCAGTTGCTCATAATGTAGATTTGTTTTGGACAAAACAGCTTTTCTGGTTAACTTGTGCTGTTATTTGTACCACATGTTCTAAGACTATGCAAGAAGCATTAGTTAGTTCAGCTGGCTGTCACAGCTTTTTTCAACCTTTACAGCGTAATAAGCGGAGCTGTTTGTACCACGTTAAACACAAGAGATCAAAACACGACTTTGTTTAAAAGTATTTGCAGAAAAATAGTTTTTTATAAACTAATTTCAGCAAAGTGAATGAAGAATGAAAACCATTATTTTTGTTATCAGCAGGATTAGCGCTTCAAAGTCGTAAACATGTTTAAATATCCTTCCGCAATGAAGCACAATGAGTCTTTTTAAGCAGAAAAAAAACATGACAAAAATAATTTAGAAACTACAAAGGAAACAAAAGATAAAATAAGCTTAAGGAGGTAGAATTGATGAAAACTTAATGGAAAATTACATTTGAAACATTACGTAATAGAACAGAACATATACTTTATTAGACTTAAGCTCGAAAGCTCATCTACAAACAAACATATACATACAAGGTAATAGAAATCGCTAGAAATGTCTGTTATTTTTTAAAGAAAACGCGCCATTTGATAAATCCATATCCATAAATGCATTTTTTCACAAAAGTGAACCTTTTTAAAGATACCATCATTTACTTCAATCAATTTTCTCTCAGCATGCGAAATCCCAGCTTTCCATTTTCGGCAGAGATATTGATGCATAAAGTCGGCCTACCCTCGTATTTTTGAGAACGTAAAGCACAGTTTATTGTAAATGTTGCGAACTTTGAATACAGTTAGAACGTTAGATATGATAACGCTTAACATAGTCGCCATACACTTCGTACAATACCCTTTATAGACGTTTAAACCCAAACTTGTCGATTATCTGTGTAATACGTACATACATTTTACAAAGTGGATATAATACTGCCGACCTAAGTCTAAATGAAGTGCGATTTTCCATGATTGCGTTTGTCTAATACGTTGTATGAATAGACAATTTTTTGTGATAGAAAAACTGTCTTGAAACTGCCTTAGATACTATGTTTTAGTCATTACTTTTATGCGTCTTGAAAGCTGAGTATGTATTAGTCGCTGAATTGTCCGTCCTTCTGTCCGGGAGAACATATGCATGTATATAGACGCCGCGTTGCACGTCCATCTGTCTGCCATTGCGAACGGATGAATATTAAATGGCTATTTGGATAATATATAACAGTAATGTCCGTTTGTTCATCCGTACGCCAAACTCTTGTCTGGAGAATAACTTAACAAGTATTCAAGAAATTAGATTTGAAATCAC
This sequence comes from Lutraria lutraria, assembly GCA_964023205.1. NCBI lineage: Eukaryota > Metazoa > Mollusca > Bivalvia > Venerida > Mactridae > Lutraria > Lutraria lutraria. The sequence goes on along the minus strand of OZ026843.1, from coordinate 1,765,459 downwards.
AGTGAATAAAACCAGCGAAAGAAAGTGCAGTGTGTAAGGGCCATAATCGTACAATGCATGTAAATCCTACACTGTAAATGGTGTACTGTATTTTCATTTATTTTCGTTGGGCTCAATTTTCGTGGTTTTTATTAAAATGGCTATTTCGTGGGGACATAAATTCGTGGATTTTTATTTTTGAAAAGAAATGCATTATCTCTACATTTAGATTCGTGGGGATTTGATTTCGTGGATGAGCCGATCCACGAAATCCTCGAAATTAAATCCCCAACGAAAATTAATGATTCCACAGTATTTAATAATGAACATTTTCATTTTGTTGTGTTAGGTGACATGTAATATTTATGCCCCCGTATCGATAGATCGGGGGCATATTGTTTTTGGCCGCTGTTTGTCTGTCTGTTTGTACCAAACTTTAACATTGCCTATAAAATCAAAACGCCTGCACCTACATCCATCAAACTTCATATGTAGGTTCCTCATGACAACCTCTACAGGACCTGTGCATTTTAAGGTCAGTAGGTCAAAGGTCAAGGTCACAGGGTCATTGTGTTTTAAAAAACCGACCTTTGTTTAAGGATACTACTCCTACATTTTTCATGGGATTTTGACGAAACTTTCACAGACTTGTTGTTACCAAGAACCACCACACATATATTCCGGGTTTTGTGATTCGATCATTTTTGACGGAATTATGGCCCTTTGTTTTTAATGTGTGATTGTAACAGCAAAATACTCTTGTTTCCTTGTTTTCTCAAGGGATTTTGATAAAACTTTCATGGAACTATTGTTATCGAGATACCCAATGCATGTTGTAAAGGTTTTATGATTCGATAAATTTTGACGGAATTATGGCCCTTTGTTTATTTTGTGCATATGTAATATATAGAGAAATACTCTTTTGTTTGCAACTACTTCTGTATTTTTCCAGGGATTTTTACCAAACTTTGAACTTTTGTCAACATGTTCACCAGCACATATTGTTAGGGTTTTGTGATTCGATCATTTTTAGCAGATTTACGGCCCTTTGTTTGCCAGTACCGAAATTTAACCTTGCCTATTAAATCAAAACGCTACCACCTGCAATCATCGAACTTCATAATTATTTTGGTTCATCATGACAATCTCTACATGACCTACAGGTGCGTTTTCAAAAAGGGCAACCGGATAGGCACAGTGTTTATAAAACACATCTTGTTTATTGTATGGAATTTGCATTGAAGTATTTATGTGTTGTGACGGTGGAAAATGGAGAAGCTTGTAGCTTTAAAAACATAAGAGAAAGCGAAATGTTGTAAGTATTATTTTGTTCAAATATTTATCTAATCCATCAGTTTTTATTAATAAATACATTTGGACATTGGAGGTCAACATCATTTATGGTCTTCTTAAAGGTCTTGTCCAATGGGTTGTTGTCTCAAAGTATGAAGGCAGTCCATTAATTAATAACAAAGCTATAACAAATAATAGCAAAAGAATCTAGCAAAATGACCTTTGACAGTCATCTGTGACTTAAAGAAACCAAGTTGCTTGAATGCGTTATGCAGACCTTCTTGATACAGTTAACATATGAGCCAAAATATTCGAATATCCTTCGAGGGGCTAGAGAGTTACAGAGCGGAAATGATTTGTTACAGACCGACAGGTAGACGGATGGAAATAATAGACAACCAGGGGAAAAGCAATATAATTCCCACAGATCTTTTTTGAGGAAACATAATTTCAATGATTTTTTCCGGAAAGTGCCCTGATGATATTTAGCCATTTCCTAGCATGCTGACTGTGTACCCGTACATTATTATATTTAGTGCAATGAAATAAAAGGGCCTATACAATATTGTGAGTAATTGCATCACTCCTATGTAAGACTGTTATTAGACCGTATAATAAATATTTTCAGTGCGGATATATACTCCGATTACCAAATATATCTTCACATACAATAGTATAGACTTACCAATTATTGGCATTCAGTCTTAAATGGATTCATATAATTAAAAAAAAATCCATTTCCAAATGCTATATGTAACGTAATTGTATTTCTTTTAAGTCTAAATCAATACCAGTAAATATACATACAAATTATTAACATTAAACGTTCAGAAAAGGATGCTGTAAAAAGTGTATGGCAAGCTGGGATTTCGTGTATTGAGAGAAAATAGATTTGAGTAAATGATGGTATCTTCAAAAAGGTTCACTTTTGTGAAAAAATGCATTAAAATTTTATGGATATGGATTTATCAAATGGCGCGTTTCTTTAAAAATAACAGACATTCCTAGCGATTTCTCGCTAAAAAAATCATGTTTTTCCTCACAAATTCGAGTATATATTCCCTTTTTAATAGCGAATAAATGTACACGATTGGTTTAGTCGGATCCTTCAAGATAAATATAAATTAAGCCGATACTTATTTTCCGTTCATAACTGTAAAATTTATCGGCAACTGTGTTCGCCTGAGCAACTGTATTCGGCTCTTCGGGGTATACGGTGTGATATTACATCCTATGTTCAATTGTCCCCCACCTCTAAATTATGTGGGGCAGCTTAACAGAAGCTTACGGATAGAATGTGGTTAGTACTGCCCGTCACGATATGACTGAAATAATGTTGAAAATGGCGTAAAACCCGATGAAACAAACAATAACCTTAAGGTTAATAACTATAAATGAATATTGCAGGTAACTGTGATAACGTCCTTCGTTAGATACTTGACGTTAAAGAGATTCCGTTCTCTAAACCCCGCTGTTTATTACGCGATACGCCATAGATTAAGAATGAAAACAAATATTATCAAAATTCCCAGGCAAAGTTCCCTAGATAACCATTTCCTCTACAAAACACCGAAAACCGCTTTGAAGTCCACGATAAAAAAGGCGGCAATCTTTGTCCGAAATGAGACTTATTGTGCATTTAAGCAAGCATTTAACAATAAAAGTGTCTGATCATTATCGTCTCATGAAATCAACGAAATACGATTATAATAATTGCATCCCATTCAATTTTGATAGCCAAACAGAATCGTAAATCGTTTACTGTCCAATAATTGAAACCACCCCAAGTTTTGATGTCTAGTAAGAGATTTAATAACGAATTATTGCCGGTATTATAATGTACCAACACAATGCATATAACATGCTAGAGATGTTAACGCTGATTAAGTAAAGTCTACAGTGTTTATCGCAATAAACACTATTTTGCGCGTTCGATTAGATTTCTTTGTTGCTTGATTAGTTAACCTTTGTAAGTTAGTAAAAATATTATTTTACGTTTCTTTATCGTTATAAGGCAAACGCGATGACTTAAATGAATTATGCCGCATATTTCAAAGAATATTGCCTCCTGTCAGATAAGTATATACCATATGTTTGAATAAGAATATTTGGAATAATTTTGTATCATATAAGATTTATAATACCATCATATGTTCGAATGAGTAGTGCCACATATTCGAATGAGTTTTGTGACATACATGTATTTTAATAGTTGTATATATCAGATATGCGGACAATTTGTATCATGGAATGTTCAAAGTGATTTAGGTAACACCTATTCATGTGTATGATAAGTATCACTACGTAGGACTTGATTGTGAAAACCTCTCGTTAATTTTACCTGCCAACGTCGAAATCTAAGCTTTATGGGAATATGTTTCATATCGAAAATATATTGCCGGTAACAGTTATAAATCTACATGTACAATAAACACGAAAATTGTACTGTTAAAATAGTATTTATTGTTACAAAATAAATAGAATCTCATATAATGAAATGCAAGGCGCTTTTTTCATAAACCAATTACTTGTAATAATGCATTTCTAAATCATTCATTATGATTTATATCATTTTAATAATAAACATAAGAGAATGGGTATTTTTAGTCAACTAATATGTGATAAAATTAATGCACTATAGCGTATATATTGATTTTCAAGGAGTAATAAAAAAAAACATTAAATATATATTGTTTTATATGCAATACCAAATGTGTAAAATTTTTCAGTGTTGGTAATTGTAGACATTCACTAACTTTAATTTTTACTCAAGAACGAGATCAGTGACCCCCATTTTTTTTTTCGTTTAAAATGTTTCTGTTATCATATGCTACGATCATGCAAAGTTAAAAAAAGTATATTGATCAGTTTTCATTTTGCCTGTATGTCCATGTGACCGAACACGTCTTTAAACAAGCATACGATCAGTTAAAGAGATTCTTTGGAAGAGAAAAATGTGTTCGTGAACGGTCTTAAAATAAGTTTTTAAAATATCAGATTGTCAACAAGTTATAACATCAGCGTAAGGTTAATTCGAAAAGTGAAGAATATAAAAATGCCAACTAAGTCGAAATCTAATATAATGTCTAATAATCGTTAATCACAATAACATGCATGATTCAAATAAATACTATTTGACAGTGCTTCTAATCCCTGTAAATATAAGTAACATTCTACAACTGAAAGTTCACCATATGAGTTCTAAGTTAAACAAGAAATGTGTCCGACTGTCTGACACGAATGCCTCCCGAGAACTAAGTCAAAAATGGACCATAACTCCTGTGAAATTGTTTGGATTTTATGTGAAATCGAACTTGATCTGCATTAAGGTAGTGTGCGACCTTTCCTTGACGTCATGGGTCAAAAATCGATTTATCTCCAATTGTTCTGAGATTTTGCACAATGGTAGTATAGCATGTTCTGAGATTTTTGTTCGTTTTATTTTTTTCTGTTTACCAACCCGTTTCTTAGCAACGCCACGTCTAATGTCAGAGGTGTAAAATTGACGTTTTACATGTAAAATTGGTTCAAACATACCGCTATTGTAATTTTAGATACACCAACTCCAAGCTCTCTATCTGCGGAATAAGGTCATATAAGTTTTAATGGGGTTTTGTTGTCATTGTTTCCCGGCGGAACGTTAAGCATTAAAATTACATCCGTTTTTTTTTCACCCGTAATTTTGACCCCAGCTATATTTCAGTGTACTTTTGGTAACCGGAAGTAGATTCAGTCAACTGATGAATCACATGTAAATTTTGTGGAGATGTTAACAAGCAATTATAAAATGCAAAACTAATATGTCATTGCGCATTATTTTTCACAAAATTGCTATGTAGTAAAGTTTGGACATCATGAATAACGTTGTTGAAATTGTTACGTCACGCTAATTGTAGACTGACGTTATTACAAATAAGCTGGTGTGTCTTACTTGTAATTAATTAAAATATAGAGACAGCAAATGTATCATCTTTTACAATTATGAGCAAAGTATTATTTTTGAATAATAATTTCAGTGGCATTCCATTGTTGATTTGGATCCAATTTTTTGTTTTGAAATATTTACTAGTTTTGAAATTCCTAACACTGTAGCTATAAGTTATGGTTCTCCAAGTTATTATATTAGAAACCTGTATCTAGACAAATTCAATTTATCAAATACATTATCCAAATGCTCCACGGTAAAAATATTTTAAAATTTTGAACACAATGGCGTAATTCGCGTTGCATTTGTTTGAGTAAATCAAATGTTAATATGTCCTTTAAAACAACGAACTTGATTTTCTCAAAATGAACAAAATACCATTTACAATTCCCGACCGTGGTCGAGTGGTTAGAGTGGCCGTCTTCTGAGCGGGCGATCGAATGTTAGAACCAACGAAGAGACTGGTTTAGAACTGATTCGGTCGGTTGGTGAGCCGACGGCTAGTTAAATAATGGTTACCGTAGGTCCATGTTGGCAAGGGACCCGGCATAAATTGAAGGGATTCGGGAGGTACTATGCAAACAAAAGATAGGTGTGTCATTAGCTAACTTGACTAGCCCTTTCAGTAAGTGAGACACTATAATTATCAAAACCTTTACCTTTTACATCACTGGAAACAATTTTAGTTTCGCCAGACTTACAAATCGTTGCATTTTTTTCAACTTGTTAATAAATGTTACTTCGTCTCTTCGAGACGTGATAAAATTTATAAAACCACTCAGACATGCTGATCTCTGTTTAGTTCTGAACGGCATCGTATTCTTATATCAAACCAAAGACTGCGTTTTGAAATACAGGCAATTCAAATAAAATTTGAGATTTCGCATTAGTTAAATATTCAGTAGTTAAATCACAATGTCACAAAAGAGTCTCATACTAGTATGTCAATGCATAAAATAATGCTCCCAGACAGACATATCTAAATCTCAAGACGTTTTTGTCTGACCTTAAAGACTTATAGTCTCTAGGCATCTGACTCGACAAATATTTATTCATTCATAGAGTTTTTTCAATAATGTTAATGTTTAATTAGAATATTCTTCAGACATATCGTTAATGACACAGACTCGTAAAACCATCAACTCTAAATCTGAGGAATATTCTAAACTTATTTCATTTTGTTTCGGGATGGGTTCAGTAAACAGTGCAGTTCAAACTACTTGGTCCCATTTTTATAAAAAGAATAATGAACGGTCTAAAAGCCTACACATTTTTTCTAGAACGAGGAAGTTCTAGTGCTTCATGATTCATACAATGCTCACGTTTCTCAGTTACCGTAAGATTAATTATAATCTATCAATGGTTATGTGTCTCTGAACTTACTTTGGAACGAGAAACTATCACAGTTTAACTGACCAATGTCCGTAACAGAAAACTACATCCAAACCACATTAGGCTACTATGCAGCTCACAAGTAAATACGGTATATACAATCGTACCAAATACATTTAATATAATAATGACAATTCGCGTAATATCTCAATGCTTTAGTGGCAGATAGGTAAAAGACACATAAAACAATTGACAACTGGCAAAAAAACACACTAATAATTAATTAATTGTATGCTATATGATTTTTGATGTACCTAGAATTTGTCGAAATTTGAATAACATCGTAATCCAATTTGTCCATTGGTTTTGTCGGATGTGTGAACATCGACTTTCATTATAAATACATACTTCCTAAACCATATGTTGCTAGGTCATGTACTTCATGAAATGTAGCGTGGGCTTTCAAATACCGTACATGTGACAGCCAATTTTCCTTAATGTTGAAGTATGTCTCTAACCAAACAGATGGAATACTACATGTTTATCATTTTATTGCATCTGACATATTATTTAAATGTCCATATAACTCTGTGGAGTATCCAGATGGATACAATATTTTAAGAACTTCTCAGTATAATACTCCTTGTATTTAGGTGGAGGTATACATAACCATCCAGACCACGAAAAAGATGGATTCTTCAAGAAACAGGTATACAATGTGTTTAATCTGATATATGGACTATATTGCAGCAAGTACGACAAATGTGTGTACGTAGGGGAAACATCAAGAACGTTGAAGGAACGCATAAAATAACACGAGGCAGATGTTCGTCTTGGCTGGTGCAAACCAGTTGCTGAACATTTCAACTGTGAGGGCCATTGTGTTCAACACATGAGCGTGACAATCATTGAAGCAATATGAGATGGGTCACGATACTTCAGACTCATCAGGGAGCTATAATGGATCAAACGAATGAAAACCTCCTCTCCAGACGGACTCAACACCAAAAATCAGTTGGACGTATTGTTGCGAGAAAGACTCTACATTTTTATCAAGTGCTAATTAATAATAATAAGACATTTTAACATCGATAATTATAATCCAGATTTACAAATAACATTGTTCTTAACCCCAGACATTGAAGTTTTTTTTAATGTATCAATTCTCTCTAAAAGAACAACTTTTTTCTTTTAGAAATAGGTTTCACATGATGCAAAACAACGGTTAACAATCACATTTCATAAGAATATTTATGTACTGAGATTATGTAGTTTGTAAGGAATATCCGTTTTTGATAAAGGCAATAGCCAAAACGTAAGTAAATGTCCTTATTTAAAGAAATGTAATTGATCATTTACCAAACTAGTTATCTTCCAGTTTGCTTTACCATCGTCAACTTAAGTCAATAATCAAAACAAAATCTGACCGCCTCTTTGGTACAGATAACCTCCATGTCTCCTAAGCGACAAGTCGACAGCATTTAATATTAAGATCTTCACACAAACAGCATGTTCTGTTCTGAGATGTGATTGTAATTATTTGAATATTCATTGAATGTTAGTCAACGTCTGTGAACATCGCCTCAACCTTGTCTGTAAAACAGAAACTTAAGTCAAGCATGTAAATGACACGGGGACAATGCACCCAGAATACGTCAAAGTCCATTTAAAGTTACATACATAATGCTCAGAATTAATCAAATATGTCCATTGTTTGTTCATTTTGGAGGTATGGTATTCGTTCGTTTTTTAGACGGAAACACGTCAGTTATATCCATCGACTTATAAATTTTCAGGCCGCTACCTCTTATAGTTTATAAGCTACATTAAAGGTTTTGCATGACATAGACGCTGACGCAGACGCCAGAATATATCGACTTTTCCTGCCAAATCAGACGAGCTAACAAAACGTTTTATAATCTACTACATTTACTGTCAATGACAGGAAAATTGACGTGTAAGTGCTTCAAAACCACAAAGGATTTGCCTCGTAGTCAAGTTCATAGTAACAAAAATCCTCGCAAATGTAAAGTTCTTATCTAATTAAATGTTTATTTTCATTCGGCAAGATGGTGGTTTAAGGTACGTCGCGGGTTTATCACACATCACACTGTCATTAAGTACCTTGAGAATGGTCAAACACATGGTCAAATGATCAATTGAAACTTCATACAGTTACAGTATTAAAATTTGTACTGTGATATCTACATTTTGTGCAGCGTACAAAGCATGGATGCCGTGCATATAAGTCTTGTTGTCTCTTGGCATTTAAAACTTTGCGCTGTATTTTTCTTTTTGTTTGAGGATATCGATAAGAAGTATATGTACTCAAAGTCATACCAAAACACGTGTGACTTGTATTTTCTATTACCAGACCGTAGATAAGGAAATGAAAGACGATTTCTGAACAAATATTAGTATGATTAGTCTGCTTATACATTTTTATGTTAGCCTTTCCGTCAGACATTTATCGGACCTAACATAGACAGAATTGAACAGTACAATAATCATCGTCATGACAACTACGACGTTGAGGAAGATGTATCTCTCAAGAATACAATGACGCAATGATAGATCATAATAATTATGCATTCTAACTTTTGAGAACTATTTGAGATAAATCACTGGTTTGGTTATATTTCCCGTGTGAATTTAGCTAATGTTAATGTGCAGCAATCCAATTGTCTGTAAGTTGATGCAATACGTTTACTGCCAGTATAGGAGACGTTGGTTCCCCACACTACGCGCGTTATTTGTTCCAGTTCACTGTCGGTATGATTATAATATTTACGGTAAGATTTCTGTTCTTTCCTGATTCATTATCACATGGGAAGATTTGTTTGCAATTGAAAAAAGCAACAGTATCGGTTGTTTCCCCAATCATTTCTATTTATTCTTAATAAAAGTTGTCACAAATATTACTATTGGTAATGAAGACGATTCTTTAGCATTAGAAGGAATGATTTTAGAAAACGTGTTATCTAGTGCAAATATCGATGCTAATTTTGGCTTAGCAAATAAAATACCTCCTTCAGAGGACTGATCAGGTGATAGTATTCAGGTTGACAAATGGCCACAACAGGCTTAATGCTAATGCATATAAGAAGGTAAAGCTGATCGAGTCGCCAATCTACGCCTGTGGGGAGGAAGAACAGACGCCAAAACACACTCCAGACTTGCTGGCTGTACACCAAAGAAAGTTGAGATGTCTGTCACATCACCAAATTCATACCACCAGAAGCTATATGGCTCGATAGAGGAGCTGATAAAGACTTGTCTTCATCGATGCTGCTGGTGTGCTGGTGAGATTACACGTTATGAACGAGGAGAATAAAGCGCGCCGTCAATACGACCAATATTATTGAACTCGCAACCATTTGTTCAGACGTAATTGATCCTTTTCTGCTGTTATGTGCTTATAATGAATTGATATGCCGCAACATAGGTGACAATGTTTCATGTCCTTCGCTTTACAAACCGGAATTTCGCTAATCCTTGACATAAATTTTATTTGATTCTGCAGCCAAACCAAACATGCGTGTGCAGTTTAGCATTTTTCAAGTACACATGCCTCAAATCAAATCACTGCGGTAAACGTACCATAAATTATTGTTTCATTGAATCTATGTTACTGTATGTCAGTAACCTAAATAGTTGGCAACGTGTTGCTTTGGCCAAAGGGTACATTGTTACAGAAGTTTGAAATCGCAATAATTAAATAGTCTATAATTCCGATAGATCATGTGGATAAGAGCGCAGTTCACACATTTTGTACAATCACAAAGGACACAGTCGGATCAACAGAACATTAGCTATGGGGATAACAATAATACGACATGACACAAACACTCGTACAAACACTCTTTGATCATGCCTTTTCTTGACAAATAGGATTTTGTTCAATGAGATAAATTGACAGCTAAAACTAATCAGCTGTCTATAAAGTATTAGAATTCATCTTCAAAAGTAAAACTATAGAAATGTATGGTCTCCGTATTTTATCGAGTCTGGTAATATGTTAATGTCATACTTACTTATTGTCTGGAAAATTCATTGTGAGTCTCTTCAATGTGTTCTAAGAAACATGTTTACAAAATCAGTCGTTTACGTTCGAAATTAGGCTGGGGGATATATAGATAAGTGATTTACAGACGTCAAGTTTCCATACTAAAAAAATGGTCAATACATATGTTTTGATTAAATCCGTGTTGTTTCATATGTTTGTTCTGTATATCGCGGTCGTAGTGAATCCTAGAGGTCCGATCTTTTCTTCATTATATAGCTATTTTGTTCTACATTTTAACCTCCATGAATGGTCACCTCTAAAGAACAGCCACTTCCCTGTTACAGCCAGCATACTAGCAACCCAAAATTACGGTTTACTCTATTTTCACTCTCTCAACAACAGCCTGCATCTTACAACAGCCTTTGTTGTCCTTCCCATTGGTGGCTGTTGAAGAGAAGTGGCTGATAAACACGGAAATAAAGGAAAGTTTCATACATAGAAAATAGTCACGATACATTTACACGTTTTTTTTTCAGTAAAACACAAAACATTCGTTTTTGAAATCAAACTGGAGACTTGATATCGATAAAGTACATTTTACTGACAATTTTGTTCACAGGGGATGAACAACTTTTGTCACGTGACCACAAAAGTCAACGCCGGTTTGTAAAGTCTGTACCGAAAAGGTAATAATTGATGATTTTTATATTTACAAGATTTCCTTTCACAAAATACCATAGCCTATGACACAGTATTCAAAATTTCCTTCATTTTGACATATTCAGATTGCTTTTAACTTTTGCACTTTCCGAGAACACTTCGCCACACATTTTCAATTGCATTACAAACGTAGGTTGTTGGTGTCTGTGTCATAGGCTATGGTATTTTGTGAAAGGAAATCTTGTAAGTATAAAATTCATCAATTATTACCTTTTCGGTACCGATTTTACAAACCGGCGTTGACTTTTGTGGTCACGTGACAAAAGTTGTTCATCCCCTGTGTTGTTAGTACAAATACATTCACATTTTGTGTAAGATTAACACCATAGCCAGACAACCATTAGTGTATTTATGTTCTTTAACGAGGCAACCTTGGATTGCGCTTTCTTAGCTATACATTTGTAGTTTACGATGCTTTGATCACTAAATACTAACACTGCACCAGCACTGTAATCAGTTGTTCCAACTAGTGTCTCTAAGTACCAGTTAGTTAAGTTACAAGCACTTCACATCCTCTCTTCTGGTGTATTCATCAGATGTAGGTAGCAAATGGCTCATATAAATCTTCAGTAATATCCCCACACAGACATACGAGTGTACGCGTCTTAAGCAATCAATGATCTCATGGAATTATACTGCTCTGAGCTAATGGGTGTTACATTAACGAACTTGTCATGGAGTCAGTGTATATATCTGTGTTCATACTTAGTCTAAAGAGATCTTCATGTACCGATAAAAGTATGAAACAGTCTTACACGAAGGTTAAATTCAAACATAACGACCCTATCACAAAGAGTCGAACCTGTGAACAAAGGCTACTCAAAAGGAGACCTCGGTTGATATGAAATAGTAATTTAATCATCACTGCTCTCACCAATTCATACACAACGATTTAGAATGCAAAATGTCGCATAAAAACAAAACTGTTTCACAGCTAAATATTTGCGCAACTGCTTGCCAATGCAACCAGCTGACATATTTCCTATTTACAAAGCTTTGTCTTTAGCACAATGACGTATCCTTCGAAATGTAAGTTCTAAAATCTTCATATATTGTTCTGTTAATCAAATATAACAGCTTCCCCAATATTTTTCGTCACATATCTATTCTATATTCTGTTTATTTTTTGTCGACTTTGTCATTTCCAATTCAATGCTTGCTGCTAAGATATGTTTTATACATAAACGGAAAGTAAGACACTTTGTGACACAATACTTTTGCACAGACGTTAGATCTATAATATTACCAGATCTTGACGGGCATAGACTTTAACAGACATAAAACGTATAAGGCATTCACTTCACAATTCGAAACAGGATGAAATTGAATCCAGGACTATGTTCGTGTTCAGTAAAGTAACATGAAACTTTTTTTTTTCCAAACACAAAATCGCTGGTGGCTCATATACTGAACGTGATCGAGTTATGTTGAAAATACATAACCCATTTAAAGAGGAACACATTTACCTTCTTTAACTGCGAATTATCGTCCTTTCAATTAATACCATTGGATCACACAGGACATATCTACAGATTACAGTTAATATGTGGAATCATGTTCGTGGTATTTCTGCCTGCAATTCTTTATTTGACATTTTGTTTAATTTCGTCTGTGGCGTTGGATGCTCGCGTGCGTGCGTAAATGTTACGTGGTGGTAGACGTACATTAAGCATAGTGTGTGGAGGTGGTAGACCTACACTAAGTACAGTGTGTGGAGGTGGTAGATCTACATTAAGTACAGTGTGTGGAGGTGGTAGACGTACATTAAGTACAGTGTGTGGAGGTGGTAGACGTACATTAAGTAGAGTGTGTGGAGGTGGTAGACGTACATTAAGTAGAGTGTGTGGAGGTGGTAGACGTACATTAAGTATAGTGTGTGGAGGTGGTAGACGTACATTATGTATAGCGTGTGGAGGTGGTAGACGTACATTAAATACAGTGTGTGGAGGTGGTAGACGCACATTAAGTACAGTGTGTGATGGTGTTACACCTACATTAAGTACAGTGTGTGGAGGTGGTAGACATACATTAAGTAAAGTGTGTGATGGTGGTAGACGTACATTAAGTATAATGTGTGATGGTGGGACCCGTACATGAAATATTATGTGTGATGGTGGTAGACGAACATTAGGTACAGTTTGTGATGGTGGTAGACGTAAATTAAGTACAGTGTGAAATGGTGGTAGACGTACATTAAGTATAGCGTGTGGAGGTGGTAGACGTACATTAAGTATAGTGTGAAATGGTGGTAGACGTACATTAAGTATAGTGTGTGGAGGTGGTAGACGTACATTAAGTAAAGTGTGAAATGGTGGTAGACGTACATTATGTATAGCGTGTGGAGGTGGTAGACGTACATTAAGTATAGTGTTTGATGGTGTTAGACGTACATTAAGTATAGTGTGTGGAGGTGGTAGACGTACATTAAGTAAAGTGTGAAATGGTGGTAGACGTACATTAAGTATAGCGTGTGGAGGTGGTAGACGTACATTAAGTATAGTGTTTGATGGTGTTAGACGTACATTAATTACAGTGTGTGATGATGGTAGACGTACATTAAGTATAATGTGTGATGGTGGTAGACCTACATCAAGTATAATGTGTGATGGTGGTAGACCTACATTAAGTATAGTGTTTGATGGTGGTACACGTACATTAAGTAGAGTGTTTGATGGTGGTAGACCTACATTAAGTATAATGTGTGATGTTGGTAGACGTACATTAAGTATAATGTGTGATGGTGGTAGACATACATTAAGTACAGTGTGTCATGGCGGTAGACGTACATTAAGTATAATGTGTGATGGTGGTAGCCGTACATGAAATATAATGTGTGATGGTGGTAGACATACATTCAGTACAGTGTGTGATGGTGGTAGACGTACATTGAATATAATGTGTGATGGTGGTAGACGTACATGAAATATAATGTGTGATGGTGGTAGACGTACATTAAGTACAGTGTGTGATGGTGGTAGACCTACATTAAGTATAGTGTGTGATGGTGGTAGACGTACATTAAGTACAGTGTGTGATGGCGGTCGACGTACATTAAGTATAGTGTGTGATGGTGTTAAACGTACATTAAGTACTGTGTTTGATGGTGGTAGACATACATTAAGTACAATGTGTGATGGTGGTAGACGTACATTCTGTATAATGTGTGATGTTGGTAGACGTACATTAAATATAGTGTGTGATGGTGGTAGACATACATTAAGTAAAGTGTGTGATGGTGTTAGACGTACATTAAGTATAATGTGTGATGGTGGGACCCGTACATGAAATATTATGTGTGATGGTGGTAGACGTACATTAAGTACAGTGTGTGATGGTGGTAGACGTACAATAAGTACAGTGTGTGATGGTGGTAGACGTACATTAAGTATAATGTGTGATGGTGGTAGACGTACATTAAGTATAGTGTGTGATGGTGGTAGACCTACTTTAAGTACAGCGTGTGATGGTGGTAGACGTACATTAAGTACAGTGTGTGATGGTGGTAGACCTACATTAAGTACAGTGTGTGATGGTGTTAGACGTACATTAAATACAGTGTGTGATGGTGGTAGACGTACATTAAGTATAGTGTGTGATGGTGTTAGACGTACATTAAGTATAGTGTGTGGAGGTGGTAGACGTACATTCGGTATAATGTGTAATGGTGGTAAACGTACATTAAGTGTAATGTGTGATGGTTGTAGACATACATTAAGTACAGTGTGTGATGGCGGTAGACGTACATTAAGTATAATGTGTGATGGTGGTAGACGTACATTAAGTACAGTTTGTGATGGTGGTAGACGTACATTAAATATAATGTGTGATGGTAGTAGACGTACAATAAGTACAGTGCGTAATGGTGGTAGACGTGCATTAATTATAATGTGTGATGGGGGTAGACGTACATTATGTACAGTGTGTGATGGTGGTAGACGTACATTAAATATAGTGTGTGATGGTGTTAGACCTACATTAAGTACAGTGTGTGATGGTGGTAGACCTACATTAAGTATAGTGTTTGATGGTGTTATACCTACATTAAATATAGTGTGTGATGGTGTTAGACCTACATTAAGTATAGTGTGTGATGGTGGTAGACGTACATTAAGTATAGTGTTTGATGTTGGTAGACGAACATTAAGTACAGTGTGTGATGGTGGTAGACGTACATTAAGTACAGTGGGTGATGGTGTTAGACGTACATTAAGTATAATGTGTGATGGTGGTAGACATACATTAAGTATAATGTGTGATGGTGTTAGACCTACATAAAGTATAGTGTTTGATTGTGGTAGAGGTACATTAAGTACAGTGGGTGATGGTGTTAGACGTACATTAAGTGAAATGTGTGATGGTGGTAGACATACATTAAGTATAGTGTGTCATGGCGGTAGACGTACTTTAAGTATAATGTGTGATGGTGGTAGACGTACATGAAATATAATGTGTGATGGTGGTAGACGTACATTAAGTATAATGTGTGATGGTGGTAGACGTACATTAAGTATGGCGTGTGGATGTGGTAGACGTACATTAAGTATAGTGTGTGATGGTGTTAGACCTACTTTAAGTATAGTGTGTGGTGGTGTTAGACCTACATTAAGTACAGTATGTGATGGTGTTTGACGTACATTAAATATAATGGGTGATGGTGGTAGACGTACATTAAGTACAGTGTGTAATGGCGGTAGGCGTACATTAAGTATAATGTGTGATGGTGGTAGACGTACATTATGTATAGTATTTGATGGTGGTAGACGTTCGTTAAGTTCAGTGTGTGATGTTGGTAGACGTACATGAAGTATAGTGTTTGATGGTGGTAGACGTACATTAAGTATAATGTGTGATGGTGGTAGACGTACATTTAGTATAATATGTGATGGTGGTAGACGTACATTAAGTATGGCGTGTGGATGTGGTAGACGTACATTAAGTATAGTGTTTGGTGGTGTTAGACGTACATTAAGTACAGTGGGTGATGGTGTTAGACGTACATTAAGTATAATGTGTTATGGTGTTAGACCTACATAAAGTATAGTGTGTGATGGCGGTAGACGTACATTAAGTATAATGTGTGATGGTGTTAGACCTACATTAAGTATAGTGTGTGATGGTGGTAGACGTACATTAAGTACAGTCTGTGATGGTGATAGACGTAAAGACATTAAGTACAGTGGGTGATGGTGTTAGACGTACATTAAGTATAATGTGTTATGGTGTTAGACCTACATTAAGTATAGTGTGTGATGGTGGTAGACGTACATTAAGTATAGTGTTTGATGGTGGTAGAGGTACATTAAGTATAGTGTTTGATGTTGGTAGACCTACAATAAGCATAGTTTGTGATGGTGGTAGACGTACATTCTGTATAATGTGTGATGGTGGTAGACATACATTAAGTGTAATGTGTGATGGTGGTAGACATACATTAAGTATAGTGCGTGATGGCGGTAGACGTACATTAAGTATAATGTGTTATGCTTTTAGACCTACATTAAGTATAGTGTATGATGGTGGTAGACGTACATTAAGTATAGTGTTTGATGGTGGTAGACCTACAATAAGTATAGTTTGTGATGGTGGTAGACGTACATTCTGTATAATGTGTGATGGTGGTAGACATACATTAAGTGTAATGTGTGATGGTGGTAGACATACATTAAGTATAGTGCGTGATGGCGGTAGACGTACATTAAGTATAATGTGTGATGGTCTTAGACCTACATTAAGTATAGTGTGTGATGGTGGTAGACGTACATTAAGTACAGTCTGTGATGGTGATAGACGTACATTAAGTATAGTGTGTGATGGTGTTAGACGTACATTAAGTATAGTGTTTGATGGTGGTAGACGTACATTAAGTATAGTGTGTCATGGCGGTAGACGTACATTAAGTATAATGTGTGATGGTGGTAGCCGTACATGAAATATAATGTGTGATAGTGGTAGACGTACATAAAGTATAATGTGTGATGGTGGTAGACGTACATTAAGTATGGCGTGTGGATGTGGTAGACGTACATTAAGTACAGTATTTGATGGTGGTAGACGTTCATTAGACCAGTGTGTGATGGTGGTAGACGTACATTAAGTATAGTGTTTGATGGTGGTAGACGTACATTAAGTATAATGTGTGATGGTGGTAGACCTAAAGTAAGGATAATGTGTGATGGTGGTAGACCTACATAAAGTATAGTGTTTGATGGTGGTAGACCTACATTAAGTACAGTGTGTGATGGTGGTAGACCTACATTAAGTACAGTGTGTGATGGTGGTAGACGTATATTAAGTACAGTGGTTGATGGTGTTAGACGTACATTAAGTATAATGTGTGATGGTGGTAGACCTACATTAAGTATAATGTGTGATGGTGTTAGACCTACATAAAGTATAGTGTTTGATTGTGGTAGACGTACATTAAGTAAAGTGTGTGATGGTGTTAGACGTACATTAAGTATAATGTGTGATGGTGTTAGACCTACAGTAAGTATAGTGTGTGATGGTGGTAGACGTACATTAAGTTTAGTGTTTGATGGTGGTAGACGTACATTAAGTGTAGTGTATGATGGTGGTAGACCTAAAGTAAGTATCGTTTGGGATGGTGGTAGACCTACATTAAGTATAGTGTGTGATGGTGTTAGACCTACTTTAAGTATAGTGTGTGGTGGTGTTAGACCTACATTAAGTACAGTGTGTGATGGTGGTAGACGTTCATTAAGTATAGTGTGTGATGGTGGTAGACGTACATTAAGTATAGTGTCTGCTTGTGGTAGACCTACATTAAGTTTAGTGTGTGATGGTGTTAGACCTACATTAAATATTTTGGGATGGTGTTAGACCTACAGTAAGTTTAGTTTGTGATGGTGGTAGACCTACATTAAGTATAGTGTGTGATGGTGGTAGGCGTACATTAAGTATAGTGTGTGATGGTGTTAGACGTACATTAAGTATAATGTGTGATGGTGTTAGACGTATATTAAGTACAGTGTGTGATGGTGTTAGAGGTACATTAAGTATAATGAGTGATGGTGGTAGACGTACATTAAGTACAGTGTGTGATGGTGGTAGACGTACACTAAGTATAATGTGTGATGGTGGTAGACGTACATTAAGTAGTGTGTGATGGTGGTAGACGTACATTAAGTATAGTGTGTGATGGTGGTAGACGTACATTAAGTATAGTGTGTGCTTGTGGTAGACCTACATTAAGTATAGTGTGTGATGGTGTTAGACCTACAGTAAGTATAGTTTGTGATGGTGTTAGACGTACATTAAGTATAGTGTGTGATGGTGTTAGACGTACATTAAGTATAATGTGTTATGGTGTAAGACCTACATAAAGTATAGTGTGTGATGGCGGTAGACGTACATTAAGTATAATGTGTGATGGTGTTAGACCTACATTAAGTATAGTGTGTGATGGTGGTAGACGTACATTAAGTACAGTCTGTGATGGTGATAGACGTAAAGACATTAAGTACAGTGGGTGATGGTGTTAGACGTACATTAAGTATAATGTGTTATGGTGTTAGACCTACATTAAGTATAGTGTGTGATGGTGGTAGACGTACATTAAGTATAGTGTTTGATGGTGGTAGAGGTACATTAAGTATAGTGTTTGATGTTGGTAGACCTACAATAAGCATAGTTTGTGATGGTGGTAGACGTACATTCTGTATAATGTGTGATGGTGGTAGACATACATTAAGTGTAATGTGTGATGGTGGTAGACATACATTAAGTATAGTGCGTGATGGCGGTAGACGTACATTAAGTATAATGTGTTATGCTTTTAGACCTACATTAAGTATAGTGTATGATGGTGGTAGACGTACATTAAGTATAGTGTTTGATGGTGGTAGACCTACAATAAGTATAGTTTGTGATGGTGGTAGACGTACATTCTGTATAATGTGTGATGGTGGTAGACATACATTAAGTGTAATGTGTGATGGTGGTAGACATACATTAAGTATAGTGCGTGATGGCGGTAGACGTACATTAAGTATAATGTGTGATGGTCTTAGACCTACATTAAGTATAGTGTGTGATGGTGGTAGACGTACATTAAGTACAGTCTGTGATGGTGATAGACGTACATTAAGTATAGTGTGTGATGGTGTTAGACGTACATTAAGTATAGTGTTTGATGGTGGTAGACGTACATTAAGTATAGTGTGTCATGGCGGTAGACGTACATTAAGTATAATGTGTGATGGTGGTAGCCGTACATGAAATATAATGTGTGATAGTGGTAGACGTACATAAAGTATAATGTGTGATGGTGGTAGACGTACATTAAGTATGGCGTGTGGATGTGGTAGACGTACATTAAGTACAGTATTTGATGGTGGTAGACGTTCATTAGACCAGTGTGTGATGGTGGTAGACGTACATTAAGTATAGTGTTTGATGGTGGTAGACGTACATTAAGTATAATGTGTGATGGTGGTAGACCTATAGTAAGGATAATGTGTGATGGTGGTAGACCTACATAAAGTATAGTGTTTGATGGTGGTAGACCTACATTAAGTACAGTGTGTGATGGTGGTAGACCTACATTAAGTACAGTGTGTGATGGTGGTAGACGTATATTAAGTACAGTGGGTGATGGTGTTAGACGTACATTAAGTATAATGTGTGATGGTGGTAGACCTACATTAAGTATAATGTGTGATGGTGTTAGACCTACATAAAGTATAGTGTTTGATTGTGGTAGACGTACATTAAGTAAAGTGTGTGATGGTGTTAGACGTACATTAAGTATAATGTGTGATGGTGTTAGACCTACAGTAAGTATAGTGTGTGATGGTGGTAGACGTACATTAAGTTTAGTGTTTGATGGTGGTAGACGTACATTAAGTATAGTGTATGATGGTGGTAGACCTAAAGTAAGTATCGTTTGGGATGGTGGTAGACCTACATTAAGTATAGTGTGTGATGGTGTTAGACCTACTTTAAGTATAGTGTGTGGTGGTGTTAGACCTACATTAAGTTCAGTGTGTGATGGTGGTAGACGTACATTAAGTATAGTGTGTGATGGTGGTAGACGTACATTAAGTATAGTGTCTGCTTGTGGTAGACCTACATTAAGTTTAGTGTGTGATGGTGTTAGACCTACATTAAATATGTTGGGATGGTGTTAGACCTACAGTAAGTTTAGTTTGTGATGGTGGTAGACCTACATTAAGTATAGTGTGTGATGGTGGTAGGCGTACATTAAGTATAGTGTGTGATGGTGTTAGACGTACATTAAGTATAATGTGTGATGGTGTTAGACGTATATTAAGTACAGTGTGTGATGGTGTTAGAGGTACATTAAGTATAATGAGTGATGGTGGTAGACGTACATTAAGTACAGTGTGTGATGGTGGTAGACGTACACTAAGTATAATGTGTGATGGTGGTAGACGTACATTAAGTAGTGTGTGATGGTGGTAGACGTACATTAAGTATAGTGTGTGATGGTGGTAGACGTACATTAAGTATAGTGTGTGCTTGTGGTAGACCTACATTAAGTATAGTGTGTGATGGTGTTAGACCTACAGTAAGTATAGTTTGTGATGGTGTTAGACGTACATTAAGTATAGTGTGTGATGGTGTTAGACGTACATTAAGTATAATGTGTTATGGTGTAAGACCTACATAAAGTATAGTGTGTGATGGCGGTAGACGTACATTAAGTATAATGTGTGATGGTGTTAGACCTACATTAAGTATAGTGTGTGATGGTGGTAGACGTACATTAAGTACAGTCTGTGATGGTGATAGACGTAAAGACATTAAGTACAGTGGGTGATGGTGTTAGACGTACATTAAGTATAATGTGTTATGGTGTTAGACCTACATTAAGTATAGTGTGTGATGGTGGTAGACGTACATTAAGTATAGTGTTTGATGGTGGTAGAGGTACATTAAGTATAGTGTTTGATGTTGGTAGACCTACAATAAGCATAGTTTGTGATGGTGGTAGACGTACATTCTGTATAATGTGTGATGGTGGTAGACATACATTAAGTGTAATGTGTGATGGTGGTAGACATACATTAAGTATAGTGCGTGATGGCGGTAGACGTACATTAAGTATAATGTGTTATGCTTTTAGACCTACATTAAGTATAGTGTATGATGGTGGTAGACGTACATTAAGTATAGTGTTTGATGGTGGTAGACCTACAATAAGTATAGTTTGTGATGGTGGTAGACGTACATTCTGTATAATGTGTGATGGTGGTAGACATACATTAAGTGTAATGTGTGATGGTGGTAGACATACATTAAGTATAGTGCGTGATGGCGGTAGACGTACATTAAGTATAATGTGTGATGGTCTTAGACCTACATTAAGTATAGTGTGTGATGGTGGTAGACGTACATTAAGTACAGTCTGTGATGGTGATAGACGTACATTAAGTATAGTGTGTGATGGTGGTAGACGTACATTAAGTATAGTGTTTGATGGTGGTAGACGTACATTAAGTATAGTGTGTCATGGCGGTAGACGTACATTAAGTATAATGTGTGATGGTGGTAGCCGTACATGAAATATAATGTGTGATAGTGGTAGACGTACATAAAGTATAATGTGTGATGGTGGTAGACGTACATTAAGTATGGCGTGTGGATGTGGTAGACGTACATTAAGTACAGTATTTGATGGTGGTAGACGTTCATTAGACCAGTGTGTGATGGTGGTAGACGTACATTAAGTATAGTGTTTGATGGTGGTAGACGTACATTAAGTATAATGTGTGATGGTGGTAGACCTATAGTAAGGATAATGTGTGATGGTGGTAGACCTACATAAAGTATAGTGTTTGATGGTGGTAGACCTACATTAAGTACAGTGTGTGATGGTGGTAGACCTACATTAAGTACAGTGTGTGATGGTGGTAGACGTATATTAAGTACAGTGGGTGATGGTGTTAGACGTACATTAAGTATAATGTGTGATGGTGGTAGACCTACATTAAGTATAATGTGTGATGGTGTTAGACCTACATAAAGTATAGTGTTTGATTGTGGTAGACGTACATTAAGTAAAGTGTGTGATGGAGTTAGACGTACATTAAGTATAATGTGTGATGGTGTTAGACCTACAGTAAGTATAGTGTGTGATGGTGGTAGACGTACATTAAGTTTAGTGTTTGATGGTGGTAGACGTACATTAAGTATAGTGTATGATGGTGGTAGACCTAAAGTAAGTATCGTTTGGGATGGTGGTAGACCTACATTAAGTATAGTGTGTGATGGTGTTAGACCTACTTTAAGTATAGTGTGTGGTGGTGTTAGACCTACATTAAGTACAGTGTGTGATGGTGGTAGACGTACATTAAGTATAGTGTGTGATGGTGGTAGACGTACATTAAGTATAGTGTCTGCTTGTGGTAGACCTACATTAAGTATAGTGTGTGATGGTGTTAGACCTACATTAAATATTTTGGGATGGTGTTAGACCTACAGTAAGTTTAGTTTGTGATGGTGGTAGACCTACATTAAGTATAGTGTGTGATGGTGGTAGGCGTACATTAAGTATAGTGTGTGATGGTGTTAGACGTACATTAAGTATAATGTGTGATGGTGTTAGACGTATATTAAGTACAGTGTGTGATGGTGTTAGAGGTACATTAAGTATAATGAGTGATGGTGGTAGACGTACATTAAGTACAGTGTGTGATGGTGGTAGACGTACACTAAGTATAATGTGTGATGGTGGTAGACGTACATTAAGTAGTGTGTGATGGTGGTAGACGTACATTAAGTATAGTGTGTGATGGTGGTAGACGTACATTAAGTATAGTGTGTGATGGTGGTAGACCTACATTAAGTATAGTGTGTGATGGTGTTAGACCTACAGTAAGTATAGTTTGTGATGGTGTTAGACGTACATTAAGTATAGTGTGTGATGGTGTTAGACGTACATTAAGTATAATGTGTGATGGTGGTAGACGTACATTAAGTACAGTGTGTGATGGTGGTAGACCTTCATTAAGTATAGTGTGTGATGATGGTAGACGTACATTAAGTACAGTGTGTGATGGATGTAGACCTACATTAAGTACAGTGTGTGATGGTGGTTGACCTACATTAAGTACAGTGTGTGATGGTGGTAGACGTACATTAAATGCAGTGTGTGATGGTGTTAGACGTACATTACGTTCAGTGTGTGATGGTGTTAGACGTACATTAAGTATGGTGTGTAGTGGTGGTAGACCTGCATTAAGTACAGTGTGTGATGGTGGTAGACGTACATTAAGTATAATGTGTGATGGTGGTAGACCTACATTAAGTATAGTGTGTGATGGTGGTAGACCTACATTAAGTATAATGTGTGATGGTGGTAGACCTACATTAAGTATAGTGTGTGATGGCGGTAGCCGTACATTAAATATAATGTGTGATGGTGTTAGACCTACATTAAGTATAATGTGTGATGGTGTTAGACCTACATTAAGTATGGTGTGTAGTGGTGGTAGACCTACATTAAGTATACTGTGTGATGGTTCCATTCCTCGTTTATCAATAATGACTAACATCTCGTGTTAAACACATATTATGTCCAAAACGCTGAAGAGAAATGTAAAAAGACAACTCAAAATCGTACATTCAATGTTAAGGCCATTTACTCGCCAAAGTCAAGCACAAAGGAGAGAGACAGATGTTATGCTTGACCGGTGAGACCATCTAATAGGAAAGCTAACACTACTAGAAAAGTCAGTGAAAGAGGACGATTAATCACTTGAGAAGAATCAGTAAGCTGTAATCAAGCATTGTTTACTCATGCAATTTCTCAGCTTTACAGACATTAATTTCGCCTGGAAGTTGTTTTGGTGATACTTATCTAGCAGATGTTGTCTCTTACATACTATATGTTCATGCTTTTAATGTTTTGGTGGTAAGAAACTATAAAATCAGTCAATAAAATGTTAAACCTATTTCATTTGACATACTTAGTCGTCGCTTACATTCTTATAATTTTATCTGAACTAAAAGTCTCTCTCGTCAAACCTGTTTTACAATTTACTTGGTAAGGTTTCTATCAGAATTGTAACTGTAACTTCCACTGAAAACATGGTGTAAATATATATATCACCTATTGGAATCCTACTTTGTCAGTGTCCCTTGATATAGATCTATTCATGTATTATCATATCAGATACACAGAGCTTTTTTACAATTGAAGTATTTTGTGAATCAGCAAAGAAATTAAGGAATGCAAAAAACTACCGCAATAGTTGTGTCAAGAGATATGTTGGCCTTTAGTTATGGTATCGTTTTAGATCATACCATTTGTTGTTTGCAGCATATATTACTTGTAGTGCATTGAATTTAGTCGCCTGTTATTTATGTTAAAAGGCACAACCAGACAGACTATAAAGAGTGTTTGACATTTTAAACTGTGTTTATTACAAAACCTGTTCTTGTTTTTTATTGTCAAATTTAGCATCAATGACAAAAAAATGTCATGGCCATTAATTTATCAAGCAAAAGTATTTTGAAATTAATCTACCCCCTGTTTGTTTTTATTATTATCTTTTAGACTATATTTCTTAATTGAATTTATCACACACTACGCTGTTTGTCAACAAAATTTCACATGAGTAATGTTTAATTGATTTTAACAAATTGATTAAGCAAAGACACTGTTTATATCGTTAGATATGTTCACGTATGTATTATTTATGTTTCATAATGGAACTATTTTTTTGTTCTCCTGATTAAAAAGCCTTCTAACGCATGTGTCACTCTTTTGTATGGTGGCTGATTTCTGCCATTTCATATCTTCGTGTGTTCGCCCCCAAAAGTCGAAGCACGACGACACGAATACACGATAAATTGCTCATTTATAATCCTCATGGTGTTGGTGACTGGTGAAGCTTGTATGTTACATGAAAAACGACACAAAATTGAATTGAGAAAGGGTTTTATTTTGTAAAGCCAGAGACCTTATACACAGTATAAGGTTCTAACAAATCATATATAACAAAAGGAAGCTTTACTGAATAATGTAATGACAATATCTAAATAAAAAGTTTAAATTAAAACATATATGGGCTGAACAAAGCGCCACAGAGTCAAGTATGCTTGACTCACGCGCATTCATTTATCGTGTCTTCGCCTTCGACCTTAGAGGGCGAATACACGAACACACGAAATATTGAAGTTGAAATAACGATATTTTGATAGGCGAACTAACGAAATATTCTTTTGTATAGTTTCGTGTCGGCGGGTATGAAATCTTCGTATCGGCGCCCTATATTTGTCGTGTTCGTGTCTTCGCCTAGACAGGCGAAAGGCGAGGCTAAGTATCGTGTCGTCGTGCTTCGCCCCGAAGGACGAAGACACGAACACACGATAATTTGCAATGTTTCGTGTCGTCGTGTCTTCGCCTTCCGGTAGACATGCGCAGTACCATAAATCTGGTCCATCGTGTAAAAGTTTTGCAGTTCAATACTAAGTGCAATGGTTCTGCGCATGTCTACCGGAAGGCGAAGGCACGAAACATTATCGTGTGTTCGCGTCTTCGTCCTTTGGGGCGATGCACGACGATACGAAAATTGGCCAATTTCGAGGCGAAGACACGAACACACGACAAATATATGGCGCCGATATGAAGATTTCATACCCGCCGATACGAAACTTTACAAAAGAATATTTCGTGTGTTCGCTTATCAAAATTTCGTCATTTCGCCTTCAATATTTCGTGTTTTCGTGTATTCGCCCTCATAAGTCGAAGGCGAAGACACGATAAATGAGCAATTTATCGTGTGTTCGTGTCGTCGTGCTTCGACATTTGCGGGCGAACACACGAACATATGAAATGGCAAAAATCAGCCTCCATACTTTTGTTATTAGTAGCAATGTCAAATGAGTATGTTGGTTTTCGCCGTATGTTCAGGGTACGTGATAAAAAGAATATTAAATTCGTGTAGATTCCGTTTTGAATTTATTGAATAAATTTAATACAGAATTCACACTCATTTAATATCCTGTATATATTAAAAACATTGATCCTTTAATATTGCATGGTTATTATCTACTCATTTAAAAGTTACTCGGTGCTTCTTAATAAAATTGAATGGATATGTTTAAGAGTCAAATGATTAAGTTTGGAATCTTTTTTACTAAAGGATGAAATATGGTCAATTGAGCAAATACGACGAGCACATTTATCACTGTAAAATGATTCAGTATTTCTAACACCCCCAGTATATTTACTTCACGCTGTATATCATCCTCTATTCCCCATGGTTGGTAAATATTGCAAAACACTTAAGATATGTAGGGCGCTAGATCTTCGTACTGAAATATAAACGTATTAAATGATTAATTATTATCTCTTGGGGGCAAAAAAAACACGCAGCCACATATTGAATTCAAACAACTAGAAAAGGAGTGATCCATTGGTGATATATTGTGGGACACATTTCGCAACCTTTATGCTAGAATATGTCTTTTGAGAAACTTTTCACTACATATATCATAATTATGTATTTTATTTTCCATTAAATAACTATATCTACTCGTTCTCATCAAATTTTAATTTTGAAGGATTATTAATAACCTATTAAAAGTACATTATAACATCACAATATCGCGATCACGAAGTTAAAGAGGATTGACTGCAATACTGTTAACTTTAAAAACGTTTTACTGCATGCGAAACCTGTTTTTAGCAGGCGAATATCATCAACCAGTTTTATGCCTGCAACTGAATATACACCATGGGTCATCTTAAGCGTTCATATTGCCAAGAACGTATATACATACATAGAAGTCCTTGATATTGTACTACTAAATACTGAAGCTTCCAAAACAGGACAACGAAAATGGAACATTTTAAAGTTGCTTGATCTTCCTTCTCTCTCTAATCCTATACAATTCAAACTTCTGCTTACCTAAAGTTCCAATGTCCGGATACCAAACACTTAATGGAATTCTCTTAGACCGTTATCGGGTAAATTTACTCTGAGAGTACACATAATGTTAAATGCTTTTTTTATATATTGAGCATTTTTTCGATCCCGATTGTTTCTATATCATTCAAACACCTCTATAACAATTCTATAGTCATATAAATATATCTATAGAATTTTAGAATTATGCAACATATTGGTCTTTAGACCGTCAATCAAAATATAATTTAATTTGTTTTGAATTAATTATTTTTCATTTACAGTACCGGTGCATTGCATCACAATATGAAATCCTAAGCTACTTTATGATTTCAAACTAGGCTTGTATGCCAATAAAAATCTAAAACGCATTGTTTATTTTATTAAAGCGCTATTCCAGAAATATTTAACACTGCCATGTTTACATTGAATAATTTTGCGTATAGTTCAATTTTTAGGTAACACGAATACTATTGTAATATGTTATAGAGCAACCTATGAAACATTGTATCACTGTCATCAGTGGCTCAGTTGATAAAACATAAGGTTAGTGAATCTTGAGGACTGTGTCTGATGATGTACATTATTTTTTATCTTTATATAGTTTTCCCCGTGAAATTAACAAATATATAATAACCTAAAAATGGGTAATAAGTATTTATATATTATTTCAATTGTGGAGTGATTATATAATAAGTAGAAACCGGTTAAGTGTTTAGTATATATCATAGTATTTGAAACTATTTTTATTTTCGCGATTTCGTGCATTAGGATGTATAAAGAGAAATACACCAGAGAACAAATGCATTTCTTCTTTCCTTTTTCTATTTTGAAATGAATAGAAATGCTATTTAGAGTGTATACAAAGATGTTACAAGAAAAACATATTACAATAAAGAATTATAAAAAACATAATTGTATACAATTCCGTGATTTAAAACGAAAGTGCCATTGACTGAGTTCGAACCACTCACGTCTGCTTCTTTTTGTAATCAAAGCGCTGATAGCGCTTGAGAAAAAGGGTTTGATCCTGAGGTTGGACAGTTGTATTATCAGCCACACAGTGAATGGATAGCCGCGACCATGGTCAAGTTTTTAGTGCACTGAATTTGTAACACGGCGATCCGGGTTGGATTCCCCGTCACTGCAGGTCATATATTTCAATGATTCCCGGTCACTGCAGGTCATATATTTCAATGATTCCCGGTCACTGCAGGTCATATATTTCAATGATTCCCGGTCGCTGCAGGTCATATATTTCAATGATTCCCGGTCGCTGCAGGTCATATATTTCAATGATTCCCGGTCGCTGCAGGTCATATATTTCAATGATTCCCGGTCGCTGCATGTCATATATTTCAATGATTCCCGGTCACTGCAGGTCATATATTTCAATGATTCCCGTCACTGCAGGTCATATATTTCAATGATTCCCGGTCACTGCAGGTCATATATTTCAATGATTCCCGGTCACTGCAGGTCATATATTTCAATGATTCCCGGTCACTGCAGGTCATATATTTCAATGATTCCCGGTCACTGCAGGTCATATATTTCAATGAAGACATATTTATCAATTCTTAACTAGTATGTATTACATATACCTTGTTACTACTGTAGTAGTGTAATTTTCATATGAACCTATATATAATATAAACATATAATTATCTTATATACAAACTGTCATGATTATGACAGAGATGATGTATAAATGAATTGACGGACTCAGTCCGATCCTATATAATCTGCGCCAGGTTGCTAGAAGAGCTGAAAAGGGCTATACTTCTATATGTACTTTGTAATTTAAAAACAGTTTGAAATGTTTCATATACAAATAAAGGCTTATTTCACAAGTAAGACATCCTTCCGGCTAGGTAAAATATATATGATTTTAATCAGTGATACTTCTTTCTGTTTTAGTACAATATATATTATATTGCTGAGTAATAATATGACATAATTATTTAACTACTATTTTCATTGATCAATTTTCCTGCTACATGTGCACATATGTAAGCCGCAGTTCAAAAGTGATCTCAGTTGTACTTTATCAACATTTCTCCTATGAGACTGGACATGAGGTGCTAAATTACCCAATACAGAGGTAATCTGGTTAGCAAGTCGTTTATTAACTGTATTTAATAACCCTTCAATTAGCAACAGGCTATTACAGCGATTGCCAGGAAAAGGAACATGGTTGTTTAGGGATTACTGTTCGCAGCGTGGGCTTAAACCACATCGTAAAATTACGTATTTCCGTTGGATATTAAGCAGCGCAATAATCTCATCATGTTCAACTTTTATTAAACGCATTTCATTTCATTCCATTCATTAAGCAACATGTTTTACGTATAATCTAAACACCAAAGTCATTTTTATATGGACAGTGTAAACCAGATATGACTGAATGCTGTCTTCTCGTTGGAACTATTTATTTAGTGTTTGGGTAGAACTTCTAATCGATTGTGATAGGGGAAACCAGTTGTTACTATTTTTAGAATTTGATACTGTGAGGTTAAAACCTGATAGTAACCAAGAACCAAGAACCAAGAACCATAAATAGCATGTATGTACATACCACCTTCTCCAATACACCATGACTCTGGTTAACGTGAATGACACTTTACTACGGATTTAAAATACTTTTGGCAATCAATTTACAGTGTTTACCATTACAATGGTATCGTCCAATAATCGACATTGACTAAGAAAATTCACATATAACTGCTTATCTGGGAAACTTAATCACGAACATGGTGATATCAATGTTGGACCAAATATAAAGGAAGGATTCTGAAAACAAGTTCAATACTTCATATGCTTGTTCAAGTATTGACAAGAGCTTTAATTGTGATCACTAATTCATAGACTATAAAACATATAAACATATACTTAAAGTATGTATATTGTGTCTTGCTGGTATACATTTAACGTTCATAACAGTTTCGGACAAAGTATTGAATACAGACTCCCATCCATCTTCACAACATAATTTACATGCAATCAAGCAAAATCGTTGGCTAGTCGTGTTTTTAACCTCGCTACTCCATTACGACTTCGTGAGCATCAGCCAATGAAACATCAGCCAATTAAAGGGTGAAGGTCATTGGATTGTGTTATCTTAACGTTTTAGATAATGCGACGATTTACGTAACTGTAGGTGAGTAGAACATTCCTAGATTATTCTTATGCACTTGATCATTGCATTTAAGTGATCTTTATGGTTATGAGATATTTAATGTATTAGCCTTCTGTAGACACTAGTTTTTAGAAATGAAAGTGATTTTTAGAAACGAAGTTCCTACAGGTATACACCACTTTTTGTAGTTACAAAACGGCGACGCCTCTCATCCGCGTTGAAAATTAGTACCACTTATTATATAAGTATACATTGCAGACTGCAGTTTTGATCAAAGTTGGTGATACGTTGCTTGGTGATACGTTGCAGAATTCTGTTGTTTTTGAAAGCATGCGAAATGTTTTGGCAATTTAAAATGTAAAACTAACAAGTATGATAATTAAGTATTCATGCACTTCATTCATAATATGTCCAGACAACAAGATTTACTACATACTGGAAATAGTTTCATTCACAAATATAGTGCTGCAGTTCTATATTGTCTCCCAGAATAGAGAGGTTACATAATGACACATGTATATAGTACAACAGACGGTTTATACAGTTCAATGTGTATACAAATCAAAGCACTGAAGGTACTGAATTTGTTTGGGTTTTTAGCTTGTAATTTCTCACTGTATGTCATGACTTTTATAATGTAGCTTTTCCTTGATTATTGTGGTTAATTGGCTTAAAGATGTACATTTTGTCATGACTATATATTTGACCTTCAAATTCTAATTCATAATGATGATAACACCACTTATGAGAATTTGTTCATGAACTGGTGTTCATCTAAGTTCATCAAAAGTTCCTTGATATAATTTATCAATAGTTCATGAACCTAAATGTAAAAAAACCTGTTCATCAACTGTTCTATAGTGCTGTGTACGAGCTTTTCTGTAAACATCAAACACTAGTGGTCAAGATATTGACCCCATTCGGTGATATGATCCATAAAGTATTTCTCCCATATAAGGGTACTGGAAGTAAGACGGTTCTGTTACATAATATTGCATAATAACTACGTAATTACCGACTTATCTTGATTTTATCAAAGCCTGTTTAATTGAGATTAACACGGAGACTATGATATACTTTCAATTGATTATGAACTATATATATTGTTTACATTAATTAATGTGTAAACATATAGTGCAGATTCAGATTGAACGTGAGTTGTGTTGTTATTAGCATCGCATACTTACATTAATGGTAATATATAATCATGTTAAAAACTCACGGTTACAATTGTGTTCGGTGATCAATATTTTTGTACAGTTCAAGACATAAAGTGATACTGCAATTGAATTAAAAGCAAGACTATTTTTAAAAAGTATAAAAATCTACAGAAGTGACAGAAAATTCTCTTTACCTGCTAACGTATATAGCATCCCTGCGTATACCGATCGTGCATGATTTTTAAAAAAGGTTTTTATTTTTTTTTAGCCAGCAGTCCATTTCGAAATACATTTAAGTAAGTTGTGTGTATTTAAATGCTACTTTATAAAGTGTTGGAACGACCAAGATCAGAAAACAACTATCAAGTTCCCTTATCTTAATATGTTATTTAAATGACGCGCGAAAAGTGCATCGATAACACAAAGTCTCGCGAGATCCCCCGGGCAGAATTCTGTCCGGATTCCGATCGAAATTGACTAATCAGCGTCCTGAAAAATTTAGGTCGTACCTGTTGGCTTTGTACACACAAGTCAACGGGAACCAGTTTATTTGGCTTCTTACTTGGAGTACTCATTTTATGTCAAACTCTTGTATCGCTTAAATTGCATAAAAATGTTTTTTTATGTTTCCTTTATAACAAAACAGACGTTTCCGTAAATAGTTAACGTCTACAATTGATTGCATTTTGTGCGAGTGATTGCATGTTAACAGCATACATCATTGCATGCAATGTATTGACGTTATGAGAAGTTTTAATGTATTTGAATCACACATCAAATGGGATGCTGACATCTTAATGTTCTGAATGAATTGTTATTTAACAGAAGCAAATACATTTGTTTGTTTTGAGAGAACAAATAACGTGATATACTTTCAGATTTAGACTGATTTGAACTAGATCATTGTTAGCAAGTTCCACTTGGTGGCTTCGAAAACTTGTGAATAAAATGACACTTATCTTGTTTGTATAATATTATGCAAGCTCTGCATACACTATCAAATGGTTGTTAATGATAGTAAACGGAGAAGCTACCAAACACGTTTTGTTTGGGTGTTTCACTCTTAAAATGCCGTAAAAGATAAACAAGAGGACCAAGTGACCCTGTGGTGCTCATCTGAGAATCGAACTAATATGTAAATATCACTTACGAATTTGATTTATTTTTTCTGCTGTGGTACGTACAAATATCGGAAAACAGACCTCTGTATACTAGTAGCAATTTTGTTAGAGGTCCCCCGGTTGGTATGTCGTAGGTTAAATATGTGGTCTGGTTTATTGGTCCTGAAAGAAGGAATAACACGCTATGCATTGAACATTTAATAAATATTTCGTGCGTCTTCACGCGACGAAAGCAAAACGGCAAGTGCTAGACCACAAGTACAAAACATAAACTATAAAATGATACAAAACATGACAGTCAACAGCAAATGGCATAAAGAACACAATGCAAATATTACCTGAAAGAAGGAATAACACGCTATGCATTGAACATTTAATAGATATTTCGTGCGTCTTCACGCGACGAAAGCAAAACGGCAAGTGCGTGAGTGCAGTGAACTATGGTATGGTCGTATATAAAAAAACATATATGACCGTACCATTCCGGACTGGAACAAAGTTAATGACGATGATGTTAATGATAGATGATGTACAAGTGGCCAAATATATAAAGTATGATAAATAATAATATAATAAAGTCGCCCTGCGACATTCTCCCCCTCACCGAAAAATGCCGTCCCGACATTTCAAGAACTAACTACAATGCTACAGCATATTTCTATAAATACAACTACTTAATCAACAGCAATGCCAGAAGGACACAATTACAAAGATGCGCGCTAGCAGACCATCATGTAATACAATTACTCACATCTTAATATTACAACACTATAAAAACAATACTAATACTTATTCAACCTGTATATTGTAGTTCCATCAGAACACAATATCCACAGAAACTGAATCAAAGTACTAGATACAATAGCATAATAAAATCCTATTCAGATATCAGTTTTGAACATCTGATAAACGCAAAATTTACAATTGAGATAACTTATAAATTAAGTATAAAATAGCTATGCTGAGCATTAGCTACAAATCATCCAACATAAATTTCACACTAATACAATTGTATATATATAATACCATTCAGATATCAGCTTTGAAAATCAGAATGTGAAGTGATAAATTACTAATGCAAAATCTATTAAGGAATTGCACTAACAAACCCAAGTGTATAATAGCTATGCTGAGCAAAAGCTATAACAAATAATATAAATGCAAGCGCTAATTACTACACCAACGTCACAGTATCCACTGATTTACTTAATCAACATGAGGAATATGCTAACTTGTAACCCAGTCATTGGTATTTAACCATTCTGGTTTACGTTTAACTCTTTGAGTCCTGGGAGCAAACTCAATAGCAGTAGGATTCAGACTTGACTGTCTCCTTTGGGGGATTACATATCTATTTGTGGTTGCCGGCACCGAAGAGGCACAGGAAGGCTGAGGAGGCGCACAGTCAGGTAGAGACTGACCACTGGGTACTATCTCTGCAGATGTCCCTTTGTCAGTCTGAACCGGCTGATCCGCGTCCTCAGCAATTCCCCTTAACTGCCTCCTATCTACCGGCAAACCTGTAATAGACAATAACAAATTTCTATGGAGGGTTTTTACACCACACCTCCCTTGTTCTTTCTTTACTTGAAACACAGGAACGCTCAAATCTGGCTGAGATACAACAACATGGATGTCCCTGTTCCACCGGTCTGCCAACTTGTTTTTACCTTTCAGGCCAACATTGCGAACTAATACCTTGTCACCAGGGACAAGTTTGACATTTCTGACTCTAAGGTCATAACGACGTTTATGACGTTCGGACTGACGTTTCGATTCCCGGCTGGCCGCTCGATATGCGAAGTCAAGTCGTTTTTTCAAGTTATCAACATATTCAGAATGTTTTTCATTGGTTTTTTTATCAGGCTTAATACCCAGAAATGCGTCTATGCACAATCTCGGATGTCTACCAAACATTAAATAGTGAGGGGTCAGACCTGTACTTTCGTGTCTGGTCGAGTTATATGCATGGACGAGAGTGGGAATGTAATTTTTCCAATTACTTTTTTGTTCCTCCTCCAAAGTCCCCAACATGTTTAACAATGTTTGATTGAACCTTTCGGCCATACCATTACCCTGAGGATGATATGGAGTTGTGCGTGATTTGCCAACATTGGCAATCCTACACAACTCCGATATCACCGCTCCCTCAAAATTCCTGCCCTGGTCACTGTGTAGACGAACCGGAAATCCATAGTGAACAATGAAGTTTTCAAACAAAACCTTAGCCGTGGTGCGGGCTGTTTGATTTCTGGTTGGGATAGCCTGAGCGAAACGAGTAAAATGGTCAGTTATGACCAAAATATTTTCAAATCCGCCAGAGGACATTTCCAACGACAAGAAATCCATACAGACAAGCTCCAACGGGTAAGTAGAAACTATTGGAACTAATGGTGCTGAAACAAAACACTTAGATTTCCTACACAAACACCTAGAACAATTCCTCACTCTACTGTCAACATAACCGTCAATACCAGGCCAAAAGAACCTGGATTTTAACAAACTGGATGTTCTGTCTCTACCCTGATGACCAGCTTCATCATGTAGACCAGAGAATGCAATGTCTCGATAAACATCTGGTAAGATAAGCTGATCTACAGGATTACCAGACAGAACACCCTTCCTAAACAACACTCCTTCTTTAAAGAAAAGATTTTTCCATTCTTTGAGAAATTTCCTAACTTCACTATCCTCTAGGGCACAAAGCCTTTTCGTTGGCCTGTGACCCCTTCGGACCAACTCAACCACTCGGACCAGGACAGGATCCCTACTCTGTTCCACTACCCAATCGACACAACTGAATTCAGAGACCACAGGTTCATCCCTGTCAGCAATATCCAGCACAGCCTGTGAGTGTGACATACATTCTATAGCAGGTAATTCCTGTGGAGAAGCCAAAGTGCCTATGCATATAGCCTTAACCACATCCGGAAAAATTACTGCGGAAGTCATGGGCAAGCGGGAGAGTGCATCCGCATCAACATTGGACCTACCACTCCTGTACACGATTTCAAAATTGAAATTGGCTAATTCAGCTAACCATCTGTGAGATGTAGCGTCCAACTTAGCTGTGGACAGGACGTAGGTTAGGGGGTTATTATCCGTACGGACTTGAAAAGAATTTCCGTACAGGTAATCCTTAAACTTGTCTGTAACAGCCCACTTCAAAGCAAGGAACTCAAGCTTATGAGCCGGGTAATTCCTTTCTGTAGGTCTTAACCCTCGGCTTGCATAAGCTATCACGCGTTCCTTGCCATCATCGAGCTGATACAAGACAGCCCCCAAACCTACGCCACTAGCATCTACATTTAATAAAAATGGCCGCTTGAAATCAGCATAAGCTAAAACAGGTGGGGTTACAAGGCGGCCAATAAGCGATACAAATGCATGTTGCTGGGCCACCCCCCAAATCCAAGGAGTTTTGTTCTTCTTCGATTTGCTGGCTTTGGTCGTGGGATGGCCTATCAGTAGGTCATTCAATGGCTTAGCCAACTGAGAAAAGCCCTTTACAAACCGCCTGTAATAGCCAGCAAATCCCAAGAAGGACCTCAACTCCTTAATTGATTTGGGAACCGGCCATTTTTTCAACACAGCAATCTTTTCAGGATCCGTTTCTACCCCCTTTTCTCCAACCACATGACCTAAGTACTTTACGCTCGTTTTGAAAAATTCACATTTAGAACCTTTTAACTTCAGACCAGCCTGCTCTAACCGCTGAAAAACAGAGCTGAGCCTCTCAAAATGCTCATCCTTGGACTTAGAATACACTATTATATCATCCAAGTAGATCAGACATTCCCTAAGGTTCAAGTCACCCATAGCACGCTCCATCAATCTTTGGAAGGTAGCAGGTGCATTGGTAAGTCCAAAGCCCATGCGATTGCACTCGAAAAAACCTAAAGGACCAACAGAAAACGCAGTTTTGGGCTTATCTTCCTCCTTCATGGCAACTTGCCAGTACCCCGACCTTAAATCAAGTTTAGAAAAGTACTTTGCCCCAATTAAGCTATCTATGGATTCCTCAATACGAGGTAAATCATAGGAATCCTTGACAGTACGGCTGTTAAGTTTGCGATAATCAATGCAAAATCTTAATGAACCATCTTTCTTCCTAACAAGAACCACATTTGAAGAAAACGGACTACTTGAAGGTTTAATAGCACCAGCCTCTAACATGTCCTTCAGATGCTCTCGGACTTCTTCATACATGCCAGGTGGTATACGCCGATAATGATCCTTAAATGGTGTAGGATCTGTCAAGTTGATACGATGTTCAACAATATCAGTGCAACCAAGATCTGTCGGACTGGCAGAGAAAATATGTCTCCAACTGGAAAAAAACTCCTTGGCCTTGGTACCCTCATCTGCTGTTAATACATCAGCAGGAACTGAAATACCAAGATCTGCAAGGGACTTCTCACCAGTGGAGGGCCGGGTTGCCAAACCTTCAAACGGGTCTATACTTCTAACAACATTAACATCCTGAAGGCGACAAACAAGGACATTAGGTTTTATAATAACTGGCTGAGCAGACATATTACACATTTTGACATTGACTCGGCAGAACGAACGATTTGAGTTTACGTGTACCAAACTCGGGTATACTGCCAGAGAAGAAGAATTTTCCAAACTTTCAGTAACTGCAGTGGACATACTTCCAACGTTTCTAACTTTTCCAGTCACAACCTTCGTAGAAAAAGGAGGAATCTGGACATTTGTATCATTGAAACTTTTAACTGATAAACAGTTAACTGAAGGAAGACAAGACAATACATTACACCACTCTTCAGGGAAGTGTCCACTATTTGAGTTTGATTTTAAAAAGTTAAGTACATTAGTACCAACAATAACTGGCACTTTACAGGAATACTTAGTATCAGGAGTCACCAACAATGGTACAGAAACAGGATCTAACTCAACCCCAGGAATCTTAATGTCCATGACAACATATCCAATATAAGGGACTGAAGAGCCATTGGCACAAGATATGTTAATACTAAAATCAGACAACTCAAACAATTCAGGCCTAGGATTTAATGATAAATAAAAAGCCTCGCTAATTGAGGACACCATACTTCCAGAATCCAAAAGACCCTTACACTTAATCTGATCTAATTCCAAAGTTACTTCAGTTGCCTTACCAATCAAAGGGGCAATTTTTGGGCTTTTAAACTGAGTATGACCACTTGTTTGCCCATCACAAGAGGTCACATCTAGTTTAAAGCTTTCTTAAACTGTGTGGACCCGGGAGTAACCTGTCGTGGTTTCTCTTGGCCGCTCTTCAAAGTTTGTACATCCTTTTCTAATGAGCCAACTTTGGCTACCAGCTGACCCATCTGCTGAGTCAGCTGTTGCATCTCTTGCAACATCTTGCTCTCGACAGACGACATCAGCTGGGCAGCAGGCTCAACCTTTTTGTTGGCCTTGAAAGTTTTGCTCATGGCTTCGGAGTTAGTCGAAACAGCTACAACAGGGCTGGTAGGGGCTGCCTTCATGTCCTGTTCCATCTGTCTCAACTCCCTCCTCAGCACCCCATAATCATGGATTGTTTCATATTTATAACGGGATACATTTTTTAGCTCCTTATCCTTCAATCCTGACCACAGTCTACTGCAGAGCATCTCATTCTTAGTCGCCTGATCAAACTTCAGGTTAGACCTTGTCAGAAGCTGCTCCAGCCGCAAACTGTAGTCAGCGATTGACTCAGATGACTCCTGTTTAGCACAATAAAATTTCTGCTTTAAGGCCTCACAGTTAGCTACATTACCATAAATGCATTCTAACTCCTGTACCACACTCTGGACTGAGGCATTTTCTCCTAAATGTAGTAATACCACCCTCGCCTTACCCTTGAGACTCCCACGAACAGCCTCAAATATTACATGTTCAGGATATACTCCATTCCTCAACAGACACTTAACCTCATACTGCCACAGATCAAAGGCACTATCATCCTTATCCTCCCCTGAAAAGGTAGGTAGCTTTGGTAACCTCATAGGCTGGTAGCCATAAGATCGTCCAAAACCACAGTCAGTGTAGGCCAAGGATGACTGCCTCATCGGGGGCAGCGGAGTAGGGGGGGGAGGAACGGAGGGAGGATCCTCATAACACTGTCTGGCAGAAGAACGTGGGTTACTGTTCCTAACCCCTCTATGATGGTCCAGAGGAGTTCCTGGAATATAGCTACCAGTACTGTTTAACCTATGGGCCTCATAGTATTCCTTTTCAGGAGTATTGTAGGTGAGGTTAGGGGGGCTGGAGTCTCTGACTCCACCCGGTACAAATGGAATCTGCCAGACCGCTGAATAAGTTCCGCGTAACGTTCTAATTCCTCATCAGTATAATGATCTACCGGTTGTTCTGAGGCCAT
Source organism: Lutraria lutraria (assembly GCA_964023205.1). Lineage (NCBI taxonomy): Eukaryota > Metazoa > Mollusca > Bivalvia > Venerida > Mactridae > Lutraria > Lutraria lutraria. The sequence continues at coordinate 1,726,515 of OZ026843.1, read as the reverse complement.
CCCTGACAATCAATTAAAAGTCCCCCAATAAAAACATGACAAATTACAAATTGTCCAATTAATAATAAACAAGGAGTCAACTGAGTAACCATGTTAGTGTTATTGATCAAAAATGCCTATAATTAAAATAGGTGAACATAAAATACAAATACAAAGAATAATCCAACAATGCAATAAATCAACCAGACACCATAAGAGCAAGGTACTGAGTATCAAAAAAGGATTTGACAATTACACACTGATTACCACTTAACAAATGGATTATTATTTATAATCTAGGTTAAATAGGGGCATCTGCAATATAATACCTGCAAAATAACAAATAAATCAGGACTGATTGTGATAATAGTTTAGTCACACAATAAATTAATTACCTTTCCTTTCCATGGAATTCATCTAACGTGTAGTTCAAAACTGTCTTTGTCCACACAAAATACGCTGAAAATAAGCTGTACAAATAATGGTACCAATAATACCAAATTGTGATTTCACTCTGCATCAGTTACCAAGTAGACCCGAGTGTTAATTGATTACATCAAAATGCCAGCTCGCATCCCTGCACCCCGCATACCCTAATGGCACCACTGCTGATAACTACTATATGTGAGACTACAACCACTATACTACAGTACTTCAACTCAGATATACTATTATGAAATGTCAGAATGACCTAGTAAATCCACTATGGATTTATGCTTTTTTTTTTTTTTTTTTTTTTTTTTCAAATATACTAATACAATAAATATATAATACAATAATGGATGGGGATGTATCAATATTATACAGGTCTGTTAATATTAATGGCAAATGTGTTAGTCTTACCAATGACAATACTGTTAGTGATGATGATGTTACGTGCAAGCAAAGCTGTTATTCATTCCATTACTCCAGTGCTGTGACCATTACTTCATCATTTTCACACTAAACAATAACAATTATTCCTGTAATAGTAAAAAATAATATTCATAAAATGTGAACATAAAAATACTACAAATCATACAATTTCAAAATAATTGATACTACAAAAACATCAACACAAACTAAAGTTAATCACTCTTTGAAGTGTCAACTGATGTAAACTCCGGCTCCAACGTTGATACACAGTTAATTGACGCGTATAAATCCAACGATGAATATTTATCAGTTTATAGAGCTCTTACACAAAAGAACACAACACAATGTGTGCACACTAAAGTTTGTCGACAATTTATACACCAAAAACTAATAATAATTAAAAATTTCACCCCACGGATACCATACTCCTCACTGTCATCTATACATTCCTCGGGAAACACCCACGTGCTGAGGAATTCCACGTGACGTCACAGCCCAAGGTTATAAACGATAACGTTCGCTTACTGGTGATAAACACTCATACACATACAATTCAATGAAACCATTTCTCCACAAAACCACGTTGGGCGCCAATGTCGTAGGTTAAATATGTGGTCTGGTTTATTGGTCCTGAAAGAAGGAATAACACGCTATGCATTGAACATTTAATAAATATTTCGTGCGTCTTCACGCGACGAAAGCAAAACGGCAAGTGCTAGACCACAAGTACAAAACATAAACTATAAAATGATACAAAACATGACAGTCAACAGCAAATGGCATAAAGAACACAATGCAAATATTACCTGAAAGAAGGAATAACACGCTATGCATTGAACATTTAATAAATATTTCGTGCGTCTTCACGCGACGAAAGCAAAACGGCAAGTGCGTGAGTGCAGTGAACTATGGTATGGTCGTATATAAAAAAACATATATGACCGTACCATTCCGGACTGGAACAAAGTTAATGACGATGATGTTAATGATAGATGATGTACAAGTGGCCAAATATATAAAGTATGATAAATAATAATATAATAAAGTCGCCCTGCGACATTCTCCCCCTCACCGAAAAATGCCGTCCCGACATTTCAAGAACTAACTACAATGCTACAGCATATTTCTATAAATACAACTACTTAATCAACAGCAATGCCAGAAGGACACAATTACAAAGATGCGCGCTAGCAGACCATCATGTAATACAATTACTCACATCTTAATATTACAACACTATAAAAACAATACTAATACTTATTCAACCTGATTTTTGTAGTTCCATCAGAACACAATATCCACAGAAACTGAATCAAAGTACTAGATACAATAGCATAATAAAATCCTATTCAGATATCAGTTTTGAACATCTGATAAACGCAAAATTTACAATTGAGATAACTTATAAATTAAGTATAAAATAGCTATGCTGAGCATTAGCTACAAATCATCCAACATAAATTTCACACTAATACAATTGTATAAATATAATACCATTCAGATATCAGCTTTGAAAATCAGAATGTGAAGTGATAAATTACTAATGCAAAATCTATTAAGGAATTGCACTAACAAACCCAAGTGTATAATAGCTATGCTGAGCAAAAGCTATAACAAATAATATAAATGCAAGCGCTAATTACTACACCAACGTCACAGTATCCACTGATTTACTTAATCAACATGAGGAATATGCTAACTTGTAACCCAGTCATTGGTATTTAACCATTCTGGTTTACGTTTAACTCTTTGAGTCCTGGGAGCAAACTCAATAGCAGTAGGATTCAGACTTGACTGTCTCCTTTGGGGGATTACATATCTATTTGTGGTTGCCGGCACCGAAGAGGCACAGGAAGGCTGAGGAGGCGCACAGTCAGGTAGAGACTGACCACTGGGTACTATCTCTGCAGATGTCCCTTTGTCAGTCTTATTTTTTCTGCTGTGGTACGTACAAATATCGGAACACAGACCTCTGTATACTAGTAGCAATTTTGTTAGAGGTCCCCCGGTTAGTACATATAGCAATCTTCGTTACATTGTCTTTTTGTCTTAACTTATCACTCAAGATCGTAAAATGGTTTTCTAACTATTTATTATAACAGATGTGATTATATAGAGAGCTTGGTCCAAACACTAGCCCGGTCAGCTAACAGTCTTTTACGTCATGTACTCGTGACTCACTCACGTGACAAACTTGGTAACTCTCATGGCAACCAGATTATCTGTCTACATACGAGTACATCTTATCCTTTATGTTCACACGTAAGTTGTCCTATATATCATTTATTCAATTGTGAATTCCATGTTAAAAATCATCGATTGTTTTGTGCTACAACAAAGCCCCTTAGTTTAATGATGACAGACCCTAATACAAACATGTATTTCTAACCATTAAACGATTGTATATTTTCATTGTACATGTATATGTAGAATGAATCATTAATAAATTATTCACCACGAGCTTTTTCTGAATTATGCAATTTCGGAAAAATTGTAAAGTAAAATTTTACGTACCCCTTAATGATAAAAGTTAAACGTAAATGTTGTTATGTTTGAATGTCACAAATTGTAGTGATCAGTTACCTTAACTTTTGTTCCCAGTCATTAAAATTTTGTATTACGGTCCGTTCTTTAATAAGAAATAATTAAGTGATAAATTTCCACACTCGTTTGTGTAGACATATATCCATGCTATTGCAAAACAAGAGGGCCATCATGGTCCTATATCGCTCAGCAGAAAAGAGATCTTTAGAGAACATTTTTCACCCGATCTTGACTCTGGACCATCATTTGAACAAACTTTGCAGAGGTCCCCGAGACAATGCTACATCTGAAATATCTAAGCTCTAGGCATTGCAGTTTCTGACAAGATGATTATTTTAAATATTTTATAATCAATTTATTTATTACTAGAATATACATACGAGTACACTGTATGTGTCGGATAGTTTTACTTGGTCTGATACGGAGATCCATCACTGTACTGTGGAATCATTAATTTTTGCTGAGGATTTAATTTTGAGGAATTTCGTGGGTCGGCACATCCACGAAATTAAATCCCCACGACTTTAAATGCAGTGATAAGGCATTTCTTTAAAAAAATCCACGAACTGATGTGCCCACGAAATAGCCATTTTAGTAAAAACCACGAAAATTGAGCACAACGAAAATAAATGAATATATATACAGTATTAAACGATTGTTCACTGTCTTGGTTTTCTTTCTTCGATATTTATTCTATGATTATAACATTATAGCAGTGCTTCTTCATTGTATGAAAGCAAATAATTTGACACACGTGATGAAAACCTTGTTTAATTCGTTTCGTACAAAATTGTATTTGTCGTGTAATTTGAAGTAGAGTGTCCCCTGATACTTTATTCAGCCCCCCAAAAAAGTGTTTTAAACTAATTAAATTCAATTAGAACTATCATTAAAGGCGATGAATACCCCAAGATGCGGCATTGACACAGTCATTGTTACATTTTACAGAGGGAAATATAATGCACTTTCATTTTAATACCTGCAAATTGTTGCTTAGAAATATCCTGACCAGTTTCTAAATATTCATTTTATAATACTTATCACTTCTAAGAAGTTTCACTGAATTCCTGCATGTAGTTGCTGAGAAAAGGTACGGACAAAATTTACCTTTTGTATAAAACAAAGGGCCATAACTCAGCGAAAATTAATCAAACAAAACCTGGTTATTGCATGCACAACTTGGCTTACTTTTTATAACTTCTGTGAAGTTTCATTGAATTCCTATGAGTAGTTTCTGAGATATTGTATATACACTGTATAAAAAAAAACAAAGGGCCATAACTCAGTGAAAATTTAATCAACCAAGACAAGCTTGATGCATGCACAATTAGGCTAAATACTTATCACTTCTGTGAAGTTTCATTGAATTCCTGTAGGTAGTTAATGAGAAATAGTCCGGACAAAATTTGCCTACTGTATATATACTTTAGAAAAAAACAAAGGGCTATAACTAAGTGAAAATCAATCCAAACGATAAATTATTTAAGCATGCACAACTAGGCTAAGAACTTATTACTTCTGTGAAGTTTCATTGAATTCATGTCAATAGTTAATGAGAAATAGTCCGGACAAAATTTGCCCATTGTATATACTGTATAAAACAATAAAGGGCTATAACTCAGTGAAAATTAATCCAAACGATAAATGCTTTAAGCATGCACAGCTTACAACTGATCACTTCTGTGAAGTTTCATTGAAATCCTAAAGTAGTTGCTGAGAAATTCTTCGGACAAATTGTGTGTAATAAGTTTTAAATGAGTATTGACACAATGTCGTAATTTATCTTTTAATGTTTAATTTTAGAATGCTATCGGCATTGTTCTAAGACATATCAATAAAGGATGTAAGATAGTTTCATTACCACAACTTTGTACAGACGGAATGTAATTTTCGTTAATGAAAACAACACAACTAAATATTGATACTATCTTACGTGATTCAAAACCATGTTGACACCAAATAGATTTTTGTTTATATCGAGTTTTACGCCACTTTTCAACAGTCAGAGTCATATAAGGCGGACAGTTCACCTAAGCATCGCTCCTGGAAAGAACCAGTACTAGACTCCCATCCTCCGTAAGCAACTGCCTACTTTCTCACATAAGTCGGTAGTGGGGCTCGAACCCACGACCCTCTATCAGTGAGAGGTTAGTCATTTGAAGTCAGCGACCTTAACCACTCGATCACAGTGGCGGTAATTATATACAGATTTGTCAGATTTAGTTATAATTATAGAAAGATAATTCCTGTCTGCAACTCGAGAAAAATGGTGTTCTCTTAGGATATCCGTGCAGACCATTCCAGACCGTATCCAAATCCAGGTGAGTTTCTTTAGGCAAATTCTATTTTATCTTATCGGCTTCAGTTTGGTTACTCTAAATCATACTGTATTTAAAACCTCTTCTGATTACTTGTATATAATTATAATAGCAACATTCAGTTTGACTTCTGTCCATGCAAGACATTTTACCAGTAATATTTAACTTTATACATTATACTTACTACTATCTTACTCGAGAAGGGAATGCATTTTAGTATCTGCTGTAGACGCTGATAGGAGAGCATGGGTACCTGGGTATATTGTGTCGCAGATCTATTATTATGTGTGAGAAGTGGGCTACTCAGTTTTTCCCTGCCCCGTAAAGTGTGCAAATTCAGTGCGTACAACAAGCTGACCGTCGAGATGGTCAGTTGCTGCGCGCATGAGCGGCAGAAACTACTGGTGCAGAAGGTTAGGCCAGGTATGTGTTGTTACGTGATTAATGTGATGGAAGAGGAAAGGATGACCAATGAATAATAATGACCGATGTTAAAACCAAAGCTCTGAAGGTTCTTACCAAATAGTAACGAACATGCCAAGCCCTGAAACGTATTTTGTACTTGTTCTGGGAGTCGCAAGTTAAACGATATATAATAAATATTTGACATTCTGTTAGAATAACTACTGGAAAAGGTTTATTACAATGATTACGAAAACAAACAAAATTGTTCTGATTGTAAGTAAATTAAATAATTAAGATGTCTGATATTTCTGCACAAGAAAACTGTTCATGTCCAAATTAATGAGTTATTCAGATCGTGATTGAATCATTTAATATATGCATGAATTTTTCTTCACCAACAATCATTAATGATTAAAAATCATGTATTGTTTGAAATAACACAAATACAATAACAAAATATTCACTTCTACACTGTGGTAACGAACATGTCACTTAAAGATATATATTTCATACAAATATAATGCTTTGTTTCTTTTCAGAAATGCTTAAATCAAGGGTTGAAATGCAGAAACAATATAGAAAGAGACTAACAACAATTATCAGTATTTGGCAAAAGAAAGAGAAAGAAGAAAGAAAAACTATGTTCTAAATAAACTTCTATCTAAGAAAGACAGAGACGCTATAGAAACAAGAAAAACAAATAGTATCTTAAGTTATAACGACAGAACAAGAAGCAGGAAGTAATGTAAAGGAGTGCATATGGAAGTGCTAAACATATTCACAAAACAACCAAAACAGACTTACAGTAAGCATGAACTTTACGACCACATGGAACGAAAGTATCGCACAGCGATGCGATTTGTACAAAAACAAGAGGGCCAAGATGGCCCTTCATCGCTCACCTGATTACAAAGTCACTATAATTAAATACCAGATAGTATAGTTCCAATCTCGTATAACCCATTTTACGTAGATTTTGAGATCAAAACCAACAATGAAGGTATAATACTGTTAAACAAGCTAAAACGTAGCAAATTATCTAAGCCAAGGGCCCATAACTCTTGAAGTTGTGATTTGATTCCACCCATAACTAAACTTGTCCCAAGACCGTAAGGTCATACACATTCATTGTAAATATGATAAGGTTCGGTGAATAAATGAATGCGTTACAGTGTAAACAAGCTAAAATATAGCAAATTTTCAAAGTTAAGGGCCCATAATTCTTGAAGTGCTGGTCCGATTTCGCCCATAATCGAACTCGTTCAAGATCTCTTGAATATACACATTTCCTGAAAATATTATTAGGATTGGTAAATAAATGAGTGTAAACAAGCTAAATATAGCAAATTTTCTAAGAGAATGACCCATAACTCTAGAAGTTATTGTCCGACTTTGCCCATAATCGAAATCAGCCGAGACATTGTGGCCATATACATTGTGAGCAAGTTTAATCACGATTCGTTAAGAGCTGTGGATGCTAGAGTATAAACAAACTAATTGTGGATGTACGACGGACATTCAACGATCCTAAAAATGCTACATACATAATATCTAAGCTCTAGGCCTTGCGATAACGGAAAATATTTTTTAATATAAGCCTATACAAAATAGAGTAAACCCCGGGGCGGGGCCAATTTTCCCAGGGTCACAATTTTAGCAAACTTGATAGAGGTCCACTAGACGATGTTACACACCAAATATTAAGCTCTATGTATTAGAGTTTCTCACAAGAAGATTGTTTAAATTTTCCTATGTAAACATATGTAAAATCGAGTTACCCCCGTTATTTGAACACAAGAGGGCCATGATGGCCCTATATCGCTCACCAGATAAAAAGACTCATACAGAAAATTATTATGAGCCTTTGTAAAATTAAGTGACCCTGGGGCGGGGTCAGTTTTTGCCGTACGGCAATAATTTAAACAAATTTTGTAGATGCCCAACAGACTATGCTAGTTTTCACCCTGGGGCCATACTTTTAACAGACTTGGTAGAGGTCCACTAGACAATGCTACATACCAAATATCTTAGCTCCAGGTCTTTTGGTTTCGGACAAGAAGATTTTTTCAATTTTCCTAAATAGATTAAACCCCAGGACATGGCCAATTGTGATCCTCATGCCAAGTTACCCCCGGGGGAGAGCCAATCTGATAAGACAATGCTACATACCAAATATCTCAGCTCTAGTTCCTGTGGTTTCGGAGATTTTTTTCCTATATAACCCTTTAGTGACCCCCGGGGTGGGCCCAATTTTGACCGTAAATTGAACAAACTTGGTCGAGGTCCACTAGGCAATGCTATTTTTGAAGTTTTTCGCAACCAGAGTTTTTAATGAAATTAATTTTTTAACAAATTTGGTAGAGTTTCATGCAAGGAAGATCCAAGTAAAGTTTCGTTGAAATTGGCCAACTGGTTAAGAAGGAGATGTTGTTTAAAGCAATTGTTGACGCACGCACACTCGCACGCACGCACGCACACATGGATGACGCATATCACGCGATCACAATAGCCCATCATGAGCATGAGCTCACACAGCAGTTCCTGGGCATGCCCTTTAAAACTTACTTGGTGTTAAAGGGGCATGCCCAGGAACTGCAGTGTCTTGGCTTTTCGTACACCAAAAATGCGTTTGTCACTTGTAAAACCAATTATTACCGAAAAGCCGAAGAAGAATGTGCGTTCAAAAATGACCCTATAACGCGCACGTCGGTATTTGTATGTCGGTTTGAATAAAAGGCTGTCAGCCTTTTATTGACGACAACGATATTTCCGATACGTCTGAGAGTTTAAATGAGCATATGCGCTGCCTTTCAAGTGAACATAACATGAGCAATACTTAACACTTCAGTTTGTTGACATTTTTCCGCTATTTTTTCGCTTTTGACAGATCCAGGTTCAAGTCGTGAAAATGACGAAAAATTTCTGAGGCCGAAATCGGCAGGTTTGGTAAATCTTGAAATGTGTATTTAGAGTAAACTAGCGGGATATTTGGTAAATATCTAACAGGGCTTTCATTTAATGATTTAGGCATTAAAATGATACCAATTTGATTGTTATTTGAGACGCTTCAGTTCCAGGGCATGCCCCTTTAAATCACGAACTCCGCCGTTATGAAGAATTATGGAAGTTTCAGTTATCAGTTCTTTGTAGAATTACGGTCGAAAATAACGAAGACGGTTCAGTCACCACTTTATAATGTACAATATGGTCTTTGTAATAACGTAAACACTCCACGTTGGACTAGTCGTATTAACTCTGTTATAAACCATATAGGCTTTACATAGGCTTTACATATGTAAAAAGATAATTTTGATGAAACAATTATTATGAACCGTTGTAAATTAACATAATTATAGGACAATATATTCAAGATTGGTCTGCCTCGATTACTAGTTCGCCCAATTAATTTGTTATATTGTTTTGTTCTCTACATTTTTGCATTGGTATATTTTCGTGTCAGCCACTGTAGTGCGTATTTTAGGTTTCAGTGCGGCGCGAACTTATCGCCCCCAGTCCGTTACGTACTTCCCCGCATAAGATATCTTTATTTGGTAAAGTTTGCTATTAATTAATATTTTCGTGGCACACTAGGACTTCTTGTTTTTCTAAGAAAATAATTGTATGTCTGGTCATAAACAGTAAACAACATCATGTATTCAGTTTTTGATAGTATTTCATTTGTATTTTACAGTGTTTTACCATCAGTTGGAACATAACAGATTCTGAAGTATTAAACATACATATCTTCAATTGTCTTGTCATCTTATGATCTGTCGTTCCCGGTAAGCTATCTGGAGGCTTACCTTGTCGTGCAAGGTGAAATCCAGAATAACCATTGCTACTCATCTGCAGTGATAGAAAATCCATAAACACGCATGCGCCGAGCTTGAGCGGTTAAAGCCCCATTAGCTTTTTGCTGAAGAAAAATATATGCAAAAACACTTAATTGCTTGTATCATCCCAAGATAATTATTACCGACGAAACAATCCCTTTTTCGTCTGAAACACTCATTTCACTGTGATTTTTGCTTCTGTAAACTTGAAATATGTAGGGCGCGTGACGTCACTTTACATACGTGTGCATAGCATGACTGCGGGAAAACCCCGTTGTTCTATAAATAGTATTTATTTCAATGATATTGAAAAAAACACGTAAGTGGTTTCGGAAACAGTTTTTCTTGCTATAAAGTATGCACTGGAGGAAAACACACCGGATTCCTCTGTTATAGAACAAACAGACCAATACATTTAAAAGCTTATGGGACTTTAAAGTCCCATAAAATGGCCGATTGTTTTCGAAAAAGTCGCTTATATCTCGAAAATCGACATTTTCGTTATGTTTCACAGTTTGTACACATGAGCCTTTTTTATTGAAGTACGTCGTTTTATGCAAGGTTTTGTGTTTCACAAGAATGACGTCCTTTTCTTTGAGAAAGACGTCTATATCATGGAAAATGAGAGTTTTGATGATAAAATTATTGAAATGTCATAAAATATACACTGCCAATAGTTTGAGGGCGAGCATGAGTATGTACAAAATCTTACTGAATTCAAATATGCGGTTCAAAATGTATCGTGAAAACAAATGTGTAAACTTTCTTTTGGTGTAGTAATAGTGTTTGTAATGGCTACAAGTTATAACTTCTTCAAACTGAAACTTCATACCTGTGTTTTGCTCCATAGTAGAAGTATGATTAAGTTACATAACTCTGATATAATTTTAGAGAGTTATCCCTCTTAACTTCATATTCTTTAATATTTATGTAACAAATCTCCTATGTCAGATGGTTAAGGTACTGTGGATTCATTTATTTATTTTCGTTTGGCTAAATTTCATTGGGACGTAAATTCGTGATTTTGATTTTTGAAAAAATGTTTTCGTCAATAAGAAAACCTTATAAGTAAAGAAAGACTGGTAATTTACTTTCGCGAGTCAAAAGTTACACACACACTATGCGACATAATGTTAAAATTGGGTCGCTTTTGACACTTGGTATTTGAAAATGTTCGGACCCGCCAACTTTTAAGCGGTCATTCATGTTCGCACCTTTCTATTGACATCGTGTCCGTTACGTCAACACTATTTCAGCATGACCCTCGTGTTTCTGTCTCCGTATTGTTTAGCTACTAGTTTGCAAGTTACGAGAAACTCACAAAACAACACACATGTTTGAACTTCCCTTCACATAATTATTGTCAACAACGAGTTAAACATGGAATGATGCTGCTTGTTAAATACCAGTAAAGCCGTTACCCGATTACCGTCTTCTCCCGGACTTCCAGATACCGAACGAAGATATCGTCAGTATTTTTCCAAAATCTCGTAGCTAATTTGCTACGAGATTTTGTCATATTTTTATTATAAACTCTTTCTTATATGGTTAATTACCGCGTATTCTGTCAAATTTTTTTCCGATCTCTACGCCAATTGGAACCCTTCCAAATGTGATGTGACTAAAACTCGTAGCTCATTTGTATGAAAATTATGTTCTGTCAAAATCTCGTTACAGTCAGAAATATTTGCAAGCGTAGAAAAAAACCTTTCAAAGTGCTTTTTTGAAAAATATATATTAATTAAAGGAATCGTAAGTTCTTTTAATAACATTTTGCGTACTTATAAATTACCTTACTCATTTGATAACCTGTTTGTGTGATTATTCTCTGAAAAGTACTATTTTTATATAGTTGCTTTAGAAATCAATGAAAAAATAGAATTCCTAATTGCTTATTGAATACATTACAGGCTTTGTGCGTGTATTATCTTGTTTAAGTAGATGATTTCGCCAGATGGAAATGACCCATTCACTGTCCCTCCATGAACACATTCTTGTAGATAATTTCTCGAATATTACCATAACTGATCTTCTTCAATACGTTATACCAACGTGCAAACACTTAATAAATGATGTTAAAAACAAGAATTCCCAACTTTGGAGAAATGTTAAAACTTTGAAGAGAATTTTAAAGCATTCATTTGCTATTGAAACATTTACCCGCCCCCCCCCCCCCCCCTCTCCTCCCCTTTGCAGACCTTTCATGTGCAGTTTATGACACTCACTTTCTTTACAACAAATCTATCAAACTCGAAGTTTCTATATTGGTTGGACATAAAAAAAATTATCGTGTATTGGTGTGTCAACCTTGTGTTTGCTTCTAGTTTATAATTAATGCCAAATCTGAAGTAACTGAACACATTTGAATGTATAAACTTAGTTGACATAGACTTTCAGGTACTTAAACAGCAATATCACACTGCCAAAGGTCAATGAAGTTTTCAAGGACAAACACTTTGACAAATGAACAGAAGTTTCTTGAACGCGGGCATACTTACATAATATTACGGAGAGTGATAGTTCACACAGCGTCATAGAACATCAAATAAGGAATAAACACATCTACGTTACACAACAATTCGTAGAAAATATTGAGGCTGCCTGTCAAGTAAATTCGTATGTTGTGAGATATGTAAAATTATGTAAAATTTACATTTTTTTAAGACTGTAGTAAATAAACTAGATAAATATGCTTCTATTAGGTGTTGGGTCCACCACAGTAAAAATATGGTTGGTGCGAGTATCCGAGTACTCAGGTAATCAAATTGAAAAATCGAGTAAAAGTGATCGTCATAACTGTTTGTTAACATAAAGTATAATCTTTTAGAAAATCCCCTTTCTCTGAATATACATTGTCCCACAGGGATCTTCTCTATTTGCTAAGAGGTCTAACGGGATTTTTCAAGAATGGGTCACAGGCTTAAACCATAATATAATGCTGGTAAATCAACAAATTAAGATATAAATTTAAGTCATAGAACCGGTTTATAATGATCCATTACACCATTCCTGAAAGAAGTCTAAATATAGCTGTCTTCAGGACTGCAATATTTTAGATTCGTGATTCGATTTTTAGACCGTAAGTGCTGAATTGTATATCGGATCGGATCGCCACGTACTGAACGATCCACAGTCCTAGGAAATAATATCTGGCTATTAGGTTATGACCCAGACGGAAACATTTGTCTCAAAAAATGGGTATGAAAACTGTTCATATGAACCTCTACCGACACAGCTCTTTCAATTGAGAAATCCAAGTACACACACTTGTAACAAATCAAGCAAATTATCCCTATTGACTATCATAGTTTTCACTTCCTCATCATAACTACAGGGACTGCCGTTTCGTGAATTTGAGAAGGGTTATTATGGATCGTGTATCATTTAAATAATTGAACATACGTGTCCATGCCTGATAAATGTATCGAAATAAAAAAGCATTGAACTGACGCGATCTAGTCTAGAGTATAATATACATTTTTATGATTCGATCACAAATGTTAAATGTTTAGAGTCTGAGTGATCTTTGATTTTTTGTGTGTATTACTATTGTCAATAATACAATAGCTTAATGCACTTCTTTGACTTAATCCTGAAGATGTAGTTAACAGTTAAAAACAAAATGTTTATGTACAATAATTCGATCTATTTGATAAGGAATCAAATATGTATGGCATGATTCGATAATTATTTTCCTTTTCATTATAACACAAAAGTTAAAAGTTTAGAGTGAGGGCAATATTTGAGATACATGTGTATATTACGATATCAATCGTGCAGTATCTGGCTGCCATTTTATGACGTCACCATAACTTTGTTGATATTGTACAGACTAGTATGCTTGTGTGCCCTTTTTTTATTTTGTGTTCAATAATTAGAGTTTCTAATGATCTGTTATCAATAAGAACAAAATGTGTATAATATCATTCACTGTTTTAGTATTTGATAAGAAATCAAACATGATATGAATGAAATATTGTTTCCGTTCAGTACAACATTTGTCAGTTACTTTGAAAAATAAACGTTCGTTGATTCATTAATTATGTGTTGATATTTTGTGTAATTTATATGATATCTCAACTCTCAATTCAAGTATTCACTGTAACAGATAAGCTAAAGTAATGGGTCTTTTACTTGCTGAAACAGTATATTTCCACACCATATAGACTATATTAAACAATATGTTGGGTATTTACATCATACCACAGATGAAGGATATCTCGAAGAGGTATGCAGTTTAGTTACGAATAGGTAGCATGAAGTGTCAAAATGGTGTGGAAAAAACTCACATTGTGTCAAGAAACAAAGTTAAAGTGACAAAATGTCGTAACTTGATTATCCTTTTAATGGTTTATCGAAGGCCCATGTAACATATTGCATTTGTTCAGTACCAAGTATCTATCAAATAACAACCACATACCATTTTCTATAAGTGTTCAGAAAATTCAAGAAACGATTTTTTGTCTCTCCTGAAAAATTGGTCTCAGGCCAAAAAAATCAGCTACGAGATTTTGGAAAAATACTGACGATATGTTCATAGTACATGTATCGATATGTGTATCAGCTTATCATTAAACATAAACTGAGAACTGTATCGTTTTTTAGCTCACCAGAGCACGAATGTGCTCAGGGTGAGCTTTTGTGATCGCCCTGCGTCCATCGTGCGTCGTTACGTGGCGTCCATGTTTACTTAAAACAACATCTCCTACACCGCTATGCCGATTGCAACCAAACTTTGCTGGAATGATCCTTGGGTGGTCCCCTTTCAAAGTTGTTCAAAAAATTAAATTTCATTAAAAACTCTGGTTGCTATGGCAACAAATAGAAAAAACTTTAAAAATCTTCTTGTCCGAAACCAGTGTCTAGAGCTGAGATATTTGGTATGTAGCATTGTCTAATGGAACTCTACAAAGTTTGTTCAAATTATTCCCCTGGGGTCAAAATTGGCTCCGCCCCGGGGGTAACTTGATTTTACATAGACTTATATAGGAAATTTAAAAAATCTTCTTGTCAAAAACTACAATGCCTAGAGCTTTGATATTTGGTATGTAGCATAGTCTAGTGGACCTCTACCAAGTTTGTTCAAATTATTGCCCTAGGGTCAAAATTGGCCCCGCCCCGGGGGTCACTTGATTTATATAGACTTATATAGGAAAAAATCTTCTTCTCCGAAACCACAAGGCCTAGAGCTTAGATATATTGTATGTGGCATTGTCTAGTGGACCTCTACCAAGTTTGTTCAAATTATGGCCCCAGGGTCAAAATTGGCCCTGCCCTGGGGTTAATTCTATTTTATATAGGAAAATTTGAAAAATCTTCTTCTCCGAAACCACAAGGCCTAGAGCTAAGATATTTGGCATATAGCATTGTCCAGTGGACCTCTACCAAGTTTGTTCAAATTATTGCCCTAGGGTCAAAATTGGCCCCGCCCCGGGGGTCACTTGATTTATATAGGAAAAATTAAAAAATCTTCTCCGAAACTGCAAGGCCTAGAGCTTATATATTTTGTATGTGGCATTGACTAGTGGATCTCTACCAAGTTGAGACCAAGTTTGTTCAAATTATGGCCCCGGGGTCAAAATTAGCCCTGCCCTGGGGTTTATTCTATTTTATATAGGAAAATTTTTAAAAATCTTCTTCTCCGAAACCACAAGGCCTAGAGCTAAGATATTTGGTATCTAGCTCTGTCTAATGGACCTCTTTTAAATCTGTTCATTTAATGGCCATGGGATAAAAAACGGCCCAGATGGGTCACTTCATCTTACATGGACTCGTATAGAAAACTTCAACAATGTTAATCTCCAAATGACCTTTTCTGCTGGTGAGCATTTATAGGGCCATCATGGCCCTCTTGTATTGCTACTACCTCTTGTTCTATTCTCAGTCACTGACGAACGGCTTGTGGTACATCACCAACCAAATCACTGTGCGCAGTGAATTGAAATCTCAGCCATTAGAGGAAAGCCAAGTTCCCTAATGTGCATACTAGTAATCAATGTTCCAGTTATGAAGCAGACCTTTCAGACATTCTCCAGCTATAATGACTTGAAATCTTTAGGGTAATTATTATATAACAATAACTTACTGAAACTAAAGGAAATAATTGCGAGCACTCAAAAGTTATAGATCCTCCTGCTTCTCCTGTGGTAGACAATACCTCTGTGTACACAGTGAAAACATGTGTGGGTGATGAAATACCAAAATTATAATACCAACGGTTTCTATTTAGCAGACTTCAATGGGCCAGTTATTTTTGATGAAATGAAATATGTTGATATATAAGCCATTTAAGTGTCCAATGCAAAGATTAAGTTCTTTTTGAAGGTATGCATTTGTCAGTTACAGTTGATGTGATAAAATATTGTCCAGGTGGAGGAGTAGTGACAACTTGGTGCCCGTTTACAGAACCTGATTCAACGAAGCAGAGAAAGCATCGAAGACTTTAAATTCTAGGGTGATATTCTGGAATTTTGTCTCTTATTTTCAATATATTTGAGACGCAAATACATTGAAAATAAGAGACAAAATTCCAGAATATCACCCTAGAATTTAAAGTCCCATTAGCTTTTTGCTATAAAAAATATGCAATTGCTGATATTATCCCAGGATAATTATAACCGACGAAAAAAGCCCTTTTTCTTCTAAAAAACACTCATTTCGCTGGGAATTTTGCTTTTGTAAACTTGAAATATATAGAGCTAGTGACGTCACTTCATGCCGTGTGCATATTATGACTGCGGGGAAAACACAGCTGTTCTATAAATAGTATTTTTTCAATGATATTGTTCTATAAATTTTTTCAACGATATTGTTCTATAAATAGTATTTTTTCAATGATATTGAAAGTGGTTTTGGAAACATTTTTTCTTGCTATAAAGTACCGCGGTGCGAATACCACGTGACTTTTTGCTAAGGTTGGGTGCTCCAACAATGGCGGATTCCGTCGATTCAGCATAATATCCCCTAGTTAAATCGTCAAGTGTCACCGCGCATTTTTCATATACACAATATTAGTAGCTAATGTGGGGTGATATTTTTATATTTTAAGGAATTATCCCCTTTGGGCGGATTTACATGGTTGTTAATTTGGCGCGTGATAACAAAACGCCTTTCTAACACGTTACAATCAAATATTGTCGGTTAATTCTCCTATTTGAGATGTTATGGTCAGGGAGATGACAATGCTAATGATGGGTGACAAAAATATTATGCTAATGTTGGGTGAAAATGCTAAGGATGGGTGTCATAAAAATGTAAGAACTTGCATCCTTGTTAACTGGCTCCAGATATGCTTTTTTCACAAATTTTAGTTTTATCGGTCGGCACTTAACCAGAAACCTTTGTCGAAGAATATTGACATCTTGTTTATAACATACAGTGATCTGCGATTATTTGCAATGTATGTTTTCTGATTCCAGGTGTAAAATGCGTCAAAAAGAGGTAAACTTGTCACTGCATGCTGCGAACAGGCTCCAAAAGAGACTTTCAATGCAAAAATACCTTGATATTTCCACCAACCGACAATGCCAGCAACAAAAAAGCCTATAACAAGTACTTATGCGCGCAGTCATCAGCGCACTGGATAAGACTTAAAATCACATCGCATTTCTCTACAAAGTCAAAGGGTATCCAATCCTTAAAACACAACGACTAAGCCATTGAAAAGTAAGAGGATGTGAAAGACTTGCGGAGTTTGAAGTGACAAAGATACAGGAACGCACGGTTAAACACGCCGAAAAGCTCGATAGTGACTTAAGATGTATCCACGAGGATGGCGAAACAAGTGTAAACCTTATAATAGCTGATGCGAAAAATGTTGCAAAAGTCAAAGAAAGCAACATGAACGAAGTATGAAAGAAAACGACGAAGTCATTGCGTATCAACAATTCGTTCTGTGACACTTGACAATGTTGCTTAATCCATAGCAAGTGGAGATATATATTGTAACACTTAGGTAAACAGATATCTTCACAAAAACAAAGCAACTTAGTAGTTTTATTATTTTGTTGACGTCGTTTTAGAATTTGAGGCCAGAATGACCGCAATGTGTTGGGAATCGTACGGGCTGGCTCATTTGCATTTTTGTGTGTGTGTAAAATTGCTTCCTGTAGACCGGAAGTAGATTCGAGTGTATTGTATTACCAAGGTAAAGAAGAACTTTACAACTCAGTGTTAAGTGGTGGATGAACATTTTCCTCGATAACAACAATGACTATCACGTTTTACATTCTTCTACATTCGCTATTTCTGTTTGCCTGTTTCCGTAATGAATTATATATTCATACTCACCATCATTATTTAACTGAAATGTTACTTTCAAACTGAATTTAACAGAGAAGCAATCTGTTACAATCGTATTTCTAAATCAATATATTATTAAGATTTTCAAAGTTTATACTGTCAAAATAGCGTTGTCTTGCTTAATAAAGCATCCGGAGGTTCTGGTATAATGTATTCAGAGCATTGCTCTATTTTCAGTAATATTCAATGATAAGATATACCAATGGAAAATTATAACATTTATCAGTATGACATTATTTTAGTCCCCTACTGGTTTCATCGGAGCAAAGGGGTTCGGCAAATACATTTTGACCAAAGAATCACCTTACATTGTATATAACCTCTTTGAATAGGCTAGATTTATGCAACTTAGGGTGTACTTACTAGTTGAGCAAAAAATATAGATTAGAAATCCTTTTATTTTTTTGGTCAGACTAAAAGATGTACACACATCGGTCCGGAAGGGACTGATGCATTTGTTGCAATAACCCGTCACTTGTTACAGAACCCTTATAGTGACCTTCGCTTTTCTTTTTTTCATGACTAATTCGTCATCCCGAACTGTTAATTCGTTTTAAAACTGTGGTTAACAAAAATGATGAGCAATATTCATTGTACCCGATGTTGCAAATATTCTATTAAATGATGTATTATATAGGTCTGTTTTAACTATTGCGAGCCCTACATGTGTGTATTTATTCGATTTAATACCACTCGTCTCCAGTGTTTAAAAGTGCATACCGTGCCAGCTGCTATGAAAAGCTAAGGTGATTGAACCATAACGTTTCATTGTCACGAAATGCCAATATAAACAACACAATTATACATTGGATATGTTCTTTATTGTCATTATGATTAATCTCTGATTCTAAACGTGCTTAGATCATTAAAATTACTTCGAATAATATTTACTTGTTTTCAATTTGCATGGTGCTCACAACAGATGCGTTACATAAACCAAAGACAATGGTACACAAAATATGAATTTTTATTTTAATAAACAACATGTATACATCTCTTTTGGAGTGTGGACACTGTTGCACATATCAGTATTGTCATTGAAGGAACTCAATTAAACTTAGTCTCCCAGTTTTCAATGATCCGTTCATATCAAAACCTGTTTTAACTTTATTATGATAACTTTATATGAAAGTGTCACTAAACGAATTGATCTCGTTTTGTTGACGAGCAATAACTTCATTTTCTTCCATACTTCGTTATGTTCGCTTTCTTGCAGACCAACTGTTGACATTCTGCTATTATAGGGTTTTGTAACTGTTTACTTCTTTTTGACACACTTTACACCTGAAATCAGAAAACATTGCAAATAATCACTGATGACTGTATGTTATAAACAAGATATCCGTATTCTTCGACAATGACCTCTGGTTAAGTGCCGACCGATAAAACTAAAATTTATGAAAAAGGCATATTATCTGGAGCCAGTTAACAAAGCTGAAAGTTCTTACATTTTATGACACCCATCCTTAGCATTTTCATCCAACATTAGCATAATATTTTTGTCACCCATCATTAGCATTGTCATCTCCCTGACCATTACATCTCAAATTGGAGAATTAACCGACAATATTTGATTGTAACGTGTTAATAAGGCGTTTTATTATCAATGCGCCAAATTAACAACCATGTAAATCCACCGAAAGTGGAGAATTCCTTAAAATATAAAAAAATCACCCCACATTAGCTACTTACATTGTGTATATGAAAAATGCGCGGTGACACTTTACGATTTAACTAGGGGATATTATGCTAAATAATCTACAACCGAGGGTGAGTTTTTGAAATGGCCAGGCTCTAGCGAAGAGCTTTTTTAATATAAACTACATATAAGACTACAAGGATGAAAAATCTTACCTGAATCGACGGAATCCGCCATTGTTGAAGCACCCAACCTTAGCAAAAAGTCACGTGGTATTCGCACCGTAAGTACGCACGGGAGGAAAACACACCGGATTCCTGTTATAGAACAAACAGAAACTATTACGACAGACATGATTATGGGACTTTACAAAATGTTGCTCATGTCCAGCCGGCATTGTTGGAAACTATATATTTAGGGATCTTTGCCTAGTAGATGCATCTATAGCATTACATCCAGTGACGTAACAAAGAATACACATGCTTTCTATGGGAGAGACGGAACTACTGCCTAATATGCGGAAGCTTAACCCAGGCCGACCATTTGAAACATATGACACTTTCTTCACCAAGTTCAGTGAACTACTACTACTGCAGATGACGGGAGGTTCGTATGTCACAGATGCTATCTCTGAAAGACTTGATACACCAAACAATTCAGACGTGCCCAGTCCCCAGTTCAGCTCTTGTACGTCTGCAGTTCACTCAATACAATCCTTACGTTAAGACAGGATTGAATTATACTACATACTGCAACTCAGAATCACTCATCCAGGTGAATATTACACTCTTGCACTATTTACTGTTTAGCAGTTAGGCATGGTGCACATTGCTAACGGTACTTGAGTGATGATAAAGATCCGACCTCTCGAACACCTGATATTCTTTCATACAGGTTCTTTTTCAACTAAATAAAACACTATGATTTTTGCCCATCACTTTTCTTCTCTTGTCTGCTCCGGGAAATATTTTATGCATAATATTTGCAAAAGTCACTCAGTTGGATAGTTATTATGTTGGTTTGCATCATCTGTAATGACTACATGCTAATTTAAATGTGTTAAAGATGTCCTCTCCTTCAAGGCATCCTGTATCACTTCGCTCCAAGCCTTTTACCAACCAGCATAAGTAAAATACGAGAGCTGTCCCATTAAATCGTTGACTTTACTAACAAAATAGATTATTACTGAATATGAGTAATAATATTGCAAGAGGGCCACGGTGGCCATATATCGCTCACCAGAATGTTTTTCTTGTTTTTCCCTATATGAGCCTAAATAAAATCAAGTGACACTGATGCGAGGCCAATTTTTACCTCAGGGCAATAATGTGAACAACTTGGTAGAGGTCCACTAGACAATGCTACACACTAAATAGCTATGCCCTAGGCCTTGTGGTTTTGGACAAGGGTTTTTATTTCTAGTCCACTTTTTAAAAAATCCAATGTAGTAAGCTTTATACAGTTTACATAGATAAAATTGGTAGAGATCAAACTTTTCATTTCGTGTTTTTTTTTAATTTATTGATTTATATAATAGATGTCATATAATATCTATATAATTTTGACCCCAGGGGAATAATCTGATATGGTCCTGTTGGGTCTGAGATTTTTTAATTTTTCCTAATATATAATCTTATATAAATCAAGTGACCCCCGTGGCGGGTCCAATTTTGACCGTATGGCAATAAATTGAACAAACTTGGTAGATGTCCACTGGGCAATGCTTCACACCAGATTTCAAAGCTCCAGGCATTGTAGTTTTTGACAAGATTTTTTAATTTGCTATACAAGTCTATGTAAAATCAAGTTACCCCGGGCGGACAACAATGCAGTAAACAATGTAATTTAAATGCATAAATAATTTCAAAGTGGCATTTTCTTCATCGCGGATTTTTACTACTTTTACATCAGACCAGATTTCGGCAGTACATTTAGTTCGTCTGTATATATACAACAACAATATGCCATTCAGTATTTATCAGTTAAAGCCCCATTAGCTTTTTGCTATAAAAAATATATGCAAAAAAACAAACAATTGCAGATATCATTCCAAGATAAATATTACCGACGAAACAAGCCCTTTTTCTTCGAAAAACACTCATTTCGCTGTGAATTTTGCTTTTGTAAACTTGAAATATGTAGAGCGCGTGACGTCACTTCATGCCGTGTGCATAATATGACTCAGCTGTTCTATAAATAGTATTTATTTCAATGATATTGAAAAAAAATACGAAAGTGGTTTTGGTAACATTTTTTCTTGCTATAAAGAATGTACGGGAGGAAAACACACCGGATTCCTCTGTTTATAGAACAAACAGAAACTATTACGGCGGATATATTTATATGATTATGGGACTTTAAAGGTTGTTAAATTTTGTATGAATACATTTATATAACTCGGTTTGCAAATATATTGTTTATATACAGCTTGTTAATTATTACACTTCTGTATTAATACATATACACAGGCTGATTAATAATGAATGAATGACATTCTTAAACATTTCCACCATTTGCTTATACTACAGAGCACCTTATCTATATATCTATAGATATGCCTGTGTAATCTAAAATTATTCTTTTAGCTATCACACTTGTTATAACACATTGTGTATCAATATCATTAAGCTAATATTAGGATAGGAATACTGAAAATAGAGATGTTCACTTTCTTTTGTTCATTTTTCGCGACATACTCATAGCGTTTTTAACAAGACATTTAACGCTTCTATTCCTACATTGAATTCACAAAATACAATAAATACGATGTCATTTAATGAACATGCCGCGAAAAAATCCAAAACACACGCACAAAAAACGATTGACAACATTTTTTTATGAAAAATTTAGACCTTGTATTTTGACAAATAGTTCCATATCCTCTGTCAAGAAGACAAGTTTTTTTAAAACAGGAAGTAATGTCAGCTTGATGCAATGCATTTTAAGATTTACTTTGTTTTCGTAGCAATTAGTTTGTTATTATTGTTGTTGTGTTGTGTCTGCCTTTGTATTTATTTGCGGCATTCTGTGTCTTGCGTGTTTTACGTTGTTGTGTGTTTAGATACACGTAGGTGTGAGCAGTTAAATGGTTAATTAACGGCAATGTAATAACAAAAATAACTTCTACAACTTCCTTCGAGTGACTTGTTCACACATGTTCGACTATTGTTTGTGTGGTAGGCTGGTTTCTAAAGTGTCCTCCGTAGAAAACTTGTTAACTTTGATACCTATTGAAACAGTCGTAAAGAAACAAGAAAGACATCTACACATTGCCATTAAGGCAAACTCGGTTTCATCCACCATGCTGTCTAATTCTATGAGAGCAACGACTTTTTAGGGAAACATAATATTATTATGTCATTGTGTAGATATTACTTCATTATATATAATTATATAAGTCAAACATTTTGCTACCTACATCTAATTCGTACTTCTAATGAGAGGCTTCAAATGTTTGTAAATTAACTAATTTAAATTAGTTTAAATTAATCGCCGTAAATAACTAATGCAATGTTAATAATTAGTGACCAACGCTTAACAAACTAAGTTACTGAACACCACTAAGGGCGCGTCAGCGAAGATTGGCTACTTCGACTGACTAAAATACACTAATGACTGTCAGCCTTAGGTAATAATATTGCGCGCCTTGGGAACATACTTGCTCTTTCAATGTCCCCTGTACAAATTACTTCATCTATGTCAAATTCCTACGGTTAGACTTGTGTGTGTTTTTATACTTGGAAAAGGGCGGCAATTTAAATCATTTCACAAACACGGTGCGAATACCACGTGACTTTTTCCTAAGGTTGGGTGTTCCGTCATTAGCATGGTCATCTCATTTCAAAATGGACAGTTAACCGATTATGTGCCTTCGGCCGCCGTACTCTCTGTGATGCTTATTTTTAACTGACAATGCAAAATCGCAACTTCTTGCGCGAAGCAGATTAGTGACAGTGCCCGAAATATTCCGAAATATCCGCAATGGTCATCACGTGATATAAACAAAACAGAAATAGAGCGAGGTCACGTGTTACTCACACCAACTAGTGTTAGCTTGATGACGCAGTCGCTATTTATAGTCTAAGAATGGAGCGAGCTCGATATCTGCCCATCTGTCAATAAACTCTTTATATCAAAGGAATTAGGAAAAATTGTTCGATCTAAATGAACTTCGATGTATAAATTATTAATACGGAACACGGTATTTATACGTTTCGATGTATTTATTTTAGCAACATGTCGCAAATAAACAAAACATAATAAACATATTCACACAGACTAATTTTATAATCGCGAGCGTGGACACTGACTTGTTTACGCAATTGTCGTTAATTAAATATCGATTTCGGAGCTCAATACAAAAAATGTCCGATCAGGTGAGAAATGATGACTTTATTGGACTTTATACATAGACGGTCACTTTATGGTTCGATATAGATGGTCACTTTGCAGTTGAAAATCTATGTTTGAGACCGTTATACCAGGTTTTTACGACAACGTACCCTCAGACAACGGAGTATATTATTTTTGGAGACTTTATTTAAATATTGTATAATATGCATTCCAGCAGATATTGCAACGTCTGATACATCGAGGTGATAGTTTCCCCTGGTTTTAATTTTAGGGTGGAAACAGGGACTACATATAGAGTACCTCGTGAACTGTAGAACCATATGACCAGATTCATGAGATTCATGAAAAATCAACGGCTTGTATTTTTGATGGAGTAGATGATCACTTTAGTTTCGGGATCAGTTAAGTCAAAATAACAAATTCGTTTGATCTGAAACTTCGCACATCCTGATAAAAAATGCTACATAGGCCACATTCTAGTATTGAATTGCCGGATGCGATTTTGCGCCGTACAAACATTTAACTTGTATTTATATGTAACGTGTTTAGCAAAAGTCATGTGGTATTTGCACCGTGACAAATATAGATAGTAATCTCATATGACTTTTTTGTATGAAATGATATTGAATTTATTTTGTATTTATGATTACTGTTTGGTACATCTCAAAGAAATTGGCACCAAATGACGAAGCCATGGTAAATATACTTTAAAGGCGCGATATACTTACGTTTACATCCGGTGTGCCACGATATTTCGACATACTATATTGCATAATTTAGGGAAAGACCGATGGAATATTACTCCGTTATATACAGTTATGCATGCTGTAGGAGTAGATTCCAGGTAATATTTAACGCATGTAGATAAATCACTAATAGATTAGTTACTGGTATTGGTTAAGAGCTGTTTGGTCGTCAACGCTTACTTGTCTATTTATATATCGTACATTTATATACTAAGTCAATGAAATGTGTTTATTTTATGTTTTGGCTACAATATAGGTGAATGTATGTTTATAATACGCGTGCATATAATTTTACCACATGTATTTGTGGATAACACCATGCTGCGGCAAAATAACGCAAAAACGGCATCCACATAACTTAAGACTAACATATATTCAACCAGTCTTCATTTAAACCCTTGAATCATACTCAACGGATTTGGTCCAGCGACAAAACACCACGTCATTCAATGCAGTGACCATTTTGTTTGCGAGCTGAATAATTGTTTAAAGTCCCATAAGCATATACATTTATCGGTCCTAACAGTTTCTGTTTATTCTATAACAGAGGAATACGGTGTGTTTTCTCCCGTGCATACGGGAAAAAAAAGTTTCCAAGACCACTGTCGTAATTTTTTCAATATCATTGAAAAAATACTATTTATAGAACAGCTGTGTTTTCCCGCAGTCATATTATGCACACGGCATTAATGTCGTTTTGTAAAATTTGACCATTTTTCGAGTGAAAAATCTTCAATAGCGAGTTTAGAATATCTTTAAAGGTAGTAAAAGTATACATTTCTGTTAGCGTGTTGAGTGCACTATATATGAGTTAAATATTTTGTACTGCATTGCAATAACATGGAAGTTTATAACACGCGTTGGAAAATTCGAATTGTCGAAGTTCTTTCCCTTCTATATATATATGGGTTACAGGGGAAAAAAGTTTTTTTTCCGTGACAAACCCCTTTGAGTGGACCTCCACCAAGTTTGTTAAAATTATTGCCCTAGGGTCAAGATTTGCCCCGTCCCGGGTGTCACTTGATTTATATAGACTTATATAGGAAAATAAAAAAAATCTTCCCTAAAACCACTAGGCCTAGAACTTGAATATTTGGTATGTAGCATTGTCTAGTGGACCTCTACGAAGTTTGTTCAAATTGTGACCCCGGGGTAAAAAATCCCATTGATTCACGTGTTATTACCGCGGTATTTGATTACTTTTAACTGTTAATACGGAAGTTGCGAATCCTTTATGTATATAAGTCCTTGGTGTGTATAATTTCTACACTAAGTTTTAAAAAGTTCTACCGTCCAGTTGTGAAAAAAATGTGTGTCAGATATCCATTGTTTAATTAACTTTGCATTAATTCCTATAAGCAGAACAAAATATTTTGGAATATTTTTTTCTCTCCATATTACGGTATATATTCATATTCTAAACACGAGTCATTACCTAAAATATAAAACGAAGAAAGAAAGTATAGACCCTCAGGAATATATCAGTATAACAGTAAAATTCATGAAACTGAATACTCTTCAAAATGGAGGTTATGCATCAGAGATCGAAATCCTTAAGGTATAAATCTCTCCGACTGAAGACATCAATTATGAGACTCTTTTATGGCATTGCGATTTTACTACATTTGAAATCTCAAATATTTCTGATTTGCATGTATTTAAAAACATCTTCTTTGTATCTATAGTAAATCAGTTTATCGATAAACGTTATCGGAGTGATCGATAAGACGTTTTCAAGGGAGACAACTTTCCCGATAAGACCGGCCAAGTTACAGAAATGTTCCGCATGGTTTGATATAAAGATAAAATTCCATTCAAAATTATACAGATATCGTTCGTGGAATTAACATGTGATTCACTACAGAAATTCATGATGAATTAAACGATCAGAACATCACTGTATAGGAATATTGTCATGTATAAATATTCGATATTATAGATACTTGTATTTTATGGATATGATTTTAGGGTTAACATATATCTACAGTTTTACAAACGCCATAAAAACTTATTCGCTTGAAGTTTCATATGAATCAGAAGAACTCTTACAATGTATTATAATAAGATACATTAAAATTAATGAATTTTATTATACACAAATGTACATTGTAAGAGTTCTGTAAAACTAATCCATCGCTTTCATATATAATTTTGCTTTAATACTTGACTAAAACAACTCATATACATGTACTTATATTTATTATGCCCCCGTATCGATAGATCGGGGGCATATTGTTTTTGGCCTCTCTGTTTGTCTGTCTGTTTGTACCAAACTTTAACCTTGCCTAAAAAATCAAATCGCCTGCATCTACATCCATCAAACTTCATATGTAGGAGGTTTCTCGTGAAAACCTCTACAGGACCTGTGTCTGTTCAGGTCAGTGGGTCAAGGTCACAGAGTCATTATGTTTAAAAAATTCTGACATTTTTTTAGGATACTACTCCTACATTTTTCATGGGATTTTGACGAAACTTTCACAGACTTGTTGTTACCAAGAACCACCACACATATATTCCGGGTTTTGTGATTCGATCATTTTTGACGGAATTATGGCCCTTTGTTTTTTTGTGTGTGATTATAACAGCGAAATACTCTTGTTTCCTTGTTTTCTCAAGAGATTTTGATAAAACTTTCATGGAACTATTGTTATAGAGATACCCAATGCATGTTGTAAAGGTTTTATGATTCGATAAATTTTGACGGAATTATGACCCTTTGTTTATTTTGTGCATATGTAATATATAGAGAAATACTCTTTTGTTTGCAACTTCTTCTGTATTTCTCAAGGGATTTTTACCAAACTTTGATAGAACTATTGTCACCATGTTCACCAGCACATATTGTTAGGGTTTTGTGATTCGATTATTTTTAGCAGATTCACGGCCCTTTGTTTGCCTGTACCGAAATTTAACCTTGCCTATTAAATCAAAACGCTACTACCTGCAATCATCGAACTTCGTATCCTGGTTCATCATGACAATCTCTACAGGACCTGTGTATTTTCAAAAAGGGCAACCGGAGGGGGCATGGTGTTTATAAAACACATTTTGTTTTTACATTAATTCGATATCAATCACAGCCATGCAAGTAATTAAATAATTTAAGCTGAAATGTCACAAGTTGATGATTTATAACTGACATATATATTTTGTGTATAATCCAATTCTGGTGAAATTGTCGATTTTCTTGTTAATGTATAGATCTGTTAGTCGTATTACAAACCACTGTTTATCCGTTATAAAACATATTACATAAAGTTCGGATTCATGTGAAGGTAATTTAGCTGCCACAGCGATTGACTGTTATAATTCTCCTAGCAACACTTATCACTTATTTGAATAGATGAAACTACGAAGAGTTTTAAAGACATTTGCTACAGTTCCCAGTTTTTTTCACATAGACATATAGGGCAAATGAAAAATCTCTTATATTCTCTTCACCTTTCACATTTATTTATGTATGTATTTATTTTGTATGATGATGGGCTGTATAGCTCAAGTCAACGAAATAAAATGTTCTGTTCTGTTTCATGAATTATTTTAAACTTTGCATGATCATAGCATATGATAACAAAAACATTTTAAGCGAAAAAAATTGGGGGGTTGACGTTTGTAAGTTATCTGCCCTAGAATTTGAATGTAAATGTTATGTTTAATTAATATATTTTTACACCAATCAGTATTTTAAGGAGTTTACAAATACTTTAGGATTGCTTTTTGCTGATACATTGAATTATTATTAATATGACTACAAATAAAATTTATTTTGAATTTGTATCGGGAAAATAAAATACTTTACTTACTTTTTAACAATACTTATAATTATGTATTCGGTAAATCATGAATTGTAACTATAAGAACGGCGCCATTTGAACTGAAATTGTCATCGCCATGACAACACGCTATCAAAGCTTCTCTTCTTCTATGTAACCGGGGATGGTATAATAACGTAAAGAATAATACATTTGCTAAAATCTCATTTAAATTACAAAACCCAATTTGAAAAAGTAATGAACATATTGTTAAACAATCAATACATTTGTCGACGTCAAACCATTCCATCACCCATGTCTTAAAGGTTTTATAATCGTTCTTTCAATAAACCGCAAAACGAATTTCTAAGAATTATCACCCAACCAACAGATTGTCGCTTTCAACCAGGTGTGATATCAATTAAGCTTTGAAAGATGAGGCATACGATATAAGCAAAGGAAAACAGTACTGCATAGAAATCACCGTACAACACAAACTGGCAAATATGTTGGTTGCTCCCGAAGGAAACAAATATGCAAAACCTTAATGACTTTTACTATGTACAGTCCAGTAACACAGTCAGCATCTATATATGTTTAATATAACAAGACTAAAAAACAAAAACATTGCATAATCCAAACTTGTAGAATTAATGTTAAAGTCCCATAAGCTTATAAATGTATTGGTCCTAATAGTTTCTGTTTGTTCTATAACAGAGGAATCCGGTGTGTTTTCCTCCCGTCCATACTTTATAACAAGAAAAAATGTTTCCGAAACCACTATCGTATTTTTTTCAATATCATTGAAATAAATATTGAAATAAATACTATTTATAGAACACCTGAGTTTTCCCGCAGGCATGCTATACACACGTAGAAAAGTGATGTCACGCGCTCTACATGTTTCAAGTTTACAAAAGTGGGTGCACTCGTAACGGCTGTTCCGGACAGAATTCACTGTGTTCCATGGCACAGTGGTTCCGAACATACTGGAACAGGAAGATTTCCAGACAATATGGCTGAAAATAACAGAAAATGTGCTGGTAATAGACCCGGCCTAGCCTACTGAATATATGTAACTGAACGAACTTATTTTTCAAGGACAAGTTACATGAACTGATCAGCGTTTTTATTTTCAAATATATTTAATATCTATGAAATATACTTCAAGATCTAGTCGATAAGTTTAGTCTGACAAAAGGTACGGGTTCGATATGATCAGGGTACGAACAGACGACGACCACTACTTGTTAATAATCTTATTTGGAAGGAAAAATATAGATTTAATATGTGTATGGGTGCATCTAGTAGATTGTATACTTTTCTGATATTCGTGGATACTTGCAGCGTTGAGTGTTTTTCTAAACGCTCAAAAGCTGCATTTTCTAACTTTCGTTGCCATAGAATGACGTCACTGTTCTCAGTGTTCCTCCTTTTTTTCCGGCACAGATAGAACATGTTCCGGACAGTGTGAGTTTGCGTTCGGAACAAGGAACAGGTGTGCAGGACGTCCGGAACAGGGTTACGAGCGCACCCAGTGAAATGAGTGTTTTCAGACGAAAAAGGGCTTGTTTCGTCGGTAATAATTATCTTGGGATAATATCAACAATAAAATGTTTATGCATATATTTTTCTACAGCAAAAAGCTAATGGGGCTTTAAGGTAGGTTTAATTTTCACAGCAAGTATATTTGGATAACCCCTGGTTAGATCGGAACGACGGATACCAGACATTAATCAAATTACTTTCCCGAAATTTCATGACAATTGTGATCTACGGGACAATAAAATACGTGCATGAAATATCACAGTAATGTGCTGCAGGACAAGCAATGATCCTCTCTGTCATAGTTAAATGAGACATACAAAGATATTAAGTAACTGTCCAAATTAGATGTGTCCCACAGATTACTAATGGCTACAGTGCACTGTTCTAATCGTTCCATACAGCCGACCAATCAAGATTTAAACTATGAAAGACAGTTGTACGAATTATTAGTAAGACCAGCACAGACAGTACTCATATGTTACAGAGCTGATATAAGCCATTAAAGTCACTTTCGTTTACGTTTATGATCATGCATTTCAGAGCATAATGCTACATCCATTTTCAATGTAAATCTCCAAAATTTAATTACGTTCGTTTTAATTTCCTAAAAACATTTAT
The DNA here is from genome assembly GCA_964023205.1 of Lutraria lutraria. Classification (NCBI taxonomy): domain Eukaryota; kingdom Metazoa; phylum Mollusca; class Bivalvia; order Venerida; family Mactridae; genus Lutraria; species Lutraria lutraria. Next base: position 1,695,624 of record OZ026843.1, on the reverse strand, counting down.
CTTAAACTTAAAAGAAAACACTTGTTACAGTCAAAGTCATCTCTGAATAAAGTCACCCTGTGATTAATGGCCATTCTTTTAAAAACCGTCATTTATTATCTATGACAAAGTGCACTCCGTTTAAAATCAATACACTACGATATGATACAATCTTTTCAAGCTCTGATAACACTCATGCTTATACTTTCATCCGTTTCTTTCTGTACAATATTCCTGCAGTAATCATTAGACACCAAACAGTACCCGTTTTCGGTTAAACTATAAATTAAATAAAATTAAACAATCAGGTTTTTTATCCGAAAGTTGTCATCCGAATTTCGAACACTTTCTGATTTATCTTTGATTATATTTTATGTTGTATCGAAACCGGAAGGTCATAGACCGATGCGGTCACATATATACAATGATTGACATGTCAACATGTATGTCAAAAAGTATGAAAACAATACACATGTATCCATAAATACAAACAATATAGATAATGTACCAATGTAATATGAACATTTACACATTTATTAATATGATAATACAATTTATTGCATATATTATAACAGTTTATGTCAAATAATACTATCACAATGAGGCACTGTAGTATCTAAATTCAGTCAAAAGTGGGCCTGGAGTAACTTTAAGGATATGTTTGTTCGTTTAACATTTACACTTGTTTAACACACTCCACTACATATTGGCGTTTTAAAATCCGGGGGTTTGGAGTTTATATATGTTTGTTATTTATCATACTCATACTTACAATTTGCGTTAACAAGATTTGTTGTAAGAACGAGCATTGACCAAATTTCTATTTATCAGAGTACATTTCTTGAAAAGGAACTTTTCTAAAATAGTTCTTATCACCAAAATCGTAAGTAACAATTAATAATTGCAATACAGATTCAGTTTTACAACATTTATTCAATATGTGTTATTCCTGGGAAATGCATCAAATTGCTATTTCATGGAGATTACAGTACGGTACGTACATAAACATGTTACCATCCAACTGTCCTTGACTTATCGACAACTGGGTTATTAGTTGGGACAATTGAATGTTGGTCTTGATATATTCGGGCAAACAATACACAGTGTTGTAACCACTATCCAATAATTTGACGATCACAGCAAAGGGAAAAAATGAGATGAATATTACTTAACTTTCGTTTTTTACCGACTGATGCAAGTGCATATGGACATCGAAGTAAAACAAAGAATAAGGTCGTACATTAACTATTTATGATAAAATTCATATCACACACTTCAGGCTTATAATTTAGTTCGCACCAATACATTTCCTCAGAATTTTGTTCCCGTGTGTCATTGTATATAGAGGTGTTTATCCTAATTGAATTTTATGAGCACGCTGTAGTTTTGTGGAGACGCCTTTGTGTTGATAGCGGTAAACTTTCTTTGAAAATTGACATTCGTAGATTTGAGTGAATGAAATTACTGTACTTTATTGTATATAACGTTTGAACTGTCTGCTTTGACACAGATTACCATTACACCGTGTCTACTTTCATCTGTCAGTATGGTGGATATTTGATTGCGGTTCTCATATATTGCCATTTGCATTCATCACATAGAGGATCTTGAATGAGTGCTCATTCCTTACCATTTTTATTAAACGAGTTGACTAAACAATATGACACGAGGCTCTGCCGAGTGTCATATTGTTTTTGTCAACAAGTTTAATAAAAATGGTAAAGAATGAGAACGAATGTAAGATTCTATTTATCACATAACCGTTAAAACGATCAAAGAAAATGAAACAGACTATAGGATGACCTATATACAAGACGTCTAGTGTAGACTGTTCACTACTGTGCGCTACCGCAAAAAAGTAGTGCATGTTTCTATTAATTAATCATTTGGCAATAAAATGCAAGATAAAAGACATCGAATCGTTATTTCATTTACACAAACATCATTTTATTCATATCATGAATATTGAAATCATTTATAAAACAAACTAAACAACATAAATCCGCTATTCGTCCGTGACCTTGTCATAGATATGTGTACTGAAATGTTCACGAGTGTCAATATTTAAATATACCCATCATATTTCTCTTAGTTATTTAAACTGTGTATTTTGACCGTTTAGAAACGTGTAAATTGGATTTATTGAATCACTGGGAGTCACTGTCAGAGGCCAGGATACGGAGTCTTTTCCTCGCAGGCTGGACTGGAGAAGAATCGGTTCGTCTGCTGTGTAGCGGGGGTTTCAATGAATGGAAGCAACCTTGTGCTTTCGATTTCAAATTCACAATTACTGTCACAGAGTCTAACAATATAAAAAGTTCCAAACCCTCGATACATACGTTGATTAACTACAGCTTTGCCTCGCCCATCAATGTTGACGAAATTGCTTGGTACGAATCGAAAGTCGGTCATGTTTACAAATATCGTAGTAGCGTAGTAATACAAAATATGCAAATGTGTGATTTGGCTAATTTGAATGTTTATTGCACGGTTTGGCAGTGCCGAACGATATTTACGGCACGGCTTTACGGCACTCCTGGACCGCAGGTTATGTGATAAATGTCCTATGTGAGTTTAGACAGAACACTTGTCATAAACATGGTCTCTTAATGCTGTCAAACAAAGGACATTTGAAAATGACCAGAACTCTTTATTCGCTTCTGCATAGAATATGCAAATAATATCCAGAGTTTAAATCTAGTCAAGAAACTATTAAACGTATAAGCAATCTCAAACAGCCTAAACCTTTTATTGGCGTTCTTAAAATGCATTTGAATACACATGACATGATGTATTTAGAAACCAATGTTTCTACACCTGTTTTTTTTTTACTTGATTTTTATCAAAATCAAGTCCTTTGTAATCGGTGAGCTAAATTTTGTCGCTGGACTCCATAATAGCTTAGTTAAAAGAATAAAGAAAACAGCACGCAACTAAATGGTGTGAGTATATAGAAGTATCTGGAATCTTTCCTCAATTATGTGTGTCGGATCTAAATATATTTCGAATCATTTTATTTTATAACTACACATGGAAAGAGTCATGTATAAGTGTTTGTCGGTAAATACATGAGTTATTCAAATGCTTAAAATTAAAACCGCGTTTCCACTGTCCAATAAAATATCGCGCCTAAGAGGCTGTTTTGCGTATGTATATGTAAAACTAGTTCTGCTTCCGGTTTTCGCTCGATGGGTTCAGAAACATCTCTTGCAAATATTTACCATCGATGTGTGTGTTTTGTGCCTTTTAAATATTTTCATAATATTACAGGGTGAATTTTCATCTAATCGAACTCCGTAATATTCACATCAACTAGTGTTAGCTTGATGATGCAATCGCTATTAAGAATGAATTCATGTCGGGTAAACTGCGGAGGAATGTTTTTACTGCGGCTTACGAATAATATTTCGAGTCGCTAAATACGAACGTAAATTACTGGTTATTTGCTTTTAAAAATGATAAAGAGTGCTTATTTAGAATAACATTATCACGTCTGAATCTCGTGCAATATCGGTTAACTATAGGCCATAATTTATAGGCCCACTCTATTGTGTCAGAGTCTTTTTATTTGAGTGACCCTTGTTGTGTTCAATGTGACGATGTTCTGTTGTGTAAAAATATGGTATTTACTGTTACTGATGTGTTGTTGTTCACTAGTTTGTGGTTTTCTATCTATAATGTGCTAAACATTAAACTTTTCAATATTCTTTTTCCATTTAAAATTTTAACAAAGAGACCAGTAAAGCACTAGCGTATGCACTTCGCATGCATGCATATGACCTGCATTACAATATGAATGAAAAATCGGTCCGTAGGTGTAAATGTTAAAAATGTTTGCATTGGCATGAACGATGCGGGTACACATTTCTCTTTTTGCTTCGTATGGAAAAAATCAAGTTCCGACAGTACTTTCAGTCCTTTGATTATTGTTTGATACCACCAATCTCACTTGCATTCTACTATTAATTTAACCTCATGTACCCTATTGCATGAGCATAGGTTAAATTTAATTTAATGTTTGGTTAACAAGTTAACCAAAAATTAACCAGAGGCAAGATGGCTGCTCTTCTTGTATTAAACACTAGATGAATTCAACAAATCAGAGTAGTAAACAGACAAACTGAGGATATTGAAGGCTTCTTAACCAATATCAGACACATGAAGTAAATCTTATTGGAAATAAATTCTTATCAAACTGAACGAAAGTTTATACAATCGCTTTGCCGAACTTTAATTCAAATTTTAACCCAACCTCAATTTTAACACAGTCACTGTGGTTAAAATAACTAATGTTTATACAATTGGTTGCTGGTTACAGGGAAGACGGAGTGTACCTGTAATAATAATTTGGTCAATTTAAGACGAAATACATGTTTACTTAAAACAACATCTCCTACACCGCTATGCCGATTGCAACCAAACTTTGCTGGAATGATCCTTAGGTGGTCCCCTTTCAAAGTTGTTCAAAAAATTAAATTTCATTAAAAACTCTGGTTGCTATGGCAACAAATAGAAAAAACTTAAAAAATCTTCTTGTCCGAAACCACAGGGCCTAGAGCTGAGATATTTGGTATGTAGCATTGTCTAATGGAACTCTACAAAGTTTGTTCAAATTATTCCCCTGGGGTCAAAATTGGCTCCGCCCCGGGGGTAACTTGATTTTACATAGACTTATATAGGAAATTTAAAAAAATCTTCTTGTCAAAAACTACAATGCCTAGAGCTTTGATATTTGGTGTGTAGCATAGTCTAGTGGACCTCTACCAAGTTTGTTCAAATTATTGCCCTAGGGTCAAAATTGGCCCCGCCCCGGGGGTCACTTGATTTATATAGACTTATATAGGAAAAAATCTTCTTCTCCGAAACCGCAAGGCCTAGAGCTTAGATATTTTGTATGTGGCATTGTCTAGTGGACCTCTACCAAGTTTGTTCAAATTATGGCCCCAGGGTCAAAATTGGCCCTGCCCTGGGGTTTATTCTATTTTATATAGGAAAATTTGAAAAATCTTCTCCGAAACCACAAGGCCTAGAGCTAAGATATTTGGCATATAGCATTGTCCAGTGGACCTCTACCAAGTTTGTTCAAATTATTGCCCTAGGGTCAAAATTGGCCCCGCCCCGGGGGTCACTTGATTTATATAGACTTATATAGGAAAATTTAAAAATCTTCTTCTCCGAAACCGCAAGGCCTAGAGCTTAGATATTTTGTTTGTGGCATTGTCTAGTGGACCTCTACCAAGTTTGTTCAAATTATGGCCCCGGGGTCAAAATTAGCCCTGCCCTGGGGTTTATTCTATTTAATATAGGAAAATTTTAAAAGATCTTCTTCTCCGAAACCACAAGGCCTAGAGCTAAGATTTTTGGTATCTAGCTTTGTCTAATGGACCTCTTTTAAATCTGTTCATATAATGACCATGGGATAAAAAACGGCCCAGATGGGTCACTTGATCTTACTTGGATTCTTAACATTAAAATCGCCATTTTAAATACTGAGTTTAACTTTACTTAACATCATTTCCTTTTATATGGATATCTATTATAATAAACATATTTTTTACCTAAAATATGAGTAATCTTGACACGCTTTGTTATAGACATAATATTATAAGAAATTGCTAGTCATTTTCTTTCTACAATTTTGTATGACATTTGTATAATGTTTATATTACTTGCCATTCTTGACTTTTACTGTAATTCAACTTAAAGTTTAACTCCAATAGACCAAACCTCAATCTGCGCGACAATTTTATTTGCAGAGAACATATATACCTGAGAACAAAGGCACTATAATTAATGACCAGGTAATATAGTTTCCATCTCGTAAAACCCAATTTTACGTATATTTTGAGATCAAAACCAACAATGAAGGTATAATAATGTTAAACAAGCTAAAAAGTAGCAAATTTTCTAATCCAAGGGCCCATAACTCTTGAAGTTGTGGTCCGATTCCACCCATAACTAAACTCGTCCAAGACCGTAAGGTCATACACATTCATTGTAAATATGATCAGGATTGGTGAATAAATGAAGGCGCTAGAGTGTAAACAAACTCAAATAAAGCAAATTTTCTAAGTCAAGGGCCAATAACTCTTGAAGTTCTGGTCCGATTTTGCCCATAATCGAACTTAGCCGAGACATTGTGGCCATATACATTGTGAGCAAGTTTGAGCACGATTTGTTAAGAGCTGTGGATGCTAGAGTGTAAACAAACTAATTGTGGACGGACGCCGGACATTCATCGATCCTAAAAGCTCACCTAATGAATCAGGTGAGCTAAAAATGTTTAACTTATTTCTGTGTGCAAAAATCTGCAGAAATATCTTATTACTTTTCCAGTAAATATAAGTTCAAGTTATTTTTATTAACAGTGTTGATTTATGTACTATGAAATGTTGATTTTATGTTATTAAGCAAAACAGTAATTTTGGCCTAATTGTCTCCAGCTTTTTGTATGTGTAAGTTGTTTCACGGTGAATTGCTGCACTTAGTAGAACTAAACACAAAGAAAACTAGCTGCACAATCTGTGTATAGATACCATGTGCTACAGACTCAAATATGAAACACTCACAGGTTATTATTCAAAGTAATCTTCCTTCTTTTATGTTTTGATGCCATTGGCACAGTCATTTATATGAAACATTGCGATGATGCAGACTAATTACTATGTCATTAGCAGAATAAAAATACAATAAAGTGCTTCCACAAATCATTAATTGAAACACAATAATCTTGACTTTCAACAAGTACTTAAACAAAATAACAGAAAAAAACAGCAATGTAGATGTGCTAGTAGTGACAATATTTACATGCTCACATCCAAATATTTCAGTGCTAGCAGCGCTTTGATTATTATATTTTGACATGAATACGTTCAAAACATCGTGCAAGATAAATGGAGAAACATATTCTTTTGACGATAAACATATGTTTATAAAATGAGATTAAGTTGTTTATTATAATCGATCAAATTTTGTAATGAAACTTTAAAAGCTTTCTATGCAGAAAATGGTTATCATGAATCTTGAAACAATATTATCCTATCTTAAGATGGAGCCAAAAAAGAACAATAGTAATACTAAAATATAATAGTAATAATCCAAATAAATTGCTGCTATATTTGTAAAACAAATAAAAGATTTAATCAAATTTACAGAAGAATGCATTACTATAAGATATTAAAAGGTAATTTCGCTTTATCGCTGAGTGTTTGGCGCACAGTCAAATCGGCTCTTTCCCCCTGGAAAAATTCTAGATTTGATAAACATGGCGAATTGGCGAGGACGCTGTAAAGGATAAATCAGAATGATGTAATTTGAAAACAAGGATAAAATAAACGAACAATTGATATGAACAAAATGGTTGATTTTATGAGGTCGAAAATTGAAACAAGAATGTCATTCTCAGACTATGTGTAGGACCTTAAATCAATTGTATGTTTAAGAACAGGGCTAATTTTCCGTAAATGCCATTCGATGTTATCTTCACAAACATTAGGTTTGACATAAAGTCGACTTAACTAATTTGCTTATTTGTTTACTCGCTCCAAATTCTAGTATCCGGAAATAATGGTGGCCAGTAAATATTCAAATGGAAAATATTTCATTTGTGAGTATTCAAAGCTTTTCTTGTGCCCTTGATTGTATTACAACATTTCCTTAGAATCTTCATATTACAAAACGTTTTTCTACTATAACATTATTTAAACTATACAGTCATACAATACTGTGGTGTTATATGTACTAATCAACATCTAGTGTACGAGCAACATGGGTTTTGTTTCAACTTTCATGGTCTTATTTGTCCTCTGTTTGTGTATCTTCACGTGTATACATATATATAATGTCTCTTCTCAGACAACATGTTTAATCAGCTTTGATACTGTATGAACTTTATTGACATAGTTGCTAGTTCTCACCTTGAAAATGAAGACTGTTCCCATTTGGTTTGCCAAACCCAGTGACATATCAATCGATAGGGGCAGATTGAAAAGGTTGATTAACAGGTTGGTTGTAAAATGTATCGAATCATAACTAGAAATTTCACTAAAGGTGATGAATACCCCCCAGATGCCGCCTTGATACAGTTATTGTTACATTTTACAAAGGAAATTTTTCATCTTTTAAACACCTGCAAATTGTTGCTTAGACATATCCTGACCAATTTCTAAATATTCATTATATAAAAACTAACAAAGGCCCATAACTCATTAAAATTTACTTGGGCAAATCTGTTGTGAACATGCACAACTTGGCAAACTACTTATCACTTCGAAAAGTGTCTCACTGAATTCCTGCATGTAGTAGCTGAGAAATGGTTTTGACAAATTTACCTATTGTACAATAACAAAGGGCAGTAACTCCATGCAAGAGTAATCCAAACAAAACCTGGTTATTGCATGCACAACTAGGCTAACTACTTATCACTTGTGGGAAGTTTCATTGAATTCCTGTCAGTAGTAAATGAGTAAACGTCCGGACGAAATTTGCCTATTGTATATACAGAAAACGGACCGACCGACAAGCGTGAATCCAATATAGCCCCATATATTTCATATCTAGGGGTATAATAATTCCAGAAACTCACTTCAAACTCAGCAGTAACATATATGGGTCCCGTTTCGTGAATCTATCTTAGCAAAGATTCTATTGATTTGTAATGTTTCATGCTGTTGTACGGCCCACCGACAGCTTATGGTCATGTGGCGCATTAAAATTATTCTGTTGAAAACTTACGGCAAACTAAGGTATCGGGATCGGCTGTCTGGTTACACCAATTTTCATCAATTTATTGAAAGATCAAAACATAAAAATATATACTCAAATAAACTCATTGTTTGAAGTTCATTGAAAGTTATTTGAAACAAACATTACATATGGTTGGTCTTATATAAATCAATATCGCACCTACTTTACAATTCTTTGGACAACGATAATTGTACTCTGTTTATAGGAATATATTACAACAAATAGCCTTAAAATACCCATAAATGTAATGTATAATACAGGGAATCGTGCCTCAGATTTATCATAACGAACTTGACATTAACGAAACGACGCTTCATTAGATATACATTTCCGCAACAAAATACCGAAAACCTCTTGAAATAAGGCGGCAATCTTAATTCACCCAGATTTGACGTCTAGTAAGAGAATTAATAGCACATTATCGTCATTAACGAATTAATAGTATCATATCGTACCATTTGCAATGTCCAACACGTTATAGATTGTTAACGCTGATAAGGTAAAGTCGATAAAGGGGTACAGTTTTATCGCAATAAACAACAAAATAGGTTGGAATGTTTCGTTGCTGTACGATAAAGTATGATTATACAATCTTTGTAAATAACTTAAAATATTATTGTATGCTTTTTCTTGCGAACTAGGCCAGTTCCGGTGCTTTAAAAATGATTTATTGTATTACCGTTCCACAAACGCTTCCACACTTTAGCTTAAACTAGAACTATCACTAAAGGTGATGAATACCCCCAGATGCGGCCTTGACACAGTTATTGTTACATTTTACAGAGGGAAATATAATGCATTTCCATTTTTTTAATACCTGCAAATTGTTGCTTAGAAAATATCCTGCCAGTTTCTAAATATTCATTATATAACAAGAACAACTATAACAAAACGTTATAGTTAGACGAATTACAAGAAGCATTGGTTTAAGTTTTTTGTATGAAGTTTCTTTTTTCATAAAGGATATTGACCGTCTACTTTATTCATTCCTCCATTATGGAGAGTATAACATATTTACAAGTTATAGATAATACACATATTTTGACAATCATGAGTATTTAACAAATGAATACATTCATGTATATAGTTCACATGTACATGGTATTACCATACCATACATCAATGGAATAAAGTACACCCTAAATACTACCAAATCCACCATAGTCTGATATGATACAACCACTTTAACTTACATCTAATGATGTTTCCGATATTATGCCACGTTAACATCATAGAACGACGCTTACGTTTCATCAACAGAGCAGACCAACAGATTCATTAAAACATGACAGGTAACGCGACGGATAGCCAGTCCAACGATTGACCAATAAAAAATGACCGAAATCACCATTAGCCAATCAAATGGCCAGGATTAGCCAAACAAGTTATAGACAATACAGTAAGTACTCGCAAACAGCTATAATAAACAAATACTCGTAAGTATAATTCGTCTAGAAAAATAACAAAGGGTCATAACTCATTAAAATTTACTTGAACAAAACATATTGTGGACATGCACAACTTGGCAAACTACTTATCACTTCTAAGAAGTTTCAATGAATTCCTGCATGTAGTTGCTGTAGTTTACCTACTGTATAAAACAAAGGGCCATAACTCAGTGAAAATTAATCCAAACAAAACCTGGTTATTGCATGCACAACTTGGCTTACTTTTTATAACTTCTGTGAAGTTTCATTGAATTCCTATGAGTAGTTACTGAGATATTGTATATACTGTATAAAAAACAACAAAGGCTATAACTAATAAAATTTACCCAACCAAGACAAGCTTAATGCATGCACAACTAGGCTAACTACTTATTACTTCTGTGAAGTTTCATTGAAATCATGTGAGTAGTTGCTGAGAAATTGTCCGGACAAAATTTGCCTATTGTATATACTGTAAAAAAACAAAGGGCTATAACTCAGTAAAAATTAATCCAAACAAAAAATGCTTTAAGCATGCACAACTAGGCTTACTACTGATCACTTCTGTGAAGTTTCATTGAACTCCTGTAAGTAGTTGCTGAGAAATTCTCCGGACAAATTGTGTCTACAGACGCACGGACCGACCGACCGTCAATCGTGAATCCAATATAGCCCCATATATTTCAAATCTGGGGGTATAATAAACATAATATATTCGTCAAAAATGATCATATTATTTACATAAAAATAGAAACAATGGTAGTCAAATGGAATAAAACATGAATAAACCCATACAATCAGGTAGAAAACATGAATAAACCCATACAATCAGGTAGAAAACGTACATAAACCCATACAATCAGGTAGAAAACATAATAAACCCATACAATCAGGTAGAAAATTCATGAGATACGTGTGATATCAGCAAGAGATGCAAAAAGAGATTAGCAAAAACCGTTAGCAACAATAATTATTGTATTTAAATGCAAATTAATAAATCCAAATCTCTATGACAAAACCATATAATTGATGATAAATTTGTTCTATAGCTGTCATTAAGCAGTGAGTCAATGTATCACTTCTCGTGGCATATTGCTAAAATGGGCGTTACACAAACGTGAAACATGCTATATGGATATTTCACATTTTAGGACAGTCGTTGATTTTTATATACGTACATGTACTATAACGTTCGTGTTTTTCATTTAGGATATAATACTTGAATTGCAAACTGCATTCTGCAACCAATTGTATTTATAAACAATGGTTAAATTTAACGTCTTGGTTAAAGTTAAGGTTAGGCAAATAGGCTAACAAAAACTTAACCAGAAACAAGATGGCTGCCTTTATTGGACCAAACGATAGACGACCTCGACGACTGAAACAAGTAAACAGACACACTGAGGATCTTGAAGACTTTCTTAACAGTATTAGACAATAATTGGACCAAATCCAACCAGAAGTTGTAAATGGTCAAATTCCCAAAGTTTTGTGGAAGCATTTTACCAAACATTAACTCAGCATTTAACATCCTCAATATTAACCCAGTGTTTATACAATTGGATACTGGACGCTAAACTCATCATTATAAAATATTGTATTGACAAAAGCTATTGAAATTTTGTATGTAAGTACGTAAACAACATAGAATCGTATATAAATAACAAGAGGGCCATGATGGCCCTATATCGCTCACCAGGTAAAAAGACTCTTAGAACAATTATCATGAGCGGGACCAATTTTGCCCCTACAGCAAAAATTTAAACCAACTTGGTAGATGTCCACCGGACAATGCTACATACAAAATATGTAAGCTCTAGGCCTTGAGGTTTAGGACAAGAAGGTTTTCTTGTTTCCCTATATATGTCTATATAAATCATGTGAACCCCGGGGCGGGGCTAATTTTCAACCTGGGGGGCATACTTTTAACAGACTTGGTAGAGGTCCAATAGACAATGCTACATACCAAATATATTAGCTCTAGGTCTTGTGGTTTCGAACAAGAAATGTTTTTCAATTTTCCTAAAGAGATTGGAGTAAACCCCAGGGCAGTGCCAATTTTGACCCAAGGGCAATAATTTGAGCAAACTTGTTAGAGGTCAACTAGATAATGCTACATACAAAATATCTAGGCTATAGGCATTGTGATTTCGGCCAAGAAGATTTTTATTTTTTTCCTATATAAGCCTACATGAATCAAGTGACCCCTGGGGCGGGGCCAATTTTGACCCTAGGGCAATACTTTGAACAAATTTGGTCTACTAGACAATGCTTCTTACAAAATATCTTAGTTCTAAGCCTAGGGCTACACACTAAATATCTAAGCTCTAGGTCCTCTGATTTTGGAGAAAAATAATTTTGAAAATTAAAAAAAAATCCTTCTGGTTGGCATAGCAACCATAGTTCTAGATGGAATGATTTTCTTTGAACAACTTTTTAAGAGCTTCGAGCAGGGAACACACCTGTGAAGTTTGGTTGAAATTGACCAAGTGGTTTAGGAGAAGATGTTGTTTAAATAAATTGTTGATGACGGACGGACTGACGGACGCACTTACAATCAATGCTACGCGTATTGCCAATTTGCAACATAGCCATTGTATATTCCGATACTCTCTAGGTACTAAATACACGTGTATGCCATGCTGTTTCTTAGGTATCCTTCCCATGGATGAATGAAGGCAGAGTGATAGTTAATCTGTTAATCATAAAATCAATATTCAAAAATACCATATAATTATTTGAAGCATGAGCCATAAAACAATGTATGGTATCTAGTCATACTCAAATCTAACAACATTAACAGAACACAGATTCACACTTGTATACTCTGATAGGAACCTAGGTAGATAGCTTTTAATCTATATAGATCTATTTCAAAATATTATTTCTAATTAGTACTTTTTGTAATATTTATTAATGCATTCATTGACTATACAGAATGGATTGTTATGAATGGTTGAACGCTTAATATCTTAATTGATATAAATTTACTATACATGCCCAGCATACCTGTCATTTTATAAAAGTTTTAATTCCTAATGTGAGTTAGTGCACTTCCTGTACTTTGAAAACCAATTCTTCTTCATCTTTTTGATACTGTAGTTGTGAAAAAAACGGCTGGTCCGGAGCTAAAACAGAAGACAAAATGGAAATAGAGTAATTTTACACAAAGACCATGTAACAATTAACATAAGGCTATAATTAATTTATAAGTACAAACTGGTAATGATGCTGTCTGGGTAAAGACTAGTTTAACATGTTTTTTCACCGGTTAGGTGGGACTTAGTATTTGTTGTTTGTCATATAAAGCAGGCGTTTTAAAAGATAAAAGAGACACCTGTCTTAATAAAACACACGAAGCACTTTGCAATAATAACGTTATGATACATACATATTATCAGGAATCAATGCAACAACATTCCATGCATGCTGGAATATTTTCAATTGTAACATCCGTAAAATTTACTGACGATGCTTGAACCGAAAAACTAATACGGAGGACTCAATGTATAATTTCAAAGACGAATTCATTAAAAATGAATTACCATCGTCATGATATGAAGATACAGATTAATCTTTTAATGAACAATGACAATAAATACAATGTAATAGTAGCCAAAAATATTCAAACATGACCAATTAAATTCATTTAAAGCTCACAAAATGGAAGGAACAATACAAACTTGTGGTGAAAATTATTCAAACATGTCTATCTGATTAAATTGTACCGGCAACCTCTTGATCAGTAAATTAAGAACTTCACCAACCGCACTGTTGAGTTATTACGAAGGTTATGTGGTATCACGCGCGTTAAAATATCACATAACCTTCTAAACGTGTTCCAGAATGCCGCGGATAACCGTCAGTTATGTTTAGTTATTAACTTAATTATCAAACAGTCATGATGCTTGAATAATTTTCGTTTCCTGCTGATTAGAGGAACCAGTGAACACGCTGTCTCGGTTTTTTTAATCTTATATGAATGCAAGGCATCATAACCCAATACATGAAAATGAATATATATGCTGCATGTTGGTTATTTGGACTGGTGACCGTTCTAACCAATGACTTAACGAGAAATGAAAAAGTAAGTTTCTTACCCAAATTTACATTATTCATGATATAGTTAGAATAATTTATTTAAGCAATATTTATAGTTAACAAAATGATGTCTGGAATTATTACGCATTGATTCGCAAAATAAAAATCTCGGAATCATTTCCAAGACGACATCATTATTGCAAGAGAACCTTAATGTACCATATGATACTGTAATGTTGAATTTAATTGTAATACATGTTTTATCAAAACTGAATACTTATGAAAGGCTCGTAACTGGTTAAGTGATAGTAATAAGTATGAAACAAGATGTGTTTATACCCGCCCCCCCCCCCCGGGTGCCCTTTAACTTGAAAATGCACAGGTCCTGTAGAGATTGTCATGGTGGACCAAGATATGAAGTTTGATGATTGTAGGTGGTAGCCTTTTGATTTAATAAGCGAGGTAAAAGTCCCATAAGCATACACATTTATCGGTCCTAGTAGTTTCTGTTTGTTCTATAACAGGGGAATCCGGTGTGTTTTCCTCCCGTGCATACTTTATAGCAAGAACAAGAACAACTATAACAAAACGTTATAGTTAGACGAATTAAAAGAAGCATTGGTTCAAGTTTTTTGTATGAAGTTGCTTTTTTCTTGAAGGATATTGACCGTCTACTTTATTCATTCCTCCATTATGGAGAGTATAACATATTTACAAGTTATAGATAATACACATATTTGACAATCATGAGTATTTGACAAATGAATACATTCATGTATATAGTTCACATGTACATGGTATTACCATACCATACATCAATGGAATAAAGTACACCCTAAATATTACCAAATCCACCATAGTCTGATATGATACAACCACTTTAACTTACATCTAATGATGTTTCCGATATTATGCCACGAGAACATCATAGAACGACGCTTACGTTTCAACAACAGAGCAGACGAACAGATTCAGTCAAACATGACAGGTAACGCGACGAATAGCCAGTCCAATGATTGACTAATCAAAAATGACCGAAATCACCATTAGCCAATCAAATGGCCAGGATTAGCCAAAATAGTAATATACACTACAGTAAGTACTCGCAAACATCTATAATAAACAAATACTCGTAGGTATAATTCGTCTAGAAAAATGTTTACAAAACCACTATCGTATTTTGTTTGAAAAAAATACTATTTATAGAACAGCTGTGTTTTCCCGCAGTCATATCATGCACACGGCATTAAGTGACGTCACGCGCTCTATATATTTTAAGTTTACAAAAGCAAAATTCTGAGCGAACTGAGTGGTTTTAGAAGAAAAATGGCTTGTTTCGTCGGTAATAATTATCTTTGGATAATATCAGCAAATTTGTTTGCATATATTTTTTATAGCAAAAAGCTCATGGGGCTTTAAAGTTTGGTACAGACAAACAAAGGACCGTAAATCTGCTAAAAATGATCGAATCACAAATCCCTGACAATATGTCCTGGGGAACCTGGTGACAATAGTTCTATCAAAGTTTGGTAAAAATCCCTTGAGAAATACAGAAGTAGTTGCAAACAAAGAGTATTTCAGTATATATTACATAATGCACAAAATAAACAAAGGGCCATAATTCCGTCAAAATTAAACGAATCATAAAACCTTTACAACATGCATTGGGTATCTTGATAACAATAGTTCCATGAAAGTTTATCAAAATCCCTTGAGAAAACAAGGAAACACAAGAGTACTTCGCTGTTACGATCACACTTAATAAACAAAGGACAATAATTCCGTCAAAAATGGGGGTTCTTGGTAACAACAAGTCTGTGAAAGTTTCGTCAAAATCCCATGAAATATGTAGGAGTAGTATCCTAAAAGAAATGAAGGATTTTTTAAACACAATGACCGCATGACCTTGACATTCTGACCTGAAAATACTCGGGTCCTTTAGAGGTTGTCATGAGGAACCTACATATGAAGTTTGCTGAATGTAGGTGCAAGCGTTTTGATTTTATTGGCAAGGTTAAAGTTTGGTACAAACAGACAGACAAACAGAGAGGCTATAAACAATATGCCTCCGCATCTACCCGATCTATCGATGCGGGAGCATAAACAATACATCAAGATACTAACGCAATAAATATTCGGGTACATATATCTGATGTCTATCGTACAAACAACAATCGTTCCTTTCATTTTATTTACCAAGCAACACTAATTTAAACACACGTATATAACATATGGATTCCGATGACGAATATTGTTGGAAAATAACTTGCGGAATGTGTAATCGTGCGTCTTGTTCCGTATTTTCATCTTTCTTCGACGCATTTTTGCAAACACTTCTAGAGTGAACACTATTCCTGATGAGAGTTTTACGATACAACGTAACTAGATAAGAGTAGCGGAATTCAGTCTTTATGTTGACTAAGATATAAAACGCACAGTTTCAGGAGACACATACTTGCTGTTAATGCTCTTTTGAGACACTCATTAGAGACAATAAACTGTATGAGTTAACAAAAATCCCTTTTATAGCTACAGCTTGAGAAGGCAAATAGTGCGAAGCTGCTTTTATGAAGCACATTTTCTAAAACAAATAAAGACTAGTTTACAAATGCGAAGAAAGCTTTTGGTACTTTTTACATTTGTCCTTCGTCTGGCAGAAACATTTTAAGAGAACTATAACTAATGTCCATGATTTGCTAAGTGTAATTAAAGATATCTAATTGAATATATTTGAGATTTACTGTGTAACATAAAATGTCATAACATCTCGGCTTTTTGCGCGTGTCTGGCTATTATTTATACAGATTTCAGTTTATATCGAATTGACAACGTTCAGAGACTGCAGCGGAGCAGCCTCTGTTAATTCATTAACAATTTCGGATATAACTGGAAAATGTTCATCTATTATTTGTAGAATCTTGAAATAATCGATTCAAAACGAAATGAAATAATTATCAGACAAAAAGGCATTTATAACATATAAAGATAGGCAATACATTTATCAGTACAGCCATATCACAATTTACATATCACCCAAACCTGCGACTCATTCCTGATATAAATTCAACCAGTTTACTAGACTAAGTATTTAATATTCTTTTATTAAACAAACCATCTAAATATTAATTAACAAATGATGAAGTTTCTATAATTACACCAACAATAATAACTGCTGAGTGTTTGTTTATTTGGGTTTAAAGCCGTTTTTCAACATTGTTTTTCAGTAATATACGACGGCTGTTTTCCTTGACACCATTCTAACCATTACTAACTGACTCTCCCACTAGGAACAGGCAATATCACCACATGTGGAGGGAAATAAGATTTTTTCATAAAATTTCATGACCCTGACTCGGTTACATAAACCAGCGCATTAACCAACGGACCACGGCCGTGTCGTGACTGACTGTACATAATTATACCCCCAGATATGAAATATATGGGGGCTATATTGGATTCACGCTTGACGGTCGGCCGGTCGGTCGGTCGGTCGGTCGGTCCGTGCGTCTGTAGACACAATTTGTCCGGAGAATTTCTCAGCAACTACTTACAGGATTTCAATCAAACTTCACAGAAGTGATCAGTAGTAAGCCTAGTTGTGCTAGCTTAAAGCATTTTTCGTTCGGATTAATTTTCACTGAGTTATGCCCCTTTGTTGTTTTTATTCAGTATATACAATAGGCAAATGTTGTCCGGACAATTTCTCAGCAATTACTCACAGGATCTCAATGAAACTTCACAGAAGTGATCAGTAGTAAGCCTAGTTGTGCATGCTTAAAGCAATTTTCGTTCGGATTAATTATCACTGAGTTATAGCCCTTTGTTGTTTTATACAGTATATACAATAGGCAAATTTTGTCCGGACAATTTCTCAGCAACTACTCACAGGATCTCAATGAAACTTCACAGAAGTGATCAGTAGTAAGCCTAGTTGTGCATGCTTAAAGCAATTTTCGTTCGGATTAATTATCACTGAGTTATAGCCCTTTGTTGTTTTTATTCAGTATATACAATAGGCAAATGTTGTCCGGACAATTTCTCAGCAATTACTCACAGGATCTCAATGAAACTTCACAGAAGTGATCAGTAGTAAGCCTAGTTGTGCATGCTTAAAGCAATTTTCGTTCGGATTAATTATCACTGAGTTATAGCCCTTTGTTGTTTTATACAGTATATACAATAGGCAAATTTTGTCCGGACAATTTCTCAGCAACTACTCACAGGATCTCAATGAAACTTCACAGAAGTGATCAGTAGTAAGCCTAGTTGTGCATGCTTAAAGCATTATTTGTTCGGATTAATTTTCACTGAGTTATAGCCCTTTGTTGTTTTTATACAGTATATACAATAGGCAAATTTTGTCCGGACAATTTCTCAGCAACTACTCACAGGATTTCAACGAAACTTCACAGAAGTAATAAGTAGTTAGCCTAGTTGTGCATGCTTAAATCATTTTTCATTTGGATTGATTTTCACTGAGTTATAGCCCTTAGTTTTTTTTCTACAGTATATACAATAGGCAAATTTTGTCCTGACTATTTCTCATTGACTACTGTCAGGAATTCAATAAAACTTCTCAGAGGTGATGAGTAGTGAGCCTAGTTGTGCATGCATTAAGCTTGTCTTGGTTGGTTAAAAGGTTCACTGAGTTATGGCCCTTTGTTTTTTTTTATACAGTGTATAATTATACAATATCTCAGTAACTACTCATAGGAATTCAATGAAACTTCACAGAAGTTATAAAAAGTAAGCCAAGTTGTGCATGCAATAACCAGGTTTTGTTTGGATTAATTTTCACTGAGTTATGGCCCTTTGTTTTATACCATTAGGTAAATTTTGTCCGTACCATTTCTCAGCAACTACATGCAGGAATTCAGTGAAACTTCTTAGAAGTGATAAGTAGTTTGCCAAGTTGTGCATGTCCACAATAGGTTTTGTCCAAGTAAATTTTAATGAGTTATGGCCCTTTTTTTTATATAATGTATATTTAGAAACTGGTCAGGATATATCTAAGCAACAATTTGCAGGTATTAAAAAAATGAAAATGCATTATATTTCCCTCTGTAAAATGTAACAATAACTGTGTCAAGGCCTCAGCTGGGGGTATTCATCACCTTAAGTGATAGTTCTAGTTATGCATGTTTACAGCGCCTCCGTAAAACGGCTACATCAACTATCTACTCCATAAACACCGAGTAAACATTTAAGTAGTCAATATACATATCACGCTTTCCAGGAAATATTTGAAGTGTTTGTCTTTAGAACGTAAAAGATTATATGTTTTGCATATTGAAACTGTGGGCTTTTCATCACAAAAATACTTTAAATGTCTTGAAAAGGCAATCGTAACATGCCATAACACTAATTATACAATATAAAGAAAACATATTTTATTTTCCATTTAGAAAACAGTACACATTCATTATTATCTTATAAAGTTATTCATTTTATATAGCAAAGCGTCGCATAATTTTATGTATGAAAATGATAACAAATACTTCGAATTATTACCAATGGTAGGATACTACGCCATCGCGCACCTGCTGAAAGGGTCCTCCCAGGACCAAAAAAGGTAAAATGTCTTCACTTTTTTAGCTCACCTAGCTTTTAGGATCGTTGAATGTCCGGCGTCCGTCGTCTGTCCACAATTAGTTTGTTTACACCCTAACACCGCAGGTCTTAACGAATCGTGATTAAACTTGCTCACAATGTATATGGCCACAATGTCTCGGCTAACTTCGATTATGGGCCAAATCGGACAATAACTTTTAGAGTTATGGGCCCTTGAATTACAAAATTTGCTACATTTAGCTTGTTTACACTCTAGCGCCTTCATTTATTCACCAATCCTAATAATATTTTCAGTAAATGTGTATAACCAAAAGATTTTGTACAAGTTCAATTATTGGCAAAATCGGATCAGAACTTCAAGAGTTATGTGCCCTTGACTTAGAAATTTTGCTATATTTGAGTTTGTTTACACTCTATTCACCGATCCTAATCATATTTACAATGAATGTGTATGACCTTATGGATTTGGACAAGTTCAGTTATGGGTGGATTCGGACCACAACTTCAAGAGATATGGGCCCTTGGATTAGAAAATTTGCTACGTTTTAGCTTACAAGTTTAACAGAATTATACCTTCATTGTTGGTTTTGATCTCAAAATCTACGTAAAAATAAGTTTTACGAGATGGAAACTATATTACCTGGTCATTAATTATTGGGCTTTGTTCTCAGGTGAGCGATAAAGGGCCAATGTGGCTCTCTTGTTTAATAAATCAAATTTGTGCGTCAAGCAACTACATGGTTCAAATTCATAATGGTGCAGTCAAATTTCTTGTCGATAAGCCCGTTTGAGCTCGAAAGATGTTTCAGATATTTTTATTTTTTCAGAGGTCCATCATGCAATCTGCCACAAAACTGATACATCATTGGTGTTTTTTACTTAAGCGATCGGGAGTGTATCTGCGTCTTTCGTATAGGATTTAAATCAAAATGCACACATATTTTTTGTCTTTTTGTTGGTGTTTTGGCATATTTTAATTGAACTATTGAAACGGTCCATCATGGAACGTGTAAATGAAAATGTTCATCCTGGACCCATTTCAGCAAATCCCATCAGATTTGTCAAAACTACGTTATCTGAAGGTATAATCATTGGAAATAATGTATGTTCATAAGTCACACTCTGTCACTTACAAATATAATACAGCAGTGACTTAGACATTAAAAGTATATCTTTCATTGCTGATATTGTCTTATTTATGAAATGTTATACAAGAACTAACTAATTAAATAACTCAATGATATTTGTTTCAGAAAATGACTCTTCGCTCCCGTACGAGTATTGTACGGAATCTGGATAGGAGCACAGCTTTCTCGCCCGCGGCTTTTTATTCACCCAAGAAAAAACAACGTAAAATTTCATGTTATAATCTCGCGTTGTTTTTCTGGTCAATTTACAATGTATTTACAGTGATTGCTATTTCGTCTTATAAAGCCTAAAATGACGCGAGTTTCAAATTGGTGCATCCTCTTTGCGATAAATCAAAATCAGTGTAGTGAAGGCACTGCTGTTGCTCGGAACTACAAAGCAGTCAAAAGTTGAATTTCTATGTAGGGTGAGGTATTGGGTTGAGATCTTTCATAGTCTTCACTCGCTCGGCGCGTATGAATTTTGATGCAGACCAAAGTACTACACTTTTCTACATTCAGTATGCAATTCTTAAAGCGATGACTAGTATCACACCATTCGGTCAAACGAAAGTTTAGAATTATATGGCACAGGAATGTATATACCGGTTCGATTGGACTCTATAAGAAGAGAATACAGCGGTTAGAAGAGCTTAAAAGAACGCAATCGCAGCCGTGGTTGTAATAAATCAAAATGGCTACCTGTAGTATTTCATCGTTGATAGTAAATTTTTTATTTATTCCACCTCTTCTTATCATCGGTTGGAAAAGACAGTAGAGCTTCTAAACAATCGAACATTTCAGATGAGCTCTGCCTCTTCCAGCAGCTCTTCTGACTGACAAATGGGTCCGGCCTATTGTCAGTGTTTGCCATTCAATCGGAGTTCTGTTTTATTAGACTATTGAATTAATTATTGAATTTGTCCAAGTCTTTTGCGGATTCATTGTTTATTAAAACAAATGACGGTATGTTCACTATGTACTAATCATTGTATAATTATTTACAATATTGCATACAAACGAGGCTTATGATAAACTATCATTAATCTATTCTCCTTGTTTATTCATGAAGCAATCAAATTGTCATTTGCATCCAAAGAAGAGGCAACACAAGATGTCAATCCCACATCTCAAAAGTTACAAGACGTAGTCATTTAACAATTATTTTCTATCTATCTCGTCGTCAGCTGCTTTTAAGAATTAAAACGAACGTCAGAGAAGCAAATATTTCGGTTGTAACTTTATCATTACCCAGATTGCATTTTAACACAAACAACAATGTGTCGTACTAATATTTTCAATGGCTAAATCCAAGTAAACTTTCCGCAGATTCGATTAGATAAATGTCTGTAAAATGTATTAAACATGTACAATTACAAACTGAAGCTATTAATATCATGAAGAAGTTTGATTCAGTGCTATCATACTGTTACTACCATTGTTAAAAGACAGAAAGTGTACACATGATGGAAGAATAAGAACGTAAGGGATCTGTTAATCGAGAAATAAACTCCTATTTGCATATTTCCAAAGTTTTATAGGGAACAATGTTGCGACTCTCAATTTTCCAACACTTGAACGTAATTGAATCCCATATTCCGTTTAAAACACTAAGGTGAGAGATGTGAAAATTGATTTCGAGCACACTGATTAGAAATGCGCATGCAGATGATTAGAAACCGCCACGTCTCGACGAAAATGGAATTTTCTATCACAACACGAATAGCATGCACTCTTCTTTTCACTTTTCATTTGTATTCATTAGTCGGACATAATAGTTTTCGATGAGGTACAATACTGTCAAGCATGTTCTTCTTGCGTGTAAACAACACACAACCTTGTTAAACTGATTTGATGGTGTGAATCATGGCTGTAATCAATCACCGGCATTACATTCTAATGATTAAGTATGTGAAGTAATCATCATCGTACGTGGTATATCAGATGGCGGCATCAAATTTCGATGTACTCAGACGACATAATTCTTGGTAATGATGACACCAGTACAATTCTGTCATAGCATATTTTGGTAAGCGTAGTCACAGTTACTTAACGAAGTGTATACCAATAATTATTTGGAAATAGCATGTCAATAATTCAAATTGCTTTTACTTTATCATACATTACGTAAAGGCAGTTTCAAATTAATCTTCAATTGTAAAGGTGACTTATAGATCTATTGGACTTAGTGTTCATTTATTCATGAATTGTATGTGTGTATCCATGTATATATACATGTAAATATACATTTGTATATACAAATGTAAGTTTAATAAACAATTCACTTACTTACTAACTTCCAATTTATATTCCTCTACCATGAAAGATAGGTCGCAGTGCAATATTTTGGACAAAATACACGCACGTAAGTTTCGTCTTGTTACAACTTGTACCTGGTAGATTGGGGCCTCGACCAATCAACTTAGATTGTTAGCTAAGTCAAGATAGAAAACAATTCTTGTATATTCAATCATGAGTTCTATTCCAATTCGAAATATTTAATATGAAATAACCTGTACAATGAAATGTACATTCGTTGGTGGACCATTAAACATTTTGTAAAATACATACCAGAAATAAACAATTCACTGTCCTTACACAAATGAATATGAAAAATACTTGAATTTTTTAAAGTATCCATAAGAACGCAGTGTGGACGGTTAGAATATCAACAAAATGAAATTGATTAAGGTAAGAACCTTGTTATATAATATTAGATACCTACGGGGGTTTGTTGTAATCCTAGTATGAAGGGTTTAAAAAGCTTGTAAATGTGTTCAATTTCTGGATAAGCGTTTAAAGTCCAGTGAAATATGTCAGCAAGAAATGGTAATAGAGCATTTCACTTGACGAAATAACGCAAACACTTCTGCTATTTCTTGCACGCAAATTAATATTTACATTCTACTATCGAATAAACAGACTTTCCATCATCCGATATTGACATAAACTTGGTGGATATTGTCTAAAGAAACATTACAGTCAAAAGATATTTACCCATCAAGTTTATAGATAAAAGGTGAATTGGGTGACATACAATTAACAATGGCATACATAAAGGGTTGATCATCAAACAGTCCTATCGTAATTTTGATATAATAATAAGGGTCTTCAACTGCATTAATACTTCAAATCAATATTGATATACTTGTAATATTTAAGCAATAATAGTTAAATCCTATTTCATTGCAATTTCCATTTTCTTAAAATTACAAAATAACAGCAGTGGAATTTAAGAAAATTCAAAACACAACAAGGCGATTAATATGGATGCGCATCAGCATTCATTTGAATTTAACGAACTAATATTGATGAAAAACAACACAATGACTCAACACCAAAAACATCTTCTCATGAATGATTCCAAAAGATGAAAAAAGCTAAAATTTCATTGTGAATACTTCGATCATACCTTGGTGACGGCAGTAAAAGTTGATCACACCTTGGTGACGGAAGTAAAAGTTGATCATACCTTGGTGACGGCAGTAAAAGTTGATTATACCTTGGTGACTGCAGTAAAAGTTGATTATACCTTGGTGACGGCAGTAAAAGTTGATTATACCTTGGTGACGGCAGTAAAAGTTGATCATACCTTGGTGACGGCAGTAAAAGTTGATTATACCTTGGTGACGGCAGTAAAAGTTAATCATACCTTGGTGACGGCAGTAAAAGTTGATTATACCTTGGTGACGGCAGTAAAAGTTGATCATACCTTGGTGACGGCAGTAAAAGTTGATTATACCTTGGTGACGGCAGAAAAAGTTGATCATACCTTGGTGACTGCAGTAAAAGTTGATCATACCTTGGTGACGGCCGTAAAAGTTGATTATACCTTGGTGACTGCAGTTAAAGTTGATCATACCTTGGTGACTGCAGTAAAAGTTGATCATACCTTGGTGACGGCCGTAAAAGTTGATTATACCTTGGTGACTGCAGTAAAAGTTAATCATACCTTGGTGACTGCAGTAAAAGTTGATTATACCTTGGTGACGGCAATAAAAGTTGATTATACCTTGGTGACTGCAGTAAATGTTGATTATACCTTGGTGACGGCAGTAAAAGTTGATTATACCTTGGTGACGGCAGTTAAAGTTAATCATACCTTGGTGACGGCAGTAAAAGTTGATTATACCTTGGTGACGGCAGTAAAAGTTGATCATACCTTGGTGACTGCAGTAAAAGTTGATTATACCTTGGTGACTGCAGTAAAAGTTGATCATACCTTGGTGACTGCAGTAAAAGTTGATTATACCTTGGTGACGGCCGTAAAAGTTGATCATACCTTGGTGACGGCAGTAAAAGTTAATCATACCTTGGTGACGGCAATAAAAGTTGATTATACCTTGGTGACGGCAGTAAAAGTTGATTATACCTTGGTGACGGCAGAAAAAGTTGATCATACCTTGGTGACTGCAGTAAAAGTTAATCATACCTTGGTGACGGCCGTAAAAGTTGATGATACCTTGGTGACTGCAGTAAAAGTTGATCATACCTTGGTGACTGCAGTAAAAGTTGATTATACATTGGTGACCGCAATAAAAGTTTATTATTCCTTGGTGACTGCAATAAAAGTTGATTATACCTTGATGACTGCAATAAAAGTTGATTATACCTAGGTGACGGCAGTAAAAGTTGATCATACCTTGGTGACTGCAATAAAAGTTGATTATACCTTGGTGACTGCAATAAAAGTTGATTATACCTTGGTGACGGCAATAAAAGTTGATTATACCTTGGTGACGACAATAAAAGTGGATTATACCTTGGTGACGGCAATAAAAGTTGATCATACCTTGGTGACGGCAATAAAAGTTGATCATACCTTGGTGACTGCAATAAAAGTTGATTATACATTGGTGACGGCAGTAAAAGTTGATTATACCTTGGTGACTGCAGTAAAAGTTGATTATACCTTGGTGACTGCAGTAAAAGTTGATCATACCTTGGTGACGGCAGTAAAAGTTGATTATACCTTGGTGACGGCAGTAAAAGTTGATTATACCTTGGTGACGGCAGTAAAAGTTGATTATACCTTGGTGACGGCAGTAAAAGTTGATTATACCTTGGTGACTGCAGTAAAAGTTGATCACACCTTGGTGACTGCAGTAAAAGTTGATTATACCTTGGTGACGACAATAAAAGTTGATCATACCTTGGTGACTGCAGTAAAAGTTGATCATACCTTGGTGACGGCAATAAAAGTTGATTATACCTTGGTGACTGCAGTAAAAGTTGATCATACCTTGGTGACTGCAGTAAAAGTTGATCATACCTTGGTAACGGCAGTAAAAGTTGATTATACCTTGGTGACTGCAGTAAAAGTTGATCATACCTTGGTGACGGCCGTAAAAGTTGATTATACCTTGGTGACTGCAGTAAAAGTTGATTATACCTTGGTGACTGCAGTAAAAGTTGATTATACCTTGGTGACGGCAATAAAAGTTGATCATACCTTGGTGACGGCAGTAAAAGTTAATCATACCTTGGTGACTGCAGTAAAAGTTGATCATACCTTGGTGACGGCACTAAAAGTTGATTATACCTTGGTTACGGCAATAAAAGTTGATCATACCTTGGTGACAGCAGTAAAAGTTAACCATACCTTGGTGACGGCAGTAAAAGTTGATTATACCTTGGTGACGGCAGTAAAAGTTGATTATACCTTGGTGACGGCAGTAAAAGTTGATTATAAATAACTCATTAGGCCAAGTTTGGTAGTCTTTCTAGACAATTTACAAGAAAACATTAGCATCGATTTTAAATAGTTGTACTCAGTTGGAAACCATATTCTTCCTGTTAAAATGAGACGCCCCTTCTCGACACACCAGGGCAAAACACAAATACTACTTAGTCTAGTTTAATAAACTGCACATTTACTTTCACACAATCCGCTTCACATGAACTTAAATTTGTTGTCGATGTAAGCCAAATCACAAATGTTATGTCCGAGGGTGCTGCAAGATTTCTTCGCGTCATTCAAATGTAAAGTAGATTTATCTGCGTCTGCATGGAGAGATGTTTGGAGACAATATTTATTCATTTAAAATTATACAACGAAAATTTGAGTACGTTTTCCAGATTGTAAGTTGTTTAAATATGTATTAATTCACTGCACAAAAAGCTGTTTAATCTTGCAGTCTAAAGCATGTCCTTTTCGAGGTAACGATAATTGTCGTAGCCTGGATTTGCATTATGATACGGGCTCTGTTAGAAAGGGAATTGCCTTTCATTTAATGATTTTCCCCAAAAAAATCTCATTGACAAAGCACTCTTATAGTCAGCGATCCATTCCGTTCGAATTTATCGAATCATAAAACCTTTACAACATGCATTGGGTATCTCGATAACAATAGTTCCATGAATGTTTTATCAAAATCCCTAGAGAAAACAAGGAAACAAGAGTATTTCGCTATTACAATCACACAAAAAGGGCCATAATTCCGTCAAAAATGATCGAATCACGAAACCCGGAATATATGTGTGGTGGTTCTCGGTAAACACAATGACCCTGTGACCTTCGACCTACTGACCTGAAAATGCACAGGTTCTGTAGAGGTTGTCATGAGGAACCTACATATGAAGTTTGATGGATGTAGATGCAGGCATTTTGATTTTATAGGCAAGGTTAAAGTTTGGTACAAATAGACAGACAAACAGAGAGGCCAAAAACAATATACACCGTATCGATAGATCGGGGGTATATTGTTTTTGGCCTCTCTGTTTGCATAAAAAGATTATCATATCAAGAGGGCCAAGATGGCCCAAGGTAGCTCACCTGAGAACAAAGACACTACAATTGATGACCAGGTAATATAGATTTCATCTCGTTTAACCCGTTTTACATACATTTTGATCAAAACTAACAATGAAGGTGCTATAATACCATTAAACAAGCTTAAAACATAGCAAATTTCTACTCCATGCGCCCATAACTCTGGAAGTTGGGATCCGATTTCATCAATACCTCAACTTGTCCAAGACCTTGGGGTCATACTAATTCATTGTGAATATGATAAGGATTGGTGAATAAATGAAGACGCTAGAGTGTAAACAAGCTAAAATAAAGCAAATTTTCAAAGTCAAGGGCCCATAACGCTTCAAGTCCTGGTCCGATTTTGCCCATAATCGAACTTCTTCAAGATATTTTGGTTACACATTTAATGAAAAGTTGATTGGGATTAGTGAATAAATGAAAGCGCTAGAGTGTAAACAAACTCAAATATAGCAAATTTTCAAAGTCAAGGACCCATAACGCTTCAAGTTCTTGTCCAATTCCGCCCATAATCAAACTTGTTCAAGATATTTTAGTCATACACATTTGTTATGCCCTAAAAAGTTGTGAATTTTTCTTGTACTAGATGTTAATTTAATATTTTGCAATTGATGAGTTGTTTTTAAGTTCGGGGTGATATTTTATATATTTCAGTAAATTTTTGGGTTAATCAAATTAAAAGCGGAGTTACTCTAATCAATCCGTCTGTGTTGTTATAAACATAAGCTATGTCTTAACTATGATTACTTGTCTGATAGCTTGATAGCTTGTCGCATAATTTTAAAAGATAGTTGCTAAACTGCAAATTGCTATAAAAGCAAGTGGCAGGGTATTACGATAAAAGCGACAAAGTTGAACAATGGACATTTTTAACACCTGTTAGGGTCTCAGCTCCCAGAGGTCTTTGCGATCGGATTAACCCCTACAAATTTTATTGGTCAATCTATCATAAGCATTTTGTAACAGTGTTTTTCATTGGGTACCTACTATTTCGGTCTTTTGATGAAGGTTGTGTCCTTCCTCCAAGAAGTCACTCTTGATTCAGACTTCTATGTTTTAACATCTGTTTTAAATAAATTTGAGGAAAGGACACACTTCTTGATTATTTTTAGGTAAGAAACTTTGCTATACTTTGTTAAATGTTTTACCAGTATTTTACTTTGAAATTGAATATGTTTATTAATTTGTAAGATTCTTATTGAAAAACTGAATATTGAAAATTGTATATTTTTGTATAAAAATTGATATACATGTATATAGTTGTGTGCATAGCGTTTAGGTTCTATTGATGAATAGTATCTTGTTTCTGTAACTTCTTTATCAAACAGTATGGAATTGTATTTGAATTGATTGGATTTGAGAAATTTATTAAGAGACCTGTTTCACATAGCGCGCAATATGCTTTTCGGTAATTCTTTCGGTTTCATTATTCACTTTAGAGTAATTTTATATCTTAGCGTTATGAGAACTAGGAAATGAAAGCTAAACTAAAGCAAAAATTATTTCAATCAATGTTTTTGTCTTATATTCTGTATTCCATGCTGTTTGACATGATGACATGTATGTATACTTATTACTGATAGACTTTTGTAATGAATTAAACAAAAACTTAATGTTTAATTTAATACATATTCATTTTAATGGTTAGTTTATTGTTGGTTATTTTAACGTCATATCTTTAAGCTTTTAAATTACGGATACTTGAATATGAAATACCTATTATGTGTAATATGTTCATGAATACTTGTTTGTATTCATGAATACTTGTTCATATTCACGAATACTTGGTATAATATATATTATAACACTCTTGATTCAGACTTCTATGTTTTAACATCTGTTTTAAATAAATTTGAGGAAAGGACACACTTCTTGATTATTTTTAGATCTTGGAAGACAGTCATCATCCGTCGGGTGCACAGTACAACACCCGTACAAACAGCGTAACACATTTACTGAAAATATTATTAGGATCAGTGAAAAAATGAAGGCGCTTGAGTGTAAACAAACTCAAATATAGCAGATTTTCTAAGTCAAGGGCCCATAACTCTTGAAGTTCTCGTCCGATTCCGCCCATAATCGAACTTGTCCAGGATATTTTGGTCATACACATTTAGTTAAGATATTATTTGGACTTGCAAAGAAATGAAGTCGCTAAAGTGTAAACAAGCTAAATATAGCAAATTTTCTAGGGCCCATAACTCTTGAGGTTTTTGTCCGATTTTGCCAATACATATACATTGTGACAAAGTTTGATTGAGATTAATTAAGAGCTGTGGATGCTAGAGTGTAAACAAACTAATTGTGGACGTACGACGGATGCCGAACATTCATCGATCCTATAAACTCACCTGATTGAATCAGGCGAGCTTAAAACATTAAAGTCCCATAATCATATAAATGTATCGGTCCTAATAGTTTCTGTTTGTTCTATAACAGAGGAATCCGGTGTTTTCCTCTCGTGCATACTTTATAGCAAGAAAAAATGTTTCCGAAAACAACAATCTTATTTTTTTCAATATTATTGAAATAAATACTATTTATAGAACAGCTGTGTTTTCCCGCAGTCATGCTATGCACACGTAGTAAAGTGACGTCACGCGCCCTACATATTTCAAGTTTACAAAAGCAAAAATCACAGTGAAATGAGTGTTTTCAGACGAAAAAGGGCTTGTTTCGTCGGTAATAATTATCTTGGCATGGTATCAGCAATTAATAGTTTTTGCGTATATTTTTCTACAGCAAAACGCTAATGGGGCTTTAAGTGCTGATTATTGACAATGAGATAATAATATTCTGATTGTCTAAATGTTTAATCCTATCGAAACTGTTATGATGCTTCGGTGGCCAACCACTGCATACATAGGCCATATGATGTTTTCATTAAAAGTTCAATGACTTTAAAAACATTTTATTGCCCCCATTAAGTCTTGTAAGAGCAGTATGTACACAAAAGGGAATTAAATAATTAAAGTCGCATTAGCATTATGCAATAAAGAAATATGTAAAAAAACAAGCAATCCCTAATAGTATCCCAAGATAATAATTACCGACGAAACGAGCCTTTTTATCTTCTAAATACATTCATTTCGTGTGCATAACATGACTGCGAGAAAACAGCTGTTTTATAAAGTTTTTTTTTTCAATAATATTGAAAAAATACGAAAGTGGTTTCTGAAACATTTTTTCTTGCTATATAGTATGCACAAAAGGCAAACACACCGGATTCCTCTGTTAAAGGACAAACAAAAACTATTACGACCGATAAATTCATGTTAATGCCCATTTATAGAAACAAGAGGGCCACGATGGCCCTTTATCGCTCACCTGAGAACAAAGGCACAATAATTAATGACCAGGTAATATAGTTTCCATCTCGTAAAACTAATTTTTACGTAGATTTTGAGACCAAAACCAACAATGAAGGTATAATACTGTTAAACAAGATAAAACGTAGCAAATTTTCTAATCCAAGGGCCCATAACTCTTTAAATTGTGGTCCGTTTCCACCCATAACTGAACTTGTTCAAAACCATAAGGTCATACACATTCATTGTAAATATGATTAGGATTTGTGAATAAATGAATGCGCTAGAGTGTAAACAAGCTAAAATACAGCAAATTTTCTAAGTCAAGGGCCCATAACTCTTGAAGTTCTTGTCCGATTCGGCCCATAATCGAACTTGTCCAAGATCTTTTGGTTATACACATTTCCTGAATATTATTAGGATTGGTGGATAAATGAAGGCGCTAAAGTGTAAACAAACTCAAATATAGCAAATTTTCAAGTCAAGGGCCCATAACTCTTGAAGTTCTGGTCCGATTTTGCCCATAATCGAACTTAGCCGAGACATTGTGGCCATATACATAGTGAGCAAGTTTACTCATGATTCGTTAAGAGCTGCGGATGCTAGAGTGTAAACAAACTAATTGTGGACGGACGACGGACATTCAACGATCCTAAAAGCTAAAAACTCACATTGAACACGTTGTACACCGATGAGCTTAAACGAAATAAACATCTAAAGCATATTGATAATTTCTGAGGACCAAGTGCAAGTGTTTCTACATCTGCGTAGTCGACATGATGATGTGTTCTTTGTTTGTTCCCGGCATTCGATTTAAACATGAAAATTACATTCAAATTGTATTTGATCGTGAAATACCTTCTGGATTGATGATTGATTATGCCAAGACTAAATGATTTAGTATACCATATTTCATTGTCAGCGTTTACCACAGATCTAGCTTGAATATGTCGGAAATTAATACGAAATACGATTATATCTTGTCAAAAATGAAGTTATAAAGGAATCTGCATGAGAAACTTAAATATGATGCTGGCCTTCATGTGAATCAGTTATCATTCGTTTCCCTATTATTCATAAAGAACGATCATATTTCGGTTCGTGAATTATTTTGTAGACCTTTCGGTTACAGATCGCTAATGACCGCATATTAAGAGCGTGGAAGAAATGACTGATTGATCAAATCACTAACTCACCCTCATTACATCACCACAGGGATTAATAAAAACTTAATTCCCTTCCTTCTGACGAAATAAAAAAAATACAATAACAGAAGAATGATGAAAATCCGCTTGAGACAGAAAAAAGTTGAATACAACGTGATGTACGGCAATTCAACAGCTGGTAATCTGATAGAATGAGGCTGGTCCGCCTTTTGACCTTTCTCCTAAAACAAAAAAGAACACCATTGTTTTATCCGAGACCAAATATTGTCATTTCAAGGTTATTTTCCATGAAGCGAAAGTGTGTAAAAAGAAGAAATCGGCGCACAATAACAAAAACAGAGAATATAATAACAAGGGAACACTTAACACTGTTGATGCTAATCTCGCTTTAATGCTTGATGTCACATGACCGATAAGCTTTCAGAAATGTGACTGTTTCATCATTTTTCTCGCATTTCATAAAAATAAAAAGTTGTTGCTTAATTTTTTTTAACTATTTCGAAGTCATTTGTAAAGACACAAGCGGATATTGATTTCCGTTAGCAAACCAAATGCTTTACATCGAATAAAAGGACTCGCATAAACCCAACAGAACTTACTCACTTTAATATACGTCGAAGAGCTATGAATGATTATATACAGAATGAATGTCGAGGCAATTAATTTGCACAATCGTATTATGTTAATGTGCTGTTACCCGCAGTCTCTCGAACAAATAACTCGTTACCCTTTAAGGAACCTTTGAATTCTCTGTTCTAGTCAATGGTTTGCGTGCCTTACCTATGATGGAAGATCAAAGGGACTTTGTTATCTTCTGTCTGAACCATGTTTGTTTGGTTACTGATATGGGGTGTTGCTTAGATGACCCGAATTGACACGTGTCATTTCCATATAATTCAATTTAGATCAATAAAGGCTGATTATAGCGCTTCTTACGAACGCTACTTCAGAATTAAGACTAACAATAGCTACGTCCGTACAGTTGTAACACACATTATTTCCATTGTGTAACTGAATTTTTCAAAATTGCACTTTACATATGTCACAATCTGTATCATATTATACGACCAAAACGGTACAAGACTTAGTATCAAATAATGAGAATAATTCAGCTGAAGAAATTCTAGCAGAAACGCAAAAGAATTGACACCATAATGTCTGATAACTGATGAGCTCTGATCGTAACGTCTGCTAAACTGGCATGTAATTCACGGAGGATTAATAAATGGGCATATTCTCGATGAAGCTATCCCCGTAGTGCATCTTTGTTTTACATTTTCTCTATCTCTTAGTTAACTAATATTTTATTTCAACATTTTTTTACCTTAACTTATTATAAATAAATGCACTAATGCAATACATCATAACGCTTTATACTGTTACAATTTTAAAAAACTACCTGTAAAATCGTACCTGACTTAATCTTACAAAGTGAATATTTTAAATATATTCTGAAAAAAAAACACTGCTTTGCTTTCCTTATCAATTAAACGATCAAGATTAGGATGGATGACGAGATTGCTTTCAGATGACCAGTTTGACTTTTAAAGTGCACTTTGTAACACAGTCCGATTGCTATTACTGAACAAAATTAATGCTTCATCGAATGGGTTTAGAAATTCGAAAACTTTCACTGTATATTGAGTGACTAAGAAGTACCGACATAAAATCAGTACAATGTTTAGTTAAGACATTTCTTCACGCTGCTAATAAAGTGAATGAACACACCTCCTACCTCGAAGGTTTACCTGTCTACCGTGGATGTTTTCAATGAAGGTATTAGTACATGAGATGTACAGATACTGATGTCCTGTCTGAAGCCAACTCCAAAAGGTCTTGATACCAGTCTTACAGTCTAATTTCATGGATTCAAATATTAACTGTTATCACTATTTATATATCGTAAATAAAACCAGGCATTTAATTGGGAATCACTCCTTTGTTATTATCGTTTATGACAAAAGCAATTTCTCCAATTTTGATATCATCGACATCTTATAGGATATACATTACAGAATTGATTAGATCTAGTGACATGAAGTCATGTTCAGGGATTTGATAGAAGTAAACAGTCCTAAATAGAGGCATTGCTATTGCAGGAATGATGATTCAATAAACTTTCTTGAACTTATTTTCAAAATTTATGATAGGAATCAAATGTATCCATGTTTTATGTCACCCTAAGATTAATAATTTCTGATCAAAAAGTCATCCAGTATTGTTGAAGCTTAAAGCCCCATGAGCTTTTTGCTATGAAAAATATATGCAAAAAAAAACAAATATTTGCTGATATTATCCAAAGATAATTATTACCGACAATTAGACCAACTCTTGCTTTTATTTAGAAATTATGAGGTAGTTCACATTATACGGTAGTTTCAATGTCATTTAGGTCGGCAATTCGAACACCCCTGGCACATTTAAATTTGGTCTAAGGAATAGGTCGTAATCACAGGGGCTTATGTCAGAAGAGTATGGAGAATGATTAAACATTTGTCACTTGTAATCAATGATGTCACGTTATGTGTGGATTTGTGTTGTCAAACGCCAGTCGATGAATGAGGCACCTTCCGCATTGTTAACTTGTTCCTTAGAATTGTATGAACTGATCCAACACTAATGTCCACTTTTTGGACACATGTCAGTCTTCTATCTGTGTTCAATAACTCTCTCACTTTTTCTACACTGTATGTAACCCTGGTGATCTTCCATCAATATTCTGTCATTCTTAAATTCATTGCCCCATCTGGCTATTTGAGAACATAGAAATCAACATTCGCCATAAGCTCCTTGCAAGTCAACAAAAAATTCCATTGCACTTTTGTTACGACGTCACTCGATTTTAATGTAATTACGTTGGTCATCATGAGACGTTGATGCGTTCATGCTGTTTAATGTGACATCAAAGAAAAGAGCGCTGATGACGTCATCGACGTTAACGTCCGAACATTTCGTGGGAATTACGTTCCGTTGAGTATTCATTACTACTT
Source organism: Lutraria lutraria (assembly GCA_964023205.1). Classification (NCBI taxonomy): domain Eukaryota; kingdom Metazoa; phylum Mollusca; class Bivalvia; order Venerida; family Mactridae; genus Lutraria; species Lutraria lutraria. Next base: position 1,660,498 of record OZ026843.1, on the reverse strand, counting down.
TCAGAGATAACTGATAGTTCGCATTTTATATTGAATGACCCTCCTATTTCTCGATAAATGTCTTCGGAATACAATTCAAATCTTAAATTATATATTCGCTTTTCCAAAAATATGCATAAAATTCTGATGAATCAGGTGAGCTAAAATACGATAGTGGTTTCGGAAACATTTTTCTTGCTATAAAGTACGCTCGGGAGGAAAACACCCCGGATTCCTGTTATATAACAAACAGAAACTATTACGACCGATAAATTTATATGCTTATTGGACTATAAGGGATGTCCCATAACTCATGTTTGTATAATACATGTATTATAATGCGCATCGTTGAATATATGTACATTCGACAACCGGTATAACAAAAACATGAGGGCCAAGATGGCCCTTTATCGCTCACCTGAGAACAAAGGCACACTAATTAATGACCAGGTAATATAGTTTCCATCTCGTAAAACCCATTTTTACGTAGATTTTGAGATCAAAACCAACAATGAAAGTATAATTCTGTTAAACAAGCAAAAAACGTAGCAAATTTTCTAATCCAAGGGCCCATAACTCTTGAAGTTGTGGTCCGATTCCACCCATAACTGATCTTGTCCAAGACCATAAGGTCATACACATTCATTGTAAATATGATTAGGATCGGTGAATAAATGAATGTGCTAGAGTGTAAACAAGCTAAAATATAGCAAATTTTCCACGTCAAGGGCCCATAACTCTTGAAGTTCTGGTCCGATTCCGCCCATAATCGAACTTGTCTAAGATCTTTTGGTTATATTTATTTACTGAAAATATCAGGATCGGTGAATAAATGAAGGCGCTAGAGTGTAAACAAGCTATATATAGCAAATTTTCAAGGGCCCATAACTCACCGAATCGAACTTAGCCGAGACATTGTGGCCATATACATTGTGAGCAAGTTTAATTACGATTCGTTAAGAGCTGCGGATGCTAGAGTGTAAACAAACTAATTGTGGACAAACGCCGGACATTCAACGACCCTAAAAGCTCACCTGATGAATCAGGTGAGCTAATTGTCGTATAATATCCGAAAGTAAAATTGAACCTCTGCGAAGCCAAACATAAAAGCATTGACCATGAAATTATGCAGCTTTGACAATTTATTTATTACTTATTTTACTTTAATATTACTTTTTATGTAGCCTTCTTCTTTTCAAGCAATCGCCCAAAATTTCAAGAACCGGTAATGAGTGGTTTTAGATTTGTTTCTTCTTTACCGTAACCAATGCCAATTTTCTTAAAAATTAGCCTAATTTTGAAGAGTTTTCAGTCTGTTCACTTCAACTGAAAAAAGCTAATAGAGTATTTAATTGAATTGCATGATTTTTTGTTTAATATAAGAAACATAAACCAAAAGCAAAATGTGGTATTTATGATTTAAGTATAAGTGATCTGCCCTTGGAATGACCTAAATTAACCCAAAGCGTCATTTTCAAGGGCAGATAACTCATAAACAAGCGCCGCGATCCCCATTTACTTTTCGTTTAAAATGTTTCTATCATCATATGCTATGATCATGCAAAGTTTAAAAAAATATCTATACGTTTTCATTTCGCCTACATGTTTAATAGTAAAATTACCTTCACGGATGAGTACTAAGATGCGCAATAGCAACTATTATATACGTCTGGTGCTTTATGTAATAAAATAGGTAACTACACTATAATCTGTGTGACAGCAGAAGTTTTCTATTTGCGTAAAAATGGAATTCATTTCTTTAGGGATAATAATGCAGCATGCTCATTCTTTATTTTATAAATTAGCTTGGTTGTGAGAACGTGTCATTTAATTTAATGCAATGTCGCTAGAAAGCCTGAAGTAATCGAAAAAAGTTGGATTGTTGAAGAAATGAGCAAGGGGATTTGTTGAATGGTGTTACGTGTCATGATGCAAAATTTTATTACATTTTTATTTTTTGGTCTGTCATTGCATGGAAATTAAGAGCACTTTGTAATCCTTCTTTAGCCAATATTATTCTGTTGCTTTTTCTCAAGGGTGTGATGGCCACCACAGCATCGGTAATTTTCAGAAGGATTGAAACATTAAATGTCGAAATCAATATCTTATGAAAAATACCAATATCTTCACCAAACTTGTGTCATAAATGTGTGTTTTTTTCTGTCAGAAATTACCAGAACAGAAAAACATAAACTGGTCAATATCTTAATTTAACTGTCAAAGTAAAATAGTTGCACGTCACTGAATGCGATTATTTTTATTTTTTTGTTTTAAATAAATTCATATTGCACAATACAGTTCAGATCACAGATCTACTTCACTCGCTTTGTCTGTCGATGACCCTTCACTGATCATCATTGTAATAATCAGGTCACATAAAATAAACCCAAAGTTGAATGGGAAATACATAATATCCACATTATCCAATATCTAGTTATGGAAATTAGGATGAAATTTCTATTACCAATTGGAAAGATACAAAGAAGTTTTACAGCGCATTTTGAAACAGATCATCCAATGTAATTCTAAAAAAATATCCATTAATTACGATAGCAATGGTTTTGTATTAAATCATTTATGAAACCACTATGAAGCATATGCGTAATAAAGCCAGTGCTCTTGAATTCTTCTTAATTACTTAGTACTAGAATCAGTGGAGCTTAGAATGTATTCAAGCAAACATGTTATCTTTGAACTAGAAATGTGTCCATAGAACACAGATGCCCAAATCTTATTATTCCTGTCATGGTACACTATGTGCACTTTGAATTGTGCAATACCAAAATTATAAGTTCAAAGGCAGATAACTGCAGAGTCCAGATATGCACGACACAAGATTGTCGGACGGTCGGAATGGCAGAAGGACGGACGTCAGTAGTAAACCTATTTACCCCGATCTATTAATGAGTGAGCACTTGTACAACAAGTAGCAAGCAAGCGGAGGGCAGGTATGTTATCGATAAATTAGAATCGTGTCTGTCTATTTTTTACCCAGTGTGTGTGACTGGAGTGAGCCGTATAAATATGTGAATAGTGGCATTCATCGACTCACTGAAGATATTAGATATATCATTGACACGGAAGAAATTAAATTTTAAAATGTGGGAAGTTCATATTTATTTGGTGGCAAATTAGCATGAATAATTGGACTATCGTTCTTGTTGTCGTATAATAAGTACTTTATAACATACTAGAAATAAGTCCGTAGGACACGGATGCCATTTCACACTGGACAGAGAAATGAGTCTTATGTGGCAAATATGTGAAAACAACATAGATCAGGTTGCTTGGGAATGCTGCCCATAGTGTGAGGTAAAGATCACTAAAGGGTGGTAAACACACAACTACATGTACTTTCACTATTTCAATATAAAGAATGAACGTAAGTATTTAAGTGTCCACTGTGACCTTGACCTTCTGATAAGCGACACAGTTTTTTCGCATGACACGTCGTCTTAATATGATGAACATTTGAGCCATTTTATTTCAAAATCCAATCATGCATGCCAAAGTTATGAGCCGGACACAAACACATAATGCATTAAGTGTCTACTGTGACCTTGACCTTTGAGCAAGCGACACAGTTTTGCGCATGATACATTGTGTTGTTATGGTGAACATTTATGTCAAATTATTTCAAAATCTAATCATGTATGACAGAGTTATAAGCCGGACACGAACATATACATATAATGATTTAAGTGTCTACTGTGACCTTGACCTTCTTTCACAATGTTTTGTTTTGCATACCGATCGGCGCTTAACAAGAAGCCATTAATTAGCGAAGGATATTGACATCTTGTTAAGATTATTTACAATGTTTTCACTTTCAATTTGGTGCATGATAAAATAGGGCTTTTTAATATAAAGTAAGACAAAAAGAACGAAAGATCTTACCTGAATAGACGGAATTCGCCATTGTTTGAACACCCAACCTTAGCAAAAAGTCACGTGGTATTCGCACCGTGATTTCTACAGTTTATATCTTAATTTGAATTATAACATTGCAATTGTGATCACCTAAAATAATCCATTAATGATGCTCAGTAGAAAATATAGTTGTATTTGCATGTACACCTCTTAGCGACACATTTGCATACGACCTTAGTCTTCGAGTTCATTGGATCATTAAGACTACCATTGATTATCTGAACCATATTTCCATCCTTTTTGAAAGTTTGAATTAGTTCGTATAGAACGGAAACTATCAGCGGGTACTAGACACCATGCTTTATGAAACGTGAATCTACGCTAATTGAGAATATTTGGTTTATGTAAAGTAAAATGGAATTTGTCCTAACTTAAACAAGAAATTTACATATTTAATGAACGTATTTGCAAGTTCTGCAAATTATATTCCGTAAAATAAGTTGTTTATTCGGAATAAAACGGAAGTATGTATAGCTCGCTACCGACATCTATCAAATCTATCGTCAAGCGACCACTCAGCAGAATTAATTTCATTCATATGTCATTTCAGAAATGAAAGATGGAGAATCAATTTCAGACTTCATGCATGAGGTTTATCATTAAATTTTGTAATTAAGGCATTACTAGTAATTTTCCAGTAGGATCCACTTTTAACGTAACGGGATTGGCTAAAATCGCTAAAAACGTAAATTAATATTTTAAGTTATTTACAAAGATTAAATATGATATTGAAAACAAAGCAACAAAACATTCTAACCGAACGGGCAAAGATTGTTTTATTGCAATAAATACTGCACCCCTTTATCGACTTTTCCTTATCAGCGTTAACCATTTCTAACGTAATGCGCAGTGTATTGGTACCATATGATACTATTAATTCGTCAATGACAATAATTTGTAATAAAACCTAGTCGTGGTTTCAATTAATGAACCGTAAACATTTGCGATTTTGATTGGCTATCAAAACTGGATGGGATGTGTCAAATTCGATGATTTCATGGGACGATAATGATCCGACACCTTAATTGTTAATTGCTCAGCTTAAAACAAAAGGGCCAAGATTTCCCTATATCGCTCACATGACAATCACTGCTCACTCAATAAGACATTGTTTTGAACCGGTGACCTAGTTTTTGACCCCAGATGACCTATGTTCACATTTGTCCTATATATCATTAAGACAAACATTCTGACAAGATTTGGTGAAGATACGATCGAAATTTGATATCTACAGTGTTAAGAAGATTTGACCTTGTGACCTAGTTGTTGACCCTAGGTGACCCATATTTGTATTTGTCCTTAATATTATTAAGACAAACAATCTGACAAAGTTTGGTGAAGATCCAATTGTAACTATGAAATCTATAGTGTTATCATGGTTTTTCATAAGATTTGACCTAGCGACCTAGTTTGAGACCCAAGATGACACATTTTCAAACTCTTTAAAGATATTATGAAGACGAACATTCTGACAAGGTTTCATGATGATCCAATCAAAATAGTGACTTCACAAGGTTTTCCCTTATTTGGCCCTGGTGATCTAGTTTTACTACGGAAATGACCCATTATCACATTTGACACATATTATTAAAATAAACATTCTGACAAAGTTTCATGAAGATCCAATCAAAACAGTGATTTCTAAAGTGTTTAGAAGGTTTGCTTTATTTCGCCCTGGTGACCTAGTTTTTCGACCCAAAATGGCCCAATATCGAACTCGTCCGAGATTTTGTCTATATTACCGTTCTGATCCAGTTTTGCTAAAATTGGGCTAAAAATGTGGCCCCTAGTGTGTTCACAACATAAAGTTTGACGACGCCGGACGGAGATTGATCCTAAAAACTAACCCGAGCTAAACATACAGTTGGTGTCATTTTAGAATTAAGAATAGAATATTGGTACTTGTTTTCATTGTTATGCCCCCGTATCGATAGATCGGGGGCATATTGTTTTTGGCCTCTCTGTTTGTCTGTTTGTACCAAACTTTAACCTTGCCTATGAATTCAAAACGCCTTCACCTACATCCATCAAACTTCATATGTAGATTCCTAATGACAACCTCTACATGACCTGTGCATTTTCAGGTCAGTAGATCAAAGGTCACAGGGTCATTGTGTTTAAAAAATTCCGACCTTTCTTTAAGGATACTACTCCTACATTTTTCATGGGATTTTAACGAAACTTTCACAGACTTGTTGTTACCAAAAAACCCCACACATATATTCCGGGTTTTTGACGAAATTATGGCCATTTGTTTATTTTGTGTGATTAATTGTAACAGCGAAATACTCTTGTTTCCTTGTTTTCACAAGGGATTTTTATAAAACTTTCATGGAACTATTGTTATAGAGATACCCAATGCATGTTGTAAAGGTTTTATGATTCGATAAATTTTGACGGAATTATGGCCCTTTGTTAATTTTGTGCATTAGTAATATATAGAGAAATACTCTTTTGTATACTTCTGTATTTCTCAAGGGATTCTTACCAAACTTTGATAGAACTATTGTCACCAAGTTCACCAGCACATATTGTCAGGGTTTTGTGATTCGATAATTTTTATTTTTAGCAGATTTACGGCCCTTTGTTTGCCTGTACCAAACTTTAACGTTGCCTTTTAAATCAAAACGCTACCTTCTGCAATCATCAAACTTCATATCTTGGTTCATCATGACAATCTCTACAGGACCTGTTTATCTTAAACAAGAGGGCCACATTGGCCCTTTATCGCTCACCTGAGAACAAAGGCCAATAATTAATGACCAGGTAATATAGTTTCCATCTCGTAAAACTCATTTTTACGTAGATTTTGAGATCAAAACCAACAATGAAGGTATAATGTAGCAAATTTTCTAATCCAAGGGCCCATAACTTTTTAAGTTGTGGTCCGATTCCACCCATAACTGAACTTGTCCAAAACCATAAGGTCATACACATTCATTGTAAATATGATTAGGATCGGTGAATAAATGAAGGCGCTAGAGTGTAAACAAGCTAAACTAGAACTATCACTAAAGGTGATGAATACCCCCAGATGCGGCCTTGACACAGTTATTGTAACATTTTACGGAGGGAAATATAATGCATTTTCATTTTTTTAATACCTGCAAATTGTTGCTTAGATATATCCTGACTAGTTTCTAAATATACATTATATAAAACATAACAAAGGGCCATAACTCATTATAATTTACTTGGACAAAACCTATTGTGGACATGCACAACTTGGCAAACTACTTATCACTTCTAAGAAGTTTCAATGAATTCCTGCATGTAGTTGCTGAGAAATGGTACGGACAAAATTTACCTAATTGTATAAAACAAAGGGCCATAACTCAGTGAAAATTAATCCAAACAAAACCTGGTTATTGCATGCACAACTTGACTTACTTTTTATAACTTCTGTGAAGTTTCATTGAATTCCTATGAGTAGTTACTGAGATATTGTATATACACTGTATAAAAAACAACAAAGGGCCATAACTCAGTATAAATTTAACCAACCAAGACAAGCTTAATGCATGCACAACTAGGCAAACTACTGATCACTTCTGAGAAGTTTTATTGAATTCCTGGCAGTAGTCAATGAGAAATAGTCAGGACAAAATTTGCCTATTATATATATTGTAGAAAAAAACAAAGGGCAATAACTCAGTGAAAATCAATCCAAATGAAAAATGATTTAAGCATGCACAACTAGGCTAACTACTTATTACTTCTGTAAAGTTTCGTTGAAATCCTGTGAGTAGTTGCTGAGAAATTGTCCGGACAAAATTTGCCTATTGTATATACTGTATAAAAACAACAAAGGGCTATAACTCAGTGAAAATTAATCCGAACGAATAATGCTTTAAGCATGCACAACTAGGCTTACTACTGATCACTTCTGTGAAGTTTCATTGAGATCCTGTGAGTAGTTGCTGAGAAATTGTCCGGACAAAATTTGCCTATTGTATATACTGTATAAAAACAACAAAGGGCTATAACTCAGTGATAATTAATCCGAACAAAAATTGCTTTAAGCATGCACAACTAGGCTTACTACTGATCACTTCTGTGAAGTTTTAATGAAATCCTGTAAGTAGTTGCTGAGAAATTCTCCGGACAAATTGTGTCTACAGACGCACGGACCGACCGACCGGCCGACCGACCGACCGTCAAGCGTGAATCCAATATAGCCCCCATATATTTCATATCTGGGGGTATAAATATAGCAAATTTTCTAAGTCAAGGGCAAATAACTCTTGAAGATGTGGTCCGATTCCGCCCATAATCGAACTTGTCCAAGATCTTTTGGTTATATTCATTTACAGAAAATATTATTAGGATCGGTGAATAAATGAAGGCGCTAGAGTGTAAACAAGCTACAATATAGCAAATTTTCAAAATCAAGGGCCCATTACTCTTGAAGTTCTGGTCCGATTCCGCCTATAATCAAGCTTGTCCAAGACCTTTTAATTATACACCTTTACTGAAAATATGATTAGGATCGGTGAATAAATGAAGGCGCTAGAGTGTAAACAAGCTAAAATATAGCAAATTTTGTAATTCTCTAGAAGTTATTGTCCGATTTTGCCCATAATCGAACTTAGCCGAGACATTGTGGCCATATACGTTGTGAACAAGTTTAATCATGATTCGTTAAGAGTTGCGGTTGCTAGAGTGTAAAACAAACTAATTGTGGACGGACGACGGACATTCAACGAACCTAAAAGCTCACCTGATGAATCAGGGGAAGTTTGAAGAATACATGACATTGACAGTGACTGATGATGTCGATGACTACTTTACTGAGATATATACAAATGTAAAGAAGTACATTGGTAATAGATTGGGTCAATTGTACCATCCTCATTTTAACAGATCCGGATAGATACAATGGACCATTGAGGCATACGAATAAACGGTTGACGAAGACTAAAATATCATCTAGGTAGAACCACCGACCTCCCAACCATCTAGGTAGAACCACCGACCTCCCAACCATCTAGGTAGAACCACCGACCTCCTAACCATCTAGGTAGAACCACCGACCTCCCAGCTATCTAAGTAGAACCACCGACCTCCCAGCTATCTAAGTAGAACCACCGACCTCCCAGCTATCTAAGTAGAACCACCGACCTCCCAGCTATCTAGGTAGAACCACCGACCTCCCAGCTATCTAAGTAGAACCACCGACCTCCCAGCTATCTAGGTAGAACCACCGACCTCCCAGCTATCTAGGTAGAACCACCGACCTCCCAGCTATCTAGGTAGAACCACCGACCTCCCAGCTATCTAGGTAGAACCACCGACCTCCCAGCTATCTAGGTAGAACCACCGACCTCCCAGCTATCTAGGTAGAACCACCGACCTCCCAGCTATCTAAGTAGAACCACCGACCTCCCAGCTATCTAGGTAGAACCACCGACCTCCCAGCTATCTAAGTAGAACCACCGACCTCCCAGCTATCTAGGTAGAACCACCGACCTCCCAGCTATCTAGGTAGAACCACCGACCTCCCAGCTATCTAGGTAGAACCACCGACCTCCCAGCTATCTAAGTAGAACCACCGACCTCCCAGCTATCTAGGTAGAACCACCGACCTCCCAGCTATCTAGGTAGAACCACCGACCTCCCAGCTATCTAGGTAGAACCACCGACCTCCCAGCTATCTAAGTAGAACCACCGACCTCCCAGCTATCTAGGTAGAACCACCGACCTCCCAGCTATCTAGGTAGAACCACCGACCTCCCAGCTATCTAGGTAGAACCACCGACCTCCCAGCTATCTAGGTAGAACCACCGACCTCCCAGCTATCTAGGTAGAACCACCGACCTCCCAGCTATCTAAGTAGAACCACCGACCTCCCAGCTATCTAGGTAGAACCACCGACCTCCCAGCTATCTAGGTAGAACCACCGACCTCCCAGCTATCTAGGTAGAACCACCGACCTCCCAGCTATCTAGGTAGAACCACCGACCTCCCAGCTATCTAGGTAGAACCACCGACCTCCCAGCTATCTAGGTAGAACCACCGACCTCCCAGCTATCTAGGTAGAACCACCGACCTCCTAGCCATCTAGGTAGAACCACCGACCTCCCAGCTATCTAAGTAGAACCACCGACCTCCTAACCATCTAGGTAGAACCACCGACCTCCCAGCTATCTAAGTAGAACCACCGACCTCCTAACCATCTAGGTAGAACCACCGACCTCCCAGCTATCTAAGTAGAACCACCGACCTCCTAGCCATCTAGGTAGAACCACCGACCTCCCAGCTATCTAAGTAGAACCACCGACCTCCTAACCATCTAGGTAGAACCACCGACCTCCCAGCTATCTAGGTAGAACCACCGACCTCCTAACCATCTAGGTAGAACCACCGACCTCCCAGCTATCTAGGTAGAACCACCGACCTCCCAGCTATCTAAGTAGAACCACCGACCTCCCAGCCATCTAGGTAGAACCACCGACCTCCCAGCTATCTAAGTAGAACCACCGACCTCCTAGCCATCTAGGTAGAACCACCGACCTCCCAGCTATCTAAGTAGAACCACCGACCTCCCAGCTATCTAGGTAGAACCACCGACCTCCCAGCTATCTAAGTAGAACCACCGACCTCCTAGCCATCTAGGTAGAACCACCGACCTCCCAGCTATCTAAGTAGAACCACCGACCTCCTAACCATCTAGGTAGAACCACCGACCTCCCAGCTATCTAGGTAGAACCACCGACCTCCTAGCCATCTAGGTAGAACCACCGACCTCCCAGCTATCTAAGTAGAACCACCGACCTCCTAACCATCTAGGTAGAACCACCGACCTCCCAGCTATCTAGGTAGAACCACCGACCTCCTAACCATCTAGGTAGAACCACCGACCTCCTAGCCATCTAGGTAGAACCACCGACCTCCCAGCTATCTAAGTAGAACCACCGACCTCCTAACCATCTAGGTAGAACCACCGACCTCCCAGCTATCTAAGTAGAACCACCGACCTCCTAACCATCTAAGTAGAACCACCGACCTCCCAGCTATCTAAGTAGAACCACCGACCTCCCAGCTATCTAAGTAGAACCACCGACCTCCTAACCATCTAAGTAGAACCACCGACCTCCCAGCTATCTAGGTAGAACCACCGACCTCCCAGCTATCTATGTAGAACCACCGACCTCCCAGCTATCTAGGTAGAACCACCGACCTCCCAGCTATCTAGGTAGCTTCCTCACATGTAAAAACGTGTATGTTCCCAATCAGAGCGGCGAGGATCGGATACCGTAACTCGACCATTGAGTCTCTGTTATTATATGTATATGTATAAATCTTTCTGTCATTATGTAAAAGCAATTGAACGTAAGAAAATTAACACATAATACATATATCTCTTTATTAGCTTTTTAATTTTACAAGTAACTTCATTATTGTCAAACACAAATTTCAGGTGTCTGATTCCATTTTCTAAAGATATCAGATAAAGCATATGCTGAGTGTAAACAAAGATCACATGTCTGTGTTATTATCGAAACCCATTAACCACTCGCTACGAAATGCAATCAAAATCTTTCTCCGGCACAAATAATGGCACGTAATGCTTAAACAAACTTCATTTTATAGCAAATGACATAACTGATAAAAATGAATCAAAATTATGTCATAACATTCTATGAGCAGAAGCAGCGGTGTTTGCCACATAATCACTGATATTGTTTTCTGTGATATGTTAAAACGAGATTAACGGGTTTTAAAGATTAATCTTCTGTGGTCCCAAGACTAGGACTCATTCTTACTGCAGCTTCAAGCATACATGCACGTTAATATTTCGACAAGCATTTTTGCAGATGCCTAGAAGGGGTCTAATAGCAAATTGAAAAGTATGGAGTAAAGCTATGACTCCTGATCAGGAATTAGAACAATTAAATAAATTAATTAAAATCTCTGACAACTTCAATCAATTAAAAGATTTTAAGCAAATCCATTGACTTGAATCAACCTATTCTTAACTAGAAACAACATATCCGGATTTTCAACACCTCGCGCTTCATTATGAGTGGGTGGAAATTATCATTGTATGATACTGTTGCAAGCTCATGTTTGGAGCACGTAACACTTGTTTTCATTATTCCTTTCTTTAAGGCACTAAATGTTATTCCACGAATCCTGAGTTATCCTAAGATCCATAAACCATTATCGAAATATTATTTGCGGAGAAATTTTGTTGTATTGTGCACGTTTTACCGCTTTCTCGTTAGAGTTAATACATTCTTATTTTAACTAACTCCTTTGCCGGGAAGGACTTTCCCTAAAGCTTCATAAAACACTTCCGTTTCCTCGTACTTGAACAAACAACTCCAAACGAGTTTCCGTCTTCATCTACACTTAATCCAGCACGCCTAGAATTTCTGGTAGTGATGTTTACGTAACGGTAAATGAGGTATTATGAACCATAATATTGAATTAAGATTTTTCCACATCATTTCCTCTTTCTGAGACACATGAAGAATTGTTCCGGTAACTAACGGATATACGAATGCAGAAAGGGAAAATATTAAATAATGTAAGGTAATGTATTGACATATTTTGGTTAAGAGAAGATAATAAAAGCCTGCATTGGAAATTAACAGAAATTGAATGTTGAATTTACCAACTTTTCATTTGGATGTGACTCGGTATTTTGCATAATTTGTTTGAAAACAACGTTGATTTGCTCTAGATTAGAGCTTAAAGCTTCGATTACATTACTATAGACATAATTCTCGTCAAAAAGTGATTTGAAAATAACAAAATTTACACAATCCAATTTCAACTTCTGTTTATATAAGATACTCGAAATACGCTAACCCTTTGTACTCTTTTCATATCACCCATTCCTTCCCATTTAGTGTTCGTAGACATTCTTTGAGTGTTAAAATCATCCTTGATTGTATTCAAATACATATACTTACTTACACGTTGAATATGTTTGCAAAGATGCCAATGTATTCGAACCATTGGGTTATCATCATGCGGGAGTTTATCAATGCTGCTTAGTTAATTATGGATATTGTTTACACGGATTTTTAATTATCAGTTGACTGTGTGTTAAATGTTTCTTAATTAAATGTTACTTAAATCTATTTGGGGGGGGGGGGTAATATTATATTTCTTCAAATATGTGAGCTTGCGTTGAATTTGTTTGTTTAAATTTTCAAAAATGCAAATGTATGTTAATTGTATGTATTGAGAAATATGTATATATTATGTTTTTCTATGCATACTCTCTGTTTGAATAAACTGTTGTCTTGACCATCTTGAAATGTAAATAAATTGTAAATGCTATGAGGTATTATATGCCGATAATACAAATGAACTTAAATTTATCGATACAAATGAAGGAAAGCAAACCAAAGAAACCAGTCATGTACAAAGAAACCAGGCATGTACAATGAAACCAGTCTTGTACAATGAAACCAGTCATGTACTGTGTTGTTGGTTTAATTGTTCAGTGTTTCACCAGTCGTATGGCTTTAAATTTGTTAATTCTAAATGCAAATTATATTACTTTGATGTGCTTATTATAATAATAAAGTAGTCCAAGATTTTTCACGGACTGCTTACACAAGAGCAATTACATAATATTCATAACGGTTCATTTGTAGAATAATTAGATCCATTAGTTGGCATTTATTTCGATACAACTCATTAGTAGTTATGAACTGGTATTATAGTGAGCCTATTTGTTGCCACGAACATCTCCTACTTAATACCTAAAACATTTCCTATCTCTCATTTCTACACAAACGATTACTAATGAGTATCCGTCTATTGATACCTTTAAATCCGGGCTTTACGTGAAAAAACGACTAGGACATTTATTTATTCGTATTGAACTATCGTAAATGGAACAAAGGAAGGACGGAAGAAAAGTCTGGAGTGTTCCGCAAAGATATTAGAATTTCAAGCGCCTAAATGGAATGAATTAGGAATTAACTCGACATAGAACTAAACTATTTCGACTAAATGAAATTAATGTTGTCTGCCGAGTCATGACTTGATGATGTGATTGAAAAAAATGCCCTGATTTCATCGTAACAAGAACAACTATAACAAAACGTTATAGTTAGACGAATTACAAGAAGCATTGGTTTAAGTTTTTTGTATGAAGTTGCTTTTATTCATTCCTCCATTATGGAGAGTATAACATATTTACAAGTTATAGATAATACACATATTTTGACAATCATGAGTATTTGACAAATGAATACATTCATGTATAGTTCATATGTACATGGTATTACCATAACATACATCAATGGAATAAAGTACACCCTAAATACTACCAAATCCACCATAGTCTGATATGATAAAATCACATTAAACTTGCATCTAATGATGTTCCCGATATTATGTCACGTTAACATCATAGAACGATGCCTACATTACTTATTTGCGTTTCAACAACAGAGCAGACGAACAGATTCAGTCAAACAGGACAGGTAACGCGACGAATAGCCGGTCGAAATCACCATTAGCCAATCAAATGGCCAGGATTAGCCAAACTAGTAATAGACAATACAGTAACTACTCGCAAACAGCTATAATAAACAAATACTCGTAGGTATAATTCGTCTAGAAAATGTGTATACAAAACACGTCCTTGTTAAAGCCCCATTAGCTTTTTGCTGTAGAAAAATATATGCAAAAACATTTAATTGTCGATATTATCCCAAGATAATTATTACCGACGAAACAAGCCCTTTTTCGTTTCACTGTGAATTTTGCTTTTGCAAACTTGAAATATGTAGAGCGCGTGACGTCACTAGATACGACTTGTGCGTAACTTGATACGGGAAACACAGCTGCTCTATAAATAGTATTTATTTCAATGATATTGAAATAAATACAATTTTGGTTTTGGAAACATTTTTTCTTGCTATTAAGTATGCACGTGAGGAAAACACACCGGATTACTCTGTTATAGGACTAACAGAAACTATTAGGACCGATAAATGTATATGCTAATGGGGCTTTAATGGAATTTCTGAATTTCCCTATCTAAAAATAGAATCGATATTCATCAGCCAGAATTATTAGTCGTAATTTGTGATTTATTCGTTTGTTATATGATTTATACACAATTCTGTTTATCAAGTAATTCATTAAAACTCGATATTAATCAAAATGCTGTTATCAATGTTTTTTAATCAAAGACTTCATAGCATAAACGAGTTGTTGACTAGTGAGCCATTAAATATCATTTGATATTCAATGGCTCACCAGTCAATAAATCTGTAGTACAGATTAATATATTGAAATAACTCCTTAAGTGACCGTTTTGACTTACAATGCTGTCTTTCTAACGACCTGAGAAACATTTTCTTTCGTTCTTATGTATTGTGTAGTGAAACGTGCGTCTTTCAAGAAACGACAAATAATTATTTCTAAGACTTTTACTTCATCATTCCATTGTAAAATAAAGGAATATGAATTAAAGCGTAATAACATACTGGTCATGTTAATGCAAACCGGGATATATAAACCAAAAGTCTACCATTTGACATGGAATTACTTCAATTATTTGTCGGAAAAATAGGATTTCTGTCAATGTAGCTCTGGAACTGTCAAAGCATTGTATCAGTAGTGGAACGCCTGGATAATAGAAATTATCCGTTATTGAACAGTGTCGTCCAAAGCTGAAGAAACTAAGAACATGATCAAATATTAGACAATTCGTCAGTGTACGGATGGAACGAAAGCCAACAAGATCAGAGAGCATTAGTTGCAATGCTCATGAAGCTTACTCGGTATTTAAATAGTGAAGACTCTTCGGTCGATCCGGTAGTAGAGGGTCTCATGTTTTTAGGAGGCAATTCATATTATATAATAGAAAGGCATCGAATCTGTGGTTACATTTTATAACAGGTCTTTGTGACAGAACATTGATGAAACTTTAATCAGTGAATATAAAGCCGCACATTGGATTTTAATATAGTGGAGAATTCGGACTAGAGAATTTTCAGTAATTAAGGTACGTTTTTCCCAGTATTCAACTCAATTAATAATGCTTGCTGATTAATTTGATTAATCTGATATTTTTCATAATTATATAATTATGAAGTCGTTCTAATGTTATTTCAACTTTATTTGTGTGAATAAAGTGCTTGTTTAATTTATTCTTAATGAGCGTGTAAAGATTCCTTCATATCCTTGTATTAAAGTTACATATTTTGTATCATACAATATGATGTGGTTTATTCTGAGGTCTTCACTAAATAGATCAACGATGATTCAAGCACCAAGAGATAATGATACACGTATTATGCAAGTACATCTACATATATTCAACACATATACATTATAAATGAATGATAACTGTTATGAAAAAATAATATACTATTTTGGCAAGATCAAAATCTAATAATGCCGTCATGTGTGCAATCCTTCATTTATTAATTTACTTTCTGTGTAATCCTAATGATACATGCTGATTCACAATATTTGAACTGGTTACTATTGGCATTTGGATAAATCGACATAACATTATACTGCGTTTTTTGTAATACGAGTACATCACAAGACTATCCATATTCTGAAGAAAATAATATTTATGTTAACTTCCTTGTTTAACTCAATTTCTAAAATATGTTTGGAAATAATAATAAATTACAACAACTCTGCTATTGACTGAAATTGGCATTTAATATGACATACAATATGTACGTACATGACAACAAAATGGTCTAAATACATATTGAGAAATATCATATGAAATATCAAATAACATAGTGATAAACTTATCCAAACTTGATTGAAATGTTGTCTTACTATACACCCTCAGACATTATCAAAAGCACGTTTCTGTTTGATCGCTTTATAAAACCTTTCTGTAAATGATCGTCTTTTGCGAGTTATACGTAAGTGACAGTCTAGACAGGGGATATTTGATGCTTTTATGACCATTGCTTACCTTGTCTCTGTGGGAATCAAAATGTTATTTGACGATTTGTCTGTTAAAAGAACCACATTAATTTTTTATGGAATGCTGCGTTTTCTTTTAAGGTATACGTATTAACAAATGTCCTGAATATATTCCAGAATCTAATGGAACATTTCATCAAGTAAGTATTTACAAGAATGGAGAATTTCTGAGTACTAGCATACATCTTACATTAGGGATTAAGTGATACCCTTTTTCTTAATTAATTTGATAGTTCATGTATTATTTCATGAAACGTTGCTTGATATAACTTTTTAAAACACTCAACACACAAGTGTCGTCAATAATAGTAAACATTACGTACAATTTGATACATCGATTTAGTAATGGCCATTATAATAGCAAACAAGCTCAGCAGTAAATTCTATGGATGGTATATATTTCACCTTTTTATAACGCATGTATAGAAAACTGTTTCAAATTAAACTGTTGTATGTCGCGTTTTAAAAATTCCCCATGATTAACAAAATGTGCGTGGTAACCTCGCCAAGTTCGTTTATAATAATAATAACTTTATTTATCGAAGGTTACACATAAAGACAATAAAACTTTAAAGCCGCATAAGCTTTTTGCTATAAAAATGTATGCAAAAACAAACAATTGCTGATATTATCCCAAGATAATTATTACCGAAGAAACAAGCTCCTTTTCTTCTAAAAACACTCGTTTCGCTGTGAATTTTGCATTTGTAAACTTGAAATATATAGAGCGCGTGACGTCACTTCACTTAGTGCGCATAATATGACTGCGGTAAAACACAGCTGCTTGTATAAATAGTGTGTATTATTTGTAATAATTTATAATACATTGTTATAATAGATAATGTTGTTGAACCTTAAGCAAGCGGCGTGAAAATAATCAACATATACGAAAGTCTGCCCGGTTAGCTCAGTGGTTAGAGTGTTGGTCTAGTTATCACTTAACAAGACGTTGCGAGTTTGAACCCCGGGGGAGGCTCAGTGTCCGATACGAATTTGACTGGAGATATGTTAAATTGTCCCCCACCTCTAAATTAAGTGGGGTAGCTTCTTAGCTTGCGAATAGAATGTGGTTAGTGCTGGTTAAGGCCTAAATGAAGTCCAGGGAAACTAGTTAGGATAACTGCCACCACGATATAACTGAAATAATGTTGTAAATGGCTTTAAAACCGATGAAGTAAATAAATTAGTAAATAAATAAACAAAGTGTAACTTATTCAATTCAGAATGGCCAAATGTTACAATTCATTCGTGTCTATTGCATTGGCTTAGTCAATGAGAATTTCACAATGAAGTAAGCCAGTTAACTAAATGGACATACGTGGATGTAAATCTTGTTTATTGCATGAATTATTTGTAGTTTCATCTTCCGTGTTTCAGACTATTTTTCAATTACAAGAAAATGACTACGTCGCAATTATCGCTTGGTGCATTTTATGCCTTTACTGCTTTTCACAGATGTTTGCTAACATTTTAGACCTCAAATGAACAAAATAGCCTATCTAGTGTGACTTTCAATGAATTGATGGATGTGTCTAGACAAATAGACGCGTGTACGGTACCCGATAACCCCTTTTGCATCGACCTAAAAGTTTCAAACACGAAGTACGAGACTATTTGGTAATGTATCCTACATCGTTATTCTCCAAGGAAAAATGAAAATCCTATGTTCTATCCTGATACCCGCAGCTACTGATACAAAAATCTCGAAATCGCTGGTTCCCCGTTAAGAATAAATATGGCCGTCACAAATCATTATCTGACAGACTGATATCACACCATCATTGTATTTTGTTCAACCTGTATAAATGGCAAATAATTACAATTCTGACAAAGGTATTATTAAGTCGATGTTGTTTGCTTTTGAAATAAACGACATGAATGGTAAGCAGATGATGTTGTTTGATAATATTTCATAAACTTAAAAGTTTTCTCAGAAATCTGGGACAGTTTTACAAAGTCTTATTCAATTTTCATCGCGACAATATGTTGAACTTTGTATAAACACTTGGACGAAGTTATAACTGTGCAGTTGAAAAAATGTAACCATTTCTGTATGTGTAAATGAAAAAACACCAACATTTAGAAATACGTGCTTGTACATGAGGTACACGATGCCCATAAAATCCAATATCGATATTTCTAAACGCGTGACAATTTGGCGAGTACTGCGGCCGATGTAAAAACAACAACAAGAGGGCAATGATCGCTCACCTGAGTATCGTAACACTAAGGGATAATTTTTAATCAACGGAAGTTATTTGTCAAGGTAAAAAGTTATCTACCTCGACTGGCAAGTAGTTGTTGAAATCAACTGACCCCCTGGACAGGGCCAATATTTACCCTGGGGCCATGATTTGCACGAACTTGGTAGAAGTCTACAAGACAATGTTACATACAAAATATCTAAGCTCTAGGCCTTGTGGTTTTGGACAAGAAGATTTTTTTTAATTTTCCTATATAGGCCTATATAAATCAAGTGACCCCCGGGGCGGGGCCAATTTTGACCCCGGGGCCATAATTTGAACAAACTCAGTAGATATCCACTAGAAAATGCTACATACCAAATATCTTAGCTCTAAGCCTTGTAGCTCTAGGCCTTGTGGTTTTGGAGAAGATTTTTTTAAATTTTCCTAATATATATCAAGTGACCCCTGGGGCGGGGCCTATTTTGACCCTAGAGCAATAATTTGAACAAACTTGGAAGAGGTCTACTAGACAATGCTCGACACTAAATTTCTAATCTCCAGGTCCTCTGGTTTTTGAGAAGAAGAATTTTGAAGATTTGCACAAAAAAAATCTTTCTTGTTGCCATAGCAATCAGAGTTCTGCATGGAATGGAATTCTTTGAACAACTTCTCTAGAGCTTTAAGTATGGAACACACCTGTGAAGTTTGGTTGAAATTGACCAAGTGGTTTAAGAGATGTTGTTTAAAGAAATTGTTGACGACGGACGGACGGACATAGCTCGATCCTAAAAACTCACATTGGCACTCTGTACCAGGTCTGTGCCAGGTGAGCTAAAAATGCACGCGGAAAACGTGCAGGTGCAAATTGAAAAAAGTAAGAAATTATTTCCCGTCGGTTAAGCGAAGCGCATTAGACGGGAAATCCTTTCCTGTGATTGGTTAAGATCTTGCGATTGCACCAATCAGGAGCTGCTATGTCGGGTAACCATGACGCACGAGTTATCGTGCGCAGAGATTGTACGTTTTGTGGTCATTCAGCTTTGGGCATTTGAGCTTACCAATATAAATCTTATTTTATTTTTAAGTTCGGGAAAGCGATGTGTTTCTGTGCTATATATTATATGCATAACGTTGATATGTGTTATTATATAAATATCACATCCCACATAGGATGATAGAACATTACGTTCTATCACCCTATGTGGGATGTGATATTTATTTTATTATACCGAACAAAACAATAATTAAGAAAGACAAGAATGCAACAAACATGCTAACACTTACACGGTTCTTTTCGTACTGGTTGAGTCAAAACACTAAGTTTTCTTCAGAGATTGAAACGAAGCATAGTTATTTTCGCTGTCAAATTATCTTCTGCTAAACGGGATGTCAAATTATGAGTAGATTTTGATAATCGCCCATTAAAGCGAACAGATTGACTAAAACACGGCACCCGGTAATAACGCGTCAGCGCGTGAGGGCAGTTTCGCTATGGCGAGCGGGCCGAAATGTAATTTTACAGGGTTACATTACGGATTGTCACCCTCTGACGTCACATGAAACTATATAGTAAATTATGTTGATATGTGAATTTTATGTAATGTATGATGATGTACCAAGAGTAAGCTTGCCCAAGTGCTCATTACAATTATACTATATAATTATATATATATTAAGTTATACAGAGTTTTGTTGTTTTATGTAGTTTAGATCTGTGTCACAGGAAATAATACATGTGTTGTTCAGACATATGTTGACCTGAAAAACATGATATAGGTAGATTAGCAATCACCGACAGAGGTATAGCCGTCGGACTTATTCAGGCGGGTGTGTAAAAAAACAAGAGGTAGGTCTACATTTTTATTATTTCATGCAGACGGTTAATCAGAATTTGTTGATTTTTACACATTATCTGTATAAATAATTGTTTTATAAGGTAAATTAGTGAAAATACTATTTTGGCAAATAGTTTTCCGACATATTCTCATTTATCCGTCTATTTTTCAAGCAGATTTCCGACAATAGATGTGTCCGTATTATACTGAACTGAACTTTTTTCCGTTAAGAAAAGATTAATTAATATTTTATTCCGATCAATATTGTTTCAATATCTTGAGTATTTTTCTTGCCATACCTCTAACGATATCACTCTTGTCACCCTGTTTTTACCTTATTTGTATGTATTAGAACTTCCGCAGTATACGTAGTGCGCTAACAAGTATTCAATGTCACTGTGACAAAATGAAGAAAAACTGATTTTTTTATTTTTTTTGTTATTCATGGTAATGAAATCCGAGATCAATTAATTAATATGCATAATGTTTGTACGTCTTTGTTCTATCATTTCTGAAAATTTCAATGATCTTGCTTTAATAATTCCGGTGTAACGTTTTCAAGCTCCCCCTTTTTCAGGTTACCCCCCGGTAACTTAAAAACGTTTTCAAAGTACCGGCCCCGGTAACATTAAAACGTTTTCAAACTCCCTCCCCCGTTTTAATAATCCCCCCTCCCTATGTTGATTATTTGTGGCGAAAACGTTTATATTTCAGGTTATAATTCATACTAAATTATTCACAGTCAACATGGTTTATTGACATATAATTCCTGTATTTCTAAACTGAATATACGCAATAATTATATGAAGCTATGGAAACCTATTAGGGTCATGGAGAGTACGCGCCTTTATTCAAATATATATTAACGAAAAGTACAAGACATGACCTGTGCAATCCCACACTTACTTTAGTTCAGAAAACCAACAATAGTTAATTGTTTTTATCTATTTTTTTTATTCAAGATTGCATTGGTATTTGCGCAATAACGCTCATAGGATTCCATAATGAAGGAATGGACTTGTCAGTATATGACATCATTTGATTTCGTCGTATGATTTCATCATTAGGACCACGTGTTTAGTCTCATATAACTGTAATACATGTATGCATTTATGTGTTTGAAATTGTAATCTCCTTATTCGTGTGGAAGCTCTCTTTTATTATGAATTTTCAAATTATTACCCGGGGGTAATCTGAAAACGTTTTCAAAGCGCCCCAGGGGTAATCTGAAAACGTTTTCAAAGCGCCCCGGGGTAACATGAAAACGTTTTCAGATTACCGGGTAGGGCATTTGAAAACGGAGGGTAATTTAAAACCGTTTTTAAGTTACCGGGGTGTAACCTGAAAAAGGGGGAGCTTGGAAACGTTACACCGGTGTTATTGGAACTTATAGAACTCGCAGCTATAGGTTTGGCCTAGTGTAGAAGACTACGGTATCACAGAGGTGACGTGTGTGCGATTGTATTTTAGTCGTGGCCACGAGATAGTCGGGCGCACAAGTCACGACTTTGTATCTCGTGACCACGACTTAGTTATCTCGTATGAACGACTTACTTATCTTAGTAACTCATGGCATCGACTTAAATAAAATCGCACACATGTGACACCATAGTAGTCTGTGTAGTATTTAAGTATTTAGACACATATTTGATTATAGGCAATTCATCTGCTAGCTTTGTTGTAATACATCTGTTATGTACATTTCGACCAGATCGTAAATACATAGACTCGTATTAGGGATAACTCAGTGTCCAGCAGTTTGTATGTATCGTATAGTTATATTTGTATGTATCGTAGTTATATTTGTATGTATCGTATAGTTATATTTGTATGTATCGTATAGTTATATTTGTATGTATCGTATAGTTATATTTGTATGTATCGTATAGTTATATTTGTATGTATCGTATAGTTATATTTGTATGTATCGTATAGTTATATTTGTATGTATCGTATAGTTATATTTGTATGTATCGTATAGTTATATTTGTATGTATCGTATAGTTATATTTGTATGTATCGTATAGTTATATTTGTATGTATCGTATAGTTATATTTGTATGTATCGTATAGTTATATTTGTATGTATCGTATAGTTATATTTGTATGTATCGTAGTTATATTTGTATGTATCGTATAGTTATATTTGTATGTATCGTATAGTTATATTTGTATTCTCTTAATAGGTTCTCTTATATCTAATAAAACATTAGCGTGAATCTAGTAACTGAAATAAGCATACATGTATTAGCAACAACACCGTCTTGTTTAACTCTCTCTGACAACGATTCGCTTTTAAGAAATGACAATATGTGCATTGTTAATCAAAGAGGGATTTTGTCAAATTACTTGCCCATTATGCCGACACATCGTTCATCACTTACCGCACTTTTACCGTGTCTTTTTATAAATGAGAGCATACAAGATACAAAACGAAAATTATGTTCCGGAATGTCGGTGCAGTCTTCAACTAATGCATAAGACGTGTTCCATGAAGACCGAAGTATTATTGAAGAGAAACTAACGTTATGGTCGTGTTGTGTGTGCGTTTATCAATTTTTACTAAATAATTATACAAGTTACAAGGCAATTATAAAATTATATGAGATTTTTCTAAGATTTGTTTTTCTACTGCACGCTGCATATACCTATACTTATGTAGCTCTTGCCTTGTGATGAAAACATATTTATCAAGTCCTGGTTTTCTAAGAAAGAAACGTATGAATAGTTTTCATTTAAATAAGTTAATATTTAATGTCATTTCTCAGTTTAATCCGAAAAGAGTTATTTTCAATCAATCTTTATTATCATCAAACACTGAATTATGTAAGTGGTAAGTACGCTCGTCTTGTTACCCGGCTATCCAGCTTCTGATCTATGAGTCAATAGTGCCGGCTCCTTGTGGAAGGATATGAATACAGTCTAGGAAAGCTGGTTAGTTGGACCGACCGCAGTGAACGTATCTAACATATCGTTGATAAAACAGTTACCACTGTGTAGTAGTAACAACAATGGTGGCAATTTATATATGAGAGTTATTTATAAGCGGACATTATTTATGAGTGACCATTATTTATAAGTGGACGTTATTAAAGGGGCATGCCAAGGAACAGCTGTGTCCTGCTTTTCGTACACCAAAAATGCGCGAGTCACTTGTAAAACCAATTATTACCGAAAAGCCAAAGAAGAATGTGCGTTCAAAAATGACCAGTAACGCGCACGTCGGTATTTGTATGTTGGTTTGAATAAAAGGCTGTCAGCCTTTTATTGAAGACAATGATATTTCCAATTCGTCTGAGAGTTTAACTGAGCATGTGCGCTGCCTTTCAAGCGAACATAATATGAGCAATACTTACCATATCTGTTAGTTGACATTTTTCCGCAATATTTTCGGTTTTGACAGATCTCAAGAGTCAAGTTGTGAAAATGACGAAATCGGCAGATTTGGTAAAATTTGAAATGTGTATTTTGAGTAAACTAGCGGGACATTTCGTAAATATTTTACAGGGCTTTGATTAATTGAATTCGGCATTTAAATGATACCTATTTGATTGCTATTCGAGACACTTCCGTTCAAGGGCATGCCCCTTTAATCGGTGATCGTGTTTAATGGTGCAGTCACACTATATAGCGTATGGCACAAACGTATGTGGGCGAATTATAAAAAATGCTTATACGCTCCTATACGCTGATATACGTTAGGGGTAAGTTAGAGATAAGTTGTTTACGTTCCAAGCACGCTGACAGACATCGTTATACGTTCCCATACGCAGACGTCAAAATTATTTTTTTGAACATGTTCAATAAAATTTCAGCGATGCGAGCGTATAGCATATACGTTACGCATAGTCCAATCATACGCTAGGCATAAGCTTGATACGCTAGAGTAACGCTAAAGATACGTTATTCATATGTCAAGAACGCTTCTCATACGATGGTATGAAAGAGGCCAGTTAAACCGTATAACTATATACTAGAATAGGATCTTCGTCAGTTGTAGATCGACATAGAAGTTTCTCCAACACCATTATGATATAACAGATACCAAACAACGTATTAGGTACAGGGCTTCCCTAGGACCCGGTCTCAAACTTACTTTTTGCCCTTTCCTTTCCCACGGGTCGAAATCTTCTTTGCAAGCATCTTTACACCTCGAAGTCTAGTTTGGAAATATTTTATCTGGGACAGTCTACAGTCGAAAGGGGGCGCTGCGCATACGGCTCGGCGCCGTCAGTATTGAATAGTGTTGAAGAAAGCTCACTTGTGTTGCGTAATCGATTTGGGAGGAGCTGGTTTTATTAAAAAAATATTTTCTTTCTTTTCATCTTTTTCCAAACAACTTGATTTGACCTGTACATATCCATAAGTGATAAAAAATGTCGGAATATTTTAGACGTATACTTTTTTACCGTAACTACAAAGCTTTGGAAATGTTTATTGTATATTTAACAGCTTGTCTCCTAACAGTTAGGCTACGCTTTTTTATAGGTTCGTTTCTAAACCTTACTACCCCAAATTCAACTGTTTCGAAGATTGTTTACGCTTATCTAAAAATCAGTTTTTTATACAAACAATGGTTAAATTTAAAAATCAACGACATTTGTTTTTTCTGTACTTCATACAAGCCTGTATGATAGAGAAACTGTAGTTACAATGACCAAACTATGCAAATTTGCATGGCCTTGTATACCTCGTCGCCTCGTACTAAACTGGTTCTCACTGACTTAGCACAGCGACATGGACTGGGAACCAGTTTGGCCTCGTATTGGAGAAATAACGAACGATAACTATGTGTAGAGATTGGAATAAACTGGTTCCCGTTCCATGATGCAGTGCACCAAAGGCTTTGTACACACAAATCAACGGGAACCAGTTTAAGTTCGACAAACAACGTTACAGCATAAGGTAAGAGATATTTTTTAGCAATGCTGATCATTTTGAAAACAAGCGTTTTCAATCGAAGATCATGTCAATGTATTTTTCCACGATAATCGGACGGATTCTCATAATCTGATTTACCAATGAAGTAAAATTGAATTCGGATAGAACGGTCTTAAGTGCAACTTCGGATAATTTTTTTCATATCAAACTTATTCTTCGACTCGGAAACGAAACTGTATGTAAATATTTTTCATAGGAATGTCCATCTATCATTCAAAAGTGTATATACATATAAAAACATATAACACAATTTACATTTCAGAAAGATCACCCCTGGGACTTAAGAAAGAATGGCCAGTTTCCTGATTATAATAGGTAGAACCAGTCCAGATCATTCCGTCAGTAGCCATTGAGTTAAAATACCAGCAAAAATAGAAGCATAGAAAATTATCTCCTGGAAACCACAACGGTCAAAAGGTCAAAGCAAGCCATGCTGGATTTGCTGGTGTGTAAAAGCATAGTAATACTTACAGAAAAAAACATTTTGACAATCAGTGACCTGTCCAACTGAATCATTTGACAGAGCCACAAGCTTATGTACCAATTGTTAGTGGTTCAAGCACTGACTGGCCCGACACTGACAATTTTTGTCATCAAACTCTGTTTCAATAGTGTTAGTTGCAGATTACTAACAACCTAAACAAGGAGTTGGCGTGTACTGGCTACAAGTTTTATGGGAAATTTTTGTGAATGTCATATGTTGATTTCTTTGTTAGTTGTCAATCCTACAGTTGGTAAACTTGATATGTTGTAATGTTTGTGACTCACCAAGTGAGGTAGACTGTAAACATTTTTAACTATGAGTCAATTCTTTTTTTAAAGAGACAATGCTAACATTGTGTTTGTTTTTCTGTTATTTCAGTGTCCTCCGGTGTCAGTGAACTTGCCAGTAAAATAATGGCATCACCATTAAGGGAAAGATTCTGAACTGTTGTATGGAATAGAACCTTCAGAATGTTGCAATAAAGGCAATGTGCTTAGCAAGTCAGATTTCAGAAGTTCATGTAATTTCAAATGGCGTGGTACACTTGAAAACCTGTTCTTTTAAAAATGGAACAACCCATTCTTGCTGAAGTTTTGTTGGTCGTTGTTTTACCTACTGAAAAATAAGAAACACTGTAGCTATTAAGTTTTACCAGTTCTTCGCAGCATTTATAGCATGCCAATGCAGTAAGAAAGCAACTACTGATGTATGTTTGATTGGTGAATGTCTGTTTGAAATAACCCCATGTATCTTAAGCTGTTGAACTTGAAGCTTAAAAAACAGTAACTGATTAAAAACAGTAATATTGTATTATAAAGATTGCTTTGCATGTATTACTTATAATGGCATTGTGCTGTTAATTACCAGTTCTGTTTTTTTGTCATACCTACACATACCTACAATATTTGAATTGTATTGAGTTTATTTCTTTCCACTAATATAGATCTGAAATCTCTGATCTTTTTAAGTAAATCTATTTTTGTACATGAACAGTTTTTAAAATGGAATTTTGAATAACAAGGTACATGTATTGATAATTTATTTTTAACAAAATTAAGTGAAATTAATTTACAATGAATTGATATGCCAATGGTCATAATTTATCTGAAATCTCTGATATTTTTAAGTAAATCTATTTTTGTACATGAACAGTTTTTAAAATGGAATTTTGAATAACAAGGTACATGTATTGATAATTTATTTTTAACAAAATTAAGTGAAATTAATTTACAATGAATTGATATGCCAATGGTCATAATTTATTTAGTTATCGTTCTAGACTAACTTAACTAACACTGACATGTTAGAACAGGTAATTTGCTGTGAATTTATAGCCCCATTAGCTTTTTGGATCCAGGATGTTAAAATTAAAGTAGGTTTTATTTTAATTAGATACAGATGTCATATCAGTGTACACAATATATAGAAATGTAGCACAGTCTTTTTTCAATGATATTGCTAAATAAGAAATGAAGTTTGACAACATTTTTGCGAGGTGTGGCTAAAGAAGGCCTCATTTTAGAGCATTATAAACTGTATTCTTATATATTTTTTTTCATATAATGTTCTGTGTTATGCATTGCTTGATTTGAAAAGCTAATAGTCCTTTAACAGATCAGTCTGTGACATTAATGACAGCTTTACATCTCTTCAATCTATAAATTGGTAATAAGGGCTTAAGATTATTACAAATAGCTCGGGCTATCAAAATATGGGAGACTATAGCTCTCCTGGCCATCATGTGTAAAAAGTTAATATCACACACTGAAAGATGCAAAAATGATAATTGATTATTAAACAAAATACAATTTAAAATTGGTTTTCCTGAAGTCATCTTTTCATTGTCTTTTGTGAGTGATACCAACTTAAATCTAAGTAGTTCTTCACATAAAATTAATGATGTTTGATACAAATATTTTTCTACAATGTGGAATTTTATTCAACCATATTTTATCATAGCAATGTTGTATTTGGAAAAGAATTTTTCCAATACAAAAGATAGGGTTGTATGCCTATAGTAAGTCAACACCTGAGGAATCAGGCTACATTCACCTAATTATGCTATTTGGCTATATTGCTAAAGCTTTGGTGGACAACTGATCAGCTGTGTCAGTGTTCTATATGAATATATATTTACCATTGTGTCTGTACTGTTTCATGTGGATCTATGAATTAGATCTTATTTAATGCATACTTCTTCTTAAAAAATAAACTTAAAGGGGCATGCCCAGGAACTGCTGTGTCTTTTTTTTCGTACACCAAAAATGCGTTTATCACTTGTAAAAACAATTATTACCGAAAAGTCAAAGAACACTGTGCCTTCAAAAATGGCCCTATAACACACGCGTGGGTATTTGTATGTCGGTTTAAATAAAAGGCTTACAAGCCTTTTATTGACGACAACGATATTTCCGATTCGTCTGAGAATTTAACTTAGCGTGCGCGCTGCCTTTCAAGCAGCAAAACAATGATATTTACCTATAATTGATCGATAGATAAGCTTTATGTCGCAAACAATAAACATGACATGAGCAATACTTACCATTTCACAGTTTGTTGACATTTTTTTCCGCTTTTGACAGATCCCGAAAGGGTCGAGTTAAGAAAATGACGAATATTTTCTAAGGCGTAATCGGCAGGTTGGTAAATCTTGAAATGTGTATTTTGAGTCAAATAGCGGGACATTTCGTAAATATTTTACAGGACTTTCATTAATTGATTTAGGCATTCAAATGATACCAATCTGATTTATATTCGAGACGCTTCAGTTCCAAGGCATGCCCCTTTAAGTAAACATGCCATCATCCCTCCATAAAATCCATCTATAAAATCTATGTCAGGTTTGGTATTGGGTTACGCGGGCATAAGAAATAGGTCAACGAAACGACTTTTGAACAGGTTACAATTTGACACAATCTTTATGAAAATCCATCACAAATTACTATGCCTGTAGAATAGCATTCTACCAGTTCAATCAGTTTGGTCTGAATATATACATTTATTTTCAACAGGGAAATATGGTTATTTTTTGGTGAAAAATAAGTCATATATTTGAGTAGTAGAACAACGTTGTGAACATACTGGAGGTCATAGTATGTAGTGATCCAACCTTTAGCGAACTTCATCACTGTTCATTTATGTAAAATCTAGTTCAAATTCATTACTGGCTAATGTAAGGTCAGACGGCCAAATCAAAGTAAAAGCTTGTACGCTCTGTACAGGTCACATGATTGATCCTTGTGCAAAAAAATACTATGCTTGAACAAAACAGGTGCGCCGTCTTTGATGCTTTGCATAAAAATTAGTCTTGTACGTTATACAAACGCTGTTCGTAAGCTATTCATACATTTGTAAAGGTGCTGTCACACTACAACGCATTGGCCCAACGTATGCCGACGTGTGACAACACGCTGATGTTCTTCGTACTCGCTAGAGATTCGTTTTATGTAAGTTAAAAGCGCGCTCACACACGTTGGTATACGCTGTCGAGCGTCGACGGCCTAAAAAATTTGTGCATGCACAACATTTTCAACGAGTGCCGAACGTATATTTATAGGTTATGTATATACGTTAGACGATCGGTATTCATTCGTTATTCGAACGTGCGCCATACGCTTTCAAACGTTAAGTACGCGTTGGTAACACGCCGGTATATTCACTAGTTAGCGGTCGCACAATTATGCGTAACGTTTGCAAACGCTACGACAACGCACGAATAACGTATATTTAACGTTTGACAAACGTTCTTACAACGTACCAAGACATGAAGAACGAAATTAAAGGCATTGCTTATTAAACTGTATTTCATGTATTAGAAATTTACTAATTTACTGTGAAATTTACTAATTCACGTTACGGAGGATGTGAGTTTAGTACTTGTTCATCATAGGAACGATGCTTAGGTGAACTGTCCCCATCATATGACTCTGATGTAAAACTCAAAATGTAAACAAATACTAATTCACAAGTGTACAAGACTAATTTTACTGATACTGGGCGTGTCCACTTTGTTGTTTTTCAACACCAGCTAAATCTTTTAAACCTTGTACAGCATCGAACTAGGAGTAGATAAATGAAGAGGACAGTCTGAACACGCCAAGCCTTGGATCGGGAGGCGGGATGAATATTGCCCTAATTCGCTACCAACACGTTTGGACAGGTTACACACGCGTTCTTCACTCGTCTAGCACACGCTGTCAAAATACCTTGAATTCTGTACTCGCTAGGCGTAAGTTATGAAACGTTTCTTGGTCGTTACTCAGAGGATATGTGTTCGTTCAACACGTTCGACAAACGCTACGTGTTCGCCAGCGTATTAGACACAATCTAACACGTTCCACGCTCGTTGGCCTACTACGCTGTAGTGTGACAGGCCCTTAAAGGACAGTCGTCGGGTATAAACGCTTGAAAGCTGTGCGTATTAGCAATTTTTCTAAAATTTCCAGACGCAATACATACGTTCTTCTAATAAGCTAGGGTGTGAATACACCATTGAAGGCGAGAGATATTTATAATTGGTCATTATTAATGGATCATTGTTATAATAAAGATGGACGATATTCTTTGGTGACCTTTATTATGTTAATGGACGTTATTTATGGGTGATGGTTATTTAAAGTTCCTTGTTGTTCATATGTTGATATTAACTGATATTTGCCTACTTACATATCAGACAGCCATATTTTATATTAAGTGTTTGCTATTTGATACTGCGCAAAACACCTGCATTGTATGAATATGATGTTGATGCTTAAAACTCGACAGTAATTCGAGTAATGGATACCGTGAACAGACAATATCCAGTCACTTAGTAATATTGTTCATATTGATGTATTAATTTATCCAGAAAACAGCCGGTAAAATATTAGGCCTAAAAAGGTCTAAAAAGACAACATTGTATAACATACTATTACGTCGAATTGGGTCGTCTCACACAGTGTGACGTGAATGGTTGTTTGTTCATAATTTTATAATTATAGAGTTTTACGCCCCTTTTCAACAGTCAGAGTCATATGATGCGGACATCGTTCCTGAGAAGAACCAGTTCTAGACTCCCATCCTCCGTTAGCAACTGCCTACTTCCTCACATAAAGCAAGATGGTCGGTATCGGGGACTCGAACCCACGACTGTCTATCAGTGAGAGGTTACAGTGATTTTAAGTCGGCGACCACGGAGGCGGGTTTACTTCCTGTGGATGAAAAGGTCACGTTGTTATGCTTATAACACTTACCTATTGATAGACGAATTATATCCGTGAAAAAAGGTACATAGTGTACAATAAATGCCATTCATTCGTTCACTTGCAACCGTACAAAAATAAATTTCGCAAGGTGGATTGTGATGCAAGCTCCAAGTGACACTGTCTAAACATAAAATATTCCATCTCAAAATCACATGCGGATAATAACAGCAGCATTAGTTATATTCAAGTTTGTTTGTTCGACCTTTTAGCTTAACTTAAAGCAATGTGGGTTATGATACTGATTTGTACAAACTGAGAACAGAACAGAACTTTATTCAAGACGAGTACATAGTCATGAAATATATATATATAATACATTATAAAAATCAAGGTCAGCAATAGTGAAAATAATAAATCTATAAGTATTTTACCTACATGAGAATGAAATAGTCATAAGAACATGCTGAAAAAACACAGTTTGTCAATTGTGGCATAGTTGCATCTAGGTCAATATTGTAGGTACCGCTGATTGTTTTGTATAATACGTTTCTTCAAAACGGGCGTTTTACGATCGTTTGAGTTCTGCATGCACAAAATTAATGAAACCACAAAACATAAATGATGCTTACAGTATGTAATCTATGATAAATAATAGTTAATGACAGTCACAAAGGATAGTTTACAAGTGGGAATGAAAGAAACCAATGTTCGACATATAAATGCAACAGTTTTGAACCTACTTTTCACGTATTCGAAATTTTCACATTTTCGAAATATTCACCACAGCAGTGTTTATTTCGTTTAATATACATAAACGACTTATTTTCAATACGGACAGTTATCTAGCTAACTACATGATTCACTTCCTAGCAGCTCCAGGAGATGGCATCAAATCAGCTGGCGTTTTATGGTTTGTATGACAGACAGTGTTGGTGACGACATTCACACGTTTTAAATTCAAACACAGAAGGGATTTCATAATATGTTCGCAGCTGCGACAGCTTTGCTCATCTCAGAATTTTATCAGTAATGACGCATACACACACACTGACACACACACACATTACGTTCTGATAGACTTTGAAGGCTATACGCAGGCGTTGAGTTCTAACAACTCTTGTTTTGTCATTAAAACTATGTTTATATATAACATACGTATATATAATTATGTAAAATTATAACGTCCTTAAGATGGATGCGGATCTCTATAATAATAATAATAATAATAACTTTATTTACAGAAGGTTACACATAAAGACAATGAAACATTAACAATAATGAAAATGAAACAATACTTTTTTACAATGTGGCCATCTTGAAAAAAAAATAGCAATCATTAAAAACTGAACAATTTGTACACATCTAATATAACAAATACAACTGATGTATTATTATTGAATTATTGAATAAAGTTATTGAATAAAGTTAATTACAATTTAGACAATTATATATACATACACACTCATACATACACAAAACACAAACATTTTCTCACAATCACAAATTCTATATATAAAAAAACAACAACAACAAAAAACAACACATTAATAAAATTGACAGACACATACATGATTATATTTGTTGAGTAAATAAGTAGTTCTTGTATTGTTGTTTAAAAGTAGATAATGTACATGCAAATCTTATTTCAATTGGTATACTATTCCAAACTTCCATGCTGTGATATGAGAATGCTTTTTTCTTATATTCAGTATTTACTTTGGTATTCACGATATCATTATGGGTGACAGATCTTAAATTATAGTTGTTATTTTTAGAAAAAGTGATGATGTCATTTAGATACTCCGGAGTCAGATTATTAACACATTTATATAACAAAATCGCAGTGTGGTACTTACACCTATTATTAAATGAGAGCCAATTGAGTTGAAAAAATAGTTTTTTGGAAGAAGTCCTAACCGGTTTCTGCAGAATTATTTTTGCAGATCGTTTTTGTAAGACATTCACTTTTATTAAATTTGTTTTAGTAGCTTTGCCCCAGATTGTACAGCAGTAATCAAAAGAGGTTAGGATATATGAGTTATAAAATAATTTCTTCATGTCATAAGAGAGATAACTAGATATCTTTTTCAATAGAGAAATTTTCCTACTTATTTTAGAGCATGTTTTATCAATGTGTACTTTCCACTGTAAATGTTTGTCTACATAAAGCCCTAAAATTTTATGATATGTGACATTATCAATAATTCTTTTGTTTACTTTCAAGTCAAGATTTATATTTTTAATTTTTCGTTTCGATCCTATAAGCATACATGTTGATTTAGCCGGATTTATAAGCATGTTGTTGAGAGTGCACCATTTTTCAATGAAATATATATCATTTTGCAAGTTATTCTGAATTTCTATTGGATTTGATCCAGCAGCATAAAGTGTAGAGTCATCAGCATATAAGTCTATTCCTGATTTATCTAGTAATAACCCAATGTCATTGATATAAATTAGAAACAAAAGTGGACCCAAAATAGAGCCTTGAGGAACTCCACTTGTAATAATTAGGGGAGTTGAAATACTAGTTTCATGTTTGACACACTGTTGTCTTTTACTAAGATACGAATGAAAAAGAGACAAAGTGCTGTCCGAAAAATGATGCAGTTTTAGTTTGTATAATAGAATTTCGTGATCCACTAGATCAAAAGCCTTTTTCATATCGATAAAGACAGTACCAATGCATTTTCCATTATCTACATCTTTTAGCCATTCATCAATAAGTCTTATCAATGCAGTTTGACATGAATGTTTTTCTCTAAAACCTGACTGGTGTTTATTTAGAATATTGGTCTTACGAAAGAATTCTTTTAATTCATTTGATAAATGCCTTTCGAATATTTTGGATATAGTTGGCAGTATCGAAATTGGACGGTAGTTATTACAATCCTCTCTGTCTGAGTTTTTATGTATTGGCAGAACATACGCTTGTTTCAACAAATCTGGGAAAATACCACTCCTGATACTATTATTTATTATCGAAGTAATTGGTACTATGATATGATCGCCACAGTATTTCAAAATATTGGCACCAATTCCGTCGATTCCAGTAGCCTTATTAACATTTAAATTGTCGATTATTTTACATACTTCAAGTGGAGTTATGTAATTTATATCAAATACATGGTTCTTTAACATACGGTCAAGATATGAACTCAAATAATTAAAGTTTTCTTTGTGAAATTTCAGTTTATCAACAACTTTTGATATGTTAGTAAAATGTTCATTTAATGCAGTGAGAATGTTACTTTTATCCTCGACAAACACATCATTCACTTTCATTTTATTTGGCAAACTAATTCCATTGTTTTGATCATTGTCATTATTCGAAATCAGTCTCAAATGTTTCCAAATATGTGTCGTACTAGTATCATTTTTAACAGCATTGTTATAATATTCTTTCTTGCTTTTACGAATTAAACTTGTTGTTTTGTTTCGTTACATTTTATAATTATTCCAATCTTTATCCAAACAAAGACTCTTGTGTTACATTTGTGCGTAATCTTATGTCTGAGATTGGTCTTTTCGAGGTATGGTTAGAACAAAGCGTTGGCGATACTAAAGCATTTTTAAGTATCTTCACACAACGTCTTAGAGACATACGCATTCAAAATTGTCATGATCGTTTAGAAAATTCAAGTAGAACACACTTTTTTAAAATCTGTTGTAAGCTTCGAATACAATTTGCACTTAAAATGCATTAGTATTAGCAAATTTCGGATTGCAATGACAATATTAACGGTTTCAACTCATAATTTGAGAATAGAGTCTGGTCGATGGCATAAACCGAGAAGTATTCCTCTGGATTATGCTATTCTAGAAGATGCCTTGAATTGATGATGAATATCATTTGTTTTCAATGTTCTTTATTCACAGATCTTCTCAAGCAATATACCAAGAAATATTATTGGACTCGACCAAGTATGTTTAAACTTATACAATTATTTGAGAATAATAATGAATTGTTTAATAAATAGCTTGAGTGTTTACATTTTTAAGGCTTTCCAATATCACGATTCGTTGAACTAAAATACACCTAAACTGGCATTATTTTTGTTTAACTGTACGATATAATAAACATTATACAAAATATGTACATAATTATACATGTTTACGATTATCGGATAACTAAACCACGAATATATGTAAAAACACACCATTTTGTTTGCCTTGTGTTTCGTTTCAACTAGTAAACCGTATAATGGACATATTTTTCTTTATAAAATTAGATAAATTAGTAGTCATTGTCTGATGTTGAGTGTTATGTATAATCTCATAGTACAAGAGTGAATAATAGTTTTCTATGAGATATTATGATTCGCGAAATAGCATAATGCATATCAAATAATACCAGACTTACCAATTAACTATATTTCATATTATACATTATCTCCGCCAGATTCTGTCCAGTCCTCCTTTTCCCTGTTGTCTCTCTTGATTTATTTTTACATTTATGATACATAAATCATTATCTAAACTGACTTGCCTATCTGTCTAAATTATAACAATGTAATTACAGTTTAGCCATTTGTTACTGTCATATGAAAATTGTATTGCGTTGTTTGTGTTCACTTGGGCCAATGACTTACTGAAATTTGAAATAAACTATCTATCTATCTTATTTTTATTAGACATCACACATATTATGTTTGGATTCTTCAATTAACCCTGTAACCCTTGAAAATTACGCACGCACAGATCTGGATGCAACGAGCACGATGTTTGTATCTAAAACATGCCAGCATGTTTACCATTTTCTATCATTTTGAGTTTTACTTTTAATATCACGTGACTTTTCACGATAACAAAACATATGTTCAACTTTCTGACTAAAATTTGCATGACCAGATTGAAATATTTATTTATGATATGTACACATTTGTTGTTATAGAAAAAGGTCATCAGATATTACGGTTAATGGATGTAAAGTCCATATTGTCACACAAAATGAAGAGAATGATAACGGTTAGCCTTATAACTATTTAGGTGAAATGGCTAGAGACATTTAATCTAGTATTTCCGGATGTCCGAATGTCCGGAATCAGTTAGTTATCACACCGTGTTATATTAATGTCCGGAATCCGTAAGTTAACAGACGGTTATATTAATGACAGGAATTCGTATGGTATCACATTGTGTAATATTAATATCCGGAACTCGTATGGTATCCCACTGTTATATTAATGTCCGGAATCCGCAAGTTATCACACTGTTATATCAATGCCCGGAATCCGTAAGTTATCACACTGTGTTGTATAAATGTCCAGAATCAGTAAGATATCACACTGTGTTATATCAATACACGGGATCAGTAAGGTATCACACTGTGTTATAGTAATGTCCGGATTCGTTTGGTTTCGCACTGTTTCATATTAATGACCGGAATCAGAAAGGTATCACACTGTGTTATATTGATGACCGGAATCAGTTCGTTATCACATTGTGTTATATTAATGTCCGGAATCCGTATGTTATCAACTGTGTTATATATTTATCCGGAATCCGTAAGTTATCACATTGTGTTATATTAATATCTGGAATCAGTAAGTTATAACACTGTGTTATTTCACACGGAATCAGTAAGGTATAACACTGTGTTATAGTAATGTCCGAAATTCGTTTGGTTTTGCACTGTTTTATATTAATGACCGGAATCAGAAAGGTATCACACTGTGTTACTAGTATATTGATGTCCGGAATCATTAAGTTATCACACAGTTATATCAATGCCCGGAATCAGTAAATGATCACGCTGTATTATATTGATGTCCGGAATCAGTAAGTTATCACACAGTGTTATATTAATGTCCGGAATCAGTAAGTTATCTCAATGTGTTATATTGAAGTCCGGCATCAGTAAGTTATCACACTGTTATATCAATTCCCGGAATCAGTAAGTTTTCATACTCACACCGTATACCCCGAAGAGCCGAACACAGTTGATCAGGCGAACACAGTTGCCGATAAATTTTACAGTTTCGAACGGAAAATAAGTATCGGCTTAATTTATAGTTATCTTGAAGGATCCGAACAAAACCAATCATGTACAATTATTCGCTATTGAAAAAGGAATAAATACTCCAAATTGTCAGGAAAACCGTGCATTTTTCAGCAAGAAATCGCTAGAAATGTCTGATATTTTTTAAAGAAAACGCGTGATCTGATGAATCCAGATCCATAAATGTATTTTTACACAAAAGTGAACCTTTTTAAAGATACCATCATTTACTCCAATCTATTTTCTCTCAATATGCGAAATTCCAGCTTTCCATTCCCATTTTCCACAGAGATATTGATGCATAAAGTTGGCCTGTCCTCGTATTTTTGCGAACGTCAAGCACAGTTTATTGTAAAAGTTGCGAACCTCGAATACAGTTAGAACATGAGATGTGATAACGCTTGACACAGTCGCCATACACTTCTTACCGCATCCTTTTTAGACTTTTAAACCCAAAATTGTCGACTATCTGTGTTGTACGTATATACAATTTACAAAGATGATATATTGATACTGTCGACCTAAGTCCAAATGAAGCGCGACTTTCATTGTGTTATTCTTATACGTAGTATGAATAGACACATTTTCCTGATAGAAAACTCCATGTATATGAAAACTGCTTAAGTAGATACTATGTTTTAGGCATATACTTTTATGCGTCTTGAAAGCTGAGTATATAGTCGCTGAATTGTCCGTCCTTCTGTCCGGGCGGACGTTCTCATGAGACGTATGTTGTGGGGTGATCCCTTTGATCTTTTCGGTGTTTTAACCCCACAAGTCGCACACCACAAGTCGAAATTATCCCCACAAGTCCAGTTTGTACGTATCTGAACCCCACAAGACCTATATGTACTAACCCTAACTCTAACCCCACAACCATCCTCGCATGCGTGCGAAGAAATACGTGTATATAGATGCCGCTTTGTCCGTCCATCTGCCGTCATAGCGAACGGATGAATATTAGATAGCTATATGGATAATAGGTAACAGTAAAAATATTCATCTGTTCGTCTGTCCGTCACAGTCTGTCTGTTCGTACAAACCAGAAGTTGGTTGTGGGGTTAGGGTGGAACATTTAGGTCTTGTGAGTTTCAGTTACGTTAAGTATTCAAGAAATTAGATTAGAAACCACAGTGAATGAGACCAGCGAAAGAAAGTGCAGTGCCTAAGGGCCGTAATTGTACAATGCATGGTCAGGTTGTAAATCCTGCACTGTAAATGTTGTTTTTTATGAATGAATTTATGAACAGTTTCATTTTTGTCGTGTTCGGTGACATGTAAAGCATCGCATTATTTTTTTTTTGTATGGAATGTGCAATAAATAATTCATTTGTGTTGTGGTGATGGAAACTGGAGAAGCTTGTAGCTTTGAAAACAAGAGAAAGCGGAATGTCGTAAGTGTTATTTTGTTCAAATATTTGTCTAATCTATCTGTTTTTATTAACAAAATTAATGGCAATCTAAATAAAAAATATTCCAACAAAATTCAATATTTGGACATTGAGGGCCAAAGTCATTTATGGTCTTCTTAAAGGTCTTGTCCATTGGGTTAATGTCTCAAAGTATGAAGGCAGTCCATTCGTTAATAACAACGTTATAGCAAATAATAGCAAAAGAATCGAGCAAAATGACATTTTACAATTATCTGTAACCTTGAATTAAATAAAGCAAGCAACTTGAATGTATCATACAGACCTTTTTGATAAAGTTCACATTAAGCCAACTTACTTGAAAACCCTCCGAAAGGCTGAAGAGTTACTATATAGTACAGAGCGGACATAATCTGTGACTGACCGAGAGATAGACGGACGGACATAACAACAGACAACCAGGGAAAAAGCAATATAATTCCCTCAGATCTTTTTGATGAAACATAATTTCAATGATTTTTCCCGGAAAGTGCCCAAATAATTAATGGCCTTTCCCTAGCGGTGTACTCGTACATATATGAGTATTCAGTGCAATGAAATAAAAAGTAAATTATATAGGGTGTAGCATTTTGTGAGTAATTTCATCAGTCCTGGAAGACTGTTATTCGACCGTCTATAAATATGTACAGTACGAATATAGTCCGGTTACCAAATATATCTTCACATACTATAGTATAGACTTACCAATTTTTGGCATTCAGTCTTAAATTGATTTATATATTTAAAAAGAATCCATTTCTAAATGCTATATGTAACGTAATTGTATTTCTTTTAGGTTTAAATCAATATCAGTAAACAAACATACATCATTAAACGATAGAAAATGATGCTGTTAGAAGTGTTTGGGACTGTGTCAAGCGTTATCATATATAACTTTCTAATTGTATTCGAGGTTCGCAACTTTTACAATAAACTGTGCTTGACGTTCGCAAAAATACGAGGACAGGCCAACTTTATGCATCAATATCACTGCGGAAAATGGGAATGGAAAGCTGGAATTTCGCATATTGAGAGAAAATAGATTGGAGTAAATGATGGTATCTTTAAAAAGGTTCACTTTTGTGTAAAAATGCATTTATGGATCTGGATTCATCAGATCACGCATTTTCTTTAAAACATATCAGACATTTCTAGCGATTTCTTGCTGAAAAATGCACGGTTTTTCTCACAATTTGGAGTATTTATTCCTTTTTCAATAGCGAATAATTGTACATGATTGGTTTTGTTCGGATCCTTCAAGATAACTATAAATTAAGCCGATACTTATTTTCCGTTCGAAACTGTAAAATTTATCGGCAACTGTGTTCGCCTGATCAACTGTGTTCGGCTCTTCGGGGTATACGGTGTGATACTGTGTTATATTGATGTCTGGAATCAGTGAGTTATCCCGCTGTGTTATATTGATTTCCGGAATCAGTACGTTATCACACTGTGTTATATCAATAAGTTATTACACGGTGTTATATTAAAGTCCGGCGTCAGTAAGTTATCACACTGTTATATCAATTCCCGGAATCAGTAAGTTATCATACTGTGTTATATTGATGTCTGGAATCAGTGAGTTATCCCGCTGTGTTATATTGATTTCCGGAATCAGTAAGTTATCACACTGTGTTATATTGATGTCCGGAATCCGTATGGTATCACACTGTTATATTAATGTCCGGAATCAGTAAGTTATCCTACTGTGTTATATTAATGTCCGGAATTCGTATGGCATTACACTGTGCTATATTAATGCCCGAAATACGTATGGTATCACACTGTGTAAACGATAATCCAGTAAATTGTACAATTCACCATAAACAATAACTTAAAAAATGATATTGTATTGTATTTGACAATAATATTTACAGGCGAATAGTATCTTATCAATTGGTATTAACGAACGGAAACGGCCGTATGTAAATTGAATTTTGACCGGAAATTATATATTC
This sequence comes from Lutraria lutraria, assembly GCA_964023205.1. Classification (NCBI taxonomy): domain Eukaryota; kingdom Metazoa; phylum Mollusca; class Bivalvia; order Venerida; family Mactridae; genus Lutraria; species Lutraria lutraria. The sequence continues at coordinate 1,619,659 of OZ026843.1, read as the reverse complement.
CATCATACAACATGTTTGAAGTGTGGTTTAGTATTCGTTTGTAAATAGTTTATAACAATACATGTACTTCCATAATATTTCTCATTTTTTCTTCAACACTGATTGGCGCTTTAGCATGACACGACTGGACTTATAAAAGGAGGTAACTTTAGTGTACGTATGACTAATAATATCTGTGGTGATACACATGAAGTGGACACAATGAAATTGATTGATGTTAGCATCGCCTGTGGAATACATTTTATGAGCGACTGCTCCGATTAATTGATTAATTGATAATATCACGACTGTCCGTCGATTTGTTGAGTGCGTCTATAGACAATTTTATGCCCCATTTACGTTCCGAAGGCTATTTTATTTCGTATGAAATCTTTAAATCGCGGAGCATGTGTGACATAACTGCCGATACGAACTCAGCTCAGCATAAGAAATGGTGATTTACGAGGGTGTTTTTATTCTTATATCACGACAATATATCTCACTTTCCCTCAGAAGGATTAAAATTTAGAATGTGCGTCTCAATGTGCGTATCTGATGAACAGATTGTTCCAGTCACAGAAATTATATGTTTGTACTGTTAAAACTGACAATTTAATTGTTATCCTTAAAGTCCCATAATCATATAAATATATCAGTCGTAATAGTTTCTGTTTGTTCTATAACAGAGGAATCCGGTGTGTTTTCCTCAATATCATTGAAATAAATACTATTTATAGAACAGCTGCGTTTTCCGCAGTCATATTATGCACACGGCATGAAGTGACGTCGAGCGCTCTACATATTTCAAGTTTACAAAAGCAAAATTCACAGCGAAATGAGTGTTTTTCGAAGAAAAAGGGCTTGTTTCGTCGGTAATATTTATCTTGGAATGATATCTGCAATTGTTTGTTTTTTACATACATTTTTATAGCAAAAAGCTAATGGGGCTTTAAATGGTTATTCAAACATCTATTTTTATGAATATTATTCAACAGCATGGTACATTGACTTATCCACAAGTCAATTTAATCATTCTGTAGATTATGAACAGTAGAGTACAACCTCTCCAGGGCGACCCTCTCTTGAGCAACAACCTCCCTGCAAACACAGCACGATTTTTTTCTCGCTGAACTTTATTATAAAAGTTACTGGTGAACTAGTCTTTAAAGCTGAACGGAGAGAAACCCGTCACTGGATTTAATAACAGACACTTGTTTAGTCAAAATTATAACAAAACGACGCGTTGTGTTTTTATCATTTATTAAACATTAATAACCTAAGTTCCAAAAAATGGTATGATCTGTCTCTAACTTCTAGTCTTAACTCTTCTATCTACCCTGGTGGATGGAACTCTATATATACAAAAGCCCAACTGCGTCGCAGTTTCCAGCCCCTTCACGCAGATGATAGTTGTTTAGACCAATTGTCTATCATGATACTAATTTTAGATAATAGTTTACTTTTTAAAATATCAATTGCAAGTTATGGTTAATCGGGTACAGTTTAGATATTTCTATAATTTCATGCTTTAACATTAAACATAGAATGTTCTAGAGATTTCTTTTATCTTCCCACCAAGTACTGCCAAATATTGGGATTTGTTTAAATGTCAATTTGTACTTGAATGAGTTCCTATTCAACAAATGCATGTATACTACATGTATGACCAATACTCACTATTAATCTCGTCGGTACACTATATTGATCCATACATGAGTATATTAAAAGGCTGTTTACCTACAACATGCATAATTAAGATAATTAATTACACATGTAAGCCGACTATCTTACAAAATTACCCCACCCACCACGGTCACTCTTACCACTATCAAAACATATAGATAGATAAAGATAACCAGCTCGAAAACGAAAGTAGAAAATATTTTCAGGTTTTTTAAACAAATATTGCACTTGCGTCATAATGTCTGGCTTCCATGTACAATTAGATCTTTTTTTGTTCTAAGGACGCCGTTATCACACTAAAACTTGCCCATACAAGTGTAAATTCCGACGATTTCCAATATATTTAGTATCGGGGGCTGCTGCTATCGAGAAAATGCTATTTTATACATGTTAAAGCGTTTCCGCCTGGCCTACTGTCACGTAAATTGTCAATGTTTTTTTTTCAAAAGCACACTACATTTGGTCAACTTTAGCATGAATGATGCTACTAACTGGGTGATAGTAAATTTTTAACAGTATTTTTTTACTGTCACAGGGTAATAGTAAATTTCTAACAGTATTTATTTACTGTCACATAGGTAACAGTAATTTTTTCAGTATTTTTTACTGTCACACAGGTGAAAGTAAATTTTTAAATATTTTCTTGAAAAAAGTTTGGGGTAATAAAATAAATAACACAGCTTACGTTGTGGGTAACAGTAAAAATGTCAGCCTTGGGTAACAGTACTTTCCTCAGGCTGACATTTTTACTGTTACCCACAAAGCTATGTGTTATTTATATACTAGTAGTTACTATCATGATGTTGTAATGTCCACTCTTTTATCACGCAGACGACATCATGCCATTACGTTTATAAGATATCTAGAATTCCTATTGAGATGTTTACAAAAGGTTAATGTAGCTAACTATCTGAAGTATAGAATAATTTGTTTAGTCATTTTTTTATTATATCTGGAAAGAATCATAGAATCAATTTCACCCAGTTTTTTTCTTATTCCAATTTGTCGTTACCTTGCCTTGATCTGAAGGCAATAAAACCAGTTAAATATGTTCAGCAAAACAAATATCTTATGTCTACGACTGTCCTGAAATGGCATATTTAAAGATAAATTACTGTTCGTAACCTGACACCTCCTACCACCAACTCTGTATCAAAATTATACATAAATATTGTGGTTTTCATGTATGCTTAATAAATTATGAACATAAGCTGTTGACTGTTCTTACACAACCTGTTCGATCAAATAAATACGCTCGACTGGTAAACACAAATAAGGTTGCTTTTCATGGAGTGTAAAAAAAACATAATTATAACAATATACCACTAATCCTGTTTAAAGGTGTATTAATGATATGATCGCTTGGTTTAGTAATTCATATAATCTTATTAATTCTAACTACCCAAGCTCATCTATGTACATCAAGATTGATCAATAAGCAATGCAAGGTAATAATCAAGCATGTCTTTAGTGTCAACCGTTAGCATTGTATTATGCTTGCTCACTAAATTCCACACTTTTTTATTTTTGATTGCGTTCAGATATTACTAGTTTTTATTATATTTTAAATAGTATTAGTATAATATAGATTTCCTTACAGACTTCGTATTAACACTGTATGCAGTTAAAACGGTTTTCGTCACTCTGACTTTTCCCCACTAACTTACTGCGTTTTTTCTTCTTCACAGTATGATTAAATATCTAATATCTGCCTTAACGTATCGACATAGGCTAAACTCGCTAAAATAACGTAAAGTGATATTAAAGATTAAACATCATACTTAAATACGAAGTAACAAAATTTTTTAAAAGAACGCTCAAAATGGTGTTTTATTGCGATAAATACTGCACCCCTTTATCGACTTTTCCTTTTCAGTGTTAAACATCTCTAACGAAATGTGCATTGTATCGGTACGATATGATACTATTAATTCATTAATGACAAAAAATATATAATCTCTTACTAGACATCAAATCTGGACGTGGTTTCAATTACTGAATCGTAAACATTAGCAATTTTGATTGACTATCAAAATTGAAAGAGGTGCGTCAAATTTGTTGATTTCATGAGACGATAATGATCATACACTTTAATTGTAATTGCTCAGCTTAAAAAACACAGTACGTGTCATTTTCGAATTAACATTGCCGTCTTATTTGATGACGGAGTTCAAAGCGGTTTTCGGTAATTTGTAGCGGACATGTTAATCTAGGGAACCATGTCTCACAATTTTGATACTTGCTTTCATTTTTTATCTATGAAGTAGAAATAAACAGCGGGGTTTTGTGTACGGAATTTCTTTAAAGTCAAGTATCTAACGAACCGAAGACTAGATAAAATCAAAGTACTGAAAGTACTGTCGGACTTGATTTTTACCATACGAGGCAGAAGAGAGAAATGTGTACCCACATCGTTCGAGCCCATACAAATATTTTAACATTTAAAATTACGGACCGATTTTTCATTCATATTGTAATACAGGCCATATGCATGTAGGTAAATGACATACGCTAGGGCTTTACTAAAGTCCTTTGCTAAAATTTTAAAATGAAAAAAGCCTGATATTGGAAAGTTTAATGATTAGCACATTGATTGAAGACAATTTAATTGCATTAAAAACTCTTTATTGTACACAAACTAGTGACCAACACTTCAGTAACAGTAAATACAAACATTGATTCTTCTGGTTTTAACACAACAGAACATCGACACATTCAGGGTCACTCAAATCAAAAAGGTCCTGACACAGTAGAGTAAGACCTATTTGACCTATAGTTAACCCGATGTTGCATGAAATTCAGACGTGATTATGTAATTCTAATTAATCTGGCGTAAAAGGAACTCTTAAACAGTAATTTTTAAAAGCACGTATCCAGTAATTTACGTTCGTATTTAGCGACTCGAATTATTATTTGTAAGCCGCAGTTTAAACACTCAACCTCCGATGTTTACCTGACATGAACTCATTCAATAAATTGAACTCCCCACACCGGTTACGCTTTGCTACTAGCCACTGCGGGGAGTGAGTCTATAAATAGCGATTCCGTCATCAAACTAACACTAGTTGGTGTGAATATCACGGAAATACGATTAGATGAGAATTCGCTTTGTAATATTAAGAAATGTTAGAAAGGCACAAAACACATACATAGATGGTAGATTGTTGCAAATGCATGAATTCGTCCGTAGAGATGTTTCTGAACTATCGAACGAAAACCGAAAGTAGAACTACTTTTACGGCAAGATATTTTATTGGACAGTGAATACGCGGTTTTAATTCTACGCATTTGATTATCTCATGTATCTACCGACAAGCACTTGTTTAGATACATGACTCTTTCCATGTAGTTACAATAAAACGATTTGAAATATATTTGTATCTGTCACACTTAATTGGGGAAAGATTCCAGATACTTCTATATAAACACACCATTTAGTTGCGTACTATTTCCTTTACGCGGCATTCTTTTAACCAAGCTTTTATGGAGTCCAGCGACAAAATATTAGTCAACGATCCCAAAGGACTTGATTTTTATCAAAATCAAGTCCAAAAACTGAGACACGGTTCCCAGCATTATACATGTATAGTGATTTTAAGGCTTCTTGTTGTAATATATACCTATACACAGAATAGTTATCGTTGTTCAAAAATGTGTAAATTACGTGCGATATTGGTCTATATGAGACCAATCAAATGTAATATTTGTTTCAAATCACTTCCAATACACTTCATACAGTGTTTTGTTTTTAGTATATAAAGATAAATCATGGTTTAGTTTTAAATCTATAAATTGGCGAAACTTGATTTGACCTGACATCCAAGCCCGTTACGTTAAAGTACAATGTAGTTGGTTAATTTATGACATGATAAGCGCCTTTTTGTTAATCTGTATCATAATTCTCTCGAGTGTAATAAATGCGTTATGTTTATATGCCTACTTTTCTATCTACAGCGACGTAAATATTTACATCATCAATTCATTGAATTCCTCAGTACTATATTTTTCAGATTTTTTCATGTTGTTCATCCTCAATGAATAATGTTTCTCTTATATATCTTTGTTTTATCCCTTTCTTTTTTTCTGTTAATGAAATCGTTTGTATTTATTTCTCACGTGTTTGTCATTGTTATTTTCATATGTTTGTAACAACATACTTTGTGTAAACGTTACTTAAATAAACTTTGTTCAGTGCGATACCTAATTGGTTTTAAAAGCCTGGGGTATAATGGTATTGTAGAATCATGCCTGATATTTTCAAACTGATTTAAATTCTAGCATTCAGCTACAGTTCCTATTTTCAAAAAAAACATGCACATGTTAAGTTTGAAAGAATGCCATCATATGATTGTTATAATTGACGATCATGAAAAATATTTTTTTCATTTTAACCATTTACGAATTCGCTCCAATTGAATGTTTAAATTATCTTGGATAAGTTTAACTTTTTGTAGTTCTTACATTTTAACAAGGTCTTGCTATAGATCTACCTAATGTCTCTAACCACCGTAAGAGTGTTAGCAATTGATGAAATTAAATATGTTCTTATGCGATTTCAAGTCTTTCTTTGAGATTTTAATGAATACTGAATTTAGACAACTGATTGATACGGCATCGTTGGATAACAATATAATACTATTTAAACGGAAATTAATAATTAGATTGTCTTCGATAATAATGATAATTACGGTTACAAGCCTCGGATAATAATGCCAATACATTAAATAAATTAGATTCAGATTAACTTTAAAATTATCAAAGTTGATGGGTATACGGACAGCCAACATTTTGGGGATATTATCAGAATAAAGGCTATTAATTGATAAAGTTCACAAATGAGGAAGTTTCTGTTGGATTTGGAAGTCAGACCTTGACCTTGAAAGTAGTGATTCATGCTATGTAGAGACATGCGTTTCTTCCTTAAATATGTCTTGAAGTAAAATGGCCGCCAGAAGCAATTGCTAATATTATCCAAAGATTTTTGATTTTGTAAACTGGAAATTCATAGAGCGCATGACGTCACTTTATGACGTGTGCATAACATGACGATGGGAAAACACAGCTGTTCTATAAATAGTATTTTTTTCAATGATATTGTAAAAAATACGACGGTGATTTTGAAAACATTTTTTCTTGCTATAAGGAATGCACAAGAGGAAAACACACCGGATTCCTCTGTTATAGGACAAACAGAAACTATCTCGACCAATAAATTTATATGCTTATGGGACTTTAATGTACCGTATTCTATTTATATGTATTATGTACATTTGTAAAGCGCTTTTGAACGGTATTTTACGACAGAAAAGCACTATATAACAATGGATTAATGATAATAATAATAAAGAAACACCCCGTTTGTCATAATGGTATAATGTATTAGGAAACTCTCTGTATGTCATAATGGTATCATATATTAGGAAACTCTCTGTATGTCATAATGGTATCATGTATTAGGAAACACTCTGTATGTCATAATGGTATCATATATTAGGAAACTCTCTGGATGTTATAATGGTATCATATATTAGGAAACTCTCTGTATGTCATAATGGTATCATGTATTAGGAAACACTCTGTATGTCATAATGGTATCATATATTAGGAAACTCTCTGTATGTCATAATGGTATCATGTATTAGGAAACACTCTGTATGTCATAATGGTATCATATATTAGGAAACTCTCTGGATGCCATAATGGTATAATGTATTAGGAAACTCTCTGGATGCCATAATGGTATCATATATTAGGAAACTCTCTGGATGCCATAATGGTATCATGTATTAGGAAACACTCTGTATGTCATAATGGTATCATATATTAGGAAACACTCCGGATGCCATAATGGTATCATGTATTAGGAAACTCTCTGTATGTCATAATGGTATCATATATTAGGAAACACTCTGTATGTCATAATGGTATCATATATTAGGAAACACTATGTATGTCATAATGGTATCATATATTAGGAAACACTATGTATGTCATAATGGTATCATATATTAGGAAACTCTCTGGATGCCATAATGGTATCATGTATTAGGAAACACTCTGTATGTCATAATGGTATCATGTATTAGGAAACTCTCTGGATGCCATAATGGTATCATGTATTAGGAAACAGTCTGTATGTCATAATGGTATCGTGTATTAGGAAACACTCTGTATGTCATAATGGTATCATGTATTAGGAAACTCTCTGGATGCCATAATGGTATCATATATTAGGAAACTCTCTGGATGCCATAATGGTATCATGTATTATGAAACACTCTGCATGTCATAATGGTATCATGTATAAGGAAACACTCTGTATGTCATAATGGTATCATATATTAGGAAACTCTCTGGATGCCATAATGGTATCATGTATTAGGAAACACTCTGTATGTCATAATGGTATCATGTATTAGGAAACTCTCTGGATGCCATAATGGTATCATGTATTAGGAAACTCTCTGGATGCCATAATGGTATCATATATTAGGAAACTCTCTGGATGCCATAATGGTATCATGTATTAGAAAACTCTCTGGATGCCATAATGGTATCATGTATTAGGAAACTCTCTGGATGCCATAATGGTATCATGTATTAGGAAACTCTCTGGATGCCATAATGGTATCATATATTAGGAAACTCTCTGTATGTCATAATGGTATCATGTATTAGGAAACTCTCTGGATGCCATAATGGTATCATATATTAGGAAACTCTCTGTATGTCATAATGGTATCATGTATTAGGAAACTCTCTGGATGCCAAAATGGTATCATATATTAGGAAACTCTCTGTATGTCATAATGGTATCATGTATTAGGAAACTCTCTGGATGCCATAATGGTATCATATATTAGGAAACTCTCTGTATGTCATAAAGGTATCATGTATTAGGAAACTCTCTGTATGTCATAAAGGTATCATATATTAGGAAACTCTCTGGATGCCATAATGGTATCATGTATTAGGAAACTCTCTGGATGTCATAATGGTATCATGTATTAGAAAACTCTCTGTATGTCATAAAGGTATCATGTATTAGGAAACTCTCTGGATGCCATAATGGTATCATGTATTAGGAAACACTCTGTATGTCATAATGGTATCATGTATTAGGAAACACTCTGTATGTCATAATGGTATCATGTATTAGGAAACTCTCAGGATGCCATAATGGTATCATGTATTAGGAAACACTCTGTATGTCATAATGGTATCATGTATAAGGAAACACTCTGTATGTCATAATGGTATCATATATTAGAACACTTTCTGGATGCCATAATGGTATCATGTATTAGGAAACACTCCGGATGCCATAATGGCATCATCTTTTAGGAAACACTCTGTATGTCATAATGGTATCATGTATTAGGAAACACTCTGTATGGCATAATGGTAGCATGTATTAGGAAACACCCTGTATGTCATAATGGTATCATGTATTAGGAAACACTCTGTATGTCATAATGGTATCATGTATTAGGAAACACTCTGTATGTCATAATGGTATCATGTATTAGGAAACACTCTGTATGTCATAATGGTATCATATAATAGGAAACACTCTGTATGTCATAATGGTATCATGTATTAGGAAACTCTCTGTATGTCATAATGGTATCATGTATTAGGAAACACTCTGTATGTCATAATGGTATCATATATTAGGAAACACTCTGTATGTCATAATGGTATCATGTATTAGGAAACACTCTGTATGTCATAATGGTATCATGTATTAGGAAACACTCTGTATGTCATAATGGTATCATGTATTAGGAAACTCTCTGTATGTCATAATGGTATCATGTATTAGGAAACACTCTGTATGTCATAATGGTATCATGTATTAGGAAACACTCTGTATGTCATAATGGTATCATGTATTAGGAAACACTCTGTATGTCATAATGGTATCATATATTAGGAAACACTCTGTATGTCATAATGGTATCATGTATTAGGAAACACTCTGTATGTCATAATGGTATCATATATTAGGAAACACTCTGTATGTCATAATGGTATCATGTATTAGGAAACACTCTGTATGTCATAATGGTATCATGTATTAGGAAACACTCTGTATGTCATAATGGTATCATATATTAGGAAACACTCTGTATGTCATAATGGTATCATATACTAGGAAAAACTATGTATGTATGTTAACATCGTTTGTGGCATTAAATAAAGTTATGTTTCACTTACAGTCGTTTTGACTTTGTCGTGAGAAACGAATATATTTTCTGAAAGATATCATATTAGAATTGGCCAAAAATGAATTATGATGGCATTTGATCTTAAATAAATTTGACAACTGACACAGCAAATTAGACACCAACACGTCTAACATCCATTGTTTTCCATTTTTTATGTCAGGATCTGATGGACCTTTGGCATTCTTGGACCTTTTTGCTGTATATAATAGAATTAGTATAAGTATGGGTCTAACTCGAATTGAATCTTATACAATGTCAAAGCCGCAATATGTCTTAAAATTGGTATAATGTTCAATGTACGAAAGACCTAGCAAGATTGTGATATTAAAATGGTACAAAAGGGATCCAAATCTGATCTCATTTGGCCGTTCTTTCGTTGAGAAATAACTAACAGAAAACGATACTTGGTATTTTGTATGGAGGACAAAATAAGATGTATTTTTTACGTTTAACACGTGCAGACTATTTCCGAAAGCTTCGTAAATGATCGGAACTGCACGTAGGCTATGGGCTACTGGGCGAAACCCTCCCCCCCGGAGGCATTTTTGTAGACACCATTTTTTTGAAAGCTCAATGCCTGCTGTACATTTTTCCAGTGTCTACAATCTGCGCGTTGGGGCGTTTGTGAACTACAGCATGCTAATAACCGTTACCGAAAAATACGTTTGACAATAATTTTATTTTGTTAGAAGTCTTATTCTAGATATTTTCAATAATTCATCAATTTGAGACCATAATAAGTTAGCAGCGGAAGTAATGTCGATCAAATACATATTTTTCACTTTATTGCACTATATATGCTCTGTAATTTACGTTACCCTGCGTTACCCTAAAATGACAAGGAAATGACAGTTGTGTATGTTAAATTAACACAAAAGCAGTCATAAACAATGTTTTTATTCATATTAGGCAAATACTAGCACATGTTCATGTTTTTCTTTCATTGAATGCTCGTTTATGTCTTCATTTTACGTAAAATACGTTACATATAAAAGTAAACGTGTTACATGGAAATCATGTCATACAGGGTGTTTCCTAATACATGATACCATTATGAAACATTCTGTGTGTCATAATGGTATCATGTATTAAACACCTGTATGTCATAATGGTATCATATATTATGAAACAATTTGTATGTCATAATGGTATCATGTATTAGGAAACAACTGTATGTCATAATGGTATCGTGTATTAGGAAAATCTCTGTATGCCATAATGGTATCATATATTAGGAAACACTTTGCAAACACTATGATCAAATAGGTATACAGTGATAGGTAATCATGATGCATTCATTAATACCCATAACTGGACAACATTTCTAGTTACAAATGTTGTAAAGTTTGACTGGGATAATAGTAGTTTACGTTACATAACGTTACCTTTATCACGATAAGTACTTAACACGCTTTACAATGCATAAAACATTGATTTGATATACACAATGTTTATACTTGGTTACTGGCAATACGTACATGTAAATTAACATTCCAACTTTTTTAATTTATCACTGATTGTGTTTTACGTTACATGGTTTTATTTGTGTTACGTTTGAAATTATTCATAAACGACTAACAACATTTCTATGAAACTGTTATAAAATCATCATCGAATGTATTCTAAGAATATGTATCTATGAAACAATCAAATTTACAATGGCAGCGACAGTGCAATAAACATTATGCCATTGACACACATAAACATGTGTGTGTCATTTACGTTACCATTTGTTATATGATTATTTATATATATATACTTAAGTGCAATATTGTATGTTATGTCAGATTTCATTAGCTGTACATATTGTCATCAAGGTATTTTTGTTGTTCTGATGGCAAACGTATACGAATTTCACAAATCCTCATCACTTTTCTGTTTCATAGACAGCATCGACCATACTATTAAATGAGCTCAATGTCGTTTTTTATCATCAGTGTCTTCTGCATCGCTTGCCTTTGGCACAATATTATCCTCGTACCAGTTGTATTCCAGCATGTTGTCAGGACCGAATTTCCAACCACTTTCATCCACTTTTAGAAGATCAAGATTGCCCTCTTTGCATGGGTCCAAATATACACCTTATAACTATCCGTAACACATTGAACATACGAGACGGGATCTGCAGGGAGTGAGTAAGCTCATGTCCATACCACTTAAAGCGTTCAGAACACAACCATGGCTTTGATAATTGTCATACCTCATACCATTATTGATGTCGTATTTTTAATGACCAAACAACTCACATACAAATGTCTCAATAGCACTGTAATGTTCATCCGAACAAACATGCGTGGTAAATTGGCGAATATTGTCATGTAATCTTCATTTATAGGAGCAAAGCTCCTATAGCTATACATTACTTTTTTTAATTACAATTACGTGGCGCATATACATCCGCTTTGAAAAATAGTATAAGTATACATTGCAGACTTTGTTTTTTAATAAAAGTTGGAGATATATACAGGAGTCTGTTTGTTTCCTCCGTTTCATCATTAACTGTTGAGGTAACGAAATTCACTACATGTTGAAAATAGTTTCATTCAGTAAAGTAGCGCTGGAACACTATATTGTCTCTGAAAGTAGTGAGATTGCGTATTGACACATGATAGCTTTTCCTTGGTAATTGTGGTTAATTGGTCAAATGATGTACATCTGTATAGACTATACATACTTGACATTCAAATTTTAATTCAAAATGATGATAACACAGGCCTTTAAATGGTTTAACGATGGTTTTGTCTAACACATTTAAACTTCGTGTGTGAAATACACCCGTTCTCACTATGACATTAGTGAATTTGTTCCGGAAACTGCCAAACCAATGATTATTTCATGGCCACTGCTAGGTCACAGGTTACAATTGCATAATCATTGAAAAAAGAAACATATCTATAAATCACTATGAAATTGATAGACTAAATTAAATATTTATTTGATTAATGAAATTATTTATTTATTGACAATTGATTGCTTTGATTTGATTGATTGATATAAACATTTTATAATGAAATGTTTTTTTTTTAAATTTAAGCCTAAATGCCACTTTAGATTTTATAATGTATAATGCAAAAAAATATCAAGGTTTAGTTATACATGCACTTATGTTCATAGTTATATTTTGGTAACGCATGCGGTTAATAATATACACATATTTTCTGCATTATTGTGACCTTTTTTCACCTTGTCAACATATAATACAATTGAGTACCATTTACTCATTAGATAGTGTTCTGGTCGACCCAGAAACAGTAAGTATATGATGATAATCGAATATTTTAGAGTGTATGTGACCTTATTTCAGTGATATAATATTGGTAACGTAAATATACCACATTTGATGATGAGTTTAACATTTCTACACTCTTGTTTACATTCTCTGTGCTTATAATTATAATTACAAAGTCTTTAACACAAATTATTTTGATCTCTTTGCGGTATTGTGTTAACTTTATAATTTCAATTATGGTAACGCCCCAAAATGGCGGTAACGGAGTAAAGCCCCAACACCCAGATAGTAGACACTGGGATTTGGTAGGTCTTTCCATACACTTTCAGAAAAACATACTGTAGGGGTGGGAGGGGGTATTGGTGCCCCATAGTCTAACGCATATCAGTGGCGCCACACAAGTCGAAAATAAACTTGCATACATTTTGCAGTTTTATGTGTCTGTTTTATACGTATCATTTAACAATTCCGTATCACAGATTTACGATTATCAAAGGATGCAAATACACCATTTCCAAAGTTTATAGTGGCTTTAGTGGAAATATTTATATATAGTATAAATTTATAGTAAACATTTCCCATCCGTCTGAGTCTGACAATGCATGAATTGAGTTTTTGTCATGTTTTGTGCAAACGCTTCAAAGGCAAACATCTAATCATCTTTTTCTCATGTTTTGAAATAAGGTAATTTCTTGATCGTCATTATGAAATATTAACTTTGCTATATCGTTGTATTCATTCATATAACAGGAAATTATTTCCGGTATGAAGATCTCCTGTTCCCAATAATGATATTCTTATTCTTCATATCATACCTTCCTATAAACAAGAGGGACAAGTGGCCCTTGGATGCTCACCTGAGAAAGGAGTTATGTCAATATCACTTATGAATTTCATTTAATTTTGTGCTGCAGGAAGTATGTGTGGTGGTTCTTGGAAAATCCCATGAAAAATGTAGGAGTAGTATCCTAAAAAAATGTCGGATTTTTTTAAACACAATGACCCTGTGACCTTTGACCTAAAAATGCACAGGCCCTGTAGAGGTTGTCATGAGGAACCTACATATGAAGTTTGGTGGATGTAGGTGCAGGTGTTTTGATTTTATAGGCAAGGTTAAAGTTTGGTACAAACAGACACACAAACAGAGAGGCCATTAACAATATGCCCCCGATCTATCGATACGGGGAATAAAACTATTCTTGGCTTATTTTCAGTCGGTCCTGTAAATCTCCCAACCATTCCGGATCAGATTGAACTGCATTGCTAGCTGATAATTTCGAATAAATCTCTTCATGGTAAAGTGTACATAAGAAACACATACTAATCTGTTTAGAACACATTTGTGTAAAAGACAAAGCTGATTACTACTAAGTAAATGCTATGTTGAATAAATGAGAGAAATCCTGAAGTTTAATGGATAAAACTATTCATGATTGTCCGAACGCATATCCCCAAAGAATGAGACAGTAAAAGGGAATCCCTAGAACAGTCTAAATAATCTCATGAAAAAGTGTCTCAACGGTTCTCATAGTAAACAGGGATTGCAAAGGCTAAAATAAAACAAGCATTTTCGATGCTGCGTACCACAGACATACGTCATGCGTCTCATCTCACACCATTATACACACTTCTTTGTTTTCTTATGCTATTTAATTATTGAAAAAATAAGGTGCAGGAAGGTCCTTGTCGACTTATTCATAAACAAGCAGAAACACGTAGACTATGGTTTAATTCTGAATTCCCTTAAAGCCCCATTAGCTTTTTGCTGTAGAAAAATATATGCAAAATCATTTAATTGTTGATATTATCCCAAGATAATTATTACCGACGAAACAAGCCCTTTTACGTTTGAAACACTCATTTCACTGTGATTTTTGCTTTTGTAAACTTGAAATATGTAGGGCGCGTGACGTCACTTTACAACGTGCGCATAGCATGACTGCGGGAAAACTCAGTGTGTTCTATAAATAGTATTTATTTCAATGATATTGAAAAAAATACGATAGTGGTTTCGGAAAATTTTTTCTTGTTATAAAGTACGCACGGGAGGAAAACACACCGGATTCCTCTGTTATAGAACAAACAGAAACTATTACGACCAATACATTTATAAGCTTATGGGATTTTAAATGCTGAGTAAAATTTAATACTTGTAGCATAGTATTATCGTGTTTGTATCTTGTATACAACTTGATTAATGATTTGTTTTACTGAAACTATACAAAGCTGTATTGTACGAGTAATGACATAGGAAGCTATTATCTCTTTGCTGTGGAATGTTGTCTGTACTGAATGATAAACTCATGTTGTCATAAAGCTGATCGTTATAGAACATCCTCTACATGATTGCTATCATACTAAGAATTTCCGTAATTTCTAAATTAGTGTATTTTAAACGGTTTATTAAGCAACAATCAATGTTGCAGGAAAACATGGATGGGATGATTCTAATGAAAGTAGAGACGATTTTACAGAATAACATTAACAGCAATCTGGCATGAAAAAAACCTGAGCAGATATCTTTGTTAAGCCCAATATGTACTAATTAATTAATTCAATAAAAAGTTCGAGTATAATGTAATCAAGTTTTGAAAATTGTCATAGAGTTTTACATAAACCTGAGTCGTCACATTATTTAAAATTCTATTCACGACTTGCAATCAGCAATCAGTAATTTATGTACGTACTGGTCCATTTCGTTAGTGTTGATATTTTTTTTCAATTACGAAAACAGTAATCCATTTATTTCATTTTGTTTCAAACATTATACAAATATATAACACAGCAAAAATCAATTATATATATAACTGTTTTCATGGTATCCTTTTTACTCTAAAGCAAAAGATAATAAAAGTATACGTTGTAATTGTTATACATACTTGGATTTTTAGATTAGTGAATTATCATCAATTTGAATTAAGCTGTCAAACATATAGGTTTATTATCCGCATGTGTATCTCTTTCAGAGTTATATTACTGGACGACTAAATACCTTGAATACCATATTGGATAATACAAAGAAACACAACAATTATAAATTGCCTCCATGTCTTATATTTATCATGAAAAATACCCCAATAAATGAGACTAAACAAACTGAGAATGACACAACAAGAATATGTAACATGTATATGTATAGACATAATACTATGATTAGCATCCCTACACAGCAAGGGCAAAACATTTCAATAATTTTCAATATCGTAATATCATACCATAAATTCACATTAACTCACATTTTTTGTTACAATTGATATTTACACTTATCACAAATCCGAAAAGGTTTTTCATTTTGTTTTGTCGATATTCAACTGACGAAATATTATACGCAAATTTTTTGTTAACTGAACACACATGATTAGTGTGGTGCCCTTTTTTAGTCTCTGTACAGTTAAGACAACATGTACATACGTACAGTGCAACCTCTCCAAAGCAACGGGTCCCTTTGGGTGTAGCAAAATTATGTTGTTGTTGAGACGTTGTTGCTTTAGAAAGGTTAAATTAATAGTTAAATTGCGTAGTGGGAAAATCATGATGTTGCTAATGGAGATTTATGCTCAAGAAGGGGCCAGTCTGGAGGCGTAGTACTGCAGTAACAAATGGTTGCATATGTACGCACATGCAAGCAACAGGGTATAACAATGGCGTCTTCGATCTTTGTTTCAAAACATTTTAAAAATAACATTGAATCTTTTTAGTGAGCTACTGTGATCGCGTGATGTCCGTCGTCCGTGTGTGCGTCAACAATTGCTTAAAACAACATCTTCTTAACCAGTTGGCAAATTTCAACGAAACTTTACATGGATGTTCTATGCATGAAGCTCTACCAAAGTTGTTAAAAATTAATTTCATTAAAAACTATGGCAACCAATAGGAAAAGTTTTGAAAATCTTCTTGTCCTAAACCACATGGCCTAGAGCTTAGATATTTGGTGTGTAGCTTTGTCTAGTGGACTTCTACCAAGTCTGTTTAATTTATTGCCCTAAGGTCAAAATTGGCCCCGCCCAAGGGGTCACTTGATTTTACATAGACTTATATAGGGAACATTTTAAAATCTTTTTGTCAGAAACTACAGGCTTAAGGGTTAGATATTTGGTGTGTAGCATTTTATAGTGGACCTCTACCAAGTTTGTTAAAATCATTCCCCTAGACTCAAAATTGGCCCCAACCCAGGGTTCACTTGATTTTACATAGACTTATATAGGGAACATTTAAAAATATTTTTGTCAGAAACAAAGGGGTTTGTCCATGTAACCCATATATATATAGAAGGGAAAGAACTTCGACAATTCGAATTTTCCAACGCGTGTTATAAACTTCCATGTTATTGCAATGCAGGACAAAATATTTAACTCATATATAGTGCAACGTATGGGCAACTCAACACGCTAACAGACAATGCATACTTTTACTACCTTTAAAGATATTCTTAACTCGCTATTGAAGATTTTTCACTCGAAAAATTGTCAAATTTTACAAAACGACACACTGTATACCGGTATACATGTACAGAGTGGAAATGTTAAATTACTGACATAACTTCTTAGAATGGGCCTTAATTCATAATAAAACACTATAATATACTAACTGTCAATGATTTCGCATCTCGGAAAGCTCTTTTAGTGAAGAATTTGCGTATTTTTTGTTCAATGGGCCGGCTACTCGAAGTTTACTTCCATGACGGGTCACATGACAATCGCCTAACACGTGATGTGATGAAAGCTAAATCTGATTGCATGAGCGATACTCTGTGGTATTGTTTACAATTTACTTGTACCCTGTGCACTCTATCCTTTTTACTACACTATCGGGAACCATACCTAAAAAATACCACACAGTATCGCTCATCGTATCAGAATTAAGCTTTCATCACGCGTTAGGCGATTGTCACGTGACCTATCAAGGAAGCAAAATTAAGAATTCGCAAACTGAACAAAAACATAAATTCTTCATTAAGTGCATCCCGAGATGTGAAATCATTAGCAGTTAGTAAATTATACAATATATGATATAAATATACTGTTTGGTTATGAATTATGACTCATTCCATGAAGTTTTACCTGTAATTTATCAGTTTCGCTATAGATTTGTACACGCTGCGATTTTACGACAGTGTCGTTTTGTAAAATTTGACCATTTTTCGAGTGAAAAATCTTCAATAGCGAGTTTAGAATATCTTTAAAAGTAGTAAAAGTATACATTTTCTGTAAGCGTGTTGAGTTGCCCATACGTTGCACTATATATGAGTTAAATATTTTGTACTGCATTGCAATAACATGGAAGTTTATAATACGCGTTTGAAAATTCGAATTGTCGAAGTTCTTTCCCTTCTATATATATATGAGTTACATGGAAAAAGATTTTTTTGGATTTTTTTTTCGTGGCAAACCCCTTTGGTCACAAACTATAATGCCCTGAGTTTAGATGTTTTGTATGTAGCCTTTTTCTAGTGGACCTCTACTTAGTTTGTTCAAATTATTACGTTAAGGTCAAAATTGGCCCCGCCCAAAGGGTCACTTGATTCATTTAGGCTTATATAGGAAAATTTAAAAAATCTTCTTGGCCGAAACCACAATGCCTAGAGCCTTAGATATTTTGTATGTTGCGTTATTTAGTGGACCTCTAACAAGTTTGTTCAAATTATTGCCCTGGGCGCAAAATTGGCCCAGCCCCCGGGCCACTTGATTTAAAAAGGCTCATAATAATTTTCTCTTTTTATTTGGTAAGCGATATAGTGCCATCATGGCCCTCTTGTTACATAAAATATGAATATCAAACACACGAACTTTCAGCAAAAGTGCTCGTAAATGGTAATAGTACTGCTATATTGAAGACTCACAACAACATGTAATAAAGATAATTTAGGACACTATTTCTTGGCAGACAAAGTAAATTTTCTCAGAGTGCTTATTAGTCCCATAAGCAGTCACTCCATGATGTTATAATTGGTTTAGTGCAGTTTATTTTCCATAAGAGATATGGGGAATCCTTTGGAATGAGTTCTATGCTGGTTTTAGATATATACAATATATCAAAACCAAGCACACGAAACAATGCAATGCAATGCAATAGAAGAAGCATTAGACATAATACTGGAAGTCATAGCAATTTATAAACCTTACAACTGATTAGTGACAGAGACAAAACCTCTTTGTACAGCATGATATGTAGAGACAATAACTAAATAATGAATGGATCGCTGTAACTTATTCTAGGTGTCAGCTGGATGCATCCTTAATAGTATAAGATAAACGGGTTTGTATGGTGGCTGATTTATGCCATGTCGTATTTTCCCTTTTTCGTGGCGAAAATGTAACATATGAATGCAAAAACTCGACAAAGCCGACTTTCGCAATGTTGCATTTTCGCATTCGGGTTGTACAAGCGCGTGCATACCAACTTATTTAAGGTATATGTAAACTAGCTTCGCATGCGTAACCAGAACGCAAAGATGCGAAAATGCAACAATACGAAAATGCAACAATGCGAAAATGTAACAATACATGTTCGCATTGTCGCAACGAAAAAGCAAAGATACGACAGATGTAAGGCGAAAACACGACACATTTTGGTGTCGTATTGTCGCCCTTCATCTGTCGTATGTTCGCTTTTTCGCCACGACAATGCGAACATGCAACAATGCAAAGATACGACAAAGTTAACTTTTACGTAATTTCGCTTTGTTTTTGCGAAAAAGCGAAAATACGACATGGCATAAATCAGCCACCATAGAATTGTTTTATTAAACTGTTGCGAGAGATAGTTCTAATTCATTCCAATCAAATAAGAGATCATTTATCATCATCATGATGTAAATATATATTAATATGAACAATCTACACAAAAAAACAGCATAAGCTATTTGCTATAAAAATATATGCAAAAAACAAACAATTGCTGATTTTATCCCATAATGAATATTACCGACGAAACAATCCCCTTTTCCTTGAAAATAAATACTCATTTCGTGGTGAATTTTGCTTTTGTGAACTTGAAATATAGTCATATAGTGCACAAGGCATGAAGTGACGTCACGCGCTCTACATATTTCAAGTTTACAAAAGCAAAAATCAATGTGAAATGAGTGCTTTTAGAAGAAAAATGACTTGTTTCGTCGGTAATAATTATCTTGGGATAATATCAGCAATTGAATGTTTTTGCATATTTTTTTTCTATAGCAAAAAGCTGTTCTATAAATAGTATTTATTACAATTGAATAAAATACGATACTGGTTTTGGCAACATTTTTTTTGCTATAAAGTATGCGCGGGTGGAAAATACACATGATTCATCTGTTACAGAACAAACAAACTATTACGACCAATAGATTTATATGTTTATGGGACTTTAAAATCGCAAAATATGTGTCTTTTGTATCATGTGATCTTTTCTTGCATAAACAGATTTTCTTATTTCCATTAAGTATTTACTTAACATTCTCTTTAAGAAATTGTATAAGGGGTAATAGATATGTGTTATCTTCATCCACTCAATTTAACGCAAGAGTTGCCAATGCGCCTCTGTTCACAGCCACTGAGAGATCTATCCATGATTCATGCTGCTTCAAGTTATGAGCTGCATTAAACAAAATTTGCACAGACGCGGATCACGCTGTGATCACATTAGCTCGTCCTTTTCTTCGTGAACAGCCGAGCTAAATTACCAGACAATGATAAACAACGTTACAACTGATTAAGTTATTGACATAATATAACTGAAATTTCTGGGTAAATACAAATGATATATTTAACCAAACTTTATGCACTTTGTACCATTCTAGTATATATTCATATGAAACGTAAAGGCTTTCTTATTTTAGTGATACCCTTTTTGAAATGGTCAGCCAAGCTGTTCTTTTGTTCTCTCAGTACCTCCCAAATCCCTTCTCTTTTTGCCGGGCGCCTGTCTGAGCTGGACCTAAGGTTTCAATAATTTGAATAGCGGGCGGCTCACCAACCGACCGCATCAGTTCTTACCTAGTCTTCAAACCTTCGATCTCCCGCGCCGAAGGCGGACATGCTAACCACTAGGCGGCCATGATCGCGGTTAATACAATACAAAAACATTTAATCGTGATTCTTACATGACCTTGACTACGAAGAATAAGACTATGAGTGCGTATGCCTTTTTCATACCTATGTTTTCATACCTATGTTTTCGACTTGAAGTAGTAATACAATTGTTATTGTAACGAATGAATCAGTTTTCGAACAAGGACGCGGTAATCTAAATAAGAATATAAAAAACGCAATCCGAGAGCCTTGTGTTTAGCATCATAATAACTCATATGGGAATTTCTTCGGAGAATTTGGTGAGAAAAGATCAATAGTAATTGACTGATTTTTTTAAAAGCCTTTTGAAATATTGATAACATTACAGATGCTGTCGTTACACATTCGTTTCGAGATTTTTCACGAACGACTATGTACGAATGACCGGTGGTGACATTTTAACTTCAAGATTTCACAATTTAAAAACATGATTTTCACGATTTTTCTTCAATTTCAACTTCATTATGTCATGTTCTGACATTGTGAAACCTTGAAGTAACAATGATAACATTTTTTTATTATTTTTTATCAGTCATAATTCATTAAAGACTGTAATTTACTTAGTTTAATGTTCTTGAAAAACATATTTAACCATTATTCCCTCATTTGGTGTTTCGACTGCCAAGGGCTTAACAAATAAAAAATGCATTTGGGACGACAATTTAAAAACATTTTGAAAGAAAAGGCATTATTGTCAGTATTCTTGTCTGATTATAATGAATACTACATGACTGTATATTGTGATGAGCTGTGGTAACATATTCTGTGTCTTATAATTAACATTCCATGTTTATAATATGGTAAAGTTACAGTTATAAGGATTTAGTTTATTACCAAATGTTTTGATACATGCAAATTACTTATATCATAGATCTACTGCTGGGCTAATAAGATGAACCAAGCATTGTTATTTTTTATTGTCAAGATCGAATATTGGACGTCGTGGTGTATTGAATAAGGTGTCAGGCATTTTTACAAAACGAAACAGAAGTGAGTGGTTCGATATCAGTCAAAAGCCTTTTTTATGAAAGACAATATGACATATAATATTAAATAATTTTTTAGATGTACCAGTACATGTATATGTATACTCAGGATGACACAAAAAAAGGAAATGTGAATTTCCTTATTTCCATTTTGGTCCTAATGCCATGTCCTGGCACGGCACAACAAATTTGAAATAATGATGGTTAAATTGACCATGACTTAGAGTGATTCTGTATGAGATTAATAAGATTTCACCGTTTTGTCCATCACCAACACAGCTTACTAGAACACACACTTGAATACGTAATATACAGTTGTTCCCTTTGACCATTCTCAATCCATGCATAATTATAATTACCACTTTGATACTGACCTTGTTCAAATAGGCTATTGCTAAGCAAGCATGCCACCGGGGTGTATGCAATTATTAGACGCAGCGACTTTTTTAAAATTAGTATCATAAAATAATTATTATATGTCAAATATTTTTATAATAAAATTGTTGTTTTAGTTATATGTATGTATACACGGGGTCTACTTCCTGTCTTACATAACTACGATAAGGGGCAGGTAACTCCGGACTAGTTCTCCTTTTTTAGCTCACCAGAGCACGAATGTGCTCAAGGTGAGCTTTTGTGATCACTCAGCGTCCATCGTGCGTCGTGAAGTGGTGTCCATATTTACTTAAAACAACATCTCCTCATACATCGCTATGCCGATTGCAACCAAACTTTGCAGGAATGATCCTTGGATGTTCCCTTTCAAAGTTTGTCCAAAATGTCATTAAAAACTCTGGATGCTATGGTAACAAATAGAAAAAACTTAAAAAATCTACTACTCCGAAACTACAGGGCCAAGAGCTGAGATATTTGGTATGTAGCATTGTCTAATGAAACCCTGCTAAGTTTGTTCAAATTATTCTACTGGTGTCAAAATTGGCTCCGCCCCGGGGGTAACTTGATTTTACAAAGACTTATATAGGAAATTTAAAAAATCTTCTTGTCAAAAACTACAATGCCTAGAGCTTTGATATTTGGTGTGTAGCATAGTCTAGAGAACCTGTACCAAGTTTGTTCAAATCATTGCCATAGGGTCAAAATTGGCCCCGCCTCAGGGGTCACTTGATTTATAAAGACATATCGGAAAATTGAAAAAATCTTCTTTTCCAAAACCAAAAGACCTAGAGCTAAGATAGTTTGTATGTTGCATTGTCTAGTAGTCCTCTACCAAGTTTGTACAAATTATGGACCCGGGTCAAAATTGGTCCTGCTCCGGGTTTATTCTATTTTATATACTAGGAAAATTGAAAAAATCTTCTCCGAAACCACAAGGCCTAGAGCTAAGATATTTTGTATGAAGTATCGTCTAGCAGATCTCTACCAGGTTTGTTCAAATTATGGCCACAGGGTAAAAATTGGCCCCCGCCCCGGCGGTCACTTGATTTTACTTGGACTCGTGTAGAAAATTTTTAACAATATTCGTCTCCAAATGACCTTTTTTCCTGGTGAGCATTTACAGGGCCATCATGGCCTTTTTATTTTCTTTCTTTTATACATTTTAATGCAAATTCTTCATATTCGTTTATTCGCTAATTTTTCACAAGACTTTTAGTACAAAATGATTGATTTTCTTACGCTTTCATCTTTCACCTGGTAAAGTAAAATAATCTTATCCTATTTTCAATTAAAGAACCCGTATTGTCTTCTAATATTACTATCTTCTAATAATTACTGTCTTCTAATATTACTATCTTCTTATTCTGTTTTTATTTTACTGATCCCGCATTCCTTTATTTTAGTGCTGAAATATAACGCTGTAGCAAGCTAATTCGCTTGTATCATTTTAATGCTCTATGTAAGTTCAAGCCGATGACCTTATTTTCGTGTTCAGGTACTTCCACAAAAGTTAACTTTCACCTTCTTCCTACTCGTCCCACTTTCTTTCCGTCTTGCACTTTGCATGATCTAGATCTACATGTGACCCTTTGCAAAACATTCAATTCGATATACTCTCACTTTAACCAACAAACTATTCGACCAACACTCACTTTGTCCATCTCTCTATACACAAACAATCTCTCTTAGACCAATTATTATTTCCTTTTCGACTTACTATCTATATTCGACCTACAATTTCTACGACCGACTCCCTTTTGACACGAAAATTCAAGGGCAGATAACGAAAAAAACGAGATCAGTGACCCCCATTGTTTTCGCTTAAAATGTTTCTGTTACCATATGCTACGATCATGCAAAATTTTAAAAAAAAACATTGATCAGTTTTATTTTTTCCTATATGTCTATGTGAAAAATGTAGCGAACTACCGAAAACGTCTTTAAAGTTTAATCAAGTACGATCGTTGTAATACCAGCGTTTTTTTCTTCTCAAATATAAAAAACATCTGTCTCTCAAAATCTACATAGAAGAAGATTGTACTTGTAAAAGTAAATTTGAAGTCTAAAATATATTGCCAATTAAGAAATACATGTACTTCAGAGATATGGAAGCGTATTTCAGACAGTTAGGTTTCGCAGTTCATAGAATAATCTGTTGTTAGCAAGCGGCATACTATACTGAGCCAGATGTTTAAGAGAGAACTCATCAACAGTTAAGACTAAATTGAATCATCACTATTACAGTAGCTAGATCAAATGAACAAGTACCTCCCATGAGAACAACTCAATATTTCATTTTGGATGTGGAAAAGCATGATGGAAAAAAACGAATAGTAATTGAATTTTATTTTTTCATCTGCAGGGTCGATGATGACATGCAACACTGAACCGAAAGGCTTAAAGAAGTTTTCTACAGTTTGCTACATTTTTCACATAGACATATAGGCAAAATAAAAACTGAACGAAATATTTTTCTTAAACTTTGCATGATCGTAGCATATGATAACAGAAACATTTTAAGCGAACAAAATGGGGGTCGCTTATCTCCTTCATAAGTTATCTGGCCTGCTTATTTGACTCTTCCCTTCCACTCCACTATATCAACATTATTTTCATTACGCAAAAAACACAAATCATTAGGATGTGAGTTCATTTGTGCTTATTGGAAAAAAGGTACAACACTGCTATATGTGAAAAATTTCATTTATTTACTAAATGACGGATAAATTTTGAAATATTCAATACATGTACATACAGTGTAACAAAGCAAATTGTTTAATTTTCATTAAACATATAACATAAATGATATTACAAATTTCCATAACACAAAGGTGGGGTACACACAATGGCCCACACGTAATTGAATAATAAAACAACCATACACACAATACATGAACACAAACAATTTTGCAAGCCAAAAAAAGCATGCTACATGGTCAAGGGAGGTGGATGGGGAAGACGGTGGTAATAATCAAAACCATATAATTTCACAAAACTTTGTCGATGTTAACTCTACGGAATCTGCATACAGACTGGCAGGGGGTCATCTCATATAGAAACAATTATTCCAAAGTTCAGGGGGCGATTCAAAAAGTTTTAACTGCGTTAAATATCATTTGACTCTTCCCTTCCACTCCACTATATCAACATTATTTTCATTACGCAAAAAACACAAATCATTAGGATGTGAGTTCATTTGTGCTTATTGGAAAAAAGGTACAACACTGCTATATGTGAAAATGTCATTTATTTACTGAATGACGGATAAATTTTGAAATATTCAATACATGTACATACAGTGTAACAAAGCAAATTGTTTAATTTTCATTAAACATATAACATAAATGATATTACAAATTTCCATAACACAAAGGTGGGGTACACAAAATGGCCACTAGCAATGAAATTGCGCTCCCCACCCGAACATTGTCCTGCTTATTTTAGGTCAGTCGTAATGTATATTACTGCATAGTGTAGGAAACAGATACTTCGATTTTATTGCGAAATCACGGAAAAATCGTCCAATTATAAGTTAAACACCTCTCGTACGTGTATAAGATTTAGCGCGAATGTTCAAATCTGTAGGGTGTCCTTCGTCAGTATGTACATACATTGAAATTTTAAAAAGAATTAATGTAAACTAAATTTTACCAAGTTTTGTTGGTTTTAAACCCCCCGTACCAACCCTACGACATTGAACACAGATTTCAGTTTGTTACTAACATTGGTATACCTGTACCATTTATTGCATAAACTACCAACGAAGTTCATATTATATTTCTTTTAAACTTATCATTTATGAAAATACATGGTGCTAGTACGATAATGTTTTCTTTCCATAGAATGGAATTTATTAACTCTTGGACACTTCGTCACTTTCATACAATATATTTTAAGCGCCATCTGGTATCTTGATGTGAGCTAGATATTTTCCAATTACCTTGAATATTTGAAATTATTGTTTGATGATATGTATAGTGGACGCTAAAGGTCCAATTGTAAAACGATGCGGAAGGCAAAGAAATTATGGTTTTGTCTTTATACGCTTTGAATGACACTGTATATCTAATATCCCAGTAAAGCAATTACAATGGTAGTACACTACGTCATCGAGCACATGCTAATGGATACACATCGTACACTTTTTTTGACGACTTCTCGACTCATTTCTTAAATTGAGTCCGGGTGGTATCAACAATATCTGAGAAAAACTGACTTCTGAAGCTAAATATTCTAAAACAAACTAAAAGCCTTACCATAAACACTCGGTTTATTCCCTAGTGCGTTAGAAATGAGATAAAGAAGTTGTGTCATGTTTCATGGCATTTTATAAGAAAAGTACGGGACGTATCATGCACAAGCTAAAACTTATCCCGTTTTCAGGCCTTTACTAAAGAGACTTACTACAAACCATTTTCACGAAAACATAATATTATGCAACAGTAAATCATTGGTGCGCGATATCATTTTATATCAATTTGACGATGTCATGCAGAAATAATTAAATCTAATTTTGAGTCGAGGAGATGTTGTCCAAAAAGTGTACGATGTGTATCCATTAGAAGGTGCTCGATATCGTAGTGTACTACCTTTGAATAACAGTACAAACGAAACACGGACATAAAAATACAAAATGTAAATCCATCACACTTAATAAAGCGGACGGGTTGTATTTTGGCAATATTAGTGGCATCTAGCTAAGTGCAAAGATGAGATTGTATGACTTTGAAATTTTCTTGCCGAGGTCAGACGCCAGTGATAGCGAGATAGCATTTAGTAATCCACATGCATTTGTCTTAGATAATGCACTGTATTGATGTAATAAACAGATTTGTCTCTTTCAATGTCTCGTGGCAAGAAATCAATGCCCTTCGTCTATTCATTAAGACCAGTACGTCTAGTTAGGGTGCACTAAACTACAGCTGGAGGAAGAGAAACAGTTCATAATTACACAGAATTTTATTGATATATTGAACTCAGACACAGTGGGCATTTGTGTTTTACACCATTTACCGTAAATGATATTGTCAGTAACGGGACCAAGAAATCCGATAATTATTTTTCGTTCTCCATAGCAACAAGAAACTTTTTAATCTATTCCAAATCAGGAGAAGTCTACTATTAAGAACAAATGTGCTGTTTAGAATTACATCTATAGATCTTCCATCAATTGACGCCCGCTTGCAACGGAAATTAGAGCGAACTAAGTCATTCTGTAGTTAATAGAGATGTACAGACTGAAAACTGACACGGATAGTCAACAACTGAAATCGGAGATAATGTGATAATGTTGGGGTTTGCTCAACAAAAACTTTTACGATTTCCTTCTTAGACCAAAAAAAGATAATCACATGGTTTTTTTTAAAATTGATATTGTTTTCAAACACGATTGTTCACTACACCAGTGCGGAGGCTGTATAATAACTTGTAGTTACATAATTGATCAATTTATTTTCAAACACATGTTTTGTTGCAATTGGTTCAAACTACCGCAACAGACGCCAAAATAGCAAGTACTCTTAGGATCATTGGTAATTTGCGCTTCATAAAGCCATTGTAGCATAATTGAACCAGAGTCAGCCCTCTGTATAATTCCTTGGTTAGCTGGTCCTGTTATCGCCATCGAATGTGCCCTTATAACAACCAAGGGATCAGCTATAAGGCGTCGCTCCATCTGTTGTATTACGTAGAACAAGTTCCTAAACAATAAATGTCTTATCATACAAGTATCGGTGAGTTTTGATTTTTATGTAAAATAGTTTACCCCTCAAAAATATTTAAGTCCTATATTAGCACCAAGACTTTAATTTGATGTAAAAAATATCCATTTAAGCATGCACAACTAAGGCTTACTACTGATCACTTCTGTGAAGTTTCATTGAAATACTGTAAGTAGTTGCTGAGAAATTCTCCGGGCAAATTGTGTCTACAGACGCACGGACCGACCGACCGTCAAGCGTGAATCCAATATAGCTCCCATTTATTTCATATCAGGGGGTATAATAATCAACAAATTTAATCTATAGAAATTCATAAAAAGAAAATACAAGCATCATGTTTGTAAGTATAACAGGTTAATTATAGATTTAAGTCCCATAAGCTTATAAATTCATCGGTCGACATAGTTTCTGTTTGTTCTAAGAGGAATCCTGTGTATCCCGTGCATACTTTATAGGAAGAAAAAGGTTTCCGGAGACCATCATGAAACCTTGTCAGAATGTTTGTCATCAAAATATCTTAGACGAGTTTGAAAATGGGTCATCTTGAGTCAAAAACTTGGTCGCTTGGTCAAATCTTATGAAAAACCATGTTAACACTGGATTTCACAGTTACAATTGGATATTCACCAAACTTTGTCAAATTGTTTGTTTTAATAATATAACCGTCAAGTACAAATATGGGTCATTTATGGTCAATAACTATGTAACCAGGTCAAATCTTAGGAAAACTTTGTTAACACTGTAGATGTCACAGTTTTGGTTGGATCTTCACTAAACCTTGTCAGAATGTTTGCCTTAATGATATGTTGGTAAAGGTTGAATATGGGTCAGCCGGGGTCAAAAACTGGGTCACCAGATCAAATCTTAGGTAAAAATCTTGTAAAAGCTCTAAATTGCATGGTTTTAATTGAATATTGACCAAACCTTGTCTGGTTGTTTGTCTCAATGATATTAAGGATAAGTTTAAATATGGGTCATTTAGGGTCAAATACTTAGGAAAACCGTTTTAATACTGTAGATGTCAAATTTTGATTGTATCTTCACCAAACCTTGTCAAAATGTTTGTTATAATGATATGTAAGACAAATTCGAACATGGGTCATCTGGGGTCAAAAACTAGGTCACCAGGTCAAATCTTAGGAAAACCTTGTCTATGCTGTAGTTTCCATGGTTTAAATTGGATCTTCACCAAATTTTGTCAGAATGTTTGTCTTATTTATTTGTAGGACAAGTTCTAACATGGGTCATATGTGGTAAAAAACTAGGTCACCGGTTCAAAACAAAGCTTTAATGAGTGAACAGTGATTGTCATATGAGCGATATAGAGCCATCTTCGGCCCTCTTGTTTGCATATATTTTCTATAGCAAGAAATATGCAAAAACAAGCAATTGCTAATATTATCTCAAGATAATAATTAGATAACCGAAGAAACACTCATAGTATTTTTAGCTCACCAGAGAACGATGTGCTCAATGTGAGCTTTTGTGATCGTCCTGTGTCCATCGTGCGTCGGGAAACGGCGTCCATATTTTCTTAAAACATCATTTCCTCCTACACCGCTATGCCGATTGCAACCAAACTTTGCTGGAATGATCCTTGGGTGGTCCCCTTTCAAAGTTGTTCAAAAAATTAAATTTCATAAAAAAACTTGCCATGGCAACCAATAGAAAAAAACTTCTTGTCCGAAACCACTGGGCCTAGAGCTGAGATATTTGGTATGTTGCCGTGTCTAATGGAACTCTTGAGAGTTTGTTCAAATTATTCCCCTGGGGTCAAAATTGGCTCCGCCCCGGGGGTAACTTGATTTTACATAGACTTATATTGGGAAATTTAAGAAATGTTCTAAAACTACAATACCTAGAGCTTTGATATTTCGTGTGCAGCATTGCCTAGTGGCCCTCTACCAAGTTCGTTCTAGTTATTGCCCTAGGGTCAAAATTGGCACTGCCCCGGGGGGTCATTTGATTTAGATAGACTTATATAGAAAAATTGAAAAAAATTGTACTATTGAACTCTCTCCCTGAAGACTTTCGAAACAGTTACAGCTTCAACCAGTTCAAGGGGTTAATTTTAATTTGGAATAGGCAAAATTGCAAATGTTATGCTTGTAAAAAATGATATATTTTATTTGCTATACTGAGTACAGGGGTTGCACAACACGAATATAGACTATGGCCTCGTTTCATCAAACATCTTACGCCACTTCTTTAGTAAGAAGTGTCTTATCTCCCTTTTTTGCGTTAAAATACGTTTCATCAATAGTTTCAAAAGTTTGGAAACAATTCTTTCTTATCATGGGCTGTCTCAAAGATAAGAAAACGCGGCTTTTGCCTTTATTATTACGAGGTTGCCTTTTATTTTAAGACTGTATAGTGCAATGTTCAAGATATTCGTAAATAATGGAAAAGAAATTCAGTTTTATGTTCAGGGACGTAGCCAGCTACAAATGAATTGTATGCACACAAGGAAGAATGTAACCCCGGCTGTTGTTTGGTTCTAGATTTTTTATGGCCCGCTATTCGAAATTGCGGAAGAGCATAAAGTTTTTCCCCTGTCCATCCGTGCGGGTGTGTGTTCGTCCGTTCAAATTTTGGCTCCCGAGCAAAAACTCAAGAAATATTTCAAATTTTACATGAATGAATATAATAATAAAATGCAGGTCAAGATCGATTTCACTTAAAATCCAAACATTTTTCAGAAGTTACGGTCCCTTTTTACATAACTCTCTGAGAGGCATTCGTGTCCTCCGGACACATTTCTAGTTTAAATTAGAACTCAAATGGTGAACTTTCAGTTGTATTAGCAGGGATTAGAGGCACTGTCAAATATTATTTATTTGAATGCATTTATTTCAAACACCGTGATAACGATTGTTAGACATAATATTAGCTTTCGACTTAGATGGCATTTTTATATTGTTCACTTTTTGTTACGCTGATGTTATAACTTGTTCACAATCTGATATTTTTAAAACTTATTTTAAGACCGTGAACAAATCTTTTTTGCATTTCTCTTTAACCGATCGTATGCGCGTTTAATAGCCATATAATACATATTTTTCATGATAAAAATTGAAAAATAAGCTAATAGATATTTAAATACATTTGGAGTTTTCGTATTTATTAACTGTTTTCTCCGAATCTTGCTGTGGAATCTTACTGGTCAAACGATAATAATTTTATCTGACGAGCACAACAAACATAGGCGTGCGAAGTAATTCTCGTATGTGCAAGTTCGAGCGACTCAAAAACACATTTATCATGAGTCAATGTTCACATTGTTTAAAAACATATTTTTAGTTAATATATATCAAATAGTTTACATTTTCAGAAAGATTAGAGCTTCATCTTTAATTTGGTATATAATTTACTAAACTCTGTTGAGAAATAAAATAAAATTCTCTATATAACATACGTATAGAATCAAGTGTATTTTTAGCTCACATGTCACAAAGTGACAAAGTGAGCTATTAGGATCACTCTCCGCCCGGCGTCCGGCGTCGTGCGGTGTGCGTCGTCAAACTTTTTGTTGTGACCACACTAGGGGGCACATTTTTGGCTCAATTTTAGCAAAACTGGGTCGGAACGTTAATATCAACAAAATCTCGGACGAGTTCGATATTGGGCCATTTGGGGTCAAAAACTAGGTCACCAGGGCCAAATAAGGGAAAACCTTGTGAACACTTTAGAAATCACTGTTTTGACTTTATCTTCATGAAACTTTGTCAGAATGTTTATTTTAATAATATGTAGGTCAAGTTTGATAATGGGTCATTTCTGTAGTAAAATTAGGTCACTAGGGCAAATTGCTGGAAAACCTTGTGAACACTCTAGAAGTCACTGTTTTGATTAGATGATCATGAAACCTTGTCAGAATGTTTGTCTTCATAATATCTTGGACGAGTTCTAACATGGGTCATCTTGGGTCAAAAACTAGGTCGCTAGGTCAAATCTTATGAAAAACCATGTTAACACTGTAGATTTCACAGTTATTATTGGATCTTCACCGAACTTTGTCAAATCGTTTGTTTTAATGATATAACGGTCAAGTATAAATATGGGTCATCTGGGGTCAATAACTAGGGTCACCAGGTCAAATCTAAGGAAAACTTTGTTAACACTGTAGATGTCACAGTTTTAATTGGATCTTCACCAAACCTTGTCAAAATGTTTGCCTCAATGATATGTGGGTCAAGGATGAACAGCCATAAGATTCTTTCCTACGAAGACACTTACGACAAAAGTTACGAAATTCTTAAACCGTTTTATTAACTGTTCTTATCTAAATGTGTAAAGACCGCGACACAGTCTGCACGGGTAAAGTTTATTCACCGGCCCTAGCTATGTAAATAAGAAAAATACACTTGATTCTATACGTATGTTATATAGAGAATTTTATTTTATTTCTCAACAGAGTTTAGTAAATTATATACCAAATTAAAGATGAAGCTCTAATCTTTCTGAAAATGTAAACTATTTGATATATATTAACTGAAAATATTTTTTTAAACAATGTGAACATTGACTCATGATAAATGTGTTTTTGAGTCGCTCAAACTTGCACATACGAGAATTACTTCGCACGCCTATGTATGTTGTGCTCGTCAGATAAAAGTATTATCATTTGACCAGTAAGACTCCACAGCAAGATTCGGAGAAGACAGTTAATAAATACGAAAACTTCAAATGTATTTAAATATCTATTAGCTTATTTTTCAATTTTTATCATGAAAAATATGTATTATATGGCTATTAAACGCGCATACGATCGGTTAAAGAGAAATGCAAAAAAGATTTGTTCACGGTCTTAAAATAAGTTTTAAAAATATCAGATTGTGAACAAGTTATAACATCAGCGTAACAAAAAGTGAACAATATAAAAATGCCATCTAAGGCGAAAGCTAATATTATGTCTAACAATCGTTATCACGGTGTTTGAAATAAATGCATTTAAATAAATAATATTTGACAGTGCCTCTAATCCCTGCTTATAAACTGAAAGTTCACCATTTGAGTTCTAATTTAAACTAGAAATGTGTCCGGAGGACACGAATGCCTCTCCGAGAGTTATGTAAAAAGGGACCGTAACTACTGAGAAAATGTTTGGATTTTAAGTGAAATCGATCTTGGCCTGCATTTTATTATTATATTCATTCATGTAAAATATGAAACCAACCCTTGAAATATATCTTGAGTTATTGCTCGGGAGCTAAAATTTGAACGGACGGACACACAGCCGCACGGATGGACAGGGGAAAAACTTTATGCTCTTCCGCAATTTCGAATAGCGGGCCATAAAAAATCTAGAACCAAACAACAGCCGGGGTTACATTCTTCCTTGTGTGCATAAAATTCATTTGTAGTTGACTACGCCCCTGAACATAAAACTGAATTTCTTTTCCATTATTTACGAATATCTTGAACATTGCACTCAACAGTCTTAAAATAAAAGGCCGTCTCGTAATAATAAAGGCAAAAGCCGCGTTTTCTTATCTTTAAGACAGCCCATGAGCTATCGTAAAGTTAAGAAAGAATTGTTCCCAAACTTAAGAATTCGTAGCTGAGAAACTATTGATGAAACGTATTTTAACGCTAAGAAGGGAGATAAGCCACTTCTTACTAAAGAAGTGGCGTAAGATGTTTGATAAAACGTGGCCTAAATCTTTATCTTATCTTCTTGATCGCAAAGCCCATGTAATAGTTCTTAAGATATAATTTCTCAAAAAAGTTTCTTGAAAATATTATTAACCTCACATGATAAATGAAATTTTAACATGTACCTAATATATTGTGGCGATTGATTATGAATTACTGTGAACGCTAGTAAGAGGACTTTATACTCCATTCTGAAACGTATAGGTAGGCAGTAGTATTCCTCCAACAGAGGTGTCACAATTCAAACCATACTGCTCGAATGATAAGACTTAGTTAAGTAAGTAAATGATGCATTGAAATTTAGTTTAATCAGGACGTTACAAAGCGGTAGTCAGTGGTTTGGCTATCGGTGGAGAGATATTTTCATATTCGATCAATGTTTCTGAGTTGAACATAAACTGATCTACACTCACATTGACTTTCTATAGTATCATTATACCACATTTTATAGCACTTTTTTCATACATAGAATTATGTTCAAAAGTGCTTTACAATAGCAATCATCAACAATAGATATATTTAAACGTAATGGTATCATTATCAAAGTCAGTCAATTTAAAGTTAGTAAATCCATAAAAATGAAAACTACATAATAATCATATTTATTCATACATTTAATATTCGTGTTCTGCGAATTTTCGAACTACTAACATTACTCCAGTCTAATTGTCGGGTTTAGTATTTTAACGTTCTTCTAGTGAGCAATGTCTTTAAAGCGACTTTTAACATGACTTAGAGCAATGCTCTATATTATTTATACTGGAAAGAATTTCTTGAAACTAAATATAGTGCGATTTTATTAAAATGTCGAAGCTGAATAATTATACGGTCGCTGAATGCGTTTATGTTTTGCTTCGTACCACAGTCGATATAGTTATATATCGATATAGGACGATACCATTGTAAAGGTAATCACTGTAAATTGATTGCCCAAATAATTTCAAATCCGTAGTAAAGTGTTAATCTTTTGAATCAGAGCCATAGTGTATTGGATACGGTGGCTTGTAACATACATGATATATGTTTTTACAAAATGGAGATGTGGGTGGCTCGAACTCAGTCAGTGGCATTTTCTTTTGCAATTATTATGTACATTTATTTTTTATAATTTATTTATTGAAATATGTTTGTTCTTGGTACTTGTATGTATACACGCTGAATAGCAATGTGTTCACCCAGGTCACGTGGTACTCACATCAACCTGTGTAACATCGCGCTTGGAATGCTGGGAAAGGAACCAATTTTGTGTAGCTACTTTCCTTCAAAGGGGTTTGTCACGAAAAAAAATCCAAAAAAAATGTTTTTCCCATGTAACCCATATATATATATAGAAGGGAAAGAACTTCGACAATTCGAATTTTCCAACGCGTGTTATAAACTTCCATGTTATTGCAATGCAGTACAAAATATTTAACTCATATATAGTGCAACGTATGGGCAACTCAATACGCTAACAGAAAATGTATACTTTTACTACCTTTAAAGATATCCTAAACTCGCTATTGAAGATTTTTCACTCGAAAAATTGTCAAATTTTACAAAACGACACACTGTCGTAAAATCGCAGCGTGTATACCGGTGTAACGTTTTCAAGCTCCCCCTTTTTCAGGTTACCCCCCGGTAACTTAAAAACGTTTTCAAAGTACCGGCCCCGGTAACATTGAAACGTTTTCAAACTCCCTTCCCCGTTTTAATAATCCCCCCTCTCTATGTTGATTATTTGTGGCGAAAACGTTTATATTTCAGGTTATAATTCAAACTAAATGATTCACAGTCAACATGGTTTATTGACATGTAATTCCTGTATTTCTAAACTGAATATACGCAATACTTATATGAAGCTATGGAATCCTATTAGGGTTATGGAGAGTACGCGCTTTTATTCAATTAATTAACAAAAATGCAAGACATGACCTGTACAATTCCAGACTTACTAGTTATCAGAAAACCAACAATAGTTAATAAAAATTATTGCTTTTATATATTTTTTGTCAAAATGATTAAAGATTGCATTGGTATTTGAGCAATAACGCTCATAGGATTCCATAATGAAGGAATGGACTTGTCAGTATATGATGCATTTGATTTCGTCGTGTGATTTCATCATAAGGACCGCGTGTATAGTCTCATATAACTGTAGTACATGTATGCATTTATGTGTTTGAAATTGTAATCTCCTTATTCGTGTGCAAGCTCTCTCTTATTATGAATTTTCGAATTATTACCCGGGGGTATTCTGAAAACGTTTTCAAAGCGCCCCCAGGGGTAATCTGAAAACGTTTTCAGATTACCGGGTAGGGCATTTGAAAATGGAGGGGGTAATTTCAAAACGTTTTAATTGTACCCCTCCCGGTAACTTAAAAACGTTTTCAAATTCCCGGGGGTACTCTGAAACGGGGGGAGCTTGAACCACCGGTATACATGTACAGAGTGGAAATGTTAAATTACTGACACAACTTCTTAGAATGGGCCTTCCTAATAAAACACTATAATATACTAACTGCCAATGATTTCGCATCTCGGAAAGCTCTTTTAGCGAAGAATTTGTGTATTTTTTGTTCAATAAGCCGGCTACTCGAAGTTTACTTCCATGACGGGTCACATGACAATCGCCTAACTCGTGATGAAAGCTTAAATCTGATTGCATGAGCGATACTCCGTTGGTATTTGTTTACAATTTACTTGTACCCTGTGCACTCTATCCTTTTCACTACTCTATCGGGAACCATACCTAAAAAATACCACACAGTATCGCTCATCCTATCAGAATTAAGCTTTCATCACGAGTTAGGCGATTGTCACGTGACCTATCAAGGAAGCAAAATACTGAACAAAAACGTAAATTCTTCATTAGTAGTGCATCCCGAGATGTGAAATCATTAGCAGTTAGTAAATTATACAATATATTATATAAATATACTGTTTGGTTATGAATTATGACTCATTCCATGAAGTTTTACCTGTAATTTATCAGTTTCGCTACAGATTTGTACACGCTGCGATTTTACGACAGTGTGTCGTTCTGTAAAATTTGACCATTTTTCGAGTGAAAAATCTTCAATAGCGAGTTTAGAATATCTTTAAAGGTAGTAAAAGTATACATTTTCTGTTAGCGTGTTGAGTTGCCCATACGTTGCACTATATGAGTTAAATATTTTGTACTGCATTGCAATAACATGGAAGTTTATAACACGCGTTGGAAAATTCGAATTGTCGAAGTTCTTTCCCTTCTATATATATATTGGTTACATGAAACAAAAAAATAATTATTTTTTTCGTGACAAACCCCTTTGCTTTCCTTCAGCGCACATCTTCTATGGTGAAACAACGATATGCGATGTTCCACAGTTTGGCATATAGACATATAGTAGGCTTTTCACCTTGATAGTATATATATTTGTTCATATATAAGATCTGTGACGGGAATTTTGTTTTCGTCATTTGTGGACCAAACACTGATACTGCCACCTGTGGTATATATGGCACATTTAAAGTATTTTGTCCATCATTGGTTCAAGTATACTCGACTCGCCAATTTGTGATTGCTCATGCTTATATAGCCATAAAGCATACACATTGTTTATACAAACAATAAATTCTTAAAGTGCTTATATATAAATGATTGAGCACGTGGGCAGGTCTATCTTCTCTGGTCAAGTGCAGAAAACAGACCCGTGCACGAAATTTCTTTTGATAATAATTTTACCGTGATAAAAGGATGATACTTTTTTCTAAATTTGGCCTTAATATCAAACTAATCAGGAGAACGACGTACTCAATGACCTAGCGAGCTGTAGACACAATGAATAATTGAACGTGTCGCAAAATAATTTGTTTCCTAGCAATTAAAAAAGTGGTACCGACTTTTTAGAGAATACTGGCATATTAAAGGACTCCTAACCAATCGAACCTGCAAAACCTGCTTCTAGTTGGTTGAGTTATTTTATTGTGTAAATGTTTAGAAAATAAGTCAAACAAATAATTATGAACAGACCAATTATAGTAAACATATAGAACGGTGTTCTATAACAAAATGAAGATACTTGTTTCTTTCTATTACAAGTAATCAAAATAATTCTCGAAGCAGTATATGTTTGAAAGTGTGGACATGAATCGTATCGGGTCCGATTCTGAAGATACAGATGTTTCTTATTTTTGGATACAACTCGCATGTACTTTAATCAAAATAATGATATGCGAAATGATGTCGGCGAAAACCAGTTTCTGGGCTGATCTGGGCTGAAAGTCATTTGGCCAAATGGTGTTACTGTCTTACAGACATTTTGATCGTTAGTTTCTCGTGAAGTAAATCATTATATGTTGACAACAGTTCAGTGACACACCCTATAGGGATATTGTTGTATAAAGCTCCTCCAGATGGCTCTATTCTTTACATTTGAGAGCTGAACACGGAGAAAACGTGCAAAGTCGAATACAACTTGCATGTACTTAAATCAAAATGATGATATACGAAAATTTTGTCGACGAAAATCAATGTCTTCACTGAGAGTCATTTGGACATGGTTAAGCAGGAGTTGTCTATTCGTGTAGACCAATGATTAAATGAACGCATGCACATAATATCAATTTTATTTATTCTTAATGAATCAGTACATGCATAATCATTATAAAATAGAATTTACACAATTAAGTCACGTTAAAGAAATGTGTACATAAAATAATTCATGTTTGGCATGTTTTGAATATGAGCATATTGTTTTTGGCCTCTCTGTTTGTCTATTTGTACCAAACTTTAACCTTGCCTATACAATCAAAACGCTTGCACCTACATTCAGTAAACTTCATATACATTGTATGTAGGTTCCTCATGACATTTTTCTTGGGCATTTTCAGGTCAGTAGGTCAAGGGGTCATGGTGTTTAAAAAATTCGTACATTTTTTAGGATACTACTCCTCTTTTTTCATGGGATTTTGACGAAACTTTCACAGACTTGTTGTTACAAAAAAAACGCACATATATTCCGGGTTTTGTGATTACATTATTTTTACGGAATTATGGCCCTTTGTTTGTTTTGTGCATTTTCAAGTCATAGGGCACCCGGAGGGGGCATTGTGTTTTTGAAACACATCTTGTTAAAAAGATGTAATAATGTACCGAAACAATGGATAGCCTATTTAGTCCTGGGGCTTATTTCCAATAGGGTCCAACATAAATAGGGTCCAAAATATATTAATATATCAATAATTAGATTTGATTAAAAAGTATGAATAAAATAATTATGTTCATGGACATCCTAGTCGACCGTCATGAAAACATTCTGGTGTAACATAGAAACATATCACATAAAACGATACACATCACAGACGTTTTACAATGACGGTATAATTATTTCAATTCATCATGGAGTTCTTTCATTAGATGAGTTTAGAGAGAACATTTAAAACGTTTAAGAGTTTCTGAGTTTTTATTATCGCAGTTTTCCAGAGACAAAATCAAAACGGACTACAGACAGATTGTCAAACATATTCTCACAAGGCAGATTGTGAGTTATCAGTTTGATCCCTTTTTAGCTCACATGTCACAAAGTGAGCTATTAGGATCACTCTCCGTCCGGCGTCGTGCGGTGTGCGTCGTCAAACTTTATGTTGTGACCACACTAGGGGCCACATTTTTGGCTCAATTTTAGCAAAACTGGGTCAGAATGTTAATATCAACAAAATCTCGGACGAGTTCGATATTGGGCCATTTGGGGTCAAAAACTAGGTCACCAGGGCTAAATAAGGGAAAACCTTGTGAACACTTTAGAAATCACTGTTTTGACTGTATCTTAATGAAACTTTGTCAGAATGTTTATTTTAATAATATGTAGGTCAAGTTTGATAATGGGTCATTTCTGTAGTAAAATTAGGTCACTAGGGCAAATTGCTGGAAAACCTTGTGAACACTCTAGAAGTCACTGTTTTGATTGGATGATCATGAAACCTTGTCAGAATGTTTGTCTTCATAATATCTTGGACGAGTTCGAACATGGGTCATCTTGGGTCAAAAACTAGGTCGCTAGGTCAAATCTTATGAAAAACCATGTTAACACTGTAGATTTCAGTTATTATTGGATCTTCACCAAACTTGGTCAAATCGTTTGTTTTAATGATATAACGGTCAAGTATAAATATGGGTCATCTGGGGTCAATAACTAGGTCACCAGGTTAAATCTTAGGAAAACTTTGTTAACACTGTAGATGTCACAGTTTTAATTGGATCTTCACCAAACCTTGTCAAAATGTTTGCCTCAATGATATGTGGGTCAAGGATGAACATGGGTCAGCCGGGTTCAAAAACTGGGTCACAACGTCAAATCTTAGGTAAAAATCTTGTAAAAGCTCTAAATGTCATGGTTTTGAATGGATCTTGTTTGTCTTAATGATAGTAAGGACAAGTTCAAATATGGGTCACCTAGGGTCAAAAACCAGGTCACAAGGTCAAATCTTAGGAAAACCTTATTAACACTGTAGATGTCAAATTTTGATCGTATCTTCACCAAACCTAGTCAGACTGTTTGTCTTAATGATATGTGAGACAAATTCGAACATATGTCGTCTGGGGTCTAAAACTAGGTCACCGGTTCAAAACAATGAGTGAACAGTGATTGTCATGTGAGCGATATAGGGCCATCTTGGCCCTCTTGTTGTTAATGTTATCCCACAATACACGTACATCTCGTCCATTCATCCCAATACAACCTTTAACCCTGTTAATGACTTAATAAACTATAACAACAGACAGAGTTCACATCATTTAGACATTTACATGACAGACGGAGCGACAGACGGACACTCTTATTACTCTTCTTCTTCTACCGATGTGGTACAGGTCCGCACTCTGGCGTATTGTCGTACTCTAGCGTATTGTCGTACTCTAGCGTATTGTCGTACTCTGTCGTATTGTCGTACTCTAGCGTATTGTCGTACTACATGGCTATTGTATCGTAAATGCATATCCTGTCGTCATGTGTCTGAATAAACTATAAAATTATCCTTAATCTGAAGCATTAAAGCCCCATTAGCTTTTTGCTGTAGAAAAATATATACAAAAACATTTAATTGCTGATATTATCCCAAGATAATTATTACCGACGAAACAAGCCCTTTTTCGTCTGAAAACACTCAGTTCACTGTGATTTTTGCTTTTGTAAACTTGAAATAATTAGAGCGCGTGACGTCACTTTACTACGTGTGTATAGCATGACTGCGGGAAAACACAGCTGTTCTATAAATAGTAATTATTTCAATGATATTGAAAAAAATACGATAGTAGTTTCGGAAAGATTTTTTCTTGCTATAACGTATGCACGGGAGGAAAACACACCGGATTCCTCTGTTATAGAACAAGCAGAACCTATTAAGACCAATGATAACTGGTTAGATATCTCATATGAAGGCCAGCATCACATTTAAAGTCCCATAAGCTTATAAATGTATTGGTAAAGTGACGTCACGCGCTCTACATATTTCAAGTTTACAAAGGCAAAAATCACAGTGAAATTAATAAGGGGCTTGTTTCGTCAGTAATAATTATCTTTGGATAAAATCAGCAAATAAATGTTTTTGCATATATTTTTCTACAGCAAAAAGCTAATGGGGCTTTAATGAATTTGATCTTGCATCAGATAATAAGAAATCTTTGTCCGAAGAAAAGCAGCAACTACTCCGAATACAACATCTGATTTAGTACGGTAGTTATACTCGACGGATAGAGCTCGCTTGGGAGCCGTATACGAAAACGATTGCGAATACATTTCCCCGGGGAGCCATATTCGAAGGATCTCCAAAGATTGTGACAGACCGGTGTATGAAATATTGAATTAAGATTTTATTTACTAACCGAGTCAGGGCTTTATCCGATTATCTTGATCGATATAAATATAAAGTAAATTTTAACGAATCATATCACTAATGGTCTGTTTAACATTTGTAGAAAAGGACCAGCATTGTTAAAATGGGAAAGACAATAATTATTACCTCCATCTTTTGTGGAATTGGCAAGGGCCATGCGACAAACATGGTTTTAGGAATATGAATACACCCTGTCTTAATGCGCCATGTCAACAACAAAATGATTCAGAATATTAAATGCGGACACTTTGCAGTATAATGGTTTATAGGAAAAATAAACTATTTTGTGAAACATCAAGTACACCTCCACTTACTGAGGATATAGCTTGTCTTGTATTGATACTCATAATTAACTGAAATGAAATGCTTTCTTCGACAAATAAAATAATTTTATTTAAAATATGAAGGTATTGCAATCTAGATCTAAAACGACCGTTGCTGGCGTAGGCCCTGACGAAGACAAAGTATATAACAATAAGTGAACAGCCGGCTTCACAAATACATGAAATATACGATACATAATATGTAGGATATCATATACATAAAATACATGACTTAAATGATACAAATTAATGATAAGTTGATTAAATAGCATTAAAACCATTTGTATTAGGAATACCATAAGTCTGGCAGACAAATATCTGCATCCATACGTTTCGCATAATTTATGTCACACTATTCAGTTCAAATGCAATCAAAATTTATGTTTTGCTGAAATGTCTTGTATCAGGCTCTTGTTAGTTAACAAACCCAATGATTTTAATGGTACAGATAATATTATTCAGAATAACTTCCTCATTTTTCTCGCTACAAGAGTGTTAATGACATGACTAAAAGTTTCTTATTGGGTTAAGAAATAAACGAACGTATGTAAATTGGTATCGCCATAGACACGAAGTAATTACTCGAATTCTACAAACAATGTTCTTATTAGATTATTGAGAACAAAAATAGAAACTCAGAACGGGATGCTAAATTTTAGGATCCTAGCTTTGACAATTATTGTCTCTTAATGGAGCGGACAGGTTTTGGAAATATTTATAATGTCTTATAGGTTTCCATGATAGAGAATGATTTACCACGGGATTTTTAAATAATAAAGACATTCCTTTGTGTTAATTTCACTTTAAAAAGTTGCACTGACGTCTATGGAAGTAACCCATTCTTTAAATATCAAAGAAAAATTACAGTATATGTCAATAAAAAGTCATGGCAAAAAGATACAATAGCTCAGTATTAATCTTATTTGATGAAGGAAATTATTGGCCATCTTGAATATATACAGACATTCATGTTTTTCCATTTTTTCAACAAGAGCTATACCTTATTCAAAATTAAAAGAATGTGTCGTAAAATAAATTGAAGAAACCAAGTTAACTATCAAAGATATAATGTTAATTGGGCAGTATTTATCAATTCTATGTTCTATTTATCAACATTTTTGTGCAACATTGAGCAGATACGTGAGGAAAGTACAGTATTAGCAATTTAATACCTTAATTTGTAATATTTTAAACATAACTCATGGTTAGAAGATTTAAGATGTGATGGGGTGGGAGACATAGGTTGGGGGCTGTTTGTCTTTGGTTATATTTATTCTGGTTCAGGCTTTGTACAGCCATTCAGCACTAGTATATGCCATCGAAATTAAGACTATTTGTTACATGCTATGGAGTACATGAGTAGACAACTTGTGATTATGATAAAAGTAAGATGTTTATTGCACAATGCTTTATTTTTGTATCTTTTATTGTTATTCATGTTTTTCCTGAGGAACAAGTGTTAGGGGTAGGGCCCAATAATGAGTTAAACCAATTGCGGTATTGGTGGCTGAACCAATAGAATCTGTGTTTTGTTTTCCATACTGTGCATGGTCCTATTTGTTCGATTGGTTTTGGGAAAGAAGATTTTGGAGGAATGAGGTATTATAACGATGATGGGATTTGTATAAATACTATTTCAAACTACGTATCTTTGTAGTGGTTTTCTCTCATATTAAATATAAAAGTTGAACTATCTGTACGGATAGAATGACAATCGATGAATCTTTATTATATGAAATAATCTAAAGTCTTGGTGGAGTCAAAATGATTCTATTAGCAACTGATTACAACATTTCTTCAAGTTAGTGAGGATGTGTGTTCTGTAGGGAATGTCTTTATTACATAGTAAGACATATTATGTTTGATATATAAGTACAAAATTATGTATTTATTCACATGGGTTTATTTTGGGAGACAAATTGAAAGATAATCGCTCAAACGCACCAGCGAAACATATACATCTTGAAATTGTAAATTTTGAATTAATTTTGATTTTACTTTGTGGAGATTACATTTCTTATCCCGATTGGCCTCCAGTGTAATATAATTACAGACTTTCCTGGAAATGCATTTATGTGAAAAATAAAACATGAACAATCCATCTAAAGGCAGTGCATTACTTTAAATTTGTATTTCTCAATCAAGCTCTATGTAGTACACAGACTGGTTTGTATTGAGATGACAATAAGACTCGTGCACTTCTTATTTGTTGAATACTACATTAGTTAGTTATACGTAATTCACATGCTGATAAAAGAAGCATCCATGTATCCCAATCAACGTTATGTCCCCATTAAATAAGACAATTGATTTAGGCTACATACTTGGTCCTTTCATATAAGTGGTATGCTTGGAAGACCATTCTAATAATTTCAAATCTTCTGTCACTAAATTGCATTGTTGTCATGTCTAAATAATTTAACGAATGCATTATTTAGTTTTATGTGGGTAGTGGTTTAGTTGTGTGTTACATGTAAATGAGTATTGTGATTGATATCTAAGTTATAAAGCAGGCGTTTATTTGTATCCACCGAATCTTCATTTTATTTCTAGGGCAATGCTATTATCTTTAGCCCACATTCGTTAAATTAATGTATTT
This sequence comes from Lutraria lutraria, assembly GCA_964023205.1. Taxonomy (NCBI): domain Eukaryota; kingdom Metazoa; phylum Mollusca; class Bivalvia; order Venerida; family Mactridae; genus Lutraria; species Lutraria lutraria. The sequence continues at coordinate 1,574,953 of OZ026843.1, read as the reverse complement.
CTGTAAAAGTCGATGCGACATGAACTCATAAAGGATATGAGTATATGTTATGCCGCGTCATAGCTAACTCAAGGAGAGCTTGTAAACATTTGGGACGATTTAATAACAGTCTGTGCAGTGGAATTTTCGAAAAGAGCACAATTCTATATTAAGAGCCACACATGCTATCATGTAGGTATACTTCAAATCTGTAGTAAATTAAACAATTGGTTGCGAATTTATGAATCCGAATTAATGAAATGTCAAAAAGTATGTTCAGTGCAAGCTCTCCAAAGCAACACCCTTTGGGAGTAGAAAAAACATGTCCTTTTGTTTAGAGGATGTTGCTTTCGAGAGGTTAAATTAATAGTGCAAATGTGCAGTGGGAAAAACATGCTGTTGTTGAAGGGAGACTCAAGAGATGGCCGCTTTGGAGAGGTTGATCTGTACGTTATATTAAATTACTATTTTACCTATATTATAACTTAGTCCAGAACCAAGAACGTCGCCGTGTTGTTTAGGATTTTAACTGCGCATATCAGTATGTGGTGGTTTCTAAAATACTGATGGAAAAAAGTTAAGCAAGTTCAGAAATGTATTATCCCTGGGGTAAGAGGCCAGCCAAAACAGCATTGCATCGCCGTCTCATGCTACGAATGAGCTTTCTAGTGACCCATAGAGGGATTCTGGCCCACTCATGATGAAGTGCACGTTCAATGTCACGTACGCAATTGACGTCATGATTTTCTCTCACCTTCCGACCTAAATGGTCCCACAAGTGCTCAATAGGCGAAATATCTGGTGATCGTGCGGGCCACAGTAGCACATTTACATTGTTGAGGCTTAAACTATTCTGAGTGTGCCGTGCAGTGTGTGGGCGGGCATTGTCTTGTTGGAAAATTCCAACGTTGCGTTGTTGCATAAATGGTACAGCAACAGGCCGGATGATTTCGTCACAGTACCTCTGTGCAGTCAAATTGTCAGCCACGGTGATAAGATCAGTCTTTCCATCATGGTATATTCCGGCCCAAACCACCGTAGCGGTCTCGTTGGACGACGTTATCAAGGGCCAACCTTTCGCCCCTATCCTCCAAACACGTATCCTACCGTCTGCAAATGACACGTTGAAACGTGACTCATCTGTGAACAAAACGTCGCTCCATTGTCTGCGTGTCCAGTGGCGATGGGTTCGAACCCATTTGAGTCTGGCCTGGCGGTGTCTCGCCGTCAGTCCCAGTAGTGTTCCAAAGGTGACGGCCTAACTTTCGACCAGACATGAACCGGTTACGTCAAGAAGACGTCGTTATAAGACGGTCTTCTCGTTGCGTTGTTTTAGGTCGGTCAGCAACAGTCGCTGTTTGCTGAAGTCTGTTCCTCAGGCGACTAATTGTTGATTCATGTCTAATGAAATGTCGAGCGACCTCCCTTGCTCCAGCCATGAGCATATTTGAAGCTCTTTGACGTTCTTCTAACATCATTCCAGGGTGACGTCCCATGGTTGATTTTGTAGAATTTCTTTCCGTTTTTTCCCTTATTCTATAGAAGCAGTGTGATAGTATGGTTATCTATACACTAAATGATGTCGATGTAGCTGTGCACATGCCGCATGTCATTTTCGCTTATGTTACGTTTCACCGATTTCCCAGGTGTTTTGTGTACATAAACTTGTCTGTCAGTGATGTCCATCGCCCAACACAGTTCTATACACAAAAAACGTTTTCATTACAAGAATGTAAATGGCTGAAGTAAACGCGTAAAACCCTTTCTAAACTTCAAAATTCAAATTATATTAACGTATCTGGCTTGGATGTCAGGTCAAATCAAGTTTCACCAATTTATAGATTTAAAAACTGTATCATAATTATATACTAAAATAAACCCACTGTATAAAGTGTATTGCAAATAATTTGAATTAAATATTACACTTGATTGGTCTTCTATAAACCAATATCGCACGTAATTTACAAATTTTTTAACAACAATAACTACTCTTTGTGTAGGAATATAATACAACAAATTGCTTTAAAATCACTATAAATATATAATGTAGGGAACCGTGTCTCAGCTATTTGATAACGTCCTCGGTTCGTTAGGTACTTGACTTTAAAGAAATTCCGTACCCGAAACCCCGCTGTTCATTACGTATTACGCCATAGATATAAAATGAAAACAAGCATCATATTCCGCTACAAAATACCGAAAACCGCTTTGAATTCCATCATCTAATAAGACGGCAAATGTCAATTCGAAAATGACACCTACTGAGCTGAGCAATTAACGATTAAAGTGTCCGATCATTATCGTCTCATGAAATCAACGAATTTGATGCACCCATTCAATTTTGATAGCCAATCAAAATCGCTTTTGTTTACGGTTCAATAATTGAAACCACGCCCATGTTTGATGTCTAGTAAGAGATTTTTTTTTCATACATGAATTTATAGTATCATATCGTACCAATACAATGCACATTACGTCAGAGATGTTTAACGCTGATTAGGAAAAGTCGATAAAGGGGTGCAGTATTTATCGTAATAAAACACCATTTTTGAGCGTTCGGTTATAATTTTTTCTTGCTTGGTATTAAAGTATCATATTTAGCGATTTTAACCAAGCCAGATACGTTAAATGATATGGATTTTCAGCCATTATTCAATATCCTTGAAAATGGTTCTTTATAAAATCAAGCAAAATCACGAGATTCGTCGATCTTAGCTATCCATCTTTTTATAAACTGGTAGTGCATCTTAAGAACAACGAGCACGCATTTGTAATTTGTTTGCAGATGATTCTGAATGCAATATTTATGACAAGTAAAGACAGGATGTAAAAAGGAGCTACGAGTTTCTGTCAGCCATGTTAGAGCTGAACGTCAAAAAAGGAATCTAGGGAAATAAATCATACGATAAATAATAACTATCTACACCGAGTATAAAATAAATATCGCAATGGACAAGGCAACGACGATAATTTCTAAAATAGCATAAACAGCAGAAAACAATACCGAAAACACAGGTATCAGGGATGATTTTGTTGAAACCAAACATTGTAACGAGTATCACTCTTGTTCCCAAAAGGTTATCAGACAGACAACATAAAGCAGAATACAGAGTTTATAAACCCAGAGATATTCTTTAGAAAAAGACAGCTGGCTTTAACGATTTTACTGGAGCATTACACTCTTATCTAGGGATTATATTCTTTTTAACTGTTTTTTTTAGTATACAAAGAGGAGTGATACAAATATTTGGTATGAACAGCCATAAAGGAATACATACAATAAACTGTTTTATTTGATTGATAAAGGGTAACTTACGGATACTAAATAAATTATGTCTCTTGAAAAACAACTGGGACAATAGAGCAAGAAGAAGTCATAAATCATATCATATTCAGTCTAAATAATAGTATTTTGCCTTGAAATATATCACGTAATATTGTGGGGGGGGGGGGGTCAAATGTATAAGGCCCCCAAAAAGTGTTATTTGTATGGAATCAAATCTATATTAGGTTATTTCTGCAGTATCAGTGAAAACGTTAAAGACGTTTTGAATGTTCATTTTAATCCATATACGTCATCCTTTGTCTGTAGAAGCTGTGACAATTCTTGAAACTATTTTCAGGACGAACGTTTATTTGTTATTGCTTTTAACATTAAAGACACATGTTCGGAAATAGGAAAATCTTTCTTCGCCTGAATTTGTTAATGGCTTTGAAAGATGTTACCTGGGATTACAGTGAACTCATTATGTAAATTTAAAAGAAAATTATTTCGTTATCTGAAACAAATCAAAAATCCGACGATCCTTAAGGTGGATCGCGGGTTTCCTCCAGAAAAATGGTAATTTTTTTAGACGTCAACGCACGATAATGAAATTTTGCATAAACATCCTTTAATGTATTGGCTAATGCAGATATGATATATTCAAATGATATTTCCATGGAAACCGAAGAAAATGGCCACCTAGCGGACCGGTATGTTTTTCGTTGATTTTCGCGTTATTTTCTGTATTGCTCCGATAATTTTGTATTTGAAGTTATGCAATTTATTTAACTACTATGCTGAATCATTTACAAATCCGAAAAAGTCAATAATATTTCATTTCGCCGTCAATAAATCTTAAAAGATGTCGAGCGAACTCTGCAGGGGTGGCAATTTACAATGCCTAAAAATGAGACATTTTTCTTTCAGTTGCGTCAACAGTGAAAAAACGGTCCGATGATTTTTTTTAAAACTCAGTAGAGATTCTTAAAATAATTTGAAAGACTTTAAAACAATAAAAACATATGGTCACCGACTTCGTTTTCGCTACATTTAAACTTATTTAAACACGGAAAAAAGCTAAAAACGTTGCCATAAAATACAAGATCGACGTGACGTTAAGCCAAAATATGTCAGTAACAACTAAAAAGTCGCAACGTCACGTCGATCTTGTATAAAAACGTTGACGTTTTTAGCCTTTTTCCAAGTTTAAATAAGTTTCATTGGCGCGAAAACGAAGTCGGTGACCATATTTTTTTAAAGTTTTCTAAATTGTACAAAGAATCTGTTTTGCGTTTTTTAAAAAAATTCATCGGGCCGTTTTTTCACTACTGACGCGGTTGAGAGAAAAATGTCTCATTTTTTGGCATTGTAAATTGCCACCCCTACAGAGTTCGCTCGACGTCTTTTAATATTTTATGGCAGCAAAATGTAACATTACTGACTTCTTCGGATTTGTAAATGATTCAGCATTACAGTTATGTAAATTGCATAACTTAATACACAATAGTATATGAGCAGTACAGGAAATAACGCGAAAATCAACGAAAAACATATCGCTCCGCTAGGTGGCGCTTTTGAGCGGTTTCCATGGAAATATCATTTGAATATATCATTTCTGCGTTAGCCAATACCTTAAAAGTTGTTCATGCAAAATTTCTTTATTGTACGTTGACGTCTAAAAAAATGACCATTTTTCTGGAGGAAACCCGCGATCCACCTTAAGATGATTGCAAAAGCTCCAGGTCTAATAAACTTTTAAATAAAGTTTGATTATTGGTGACATTTAGGTCAAATCAATCATTTCAAATAAATTCTCAACTATTGAATTCACCTTTCTTTCATAAAACATGCTATTATATACACTTCTAACAATCGTAGTAAAAATAAAATATCCAACAAAGAAAGTACAGTGTCTTTTACTTGATACAACAATCCAACATTAAGTGTTTACACTTTCTGCAGAAACAAACAAAAACATACAACATTGTCTTTTACTAGACACAACTGCCTAGCATTTAGTCATACACCTTCTGCAGAAACAAAGAAATAGAATGATAAAGTGTGAAATTGAGTGTTTCCACTTGGTACAACTATTTAATATCAAGTTAATACATCAATTACTGTAAATTTAGGAGGCTTTTATCTTAAGAACTTGTAGAAGTAATATAACCAAATACAAATGTATCTATGCCTGTTAATCTTATAAAGGTAGTCTTTCTGCCATTGTATATATAATTATACATGGTCTGATTAGATTGAGTTGGCGTATGTTAACCTTAAGCATTCTATCCTAAATGTAAGATAAGTATACATAATAGGCTCATCAGCCCAAATTAATGAGGTTTATCTATCAATCTTTATCATTCCCAAAGGCAGAATTAAATAGAATATTACCATGTATAAAACACGCTCAATTACTAGACTATAATATAAATCATGATAATTATATAGCTAATAGCAGGTTACTGTTTTTACTGAAGTTCATAATGTATATTTATGAATCGTATCGCTACGTACGGAAATACCCATTTTCATAAATGGGTAATATTCGATTTTATTGGGAACATCAGACTGTTAATAGTAATTGCAGTTGTTAAATTGTTGTATTAATGCATTAAAATCTAATCTAGCGACAAACAATCCTAATTGAGATGATTAGTTTGTTGTTCCTTGTGTTGTCGACAGTCGCATCAGCCGAGGGATTATTGTCGAATTTGAAGTAATTGACATTGATCATACTACGTTGTAGTTACATAATGAAAATGGATTAGAAAGGAGATTATTATTTAATACCCAATTACCGACATAATCTCTGTGTTCAGCTTCTGAGTGCGTCATGTGTCTTGTTTGTGAAAAAAGATCCACACATTATAATGATTAGTTGTCTTGGTATCTTTATAATGAACATGTTTCTGAAAAACAAAATGTCACATTGCAGATTGTACATCTATAAGTATTTCAGTTTGTTTAAACATTCAAGATTCAAACAAAAGCATAATTTGCTTTTTGACATTGACATGGTTCGCGCAAGAGATATGATCCAGGTTGCTTTGTTCTGCTATCTTGCTTGATTGGTCCACCAGTACTTCATCATATTAATGTATCTGGCTTGGGTGTCCGGTCAAATCAAGTTTCACCAATTTATAGATTTACTAAACCATAATTATATACTAAAAAAAACCCACTGTATAAAGTCCATTGCAAGTGATTTGAAACAAATATTAAATTTGATTGGTCTTCTATAAACCAACATCGCACGTAATTTACAAAATTTTGAACAACGATAACTACTCTGTATATAGGAACATATTACAACAAGTAGCCTTAAAATGACTATAAATGTATAAGGCAGCGAACCGTGCCTCAGTTTTTTATAACGTTCTGCGTTCGTTGGATACTTGACTTTAAACAAAGTCCGTACCCAGATCCCCGCTGTTTAATACGTAATACTCCATAGGTAAAAAATGAAAACAAGTATCAAAATTCTGAGGCATTGTTCCCTAGATTATCATTTCCGCTACTAAATACTGAAAACCGCTTTGAAATCCGTCATCAAATGAGACGGCAATGTTAATTAAAAAATGGCACTCACTGATCTGAGCAATTAACAATTAAAGTGTCGGATCGTCTCATGAAATCAACGACTTTGATGCACCCATTCAATTTTGATAGCCAATCAAAATCGCTTATGTTAACGGTTCAATAGTTGAAACCACGCCCATGTTTGATGTCTAGTATTTGATAATGATTTTATAACATATTTTTATCATTAATGAATTAATAGTATCATATCGTACCAATACAATGCACATTACGTCAGAGATGTTTAACGCTGATAAGGAAAAGTCGATAAAGGGTCGCAGTATTTATCGCAATAAAACACCATTTTTTGAGCGTTCGGTTATAATTATTTGTTGCTTGGTATTAAAGTGTGATATTTAATCTTTGTAGATAAGGTAAACTATCATTTTACGTTATTTTAAAGCGATTTTAACCAAGCCCGATACATTAAGGTACATTATCTTATAGTTTGAAGCACACTTTTCAACAATATGAGAAATAGATAAGTAAATACATTTTAAAGGTTTTTTTATGAATGTACTTAATTTTGAGCTGAATATAGAACATACCACATCCCTTTGTACGAACTTGTCTTCTTGGCTTGTTTATAAATACTAAAATTATGATCCATAAGAAACACAAATAATTTTATCACAAAATAAGTAGAAGTAGTCTACATCTGGCAAATTACTATATTCTCGTCGTTGAATTTAGATTTTTTAAGTGAAATACATCTTTGTACAAATATAACCAATTGTATGCAGCCCTTAACTCCCAAAAAGAAGTATCTTCAGTGATAATTCCACTTTATTTTTTTTAAATACATTTTCCATTAGTTTTGTTTTGGTTTTAAGCGAATTTATCGGCTTATGTTACCTCGGAACCCGTTTTTCTTCAGATCCGATGGTTCCCGTCACGTCTTTTATCTTTTTAGTTTGCTGGTTTCCCATCTGAAGTGATTTGTGCGGGAATCAAACTAACGGAATAAGGTGACTTCAGAGAGTCGTAATATTTGATGGATATGCGTGTAATTCATCATTTTGTTAATCTTCAGATCTCAGAAAGGTTCAATGCCTTAGCAGCACCAGGTTAAATATTATTATTGAGTGACAAAGTTTATATACCATTGCTTTAAAAAGACAATGTTTATTTAGTTTAAAAAGAACATCACACAGTTTAACCCGTATATAGAAATGATAAATTATGTTCCATTTTTACAACTTAAAATATGAGATTTTGCTTGTTGTTGGGCGAAAAGCAACTATGATTGAATCATTTACGGATTTGATTAGGCTCCTTAAGTATGATACATGAAAATGAAGATTGTTTGGTGCTAAATGCTATGGAATAAAAACGATTTTTATTTAGTTAAAAACAATTTTTTATTTAGTTAAAGATATTTAGCATGTGACTTATGGACTAGCAAGTCCTCTGTAGTCCAGAGTAGGGGATAATAAAACAGACAGTGTCATTGATAGACCAGCCTGTGTTTACATAATCAGTTACTCAATGCTTATAAAAAAAAGAAATTAGTCTAACTATCTAAACTGATTATCACTATTAGCGTCCTAGTTTTTGACTAGGTGTCAAGTCTACACACATTAAGATGACCGTGGCCAGACAGGATTAGACTGATAATGGAGCAATAACACGATTAAGAGATTAGACCTCATTTGGCTCTGGCGGGTCACTATTTAGCATCAGTCATGTATTTGAGTTCCGCATAATCATCGCAAGAAGGCATGTCCTCCTTTATTAAGCTCAGATAGAATCTGAACGAATAAACAGTTCCAGGCAGAACTTCCAATATTGAATTTATACGACAGCCGATGATTGTTGATTAGCAACGGTATAACATCTGAATAATTTTATTCGTAGAACATGTGTAAATGTTTACTGACCTCAGTTTGGAGGAATACACGAATAAAGTGTTTGGCGAGTTCTCAGAATTATTTTCTTTAATGTATGATTATTGGCTACGATCTTTCGAAAATATTTCTTAATGAACAGTGCTATTTATTGCAGTTTGGACTAGAGTGAACTTTTACAATTGTGTTGGAGAAGGTATTCAGTGAATGTAACATTTTGTTATCCATTTCATTTAACGTATTGTCAACATTATAAAATATTTATTACTTTTGTATTTTTTAATTTATTTTTTTGTCATTTAGATGAAAGTTTAATGAACTCATGTGCATTGATTTGAAATAGTTAGTGCTTGTTGATATTCTATATATGATTTTTTTTTATATTGATATTAAATTTTGATTTAGTAAAAATTCTATGAAAGCGCTGAGTAACCGTCTTAAATATGTTCAATGAGTTTCAAGTGTTAGTGGTTCGGCTAGTCAGAACATCGAACTGTATGTATATATATAATATACATGTTTGCAATTAGAAGAAGCAATGCCAAACTTTGAATTAGAAGTAATTTTGGAAAAAGAGATTCTAACAGGAACATTTTCCACTTCTCTCTCTACTTGTATTTACATATCAACCTTGAATAACAAATTATCTAGAACTTGTTTATTTCTTATACAACCCGCATTTACATTATTTGTTGGCCCCTGAGGGACCGAACGATTTTATTTGCGCCTCTCATAATTAAATCTTAGAAGTATCCATTTTTGCCGTAGGATTTGGACAAGTGGCTTAAAATAGCCCGAAATAAGTGTGTAGTAAGTATAACTTGTGGAAATGCACTCTGAATAAAGAATTGTTCCTGCAGATGCTGTTTTTGTGACGGGTTGGCTGGGTAGTGAATATTGCAGTGTCTGTAAAAAAGACGAATCCTCTGTTACTTGAATATTACATGTGGTATTTCAAGACAATTGATTTTATATTTTATTCATGCCTTTCAGGAAAGTGCACTTCCTTTAGACAAATAACCTTATTGTTACGTTAAATACATAAACGAATTTGCAAAAATTGTATCCAGAAAGGATATTAGAATGCATCAAGTTCAGTTGGGAAAATACATCATAATAGCATAGCTTGGCGCTCATCTCGTATTTGTTCCTTGTATCTTGTGAGCCACTGTAATGGAAATCAAAGGATTGAATGATTTTGAAATCCTGTTCTGAGCTGATTCATTTTTCCGAAAGCTAATGTTTTTTACCGAATAAAGAACTTGGAATTACGAATAGTTAAACTCTGCACACTGCATTCCAAAGATGACAATAAAAGGTACACAGTTTACCGTTTGCGGGTCTACATTGTACAGTAGTTCAATGGTATTTCGGTGTACAGTTCACCTCACCAATGTCCCTAGATTCAGTAAAGTTGACTTTGAATGTCAAGTAAATTTAATCCTCAAAATTGTCACTAGTAACATAAACTCTGTCCAGGGCTCGAACTAACGATCTCGGGGTCTTTATTCCTTACACTCCTCCTATCCATAAAATTACTTTTTCCAAGTACGTAAATCGTAGTGCAAACATTTCTGAAGTAAGGTAATTTTGTCACAATTGCATAAAATATATAGATCCTATGAGTCTAGCGTTAACTTGGTTTTTATCAAGATAAATTTAGGTTGACCCATTGAATATCGAGATAGGTCGTATTTCATCTAATATTGATATTAAGTGTATTCGGGAGGAACCTCGTCATTAAGTCTAATTATGCGGTTTTCATGTCAATTGCGATACTTGCATAACTGTATATGTACAACATTTTGTTCAATGAGTGTTTGGTTTTAAACCCGGACAATGGTGTCTTAAAATATTTGATTAAACCATAATGTTCAACCGATGGAGATGAAAAGTATGATATATAAATGTAATAACTATTAAGGATTTCATGAAACAACTTACTTCATGAAACAACATAAATAAGTTCACAGGCAGGAAAAGCAGCAAATAATCAGTGATTCAGATTATTGGCATTAATAAGTAAACAAAATGATATCACAATTACAAGTAAAAGGCGAAGAAAGTGTATTTTGTAATGTCGGAACCGTCTAAGAAGTTATAAGCCGTTTCGTCATTCATTTGCATATCACGACAAGAACATGCACGCTATTACACACAATTTATAAAAAGCTTAACATTTTTGTCTGCATTTTAAGGAAATTGATGCCATTTTTGGTAAAAAGCATTCTCTAACATTCGTATAAGAGTCTTTTTACCAATACAAAAACTTCTAGCTCACTCTGTTCATCGTTTCAGGCTATTCAATATTGACAACGGTTTATAAATGGTATTCATGGCCTTACCTTCCCAATGATTGATAATTTCCTGGTTTATCCATGATACATACAATTATTCATCCAATATTTCATAAATTGATACAGCGCATAATTATTACATCGAGTAATTGGAACTGCAAAACCGACAAGATACCAATATAAGATTAAGTACGCCGTTACAATTCATGAAAAACAATATTTGCAGTATTGTTATTATTTAAAAAAAATAATCACGCGTTACATTTTTGGCTCATGAGTTTAGTTTAGTCCGTCTTGATTGATTAAAGGATGTATTCATTATGTAGACGTTTAATGGATGGTTTGTGTTCATCATGTAGACGTTTTATAAAAGGATTGTGTTCAGCATGTAGACGTTTTATAGAAGGCGTGTGTTCAGCATGTAGACGTTTTATAAAAGGTTTGTGTTCATCATGTAGACGTTTTATAGAAGGCTTGTGTTCATCATGTAGACGTTTTATAAAAGGCTTGTGTTCATCATGTAGACGTTTTATAAAAGGTTTGTGTTCATCATGTAGACGTTTTATAGAAGGCTTGTGTTCATCATGTAGACGTTTTATAGAAGGCGTGTGTTCAGCATGTAGACGTTTTATAGAAGGCTTGTGTTCATCATGTAGACGTTTTATAAAAGGCTTGTGTTCAGCATGTAGACGTTTTATAGAAAGCTTGTGTTCAGCATGTAGACGTTTTATAGAAGGCTTGTGTTCAGCATGTAGATGTTTTATAGAAGGCTTGTGTTCAGCATGTAGACGTTTTATAGAAGGCTTGTGTTCAGCATGTAGACGTTTTATAGAAGGCTTGTGTTCAGCATGTAGACGTTTTATAGAAGGCTTGTGTTCAGCATGTAGACGTTTTATAGAAGGCTTGTGTTCAGCATGTAGACGTTTTATAAAAAGGCTTGTGTTCATCATGTAGATGTTTTATAGAAGGCTTGTGTTCAGCATGTAGACGTTTTATAGAAGGCTTGTGTTCAGCATGTAGACGTTTTATAGAAGGTTTGTGTTCAGCATGTAGACGTTTTATAGAAGGCTTGTGTTCAGCATGTAGATGTTTTATAGAAGGCTTGTGTTCATCATGTAGATGTTTTATAAAAGGATTGTGTTCAGCATGTAGATGTTTTATAGAAGGCTTGTGTTCAGCATGTAGACGTTTTATAAAAGCCTTGTGTTCATCATGTAGATGTTTTATAGAAGGCTTGTGTTCAGCATGTAGATGTTTTATAAAAGGCTTGTGTTCAGCATGTAGACGTTTTATAGAAGGATTGTGTTCATCATGTAGACGTTTTATAAAAGGCTTGTGTTCAGCATGTAGACGTTTTATAGAAGGCTTCTGTTCAGCATGTAGATGTTTTATAGAAGGCTTGTGTTCATCATGTAGATGTTTTATAGAAGGCTTGTGTTCATCATGTAGATGTTTTATAGAAGGCTTGTGTTCAGCATGTAGACGTTTTATAGAAGGCTTGTGTTCAGCATGTAGATGTTTTATAGAAGGCTTATGTTCATCATGTAGATGTTTTATAGAAGGCTTGTGTTCATCATGTAGATGTTTTATAGAAGGCTTGTGTTCATCATGTAGATGTTTTATAGAAGGCTTGTGTTCATCATGTAGATGTTTTATAGAAGGCTTGCGTTCAGCATGTAGATGTTTTATAGAAGGCTTGTGTTCAGCATGTACATGTTTTATAGAAGGCTTGTGTTCATCATGTAGATGTTTTATAGAAGGCTTGTGTTCAGCATGTAGATGTTTTATAGAAGGCTTGTGTTCAGCATGTAGACGTTTTATAGAAGGCTTGTGTTCATCATGTAGATGTTTTATAGAAGGCTTGTGTTCAGCATGTCGACGTTTAATAGAAGGCTTGTGTTCAGCATGTAGACGTTTTATAGAAGGCTTGTGTTCAGCATGTAGACGTTTTATAAAAGGCGTGTGTTCATCATGTAGACGTTTTATAAAAGGCGTGTGTTCAGCATGTAGACGTTTTATAAAAGGCGTGTGTTCATCATGTAGACGTTTTATAAAAGGCGTGTGTTCATCATGTAGACGTTTTATAGAAGGCGTCTGTTCATCATGTAGACGTTTTATAGAAGGCTTGTGTTCATCATGTAGACATCTTATTAAAGGCTTGTGTTCATCATGTAGACGTTTTATAGAAGGCGTGTGTTCATCATGTAGACGTTTTATAAAAGGCTTGTGTTCATCATGTAGACGTCTTATAAAAGGCTTGTGTTCATCATGTAGACGTCTTATAAAAGGCGTGTGTTCATCATGTAGACGTTTTATAAAAGGCGTGTGTTCATCATGTAGACGTTTTATAAAAGGCGTGTGTTCATCATGTAGACGTTTTATAAAAGGCGTGTGTTCATCATGTAGACGTCTTATAAAAGGCTTGTGTTCATCATGTAGACGTCTTATAAAAGGCGTGTGTTCATCATGTAGACGTTTTATAAAAGGCGTGTGTTCATCATGTAGACGTCTTATAAAAGGCGTGTGTTCATCATGTAGACGTTTTATAAAAGGCTTGTGTTCATCATGTAGACGTCTTATAAAAGGCTTGTGTTCATCATGTAGACGTTTTATAGAAGGCTTGTGTTCATCATGTAGACGTTTTATAAAAGGCGTGTGTTCAGCATGTAGACGTTTTATAAAAGGCTTGTGTTCATCATGTAGACGTTTTATAAAAGGCTTGTGTTCATCATGTAGACGTTTTATAAAAGGCTTGTGTTCATCATGTAGACGTTTTATAAAAGGCTTGTGTTCATCATGTAGACGTTTTATAAAAGGCTTGTGTTCATCATGTAGACGTTTTATAAAAGGCTTGTGTTCATCATGTAGACGTTTTATAGAAGGCTTGTATTCATCATGTAGACGTTTTATAGAAGGCGTGTGTTCATCATGTAGACGTTTTATAAAAGGTTGTGTTCATCATGTAGACGTTTTATAGAAGGCGTGTGTTCATCATGTAGACGTTTTATAAAAGGTTGTGTTCATCATGTAGACGTTTTATAGAAGGCGTGTGTTCATCATGTAGACGTTTTATAAAAGGATTGTGTTCAGCATGTAGACGTTTTATAGAAGGCGTGTGTTCATCATGTAGACGTTTTATAGAAGGCGTGTGTTCATCATGTAGACGTTTTATAAAAGGCTTGTGTTCATCATGTAGACGTTTTATAAAAGGATTGTGTTCAGCATGTAGACGTTTTATAAAAGGATTGTGTTCAGCATGTAGACGTTTTATAAAAGGATTGTGTTCAGCATGTAGACGTTTTATAAAAGGCTTGTGTTCATCATGTAGACGTTTTATAGAAGGCTTGTGTTCAGCATGTAGACGTTTTATAGAAGGCTTGTGTTCAGCATGTAGACGTTTTATAAAAGGCTTGTGTTCAGCATGTAGACGTTTTATAAAAGGCTTGTGTTCATCATGTAGACGTTTTATAAAAGGCTTGTGTTCATCATGTAGACGTTTTATAGAAGGCTTGTGTTCAGCATGTAGACGTTTTATAGAAGGCGTGTGTTCATCATGTAGACGTTTTATAAAAGGATTGTGTTCATCATGTAGACGTTTTATAGAAGGCGTGTGTTCATCATGTAAACGTTTTATAAAAGGCTTGTGTTCATCATGTAGACGTTTTATAAAAGGATTGTGTTCAGCATGTAGACGTTTTATAGAAGGCTTGTGTTCATCATGTAGACGTTTTATAAAAGGCTTGTGTTCAGCATGTAGACGTTTTATAGAAGGCGTGTGTTCAGCATGTAGACGTTTTATAGAAGGCTTGTGTTCATCATGTAGACGTTTTATAAAAGGCTTGTGTTCAGCATGTAGACGTTTTATAGAAGGCTTGTGTTCATCATGTAGACGTTTTATAAAAGGCTTGTGTTCAGCATGTAGACGTTTTATAGAAGGCTTGTGTTCAGCATGTAGACGTTTTATAAAAGGCTTGTGTTCAGCATGTAGACGTTTTATAGAAGGATTGTGTTCATCATGTAGACGTTTTATAAAAGGCTTGTGTTCAGCATGTAGACGTTTTATAGAAGGCTTGTGTTCAGCATGTAGACGTTTTATAAAAGGCTTTTGTTCAGCATGTAGATGTTTTATAGAAGGCTTGTGTTCATCATGTAAACGTTTTATAGAAGGCTTGTGTTCAGCATGTAGACGTTTTATAGAAGGCTTGTGTTCAGCATGTAGATGTTTTATAGAAGGCTTGTGTTCAGCATGTAGATGTTTTATAGAAGGCTTGTGTTCAGCATGTAGACGTTTTATAGAAGGCGTGTGTTCATCATGTAGACGTTTTATAAAAGGCTTGTGTTCAGCATGTAGACGTTTTATAAAAGGCGTGTGTTCAGCATGTAGACGTTTTATAAAAGGCTTGTGTTCATCATGTAGACGTTTGAGACAAATGAGCGTATAGCAGCATTAATAATAATTCGTTTCATCAACGAAAGTTTGTATCAGTTTTATAATCGTTAGAATGGACACTAACATGGTTATACAGCTGTCAATAATTAAATATCGATTTTAAATTGTAAGTGTTTGTTTGCGGAAAAGGTGCGAACATTTCTTTTGTAAGTTGGCGACATAATTGGTTCGACATAGATGGTCACTTTATAGTTGAAAATATTTTGTTCGGACCGAAAATCTACTTCGATATATAAAAATATCGAGAACCACGAATTCGATATACGTGCGTTTTTTTAATATGTAATAAGAAGGATAAAAATCGTGACTTTATATTTACTTCGATTTTTTGGAAAATTATAATCATAACGTATTAGATTTTAATGTGAGTGTAAAGATGTGGCAACGATATCAATGCGTTTATAACGTGTGTGTGGTAAGAAAAAAACCGGTTATTCCGAAATCTAAAAGTTTTGTTCACGTTTAAAGCGAGTTCATTAATTCTTTGTCTCAATGGTAGTTTATCATTTGAGATCTGTAACAAAAAGATTCAAGGCACATTTATCTCGCAGTTCATTGTTTTTTTAACATTAGTCAAGAATTTATTTCGTTTTAATTAGTACAAAGAAAGTAGATTAGCGCTTAAAGAAAAATGAACATTCGTTTTGAGAAATCGACCTCCTTTATACTTAACAATATCGGAGTGATAAATGTTCACAGTTCACTTATTTCATTGACTCGTTAGTTCAGATTCAGAATTCTTCCTAAAAGATTACCAACAAATATAATACAGTTTGTCTTATGCAGATGCAATAGCACACTGAAGAGAATATCTGTGATTATTCTGATGATCTAAAATGAATACAAGATGGGGACCTTAAAATAGTATCCATATAACACCATAAGGCCGCACAAAATAGTCCGAATCTCCTTTATAGACCGTATATCAAAACACATATACATACCGGTCCATAAACACATATACATACTGGTCTATAAACATATATACATACTGGTCAATAAACATATATACATACTGGTCTATAATCACATATACATACTGGTCTATAAACACATAGACATACTGGTCTATAAACATATATACATACTGGTCTATAATCACATATACATACCGGTCTATAAACACATATACATACTGGTCTATAAACATATATACAAACTGGTCAATAAACATATATACATACTGGTCTATAATCACATATACATACTGGTCTATAAACACATATATATACTGGTCTATAAACATATATATACTGGTCTATAAACACATAAACATACTGGTCTATAAACACATATACATACTGGTCTATAAACATATATACATACTGGTCTATAAATACATACACATACTGGTCTATAAACATATATACATACTGGTCTATAAACATATATACATACTGGTCTATAAATACATACACATACTGGTCTATAAACATATATACATACTGCTCTATAAATACATACACATACTGGTCTATAAACATATATACATACCGGTCTATAAACATTTATACATACTGGTCTATAAACACATATATATATACTGGTCTATAAACATATATACATACTGCTCTATAAATACATACACATACTGGTCTATAAACATATATACATACCGGTCTATAAACATATATACATACTGGTCTATAAATACATGCACATACTGGTCTATAAACATATATACATACTGGTCTATAAATACATGCACATACTGGTCTATAAACATATATACATACTGGTCTATAAATACATACACATACTGGTCTATAAACATATATACATACTGGTCTATAAATACATACACATACTGGTCTATTAACATATATACATACCGGTCTATATAAACGCATATGCATTATGGTCTATAAATAGGGCTCGGGTTATGCTTTTGTGGCCTCTAAATATTTTAGGTCATGTGATATAATATACGAATCAACACTTCATTAAGGCTGTCAATAGACATTAAAGCAACTGTCGAATTCGATCGCAGATACGAGTCCGAAGCGTTAATTATTAATAAAGAGTATTATTAATGTTAGACTTGTATCGGAGTCAGTAGGCTTCATATGGGATCACCCGCCTGTAAGACCTTCTGTCTACTCCTATAGAGTATGTCTTTGGGTGAAAGGAAGTTATTGTAATGAAATAGTAATCGTTAGTTTCATAATACCAAGAATTGAAGCAGAGGAAACACAATCAATGAATGAAGTACTAGAATTAATTATTAAATTAATACAATTTTGACTACTGCTGAACTGACAGTAAACAATAATATAACAGTATGTGCTAGTTTCAAACACGTAGAAGGGAGAATGATTCAGGCTCCAGTTTCACCAACAAAAATTAAATAGAAAGTCAATATTAGACTCTAGCGTTTTCTTTTCTGTCTACTTCTATTGTCTCTTTGACCAGAAATGCTACCATGTTTCTCCATATTACTAATCACATGTTTTACATGCAAGCATAAAATATTGTAGGTCTGGCCCAAAAATTAAGTCTCAAAAAAACATTTTTATTTTGAGTCAAAAATCTAAGTCCAAATAACAGACTCAAATCAATGGCGCAATTATACCATATCAAGAGATTGTAGCTAGGTTGAAATTGTGGGAAACTATGTGTAGGTTTTAATTGAAGAATTCAGTGAGATGTAGTTTGTTGATTCTGGATTTTCGAGTTTTAAGCGTAATTAGAAATTCTCGTGAGTAAGCCGGAAAACGGAAGTTCGAATATTAACTTCCTGTCGGCATTCGGATATTTGGATAGGATGTCGTTAGTTTTTTGTATAAAATAATTTTCTCTTACGAATTAAGACATTTGAAAACGTGAAGATTGTCCGTTGAAATTTTCTCATCAGCTAATTTCTGTCGATTGTAAAGACAGCTGTAATTCTACATCATGCAAAGGTTCATTTTAAAATATCGAGTTTTCTTTCATGACACGCTGTTAATCCTTCCAGACGATTTAAATAATTACCTCGTTCAGCATTGCCGCAGAGTTTACTGTTAACATAAACAACAGAGTGCTAGAAGAATGTTTATTTAATAAACGAGGGATAATCATTGCATACTATGGTTTCGGGATAACTTCGGTTCCGAGGTAACTCTCAGTTCAGTCTCCAATCCCTAGTTTTGTATTGTTCTAAGATAATTATTTCTAAGATCTATAATGATAATACATGAATTCATCCAATACTGACAGAATAAATCATCCGAATTTGTATTTACCATTAAACAAATGTATATTGATAATAAAAGTACTTTGATTGTGAAATTGAGAATTAAGCTCAGAGACAAGTTTTGTCTAAATTGGCTATTTAATAATACAAAGTAAACATTTGTATTCGATTGATGCATGATAACAGTAATGTATGACTACTTTTTAACTGATTGTTTTATTTATCCGTGAAACTTTTTCTTTTTATCGTGTCTTTGTAAAAGTTCGATTGTCTGCATGACTTCATCTACACGAAAACAAAATATTGGTATTAAAGTTTCAGCTTAAAATAAAATCTGATAAAACGAGGAATCTTATCAAAGTTTACCAAGATATAATAGTACACAGTGGAGTTATAACAATGGAAATGATATATTTTGACCTCGTATTACATCCATTTGAGAAGATTGAGAAATAACAATGACGTAATATCAAATTATGGAATGTTCCAATACTTGTATTTATTTCTTTTCCCGGTAAAGGTAAACAATATTATTTCAGGGGAGCATTTAAACGGTATTAACAACCACGTATGTTAAGTAAGTAAAACTATTGTCAGGAAAAAATAATTATTTTAAATGTCGGTATCCGAACACCCATTTTTTCACAAAATGGAGCGGACATATTTTTAAAGAAATGTTTTATAGGTTTCCATGATAGGAAATGATTTACTACCTTTATTTAAAAAAACAACAATGACATTCCTTTGAGATATATCTTTCCCTTGAATTTGCATAAAAAGCAACATCCATTTAAATTGAAGCTTATGGTAAACACAATAACCCATTATCAATCTTTCTTCATAAAGAAAAATATAGATTACCGCGCAATATCAAAATATATTCATATTTTTCTATTGTTTAAAAAGGGCAATAACTCTTTCAAAAAAATTAAAATGTGTCGTAAATGTAACAATCAAAGAAACAACAGTCAATGACAATTGATCAATACAATGTTTGTAATAGTAAGTTAGTAACAGTTGTATGTAGCAAGGAGCAGATTTATTTGAAAGTATTAGGGGTTGTTTAAGCATCACACTCAAACACGATCATGCTAAAAAAGTAATTTTGTTGATACGCCTGGGCGGAATTTTCTTCCCCATTACTTTACACCTCTTCATTGGATTACTTGTTTAAATGTGAAAAGGAAGTGATACAAAAAGCTGTTACGCAGACGTCCTGCAGGCATTATCGCATGAGTCAAATTACATATAATGGAGTACATAAAGCTTGTTTAATGCCGATAATAAACGTGTATGTACCAGACATTGGTGGTAAGATAATTGTGTGGGCGTGGTTATTTTGGAGGTTCATATTTATCTATTGTTCACTTTGTCACTTAGAAGTTTGTATTTTTCGTTTTATTCGGCAACATTAAAACTACACTGATGATTGAAATGTGTCATAGCTAAATATAGATTTCAAGATTTTCAACGAATTATTCGAGCATTATTTTCTTCAGTAATGGACCATTTTAGTGTTAAAATGCTAGTACGACATACGTTATCATTGACAACACTAGCCAAGTTTTCTTATTTGTAACACAGTAAACAAAATTAGGAGTGCACACCATTTTAGCAAATGCTGAAAGAATGCTTAAAGCCGTGCCTACAAGAGGTCATTGAATTAACTGACATAATTGTATCGATTATTCCATTCTTTGTTACATCAAATACTAGACCTTAATTAGAATTAAGAGTTCATTATCATTTAACCTGCATTTTATGTACAGCTGAGAACCACTGATATAGAGTTATTTACAATTGCTAAGTTGTCATCCTCTACGCATTTGTTGGTATTCCAACAATATGTGATAACTGAGGTTTGACGCAAGCTATATATGGTAATAATATTTGGCCGGATTATTACTGACTTTCCTGTTTCTTGTCCATATTTCTAACACGCGACATCCAGTTAAACAGCAAATTCTAGTTGAACAAGAACATAGGATTTCAAATATAAATCTTATCTTTCGTAAAATAATGTTTTTATTTGCTTTTGGGTTTGAGAAAAACAGGTTTGAGAAACATTTCGTTTCAAAAACGCTTCATATGACTATGGAAGGACATCTTAGAGTTGTGTAATTAAATCACGTACGATTAAACTCAAACAAACATGAAATTTAAATGATCGCCACGACGTTATAATGTGTTTTTGTAGTGTTTCTCATTTCTTATTAATGTTCTCATTCTAGAGTTCTGCAACATCAATATTTATTATCTTATTTCCCACCTTGAGTAAGAGCTAAAGATGTTAAGGTAGAAAGGAGATTTTGCAATTTCTCCTTTTCAAAGAAACGATCACAGCGATAAAAAATGGTTTATTACCCGGATTAATCAACAGGTATCCCATGAAAACAATTCGAAATGCATTAAACACTTATAATGTGGTAATATTTCGAAATTATTTAAGACTTTTACCTTTGGTGTTCAAACTGATTTTATTTGTCTTAAGTTTATGTTCCACTTGCTTCATTAATCGTTCCAAATATTCAATCTCTGCCCTTAACATAATAATTCTATAGTTTTGTGTCAGTGCTTGAGTGAATGTCCCATAATAAATCCGACAATTCCACTGCAAGTTGCCTCTTTTGGACTACAAAAACTACAAGTATCATGATTTATATTCTTAAGTTGAATTATCGAAACGAACGAGACGGATATCGCATAGAACAGTTTTTCATTCATTCCAACAAGGATTTATCACGTCATCAAACTAACAACAGGGTTGATAATGTCATCAAACTAACAACAGGGGTTGATAACGTCATCAAACTAACAACAGGGGTTGATAATGTCATCAAACTAACAACAGGGGTTGATAACGTCATCAAACTAACAACAGGGTTGATAATGTCATCAAACTAACAACAGGGGTTGATAATGTCATCAAACTAACAACAGGGGTTGATAACGTCATCAAACTAACAACAGGGGTTAATTACGTCATCAAACTAACAACAGGGTTGATAACGTCATCAAAGTAACAACAGGGGTTGATAACGTCATCAAACTAACAACAGGGGTTAATAACGTCATCAAACTAACAACAGGGGTTGATAACGTCATCCAACTAACAACAGGGGTTGATAACGTCATCAAACTAACAACAGGGGTTGATAACGTCATCAAACTAACAACAGGGGTTGATAACGTCATCAAACTAACAACAGGGGTTAATCACGTTATCAAACTAACAACAGGGTTGATAACGTCATCAAACTAACAACAGGGTTTGATAACGTCATCAAACTAACAACAGGGGTTGATAACGTCATCAAAGTAACAACAGGGGTTGATAACGTCATCAAACTAACAACAGGGGTTGATAACGTCATCAAACTTACAACAGGGGTTGATAACGTCATCAAACTAACAACAGGGGTTAATAACGTCACCAAACTAACGACAGGGGTTGATAACGTCATCAAACTAACAACAGGGGTTAATTACATCATCAAACTAACAACAAGGGTTAATTACGTCATCAAACTAACAACAGGGGTTAATTACATCATCAAACTAACAACAAGGGTTAATTACGTCATCAAACTAACAACAGGGGTTAATAACGTCATCAAACTAACAACAGGGGTTGATAACGTCATCAAAGTAACAACAGGGGTTGATAACGTCATCAAACTAACAACAGGGGTTGATAACGTCATCAAACTTACAACAGGGGTTGATAACGTCATCAAACTAACAACAGGGGTTAATAACGTCACCAAACTAACGACAGGGGTTGATAACGTCATCAAACTAACAACAAGGGTTAATTACGTCATCAAACTAACAACAGGGGTTGATAACGTCATCAAACTAACAACAGGGGTTAATTACGTCATCAGACTAACAACAGGAGTTAATTACGTCATCAAACTAACAACAGGGGTTAATTACGTCATCAGACTAACAACAGGAGTTAATTACGTCATCAAACTAACAACAGGGTTTGATAACGTCATCAAACTAACAACAGGGGTTAATTACGTCATCAAACTAACAGCAGGGTTGATAACGTAATCAAACTAACAACAGGGGTTGATAACGTCATCAAAGTAACAACAGGGGTTGATAACGTCATCAAACTAACAACAGGGGTTAATAACGTCATCAAACTAACAACAGGGGTTAATTACGTCATCAAACTAACAACAAGGGTTAATAACGTCATCAAACTAACAACAGGGGTTAATTACGTCATCAAACTAACAACAAGGGTTAATTACGTCATCAAACTAACAACAGGGGTTAATAACGTCATCAAACTAACAACAGGGGTTAATTACGTCATCAAACTAACAACAGGGGTTGATAACGTCATCAAACTAACAACAGGGGTTGATAACGTAATCAAACTAACAACAAGGGTTAATTACGTCATCAAACTAACAACAGGGGTTAATTACGTCATCAAACTAACAACAGGGGTTGATAACGTCATCAAACTAACAACAGGGGTTAATTACGTCATCAAACTAACAACAGGGGTTAATTACGTCATCAAACTAACAACAGGGGCTGATAACGTCATCAAACTAACAACAGGGGTTGATAACGTCATCAAACTAACAACAGGGGTTAATTACGTCATCAAACTAACAACAGGGGTTAATTACATCATCAAACTAACAACAAGGGTTAATTACGTCATCAAACTAACAACAGGGGTTGATAACGTCATCAAACTAACAACAGGGGTTAATTACGTCATCAGACTAACAACAGGAGTTAATTACGTCATCAAACTAACAACAGGGGTTAATTACGTCATCAGACTAACAACAGGAGTTAATTACGTCATCAAACTAACAACAGGGTTTGATAACGTCATCAAACTAACAACAGGGGTTAATTACGTCATCAAACTAACAGCAGGGTTGATAACGTAATCAAACTAACAACAGGGGTTGATAACGTCATCAAAGTAACAACAGGGGTTGATAACGTCATCAAACTAACAACAGGGGTTAATAACGTCATCAAACTAACAACAAGGGTTAATAACGTCATCAAACTAACAACAGGGGTTAATTACGTCATCAAACTAACAACAAGGGTTAATTACGTCATCAAACTAACAACAGGGGTTAATAACGTCATCAAACTAACAACAGGGGTTAATAACGTCATCAAACTAACAACAGGGGTTGATAACGTCATCAAACTAACAACAGGGGTTGATAACGTAATCAAACTAACAACAAGGGTTAATTACGTCATCAAACTAACAACAGGGGTTAATTACGTCATCAAACTAACAACAGGGGTTGATAACGTCATCAAACTAACAACAGGGGTTAATTACGTCATCAAACTAACAACAGGGGTTAATTACGTCATCAAACTAACAACAGGGGTTGATAACGTCATCAAACTAACAACAGGGGTTGATAACGTCATCAAACTAACAACAGGGGTTAATTACGTCATCAAACTAACAACAGGGGTTAATTACGTCATCAAACTAATGACAATGACTCTTGATTCAAATATTTTCTTGTAAACTTTGTCCGCAGATAATTGTTTACATGTCACAGAATGTTTTATACTTTGCGATTAATCACAGCAGAACATTATTGGCAAAAAAACATTAAAGAGAATGAAGTTGGCGCATCGTGATGAGACTTAAATACAGAGACATACACTACGATGAAACATGTCGTTGTAATATAGCCATAACGAACTGTCATGTTGCTTACACCAATGATAAAATTATTGTTTCTGTTTATAAATACTGATAAATCGCATTAAGGATGATGATTGCTAAGATATATTCCTCATGCTAAAATCTTTTTCACGCGGTCTATCAAATTAGAAAACTGTAATTGTCATGCAAGTATATACACAAAAACACGCAAACAATTTGGCTTATGACTAACAAGAAAAACTATAACAAAACGTTATAGGTAGACGAATTACAAGAAGCATATTGGTTTATGTTTTTTGCATGAAGTTGCTTTTTTCATAAAGGATATTGTTTGTATATTTTATTCAATCCTCAATGCCATCATGATTTACTTACCTGTCAACTATTAATAGATTCAGTCATCACCGTTAGCCAATCAAATTGCCAGGATTAGCCAAACTAGTAATAGACACTACACTATATAACACCTATAATAAACTAATACTCATAAGTATAATTCGTCTAGAAAAAAAGAACGCGTAATCATTAATTCCAAAGAAGTACGGACTCCGAGGCTCGTTTCCTCTATTTCGACCCACGTATTTGGGATATGGACTGCAAAAAAAGCTAATTATCGTTTTGTTTTGATCCTGTGTATAATGTAACCATTAATTAGTATCTGAACACAAATCATGACATGTAATAAGGATAACATTAAAACTAAATTCCAGTGGCATTCTTAACGAAAAAGAATTACATGTTAGGGGTGCTACGATACGGCATAACCCGTAGTGCGACATATTGTAATATAGTCGACTCGTAGTGCAATAATACAGACAAGTAATGGTAAACACAATGAAGCTTAAGTCACTGTTAACTCAAGTCGTAACCCATTAACACACTGAGATATAATTGTATAATGTAGATTATACTTATATACGTAGTTTAACGAGTAGATGGCTTATCAGTATCTACATAAGGTTTACACACTGTACCAATATTGGTATACTGCAAATAATCAATAATTTGTTATTCAGATGGATTAATCGGTCTTTGATGGTTCAAAACAACACTAAAATTATGTCTGCATTCATTTAATTCAATGAATTACGTGCCCAATTAATAAAGACAATATCGCGATTCAATAATGTCGTAACACGGATACGTATCGGCCCGATGCTGTATCGCAATATACTGGTATACCCTTGCACCTCTATTACATGTTGAGAAGCATCGATGACGTGTGTTTGAAGCGACCTCATTATCATACAGACTCGCATTTAGATAATTAACGTTTGTGCATTGATGTATTTTCCCTATAACGTTCTCCTTTAGCTAGCTTTATAAGGCTACAGGACCATGTTCTACTATGGCTTTTTTCAGATTTAAAGTTATTTGTTCAAATCAATTTAGAATTCCCGGGTTATCTAAGTGCAGTAAAACCTGTAATAGCGGCCACCTCAGAATAAAGGCCATTCTTTTAAAACCCGTTATTGATTATCTAGATCAAGCGACCGCCGAATAAAGGTCATCTACCAATAAAAGTCTCATTTCATCTTTCCCACGGGCGGCCAACGTCTTGAATAAAAAGTGGTAGATTAGTGGTATTGTCACCGTGTATTGTGTACATTTTGTAAGATATTTTTCCAGACAAACATATGTTTGTTTTTCTTTACAGATATACGTTCAGTGTAACGTTGGCTCGCGATTCAAGCAGAAAGTCCAAAACCGCTGCTGATATTTTCTATCCTTGTTGAATAAGTGTAACCAAATGAAATTTAAATCAGACAAATGACTAAATCAAGGAGTGTCAGGTTCGCAAATAAATATTCAGCAACACACCTTTTAACTAATTCAACATATCACAAGAATAGCTTCAAAATAAGGTCTAGAAAATAATTAAATTTGCATATCAGACACATGAATAAGAAAATTACAGGAATAAAAAATATCATTCGGTTGGCAATTTGTTGTATTACCCTCTCTTGGTTATAAAATTTATTTGCATACTTTCAGGGTTGCTCTTTTACGTGGCTTGGTTCAGGATGTTTTGTTTACAAATACAATTCAGCAGGAAATGTGATTAATTAGAAATAGTATGAAGTACCACAATTAAGTACCACAATTAAGTACCACAATTTGAATATATTATAATTATTCTTTTATATGTTAATTTAAGATATGCCATGAAATGAATACAATGCAAAGTGATCACCTATTCCCGTTGCTTGTTTTTAAATAAAATTGCTTTTCTTTTTTAGACAGCTGTATGAAAAACAAGCACAAAGAAATATCATTCACTCTCTCAGTGATTTCGAAGTTTGGTAAGTACGTTATATGTTACTCTCCTTTTTCTGGACTGTTTATGTCAGACTCATGGTCGTATATGTTACATTCATGATCGTATAGGTTTTGTTTATTATAGTGTCACCCCTATTGAAATGGCCAGCCAATTTGGATTATGAGACACCTATCTTATATATACGCAGTACCTCCCGAATCCCTTCTCCTTTTGCCGGGTGCCTGGCTGAGATGGGCCTACGGTAACCATTTTTAACTAGCTGACGGCTCACCAACCGACCGCATCAGTTCTAACCCAGTCACCACTGGGGTTCGAACCTTCGATCTCCTGCTCCGAAGGCGGACACCCTAACCACACGGTTGCGGTATACGTCACACTCATGATCGTATATGCCACACTCATGATCGTATATGCCACACTCATGATCGTATATGCCACATTCATGATCGTATATGCCACACGCTAAAACGTGCACTTTTATGCCAATATGTTATGTCTGTCCTTCAGTCTGCATTCACTGTTAAATCTGATGATTTGCTGCAAAAGGTCCAATATCCAGTCATGCCAACCTCTCACCTTTACATAAACATAATTATCCGTTTCAATATCGTTGTGTCTTCAACATAGAAAGATGAATACGAATAATACAGATGTAAATTAAAGTGACATTTACAGGAAACCTTTAAACTACTCTATAAGATAAATCTTTATTCCTGAATGAAGGCAATTATGGACAAGTTTCATAACCGGAAAAGTAATGTTTTAACTATTGTGACCGCGAATCATTCAAAATGGTATTGTACGTTTCAAACAAAGCTTTATAATTGTTCTGTAATAAATTGTTTGTCATGTATAAAATATTTCTCTAAACGTGTGTTTGTCATGTATAAACTATTTCTCTAAACGTGTACTTCTAGCTCAAATCTGCATGATCAAACTTGCTTTATTAAAACTACATTATCACCACGTAGGAAAGAACTCCCGAAAGCAAACATACAATG
Source organism: Lutraria lutraria (assembly GCA_964023205.1). Classification (NCBI taxonomy): domain Eukaryota; kingdom Metazoa; phylum Mollusca; class Bivalvia; order Venerida; family Mactridae; genus Lutraria; species Lutraria lutraria. The sequence continues at coordinate 1,547,387 of OZ026843.1, read as the reverse complement.
TATTGAACTGATATGGGTATTACAGGACCCGAATCCTGTCGGAAGTTAATGGATCCTAGCTCATTTCAGACCAGCTGGCGTGTCGATAACATAAAACTGCTACATTCCTTGCACGAGATGCATGCAAATTTGTTGCAAAATCTACGCCCTGTAGCCTTTTTGAATGAATTTGAATTAGTTGAGTATTGAAGCTTAACACCTGCTGATGTTGAAATGTAAATCGTCCAATGGTTAAGTGACATTATCGTAATGCCATGTTTGAACATGCAGACAAGTTCAAACTTAAATCATGCACTGTTTAGAACTACCGCTTGACAAATGGTGTAGATGTATTTCAACATGTCTGAAAACTTACGTTAGTGCTGTGAAGTCTGTCTTTGAAGTTTGAAAGTTACGAAAATGATACATGCTGTTTGGAAAAATGTTATCCCCCCCCCCCCCACAAAAGAATTTGGGTGTTAGCAGTGTTCATGGGTTAATTTTCTTATTGTCTATAATGTATGTTTGTATTTATTGTGAAGGATGATTTTGTGTGGTAAGAATCTTTTGTATGTGTCCCTTCTATAGCGGAGATAACTCAGTGGCAATGCGCTGGGCTGTCAGTCCAGAGGTCCAGGGTTCGATACCCGGTCTGGGCCTTGGAGATGTCAGAAATTCTATTCATAGTATTTCCCGCTATATCTGACTGTGTGGACTGTATAAGTACATATACATAAGCACTGGTTAAAGGTGCCAGGAAGCTGTGTATCGCTGCTATACACCGGGCACATTAAAGAATCAGGCTGTCTATTCGAAATAAGAGCTAACGTATCACGCACTGGACATGCCTATATCTGGTATCTATCTCCTCCTTCTGGCTGGGGGCTTTCTCTCAGTCTGTATCTGCACTGGTGAAGGATGCACCTGTGCCCTCCTGGCTGCAACATATGTAAAGCGCCTTTGAACGTACGAACAGTATGAACAGTATGAAATGGGCGCTACATAAATCTGGCATCTCACATTAGCACAAGTGTTCTGGGTAAGCTTTTGTGATCGGTCTTTGTCTGTCATTCATCGTAGTGCAGTGCGCGTCGTGCTGCTAGATACACACGAGAGGATTAAAAACAATAGGTCACCAGGTCAAATCATAGGAAAACATGTTAACACTGTAGATGTCAGTTTTGATTGGATCTTCACCAAACATAGTCAGACTGTTTGTCTTAATGAATGTGGGAAAAGTTCCAACATGAATGATCTGGGGTCAGACACTAGGTCACCAGGTCAAATCTTAGGAAAGCATTGTTAACACTGTAGATGTCATAGTTTTGATTGGACCTTCACTAAGCCTTGTTAGAATGTTTGTTCTAATGACATGTAGGTCAAGTACGAACATGGATCATCTAGGGTCAGACACTAGGTCACCAGGTCAAAATTAATATATTCGGTATTTAAGTCAAGTAAAAATGTTTGAAAATACACAAAAATGTAGAATATGTTGTTGCATTTAGACGTTAGTATTATGATATTAGTTATAAAAACTTACTAGAAAGATCAATTATTAAGATCAGTGGCACCACAAATGATTATTAGCATAGCATATTTTGCATGAAGGTAATTACAAATTATTTCCCTTAGGAAATGTCCTTATTAAGTTTTAAAACAAAACAAAACCAGCGTTATGAATCTAAAATTTTAATTTCTTGTCAGTTTTTGTGATTAAAATTAATGATATTATATTATGCTGGGGGAAACTTGATTCCTATGGCTGTATTACTGTTCAATTAGCGAAGTGTTTAATTAAGAACACGTAACCTTTTATGTTATAATACTATATGTTATAATCTTATTATTAATTATTGGATTGATCAGGAACCTGATACGTGGTTGGCTTTCATTTCATGCATTTCATAAAATAAAATATGCATATCGACGGAACGAATAAATAAGTAAATGAATGATTTCAATGAATTAATTTATAATTCCTTCGATTAATTCAATAAGCGTGTACGAGAACGTGAAAGATCTAGGATCACTTTATGTCCAGTACGGTGTCAAACAGTATGGCGCATTCTCAAACAGCAAGATGTCAAACAGTATGATGTCAGGTGTAATACAGCACGATGTCAAGCAGTATGATGTCCGGTGTCAAACAGTACTATGTAAGATGTCAAACAGTATAGTGTCAGGTTTCATACAGCACAGTGTCAAACAGTACGATGGCAGGTGTTAAACAGTATGATGTCAGGTGTCAAACAGTAGGGTGTCAGGTGCAAAAAGCACGATGTCAAGCAGTAGGATATGGTTTATTGTCATATAATACTGTGTCAAGAAGAATCTCTCCCGCATCCTATATGTTAGGTAAATGAAACAATGTGTAACTGAAAATGCAGTGAAATCAGTTGAAGCGTGCTGTCAATGATGTGCTATTGTATTACAACCAAATTAGGGCAAAAAAGACTGACGCAAAGAATTGTAACAAATATGAAACATGATGCTTTCCTTGCACAGGTTACTATATCCGCTACATAAATAATATACTGTGCAACCATTCTAATTCTGACCTTCGTGAGACGTATAATTATGTTGCTGTTGAGAGGTTGTTGGTGTAGAGAGGTTAAATTAATAGTAAGATTGTGCAGTGGGAAAAATTATGACGTTGTTGTAGGGAGGTGTTGCTAAGAAGAGGGCCGCTCTGGAGAGGTTGTGCTGTAGTGCTTACATCGTGAAAATTGTAACGGTATTATAACGGTAGTATGTATATATATATGTAAATCTGCGTGACGGGTCGTGACTCATAGTTTCTCTTATCAGATTATTATCTTTTGATTAAAAGTTCGGTGAATGTACTTTAACGTAATTATATACATACACACCATCAATGAAACAATAATGAGTTATTATTGAGTCTAAGTACTTTTTTTCGTTTGTCGCGATAAAAGTGCCATTTTACTACTTAATGATGAACTATTTAATACTTTTTCACGGATGTTAGAATGAAAAAAAATTAAACTTGCTTCAACTAGATAATGTCCATATGCTTTCCTTATTCAATCCGATTTTACCCAGCGTTACAGTAATTTGTTATATGTTTTATTTAAGGGATTGTCCATGTCCTAACTTAAACGGAACATTATTTTACCATAAAAATGGAAACTATTGACTATAGTACGAAGCTAACACCTATGACCGTTAAGTGACCGTGCAATTATTCAGCTTTGACAGTATGAGTAAATCTCACAATACTTAACGTGACAATGAGGAATATTTGGTCTGTTCGGGTAAACAATAAGAACTGATGACCCGTTTCTTCTGAAAATGACAATGTTGGGTGTCCAAATTGTATTGACATTACCATAGATATGCTAATTAAAGGGATCATTAGAAGGAAAAGGTACCAAATTCTGGTGTAAATAATTCAATATATTATATAGACCTTGAGCACTTAAACTCTCCCCTGAGTATTATGGTCTAGAAAAAACAACAATTATCGCCTGTTTCCAACAATATTTCAGTGACGTGTTTCTGGAAGACAAATGACCTTCATTTGCTACAACAAAATATTGAGTTCCCATTCCCAAACAGGCAATTATTTATAGACATCCCTTAGTTTGTAGACAGCCCTTATTTTATAGACAGCCCTAGGATTATAGAAATCATTTAGTCCATAGATAGCACTCTGTTCATAGGCAGTCCTTATTACATAGACATCCTTTATTTCTTAGACAATCTTTATTTCATTGACAGCCTAAATTTCATAGATAGCCCTTAGTTCATAGACAGCCCATTGTTCATAGACAGCTTTTACTACATAGACAGCCTTTATTTGATAGACAGCCTTTATTTCATAGACAGCCTTTACTACATAGACAGCCTTTATTTCATATACAGTCTTCATTTCAAAGACAGCCCACTGTTCATAGACAGCCTTTATTTCATATACAGTCTTCATTTCAAAGACAGCCCACTGTTCATAGACAGCCTTTATTTCATATACAGTCTTCATTTCAAAGACAGCCCACTGTTCATAGACAGCCTTTATTTCATATACAGTCTTCATTTCAAAGACAGCCCTCTGTTCATAAACAGTCTTCATTTCAAAGACAGCCCACTGTTCATAGACAGCCTTTATTTCATATACAGTCTTCATTTCAAAGACAACCCTCTGTTCATAGACAGCCTTTATTTCATATACAGTCTTCATTTCAAAGACAGCCCTCTGTTCATAGACAGCCTTTATTTCATAGACAGCCCTCTGTTCATAGACAGCCTTTATTTCATATACAGTCTTCATTTCAAAGACAGCCCTCTGTTCATAAACAGTCTTCATTTCAAAGACAGCCCTCTGTTCATAGACAGCCTTTATTTCATATACAGTCTTCATTTCAAAGACAGCCCTCTGTTCATAGACAGCCTTTATTTCATATACAGTCTTCATTTCAAAGACAGCCCTCTGTTCATAGACAGCCTTTATTTCATATACAGTCTTCATTTCAAAGACAGCCCTCTGTTCATAGACAGCCTTTATTTCATATACAGTCTTCATTTCAAAGACAACCCTCTGTTCATAGACAGCCTTTATTTCATATACAGTCTTCATTTCAAAGACAGCCCTCTGTTCATAGACAGCCTTTATTTCATAGACAGCCCTCTGTTCATAGACAGCCTTTATTTCATAGACAGCCTTTATTTCAAAGACAGCCCACTGTTCATAGACAGCCTTTATTTCATATACAGTCTTCATTTCAAAGACAGCCCACTGTTCATAGACAGCCTTTATTTCATATACAGTCTTCATTTCAAAGACAGCCCTCTGTTCATAAACAGTCTTCATTTCAAAGACAGCCCACTGTTCATAGACAGCCTTTATTTCATATACAGTCTTCATTTCAAAGACAACCCTCTGTTCATAGACAGCCTTTATTTCATATACAGTCTTCATTTCAAAGACAGCCCTCTGTTCATAGACAGCCTTTATTTCATATACAGTCTTCATTTCAAAGACAGCCCTCTGTTCATAGACAGCCTTTATTTCATATACAGTCTTCATTTCAAAGACAGCCCTCTGTTCATAGACAGCCTTTATTTCATAAACAGTCTTCATTTCAAAGACAGCCCTCTGTTCATAGACAGCCTTTATTTCATATACAGTCTTCATTTCAAAGACAGCCCTCTGTTCATAGACAGCCTTTATTTCATAGACAGCCCTCTGTTCATAGACAGCCTTTATTTCATAGACAGCCCTCTGTTCATAGACAACCTTTATTTCATATACAGTCTTCATTTCAAAGACAGCCCTCTGTTCATAGACAACCTTTATTTCATATACAGTCTTCATTTCAAAGACAGCCCTCTGTTCATAGACAGCCTTTATTTCATAGACAGCCCTCTGTTCATAGACAACCTTTATTTCATATACAGTCTTCATTTCAAAGACAGCCCTCTGTTCATAGACAGCCTTTATTTCATATACAGTCTTCATTTCAAAGACAGCCCTCTGTTCATAGACAGCCTTTATTTCATAGACAGCCCTCTGTTCATAGACAGCCTTTATTTCATATACAGTCTTCATTTCAAAGACAGCCCTCTGTTCATAGACAGCCTTTATTTCATAGACAGCCCTCTGTTTATAGACAGCCTTTATTTCATATACAGTCTTCATTTCAAAGACAGCCCTCTGTTCATAGACATTCTTTATTTCATGGACAGCCCTCTGTTCATAGACAGCCTTTATTTCATTGACAGCCCTCTGTTCATAGACAGCCTTTATTTCATAGACATCCGTTATTTCAAAGACAGCTTTTATTTCATAGACTGCCTTTAGTAAATAGACGGCCCTCTGTTCATAGACAGCCCTTGTTATTTTATAGACAGCCTTTATTTCATTGACAGCCCTCTGTTCATAGACAGCCTTTATTTCATATACAGTCTTCATTTCAAAGACAGCCCTCTGTTCATAGACAGCCTTTATTTCATAGACAGCCCTCTGTTCATAGACAGCCTTTATTTCATATACAGTCTTCATTTCAAAGACAGCCCTCTGTTCATAGACAGCCTTTATTTCATATACAGTCTTCATTTCAAAGACAGCCCTCTGTTCATAGACATTCTTTATTTCATGGACAGCCCTCTGTTCATAGACAGCCTTTATTTCATTGACAGCCCTCTGTTCATAGACAGCCTTTATTTTATAGACATCCGTTATTTCAAAGACAGCTTTTATTTCATAGACTGCCTTTAGTAAATAGACGGCCCTCTGTTCATAGACAGCCCTTGTTATTTTATAGACAGCCTTTATTTCATTGACAGCCCTCTGTTTATAGACAGCCTTTATTTCATATACAGTCTTCATTTCAAAGACAGCCCTCTGTTCATAGACATTCTTTATTTCATGGACAGCCCTCTGTTCATAGACAGCCTTTATTTCATTGACAGCCCTCTGTTCATAGACAGCCTTTATTTCATAGACATCCGTTATTTCAAAGACAGCTTTTATTTCATAGACTGCCTTTAGTAAATAGACGGCCCTCTGTTCATAGACAGCCCTTGTTATTTTATAGACAGCCTTTATTTCATTGACAGCCCTCTGTTCGCAGACGGCCTTTATTTCATTGACAGCCCTCTGTTCATAGACAGTCTTTATTTCATGGACAGTCCTCTATGCATAGACAGTCTTCATTTCAAAGACAGCCCTCTTTTAATAGACAGTCTTTATTTCATGGACAGCCCTCTGTTAATAGACAGTCTTTATTTCATGGACAGCCCTCTGTTCATAGACAGTCTTTATTTCATGGACAGCCCTCTGTTAATAGACAGTCTTTATTTCATGGACAGCCCTCTGTTCATAGACAGTATTTATTTCCTAGACATCCTTTGTTTCTAAGACAGCTTTTATTTCATAGACTGCCTTTGGTAAATCGACGGCCCTCTGTTCATAGACAGCCCTTGTTATTTTATAGACAGCTTTAATTCCATAAACAGCCCTTATATCATAGACAGCCCTTATTTTATAAACATCCTTTATTTCATAGTCAGTTTTTCATTCATTGACAGTCTTTATTACATAGACAGTCTTTATTGCACAGTCATCCTTTATTTCATAAACTGCCTATATTTCATACACAGCCCTCTGTTCATAGATAGCATTTTATCTCATATTGTATTATCCACTTATATATATCTTACACTAGAAGCTGTACATAGTCTGAAATCAAAGTTAGATTTACAAATCAATTGGACCGCATGCCAAGACATATAGATACATCACGCTTCCGTATATGTGTATTCGTAAACGGATTTTGATAACAACGAGTGCTTTTTTCTCTGAAAAGCATATTAATCATTTTTCTGGTGGCATTATTCGACAAATCACAAATAGAAATATAACCCTTCTAGAATGATTGAGCGATCTTACGTGCTAATTTAAATGTTAGTTTTGTTAATGTTCTGTTTGAATAATAACCATCACAATACTGCCAAAATATTATCCACAAAGCTGTGAACGCGGCTACTCCAATCTAGTTATATAATTTTTGTCAGATTGTCTTAAAGGATGAAAAATATTTCGATTTTAGAAAGCAGTTCATTCGCATGGGGAAGTCATGTCATACTCAGAAAAATAGAACCCCCCCCCCCCCCCCCCCCCCCTACAGATGGATGCAATATAACTTAGAATGTAGTAAGTGTGATATAAACACTAATTTGTTCCAGTGTTTTTTGCACCAACCTCATTGATAAGTGTTAATGTGGACCATTAACTAAATCTAACACGACATTTCTTGAAACAGTTTCAAAAGTGAATGTTTCTCTGTATATATCATAGATAGTCTATTTCAAATTCCAGTAAGCCATGTAGTCTAATGGTCGCATGTGAACATTTAATTTCCAAACGTTCCTTATTCGGGTGATCGCGATATTGATTTTTATGCCCAACAAATTCGATGTACTAGAGGAATTTCTCATAGAACCATTAAATGACTAAACGCATAATAAATATATCTATTTTCAATTGAATTGAATCGAATATAGTTTTGATTAAAAAAATATATTTAGAAATGTATGCATAAAACGGAGTTAATGCGTTGGTCTACAACCAGTTGATTACCTGAGACCAATGTTTAGGATACGTCGTATAACAAGGAATAAACCTTCTATATAAAACAAAATAAAGATTATAAGAATTCAACTAGATATAAAGTGTACATTGGTCCCAGATACTGCAGTAGTTCTAATGTGACTGATATTATTAAAGCCAGACCCATGCTTCAAAGATACAAAACATGTTTTGTTTGATTTACACTAATAAAACTTAATGTTGACTTCACGTCATATTTTAGTTGTCACTAATGCAGTTCATAAATGCATTCTACGCTTGTAAATGACCCACGGGACCATGCTTCGCAATACGACTGTCAACACCAGACACAAGAAACATCCATTCTTGAAAAAAACACATAAATCACATATTCGTGATATTTGATTCAGCTCGCAATTCCCTGAGATAAAAATGATCTTCTTACAAACAAAACAGATCAGATGTTTTTGCTAATATATGCCCAATTACGCAACATGATACCTAATATATACCCAATTACGTAAAATGAGACCTAATATAAATACCAATTACCTAACACGGGGCTTAAATGGAGAGGGGATTATTGTAGAACATGATCAAGTTCCGAGGATAAGTTATTGATAAAAAGATAAATTCTAAATTTAAATGGCCCTCCCGACTAAATCAGTCTACTGATCGAGAGGTTGTGAGTTCAAACACCGGGCGAGGCTCACACTGTCCATGACGAATTTGACTGAACATATCACACCCTATGTTAAGGGTGATCACTCATGAGCTTTTGTGATACAAAGCAGTCTAGCTAAATGTCGTAAAATTTCAAGTTGAAATTATTAATTTTTTTATCATCTAATGTAGTCAACAATGTTATTTAAATGCATAAATAATTTCAAAGTGGCATTTTCTTCATCGCGAATTTTTACTGCGTTTACGGCATCCGACCAGATTACGGCAGTCAATTTAGTTTGTCTGTATATATACAACAACCATATGCCGTTTAGTATTTATCAGTTTAAGTTTGTTAAATTTTGTATGAATACACTTATATAACCTGGTTTGCAAATATATTGTTCTTAAAAATTGTAAAAAGCATTGTTTATTTATTTTTAACGTTCATATTGAAATATTTGCTGTTGTAAAACGGTGGGTGGGGTAAGTTTTCATCAAGTTTAGCATTATGAACACATATCAGTAGAAAAATATTCATCCAAAATTCATACAAGTCCATCAAATATTGTTTCTGATTATGCGTATGTGGTTATTTATACAACATGCAGTGGTTTTGTCTTGAAAGAGGTCATTAACTAAGTAAATATCCAGTTTTTGCTGAAAAGAAAAGCTTAGAGACCTAACATTTCACATGATAACTTTCTTATATGAACATGGACATGTGCTTTTCATGTCATATTTTTAATTGGTGTTTAACCTACTTCAGCATAATCAATGTCATTCAAAATCCTTGTTACTCCTTCAATACGTAAACATTGTATAAACATTATTCACAACCCCTTATTTTTAAGCCATTTTATAGATCTTAATTTGGTAAATAACTCAGTGTTTGAAATAGTACACAGTCAAGAATTAGGCATAAACTAGACATTTAATGCTTTAAGTTTCTTCCACATTCAGGCTGTGATACAACCAGTGCATTATTTAAGTGATTTGGTTAATATTTACTGAAATATTTGTTTTTTTATCTACCCACACCCCTTTTTCAAAACCATTATTAGGAAAATTACCGATTTTTTGGTATATCACTAAAAAGTAATTTTACGAAAAAGTTAAATCATGGACATATACTTTTCATACTAAAAACTGAATGACAACATATTATTCTTCAAAATTAAATAAGAATCGAAACATCCTTGTTACAAGAATATTTTTCGATTTCACGAGTGATCACCCTTAAATTGTCCTCCACTTCTGAATTATGTGGGGTAGCTTGACAGAAGCTTACGGACAGAACGTGGTTAGTACTGGTTAAGACCTAAATAAAGTCCATTGAAGCTGGTTAAGATAACTGCCCGCCATGATATGACTGAACTAAGAGTTTCTACCAGTTATGGATTTTCGCATGTTCATCTGATCGAAAAAAGGTACTGGTAAAAAAATACCGCGTCGTTTATTGACATAAGAAATCGATAGCCAAATGCACTATTATACAAACTTGCAATAAATATGTATCTGTACTGTTTACTCATATAATCTAAAACAATGTATATATCTGAGAAAAATACTTTTCTATGAAAAGTCGATTTTCCTCAATATGTGGAGAAGTTGCTTGTTCCTTGTGGGAAGGGTAAATTAGTACTGGTTAGAATACAGTCCGTGAAGGGTAAATTAGTACTGGTTAGAATACAGTCCGTGAAGGGTAAATTAGTACTGGTTAGAATACAGTCCGTGAAGGGTAAATTAGTACTGGTTAGAATACAGTCCGTGAAGGGTAAATTAGTACTGGTTAGAATACAGTCCGTGAAGGGTAAATTAGTACTGGTTAGAATACAGTCCGTGAAGGGTAAATTAGTACTGGTTAGAATACAGTCCGTGAAGGGTAAATTAGTACTGGTTAGAATACAGTCCGTGAAGGGTAAATTAGTACTGGTTAGAATACAGTCCGTGAAGGGTAAATTAGTACTGGTTAGAATACAGTCCGTGAAAACAGGTGAACTGAAATTTCTTTTGTTGCTCTTAAGATGTTTAATTAATAGATAAATCTTGTAGTGGGGAAAATATTTTAACGTTTTATTATTTCTTTAGACGTTTAATGAGCCAACATACGGATTCGGGTAAAATTGCTTATTAAACTTTCCATTACAATCAGTGTGGTATTACTTTCTTATGTTAGATCATGCCCTGTCACAATGCATATACTGTAATAAGCCACTGCTTGTTTTTGATACAAATAGGACTTTAGGACACATTGTTGCGTAATTTGTGTAAAATAATGGTTGTTTGGTAGAAATGATATAAGTACTAGATGGTGTTATCATAAGGCACACGGCACCATTTCATGAAGACTGGAATCACCTTTTTCAAATGTCGTACAATAATGCTGTGGAATCATTCATTTTCGTTGGGGATTTAATTTCGTAGATTTCGTGGGTCGGCTCATCCACGAAATCAAATCCACACAAATTCAAATGCAGAGATAAGGTATTTTTTTCCAAAAATCAAAATCCACGAATTTATCTCCCCATGCAATAGCAATTTCAGTAAAAAAACACCGAAATTGAGCCCAACGAAAATAAATGAAAATACATAACTTTATTAATTATTATTTTCAAAATTCCATCTGTAAATTTATTAAAATGATGCCATATATATGTTTTAGTTTACTGTGTGGTCTGTTTTCAAATCGAATGTCGCTTGCTCCGGGACTTTTGGAGGACAACGGAATACTTGCATACAGTCAATCTTATTTGTAAACGTTTGAATTCGTGATAACAAATTGTCTTGAATGTTTTACAACAAAAATGACAGACTTACATACAAAAGTATCAGATATTTGTTTTTAATGTATAAACAGTAAAACGTGACGAGACATGGCTTCAGGATTTATATCAAACAGAAAAAGTGCAAGATGCTTTTTTAAAATGCTTAGCAACAAAATTGACAACTTTTTTTGGAAGTATACTTTACAGACAGAAAGTCCCAGACACGAGCGAAACGAGATTAAATTATTCACTTCCACATACACAATTTTCTTTTACAGAAACCCGAATATTGTTTTGTAATTAGTTCATACGAATGAAAGTACAAAGCCTTGGAGGGAATCAAACCAGTTTCGCCATGAAGAAATTGTCATTGATAGAATTACGTTCATATGCCAACACCTAAGGGCAGAGACTATTATACTTTTCTGTTTCAGTTCTTTTATAACTGCAGAGCAATCGCTATGTAATTGTTTTCATGGCAATGAACCGCGATCATTTAGACTGAAATATATAATGTATTGATATGTTGGTAGCAGGATATTATACCGCAGTTCTGTTCTTTATGTATTTGTTTGTGTATGTACTTATTGAACTAATGAATTATGTTGAATTCATACAGCGCTTATATTACGTTTTACTTCTAGCACATAACATGATCCTTACAGACTTTCCTGTATGTACTAATATTGTGCTATCCTGCACTATGTCAGACAATATCAATAGTCGGAATGTATCTTTATTTATTAGATTATCACCAGACATCTACTGCCTATAAGATCTTCCGCCTATTGTCACATGCAGTTGTGCGTGTTAACACCAATAGCAGGTTTATCAATCAATCCTCATTCTCTGTGATGTGTCCTAAATCAAATACCACATACATAACTAAACACTTTGATTGCTAGATCAAGTTTTAATAACAAAGAACAAGACAAAGGTTTACACGTTTCTTCGATATCAAAAACAATATAACATTCGTACTACTTTAGAAATGCAAGCAACGAGTTCTTTCTTTTTGAACCATCGACTGTCGCATACAATTCTCCTGTTTCATTTTCTAGCTCTCTGTTATGTTCTTCTCGCTTTCTATTTCATAATCTTTCAACAAGAAACTACTCATTTGAATATTATCCCTTGATCAAACTATCATTGAAAATGAGAACAAAATTAGTACGGTGTACATACGTTCAGGAATTTATTCTAATAATATCGCCTTTACTAGGGTTAATACAATTTTCATAGATGTTAAACAGTACAATACAAACTTAGTTCCAATCACTGATTCCATCTACAGTTTATTATTAAAACTAAAATTCTGCTCAACTGGCGTGAATTGAAAAAGTAGTCCCAATACATAGTTACAATATTACCTCCCTTGGCGGCCATCTTGTTTGGCAAATTCAACAGGTATCGATAGAATATATTTATATTTTGATAATTCCAAATATAGGATATTTATATGTGACAAATAAATTTTCTTAAACCTGAAGTGGTGATGTCATTAACAACTTCATGATTAAGTAAACTTTTATAAAATGAGTTGTTTAGTAACCAATTTTCTATCAAACGCATAAGAAATTTACCTAGCAAGATGGCCAACAAGGGAGGTAAATATTGTAGATGTGGGAACTATGTATTGTTTGGTCCGGCATGGGCATTGTAATCCTAGTACTGGATACAAATACGATGTTCTACTTCAGACAAGTTGGCAATTGTTTTTTTTATTCGTTCCACAAATGTGATAAACATGCCTTTTGGGTCAGTTACTGCCAATCTGATTAAAATCATATCCTCAAACCCGCTACGCTATGAGGATCTGAAGACGACCTATAGAAGGTCACCTCAGGTGACCTTTTCCACTAGCCAATCAGCGCCTTACTTTCATAATTCTGAAAGTGATCTGATTCTATTTTTAACCGCAGTAAAACACAACATTTGACTTGTAGATATCACGAACACCTATTCTTACGCAACTAAATGTAATGATAGCGCCCATGTGACATGCGTGTTTATTAAATTTTCTATATTACTATGGCCGAATCGATCAGGATTACTAAAAAAATAAAAAAAGTGGTTGCAGATAAATATGTTACACCGTAATTTAATCTTACTAACGTTTAAATAACATCGTCAGGTAGAAAGTTCATTCGGCCAAAGTACCGATGAAACGAGTTATACGATTGGCTGAATTATAAATAGATATTAATAGTGATCATGGAAATTCCGACTTTTGAAAATAGAAACTGGTATAGGCCGTCATCAGATCTTGCCGTAAGGAAGATCGAATACTTTAGTCAGATTGAGTTACTGCCTACTGGTAGCAGTGAAGTCCATTTACTGTGGTTTACCATAAATATTGTCTATGTCCCAAAGGCTGACTTTTTTTCCTGAAGTCTGAAAAGATCAGTATACATCACTGGGGGCCAACGACGTATCACGAGAGGCGGTTCGCATCGAAAACATGTGTATGTTATGCAACGACAAACGACACATGTTATGTACACATAACGTGGTTGAAAAGCTAATGACGACATTTTTCGTAGTTAGTGACATTGTATTTTGCTGGAATATCATATTCCAAGCACGAAACATGGTGAGTAGAAACGTTTAATACTATGAAACAGTTGTATGCAGTTAATTGAATACCAATTACGTATGAATTAAGCTCAAAAGTTAGGGATGCTCGTAGACAGTCTTGTTTTGGTTGATTTTTCATTAAAATATTGTTTGTGAGTATCATCTCTTATACTTACTGGGTAAGGTATACTTATTCAATCATTTTGTCTTCATTAGAAATGTTCTGTAGGTGTAATAAGCACATATGAACGGGTTTTTTTGCATACTACAACTGTGTTTGTTTCTCACAGAGTGTGTGTATGGTGCTAAACGAAGGTCACTCTTCATGTGTACGTTGCTCATTGAAGTCAAAATCAATTTCAGGATACAGACCACGCGGTGTGTATGTACTGCCGGTCACCATTTTCTAGCATTTTAGAAGCGCAATGACACTGTGCAAACTCCAGCATATAGAGCGTTACGTTCATGAGGGAAGCAGATGATAGAGGTACAACTATATATCACAATGCAACTTAAAATGAAGGACCATTACGTTATCTACAACATCGACGACACGACACGATCACGGAAACTGGAAAAATTAATACCTACAAATAATGTAACAAGTGACAGACCAATATGGTAATTTCTTAAAGTGAACACACCAACTAAGTCTGTCCATTGCCAATTGTTCCTGAAACAAGCGGAATCCGGGATGTACAGAAGTTTCTCAACGAGATGGTGCTGAACTGACGGAACAATTGGACACAACTATACTATGCTCAGACGAAGAGGACTTTGAAAAAGTAGATCTAACGTTACCGACGAAACAATAAAAGAGACCGTAGTACAATTACAAAAGCTTCTTCAATCCATCACTTCTACTCTAATTATACCCCCATCACACAAGGGCAACGATTGCACTACCACCACCGCGTCCTGACAGGACGTTAGCATATGAATGCATTTTGTTGTTGTACCACCTGGCAAGCCATTTGGATGCTGAAATTGCCGTTTTCTAAATAAGAAATAGAAGAAAAAGAAACATGAAGCAACTTAGATTATGTTGCGTTAGTGCATGACTATAAGCAGAAAGAAGACTTCTGTTTGGCCATCATGACCAGTTAATATAAATGGACACATATGGTACAGTATACATACGGAGCTAGTGAATGCAATGAGGACGTTATTAGGACCTAGGGAGAGCGCAGTTCAGTCTGCATGGACGTAGTGAGCACATAATTTGGGCGTAGTATTAACGCAATAGACATGGTGACAACGGGAAGCTGCACGTGTAATGAACTTACTGGCAACGTGATAGACGCAGTGAGAACCTGACAAAGACGTTGTAAGGGCGTAGTGCGAGCCTGAGTGCATCATTTCTTTTCGAGTTTGACCCCGTCCCTGCCACGGCCATCAAAATTTTCAGGACGTGATAGGAACTTGGCGAGCGTGGTGCGGACGTGCTCTGGTGTGATTGGGGCATAATGACCGTAGACGTCTTCAAGACTGGGTCACCTTTTTTCAAATGGTGGATATTGGTGAATTCGGTGCAAATCACGCTTGGATTGACGAGCACGGTGCAACATTGCTATGGATACTAATGAATGGGGCAATGGTGTTAACGAATCGAAGAAATGCAATAAAACTTTTTAGATAACAGCAGATTTCTAAATTGTTCAAACTCGTAAATTATATAAATGTGTGCCTAAATCTATTATAATGCAGTTATTAAATGATAAGACCATCTGAGAATTTTAACTATTCTCTTTAGACCATCACACATAATTAAATAGATAACTGTCAACTGCAAAATATAAATTGATATACACATTTGACTTCAGACTGAAACATCAAACACTCTGTTAGTAACATATACATCAAAAAGAGACTTCAGTTGACACCATACACACTTGTCTAGTGCGAAAGGCCTTGTTATATTACCGTGTATACATTCTATTGAATCTGATAAGCGGTGGGGAGATGCTAAGTTATGTTCACAGACATGATGCCTGTATCATGAGTGCTTAATATTTTACAAATGGGTTTCATGTCACAATAATTTTGAGGAAATCTGTTTTTTACACAGAATAACGGACTAATCTGGCATAATTTGATGAATGACAACGCAATCATTGTACAGAAAACGCATTTTACAACGGCAAATACAAACTTAATAAAAACAACTAACAAGACAATAAAAAAACTAACATTTCGTCCCCCTGTAGGTCAAACATTTCAAAATGGCATGTGGAGGTCAGAAAACCAGAGACTATTTACATAAAATTTCGTTGCATACCATACACATGTTTTCGATGCGAACCGCCTCTCGTGATACGTCGTTGGCCCCCAGTGTACATTGTCAAAAATAAACACGGCTAATAGAATGACCAATATAATTTCTTGTAACAAATACAATTCAACATTAGGCATCAAACATAAATACTCGTTCGTGATAGAAATGTTATTGGATACAAAGTTTATCATCTACAAGACATGGCCCATGTTTAGCCTGGACTATAGACGTCGTCTTACAAACGCTGTATGAAACTGAGTCTAGTTAATAGCTGCGTGTATGTATTTTTTCTTGACATATGTTTTATTGTTGTTGTTGTGTATATCGGTGTGAGCCGTGATTTGGTTATTTGTTTTATATCTGTTGTTTATCGGCCAATTCGACAGCTGTCGCTATTTCAGAGCCGCCCAAGAGAGTAGAGATAAGATACAGGAGGAGCGGGCACTTGTTGCCTCCCTGTAACTCTTTTCTAATAGATTTCCCCTGGTTCTTCATCGTACCCAGTGTAAAGCACCAATACACGCCTCGCCCATTTTCCTAGACTTTTCTAGACACAGTACATGACTCGGCAGTTGGGAACAGAAGACGCAAATATTCAGGAAATCGGGATTTAAACTTTTGAATAGAAATGTCTTTATCACACACCGCCATGTCACTATAAAACCGACTATAAACAATATTAACCAATCAGAAATCAAGTAACATTTATACATATGTAATAGCAATATATATATATGGCGGATATATATGGCGGTGTACGATAAAGAAATTTCTATTCAAAAGTTAAATCCCGATTTCCCGAATGTGTGCGTCTTCTGTAAGAATTTGTGTATCTGTATTAATGTGTTTATTTGTTCTTTTTAGGACATACTGGTCAATTTCGCATTCGATCGACTGACAATCTTCCATTAGTATGTGAAATTAGTCCATTTTTGGTGTGGCCGCATTTTTTCCGACCAGACGAAATCGGGTCAAATTCTAGCGTTTCTTTTTCGATTTATCAGTAACGGATTAGTCTAGGAATTTAGTTTTGGTCTTATTTTGTGCATAAATATATACCTGAAACCGCTGCAAACTTTGATTTGAAGAATTCGTCCGTATTGCTTTATCATTTTGTGTTTTGTAAAAGTGGTGCTCATTGACCGAAACGAAGAGATATACGCCTTCTTATAGTATATATACCAGTTGAATGCCATGAACGGGGTCAAATTTTAGGACAATTTTATTTTTCATTTAAGGTTATTATGGGTTAAGTTATTTTGTTTCATGTAGAATTTATTGCAATTTTACCATCACAGGTCCGTTACTTCTGCCTGTGCGATAATGCGGGAACTGTCCTCTCCAGTTGTACATGGTGATTTATCAATTTACATCAAAATAATAAATGGTAGTTTTAACTAACAAATTGCAGCTTTATCAATTCTAAATTCCTATTTCGTGCCGTGATAATACATATTATTTTAGTGATTTATTTTCTGTGAAAATATGTCAGTATCCATAGAAAAGGGAAAACTTCATACTTTTTTTACATAATTATGTAAGTTTCTATTACGGTAAAACAGTGCTATAATGAAGAGGAACTTTAGTAATACAGTCAATCGACCGCCCAAGGAAAAGACCAAAAGTGGTCTCTTAATACAACGGTCTCTTAATACAAAAACCTGAAGTTTCCGATAGTTGAACTATACCTAAAGTACCAGTAGTCTTGTTTCATTGTGAGTAAGTATTCAAATGTGTTACAAATAAAAGTATTTATGATTATTATGCAATAAAAAATTCCTGATTGATTTAAATAATTTATTTAGGTATTTTACCTTGTTCATGGTAAACATATATGTATATAGACAGTACCTTATAGAAAGATCACCAATGAAACACATTAGTGATGAGGCAGAAAGTAGGGGAAATGAATAGCATATGTTGAAATGAAATGCATCGTTGATGACGCATCACGTATTTTTTTAGACGAATTATACTTACGAGTATTTGTTTATTATAGCTGTTTGCGAGTACTTACTGTATTGTCTATTACTAGTTTGGCTAATCCTGGCCATTTGATTGGCTAATGGTGATTTCGGTCATTTTGATTGGTCAATCATTGGACTGGCTATTCGTCGCGTTATCAGTCATGTTTGACTGAATCTGTTCGTCTGCTCTGTTGTTGAAACGCAAGTAAGTAATGTAGGCATCGTTCTATGATGTTAACGTGGCATAATATCGGGAACATCATTAGATGTAAGTTTAATTTGGTTGTGTCATATCAGACTATGGTGGATTTGGTAGTATTTAGGATGTACTTTATTCCATTGATGTATGTTATGGTAATACCATGTACATGTGAACTATATACATGAATGTATTCATTTGTCAAATACTCATGATTGTCAAAATATGTGTATTATCTTTAACTTGTAAATATGTTATACTCTCCATAATGGAGGAATGAATAAAGTAGACGATCAACAAAGGCCAATAATTAATGACCAGGTAATATAGTTTCCTTCTCGTAAAACTCATTTTTACGTAGATTTTGAGATCAAAACCAACAATGAAGGTATAATACTGTTAAACAAGCTAAAACGTCGCAAATTTTCTAATCCAAGGGCCCATAACTCTTGAAGTTGTGATCCGATTCCACCCATAACTAAACTTGTCCAAAACCATAAGGTCATACACATTTACTGAAAATATGATTAGGATTGGTGCATAAATGAATGCGCTAGAGTGTAAACAAACTCAAATATAGCAAATTTTCTAAGTCAAGGGCCCATAACTCTTGAAGTTCTGGTCCAACTTGTTCAAGATCTTTTGGTTATACACATTTACTGAAAATATTATTAGGATTGGTGAATAAATGAAGGCGCTAGAGTGTAAACAAGCTAAATATAGCAAATTTTGTAATTCAAGGGCCATAACTCTAGAAGTTATTGTCTGATTTGGCCCATAATCGAACTTAGCCGAGACATTGTGGCCATATACATTGTGAGCAAGTTTAATCACGATTCGTTAAGAGATGCGGTTGATAGAGTGTAAACAAACTAATTGTGGACGTACGACGGACATTCAACGATCCTAAAGCAATTTCATCCAAAAAACTTAAACCAATGCTTCTTGTAATTCGTCTAACTATAACGTTTTGTTATAGCTGTTCTTGTTATGACTACAATATTCCATTACGGTACAGTATTACCTCTTCGCACGATTTTTCACTCGTTTTTAACATGAATGTTTTTTAATCGAAAATCGTGTCTGAAAATCTATTGTGTCTTATACATTGGTGCAAAGATCGGTCCATTTTATCCGTGACAAAACAATACTGACAAATTGAATATATTTTTTTACCGGAGAAGAAATGTCACTGAGTGTGAAACAAGGGAAATAAATCGTTTTCATAGCGATAGTCTAAAAAACCCGTACGATTCCGTACTTTTCACGGATTTCGTTGTCGATGACGTCTGTAGTGGACGCGAGTTTGAAAATCAACAACAAATGTTGTTACTTACGTAACGCAAAGTAACTGTAAACAAAATGGCGCGGGCTTTTTTCAATGTCTTTATTTTGCTAAAAACTATTTTTATACTCATAAGAATAATGTAATTGGAAATGAAAAAAACAAAATTCATACATTCTTATTATAAAACAGAAAATAAATTTCCAGTTCTATATTTTTTTTATTCTATGATAAATGTGTAAATTAATATGTTTGTTATCATAGTATTCAATGACAGCAACATAATGTTATCACTTCATGCGTTTTTAAGTTTTTGCATAATTTGTTGTGCAGTTTAACTGTAGAAATATATTAGGCTGCTAAGCTGCTGGGCTGCTAACTTCACGCTGCCTGGCTGTTAGGCTGCTGGGCTGCTAACTTCACGCTGCTGGGCTGCTAGGCTGCTAACTTCACGCTGCTGGGCTGCTAGGCTGCTAACTTCACGCTGCTGGGCTGCTAGGCTGCTAACTTCACGCTGCTGGGCTGCTAGGCTGCTAACTTCACGCTGCTGGACTGCTAACTTCACGCTGCTGGGCTGCTACGCTGCCAACTTCACGCTGCTGGGCTGCTAGGCTGCTGGGCTGTTAACTTCACGCTGCTGGGCTGCTAGGCTGCTGTGCTGCCAACTTCACGCTGCTGGGCTGCTAGGCTGCTGGGCTGCCAACTTCACGGACATGTTTCTTTATGGGTGATTTATCAATTTTCATATAAAAAAAAGAATAGAATAAAGACATTAAAAGTGTTTTCACTGGTAAACCTAAGGGTTATTGAAACTAATAAAAATACAGATTCTATATTTGCTTGATCACATGCTTGTTTGAAATAGAAAAGCTTTTTAGATTTGTTTCACTTGTTTTGAAAGAAGGAAAATAAAAAAAAATATTAAAATTATTTTTTCGCTCGCTCGCTCGGTCAAATTGGAAAAGTAAAAAATATTATTAATAAAAATATTTCGCTCGCTCGCTTGCTCTTTTCAGAAAAAAAATCCGATGAACAAGTTATTAAATTGGTGTGGCCTAAATGCAAAATGTTACACTCAGAACAGTTCCAATCAGCTTTATTCAAGATGGTATAACTTAAAAAACAAATGATTCTTTTGATCATTTCTTTTCTTTAAACAACATGGACACATACGAGGGTTGTTCGAAAAGTAATATGTATTGTGTAATATTTTAAAAAGAAACGACTTTAATGGTCAAAATAACTTGCCATCCTCTCAAAGTATTTCCCGTGGTTAGAAATACAAAACTTCAGTTTGTGAATACATTTCTGAAAAGCTTTTTAAGTACAACATCACGGTAATACCGACCTGTGCCACGTTTGCCATTAGGTATAGAAACTTGTTTGGGTATTCTTTCGCATGAGAAAAATATGGCATGGATGGCCTTCTTTGCTCATTGCCCTTTTGACAACTACAGGCCGTTAACTGCATTTGATAAGCCATATCTTGTTTTCAGTTTTCCTAACTGTCTTGATATAATGAACCCAAGTTTCATTACTAGTATTAATGTTTGCAAATTGTCTATAGTTCGAATATGGAAACTTTTTGAGCAATTGTTTTGCCGTTTGTACGCGTACCCTTTCTGGTCATCTGTCAATAGAGGGGGTATTAGTATGGCATTAATATTTCGTACTTCAAAAATACTCTTCAGAATAAAATTTACTCTCGATAGTGAAATGCCAACAGTTTTGGCAACATCGCCAATCTTATATCTGCCATCCCTTTCAATCATTTCCCTGACTTTGGAGACATTAGTTAATCCTGTTGCAGTCGTCCTGATTTTGCAGAATCTTTAACTGTCTCAGTGCAAGTAACAAATCTCTTTTCCCAACTACCACCTGTCACATAAGATACCTAAAGGAACCCATAAACTTCCCCTATTTAGTTAAAAATTTGCCTCAATGAATGACTGAGTTTTCTACGAAGTTTTATGTAAGCTCAAATTTCTTAAACATTCTCAACATGCTTTCCAACCATTTTTTAACAGTGGTCAACGAGTGGCTCTCTTCAAATAAAGATTTTTGACAATTTTGTATTGAACTAAATGTTCATTTATATACCTTTGTAAAGGTATTGAATTGAGCTCTCCAGACGTATCAATATTACTGAAATCGTGCAAACTGTTTTCGTGCTATAGTACAATACACATTACATATCGAACATCCCTCGTATGCCTATCAATATGTTAAACTGCATGTTCTTTTCTGGTTCGCAATTCCTAGTTTGAAAACTGGCACGCATTTCATGCTGTATTTAATCTGCGACTTTTAAAGGCTCATTATATGATTTGTTATTACAGAGTGTGCATTGAACATTGTCTTTGATGTCATTCACCATTATTGTGAATTGTATTAAATCATAAATCGTGTTTGAATATCCGAATAATTGATATTATTCACAATTTACTATGTTACTGAAGATACTTGAGTAACATACATTTGAACAGTTTTTTAATAAAACTGTTACTTTCTTTCACGTGTTACTTATTATGCAGCGCTGACAGTTTAACAAAATCGCACAATACACATTATGGACAAATATATTTAATTTCTTCATAAGTTTGAACTAGTGACCTATGGAGCAATCGATTATTTTAACAAAAAAAATTCTAATCACGCTTTAACATTTATAAACTGCCCTATATTAGATAGATATTCATGCAGAAAAATATGTACATGTACCATTTACACGACTTATTTTAGAGCAAATATGGGTAGAGAGTTAAGAAAGAAACAAGGTCAATGCTATGTCTCCAGTCTCCACTATCACGATTCGCATCATGATTGAAAACGATGTCTTCATCGTGGACCAATCGTGTTGGTCCTATCAGAGCTTATCAGATCTTGAGGTCAGTCGTGACATGTGTAAATCGTAGAATACGATTAATACGATCAGTTCAATTGGGATCGTCGCATCAGATCGTATTGGATCGTCGCATCAGATCGTATTGGATCGTCGCATCAGATCGTATTGGATCGTCGCATCAGATCGTATTGGATCGTCGCATCAGATCGTATTGGATCGTCACATTAGATCGTATTGGATCGTCGCATCAGATCGTATTGGATCGTCGCATCAGATCGTATTGGATCGTCGCATCAGATCGTATTGGATCGTCGCATCAGATCGTATTGGATCGTCACATTAGATCGTATTGGATCGCCGCATCATATCGTATTGGATCGTCACATTAGATCGTATTGGATCGTCGCATCAGATCGTATTGGATCGTCATATTAGATCGTATTGGATCGTCACAATACGCAACAGATCGTATTCCATTCTTGAAGATATTCATCGAGCAATTACGCTGATTAATTTTCCTTGCAGCTTTATGTTATAAAACAAGCATTTCATTCCAAATCATTGAATGCTAAATATGTGTACAATAATTGACGAATTATTGTGGTTTTATTTGTAATTTCATATTCTTGATGTCAGTTTATCAACTTTTTTATAAATCGGATGTTGAACGCTTTATTTCAGTATGCACTTTAACTTCAATGCATTACTGATGTTAAAATGCGATAAATCCCGAATGAATAAATATTCATTACGTAGTGTGGTAAAATAGCATATCGATGGTCTCGCTTGCAAATGCCGAACATGCACTTTCTACAATTTTGATGTTTTTGCGGATATTGATTTAGTTCTGAATTCCGCACAATTTCTGAAATTACCGAACAATATAGCCAATGGGAAAAGATCAAAATGCTACATGACAAAATGCCGTATTTCAATTGGCCAGAATAAGGAGGTAGAAAAAGTCCGAACCTACACACTTCGCAGCTGCGCCATTTTATTGCATTGCTTATCAAATAGAAAAATGGCGGAACACCAAGAAATTCTATGCTTCTTTGTTTCATTATTTATACAGAAGTTATTTGCATTATTAGAGTTATTAGAACGGGAAATACTGTTTGTTTATACGTTTTGCTTCTTCGGAAGGTTTGGCTTTTTGTATGTTCGGGATTTTTGTTTCAGTTTTTTTTCTGACCAGATCTTAAAAATTCCGAACATCCATACGTGTAAGTAAATCCCTAACATGCAGGCTGTTCGTTACTTGATAATATTAAGACAGTCATATTTAGACCAAATTTCTGTACAAATTGTATCTATTTTGAAACTAGATTTGTGACGAAAGACTTTTGCCTTTATCTTTTAGAACATTTGTTTTGTTATCTTGAAAAGTTTAGATTTTGTACGTTTCGGCATTTCCAGGTGAGGACATCGATATACATGTTAATATGACAAATTTGATACTTTAGTCTTTATAAGGTATTATCATCCTTGTTTGAAAAAAATAATTTCATGGAATCTACATATTGTTCCAACTAATGTCAAGGCATAATTTCATCAAATCTAAACGAAAAACGAATGTTTACTGCGGTCCTGTTTAATCCAAGTAAAAGTACACCTACAATTATGTATTTTTCATCATTACGGCAGACTAAAACGTGTAAACGTCTAGAAAATAATATGTGATTTACAAATTGACAAAATGGAAGACGTATCATTTACTATCGTTCTTTAATGTGATTCCGTCCCATTAGGCAAGAGTTCATTCACTAATATTCAAATAGATCTAGCTGATTTAACTATCGCAGACGAGACACTGTTGTATTAGAAAATAGTTCTTCTGCCGTCGTATGCTAACTTGATGACAATTTGATTCACGTATTCATTTTGTTTTTATTCGATTTACAAGAAAAGTACTCTCTGTAAAGTTTTGACAAGTGTGAATTGGGGAATAATTTGCTATTACGGTAGAAATATGCGAAATAAAAAAGCTCATTTAAAACAATCATTTCTTTATTAATATATGTACCTGCCTGGTATCCATTATCAGTGTATCATGTATGTATAATACGTGTTTACTATGTCATCACTTATATATTCTGTATATCAGCGATCATACAGTAGGGGAGACCAGACCGGGGCTAGTTGTTACATTTTTTACATTTTTCGTATTTTTTCTTCTTCTTTAGAAAGTATGGAAAATAAGTGATACACTTCTGAGAGTATAACGTGAGCTTTTTTTAAACAAATGCTAATTTAGCACATAGAACAAGAGGTAACGAATTTATCGAACAATTTTAATGGTCATGTAAGTGTATCAACAAACCCCGTACTCGGGGCTAGTTGGTACATAGTGTGGGGCTACTTGATACGAATGACAGTTATTTCATTCATACGGGATTTTTTGTTTGTTTTGTTCCTTTAAGGTAAAAGATGTATAATATGAAGTGTTCAGGATTGCATTCTAAATATTGCCATTCTTTTGTACATCCACTAGTACACTCACAGGTGAAGTTTTAAAAACTTTCACCATCAGTTAAGAGAGTTATGACCATTTTTGTGACACAATAAATGCAAAAATGTGTATAAGTCTCAGAGAAACCAATATTTAGTCAATCCGAAGTATAAATTTGATGTTTGGAACTACTATGTTGCAGAAAAAATGACAAATATAACCCCGCCCCTTTAAGATTTAGTGAAGAATTTTGCTTATTACCAACAAATTATCACTAAGATAAAAACTAAAGTGGGACAACGCCTGAATTTTTCTCAAATTAACTACTCTGTGTGTATAATGTCTTTAGCGAATTTTAAAAAGTTTCACCATCTGGTTTTGAAAAGATGAGTGTCAGAAATCCATGGTTACTTGATTTTCATTAATTAACGATGTATACATTCCTATAATCTAAACAAAATATTTTGGAACATGTATTTTCCTTCATATTACTGTGTTAATTTATGTTCTAAGTACATTACCTAAAAACTAAACCAAATTCGTGATATTCGTAAGTCTCTGGTGCTATCCTTGTGTTAAATAACCAATTGTAAAAGTCATGCAAAATCAAATTAATAAATGAATTATTTTTAACTTCAATAGTCACGTTTTTGCATAGTCTTATTGCACATTTTATTACATAATTGTTTGATAATTTGTCATCCATTAATTTGACCCTGTGAAATCAATTCACAATGCAACATTATCATACCAAAATGTTAGTATAATATAGAAAGAAAACGATGTTTTAATAGTGCTAAGATATATAAATGGCATAATTTGTTGGGCTTAAACAAGGATGCTATATTACAGGGATATGTATACCCTTGATACATACATGTCAGTATAGCTAAAGTCATGAACATCAGACTCGCAATTCTGACAAGCATAAATACATCCATTAGATACATTTGTGCATTCGACATGTGCCCATTCACTGTAATCAACACATTTAATCCACCGTCGCTATTTATTTCACCAGTAGCTAGTGCTTTTTGATCTGGCCATAGCCAACTTTAAGGTTCTCAAAACCACTTTCCTTGACTTTCTTTATATGTACATGTACATGCTAAATGTCATGAAAATTAAAATCAGAATAAAAAAGATAGATAGAATATTTTATTCCTCCTAATTCGGAGAGCATTTTACATATTTATCAATAGATGAATATAATTATATAGCACAAATAAATATGCAAAAAATTAAAATACATAAACATTGTATCATTAATTTTACACACAATAATACAATTAACTATAGGATATTACTATGCATAAAATGTTGCAAATATACATGTATGTGTACTTATAAGTGCATCGATTATCACTTGTTAGAGAATGTATATATAAGAGCATCAATTTTCACAAGCTAATCGACCGAAAGAAAAACGTTTAGGTTGCTGAAGTGATAACTATGTAATGTAGAAATATTAGAGTACAGACATGTTTTACCAGATGATGTCATTGGGCTCATGTCTACAGCTTCAGTCTGGGAGCGAATGCTTTTTCCACCTTCAATGACCGTTCTGGCAGCTGATAAAATTGCATCTGGCTATATATCGCACCCGCTGGTTTTCCTTTTATAAACATGGACCATCCTGAAATGAAACAGAAATTTAAAGCATTATGTATCTCTACCTGATACAGTAGCAAAGGCGATCGATTAATTGTAAGCCGTCATAGCTAGCATGCATGCAATTACTGGGGTAGATAGTATAGATACAATATGAAATAAAATCTACAAGTAACTTTGTGCATATTGCTTCTAATAAGCAGTTCAGTAATCAATAAAATAGAAATTATACATTTTTTAGTAAAAAGGAACGAGAAGTAAAAACTATCTAAGCATAAAAAGTAATCGTGTACGTTAATATAGACACAAAACAATGTATAGCCCAAGAATATCGTTTAATTTAACTTTTATTGTGATTAAATTAACACGGGGGCTAGTTGATACATTGTATCAAATAGCCCCAGTGCACGTGTATCAATTAGCCCCATGCCACCCTGTTTTAAAAGTGGACTCGTCTATGATACCTCGATGAAGACTGTTCTAAATTACACTCCTGTAATCACTACCAACGGATTATATTTTAAGCAGGACCTAACACATGAAGCAAATTCATTATAGTAAAAGTTCAGTTACAGATAATACAAAATACACAAAAATTACTTACGTTGTTGAAAATCATTCAAGTGGACTTCAGTAAAATAGTTTTTGTCATAGAACGTTGGTGTTCACAGCAAAATGGCCGCAGTATAATACTGTTTTTAAAAATATGTGAAATGGCATCATTCGTTACGTCATACATTATAATGTGTCTTGTACCGTCTAGCCCCGTGTATCAACTAGCCCCGTGTATCAACTAGCCCCGTGTATCAACTAGCCCCGGTCTATCCCTACTCAGATAGATAAAGTTTGTTTGAGTTTAAAGCCACTTTTCAATAGTCAGAGTGATATAAGGCGGACAGTTCATCTAACCATCGTTTCTTGGGAAGAACCAGTATAGACTCCCATCCTCCGTAAGCAACTGCCTACTTTCTCACATAAGGAGGCATGGTCGGCAGATGGACCCTCTATTAGTGAGATGTTAGTGATTGGAAGACGGCAATCTTAACAACTCGACCACTGAAGCGTGTCTGGATAAAAGAAATGATCAGTAAACGTGTAAAACGTACGTAACTAGCCGTAAGATACATCCACGTCTACAAATCAGCAAATAACATAACCGATAACACAACAACCGTTTACTGTGTCGGATACTTCAATACTCCACAGCGCTATATCAATATCCAATTAATATTGTGCAGTTCCAATATAAACTTATCAAATATATTAATCCTATATGACAGAGTAGTGAAGGGTGTCTGATTAACTTAGCCATTATTTTCCTCGGTATTCTATTAAAGGAAATGACAAAAAATAAATTCTGAGACATACAATATTGGCACACGAATATACTTCCTAGTTTTAGTTAAATCATCAGACGCCTGTCATATCACAAATTATCCTGTAATCTACATGTTGACCAGTTTTTATATATACGGGAGGATGTTAGCGATGTTATTAAACACTACAACTTTATACATGTTCTTTGTATTTTATTCAAATTTGCTCAACAGCTAAAATAATTTTTTTTTTGTAAAAAAGAAGTCCAACTTCAATAACAAATTGTTTATTTAATCTACTAAATCTATCAACGTTTCGGCCTTATTAGTCTGCACCAGGATTAATAGTTAGTCAGCTAAAGGAAGATTTCAATTATATGTCACAGAAATTTGGTTTCAAAATAGTGAAAAAGACCCGAGTTATATGAAGAAAGTCTAGATACTTAAAGGACGACCCACATACACTCGTTCAAACTTGATTTTATGTGAATTTGTGCCAAATACATTCAACGCCCGATCGCATGCATTCTTAATGGAATTAGCATTACTATGTAAAATGTTCTATCGTATTCTAGCATGTCTTACATGAGCCAATCATGAAAGTCCGTAGATAGTTTACGCCACGAACCAACGACTGTGAAGTCAAAACAATTTCGTACTTATTTTACCAATTCCTGATTGTTCATGTGACGTTATACGAAACGTTAATATAATTTTGATGGCTCTTAATTTTACGAGATTCCTCCTTCCCTGAACTTTTATTTTGTGTTTTATATATTTTTCTAGTTTTTTTGGGCGTTTCTGCATTACATTGAACTCATGTTCAGACAGTGTTCGTATTTATCTGGTTTGATAAACTAATTTCTTCTTATTCTATCATTAATAGTTCTGTATTATATGACTTTCTCCTTTGCCTCGTTATGTCCCCTTGGACTACTCAATGAATACGTATATAAAACTTTCTCCTTTGTCTCGTTATGTCCCCTTGGACTACTCAATGAATACGTATATAAAACTTTCTCCTTTGTCTCGTTATGTCCCCTTGGACTACTCAATGAATACGTATTTAAGTCTCAGACATCATAAAATTACATTCAGGTGAAATCTCTTTAAATGAACAGACATAAAGCGCTCTAGTACAGTGTTGGTAATTCCCACATGCCTAATTAGTTCTACAAACTGGAAGATTCTATTTCTTGCAACATATTGATTGTTAGGTGTTACGTCAAACTAGAAATACAGTTATAGATGGCAAAATATTATGATGTGTGAAAACAACATATTTATATCCTTTTCGCATTGTATATTACATTAATTAAATAACTTCTTCTTGAAATGCCGAGCAATTATAGTTCCATCTGAACGATTCGTCGTGAATTTTAATTGCTTGCAGTCTTTAATGAATTTCAACACGCATGCCAGGCACTAGTATTTGAAGCAACTTTCAACATTGTATTTCAATAAATCATATAAATATCTATCATGTGTGTTTTATGGTAATAAAGTAACAAATCACATTTTTATATATGTAGAGTTACCATGGTAACATGCGATCAAATATCAGGTTTTATGTTATTTGTTTTCCAAATTTGGCGCATGAAACATATGTGAAGTAAATACTGCAAAATAAAATTATCTAGGATTTTCAAAATATTTTCCCATCCCAGTGTCGTATAGTAGCGACATTAAACGTCTATAAATGAATTAAATATGGTGGCTGATTTCTGCCATTTCACGACACGAACACACTACAAATTGCTCATTTATCGTACCTTAGAGGGCGAATACACGAACACACGAAAATATTGAAGGCGAAATAACAATAATTTGATAGGCGAACACACGAAATCTTCTCTTGTATAGTTTCGTGTCGGCGGTTATGAAATCTTCGTATCGGCGCCCTATATTTGTCGTGTGTTCGTGTCTTCGCCTAGACAGACGAAAGGCGAAGACACGGCAATAGGCTAACTATCGTGTTTTCGTGCTTCGCCCCGAAGGACGAAGACACGAACACACGATAATTTGCAATGTTTCGTGTCGTCGTGTCTTCGCCTTCCGGTAGACATGAGCAGAACCATAAACCATAAACATTGCACATTATCGTGTGTTCGTATCTTCGTCCTTCGGGGCGAAGCACGACTGCACGACGATACGAAAATTGGCCAATTTCGAGGCGAAGACACGAACACACCACAAATATAGGGCGCCGATACGAAGATTTCATACCCGCCGATACGAAACTTTACAAGGGAATATTTCGTGTGTTCGCTTATCAAAATTTCGTTATTTCGCCTTCAATATTTCTTTTGTTCAAGAAGGGATAAAATTGATTTGTTGCCATACAATAAAACATTCTATTCTTTATAGGTTTTCCAGTATACGCAGAATGAATGTTCAAATCTAAAACATCAGGTTAAGTAACAACGGAATTATGATAATTACGTCACCGTATAAATCAATCAACAGTTTTCTTATTCGCTTTCATGTATTTGTAATTCTAAAAGGGTAACATTTTACTAAGCGAACACCACCTGAATATCAAGACAAAGTCAACTAAATACCAATTATTTTCGGACATTATTTCATCAGTAGTTCCTCTATATTTCCCCTGGTAGTACGAGTTCATCAGCTTTTTTTTCGGGAATCCAAATCAAGTTAGGATATAATAGAATATTATTACAAAACAGTTTAGGGTACACATAAAATTACATACCGCAATATCTGCCATCGACCATGGCGGTGTTTGCATCTAACAAAAGATTATTCGATCAACTCACCATTCAAACAACCTGTCACCCTAGGACAAGCATGATATTTTTGTTATCTCCAAGTTTATTGCATGTATAGGCCTAAAACATCAAAAGTAACAACAAAAACTCGTATATTTCGCGGATGGCTCAATTAATCCGTATTCATGAATGATGAAACATGTAACTATGTGTTGTTCACTTTATGGGGTCAAGCTGACCCTAATGGATTGATAAAAAGATTCATCTGAAGCACATATCTGTTCGTCATAATTTAAGAGTCACTTCGACTTAAACATGATAAATTAATGTTTCATTTGAACAATGTAGACGAATGTCTGGTCAATTCCGTCAAGTCACTCACGGGTTTACCAGAACACGACGAAACAAATCACTTGAAAATCTAAACCAGTTTTGTTCAGCACATACTAGTATTGGTATTCGTGTTAAAACTCATTATTTGGGGGCTAAACGTCACACCTTCTGCAAGGATCATTTTGGGATTATTTCACTTTTTACAAAGAAAGAAAGGCGTACATCGACCATCCAAAAACCTAGCTGGACAGTTCCTTCACTGTGAAATGTGTCGGGTTCCGGTGGGAATTATAGACCTCACAGTGCTGAGGGACTAGTGGTAACTGTAACTCATTTGTACAACACTTATACGACTATACCCCCAGCAGAGCTATTCAAAACGTGTCTTCTAACGTTTGTAAGAAGACACTTTAATAACTCAACTTTCACGTGGACATTATCCTTTACCGTCGTATAAGTCAGATACACGTACTCGTATTTTCTTCAAAAGTGTCTTCTTACAGACGCTAAGAAGACGGTTCCCTTAGACAAACAAGCATTTAATCCTCGGCTTCGCCTCGGACAAATTGGTTGTTTATCTAAGCGAACCGTCTTCTTACGTTTGTAAGAAGACACTTTTGAAGAAAAACTCGTACTGTATCTATTACTAGTATGGTGGCTGATTTATGCCATTTCGTATTTTCGCTTTTTCGCATGTTCGCTTTGTTGTGGCGAAAAAGCGATAATACGACATGGCATAAATCAGCCACCATATACACTGGTGATATCAAGGCAGTACGTCTGTAAGTTTTGCTAGATTTTAAACGCAAAAAAATCCAATTTTTTGGGCTTTATTCATTCCGCTCAACGGCTCATAGATATTACAATATCATGTTGCGTCATTTACAGGATTATTGTCATGTTACTTCATGTGTTATAATTTAAAGCATGACAACGGTTTGGATTTTAAAAGGCTATAAATATTTATAGAGAAGACAAAATGATACGAAGTCAGCGGAGTGTCTGTAATTTGACGTCAAACTGTGTTAAATGAAAGCAAATTATCGTTTGATTTGAAACTGGTCTAATATAAGACATTTTTATGTTGTCTTTTAAGCTCGTAAATAATCTGATCTAATGCATTCCACCATGAGAATTGTCTAATAGTATGCAAAATTTACAATAACTTTAATACTGAATGGTATGTGTGAGAAATATTTGCATGTGTGTGATTGAAAATTCCAGCATTTTTTATGTTTCTTCAGAGTATAATAAGTAAATTGATCATTCGAAGTCGCACCGAAATTTTGACGGTATTTATAGATATTATTCTATCCGACTCAAGATTACAAAAAAAAACAATTTTTATGTGTTGTGGTATTTGGTATTTTGTCCACTTTAGTACATGACGCAAAACGATAACATAAATTAGATCTACTCCTTGAATATAAATGAACGTTGCTGCCCAGTTATCAATAAAATGATTTATCATCCTTTGATACATACATTTTCAATTCCTAATTAGTTTCTTGGTGTACCCTAAGCTATCATAAAGATCCCTACCAAGGGACATAATCTACATCGAATTAACAAAATGTAAACAAGCACTAAAAGGAGTACTGTTTCATCACTCGATTGCGTCTGATCTTGCTAATTTGGGGAACTAGATTGACTTAGTCTAGTTTTGCAAATAAACCCTCAGATAATTTCGAGAAAGGAAATAGCCTCGATTTCCTCAAAATACTGTGTTTTCAATTATTCAGACGATCAAATTTTACCTTTACTCTTCAATTTGCTTTTTCTTGTTAGGAATTATACCCCCCCCCCCCCCCCTACTTCTTTCCCACCAATTAATTTAATACAATTTTAGTTGTTGTGTTCAGCTATTTTGTATTTTGCTAATTGTTTTTGACACATTTCAGACAATATCATGTAACTGTCACGTTATTAATTCTCGCGGGGAATGGTCGGGAAGAGCAATCACTAATTGAAATCATAAGTAATGTAACAAAATGTGACATAGTTGATATTTCTAAGATCTTTACGTATTAATATAACCCTCCATGTTGTATAACCTGATTCGAATTTGTCTTATTTTCAGAAGCTGATATTCTGACACTTCTGTCGTGTATATCTTTTACGTCATCAGGCGGCGAGAATGTACCTAAATCGAACATGTTCTCAGACATATGACAGGCTTTATATTTTATATCCTTTTAAATAACAAACAATTAATAAAAAAGCAACGAAAACACAAACATACATATGTATCCTGACGAGTGAAGAGTGAGCTTAGGTCAAGAGAAAAATACACGAAGAACAAATTAAACGGCTGCGTCATATGAGTACCCGAATGTCAAGTACAAAATCCATCAACAGAGGATTGGGTATCCGTCACTGTATTCAAACCTTTTGTCTGACATTAGACAATTGGAAAAAGTTCAGAAACTTACAATTTTAAACACACAGTTGTCAATGGGGCGTTATAACTGATTTCTTTTATACTTTCATTTTCAAAGTGAAATAATGTATGAGCTATGTTTGCCTAAAAATATAGAATCATGATTTATTGATAACAGTTAATGAGTTATGTATCAACATTTGGATGGGAAGTCAAACTGTGTTGTAAATGCAATTCTTACAAAAAGACAGCTCGCAAAAAGTGTTTATGACGTATTGGGTTCATTTTAAGTGCAGGGTATCTAGCATCAAGGAAAAACATGCAACTCAGACTAAAACGGATAAATATCTCAAAATATGTTTTCACGGCTATCTGATAGAAAATGTATCATGTGCCATTGTAACCTATACATATGATGCCGACACATATCGTATATCTATACAATATGAGGACAAAAGAATTTTCGATGAATACATTTTATAAGTATATTCCTGGTATATATGTTCACCATCTCGACATTCCATTGATGTATACAAATGTTCGAACAAAAGGATGAACTTCTTGTACATACTATTTGATAAGTAGGTGCAACATTTGGCGTCAATACATTCGTACTAATTTGAACAAGCAAATAGTATTACATCTATCATATTAAAAAAGGTAAACATACTCTGGTTTACAATGTCAATGAAACAGACAATACTGTCACACAGATGGACACCCTCAGTTCTCCTGAATCCAGACACTCATACTATCAATTCTTTAATGGTAGTATTTCGTGGTGCAAACTGACATTGTAAACCAGAGTATGTTTACCTTTTTTAATATGATAGATGTAATACTATTTGCTTGTTCAAATTAGTACGAATGTATTGACGCCAAATGTTGCACCTACTTATCAAATAGTATGTACAAGAAGTTCATCCTTTTGTTCGAACATTTGTATACATCAATGGAATGTCGAGATGGTGAACATATATACCAGGAGTGTAATATTTCCTGTTTGTTAAATACTATCTCTCGATGGTCATGATTTATCTCTATCAATAAGGCCACAAAGGAAATGATACAGTCTATGCATCAAATCAAATGCTAAATGATATCTTCAACTTTGGTAAAGTGAAGCTCTCCGTCACAAATAGTTTGTTGGCTTTCCTGATTATGATGCGTATTTCCAGGGGACTCTTAATATGCAAAGTTTTTGTTTTGTTTATTTAAGCAAGTTCTATATAAAGTCTCATAATTTTGTTTTGCATTTATTTTAGTTACAGGTCACCAGTAATATCAAGGACTTATATACATGTATGTATATAAGTCCTTGGTAATATAAAACATTTCCTCTATCCAGGATTGTCATCTTGTATTACCCAGTGAAGTACGTGTGTCAGCCCAGATACCATGATAGTGTATGTTTTTTTGCTGAAAACACGTCAATGGAATAGATTTACGAGTAAAGTGTTATTTCATTCAGCTTTTAAATCCCTAGTGCACAACTGTATTTCTAAAAAAAACATTAGCGTAATAATCATCGAGCCATCATTGAAGTGTGATTATTATGTGTTTTGTAATTGAAAGAAAATACATCATCTGTAGCAAGCTGCATCACATATTTCATAACATTGCATCATTCGTACAATGCTTCTACAATGGTACGAGAACTAGTTTAATAATTGCATGGCGGATGTTGAAAAACTTCTGGCCGCATCTAAATTCATATTCGCCGAGTGAGTGAAACCGGAAATATCAATATTTGACAACGTAGCCTAATACTTCCAAGTATTTGTTATGCTGCACTATACGTTAAATGTATACATTAAATCAATTATAACAACAGTTGTACAATACGTTCAGTAGCTTCACGGAAACACATTAAGCTAATTATAATGAATATTTTGATGTTCTATGTTTTATTATATCGGTAATATTTTACTATAAGCCGTATCTGGTTGTTGTAGCTTACAACCTGTTTTTCGCATGTAACTACGGCTGTACAGCTGTACACAAAATTTAATGCAATGCATTTCTCTAGCGAAAAACTAATACAACTTTCTTTTCCGCTTTACAATGATAAAGGATTCAAAATATCAGATTAAAGCATAGCTAGACATGCATATCACTACATTTAACTATCAGATGAGAAGATGACATGGTCAATGGATATGCAGTTACGGTTCAGAATACTGTATTGGTTTGTCCTAAAGTTTGTACCAATCATTTAATCGAACCATCTGCAATGGACAACAAACGAAGCAATAATCAGTGTTTTCCATCCTTTAGTATAGAGAATTGTATCGCGCTCAGGGTTCGAACTCACGAAATTGAGACCCGCTTATCTACCTCTCTACCAATTATGTGAATCAGGCAAGCTTCTACAACATGTGAGTTCTATCCAATTTGATGTTTTTGCGAACGTTCGTACATGCATCAGATTATTTGCACTAATTTTAATCGAAATCTTGTCGAACACAAGACATAAATAGAACTCACATAAATATTCCTTTAATGACGGAATAAAAGCTAGCTAGTAAATATTAAAAGGAAAATGAAAACTTGAGTCATGTTCTGATGTTTGCAGAATCAATTTTATGTTCTTGTCACATTTGGTGTCATAAATCATTCTCTGATCTAGGTAACTATGGATCTTTAATGTTGCAAAACCTGACAACGCTTCGAATCTTTTCATTACCTTAAATACCTGATATGGCGCATCAAATTACAAGTAATGCTGTATTTTTTTTTATTATTATTTTATCGTCTCGTAAATATGGATAGGCGCATTTAGTGATGCATGTCATAATGAATACTAAATCAAGGTTTATCCTCTAATATGGATAAAACCAAATAGTACAAGAACACATTACTCAAGAATTTACATTCGATGTTTACATTAAAGCAGGTGCTTAGTTTGAGATCCTTGACAATTGTATATGAATCCAATCATTTGGAGCAGATTGCAAGTGTCCTGTTTATGTAGCATTGCTCCAGTTAATACCTGCATCTCAAGATTTTTTTCACAATATCTTCATTGTCCCGTACTTCAAAGTTCCTGTGAGTGCCATTCTGGCTCCCATTCGACAAAGGCCATTTTTTATCTTCCAAGGATTTAGGAAAGCGATTTCTTTAAGGCAGTGTAACTGGATGCTGAGTCAAGGCAAACCACCTTGTCTTCTTTGCGCCTAGCATATGTTCTTCTGTATGAATTCATAATAAGCATTTATAGTAATCAGCTGCGTAAATTAGTAATCACCATATGTGACGTTTTGTGATAAAAATTCTTAGCAACTCCAAATATTCCTAAACCTTAGTTTATCATGGTTCTATTTTAAGACAAAACACACTTTCTTTCAACCACAACGTTCTCTCATGTAAAACAGTGCAAGTTAGTGTTATTGTTTTATAATGGCGTAGAGTACTGGGTGATTCTAATTGTGTAAAGCAAGATCTGTTGTTGTTTTCTCTCTTAATTTAACGTTGAATAAGTTCAATAAGTTCATAATTCGGACACCAGCTCCATCAGACAATTCACATGTAGTATCTATTTAGTTTTGTGTCGGTGGATTTATGCATCTATTTTGTAACACAGAAAAACTTTTTGTCAAGGTTATTGCAATGAGCAATTTTCTAATGGCTTCCTTATATATTCGCAAATGACACTTTCAATGACAAGAGGTACATTGTTGCAGCAGGAATATTACACACCATTCTTTTCACTGTATTCCTATTATCATAAATAGATAGATACATGGCAACAAATGACATAACGCACTTTAAAGTCTCAAAATATATGCATGACCTCCACAACATTAATGTACATAGTAAATGTTAATTTTGCCGCAATTTTAAGGATTGTTACGAAAGTAATCGGTGGTTTGTTTCTTTTTAGTTATTACCTGCGGTCGCAAGTACTTTGGAAAGTGTTTATTAGTGATTTGGCTATCATGGTGATTTGTCTGTATTTCGTGTTAAAGCTTATTGTAAGAATGTCGAGAACCAGACTAAAAAACTAGTCTTGTTTTCGTGTTAATCAATCTTTAGTACGCTTCTGTAAGAATGACGAGAACCCAGACTAAACGCAATATTTCGAAGCAATTGAGAACACATTTTTTAAGTGTGAATACTGTTTGAGATATTTTTCATGAAAAGCAGTAGCTTTTATATCTTATATAATGTTTAATTCCTAAACAAAAATAAGAAAATCAAATTTCTCAGATGTCTATTTTTAGACTTTCACATGGTCTATTTTTAGCATTTATGTACGCGGGAAAGCAATACCACCATAGAATACCACTGTACATGAACTGTTACATACAGGTTTACAAGTAGAGTTGGTTAGGTTAAATTAACCGGTAGTATACCCGATTTCCGATGATAAAGAAGCAAGTTTAAATCAGAAATTAATTAAATGACGTTGTAGACATAATTTTATGCCTTGGTTGGTTTATAAGCAATGTACATCAATTGGAGCAAAAAATTGACGGTTTCGCTTCATATATATTTTTTAGCAAGCACCAGTTTTATTTACGTGTACGTTAATTTGTACCAATCAATCCGGAAACCACATAACCAGAATTTGAAAGCCTTACACTTGCATACCATATGATGCGTTATTTCAGTGTCGGGAATGTCCAGGAATGCCCGAGTAGTTACGATTAGTAGGACCGTACATAATAGAGGATAAAACACGGTCCGGAACGGTCTGTAACTTTACCCAAGGGTCCGACTTCACACATGCCTCGAGGGAAACAAAAATGAAACTTACCTAATCAAATTATATACTTTATTAGATGCATTCAAAAAATCCCCAGTAAACATAAGTTATAGTGAGTAGGTTGCTAATGTTATTAATTAGGCAGCGTGGAGTCAGATTGGCTGTAATTCGGGCATTTACTGCAAGTGTGAATTTAGTACATACATATTATTGTGCCAATGTACGATGCGAACTTTTGGAATGTCGTACACGACTACAATTACAAATGTTCTTAATAATTCTAAATTATGATTGTGTCTATTGTATCAAGTACTTAGTATGTTCATGTTATAATCTCCAGTAATGGGAGGAAAATAAAAATCTATCTATCTATCTATTCTGAATTTATAACCACTGTAAACAAAAGTATACGATACGAAATAAGTGACGTAGTGTTTCTAGCTAATGATGTCACATTATAAAAATTGGAAAGCTGAAAGATTTGCGTGTCATATATCTTATCTCTGTCAGAAAAAGACGACAATGACGTCAAATGATGAGACAAAGTTAGAAAAGTCAGTGAGAAATGGATGGGCGCCAACCATTACGTTTTGTTGTGGACAAGTGCGATTGAAATCCAAGCCACAAATTAGTTGTAACTTCAGTATGCGCATTTTTTTGTTCTGTAATTAATGACATCTATCACGTCGCTGGCATGTTTGTCGAGTTACGTCTGGCAATGCTCCTAAGAGAATCACTTCTGACTTTCAGATGTAGATGAAAAAAAATATTGTGAAACAATATGTCAAACTGATGTTAAGCACGCTTTTCTGGGTGGTTGCCTATCTCCCATGTGAAATGCTTTGAAGTATTGCGCACCAATCGAGAATGACAAATATGTCACGCGTCAAAAAGTCGGCGAGTTAAATTTTGATAATCTTTTAGACAATATCCCCGAAGATGGCTCTAATTCTGAGGGTCGCGTAATGTATATCAATATAACGACTGAGAAAGTTAAAGACGAAGATCCATTAACTTGACAGCTGATCCGCTTTAATTTTTGGAATTGGTAGTGGCTTTAAACTTTTATTTTCTTGATCTATTGTTGATGAAACGAATGAATGGAAGTGTTGTCTTCAAATAATGTAAGATTGTAATCGACAGTTCGTTGCTTAGCTACATGTTTACATTGATAGATAAAAATAAACGGACTTTGGGGAATTGTCACAGTCAATAAATGTACAAGCAAATGAACAAGGCTTATGTCAAAATACTCTCTGTAATGTTATGTACTATGAGCGATACAAATGGATTTGGACTTCAGCGTGCTGATATTTGACCCGAGACTGAACCAATGAAATTGTGTATCAGAGAAATGAAGAATAGAGTATCAGTATGAATATTTAGTGTTTCAACGCAATGTCTTTAACCGAGAGCATGATTGTGTTGCGCCAAACCGACTTCAAGGAATACGTAAAGCTCTTCCTATGTACATGTAGTTAAAAGACAGACATGTCTTACTTCATGACAAGAATAAGTATTAATTATTAAACAATGAAAAACCAACAAACAATTCTTACTAGTACATGTTTGATGATAAAACGTAAGAATTGCAAAGCTTTTGTTGTCGTTCCTGTCTTTTTTATTTTATTACACTTTCCTTAATTCGACTTCCCTCATGATAGTGTGTAATTTTATTTGTAAATGTAACATGTTGACAATCGATGATCTACATAAAAATCGGCCAGGTTTTAACTTGCCTTAAAATATTCTTAAATGAATAGTTTTAACATGAACAATGATATATTTGGGGAAGCAAACTATTGTACCAATTGTGCTCCAGGAAAAATGGGTTATTTACGGCAAAACTTCACAAATGATTTATTGATAAAAACTCATTATTGCTGCAAATAAAGTTATGTAATTAAGATGTGAAGGTGTCGCAGTGTAACATTTAGTAGTGGTTTTGCTGTAATTTTGTATAATTATGTAAAACAATCACAATTCAATATTACCAGTGTAATACTTGGTAACACTGGTCCTTTATCTAGTCAATCTAACACACCTTCATGATAGTTCATTTAGTTTAACACAATAGAAATTGTAAAGCACTCTTTTCAATATGATGCATTTCATCTTGAATAAATTCACTCATTCCATAAACACCATATGACGCACAGAACATTTAATTCAGTATTATTTCAATATCATCATTTTGAATTAAATGCATGCTTATCATAATATTAATAAGTGGACTGCAATAAGGTACTTTCAAATTAGAATAAAACATCTTCAAAATATTTTTGGAACGCATTTCATTTTGTTCCGCTGTATTTTTGATGTTTTAATCATTAAAGCCGTTGATTGCTATAAATCGTGCGCATCACAGATGCGCATTAAAGTTTTTACAAAAATCACGAAAGATTATTCTTACGGAGCACTCTAAAGGGCAGTATAATTATAATTAGATGAATTAGTTTTTACGTGCCAAATATTTTATTCTTTTTGTATTGGCATGAATGAAATATAAGTATTTGATGTTTAAATGGACCCCAGGTTATTTATTTTTGTTATTTAAAACTGTAAAATTCTAATTTCTTATTATAAATGATTTTAACTGATTTTGGCGTCAAATGAAGAGTCCAGTATATTACATTTTGATTTTATTATTTTCAGTGCTTATAAAACCATTTAATAACAATACAATAATTATAGTACTGATGAATGCATTTTATTTTGTCTATGGTTCTGTGATCTAAGTTCAATTTATATTTTTAAAACGTTTTAATCTTCGAAAAAAACCACCAAAAACGAACGTCTAAATGCCACTTTAGTTGAAAATTATGTCTGAGATTTTCGATGTTTCTTTAATAGTATCATTTTCTGTACTAGTTCGGGTAGAAAAATGTATGAAAAAACCTCATGTCTTGCATGCATGAGTTAACCGCCTTATTAGGTATTCTGAGTTAAATAAACTATTAATTAATTTAGAAAATTGTGTTTAATTTATATTTTATCATTGGTATCATTTTTACTCTTGTGAGAAACGCCGATTTCGGTGCTGTAAGTACTATTTAAGATTGATAATTTCTTTAAACAAGCACGGATACCTTTTGCTTTTTATGGACTATTATACAACTGAGGGAAATTTCAAAAACATCTGTCTGTTCGAAATAATTCTCATTTAAGCCTTTTAATTGCTCTTTCTGATGTAATTACATTCCTTAAGTAACTTTGTGAACAACCATTGAAGAATATGTTCAAAGAATTCTTTCATTATGTTTCAAGTTGGAGGGTATCGTGTTATGCTTGTATATAGCTGTATGATAATAATGTTTGTCAAACTTGATGTTTTAAATTACAAATGAATGATTTTCTTACGCCATTTATCATTAAGTTTAACATTTCGGCGACGTTTAGACAGACCTATGTTCTCTTTTTTCAATATGCGCCATGAAATTAATATAAAATGTTCTTGTCCGAATTCTAGATTTTACAAGTTAAATTTATGATAAAATACATGGTAAAGTCAACACATTCCTTTACACATCACAAAACTGTAACATTTCAACAGGTACAATGTAACAAAAATGTTACAATTTGGTGATTATGAAAATATTGTGTCTCAAGGAATGCGTGTTGGTTATAACGATAGTGTCGCCTTCTAAAAGACATCGGTTTGTCACCGTAGTAAATATACTTCCGACACATTTCTGTTTCCAATTATTTATGAGAGATGGTTGGAATGAACAACACTACATTATATATGTTTTCATAAGATTGTTATTGTTTATTTGGTAAAGAATGTTCGGTTATCAGAAAATATACTCACACTAAACAATGACAGAAGTAATTTTAGAATTCAAGAATTCTTATATAAATGCATTTGAACAAACCATGAAGAAGACATTTTATATCCACCAATCAATGGTTTAGAATCTATATTTCAATCTGTGATAAACTTGTGGTTTTAGCGAACTTTATTCTGGATCAGCTAAAGTATACGTATAGACTGAATCATACTATTGTCTACATGGTGGAAGATGCTGTCTTGTGAGCATTATTTATTACATGAATTTCGTATAATCTCGAAGTAAGATGATTATAAATAATGCTATTATAGTGTTTACATAAATTGTTCAGTATCCTAATGCAAGAGGGTTTATCGTTTTTTTTACAAAATGTATATAAAACTAAATGGCATTTCACGTGAATTCTGAATAGTATGCTAATTGTATTTACATGTATGATAAATTTTATACAAAATAGCAAACACGTGTCTCTCGTTTAACACGTGTGCTGAATGGTCCTCATGAAGCATGACGTTGAACCGGAATAGAGTAACCATGTGGACTGCATACATGGTACATTATACAAGTTGAGCATAAACAGTTTTATCTTCGATCAGATATATAATAGCTCAAATTTTGATTAAATCTATCGTAAATTATTAATCATGGAGAAACGGAAACGTAAATAATT
This sequence comes from Lutraria lutraria, assembly GCA_964023205.1. NCBI lineage: Eukaryota > Metazoa > Mollusca > Bivalvia > Venerida > Mactridae > Lutraria > Lutraria lutraria. The sequence continues at coordinate 1,504,771 of OZ026843.1, read as the reverse complement.
ATCTGTTTTTACTTCGTTCCATAAGATTTTCTTCAAGATCTAGGCTATTCACGTCAGTGACTTCTATAAATATAGCAAATATCAGACAGTAGCTTGTTCCACTTATACATCCATCCCGTTAGAACAAAATGTGATCGTAATAGCAGGGTTTTACTGAACATTGCTAAACCTTTACAGTCCATTTTAGAGCACAACGTAATCATTGTATTTATTTGGTCACCCCGGCTAGAAACATATGTAAATGTATATACAATATAGCAGTATTTGATATATTTTTCATGTATATGAAGTATATTATTATGGTGGTTAAATCACCTTTATTTCTGTATCACCAGACCTTATTTTAAACATGTAACTTTTGATTTGTTTTTTTTTACCATATTCTCACTAATTATATGATATAACCTTTGAAAAGAAACCTAATACTTGATATTAAGCAACGTACACACCACATGGCTGCACCCATAATGAAATCTGTGTAGGTATTCGTATGGCGATATTGATACATCTCATTGACATCTGAAATGAAGCGTTAAACTAATCTGCATCATTTATTCTTAATGAGATTTGAGTAGTGCCATGTCAATTTAGTCCTGTAATCATGTGGTAGTATTGACATGACAGCAAATCTAGACACATCTGGTGTAGACTAATCCAGTTACTGGTCTATTCATCTTTTGATTCGTCTTTTACAGTGTCAGTGTTATATTTATATAGAAGTGCTAAAATAGCAATAATTATTCACATAATAATTTGTTTGGTTAATGCATATAAATTATTTATACATTTGTACTGAATATTGCGAGGCACGCTTAAAATTTCACTTGATTTCTAAATGATTAAATTAAATAGAAATACATAATATTATAAACATGTATTCGCTTTATACAATAAAATAAAACAATATATAATATTAGGCTAAATCTAAGTCTCTAATGCATAATCTCCATTTTGAAGAGTACTAAATTTAAAAAAAAAATACTGATTATCGACATATTCCTGTGAGGGGCATGGATTCATGGATTTTTCTGCAACATAGTAGTTCCAAACATCATATAATTTGGACTGACCAAACATTGGTTTTCCTTAGACTTATACACATTCTTGTATTTATTGTGTCATCTGTTAGAGTGGTAGGTCAATTTTCGTATAGGTGTCTTCATTTGATTTTAAGGTACTATTTTACGTTGAGGAAAGAGGACCAAAAATGGTCGGAACTGTTTCAACTGACGGTAAACGTTTTAAAATGTAAATGTCTTGATGAATATACAAAAGAATGACAATATTTAAAAGACAATCATGAACACTTCATAATTATTATACTTCGACTACCTTAAATAACTCAAGAGAATACTATTATCATGTGAACAACAATCCGATGAACAGAATTTACATATAGTAAACACCATTTTCTCTATTTTGTGACATTTTAACTAATTGTATAATTATAATGAAATAAGAATAAAACCTGCCCTAACATCATGCTACACCTTTATGTCCAATGACTAAATATTTAAGCATATAACAGAGCCAAGCTGATTTCAATGATACCCAGAACGGTTTAGAACACTTAGTGATGAGAGTATTTCCTGTAATGTCATGAAATGTGGACAGTTTCTGAATAAACAACCAATGTCGTCTGATTGATGTCATACTTTATCATACGTGAAGTCACAAACTTACAAAAGAAAATAATGGATTCAACAGCGTCTAAGCCATCAGCACATGTGTCCCAGACAAGGAGACACAAATGTGGCAATAAACGAAGGATTATTTTGGTTTATGGTTATACAATACGATTATGTTGTAGAACATAAATGGTTGCCATAAAATTAGATTTATAACAGTAACTATGGTTTTATTCTTTTTTAACCCGCACTTTTCACAAAAATACATTTTGATCAATAGATACAATAATATATTTTCCATTTGGGACTTACTTCTGTTGTACTCTTCTAATATGGAGTTTACTTTATAGATTTGTTCTGGTTTGTGGCTCTCACTCACTTATGAAATATATATGTTGTGCAAGAAATAAATAATCGGGGAAAAGTGAGTGTCAAAATAATAACAGCCAGACAAAAGAAATCAAAACGATAAGATAGACTGGTGAAAGATATCAAAATGATAACATAATTTGCAAAAGAAATCAAATAACACCATAGACTGATTTATGAAACTAAATCAAAATAATAATATAGACTGATTTAAATAACGAGATCAAACTAATAATATAGTCTGATTTAAATAACGAGATCAAAATAATTGTTTATTGTCAGTATTTTCAATTCAATATGTTGCCTACTCCTAGTGGGCATTAAAGTCCCATTAGCAGATACACTTATTGGTCGTAATAGTTTCTATTTGTTCTGTAACACCGGAATCCGGGGCGTTTTCCTCTCGTGCGTACTTAATAGCAAGACAAAATGTTTCCGAAACCATTATCGTATTTTTTTCAATATCATTGAAATAAATACTATTTACAGAACAGCTGTGTTTTACCGCAATCAAGTCATGCACACGGCATAAAGTGACGTCACGCGCTCTATATATTTCATGCGCTCTATATATTTCAAGTTTACAAAAGCAAGATTCACAGTGAAATGAGTGTTTTTAGAAGAAAAATGGCTTGTTTCGTCGGTATTAATTATCTTGGGATTGTTTGTTTTTTGCATATATTTTGTATGTCAAGTGACATTAAATATTGAAATTTATACTGTTAAATATGTATAAATGTTTAAGCTTTTTCTTCTTTTTTTAACTTATAGTTATTATGTTTTGTTATAATATTTTGTTCATATATATTTGTATGCCTTTTAATTTTGCCTTTATATAGTTATTAAATTACATGTATTTTTACTGAAGGCCATATTGTAAATAAGTTTTATACTTTATATGTTACCTTCAAGAAATAAAGATTTTATTATTATTATTATAGCAAAAAGCTTATGGGGCTTGAACTGAAATCCTTACACACCTACCAATTTCCTGAAGAAACATTTCAAAGACATGAACTTATCATTTCAAAAGATGAGGCACCGTTGCTTGAGATTGCAATAACGCGATAGCAATTTACATGACAATAACATGAGAAAATACAGTTTTAATATATTACAGGAGAGAGGATAAACTGTTCCAATGTAAGACTTGTTCTAATATTGCTAATAGCATTTAGACAAGTATCTTTAAGCAAATAAACTCGATAGCAACATAAAATAGTCTAACGTATACATTAGTCTTTTATTTTTTTCACGTTTTAATTTCATGCTATAACACATTCTTGAATATGAGCATCCTACATGTGAATATTTTAATTCATTCCAAAAATTGAGTATTTTCAAGCAATTTCCGTGTGAATATGAATATTTAGAGAAAATGCATTATTGAGAAATATTTCCATTTACAAAATGACTTGGAATGGAATTGTATTTTAAGTACTGAGTATACTTAATTGTATGTCTTATCAGAGTACGTAAGATTTATTTTGAAGTTCAATTTCCGATTATATTCTTGTAAGATTTAGTGTGGGTGGTAGATAATAAATATCAAATGTAATTTCAGAATTCATGTCTGGTCAAAATAAAAACAACAAAGATGAAATGTGGTGTTTTTTGTCTTTTTTTAAATGGCTTGAATTAAATTAGAAATTCAGTCATACCTCTTAAGTAAACATTATATATATTTATGCTGTACATTTATAATCGGTCACCTTCTAGAGGTCTTTTAGATGTTAAAGACCTGTACAAAACAAAATGTAAAATACCTTAATATATCAGAATCCATGAAGCCTTATGATAGAATAAAAAGAACATAATATACGTCATCTGAAAAGTGTCAAACATAGTAAGTGATAGTTCTGCTCACAATGTATTCAGAATACAGTTTGACTGATTATTAAAGTTGAGCAGTGTTCACTCAAAAATAGAAATAAGACAAAAAAAGAAATAGTGTTGTTCATTTGAAAGCAGTAGTCGGCAGATATACATATATAATTATGCAACGAATTATTTACAATCCATATCTATTGAATTGCGAATCAAAGGAAATGTCACTTTTATTCTTAAAATGGCAACATTTGTCATGACGATCGCAAGAAACAAGAAAAACGTTTTAGGTAGAAGAATTACAAGAAGCATATTGGTTTATGTTTTTTTGTATGAAGTTGCTTTTTTCATAAAGGAATATTGACTGTATATTTTATTCAATCCTCCATTATGGAGGGTATAACATATTTACAAGTTATAAATAATACACAAATAAAATTATAATCATGAGTATTTGACAAATCAGTACATTCATGTATATAGTCCACTTTAACATACAACTACCAGTCCTGTGCGAGTTATCATTACTTACCATTCACATAAACCTATTATAAAGTCTGGACTGTATTCCCGCACCATATTTAAATTTCAATCGGATATTTAAAAAACATTTATTGCCAATTCACGTAAAGCCCAGGTTTTAGACTATGTTTGAATATATGCAAGGTCCGCTCGATTAGCTCAATGGTTAAAGCTTTGGTCAAGAGGTTGTGATATCGAACCCCGAGCGAGGCTCACACTGTCAACGACAAATGTGACTAAAAGTTTAAATTGTCCCCCACCACTGAATTATGTGGGGTAGCTTGGTAATAGCTTGCTGAAAGAATGTGGTTAGTTTTGATATAGGCGCCTTCATGAAATCTAGCATAACTATCCGCCACGATACAACTAAAATAATGTTGAAAATGGCGTCCAGTTGATAAATGAATATATGCAACTGAATTATGTGTTTTAAGCATTCAATGTATTCCAATGTGGTGCTCCACATTCTGTCAGACATGTCATGTTGACTGCAACGATCTTCAGCCAATTCGTAGAAAACATTTTAGCGTTCAAGACATGAACACACTTCATTTTTTAAAGGAAGTAGGACTTAATAATAGACTGTAATACTTTTTAGACACTTCATTTTTAACAGTGTTAACTATTCAGTTAATTTTTGCCATCACCGTTTAATTGTAAACCTATTGATGTCAATCATCCTTCATTCTCTTCAATACAATATTTTATTACATGACTTAAATTTTATTATGTCTATTGACTTCCCTTTTTTATTTTTATTGCGCGCTGTATGACCATTTGTAGTCGATGCGCCATAAAACAACACTAACTAACAAACATCAAACGAATGCAGCATTATTATTTCGATTATCACAAATAAGACTAAGGCACGTAGTGATCGTTGTAATGTAAGCTAAAATTCTTAGAATATGTTAAGAGTTGTTATTATCACAAAGAACACTGAAATATGCATTCTAACCGTCTACTAGCTCCGCCAGCGCTCTGTTTACTAAGTCGTTCTTCGTTCTAAGAAGTTAGTACTCTTTATATTCTATTAAGATAAGAAAACAAAACATTTCGTAAAAGCACTAAAAATCCGTAGACAAAGAAATCATCATATTTTATGTCCCATATAAATACAGTAGCAGTAAATTCGTACATGACAAGGTACTGTAGGAAACGATTATTGTATATTGATGAAATCTAGTTCAACCCACTTATTCTACTCATACACGGATCGAACATTTGAGTTGTTTGTTACATTAGATTCAAGACGAAATATGTTTTTTATTAATTCAAATCGGTCTCATTAAAGCATTTGCTATCTTTTAGGTGTTATATATATATATAAACATTATGTCGGCTACGTAATGCAATGTGACCACGGAAGTTGTTTTTCTTACAATATTTTTTTCAGGCATAAATATCTAAAACTTTATACTGTATTGTATAACCATGTACTTTTGTACATGTGAAATAAAGAGATGTCATGTTCTGTATTATACCAACATGAACATGTATATTTTGAAGTGTAGCTTTGGTCGTTTTCTTAAATCATCAATAAGTTTGAAAACACATGAATTATTCATGTCCACACAGACCTTTAATTGTTCAACGCTATTATGCTCTTAACACTTTTGGGATTTGTATAATATAAAAGACAGGGTGAAGATAATACTATCACCCTAACGGCGATGGCAATCTGCAATTGCAAATGATAGCAAGAAGTATATTACTAGTAAGTTTATCGTGAAAAACAACTACCAAAACTAGATGCGTTAATTTCCATTTCATCACACATGCATACTAGTAACAACACTAATTTAATACAAACTATATTTCCCTGTATTTCTATTACTTGTAGTGCCAAAACATTCCCTATGCAATTATTACAAACATACAAAAAAAAAATCATACACCTTATTTGCATTCAAGCAATTTTCGAAATCATAAATATACATCATATTTGTATTAAAATAAATGACAACCAAATAACAAATTTGTTATTAAAAGCAATTTTAAATAGATGAGTCGCTTTGCAGCATCATAATTGGCTCTACAGATTGATTTTGTATTGATTAGAAATCAGTGGCAATATATAGATAAGATCGGCATTTCATGTGGCCACTATGTAATTCAAATACATTGATAGGTGGGTTGCCATTTTAGGAGGCGAGAGCATTCACTTCATGTAGTCGGCCAATTCATCATTGATCTTGTAATAACAACAATTGAATTGTATAAACCATATTAGATATTATAAACTAGAAAACATGACGTAATTGATCCTCCATGTGAGATAAGAGACATTTATAAAAAAAATATAACAACTAAATGAATACGTTCAGACCTATAAAACAGCGCTAACTTTGGTTTAGCAGATAAAGTGACTCCGCCAAAATAATTGGAAATCATATGTGAGACATAATTGAGGCAAATCATACGGTCGGAATTATTGTATTATCCCGAATGATCGATGTTCTTACAACGTTATAACCTGATTTTCCTCCACAAATAAGTGCGTTTGTGACAAAAAAATGACAATAATAATCAACTGTATACAACAAACGAAAGAAATGTTCTGGAATAAAACTGAAATTAGTGTTGACTTTCATATCACTCAGTAATTGATGATCTGAATCCTGAACATCTACTGGTGGCTTTATCCTTATCTATTTATTTAAAGTATGACATCGCGTGTATCTTAAGATTTCTTGTTACAGACATCAGTATGTTAAAATCTAACTACCATATTTCGAATGCATCAAGACTTCTTCTTTAAGCTGTAACAATATATTTAATCTTATAAAAAAAATACGTCATCAGTTTTTAGTAGTTTACAAACAATTATCGCATCAGATATCAAACAGCTAGGATACGTGGGCTCTTTAAAAGCAGCTCTGTCAGCGGTCGTCACAAACCATGCTCTATGGATTACCCACTTGATAAGTCAGTGTAACATCTTATTCTACTTTGATGTAAGTTGACCGAGGGCGTGCGTTAACAAAAATTCGTCTAGATGGACAACATTTTTGTATGGGGACACTTGTTGCAATCTTCAATTTTGAAACATTGAGAGATTATTGCGATGATCCTAATCTCCAATTGCATATTTTTATTTATGGGGAACTAGTTCAAGTAATTTTATTGATATTAAGTCTTGTACATTATTACCGCTTGAACATTTTGTAATAGCAAATGGAAGCTTGGCAACAAGATTTAAAACTATAAATGTTTCCGGATGACACGAATTCCCCCGCTGAGAGCTAAGTAAAAAAAAGGGCCATAACTCCCGTGAAAATGTTTGGAAATCGAACCTGATCTTTATTTTATTATTATACACATTAATGATAAATACGAAATAAATCCATGACGTTTTTCTTGAGTTATCGCTCGGAAACCAAAATTTGAACGAACGAAACTTTAAACGGATGGACAGGGATAACACTTATGCCCTTCAGCCATTTCGAATGGCGGGGACATAAAAATCAGAAATCAGGGTATTAAAAATAGTTCACGTCATTTGCTATCCAATTCATATTTACATCCTCCATGAGTGAACGATGACATTTAGTAAAATTTATTATAACTGATTAAAGGGGCATGCCCAGGAACTGCAGTGTCTTGCTTTTCGTACACCAAAATTGCGTTTGTTCCTGGTAAAACCAATTATTACCGAAAAGTCGAAGAAGAATGTGCGTTCAAAAATGACCCTATAACGCGCACGTTGGCATTTGTATGTCGGTCTGAATAAAAGGCTGTCAGCCTTTTATTGATGACAACGATATTTCCGATCCGTCTGAGAGTTTAACTGAGCATGTGCGCTGCCTTTCAAGTGAACATAACATGAGCAATACTTACCATTTCAGTTTGTTGACATTTTTTCCGCGATGTTTTCGGTTTTGACAGATCCCGAAAGGATCGAGTTGTGAAAATGACGAATAATTTCTGAGGCCGAAATCGGCAGGTTTGGTAAATCTTGAAATGTGTATTTTGAGTAAACTAGCGGGATATTTCGTAAATATTTTACAGGGCTTTCATTTATTGATTTAGGCATTAAAAGTATACCAATTTGATTGTTATTCGAGACGCTTCAGTTCCAGGGCATATCCCTTTAAATTACTGATGTTGTAATCAAACGGAAATTTGTTCTCAGCATGCATTGCATACTAAGATACAACTTGAGAAAATGAGAAATTGAAATTAAGCAGGATTACGAGGAAATGATACTAAATTTCAAATACCCACAGACATGGTCAACACATTTTGACACAATTATTCATATTATGCCCACAAAGTCATTAACGTGTATTACACAAGCAATGCACTGTTTTATTCCCGTGACGACAATAACACAAAAAGCATTCGGCGCTGGTAACACATAAAGTCGCTTGTCAAGATACGGAAAACTTAACATCACTAAAAAAACTAGGTGTACAAAATAAACAACACCTCGGCATCAGAACGATATCTACCCGGCATCAGAGAACGGTACAGTACGTACTATCTGAACAGTTTTATCAACAGTCTTATCAGCATTATATTGAATTAATGGTAAAAATTATCAGCAGTGAATTAATGGTATAAATTATCAGCAGTGAATTAATGGTATAAATTATCATAGTTTCAAAGAACAAATAAAAACAACATTTGTGTTTAACCATAAATAACTTTTTCTTATTTCTAAGAAACTCGTAAAATCAACCAATAACAGCGATGGACTAATATGATGTCCATTAACAATTGTGATTTTCACCCTACTTCATTTCTAAGCGTTTATTTCTTCCCTTGTTAGCGTCTATGAATTGTTTTTATTGTGATCCAATAAATCATCGCTTAGGACAACATTGAGTTGAATGAAATGCTTCTACGTCATTCGACCTCCCTGATATCCAGTAAACGGGTTGTGCTTGTATGAATTTGATAACAACATTATAATATAAGCCATCTGAGAGCTTTTGAGTCGACTATATAACTAGACTAAACAACAATAACAAATTATATAAGAGCTGTAAAAAACAAATGCATGTTTAAGAATACACGGACTATAAGCAATAAATCACATTTAAAAACATATATTAATAAAATAAAAAGTAACTAATAATAATAATAAACTTAAGAGATATATAATTAAGAAATGAATAGTAGTTTATATGTACATGAGGCATAATATACAATTATTGACAAATAAAAAGAAGACGGAGTAAAAAATACATCATACATTACATATAGCTTGCAGTTAAATATACAAAATATTAATACATATATTCATGTTGTGCAACCCCTGTACTCAGTATAGCAAATTATATTATATATATCATTTTTTACAAGCATTACATTTACAATTTTGCAGTTTTTACCAGCTTCAGTAGATGTAGAATCAGTAACATATTAGAATAGCGGAAGTTATATGAATTGTTTTGTTTTTGAATAAGATTTGATAAGACTGGAGGAGCAAAACTGGTAATAAATAATGTTGAATGTTTCCAGAGCCATTGTTCTCGTACGTCTTATATAAAGGGTTGGAAGCTTGGTCCTTGACAGAAGTTCATTATAGGAAGACTGATCATCATCATATACAAATTTTAATGCTCTTTCTTCAATGTTCTCCATTTTTTGAGAGTTTCTTTCTGAACAAAAAATGCCAAGATAGTGGACAGAAATTAAAGTTAGTCAGAATAAAAGTATGAAATACGGTTAGTCTATTTAATTTGCTGATATTATTTCCTATCCGTTTAAGTATATTGAGTTGTTGAGCAGCCTTCTTACAGATGTTTCCAATATGATAATCAAAAGATAGTCTAAAATCAATGTCAACTCCTAGTAACTTTACTATTTCATCGCATGTAATATATGAGTTTCCAAGACTGAAAGTAGGAGATTTCTTTCGAATTGCTACAGCTTGGAATTTATCAGAATTAGCTTGCATTTTGTTAACTTTAAACCATTCTATAAGGACGTTAGTTTCATCTTGATCAGTTTAAACTACTATATTGATAATGAATAAAACAAGTCAATGGGGGGAAAAGTCTGGAACTTTTATCCGTATATGAACGGTGACAACCGGTCGGAAATATGATGTCATGGTTTACAGGGTTTTAATGTAAACAGACGCTGTTCATACATTTATCCATTTCTGAATGAGCGCTTGACGATGGAGAAAGGGACTTTTATAAGCGTAGCTTTAAGGGGTGTGGCATAATTATTAATCAAGCTAAACCAGAGATGTTGATGTTGTTATAGAACAGAGGAATGACGTGATGAGCGAGCACATGTCATCACGGTGACGTTGACTATTTGAATAGATATGAAATCCTGTCAACCACGATATAAAGTTAACCAGGATACATCCGAAAAAGAGCAGTATTCCAGCGTCAACGTGTTTTACTATATGTAGAGTGTACACGTGTCCATCTAATAAGACGATTTACACGAAGACATCGTGTTAGAATGTTGCTGACAAAAGGACGTCATCTAGGAAACAGTTTTTACCCATAAACGATTACAAACAGATTGCTCACTGATCCGATTTTTGTGTTAATATTATTAAGCACAGTGAGTGTTAGCGGCAGTAGCAGTGGTGGTTTACCAGGTTTAGTATCGATTGTGGTCTTGATGTAACGTTATGACATGCGGACGTCCAAGATGTGACTAAACTCCCAACATCTTTTGCAGGGTCTTCTTCTGTTGACATACCAGTATCAAGCACACCAATCGCAAGTTTGCGTAAATTGTTGAATATTCTTGTAAGCACGTACAAAACGAGTTTCACATTGTGGTGGATCAACAGTACAAACACTGTTCAAGACTAATATTACCTATTTATTATCATTACACACTTGTTACTTCAATACAATAAATACTACATTGTATGATTTGGAAGTTTCTTATTTGTCCAGTGTATATCAGTGGACCGTTTACTCTTCGGACCTCAAAATCGTGAGTTTAAACCTCAGCATAGGGACATGTTTTTGTGATTTTTTGATTGAGAGCATGGGAAAGAGTTGACAGTTATTTGCGTTGACTAAGGTTAGAATACTACATAAAAATCCGGGAAAACTTATAAGTCTGGCTGCCCACCTGTATGTCTAAAATACTGTCGAAAATTGTCGTAAACCCCCCTAAAAATGTTTAAAAATGAAATTAAAGGGAAATGACTTCAGATTCGTGTAATTATTGCGTTGGAATATCAACCGCATAAACGAGTATATTGGTCTCAGACACTGTTTGTAATAATAATTACTTATTTCGATTCAATGCTTTGTTCGAATAATGCTAACGCCCCAATATTGTCAACTGTCTGTCATTTTTTCGAATGAGAAATATTAATAAATGTGACCATGTATGTATTGCATAACAATGTTGTACCAGTGTTATTGTCTCGATAACATCAATTATTGTCTGAAATATGTTTAGTATCAATACGTTTGTATTATTACAAGACCGACACTCCTGCCTCTTTGGAAAAGAGACACCGATCGACTGACTTTACGCTGATATGTCTCCAACTTTTTGTGAATTAAAACTCTTGAGTTTCTTAAATTCGTTTTATGTGTGTGTTGAAACGCTGACGCTGATTACAGAAACAATCAGTGCACTTCGGTTAATATGTATCCCGCTTATTACATTAAAACCCTGTCTGAATTGAGAGAGTTTGAATAGTTCTATAATTCAGCTGAAATTCTTTGTCTAGTCTGTCATGAATGGATCTTGCCTTGTTTGGAAATAAATAATTGTAAAATTATTAGATGAATCGACTACAATTACATTCTATTGGCATACATGTATTTATCAATTGAAACTTTGAAAATAATTGAATAACACATTTGATGTGAAAAAAAACAGGCTTCTACCAAGTCACCAGGACAACACTGGTGCTCATTTTTACTCGTAGCCAACAATAACCCTAATTTGTTCAATTGCCCAGTGACCGCGATATTTCTATTAGTTCAGCTTTGAACAATTTACATGCAAACAACATTTTTTAAGTGCAAAGGTTAAAATTTCTCATAAGTGTATGTTACATAATACCAAACAAAGATGAACATAGTTATAAATGCGTACAGTTCTTTATAAGAATTTAATTGTTTAGAGAATCAACGTATTGACCATTTTGGCCTTCGTCAGGATAATGATTAAAATATAAGCGATGATAGCATAGATAACAATAGTTATCACATTATTATAGCAAATATTGGAAAAAGTCAAGTTAGACAATAATGGAAGTAACGTACAATTTTAAACATGAAACGTCGACTAAGTGAATGACATGGCTGCATTATATACGAATATTGTGTTTCCGTTTTATTCTATATTTGGGAGGATTGCATAGATAACATTAGTTAACAACTCTCTAGACACTTACTTTGTACACTCTAGTACACTTCTTAGGAGCAGAATGAGGCGTCTAGCATAATTGTTTTGTTGACATCCCAGTGCCTTTGTCAATGTACATTATTTTTGATGTTGGTAACAAGAGCTGTAATGTCGTCATGCCAAATTATCTTGTTTTTCTATTTGCTATGCCATGATTATCGGCTTTAAAACTAATCAAGTTAACTATCCCTCCGGACAATGACAGTGCTTCATTATGTACACCAGCATTATCAGCATTATAACTAATGTTCCATGATGCTGACCTTCAATTCAGTTAATGTGTTAGTTTGCTTATGGAGAAGATGGTAATAATAATTCAGAAATAAACGGTCGTCTTTTTTATGCCCCTTTACTTCAAAATGGCGGTAACGAATAAAGTGTTACCCCTGTCCGTCCGTTCAATTTTTGGTGTCCGTCCGTTCTAATTCTGGTTTCTGAGCGATAACTAACGAACTATTTCATGGATTGGTTTCATATTTTACATGAAGGTGTATCCTATTTAGGTCAAGTTCCGTTAAACACTGTAGTTATGGCCCCTCTTTGACTAGGCTCCTAGCGGGGCATTCGTGTCCTCCGGGTACATTTCTAGTTATTTATAGCACATTTGCTGTCTCTCCGATTGATTTATGTAAATTTACCGTTGGCAATTTAAGGAGTATTTCTTTTCTCAACATGTTATGTGTCTTTCAACATATCCCGTTGTAAAATGATACTTGCATCAATTTATTTGTGTGGGCCTACTGCCGAATTGTCCTAAAATTCCAACTGGCGTACAGAAATCGGACAGAGTAATACATCTTTCATTGACTTTGGTGTTTTATGTTTGATAGTGACATTCAATATTTGTTGATTAACTTATTTGATGCACACTAGGGCCGTAGTTATTTAGTTCTACTTCATTACCTAGAATACTTTGAATAAAGTTTAGAGATCAATTCTCCTATCTTCTCCTGTTGGTGATGTTCGCAGAACTGTGATTATAGAATAAGGTGTCTAATGAAGCTTACTTGTAAATTGACGATGTACGCTGTCGTAATGAGGAGACTGGTAATTTGAATGAATTTCGCTTTCTGAAGACAGATATGTAAGCCTGCTAACGCAATATATGAATACTTGGATAAAGTAAGTCGAACGTACTTACATGCTAAAGATAATTCTCTCAAATTTCTAAGAATAGCGCATTGTTTTGGGAGATGACATTGTGCAATAAACGGGACAGCACATTCATTTTGAGATGAAAGGAATTGTGCGCAATATATTTTAAACGTGTTATGGTTTCAAATTTAGGCAATTTTACCACGCAATGATACCACTGTATGTGACACAGTTTGTGTCAATAAACCAGGATAAGAATATTACTTAACTGATTTTGTAGAATCTGAAATTCAAGAACAATAATTGCAAGGAACGAAATACAATGTGTATATCAACATAGTGAAACATATACAGTCAGTTCTGTTGTTATTGTATAAAAGTGAAATTTGAAGTAGTTCATGATTTATACCAGTAATATCAATATAATAGAACAATGTTTTTACTGGAATAGTTGAGGTGTTCATTTTATGTACCTGGTACGTCAAAGTCAAAATCCTTTTATTCTCTCACTTCATGTACACATGAAAATATTAGGAACATAATATACAAACAATGATAAAAGGCTCGTATACTGACAATCAAATCGTGTATATTAGTACTAATAGATTTATATGTTATATAGCAAACATGATAATCAATTACACATTGTATTTTCTGTGGAGAGTCACATTTTATACATTATTATTATTATTGTTATTATAATTAGTAGTAGCAATGGTAGTACTTGTATAATTAATTCATTATATTAAGTATGTTCTATACGTAAAGCTAAATCAGACACAGTATACAAAACTAAATTTAAATGAAATATTCTGATGTTTATATATGAGAGAAGACAATATACATTTTATGTGTTTACATAATCTTGAATATTCTGTTTTTATTAGTAAAAGACATAAAAGACATGGAAGAGTTTCAATGTGTTCGGTCGTCGATAATAATAAGGTTTTAAATTTCTCACATGATCGTCAATAAATGAAGAACATTTAAGCAGGCGATTTCAACAGACATACGATGATTCCTATTTTTAAATCGTATCATATAATGTTAGTGGGGATTTCTTTATAAACTTTTCCATACCAAATTCAGTTTTAAAAATTCTATAAAATGTGCTGTTAGAAGAAGTTTCTACAAGTGAAAACAAGTCATTTATAATTAAGAACTTAAAACGAACGTGCTAGTTTGAGCTATCTAGAATTTGGATATACATGGTTATTCCACATTTAAGCCACATTTGATTAAAATACGTCTAATATTGTATAAGCATTTTCTTTGAAAAGATTTTTTATCAATAGTGAACATAGATAGGATACTTTGGTAAATTGTTGATGATAACTTAAGTACGCTATTCATCATATCATTATTACAAATTCTTGACGATATCTAGACATAATCATAGTGTGCATCCGGTTTGCCCATAAATCATGTAGTTTGGTGTCGGACATTTTAGTTTTAAAATATATTTTTAAAATTTAAGCTGAACACGTTCAAGTATTTCTAAATTACCAAAACCCCAGATTCCAGCCCCGTACAGAAGTGTGTCTATTGGGAGACTAAGTCTATTTAAGTTTCTTAAAAGGCTAAACATTGCTCTTGTTGCCTGTGTTGCAATGTGCTGTTTGCATTTGTAGAATGAACCACTTTTACTGACAGTATTCCCAAATATTTATACTCATTAACAATTTCGACTGATTCATTCTTGTAAGTAGAATTATATTGTCGTTATCAACCTTTCGAAAAAAATAAGAAACTTTGCTTAAGTCCCATAAGCTTATAAATGTGTTGGTCTTAATAGGTTCTGCTTGTTCTATAACAGAGGAATCCGGTGTGTTTTCCTCCCGTGCATATAGCAAGAAAAAATGTTTCCGAAACTACTATCGTATTTTTTTCAATATCATTGAAATAAATACTATTTATAGAACATCTGAGTTTTCCCGCAGTCATGCTATGCACACATAGTGACGTCACGCGCTCTACATATTTCAAGTTTACAAAAGCAAAAATCACAGTGAAATGAGTGTTTTCAGACGAAAAAGGGCTTGTTTCGTCGGTAATAATTATCTTGGGATAATATCAGCAATGAAATGTTTTTGCATATATTTTTCTACAGCAAAAAGCTAATGGGGCTTTAATTACTGTTAGTTTCCATAGATTACAATATGTGCGGAATGATGAAGTTATTAGAATTTGGAAATCGATTCATTATTGCTTTTAAAAGTTTCCTTTGTGCTAATTTGGACAGGGAAAGTCATTGTTGTTAAATTAATTTTGAATGAATGATCAAAAAACTTTAGGGTTATAGTTTATACAATAATTCGGAGATATAACAAAAATGTGAATAGCTTAGACAGCGCTCCGTAATTTCATGTGGGAGGGGTAAAGTATTTTTGTGATATGCCATTACTTAATATTTGAATCGTTGTAAACTATTGATATCCCATCAATACGAGAAACATTTGTTAGTCAATAAATAAGAAGTCATAAACTGAAATGGTTACATCTAAAGCCAAAAACAAGTAGTTGTTCAAACCTAATCCTGCTCGTTCACAAACAAACATATCATTACCAAGTCACAGCCCTGAAATAAAATGCAATGTCTAATCACTTATTAACAGAATGTAGAAATCAAAATAGCTGTAATATTATCCGCAAAGAAGATTTTTTCATTCCAAGTCCACACTTTTTCCTAAAAATACATTTTTACTGATATTTGTAAAAAAGTATTATTTAACTGAAATTGAAACATGAATCTGTCGTTAAGTATTTGTTTTGTGGAAAGTCAACATATCACAGCTTGACCTAAAATTGCATGAAATTGAACAAGACCTGTGTCGTTTATTTTTTTACTTTTACTTATTGTTTCAATGTTTATATTTTCCCCACTATTGCATTTATGAAGGTTATAAAGGATGACCTTTATACAACTTGGGGAAACTTTATTTGCAATTGAAACTTCCAAGGAATTAAGTTGGCAACTGTACCATTTCCCGCCTACTTGAAAATTGAATTCGCTTCTTTAAACTTGAAAAACAGTGATGATTTTAGAATAACCGACTTAAGCAAAGTAGCTCTTATTTGTTTTATAATCGGAACGGAGGCATGTTTGACAATTAGCCAGCATTTCTAACCGGTAGTTGACCAGTTACATGCTATATAATTGTGTGAATTAGTTAGTATTGTGGTATATCTTAAGTGTGTATGTGTTTAAAGTGGCGTTATCTGCTCAGTAAGAATTGGAATACGTTGTAATAAGGTAACGTAACTTATTTTTCGTAACAATTACTTTATTAATATTAAATAAAAAATCTCAAGGAAGCTTATATGTGTTCCACAATTTATTGCTGAAACATCTGTTTTGTCTCCTTGGTTATTCTTTTAGGACCAATGAATGGGGCCTACAGTATAGCTTCCGAGAAAAATCATCAATTCGCTGTCTGGCGAAGTTAAAACAGGTGCGATTTATGGAGGAATTTGTGACAGCATTTATTGGTGCAAGTCTGCTTGAAAATTGGTTTTGTGTCTTTTTCTCCAGTATTTTAATCCTGTTTGATCGGTGGTTGGCGTAAAGTATGTTGCTAAATAACCTGCCAGTACCAGCATGTTTCCTGCTGAATTACCGCTATCTTCTCTGAGCGGGATTTGAAATTAAAGTAAAAGTTAACGAGTTTATATTTCAGATATACATGTACATGAAACGCTATGAAACGCTTTTGAATTTAGTACTAACACCACTCCCCCTTATTCCGTCATGAACAATTGACTATTTTTACATCAGATTTAGAGTTGGGAACTATTGGTGATCTTTTGGCTAAACATGCATCTTGTGTTGGTCTCGAACCCGCTCATTGTCGATTAAAACTGATTCTAGCTTACGGATATTCCTCAATGACGTACTTTATAGTTTGTATACGTTACAGTATCAATGTTGTCTTTGGGATAATATTACTACATGTCCTTCCGTTTATCGTAAACTAGCACCATATCCTTAGTATAGCTCGCAGTGTTTTGCTGTTGTAAGAAATTATACAAGCCCATGGAAATCGTTGTAATTTATGTACGACTGACTAGAAGAGAGACGTTATCGGTTCAAAAGGAATAACTAACATACTACATATATTGTTATCGATTTAGAATTGATAGTCATACATCTAAATGTATAATATATTCTGTAACCTGACATAGTAGGAGATTCAGGTACCAGTGAGAGATTTAATACAGCAGAAACTAGGCGAACTTACGGAATACAAGAATATATATAATAGATTTAAAAGACATCCAATAATCTTTTACATCGACGGAAAGCGACATTTAAAATACTTTTTCAGAACTTTTGAAGATAATTTTATAAATCTATCGGGAAGTGTCTTGTACAAATGGATTAATTTTAAGTAAGTAAGTAAACTTGGTCATCTTGTCGCATCTTTTTTCATTCATAAGTTGGCATTTGTCGGAAATATATTTTTTGTTATCCATGTACTAATTGTTCTTATATTTGCTCTATGTCTACGGCATTCAACACTTACATATAATTATATGTATAATAATATAATCTATTTCTGTAAACATAACAAAATTTATCACAGATGCAATTGAATATATCTCTAAAAACATATTTACCGTACATTTACAAAGATTCTTTGAAGTATAGAAATTAATCAACAGCTCTAAAAAATAGAAAAGGAAACTCTTGATACGCTAAAGAATTTATGAAGATAATATTTAATGAAATTTAGCAAAAGAACACTGTTCTGAGTGAATGAAATCAGAGTTAAATAATCTTGTTCATGAACAAATATGAGGGAAAACATAGCGTTCTTACTTCTCGACATTGAAGTAACATTGTGACTTGAATAGTGTAAACTGTGATGTGTTTATCAATATATTAGATATTTCGATATCTAAATGAAACTGATTATTGAATTATTTGTTTCATCAGCATAAACACTCAGGAGGATAAGCGTTCAATAATATCAATGATAAACGACAATCGTTAAATTTATATATCGGTGAAGATTCATTCGTTATTTTTTATTTATTTCCTTTAAAGCCCCATTAGCTTTTTGGATGTTAAGATTAAAGTAGGTATTGAAAGATGTTTTATCACTTTTACTTACAGTAAAACATTCTGAAATAATTTTTTTTTTTAATCACGAAGTACATATAAAAATGTAGCTCAGTATTTTTTTAATGATATTGCAAAAAATAAGAAAAAGTATTTGCCAACATTTTAACGAAATGGGCTAAAGAAAGGCATTATGTAAAAATTGTTTTAGAACAAATGAAATATATTTCTTATATTTCATTATTATTTTATCTATTGTTCTGTAAATTATCCCTAAAAATCCCTTAAATTATGGAGAGATGCGGGACCCGGTGGAAAAAATAGAATGGACTCGGGGGAGGGGGTATTATGTACAACCCCATATATGATGTCATGTCAGTTTTCTTCGTGGCTGAACAGTCTTGTTAATTCAATATGTCGCGTAATGTTTAACATTGAATGGGTTGCCTGCATACATATTCATTTGTCATTTACAATGTGAGGTATTAAGCAATTCACGTCCAAACACAAATTATGTACTCACTGTATACGTAGAAATTTTGGCGGTGGTTTAATATTCGCTATTTTGGCAGTTGACATATTTCAGCCAATTTAAAACCCCGTCAATAACTCACACCGCCAATAATAGCAAAACTTGAGTTAAGCTACAAATAATTAATAAGTGGTTAAATACGCAAATACATGCCAATAAGTTTTACTTTAGTACAAAACTTAAATCATTTCTGTGACGTCATCCTTTTGTTCTCACTGTCCAATAATTTTACGAATGGATCGCTCTCAATGGACAGCTGTGTTGCAACCAAACTTGTAATAACCAAACTTGTAATACAATTTTCAAGATGAAGTAAGATTTTACTTTTGCACTCATTAACTTACCACAATGTGTTCCGTCCCATTAATTAGCACGTGCTGACCTAATTAATGTCACTAGCGCTTGAAGTGACCTACATTTTTTCATATTCTATATACCATCTAACCTTACAGTCAAATTTGTAATAATTTGTAATAAAGTTTGTTTTTTTATTACAAGTTTGGTTGCAAGGTGGTGCATATAAGTGGTGTTCATACGGTACTATAACGGCCATTTAGGAATTCAATAGAATCATGCATCATAACATCAAAGACACTTTTTGAAGACATTTCTTGTTATTTTAAAAATATAGCGATATTTGGTGGAACCGTACCGGTACAATTACTTAAATAAAATATCTTTCTTAAGCAGTTGACCAACCTAAGCGGATTTTTACAGGGATGTTCCTCCATGAAGCTCTACCAATACAAAATACTTTTAAAATCTTTTTGTCCGATCCTACTGGGCCTAGAGCTTAGATATCTAATGTATCTATTGAACCTCTACAAAGTTTGTTCAAATTATTTCCCATGGGTCAAAAGTGGCTCCGGCCTAGGGGTAATTTGATTTTACATGGACTTATATAGGAAAATGTTTAAAATACTTATTTTCAGAATCTACAATGCCTTGACTTTAGATATTTTGTTGTCGCATCAACTTGTGGCCCCAGGGTCAAAATTGGAAACTTTCTTAGCTATCGATGATTTACTTAGATGCAATGGGCCCCATAACTGACATGGTTCCCGTTCCCACTCTCACTCTATTGGGTGCTACGGAAACCAACTAGTTTTGCATAAAATAGTAATACTTTCAGCTTCCGCTCAATAGGTCAGTAATTTCTCTACATTTGCATTAATCTACTATTGTTGCGCGTGTTATACGTGACTTTTTGACATGATATGTAAATGTTAAGGCTTTATATTATCTAGTTCGATAAATACTAAAAATAGAATGTGGGGTTTTCCTGTCAAAGTGAAGAGAACAGAATGGCGGTACCAAAACGGACCGTACTTTAATGTTGTTCTACTTGAAGTTAGATAAACATTATTTTTAATAAGCATCAGAAAATATGTGTAGGAATGCTGATCAACAGTAAAAAGATAAAAGAAAATGACGAATTGTTTACAATTCTTGGTTTAATAACTGGTACCTGCATTGAATGCTGTTAAAGAGTATGCTTATGTCTTTAATGTCATGTAGCATTATAGTGTATTTTACTAAATCATAAATTGTGTTTTATGGCTGATATGTGGTTATAATCAAGATATATTACTAAAAAGGGTGTTTTGAAGAGCTTTTCGGTAGATATTATATTTGTAACTATGGCAATAATAATGCTAATTTTGGTATCGATGGAATCGGAAAATTATTGGCTGGATAATGGGCTACATGAATAAATCGAAACATCTGATAATCTTTAATGCAAGGTTGGTGAAATTTGGCATATGAATATCAGAATATGTTCATAAATAGATGGCTATATTGAGAAAGTGTATGTTAATTTCTAAGCATGAATATCCATCGACTGTACAGTTCCTAATTTAAGATTTCTCCTGACAGTCATTGTTGTGTTGCGAGCAACACCAGCGACTTGTCTCATATGGAAAAATCAAGTTCCGACAGTACTTTCAGTACTTTGATTTTTTAGTGTACGTTCACTGCATAATGGAAATAGTTTCATTCACAAAAGTAGTGCCACAATCGCAGTGTAGAGAGATGACATAATGACACAGCGTCAGAAGTTGAGTACAGACGGTTTACAGTTCAATTTTTATGTATACAAATCAAAGAGCTGACGGTACTGAATTTGTTTGGTTTCATCTAGTAATTTATCACTGTATTTCAATGACTTTTAGAATGTAGCTTTTCCTTGATAATTGTGGTTAATTGGCTTAAAGATGTACATTTTTTCAAGACTATTTACGTGACCCTCAAATTCTAATTCACAATGATGATAACTTTGTTCCAGACAGTACTCTCTGTGTTTTGATTTAAAACAAGTTCGCGACCCATCTTTACTGTTGTCTTAAATGTTAATGTTTCACTCTTGACCTTTCTGTTATGTTATTTTGTAATATATTTTGTTATACTCCGCAAACGAAGTTTGAGAGGGGGTATATTGGAGTCGGTCGGTTGGTCGGTCGGTCCGCCCGCATACATTATCACAAGTTTTTGGTGCGAACTTCTCTCACATTCATGAAGCGATTGCAATGAACCTTGAAATATATTATATCTTTAATCATATTTAATTCGTTCTCGATATTTTCGAGATTACAGAACATTTTCTATTATAAGACATTTTGAGATACCTTTTGTTGATACTTTTCATATTTGCAATGATCGTACAATTGTCAGAAGTTTGAGAATAACATCCTATATAGACCCTGCATACTCTGAATTAAAAAAAGCTGTCTCCAAAGATATTTGTTAGGTCAGCACGTGCTAGTTAATGTTGCGGAACACAACAGTAGGTTAATGAGTGCAAAAGTAAAATCTTACTATAACTTAAATTTTTTTTTACAAGTTTGGTTTTTATTACAAGTTTGGTTGCAAGGTTCAACCAAACTTGTAATAATTATTACAGCGGATCACACCAGTAAGATAATTAGTGCAAAAGTAAACTCTTACTTCAACTTGAAAAAATTATTACAAGATTGAAGGATAGATGGTAAATTGAATATGAAAAAATGTAGGTCATTTCAAGGGCTAGTGACCATAATTAGGTCAGCACGTGCTAATTAATGCAGCGGAACACATCAGTAAGTTAATTATTGCAAAAGTAAAATCTTACTTCAACTTGAAAATTTTATTACAAGTTTGGTTATTTCAAGTTTGGTTTTTATTATAAGTTTGGTTGCAACACAGCTGTCCGTTATTTTTTGTAATATTGGAGTGTAGTCGACTGCATACTGAAAACGACGCATGCGTAAGATTATCGAATGCTTTAATGATCTGAAAATAGAGGAGTTTAATAAAAATGGTAAAGAATGAGCACGAATGTAAGATTCTATTTATCACATAACCGTAAAAACGATCACAGAATATTGGAAGTTTAATAATTCCCTTCTCCGTGATACCACTTATGTTCATTTTAGAAACAAAAACGTAATATTCAACTAATGTACTAGAAAATAATGAAGATATAAAAGATATTCCACTTCCGAATTTGTGTTTTAATATAAATGACCAATTATTTTTTGAGACTTTATTAATGAATATCAGAGGCATTGTCTATAAGTTATTATTCATCCTATAAGAAAAAAATTGAAGTGGATAAAGAAGACAAACTTTTGACAGAAATTGGTAAAAATGAAAAAGAAAAGAACATAAATTATCAATTGTTAGAAACTAAAAAAACAGAACTTTTAAATTTAAGAAAGAAAAAAATGGAGGATCACCTAATAAGATCAAGAGCTAAGTGGATATATGAGGGAGAAAAACCAACAAAATATTTCTGTAATCTCGAAAAAAGTAACGAATTCTCTCATTTCAGAAAAGGGTCAAGTCATGAAAACCCAGAATTATCAACTACACAAAAACAAGGAGTTATAACTTGTATCCCTAAAGGAAATAAAGACAAAATGCTTTTAAAAAATTGGAGACCTATCTCATTATTGAATGTTTCCTACAAAATTGCCTCTTCCTCTATTGCTTTTCGCTTGAAAAATAATTTAAAAAATATTATAGATGAAGATCAAACTGGATTTTTACCAGGAAGATTAATGGCTTCTGATATTAGAATGCTGTATGACTATTTAATAATATTCCCGGCTTACTATTGTTAATTGATTTCGCCGCAGCATTTTTTATACTGTGTCATGGAATTTCATGCACAAGGTCATAGAATTTTTTTAACTTTGGTCCTTCAATAAGAACTTGGATCAAACTATTTTATACAAATATAGAATCCTGTGTAGTTGTTAATGGACATATTTCAGAGTGGTTCTTTCTTCAGAGGGGTTGTCGTCAAGGTGATGCCCTGTCACCATACCTGTTCATTCTTTGTGCTGAGATTCTCTCAATAATGATAAGGAAAAATAAAGATATTAAAGGAATTATAGTAAATGGAGTAGAATATAAAGTTTCTCAGTATGCTGATGACACTAGTTTGTTTTTAGATGACACAGATAAATCTCTAAGGACAACAATGTTAACTTTAAAATTCTATGCTAAATTTTCAGGCCTTAACATAAATATGGAGAAGACTAAGGTGATTTGGTTTGACTCACTTAAAAATTCTAACGCTACTTTATGTCCCGAATACAGTTTAGGCTGGAAAAATGAAGTATTTTCTGTGTTAGGTGTGAAATTCTCAACTGATTTAAACTTAATGGTAGATTTGAATAATGACTCTAAAATAGAAGAAATTAAGTAATTATTTGCAAATTGGTCAAAAAGAATACTCTCTCCCATTGGTAAATTAGTTGTGATAAAATCTCTTGCCCTTGCAAAATTGAATCATCTTATTTTGAGTATTCCAAGTCCATCTCAGATACAAAATCTATTTTTTAAGTTCCTGTGGAACAACGGTAGGGATAAAATAAAAAGAAACACAAGAATATAGGTTTGGGGGATTAAAAATGACTGATTTTAACTGTTTTATCTGTAGTTTAAAAGTCACATGGCTTAGAAGATTACTTTTTTCTAACAATAAATATAGCCAATTGGTTGAAATTATTTGTCCTTTCATAACTCAAATGTATAAGTTTGGCACTGACCACATAAAAACAAAATTGAACTTAGACATTAATCCATTTTGATGTTATGTATAATTATTTTACTCTGTCTATGAATTCCAAACTAAGTAATACTAAACAGTACTATTCAGTTAACTTATGACATAATCCAGGTATAAAGATAGGAAATTCTAGTATCTGTTTAAATAGATGGACTGATGGAAGTATTCTGTTTGTAGGGGATCTCCTTAACCAAGAGGGTGAATTTTACTCTTATAATGAATTTTCTGCAATATATAATATTAGAACTAATTTTTTAGAATTCAGAGGAATTTTAGCATCAGTTAGAAAGTTTTTGGAAAGAGAAAATGTTCTAGATCTACCAAAACAAATTAAATACAATGTGACTATTCCCCACACACTACTGATAAGGATAAGAAAGGCTGTCGATCAATTTATAAAGAAATGCAAAGAAAATGTCAGTATCCAAACCCCTACAGAAATGGAAATATGAAGTAAGAGACACAATAGAAACTGTCTTTTTTTAAAATAAATCAATCTATGATATCGCTGATAAATATACAAACGATCAAAAATTATTATGGTTACAATACAGAAAACCATAGAATTCTTGCAACCAACCATTTGCTTAAGAAAATGAATATTATAAATAATGATTACTGTTCTTTTTGTCATAATGAGAAAGAAACCCTGTCCCACTTATTTTTTAAGTGTGAACAAACAAAACAATTTTGACAACAGCTACAATCCTATATAAGAGACAGGTGTAACTTGAATTTTTAAAGCTGGAGCATGTCTGATATATTATTTGGTAATACTCATCTTGATGATGTTATAAACAAAATACTACTACTTGGTAAATATTATATATATTGTTGAAGTTTGAAACAGTTAAGGCCTGGTATTGTAACTTTTAAACAGCAAGTTTGTGCGAATTATAAAATTGAAGAACACACGTGTAAACAATATTTTAAGTTTGATAAATTTAAAAAAAACTGGGAAAAGTTCATTAATTTAGTGATTCCAGAGAAGTTGACTTAGTAAAGAGTAAAATGAACCTATTCTTTCATTGTAAAAAGCTAATCCTTGACAGTTGCATACATCGAGACGACCAACGGTGCCGTAAAGATTCCACCAACAGAAACAGTATATTCTCAACTTATTTATTTAAAATATCATCCTTAAACGAGAACCTTAGTAGTTTAGCTTCTTTGACCTTTTATTTTAAATTTACGCCCTATCCCCTGACCCCATACACTCTTTTAGTTTCTAAACTCTGAGCTCTCCTGAGTACAAATTAATGCTGATTATTTTATTTTTAAATGAACTTTCTCAGGTGAGCAACAACAGATACACTATTACCCCCCCCCCATTGTTACCCACCCCAATCTTAATATGCTAGAATCAAAAGTCCATAGAAAACAGTGCAATATGTACTTTGTATAAATTATATGAAATGTTTTGTTCTATATCTTTATAAAATTTTGTAAATAAATGGGTAACCTATGGCTACCAAAAACAGTACAGTACAACCTCTCCAGAGCGGCCCTCTGTAGAGCAACAACCTCTAAACAACGGCCAATATTTGCAGCTCCCACAGGGTGTTGCTCTACAGAGGTTGTACTGTACATTACCCGTGCTACCCGTGCAGTGTGATTGAAAGAGTTGATTTAAAGGTACTTCCGTAATGGTTTTTAATCAGTCAAATTCAAACGCTATTTTATCTATTTATCTGGTCATAATAATGCAAGAAAATGAATCCCTACTACTTTTTTAAAGCCAATAGTCTTCTTTCGTGACTTTTAATGAGTAAAGTGTATTATAATTTTTTAACAAGTTCATATAAATAAACGAATTATGCTTCTACCGAGTATCGAACCAAGGACCTTTCACTCCGTAGACGAGCAACCTTACTGCTGGACCACCAATCTCTATGCTTTACTGTTTGTTTTTAATATACTTATAAACCGACTGTCAACAGTTCAGCTGCGCAGTAATCATCATGTTCGACTTTTGTTTTAACGTATTTCATTTGATTCCATTCATTAAGCAACATATATTACATATAACCTTTACACCAAACGTCGTTTTATATGGACAGTGTGAACCAGATATGACCGAATACCGTCTTCTACTTGGAACTATTTTCTTTGGCGTTTAGTGAAGAACTTCTTCTTTGATTGTGACAGGGGAAGGGGGAAGCCAATTACGCTATTTTTAGATTCTGCTACAGATTTTAATTCTGTGAGCATCGAAAACTGGTAGTAACCAAGAACAAGGTTGCAAGCAACCCTGTTAAAAAATGAGGATGTCGTTTATTTTACTTATTCCTGCGCACATATTAACCAATTAAATTTCAAATTTCGACCCTAACGGCATTCTGTCTGTCGTTATACTTCGGTGACTCGTAACTTTTATTACCTCTGATGCTCTCTTGATAGAAACGAATGAAAAAACAATTAAAGGTTTATTTGAAACTGTATCCAACACGTCACGTTACATTCGATGGAAGAATGAATAGTGAACATTTTAAATTCATATTTAGTATTACGACAGTGCTGCAAAATGTTCTGTCATGCACCACCTCAATACTGTGCGCATTGACACATACCATACAATTCATCACATATATGCTTTGAGTATGTATCAAGTAGTATGCAGCAAGCAGTATGCGATATGTATTAAGCAGTGTTAGATATTACAGTTAATGTACTATTGTTAGACGCTCAGACGTCATATAGACTTTGGCGCTATTACGGTAAATAACGTTTTACCGCGACGTTACGTTGACGTCACTTTGTATATACGTTGTTTATATTATTTGAATGAGTTGTTACAATACAGTCTTTGGAACCAGACATACATTTAGTTATTAATGTCATCCCGACAAGCAGTATGCGGCAAGCAGTATGCGGTATGTATCAAGCAGTATGCGGCAAGCAGTATGAGGTATGTATTAAGCAGTATGCGTAAGCAGTATGAGGTATGTATCAAGCAGTATGCAGCAAGCAGTATGCGGTATGTATCAAGCAGTATGCAGCAAGCAGTATGAGGTATGTATCAAGCAGTATGCAGCAAGTAGTACTGCTTTTCGTCTGTTTTAGCATATGACTGGTAAATTGGGATATTGTTAGCTATACAAACAATTCAAATGCAGTGAAGCGTTTTGAAAAAATACAGGGATAAATCTATGATTGGTGACAGAACTTTTTGAAGGACCCTCGTATTAACAGTTGTTAAATCATTCCTGTGACGTCATCCTTTTGTTCTCACTGTCCAATAATTTTACGAATGGATCGCTCTCAATGGACAGCTGTCCGTTATTTTTTGTAATATTGGAGTGTAGTCGACATATTGGACTGCAACTCAAATTTGGACACTAAAAACGACGCATGCGTAAGATTATCGAATGCTTTAATGATAATGAAAATAAATATATCTTACGAGTCTTGTCAAGGACTTGTACTATATGTATAGAAGTCCATGGTCTTTTTTAAGATCTTAATGAAAATGTAACAGTACTGTATCATAGTACTCGTAGTACTGTCCGATTAGCTCAGTTTGCAGGGCATCTGACTTGCAAGAAGTAGGAAGCGGATTCGAGACCCGCATCGGGTACATTAATTTCCTCTTCCTATTACCTTGGTGACATGAATGTGAGACCAACCTTGGAATACTAGCTTAGGGTGAAGCAAAGATTGGGTTAGTCAAAAAAACTCGCGATAAATTAATTTGAAAAAACAGTAGGATGAATGTAGCAGTACTGTACATTGTACTTATGAACTGGCTGTAATATATATACCCCGATAAGCTCAGTTGGTATAGCTTTCTGACTTGCACTCAGGAGATTGCGGGTTAAGCCCCGCACCGGGTGCATTATATTCCTCCTATTACAACAAAAATATATAATAATTATGAAGAATCAATTGATCAAAGTTCACAATACTCATTATGAACACATTTTCAATACAATTCATACCCTGAAATATAAGAAATTAAATCAAACAAAAGTGTTAGACGGAAATCCTACATAAACAGTTGGTAGATGCAATGCGAAAGCTGGGTACAAGTGCACAAAAATGTTAAGAGTCCGGCGATTGGTTGAGAGCTATATGTTAACAGTCCGGTGATTGGTTTACGCTTACTGTGTGAATCGGTATCACATGACTTGAGTGTACCAACTTCACTGTGCTAGTCTATTATGAAATCAGGGTGTTTCACTAAAGATCGGTTTGTTCTATTAACATTAATTACACGTTAAGGTACACATTTTAAAACTGTCTATTTTTTCTGTTACTATGTACAATATATTTAAATCTATTATTTTAATTATTACTGAAAGACATATTAGCGGAGGATTGTTCAAGAGAATTTAAGGAAGCCCCTTCTATAATGAAACCTGCGAAACGCTATTGCCGCCAATAATTTTGTCACGTGATCTTGATGTACACATTTGCGATTTCATTGTAAAATCGGGGTGTTTCACTATAAATCGGCATGTTCCATCAACCGTTAAGGCACGAAAAGATAAGATATATTAACGCAGTCTCAATTGTTTTTACTTTACTAGCTCTTTGTTTAATTATCAATATAATTGCTGAAGGTAATAAGCGGAGGATTAATTAATTAATGAAATACACCCCTACTATAATTTAACTTGCGAAACGCTTTCTCTGATGCAATTTAAAACTTGTGTACAGTACGATGAATTATAGGAAAATCTATAAATAGAAAAATATACCGATGTTTCAGACTACCTGTTGACTTTGAAAGAGGACAATTCCATAACTAAAATGGTCAACAAGACGAAATAAAATGAACCAATTTAGTTATGGTATCAGAACTAACTTTTATCAGCAACAACCAGCCAAGCCTTTCCTTTTTAAAAGGAAACTTTATTCCAATTCACATCTTCCACATTGTTCCACGCTGTTTTACAAACCTCCCAACAAACGAATACAAAGGAATGACACGGCTTGAGTCGATGCGAACAGGTTTTAATAAAATGTACATTCCTCGTGCTACCCGTGCAGTGTGATTGAAAGAGTTGATTTAAAGGTACTTTCCGTAATGGCTTTTAGGCTTTCAAACGCTATTTTATCTATTTATCTGGTCATAATAATGAAAGAAAATGAATCCCTACTACTTTTTTAAAGCCAATAGTCTTCTTTCGTGACTTTTAATGAGTAAAGTGTATTATAAAAAAAAACAGGAAAGAAAATCAATATGAATTACTTGATTTTCATAGGGAAATAGAATGATTAAGTCGACGGTGGCCTTTAAGAATGATAAATTGTCATGGTCAATGAATTGTGTAATCATATCGATATGATTTAAGTTACATATAAACCTCAAACTGCCCATTATGTAAAATATTAGAGTGTCTTCGGCGCTACGCGCCTCAAACACTCCAATATTTTTTCATAATGGACAGTTTTCGGCTTATATTTATCACATCGAAAAACTGTCTTAGTTTCGTTAAAAAAGCTCGTTCCTGTTATATCACAATATGCCCATACCAATTACGCGTACAAAATGTTTTGTAAGAAATAGGTTAAATGTATAATTATATAACATACATAATTATGTAGTTATACTTATATATATTATGCATACTTAAAATGTAGCAAAATTATAAATACACTTCATAAGGGAAACTACAATATATGTATAGATTATCGTATGATGATACATATGAAAGTATCAGGTATGTTATACATACAAATAATACAGAGATTAATAGGGATGTTTATAATATACATCTAATTCTGAGTTTGGTGGAGCACACGTTTGTCTCAGTTTAAGCACAGGTTGTATGATAAAACTGTCCGGTCAACGTTCATGATAATCATTACACTACATCACGCACTTTGTCCGAGATAGATGACAATCATTCAAAACTGATCACTCTATGTACCCATCTCAGACAAATCATTTATCGTTAGTCATATACGAGACCGGTCATTTATTGATCGCTTACATCCAAGGCAGCATAGATCTTTTATTATGATCTATGCATACGATAATACCTGAGGAAAAACACATCGGTGAATACTTCATTCCTTTATTTATATCAAGCTCGAGATAAAATCCAAAGAACTAAACATTTTCTGATTTTTGCTGGATTTTGTTAACTGCTTCGAAGGCAATTCAATGAACGACGTGAGATAAAGTGGATCAGTAAATTATCTTCGTTCTCTACATTGATAAGCTCTGACATTTGATAGATTTAAAAGATTTAAGTCTCAACTTTATGATCAGTTACAATGATGTAGTCGTCATTATTGAAGGTGATAGGAAATACACTTTGTTTTACAAGTGTTGACGAGAGGTGTCAATGTGAAGACAATTCTACTATCGGACAGATATTTGCGTATATGAATGGAGAGAATAAGTGTCTGTATTCATGAATATGAATAGCAACTTGTCATCGTTACATTTTTTTAAATTGTGTAATCATCATTTTACATTTCATGTTAAAGTAATAAAGAATCGTAGGCAAATATTTGAGCTTTCATATTTCTAGTGCAACCTATTTAAAAGCGACATATCAAATTTAATTCAAATTGCTTCAAATGTTTTATTTCCTTGTCGAAACAATGTCTAAAATTTTCATCTTTTCTTGTGTGATAAATGGATGGATTCCGTCTTGTATATATCCTTGCGATGACTATTCTTTTTACTGTCAAATGTATAACTTTAGATCACGGTTTACCATATACTATTATGACATATTAGAACTAGCCTAGCGACAGCGTTAGAAGATCAAGGATATGTTTACTGCTAAACAATACCTCCAATACGAAAACAATAGTCATTCTGTGGCTCACATATATATCAAAGACAGACGAGACCCATTAAGTTAATACAGGACAACATTTCATTATAAAAGCTAGCTATGGTATGACTCTCTCTTTGGAGTACTTATGTTTGATTTTCTATTTATTTTGGTAAAGATACACATTATACATGGATATAAAATACGGTAGCAAATTAAATAATCAGATCATTTTTGCGCTTAACATGTTTTCCAAACAAGTGAAAAAAAGTCTGTGTTTTGTTCATGGTGTCATTCATTGGTTGTGCGATTTATGTCGATAGTCGAATTGTTTACATTGCTGCTGTGTCTACAGCCAGTCAATGAATTCTAACTTTATAAGTTGAACCGGACTGAGAAATCCATCATCAAGTTATTTTTTTAGTCAAGCATAACACCAAGAAAAGTCTGCAATGTTCTTTCCTATAACAAACTTAATGTTTGATTTCTTATAACAAACTTAATGTTTGATTTCTTACAACAAACTTCAATGTTTGTTTTCTTATAACAAACTTTAATGTGTGTTTTCTTATAAAATGTTAAGAGTCAACATTTTGTCTGTTTTAGTTCAGTATATTGGAACAATTCAAAAAGTATTTCTCAGATTAGTATACAGCCAAACAAATCTGGCCGTGTATAAAATACCATAACAGAGTTCATACAGCCACAATGATTAATTATTTTGGAAGTTAATACAAAGAGACAAACGATTTGGTAAACTTGCGTATACTCGTACAACACATTTTGAGAATTCAGCAGCAGAACATGTCGGTCTTGTTTACAGAAAGATAATAAAATAGAAATTGTAGACGGTAACATCCTCCGTAACGATCGTTTTCTAGACAGTGTCATGTGCCTTATGTTTTTTCGTCATGATTAGCAGCTTGTGACACTCTAAATATTAGATTTCTATATTCTTTGACCATGTATGAGTTTTTAGTTCCCCCGATACTGGGATAGAATTATATTGTTTCACTCGTCTGTCACGACAGTCTTCAAAAACGATTTGTATTTATCACATTTTATTCCAATATATATCTCTATCTGTCGAATTGGCCGTAAAACAAAATATAAAAGAAACTGTACAGATTTGAAAAGGTACCCGTTATTTCTAACATTTTGTATTATTATTAGTGTAAGTATGCCCCCTTTCGAAGAAAGGGGAGTATATTGTAACCAAACGTTCGGCTAATAACTAGAGAATGATTTAGTTTAACATAAGATCTTCAGATTTGGTCATCGCATGCAGATGGCCCCTTTTGAATTTCAGTTCAGTAGGTCAAAGGTCAATGTCTTACTATTCAGTTAACCTTTAGGGGGCATCGGTATTTCACGAACATTTCTTTTTTTTTTTTTGTATTTTCTGCATTCTTGTACATTTATTGGTGGCGGGTTATTAATAAAGTACGTCAGCATACTTTTTGTCACATTTATGAGTAAGACCCAAAATCTCGGAAAATTAACTTAAATTAATTTGTCAATAAACAAACTAATACAATCCAGATCATTTATTGATGTTATTTAGATATACAGCAGACCATTCATTTCCCATGTACTTTATGTACACATAATCAACGCCTATATACGTATTATGCTGTGAATACGAAATTGAAATTATATGAAGATTTGTATGTATGTGTTCTAGTGAGCCTACATATTTCAATTAATAGCTACCATGTGACATCGACGATAACAATTATTAGAAAGGCTTTGTGTGTTTCCATAGATTCATTATTTACTAAGCCATTTAGTATAAATGAGTAATTTCTACAGAACAATTACATCTATAATAAACATATATTCCTGAATTAAATGGAACAGACACTTATCTCTGTTTGAACATTCGTAGTGCGCAATATAGTGATAAGATTGTCCGGTCAACGTCCATAATAATGAATGTATCCATAGTAATGAATCATCAACGGTGTTTGAGATTGACGGCCCTGGGAAGCCGACATTACTGAACACAATATGACTGTACCCTTCCTTCCCAGCTTTACGTTTATTGGTCGCTCTCAGTCCCGGCAGCATGGGCTGGTTGAAATATGGTCAGTCATAATGTTTATATAATCGGCCTAAATTGATGTAAGTAGAGGTGGAGAACCAGCTATTTTTGTCCGGTATAGAACGTTCAAAGTGTTTTGTCAGCATTTTGTATGATCCTAGTAGTACAAATACGCGCTAGTTGGGGTTTGAGTTGGTAGGTTTGTGGAATATGGGAATTTTTTATGTTATTTTTCTTGGCATCCCTTTCGTTTCTATATTCCTTTAATGGTCTATGATGTTAACTATTTCGACAGTACATTGTATTTTAAAGAACAATGTCATTGTTATTAAAAAGGCATTTTTTAAAAGATGCAATGTAAGGAAAAGTCAAATTCCTCAGGGACGCCTTTATAGTGTCCCCATCCCAACTACTGAGCCAAGTACTAGAAAAGGCGTGTTTTACACCGGACACGATAAAGAAGCAGGAAGTGGCCGGCTCTCTCTGGGGTGACTCTCTCTGGGGCGACTCTATCTGGGGCGACTCTCTCTGGGGCGGCTGTCTCTGGGGTGGCTCTCTCTGGGGTGACTATATCTGGGGTGACTCTCTCTGGGGTGACTCTATCTGGGGTGACTCTCTCTGGGGTGACTCTATCTGGGGTGACTCTATCTGGGGTGACTCTCTCTGGGGTGACTCTATCTGGGTGGCTCTCTCTGGGGTGGCTCTCTCTGGGGTGACTCTATCTGGGGTGACTCTATCTGGGATGGCTCTCTCTGGGGTGACTCTATCTGGGGTGGCTCTCTCTGGGGTGGCTCTCTCTGGGGTGGCTCTCTCTGGGGTGACTCTATCTGGGGTGACTCTATCTGGGGTGACTCTCTCTGGGGTGACTCTATCTGGGGTGACTCTCTCTGGGGTGACTCTATCTGGGGTGACTCTATCTGGGGTGACTCTCTCTGGGGTGACTCTATCTGGGGCGACTCTCTCTGGGGTGGCTCTCTCTGGGGTGACTCTATCTGGGGTGACTCTCTCTGGGGTGACTCTATCTGGGGTGACTCTCTATGGGGTGGCTCTCTCTGGGGTGACTCTATCTGGGGTGACTCTATCTGGGGTGGCTCTCTCTGGGGTGACTCTCTCTGGGGTGACTCTATCTGGGGTGGCTCTCTCTGGGGTGACTCTCTCTGGGGTGACTCTATCTGGGGTGACTCTCTATGGGGTGGCTCTCTCTGGGGTGACTCTATCTGGGGTGACTCTATCTGGGGTGGCTCTCTCTGGGGTGACTCTCTCTGGGGTGACTCTATCTGGGGTGGCTCTCTCTGGGGTGACTCTCTCTGGGGTGACTCTCTCTGGGGCGACTCTATCTGGGGTGACTCTCTCTGGGGCGGCTGTCTCTGGGGTGACTCTATCTGGGGTGGCTCTCTCTGGGGGGCTCTCTGGGGTGACTCTATCTGGGGTGGCTCTCTCTGGGGTGGCTCTCTCTGGGGTGACTCTATCTGGGGGTCTCTCTCTGGGGTGACTCTATCTGGGGGTCTCTCTCTGGGGTGGCTCTCTCTGGGGTAACTCTATCTGGGATGAATCTCTCTGGGGTGGCTCTCTCTGGGGCGACTCTATCTGGGATGACTCTCTCTGGGGTGACTCTATCTGGGGTGGCTCTCTCTGGGGTGGCTCTCTCTGGGGTGACTCTATCTGGGGGTCTCTCTCTGGGGTGACTCTATCTGGGGGTCTCTCTCTGGGGTGGCTCTCTCTGGGGTAACTCTATCTGGGATGAATCTCTCTGGGGTGGCTCTCTCTGGGGCGACTCTATCTGGGATGACTCTCTCTGGGGTGACTCTATCTGGGGTGACTCTATATGGGGTGACTCTATCTGGGGTGGCTCTCTCTGGGGTGACTCTCTCTGGGATGACTCTATCTGGGGTGACTCTCTCAGGGGTGGCTCTCTCTGGGGTGGCTCTCTCTGGGGTGGCTCTCTCTGGGGTGACTCTCTCTGGGGTGACTCCATCTGGGGTGGCTCTCTCTGGGGTGGCTCTCTCTGGGGTGACTCTATCTGGGGTGACTCTCTCTGGGGTGACTCTCTCTGGGATGACTCTCTCTGGGGTGACTCTCTCTGGGGTGGCTCTCTCTGGGATGACTCTATCTGGGATGACTCTATCTGGGATGACTCTATCTGGGGTGACTCTCTCTGGGGTGACTCTCTCTGGGGTGACTCTCTCTGGGGTGGCTCTCTCTGGGATGACTCTATCTGGGATGACTCTATCTGGGGTGACTCTATCTGGGGTGACTCTCTCTAGGGTGACTCTCTCTGGGGTGACTCTCTCTGGGATGACTCTCTCTGGGATGACTCTATCTGGAATGACTCTATCTGGGGTGACTCTCTCTGGGGTGACTCTCTCTGGGGGGCTCTCTGGGGTGACTCTATCTCGGATGACTCTATCTGGGGTGACTCTCTCTGGGGTGGCTCTCTCTGGGATGACTCTATCTGGGGTGACTCTCTCTGGGGTGACTCTATCTGGGGTGACTCTCTCTGGGGGGCTCTCTGGGTTGACTCTATCTGGGGTGACTCTCTCTGGGGTGACTCTCTCTTGGGTGACTCTATCTGGGGCGACTCTCTCTGGGGTGGCTCTCTCTGGGGTGACTCTATCTGGGGTGACTCTATCTGGGGTGACTCTCTCTGGGGGGCTCTCTGGGGTGACTCTCTCCGGGGTGACTCTCTCTGGGGTGACTCTATCTG
This sequence comes from Lutraria lutraria, assembly GCA_964023205.1. Lineage (NCBI taxonomy): Eukaryota > Metazoa > Mollusca > Bivalvia > Venerida > Mactridae > Lutraria > Lutraria lutraria. The sequence goes on along the minus strand of OZ026843.1, from coordinate 1,468,840 downwards.
GGGTGACTCTCTCTGGGGTGACTCTCTCTGGGGTGACTCTCTGGGGGGCTCTCTGGGGTGACTCTATCTGGGATGACTCTATCTGGGGTGACTCTCTCTGGGGTGGCTCTCTCTGGGATGACTCTATCTGGGGTGACTCTCTCTGGGGTGACTCTATCTGGGGCGACTCTCTCTGTGGTGACTCTGAAATGACCAGAGCTGTCAAATGGGCCGTTAAACAAGAGATAAATAAATAAAATTACATAAGTAAACTTTTATTAATGTATTACCAACAGTGTCTCATCCACCTATGAATCTTCCACATTTTATTTATTTAATTATTGATTCAAAAGTACTTCCCATGAAAAGAATAAAACCTACACACATGTTTACGTTATATTGTTGAAGTAAACAATAACTTGAATATTCACATATTTTTAGCTCACATGTCACAAAGTGACAAAGTGAGCTATTAGCGTCGTGCGTCGTCAAACTTTATAATGTGACCACACTAGGGGCCACATTTTTAGCACAATTTTAGCAAAACTGGGTCAGAACGTTAATATCAACAAAATCTCGGACGAGTTCGATATTGGGCCATTTTGGGTAAAAAACTAGGTCACTAGGGCCAAATAAGGGAAAAACTTTGTCAGAATGTTTATTTTAATAATATGTAGGTCAAGTTTGATAATGGGTCATTTCCGGTGAAAAACTAGGTCACTAGGGCAAATTGCTGGAAAACCTTGTGAACACTCTAGAAGTCACTGTTTTGATTGGATGATCATGAAACCTTGTCAGAATGTTTGTCTTCATAATATCTTGGACGAGTTTGAAGATGGGTCATCTTGAGTCAAAAACTAGGTCGCTAGGTCAAATCTTATGAAAAACCATGTTAACACTGTAGATTTCACAGTTATTATTGGATCTTCACCAAACTTTGTCAAATTGTTTGTTTTAATGATATAACGGTCAAGTATAAATATGGGTCATCTGGGGTTAATAACTAGGTCACCAGGTCAAATCTTAGGAAAACTTTGTTAACACTGTAGATGTTACAGTTTTAATTGGATCTTTACCAAACTTTGTCAGAATTTTTGCCTCAATGATATGTGGGTCAAGGTTGAACATGGGTCAGCCGGGGTCAAAAACTGGGTCACCAGGTCAAATATTAGGTAAAAATCTTGTAAAAGCTCTAAATTTCATGGTTTTAAATTGGATCTTGGCCAACCCTTGTCAGATTGTTTGTCTTAATGATATTAAGGGCAAGTTCAAATATGGGTCGCCTAGGGTCAAAAACCAGGTCACAAGGTCAAATCTTAGGAAAACCTTATTAACACTGTAGATGTCAAATTTTGATCGTATCTTCACCAAACCTAGTCAAAATGTTTGTCTTAATGATATGTAAGACAAATTCGAACATAGGTCGTCTGGGGTCAAAAACTAGGTCACGAGGTCAAATCTTAGGAAAACCTTGTCTATGCTGTAGTTTTCATGGTTTTGATTGGATCTTCACCAAATTTTGTCAGAATGTTTGTCTTATTTATATGTAGGGCAAGTTCTAACATGGGTCATCTAGGGTCAAAAACTAGGTCACCGGTTCAAAACAATGTTTTAATGAGTGAACAGTGATTGTCATGTGAGCGATATAGGGCCATCTTGGCCCTCTTGTTTCAATTTCACGGCTGAGTTTCTTTTAGACGTATTGTTATAATTGTGCAACATAACCATTTTTATTAGATCAGTTTAATGACATGGTCGTGTCGTGCAGACAGCACTGTTCTTGAACACAGTCGGCGTAATAGCAGAAATAAGTACCTTTGTGTGGCAGAAATTATCGTAAAATGTCGAACAAAAACTGAAATTTACAAGTGAGAACAAATGTCTCTTATTGTCTCTAACGATGATATCACTAATGCAAGGAAAACATAATTCTTAGAAACTATCTAAGTATCTAATTATATAAACTATTAGGAGAAGACAGTAGCTATTTGGTCATTTTCATTCTTAAATGGTTGTTATAAGTATGAGTCCAAGAATAGACATTGTGTTCTCTTCTAAAGGTGTCAAAGTAACCTCAGGATGTTTGCATCTTTTACCTCTAAAAGTGAGATGCAATATCTGATACTAAATCTGACAATAATGCAGTCAGTCCAACACCAGTATCCATTGTCTTATTTTTAACGCTTTATAAACCATTATCTAATTTGTGCGGCAGTGAATAATAGAAAGTATAAATATGTTGAAGAATGTTCAAGAACATTTAAATTCCGGCCAAATGCCTGATATTAAAACACAGTTTTCAGTACAAGCGTTTATTTTTTCGCTTAAAATGAGACAAAAACTAAGGGGTTAGCCACATCAATAGTCAACACAAGTATTAGTCGGATAAAACAAGTGTTTAATCAATAAATGGAGACAATAATTTTGTTGAACATTTTTTCAACTTGGTTTACTCCAATTACATTAAGGTTTAGGTTTATTTAATATGATTCATTAAGATCTACATCCAATGACGTGTACTGTATCACAGGTCACTCTGTCATATATATTTCAATGACGTGTACTATATCCAAGGTCACCCTGTTATATATATTTCAATGACGTGTACTATATCACAAGTCACCCTGTTATATATATTTCAATGACGTGTACTATATCCAAGGTCACCCTGTTATATATATTTCAATGACGTGTACTATATCCAAGGTCACCCTGTTATATATATTTCAATGACGTGTACTGTATCACAGGTCACTCTGTCATATATATTTCAATGACGTGTACTATATCCAAGGTCACCCTGTTATATATATTTCAATGACGTGTACTATATCACAAGTCACCCTGTTATATATATTTCAATGACGTGTACTATATCCAAGGTCACCCTGTTATATATATTTCAATGACGTGTACTATATCCAAGGTCACCCTGTTATATATATTTCAATGACGTGTACTATATCCAAGGTCACCCTGTTATATATATCTCAATGACGTGTACTATATCACAAGTCACTCTGTCATATATGTCTCAATGACGTGTACTTTATCACAAGTCACTCTGTCATATATGTCTCAATGACGTGTACTATATCACATGTCACTCTGTCATATATATTTCAATGACGTGTACTATATCACAAGTCACCCTGTTATATATATCTCAATAACGTGTACTATATCACAGGTCACCCTGTTATATATATTTCAATGACGTGTACTGTATCACAAGTCACCCTGTTATATATATTTCAATGACGTGTACTATATCACAAGTCACCCTGTTATATATATTTCAATGACGTGTACTATATCCAAGGTCACCCTGTTATATATATCTCAATGACGTGTACTATATCACAAGTCACCCTGTTATATATATTTCAATGACGTGTACTATATCACAAGTCACCCTGTTATATATATTTCAATGACGTGTACTATATCACAAGTCACCCTGTTATATATATCTCAATGACGTGTACTATATCACAAGTCACCCTGTTATATATATTTCAATGACGTGTACTATATCCAAGGTCACCCTGTAATATATATTTCAATGACGTGTACTGTATCACAAGTCACCCTGTTATATATATTTCAATGACGTGTACTATATCACAAGTCACCTTGTCATATATATCTCAATGACCCAATATTTTAATTATATATTTTCCCTTATTGAGATTGAATAAATAATTACAAAAAAAACCTTGGAATTCTTAAATTTGAAATAACCGTTAAACCCCTGAGCAAAGACCACCTTGGATAAGACGACATGTGACCTTTATCGATAGATGTCCTTTATCCGGATAACATTTTGTTTTAAATTAGCAGTGAAGGGTTTTTAAAACAATGATCTTTATTTATAGGGTGGCCTTATTTCGGAGGTGTCACAGCTGATAAAAATTACTCTGCAGTCTATGAATAAAATAGAAGACACATTGCATGACCACTCTCCATTTATTTTGAAGTGCATGTATACATAATATCACATATACAATGTATAACATATTTTATTTATATCAGTGTATGTTTTCTACTTTCAGACATATTCTAGTAAAGAGGGACGGATCTTACAGTTTGAAGATACAATGAGAGAGAATATTTACCACAAGAGATGTTCCAGTTTAATCAGAACTGTATAAACCATCAGCATACAATGATCACTGTCTACAAGTCAAATACGGTTATAACATGGTTTTGTGTGGAGCACGGGAAAGGAGTCCATACGACTGTTATAAAAATGAATTGTACAAAGTGAGAAACTCGTAACACTCAAGGTCATGGCCTCTGTTACAAGTCCTCCAGACATTTATGCAACTGTACCTTTAACAGTTAATCACACGAATCATTCTAAATCCATTTGTTTTGAACAACCTCATAATGATACAGGTGACGCATTCTACGAATCAGCTCAATTTATCACTGGACTAATTATATACCCAGTTTTATGCTTTCCTGGAATTATCGGCAATATTCTATCTTTAATTGTTTTGTTTCACAAAGACATGGCTACATCTACGAACGTATATTTGTCGGCTTTAGCAATATCTGATACTGTCAAACTGATCAATGACGTTCTTTATTTTGTTGTGATACTAATGAAGCACACGGAAGCTGAAAACGCCGCCGTTGTCATGGCAAACATGTATCCGTACGCGCACTACATTTTCAATTTCGCCGTTTGCGTCACAGCCTGGTTGACCGTTTCTATTGCTGTAGAACGTTATATATCTGTTTGCCACCCTACACAAGCAATGTCCATATGCACAATACCTAGAGCCAGAAATATAAGCATATTCGTGTTTATTGTGATGATAGTGTTAACAGTACCTTCTGCTCTGAGATACCACGCTGTGCTTAAAGTGAATCCAGTGTTCAATGTAAGTTGTTACCGCGTGGAACCCACAGAACTTGGTAACAATGAATCCTTCATGAAACCTTACACTTGGATACAGAACTCTTTTCGTTCAATCGTTCCATTAGTAGTGTTGATTGTATTAAACGCCAGAATTATACATGAACTCAAGCGAGAGAGAATAAAAGGGAAAAGTCTTTCAGGCCGAAACAGAATCACTTTGATAATGATTATTATAATTATAGTGTTTCTTGTGTGTATAACACCTGATGCCGTTATGTCCATGTTTTTTGGCTTCGGTTACGTTGAAGAGGACAGTATCGTGAAAGGTATCCGGGAGATAACCGACTCTCTATTGGCGGTGAATTCCGCATTTAATTTTGTTCTGTATTGTACTATGAGTACACAGTTCAGAGGGACATTTTGTAAAATATTTGGCATAAATTTCGGAAGAAACAACCAAAGGCCTGAATTAGCGAAGTTGCTAAAAGTGGCTCCAGGTACTAAGAACGGTAGTAAAGTGTTTGCGAACGGAAAGCTTAATTCAAATTCTTCACAGAAAACATTACAAGAGGAATCAGCCTTAACTATGGTGTTACAGGAAACATTTGTATGAAAAGAACAATTAATGAATCGTTTTTATAAATTTATTCTTATTTGTTTTAATAATTGTGCATCATAAACTTATGCTCGTAATGATATTTGTCGCTTTATGTTTATGTATTTAGACTTCAGATCGATACAAAATCACATGCACACTAATATAGTATACATGTATATACACTATTGTTGGAAATTATCATTTTATGTCGTATGATATATATGCTTAATTGACTTATTTAATCATTTAATATATATCGTGTATCGTTTATTCATACCATACTCTTAAATTACCATATAAACACAGTGTATCATTTAATCACATTTATCTATAAACATACCAGTACATACGTTGTGCAAAACCAATCAATTTACGTATTTGTTACATTGATATTCGAAATTTATCAAATGGTATTTATATGTCATGAATTGTGTCTATATATCACTGCCTTGTGTTGTCTTCTTATGGTTCAAACCTGGCGTGTATAAATCTAATCACTTTACCCACTGTCGCCGGGTTATTACATCATCTAAAACAAAAATTTGAGAAAATTCATTGTATAGATAGAAATCGTGCAGTTTGGCGTGGCGATAGGTCATGGATTGCTCTACTCTTTGTTTGTTTGTTTCATCGGGTTTTACGCCATTTTAAACATTATTCGCCATTATTTCAGTCATATCGTGGATAGCAGTTATCCTAACCAGCTTTCATGGACTTCATTTAGGCCTTAACTAGTACTAACCACATTCTATCCGCAAGCTACTGGCAAGCTACCCCACATAATTCAGAGATGGAGGACAATTTAACATATGTAATACTTTCAGTCAAATTTGTCACGAACAGTGTGAGCCTCGCCCAGGGTTCGAACTCACAACCTCTCGATCATCAAACAAACGCTCTAACCACTGAGATAGCAGGGCGGGCTGCTCCACTCTTTACAAAAGGGATATAAAGATGACCTTAAACATGTAGGCCACTGTTCATTTCCTTCATTTAGCCCATTGTTCAAATTATGTGCTGCTCGTGGTTTCCGTGTTTTATTGTAGAATTGGTGTATATTTGCAGGATCTTTCAAATGAATGACCCTGATAGTGGCCACTACAAATCGAATTCTTTTCAAATGGCATTCCTAAGTATGCAGTCGAGGTTTCGTTATAACGATGATGCAAAGTAGATAGTCATATAGACATATACTGACAGTGGCTTCAGCACATATATTGACCAGTTGCCTTCTATTACGTCTATTGTAACGTATGTCAATATATGTTGTATATATGTTCAAATAGGCCTCCGGCCTAATGAATTTGAAATAAAGTATATATCTATCATATACTCACACTGCTAACAAAGTAGAAAATTGATTAAAATTACATTGAATTAAATGAATAAATATGAAATTCATTCCAAATATTGAGACAAATATAAAATAACAAAATGCCCAAAAAAAGCCAATTACAAATGTCAAAAATGGAAGAAAAAACGCGTTTACATGGGGTTCGAACTGACTACATCTTGAATAACGGGCTGCATAAGCTAAAGCGGACAAATAACTACAATTTTGTATTAATATTCATATATCACGGTAACCATCGAATCGTTCCGAAATGCCTCTCACCAAGCAGAATGGACTTAAGGTGGAACCAAACGATTGAAATAACGTCGTTTTCGACGTCAAAGCGGTCATTTTTACGGTATTTATAGTGCTTCTCTGAAAATACCTATCGCTCTATCAATTTATGTAGATATTTAATGAAATAAAAATTTAATAGCGGAGTACAAAATTACCTTCACGTAGGTATAAATTTGATGTTCATGATTTAATTATAAGTACAAGTAAAATGATAATGTAATGTGTTTATTGTTATCTGAAAAGAATGGCAATGTGATTAGGGTTACTGACAGACAATGTATCATTAATTCCAACAAATCGTTTTAGATCATTGTGTACAGTAAGTAAAATAGATGTAAGTACTCGATAGATATCAAAACATGACGTGTGTTTAAAGCGACGTTCTTGACAGCGAATGAGCGCATTATTAGGTAATGCTATCATTTAAAGATTTAATAAAATAAAAACGGCTCGATAGATTTTCTTAGAATTTATTAGAACAACAGGTGACACATCAAACTTTATTCTAGACAAAAATAAAAAAAATCCCTCTGGCAGATTTTTAATAAAAATAATTTAAGTTTGAAAGTGAGAAGAAAAAAACACTAAACTTTACATTTAAAATCGTTTTATTTGCACTTATAATTAAGTCATGAACATCAAATTTATACCTAGGTGTAGGTAATTTTATTCTCCGCTATTAAAATTTAATTTCATTAAATATATACATAAATTGATAGAGCGATAAATATTTTCAGAGAGGCACTATAAATACCGTAAAATGACCGTTTGGACGTCGAAAACGACGTTATTTCAATCGTTTGGTTCCACCTTAAGCTGATCTTTGATCAACTGAAGGCCGGTTCGATTGACCAAACGGAAGATTGGCCGGAAGTTTAATAATATTCTTACGTAGCATTATCGAATTAGACCATGGCTTTGAAGCATTTAATTTTCTTTTATTTGATCTTAACTCAGGGGGCATAACGTAATGTAGCGAAAGTTGATATTTAAGCGACGCTTTTGAGAATGTTAGTAAGATGGCGGACTAAATGTGATTTTTTTGTGCAAAAATGGATACGTTTTCGGTAAGTTTGAACATTTTATTACATTACTGGATATAAAGTATATGCGCAACAGGTGGCCGCTGTTCATGAACGTAGCTTTTGTGGTTTGGGAGCCAACTCCGGAACAATTTTTTAAGTTGTGAATTGTCACTCATAGTGTAAATTTGAATCCTCTGAAGGGTAAATTTGATGTCTGCCTTTTTTGTAGCAATTTGTAGGGTCCCGCACTCCCAATTTTCTCTTTTTTAGGTACTTTTTCGAGAATATTGATAACTTCAAGCTGATTTTAGAGAATGTTGGCCAAATTAATTACTGCTTTAATCAATGTACACTAACTTAGTACGCTAACATATTATGGCTGTGTGAAAATTGGGAGTGCGGGACCCGACAAATTGCTACAAAAAAGGCAGACATCAAAGGATTCAAATTTTCAATAAGGTCAAACTTGTCTAAAACGTCTATATAACGACTTTTAAAAACGAAATCACAGCGATGACAATTCACAACTTCCAACTTCGAAAATTGTTCCGGAACTGGCTCCCAAACCACAAAAGCTACGTTCATGAAGTTGTGAGCTTTCTTAAAACCGGCGGCCACCTGATGCGCATATACTTTAAATCCAGTAATGTAATAAAATGTTCAAACTTACCGAAAACGTATCCATTTTTTGCACAAAAATATCACATTTAGTCCGCCATCTTACTAACATTCTCAAAAGCGTCGCTTAAATATCAACTTTCGCTACATTACGTTGTGCCCCCTGTAACTGATGTTCATTTTCTTAAAATAGCATGTCATTTACTATCAACGATGAAATGCGACATGTAGCCATTTCAAATTAATAAAACCAGGCAGATATTGTATTCGATTGGGTTTCTCTTCTAAGCTCTTCTAGCCGTCTTATTCTCTTCTTGCGAGAGTCCAATCGAACCGGCCTTGAATTAAAACCTCGGATAACACTTATGTACCGATCCATTCAGCTTTCTAATTTCCGAAGAATCCCCAACATGCATTTTAACTTATGTAGAAAAAAACATGGAAAAACATTTAATAATGAAAAATTAAGATATGGAAAACCTAAATGACATATTGAAGTTAGAATTGGACATTGTAGTTTAAATTAATTATGATACATTACTCTGGCCACTGGTATTAGTATAAGTTCAGGTGAGAATGAAAGATACTTGTAAAACACCAAATTTCATATTTGTACATTTAATCATAAGCTAGTGATAAATACTCATTTTAGTTATGTACTTTCAGTAATTATTGAACAATGCCATTTCTTTACGATGCATAGCTAAAATTTCAGACGGCCATTTTGTCACAAATTCGATTTAACTTAATACGGTTTAAAATTAACCAAATAAAATACAATGGTATTTATAGGTAACCATGAATTAGTTATACCATAAAGACATTCTAAAACAAGATGTGTTTTAAAACACAATGCCCCCCCCCCTTGACCTTTGACCTGAAAATACACAGGTCCTGTAAATGTTGTCATGAGGTACCAACATATGAAGTTTTATGATTGTAGATAGGCAAGGTTAAGACAGACAGGCGAAAAACAATATGGCCCCGATCTATTAATACAGGGGCATAAAAATATTAAGTGAATATAATATGTGTATACGCCCATTTGAAAAACGGGTCGTATTATGGGAACACCAAATGGGCGGCGTCCACAATGGTGTCCGCTCTCTACTTCAAACAGTTTTATTCGGATCCTCACCAAACTTGATGGAAATGTTTATGGCCATGACATCTCGGTCAAGTTCAATAACCAACCCAATCCATATTCTGGATTGAAAACTAACTTGAGAATTGTCTTAATACTAAAACCTAAAAGGATTGTATACAATGTTAATACTCACTAAGAACAATCTATGACACGAAGCTTTTAAGGATACACATCGTAAACACATGTTTGAAGTAGAACGAAATCACGTGTAAATTTTATTATTCACAAGGTACTTTTATCTTAAGGTATTTTTTTCTTATTTTGACATTTTGTGTCCGTACCAGGAGAATACAGCATTCCTCAATGGCTGCCGTAAATTGAATTTTAAACCTTTTGCAGATAAATTATTGTGAAGTATCTGGCTTAAATTGCCGTCTTGTAATCGCAGACGTCATCAGACTGTGCATATTTATGACAAGATCTGGTGAAGAATCTAAAAGAATATTCCACGGGGAATGGTTGATGTCTTATTATTTTCCATTCTGTCGTCGTGTCAAATACGTATTGTGTAATTCAGATTTTAAACAGACAACGTGATCGGAAGTTAATTATATTGATTGCTATTGTAATTCCCTGTAGGGGTATAAATCTGACCACAGCTAACCTACACTAAAACATAAGTTGATTAGTGATGTTGTAAGGATATAAATCTGACCACAGCTAACATACACTGAAACATAAGTTGATTAGTGATGTTGTCAGGATATAAATCTGACCACAGCTAACATACACTAAAACATACGTTGATTGTTGTTGTAAGGATATAAATCTGACCACAGCTAACATACACTGAAACATACGTTGATTAGTGATGTTGTCAGGATATAAATCTGACCACAGCTAACATACACTAAAACATAAGTTGATTAGTGATGTTGTCAGGATATAAATCTGACCACAGCTAACCTACACTGAAACATAAGTTGATTAGTGATGTTGTCAGGATATAAATCTGACCACAGCTAACCTACACTAAAACATAAGTTGATTAGTGATGTTGTCAGGATATAAATCTGACCACAGCTAACATACACTAAAACATAAGTTGATTAGTGATGTTGTCAGGATATAAATCTGACCACAGCTAACCTACACTGAAACATAAGTTGATTAGTGATGTTGTCAGGATATAAATCTGACCACAGCTAACATACACTAAAACATAAGTTGATTAGTGATGTTGTCAGGATATAAATCTGACCACAGCTAACATACACTAAAACATAAGTTGATTAGTGATGTTGTCAGGATATAAATCTGACCACAGCTAACCTACACTAAAACATAAGTTGATTAGTGATGTTGTCAGGATATAAATCTGACCACAGCTAACATACACTGAAACATACGTTGATTGTTGTTGTAAGGATATAAATCTGACCACAGCTAACATACACTGAAACATACGTTGATTGATGTTGTCAGGATATAAATCTGACCACAGCTAACATACACTGAAACATAAGTTGATTAGAGATGTTGTCAGGATATAAATCTGACCACAGCCAACATACACTAAAACATACGTTGATTGTTGTTGTAAGGATATAAATCTGACCACAGCTAACATACACTGAAACATAAGTTGATTAGTGATGTTGTCAGGATATAAATCTGACCACAGCTAACATACACTAAAACATAAGTTGATTAGTGATGTTGTCAGGATATAAATCTGACCACAGCTAACCTACACTAAAACATAAGTTGATTAGTGATGTTGTCAGGATATAAATCTGACCACAGCTAACATACACTGAAACATACGTTGATTGTTGTTGTAAGGATATAAATCTGACCACAGCTAACATACACTGAAACATACGTTGGTAGGTGTTGTTGTAAGGATATAAATCTGACCACAGCTAACATACACTGAAACATACGTTGATTGATGTTGTCAGGATATAAATCTGACCACAGCTAACATACACTAAAACATACGTTGATTGTTGTTGTAAGGATATAAATCTGACCACAGCTAACATACACTAAAACATAAGTTGATTAGTGATGTTGTCAGGATATAAATCTGACCACAGCTAACATACACTAAAACATAAGTTGATTAGTGATGTTGTCAGGATATAAATCTGACCACAGCTAACATACACTGAAACATACGTTGGTAGGTGTTGTTGTAAGGATATAAATCTGACCACAGCTAACCTACACTGAAACATACGTTGGTAGGTGTTGTTGTAAGGATATAAATCTGACCACAGCTAACATACACTGAAACATACGTTGGTAGGTGTTGTTGTAAGGATATAAATCTGACCACAGCTAACATACACTGAAACATACGTTGGTAGGTGTTGTTGTAAGGATATAAATCTGACCACAGCTAACATACACTGAAAGATAAGTTGATTGGTGTTGTTGTAAGGATATAAATCTGACCACAGCTAACATACACTAAAACATAAGTTGATTAGTGATGTTGTCAGGATATAAATCTGACCACAGCTAACCTACACTGAAACATACGTTGATTGGTGTTGTTGTAAGGATATAAATCTGACCACAGCTAACCTACACTGAAACATACGTTGATCGGTGTTGTTGTAAGGAAATAAATCTGACCACAGCTAACATACACTGAAACATACGTTAATGGTGTTGTTGTAAGGATATAAATCTGACCACAGCTAACATACACTGAAACATACGTTGATCGGTGTTGTTGTCAGGATATAAATCTGACCACAGCTAACATACACTGAAACATACGTTGGTAGGTGTTGTTGTAAGGATATAAATCTGACCACAGCTAACATACACTGAAACATACGTTGGTAGGTGTTGTTGTAAGGATATAAATCTGACCACAGCTAACATACACTGAAACAAACGTTGGTAGGTGTTGTTGTAAGGATATAAATCTGACCACAGCTAACATACACTGAAACATACGTTGGTAGGTGTTGTTGTAAGGATAAAAATCTGACCACAGCTAACATACACTGAAACATAAGTTGATTGGTGCTGTTGTAAGGATATAAATCTGACCACAGCTAACATACACTAAAACATAAGTTGATTAGTGATGTTGTCAGGATATAAATCTGACCACAGCTAACATACACTAAAACATAAGTTGATTGGTGTTGTTGTAAGGATATAAATCTGACCACAGCTAACATACACTGAAACATACGTTGATTGTTGTTGTCAGGATATAAATCTGACCACAGCTAACATACACTGAAACATACGTTGATTGGTGTTGTTGTAAGCATATAAATCTGACCACAGCTAACATACACTAAAACATAAGTTGATTGGTGATGTTGTCAGGATATAAATCTGACCACAGCTAACATACACTGAAACATACGTTGATTGTTGTTGTCAGGATATAAATCTGACCACAGCTAACATATACTGAAACATACGTTGATTGGTGTTGTTGTAAGGATATAAATCTGACCACAGCTAACATACACTAAAACATAAGTTGATTGGTGTTGTTGTAAGGATATAAATCTGACCACAGCTAACATACACTGAAACATACGTTGATTGTTGTTGTCAGGATATAAATCTGACCACAGCTAACATACACTGAAACATACGTTGATTGGTGTTGTAAGGATATAAATCTGACCACAGCTAACATACACTGAAACATACGTTGATTAGTAATGTTGTCAGGATATAAATCTGACCACAGCTAACATACACTGAAATATACGTTGATTGTTGTTGTAAGGATATAAATCTGAGCACAGCTAACATACACTGAAACATAAGTTGATTGTTGTTGTAAGTATATAAACCTGACCACAGCTAACATACACTGAAACATACGTTGATTGGTGTTGTTGTAAGCATATAAATCTGACCACAGCTAACATACACTGAAACATACGTTGATTGTTGTTGTCAAGATATAAATCTGACCACAGCTAACCTACACTAAAACTTACGTTGATTAGTGATGTTGTCAGGATATAAATCTGACCACAGCTAACATACACTGAAACATAAGTTGATTGGTGTTGTTGTCAGGATATAAATCTGACCACAGCTAACATACACTGAAACATAAGTTGATTGGTGTTGTTGTCAGGATATAAATTTGACCACAGCTAACATACACTGAAACATACGTTGATTGTTGTTGTCAGGATATAAATCTGACCACAGCTAACATACACTAAAACATAAGTTGATTAGTGATGTTGTCAGGATATAAATCTGACCACAGCTAACATACACTAAAACATACGTTGATGGTGTTGTTGTCAGGATATAAATCTGACCACAGCTAACATACACTGAAACATACGTTGATTGGTGTTGTAAGGATATAAATCTGACCACAGCTAACATACACTGAAACATACGTTGATTAGTGATGTTGTCAGGATATAAATCTGACAACAGCTAACATACACTAAAACATCAGTTGATTGGTGTTGTTGTCAGGATATAAATTTGACCACAGCTAACATACACTAAAACATACGTTGATTATTGATGTTGTCAGGATATAAATCTGACCACAGCTAACATACACTAAAACATAAGTTGATTGGTGTTGTTGTCAGGATATAAATCTGACCACAGCTAACATACACTAAAACATAAGTTGATTGGTGTTGTTGTCAGGATATAAATCTGACCACAGCTAACATACACTAAAACATACGTTGATTGTTGTTGTCAGGATATAAATCTGACCACAGCTAACATACACTAAAACATAAGTTGATTGGTGATGTTGTCAGGATATAAATCTGTCCACAGCTAACATACACTGAAACATACGTTGATTGTTGTTGTAAGGATATAAATCAGACCACAGCTAACCTACACTAAAACATAAGTTGATTAGTGATGTTGTCAGGATATAAATCTGACCACAGCTAACATACACTAAAACATACGTTGATTGTTGTTGTCAGGATATAAATCTGACCACAGCTAACATACACTGAAACATAAGTTGATTGGTGATGTTGTCAGGATATAAATCTGACCACAGCTAACATACACTGAAACATACGTTGATTGTTGTTGTAAGGATATCGATCTGACCACAGCTAACATACACTGAAACATACGTTGATTGTTGTTGTAAGGATATAAATCTGACCACAGCTAACATACACTGAAACATACTTTGATTAGTGATGTTGTCAGGATATAAATCTGACCACAGCTAACATACACTAAAACATAAGTTGATTAGTGATGTTGTCAGGATATAAATCTGACCACAGCTAACCTATACTGAAACATAAGTTGATTAGTGATGTTGTCAGGATATAAATCTGACCACAGCTAACCTACACTAAAACATAAGTTGATTAGTGATGTTGTCAGGATATAAATCTGACCACAGCTAACATACACTAAAACATAAGTTGATTAGTGATGTTGTCAGGATATAAATCTGACCACAGCTAACCTACACTAAAACATAAGTTGATTAGTGATGTTGTCAGGATATAAATCTGACCACAGCTAACATACACTAAAACATAAGTTGATTAGTGATGTTGTCAGGATATAAATCTGACCACAGCTAACCTACACTAAAACATAAGTTGATTAGTGATGTTGTCAGGATATAAATCTGACCACAGCTAACATACACTGAAACATACGTTGGTAGGTGTTGTTGTAAGGATATAAATCTGACCACAGCTAACATACACTGAAACATACGTTGATTGATGTTGTCAGGATATAAATCTGACCACAGCTAACATACACTGAAACATAAGTTGATTAGTGATGTTGTCAGGATATAAATCTGACCACAGCTAACATAGACTAAAACATACGTTGATTGTTGTTGTAAGGATATAAATCTGACCACAGCTAACATACACTGAAACATAAGTTGATTAGTGATGTTGTCAGGATATAAATCTGACCACAGCTAACATACACTAAAACATAAGTTGATTAGTGATGTTGTCAGGATATAAATCTGACCACAGCTAACCTACACTAAAACATAAGTTGATTAGTGATGTTGTCAGGATATAAATCTGACCACAGCTAACATACACTGAAACATACGTTGATTGTTGTTGTAAGGATATAAATCTGACCACAGCTAACATACACTGAAACATACTTTGGTAGGTGTTGTTGTAAGGATATAAATCTGACCACAGCTAACATACACTGAAACATACGTTGATTGATGTTGTCAGGATATAAATCTGACCACAGCTAACATACACTGAAACATAAGTTGATTAGAGATGTTGTCAAGATATAAATCTGACCACAGCTAACATACACTAAAACATACGTTGATTGTTGTTGTAAGGATATAAATCTGACCACAGCTAACATACACTAAAACATAAGTTGATTAGTGATGTTGTCAGGATATAAATCTGACCACAGCTAACATACACTAAAACATAAGTTGATTAGTGATGTTGTCAGGATATAAATCTGACCACAGCTAACATACACTGAAACATACGTTGGTAGGTTTTGTTGTAAGGATATAAATCTGACCACAGCTAACCTACACTGAAACATACGTTGGTAGGTGTTGTTGTAAGGATATAAATCTGACCACAGCTAACATACACTGAAACATACGTTGGTAGGTGTTGTTGTAAGGATATAAGTCTGACCACAGCTAACATACACTGAAACATACGTTGGTAGGTGTTGTTGTAAGGATATAAATCTGACCACAGCTAACATACACTGAAAGATAAGTTGATTGGTGTTGTTGTAAGGATATAAATCTGACCACAGCTAACATACACTAAAACATAAGTTGATTAGTGATGTTGTCAGGATATAAATCTGACCACAGCTAACCTACACTGAAACATACGTTGATTGGTGTTGTTGTAAGGATATAAATCTGACCACAGCTAACCTACACTGAAACATACGTTGATCGGTGTTGTTGTAAGGAAATAAATCTGACCACAGCTAACATACACTGAAACATACGTTAATGGTGTTGTTGTAAGGATATAAATCTGACCACAGCTAACATACACTGAAACATACGTTGATCGGTGTTGTTGTCAGGATATAAATCTG
The DNA here is from genome assembly GCA_964023205.1 of Lutraria lutraria. Lineage (NCBI taxonomy): Eukaryota > Metazoa > Mollusca > Bivalvia > Venerida > Mactridae > Lutraria > Lutraria lutraria. The sequence continues at coordinate 1,451,935 of OZ026843.1, read as the reverse complement.
ACCACAGCTAACATACACTGAAACATACGTTGGTAGGTGTTGTTGTAAGGATATAAATCTGACCACAGCTAACATACACTGAAATATACGTTGGTAGGTGTTGTTGTAAGGATATAAATCTGACCACAGCTAACATACACTAAAACATAAGTTGATTGGTGTTGTTGTAAGGATATAAATCTGACCACAGCTAACATACACTGAAACATACGTTGATTGTTGTTGTCAGGATATAAATCTGACCACAGCTAACATACACTGAAACATACGTTGATTGGTGTTGTTGTAAGCATATAAATCTGACCACAGCTAACATACACTGAAACATACGTTGATTGTTGTTGTCAAGATATAAATCTGACCACAGCTAACCTACACTAAAACTTACGTTGATTAGTGATGTTGTCAGGATATAAATCTGACCACAGCTAACATACACTGAAACATAAGTTGATTGGTGTTGTTGTCAGGATATAAATCTGACCACGGCGAACATACACTGAAACATACGTTGATTGTTGTTGTAAGTATATAAACCTGACCACAGCTAACATACACTGAAACATACGTTGATTAGTGAAGTTGTCAGGATATAAATCTGACCACAGCTAACATACACTAAAACATATGTTGATTGGTGTTGTTGTCAGGATATAAATCTGACCACAGCTAACATACACTAAAACATAAGTTGATTGGTGATGTTGTCAGGATATAAATCTGACCACAGCTAACATACACTGAAACATACGTTGATTGTTGTTGTCAGGATATAAATCTGACCACAGCTAACATATACTGAAACATACGTTGATTGGTGTTGTTGTAAGGATATAAATCTGACCACAGCTAACATACACTGAAACATACGTTGATTGTTGTTGTAAGTATGTAAACCTGACCACAGCTAACATACACTGAAACATACGTTGATTAGTGATGTTGTCAGGATATAAATCTGACCACAGCTAACATACACTAAAACATATGTTGATTGGTGTTGTTGTCAGGATATAAATCTGACCACAGCTAACATACACTAAAACATAAGTTGATTGGTGATGTTGTCAGGATATAAATCTGACCACAGCTAACATACACTGAAACATACGTTGATTGTTGTTGTCAGGATATAAATCTGACCACAGCTAACATATACCGAAACATACGTTGATTGGTGTTGTTGTAAGGATATAAATTTGACCACAGCTAAGATACACTAAAACATAAGTTGATTGGTGTTGTTGTAAGGATATAAATCTGACCACAGCTAACATACACTGAAACATACGTTGATTGTTGTTGTCAGGATATAAATCTGACCACAGCTAACATACACTGAAACATACGTTGATTGGTGTTGTAAGGATATAAATCTGACCACAGCTAACATACACTGAAACATACGTTGATTAGTGATGTTGTCAGGATATAAATCTGACCACAGCTAACATACACTGAAACATACGTTGATTGTTGTTGTAAGGATATAAATCTGACCACAGCTAACATACACTGAAACATACGTTGATTGTTGTTGTAAGTATATAAACCTGACCACAGCTAACATACACTGAAACATACGTTGATTAGTGATGTTGTCAGGATATAAATCTGACCACAGCTAACATACACTAAAACATATGTTGATTGGTGTTGTTGTCAGGATATAAATCTGACCACAGCTAACATACACTAAAACATAAGTTGATTGGTGATGTTGTCAGGATATAAATCTGACCACAGCTAACATACACTGAAACATACGTTGATTGTTGTTGTCAGGATATAAATCTGACCACAGCTAACATACACTGAAACATACGTTGATTGGTGTTGTTGTAAGGATATAAATCTGACCACAGCTAACATACACTAAAACATAAGTTGATTGGTGTTGTTGTAAGGATATAAATCCGACCACAGCTAACATACACTGAAACATACGTTGATTGTTGTTGTCAGGATATAAATCTGACCACAGCTAACATACACTGAAACATACGTTGATTGGTGTTGTTGTAAGCATATAAATCTGACCACAGCTAACATACACTGAAACATACGTTGATTGTTGTTGTCAAGATATAAATCTGACCACAGCTAACCTACACTAAAACTTACGTTGATTAGTGATGTTGTCAGGATATAAATCTGACCACAGCTAACATACACTGAAACATAAGTTGATTGGTGTTGTTGTCAGGATATAAATCTGACCACGGCGAACATACACTGAAACATACGTTGATTGTTGTTGTAAGTATATAAACCTGACCACAGCTAACATACACTGAAACATACGTTGATTAGTGATGTTGTCAGGATATAAATCTGACCACAGCTAACATACACTGAAACATACGTTGATTGTTGTTGTCAAGATATAAATCTGACCACAGCTAACATACACTAAAACATAAGTTGATTGGTGATGTTGTCAGGATATAAATCTGACCACAGCTAACATACACTGAAACATACGTTGATTGTTGTTGTCAGGATATAAATCTGACCACAGCTAACATATACTGAAACATACGTTGATTGGTGTTGTTGTAAGGATATAAATCTGACCACAGCTAACATACACTAAAACATATGTTGATTGGTGTTGTTGTCAGGATATAAATCTGACCACAGCTAACATACACTAAAACATAAGTTGATTGGTGATGTTGTCAGGATATAAATCTGACCACAGCTAACATACACTGAAACATACGTTGATTGTTGTTGTCAGGATATAAATCTGACCACAGCTAACATATACTGAAACATACGTTGATTGGTGTTGTTGTAAGGATATAAATCTGACCACAGCTAACATACACTAAAACATAAGTTGATTGGTGTTGTTGTAAGGATATAAATTTGACCACAGCTAAGATACACTAAAACATATGTTGATTGGTGTTGTTGTAAGGATATAAATCTGACCACAGCTAACATACACTGAAACATACGTTGATTGTTGTTGTCAGGATATAAATCTGACCACAGCTAACATACACTGAAACATACGTTGATTGGTGTTGTAAGGATATAAATCTGACCACAGCTAACATACACTGAAACATACGTTGATTAGTGATGTTGTCAGGATATAAATCTGACCACAGCTAACATACACTGAAACATACGTTGATTGTTGTTGTAAGGATATAAATCTGACCACAGCTAACATACACTGAAACATACGTTGATTGTTGTTGTAAGTATATAAAGCTGACCACAGCTAACATACACTGAAACATACGTTGATTAGTGATGTTGTCAGGATATAAATCTGACCACAGCTAACATACACTAAAACATATGTTGATTGGTGTTGTTGTCAGGATATAAATCTGACCACAGCTAACATACACTGAAACATACGTTGATTGTTGTTGTCAGGATATAAATCTGACCACAGCTGACATACACTGAAACATACGTTGATTGGTGTTGTTGTAAGGATATAAATCTGACCACAGCTAACATACACTAAAACATAAGTTGATTGGTGTTGTTGTAAGGATATAAATCCGACCACAGCTAACATACACTGAAACATACGTTGATTGTTGTTGTCAGGATATAAATCTGACCACAGCTAACATACACTGAAACATACGTTGATTGGTGTTGTTGTAAGCATATAAATCTGACCACAGCTAACATACACTGAAACATACGTTGATTGTTGTTGTCAAGATATAAATCTGACCACAGCTAACCTACACTAAAACTTACGTTGATTAGTGATGTTGTCAGGATATAAATCTGACCACAGCTAACATACACTGAAACATAAGTTGATTGGTGTTGTTGTCAGGATATAAATCTGACCACGGCGAACATACACTGAAACATACGTTGATTGTTGTTGTAAGTATATAAACCTGACCACAGCTAACATACACTGAAACATACGTTGATTAGTGATGTTGTCAGGATATAAATCTGACCACAGCTAACATACACTGAAACATACGTTGATTGTTGTTGTCCAGATATAAATCTGACCACAGCTAACATACACTAAAACATAAGTTGATTGGTGATGTTGTCAGGATATAAATCTGACCACAGCTAACATACACTGAAACATACGTTGATTGTTGTTGTCAGGATATAAATCTGACCACAGCTAACATATACTGAAACATACGTTGATTGGTGTTGTTGTCAGGATATAAATCTGACCACAGCTAACATACACTAAAACATAAGTTGATTGGTGATGTTGTCAGGATATAAATCTGACCACAGCTAACATACACTGAAACATACGTTGATTGTTGTTGTCAAGATATAAATCTGACCACAGCTAACATACACTAAAACATAAGTTGATTGGTGATGTTGTCAGGATATAAATCTGACCACAGCTAACATACACTGAAACATACGTTGATTGTTGTTGTCAGGATATAAATCTGACCACAGCTAACATATACTGAAACTTACGTTGATTGGTGTTGTTGTCAGGATATAAATCTGACCACAGCTAACATACACTAAAACTTAAGTTGATTGGTGATGTTGTCAGGATATAAATCTGACCACAGCTAACATACACTGAAACAAACGTTGATTGTTGTTGTCAGGATATAAATCTGACCACAGCTAACATATACTGAAACATACGTTGATTGGTGTTGTTGTAAGGATATAAATCTGACCACAGCTAACATACACTAAAACATAAGTTGATTGGTGTTGTTGTAAGGATATAAATCTGACCACAGCTAACATACACTGAAACATACGTTGATTGTTGTTGTCAGGATATAAATCTGACCACAGCTATCATACACTGAAACATACGTTGATTGTTGTTGTAAGTATATAAACCTGACCACAGCTAACATACACTGAAACATACGTTGATTAGTGATGTTGTCAGGATATAAATCTGACCACAGCTAACATACACTAAAACATATGTTGATTGGTGTTGTTGTCAGGATATAAATCTGACCACAGCTAACATACACTAAAACATAAGTTGATTGGTGATGTTGTCAGGATATAAATCTGACCACAGCTAACATACACTGAAACATACGTTGATTGTTGTTGTCAGGATATAAATCTGACCACAGCTAACATACACTGAAACATACGTTGATTGGTGTTGTTGTAAGGATATAAATCTGACCACAGCTAACATACACTAAAACATAAGTTGATTGGTGTTGTTGTAAGGATATAAATCCGACCACAGCTAACATACACTGAAACATACGTTGATTGTTGTTGTCAGGATATAAATCTGACCACAGCTAACATACACTGAAACATACGTTGATTGGTGTTGTTGTAAGCATATAAATCTGACCACAGCTAACATACACTGAAACATACGTTGATTGTTGTTGTCAAGATATAAATCTGACCACAGCTAACCTACACTAAAACTTACGTTGATTAGTGATGTTGTCAGGATATAAATCTGACCACAGCTAACATACACTGAAACATAAGTTGATTGGTGTTGTTGTCAGGATATAAATCTGACCACGGCGAACATACACTGAAACATACGTTGATTGTTGTTGTAAGTATATAAACCTGACCACAGCTAACATACACTGAAACATACGTTGATTAGTGATGTTGTCAGGATATAAATCTGACCACAGCTAACATACACTGAAACATACGTTGATTGTTGTTGTCAAGATATAAATCTGACCACAGCTAACATACACTAAAACATAAGTTGATTGGTGATGTTGTCAGGATATAAATCTGACCACAGCTAACATACACTGAAACATACGTTGATTGTTGTTGTCAGGATATAAATCTGACCACAGCTAACATATACTGAAACATACGTTGATTGGTGTTGTTGTAAGGATATAAATCTGACCACAGCTAACATACACTAAAACATATGTTGATTGGTGTTGTTGTCAGGATATAAATCTGACCACAGCTAACATACACTAAAACATAAGTTGATTGGTGATGTTGTCAGGATATAAATCTGACCACAGCTAACATACACTGAAACATACGTTGATTGTTGTTGTCAGGATATAAATCTGACCACAGCTAACATATACTGAAACATACGTTGATTGGTGTTGTTGTAAGGATATAAATCTGACCACAGCTAACATACACTAAAACATAAGTTGATTGGTGTTGTTGTAAGGATATAAATTTGACCACAGCTAAGATACACTAAAACATATGTTGATTGGTGTTGTTGTAAGGATATAAATCTGACCACAGCTAACATACACTGAAACATACGTTGATTGTTGTTGTCAGGATATAAATCTGACCACAGCTAACATACACTGAAACATACGTTGATTGGTGTTGTAAGGATATAAATCTGACCACAGCTAACATACACTGAAACATACGTTGATTAGTGATGTTGTCAGGATATAAATCTGACCACAGCTAACATACACTGAAACATACGTTGATTGTTGTTGTAAGGATATAAATCTGACCACAGCTAACATACACTGAAACATACGTTGATTGTTGTTGTAAGTATATAAAGCTGACCACAGCTAACATACACTGAAACATACGTTGATTAGTGATGTTGTCAGGATATAAATCTGACCACAGCTAACATACACTAAAACATATGTTGATTGGTGTTGTTGTCAGGATATAAATCTGACCACAGCTAACATACACTGAAACATACGTTGATTGTTGTTGTCAGGATATAAATCTGACCACAGCTGACATACACTGAAACATACGTTGATTGGTGTTGTTGTAAGGATATAAATCTGACCACAGCTAACATACACTAAAACATAAGTTGATTGGTGTTGTTGTAAGGATATAAATCCGACCACAGCTAACATACACTGAAACATACGTTGATTGTTGTTGTCAGGATATAAATCTGACCACAGCTAACATACACTGAAACATACGTTGATTGGTGTTGTTGTAAGCATATAAATCTGACCACAGCTAACATACACTGAAACATACGTTGATTGTTGTTGTCAAGATATAAATCTGACCACAGCTAACCTACACTAAAACTTACGTTGATTAGTGATGTTGTCAGGATATAAATCTGACCACAGCTAACATACACTGAAACATAAGTTGATTGGTGTTGTTGTCAGGATATAAATCTGACCACGGCGAACATACACTGAAACATACGTTGATTGTTGTTGTAAGTATATAAACCTGACCACAGCTAACATACACTGAAACATACGTTGATTAGTGATGTTGTCAGGATATAAATCTGACCACAGCTAACATACACTGAAACATACGTTGATTGTTGTTGTCCAGATATAAATCTGACCACAGCTAACATACACTAAAACATAAGTTGATTGGTGATGTTGTCAGGATATAAATCTGACCACAGCTAACATACACTGAAACATACGTTGATTGTTGTTGTCAGGATATAAATCTGACCACAGCTAACATATACTGAAACATACGTTGATTGGTGTTGTTGTCAGGATATAAATCTGACCACAGCTAACATACACTAAAACATAAGTTGATTGGTGATGTTGTCAGGATATAAATCTGACCACAGCTAACATACACTGAAACATACGTTGATTGTTGTTGTCAAGATATAAATCTGACCACAGCTAACATACACTAAAACATAAGTTGATTGGTGATGTTGTCAGGATATAAATCTGACCACAGCTAACATACACTGAAACATACGTTGATTGTTGTTGTCAGGATATAAATCTGACCACAGCTAACATATACTGAAACATACGTTGATTGGTGTTGTTGTCAGGATATAAATCTGACCACAGCTAACATACACTAAAACTTAAGTTGATTGGTGATGTTGTCAGGATATAAATCTGACCACAGCTAACATACACTGAAACAAACGTTGATTGTTGTTGTCAGGATATAAATCTGACCACAGCTAACATATACTGAAACATACGTTGATTGGTGTTGTTGTAAGGATATAAATCTGACCACAGCTAACATACACTAAAACATAAGTTGATTGGTGTTGTTGTAAGGATATAAATCTGACCACAGCTAACATACACTGAAACATACGTTGATTGTTGTTGTCAGGATATAAATCTGACCACAGCTATCATACACTGAAACATACGTTGATTGGTGTTGTTGTAAGCATATAAATCTGACCACAGCTAACATACACTGAAACATACGTTGATTGTTGTTGTCAAGATATAAATCTGACCACAGCTAACCTACACTAAAACTTACGTTGATTAGTGATGTTGTCAGGATATAAATCTGACCACAGCTAACATACACTGAAACATAAGTTGATTGGTGTTGTTGTCAGGATATAAATCTGACCACAGCTAACATACACTAAAACATAAGTTGATTGGTGTTGTTGTCAGGATATAAATCTGACCACAGCTAACATACACTGAAACATACGTTGATTGTTGTTGTCAGGATATAAATCTGACACAGCTAACATACACTAAAACATACGTTGATTAGTGATGTTGTCAGGATATAAATCTGACCACAGCTAACATACACTAAAACATACGTTGATGGTGTTGTTGTCAGGATATAAATCTGACCACAGCTAACATACACTGAAACATACGTTGATTGGTGTTGTAAGGATATAAATCTGACCACAGTTAACATACACTGAAACATACGTTGATTAGAGATGTTGTCAGGATATAAATCTGACAACAGCTAACATACACTAAAACATCAGTTGATTGGTGTTGTTGTCAGGATATAAATCTGACCACAGCTAACATACACTAAAACATACGTTGATTATTGATGTTGTCAGGATATAAATCTGACCACAGCTAACATACACTAAAACATAAGTTGATTGGTGTTGTTGTCAGGATATAAATCTGACCACAGCTAACATACACTAAAACATAAGTTGATTGGTGTTGTTGTCAGGATATAAATCTGACCACAGCTAACATACACTGAAACATACGTTGATTGTTGTTGTCAAGATATAAATCTGACCACAGCTAACATACACTAAAACATAAGTTGATTGGTGATGTTGTCAGGATATAAATCTGACCACAGCTAACATACACTGAAACATACGTTGATTGTTGTTGTCAGGATATAAATCTGACCACAGCTAACATATACTGAAACATACGTTGATTGGTGTTGTTGTCAGGATATAAATCTGACCACAGCTAACATACACTAAAACATAAGTTGATTGGTGATGTTGTCAGGATATAAATCTGACCACAGCTAACATACACTGAAACATACGTTGATTGTTGTTGTCAGGATATAAATCTGACCACAGCTAACATATACTGAAACATACGTTGATTGGTGTTGTTGTAAGGATATAAATCTGACCACAGCTAACATACACTAAAACATAAGTTGATTGGTGTTGTTGTAAGGATATAAATCTGACCACAGCTAACATACACTGAAACATACGTTGATTGTTGTTGTCAGGATATAAATCTGACCACAGCTATCATACACTGAAACATACGTTGATTGGTGTTGTTGTAAGCATATAAATCTGACCACAGCTAACATACACTGAAACATACGTTGATTGTTGTTGTCAAGATATAAATCTGACCACAGCTAACCTACACTAAAACTTACGTTGATTAGTGATGTTGTCAGGATATAAATCTGACCACAGCTAACATACACTGAAACATAAGTTGATTGGTGTTGTTGTCAGGATATAAATCTGACCACAGCTAACATACACTAAAACATAAGTTGATTGGTGTTGTTGTCAGGATATAAATCTGACCACAGCTAACATACACTGAAACATACGTTGATTGGTGTTGTTGTAAGCATATAAATCTGACCACAGCTAACATACACTGAAACATACGTTGATTGTTGTTGTCAAGATATAAATCTGACCACAGCTAACCTACACTAAAACTTACGTTGATTAGTGATGTTGTCAGGATATAAATCTGACCACAGCTAACATACACTGAAACATAAGTTGATTGGTGTTGTTGTCAGGATATAAATCTGACCACGGCGAACATACACTGAAACATACGTTGATTGTTGTTGTAAGTATATAAACCTGACCACAGCTAACATACACTGAAACATACGTTGATTAGTGATGTTGTCAGGATATAAATCTGACCACAGCTAACATACACTGAAACATACGTTGATTGTTGTTGTCCAGATATAAATCTGACCACAGCTAACATACAATAAAACTTAAGTTGATTGGTGATGTTGTCAGGATATAAATCTGACCACAGCTAACATACACTGAAACATACGTTGATTGTTGTTGTCAGGATATAAATCTGACCACAGCTAACATATACTGAAACATACGTTGATTGGTGTTGTTGTCAGGATATAAATCTGACCACAGCTAACATACACTAAAACATAAGTTGATTGGTGATGTTGTCAGGATATAAATCTGACCACAGCTAACATACACTGAAACATACGTTGATTGTTGTTGTCAAGATATAAATCTGACCACAGCTAACATACACTAAAACATAAGTTGATTGGTGATGTTGTCAGGATATAAATCTGACCACAGCTAACATACACTGAAACATACGTTGATTGATGTTGTCAGGATATAAATCTGACCACAGCTAACATATACTGAAACATACGTTGATTGGTGTTGTTGTCAGGATATAAATCTGACCACAGCTAACATACACTAAAACTTAAGTTGATTGGTGATGTTGTCAGGATATAAATCTGACCACAGCTAACATACACTGAAACAAACGTTGATTGTTGTTGTCAGGATATAAATCTGACCACAGCTAACATATACTGAAACATACGTTGATTGGTGTTGTTGTAAGGATATAAATCTGACCACAGCTAACATACACTAAAACATAAGTTGATTGGTGTTGTTGTAAGGATATAAATCTGACCACAGCTAACATACACTGAAACATACGTTGATTGTTGTTGTCAGGATATAAATCTGACCACAGCTATCATACACTGAAACATACGTTGATTGGTGTTGTTGTAAGCATATAAATCTGACCACAGCTAACATACACTGAAACATACGTTGATTGTTGTTGTCAAGATATAAATCTGACCACAGCTAACCTACACTAAAACTTACGTTGATTAGTGATGTTGTCAGGATATAAATCTGACCACAGCTAACATACACTGAAACATAAGTTGATTGGTGTTGTTGTCAGGATATAAATCTGACCACAGCTAACATACACTAAAACATAAGTTGATTGGTGTTGTTGTCAGGATATAAATCTGACCACAGCTAACATACACTGAAACATACGTTGATTGTTGTTGTCAGGATATAAATCTGACACAGCTAACATACACTAAAACATACGTTGATTAGTGATGTTGTCAGGATATAAATCTGACCACAGCTAACATACACTAAAACATACGTTGATGGTGTTGTTGTCAGGATATAAATCTGACCACAGCTAACATACACTGAAACATACGTTGATTGGTGTTGTAAGGATATAAATCTGACCACAGTTAACATACACTGAAACATACGTTGATTAGAGATGTTGTCAGGATATAAATCTGACAACAGCTAACATACACTAAAACATCAGTTGATTGGTGTTGTTGTCAGGATATAAATCTGACCACAGCTAACATACACTAAAACATACGTTGATTATTGATGTTGTCAGGATATAAATCTGACCACAGCTAACATACACTAAAACATAAGTTGATTGGTGTTGTTGTCAGGATATAAATCTGACCACAGCTAACATACACTAAAACATAAGTTGATTGGTGTTGTTGTCAGGATATAAATCTGACCACAGCTAACATACACTGAAACATACGTTGATTGTTGTTGTCAAGATATAAATCTGACCACAGCTAACATACACTAAAACATAAGTTGATTGGTGATGTTGTCAGGATATAAATCTGACCACAGCTAACATACACTGAAACATACGTTGATTGTTGTTGTCAGGATATAAATCTGACCACAGCTAACATATACTGAAACATACGTTGATTGGTGTTGTTGTCAGGATATAAATCTGACCACAGCTAACATACACTAAAACATAAGTTGATTGGTGATGTTGTCAGGATATAAATCTGACCACAGCTAACATACACTGAAACATACGTTGATTGTTGTTGTCAGGATATAAATCTGACCACAGCTAACATATACTGAAACATACGTTGATTGGTGTTGTTGTAAGGATATAAATCTGACCACAGCTAACATACACTAAAACATAAGTTGATTGGTGTTGTTGTAAGGATATAAATCTGACCACAGCTAACATACACTGAAACATACGTTGATTGTTGTTGTCAGGATATAAATCTGACCACAGCTATCATACACTGAAACATACGTTGATTGGTGTTGTTGTAAGCATATAAATCTGACCACAGCTAACATACACTGAAACATACGTTGATTGTTGTTGTCAAGATATAAATCTGACCACAGCTAACCTACACTAAAACTTACGTTGATTAGTGATGTTGTCAGGATATAAATCTGACCACAGCTAACATACACTGAAACATAAGTTGATTGGTGTTGTTGTCAGGATATAAATCTGACCACAGCTAACATACACTAAAACATAAGTTGATTGGTGTTGTTGTCAGGATATAAATCTGACCACAGCTAACATACACTGAAACATACGTTGATTGTTGTTGTCAGGATATAAATCTGACACAGCTAACATACACTAAAACATACGTTGATTAGTGATGTTGTCAGGATATAAATCTGACCACAGCTAACATACACTAAAACATACGTTGATGGTGTTGTTGTCAGGATATAAATCTGACCACAGCTAACATACACTGAAACATACGTTGATTGGTGTTGTAAGGATATAAATCTGACCACAGTTAACATACACTGAAACATACGTTGATTAGAGATGTTGTCAGGATATAAATCTGACAACAGCTAACATACACTAAAACATCAGTTGATTGGTGTTGTTGTCAGGATATAAATCTGACCACAGCTAACATATACTAAAACATACGTTGATTATTGATGTTGTCAGGATATAAATCTGACCACAGCTAACATACACTAAAACATAAGTTGATTGGTGTTGTTGTCAGGATATAAATCTGACCACAGCTAACATACACTAAAACATAAGTTGATTGGTGTTGTTGTCAGGATATAAATCTGACCACAGCTAACATACACTGAAACATAAGTTGATTGGTGTTGTTGTCAGGATATAAATCTGACCACAGCTAACATACACTAAAACATAAGTTGATTGGTGTTGTTGTCAGGATATAAATCTGACCACAGCTAACATACACTGAAACATACGTTGATTGTTGTTGTCAGGATATAAATCTGACCACAGCTAACATACACTAAAACATACGTTGATTAGTGATGTTGTCAGGATATAAATCTGACCACAGCTAACATACACTAAAACATACGTTGATGGTGTTGTTGTCAGGATATAAATCTGACCACAGCTAACATACACTGAAACATACGTTGATTGGTGTTGTAAGGATATAAATCTGACCACAGCTAACATACACTGAAACATACGTTGATTAGTGATGTTGTCAGGATATAAATCTGACAACAGCTAACATACACTAAAACATCAGTTGATTGGTGTTGTTGTCAGGATATAAATCTGACCACAGCTAACATACACTAAAACATACGTTGATTGTTGTTGTAAGGATATAAATCTGACCACAGCTAACATACACTAAAACATAAGTTGATTAGTGATGTTGTCAGGATATAAATCTGACCACAGCTAACATACACTAAAACATAAGTTGATTAGTGATGTTGTCAGGATATAAATCTGACCACAGCTAACATACACTGAAACATCCGTTGGTAGGTTTTATTGTAAGGATATAAATCTGACCACAGCTAACCTACACTGAAACATACGTTGGTAGGTGTTGTTGTAAGGATATAAATCTGACCACAGCTAACATACACTGAAACATACGTTGGTAGGTGTTGTTGTAAGGATATAAGTCTGACCACAGCTAACATACACTGAAACATACGTTGGTAGGTGTTGTTGTAAGGATATAAATCTGACCACAGCTAACATACACTGAAAGATAAGTTGATTGGTGTTGTTGTAAGGATATAAATCTGACCACAGCTAACATACACTAAAACATAAGTTGATTAGTGATGTTGTCAGGATATAAATCTGACCACAGCTAACCTACACTGAAACATACGTTGATTGGTGTTGTTGTAAGGATATAAATCTGACCACAGCTAACCTACACTGAAACATACGTTGATCGGTGTTGTTGTAAGGAAATAAATCTGACCACAGCTAACATACACTGAAACATACGTTAATGTTGTTGTTGTAAGGATATAAATCTGACCACAGCTAACATACACTGAAACATACGTTGATCGGTGTTGTTGTCAGGATATAAATCTGACCACAGCTAACATACACTGAAACATACGTTGGTAGGTGTTGTTGTAAGGATATAAATCTGACCACAGCTAACATACACTGAAATATACGTTGGTAGGTGTTGTTGTAAGGATATAAATCTGACCACAGCTAACATACACTAAAACATAAGTTGATTGGTGTTGTTGTAAGGATATAAATCTGACCACAGCTAACATACACTGAAACATACGTTGATTGTTGTTGTCAGGATATAAATCTGACCACAGCTAACATACACTGAAACATACGTTGATTGGTGTTGTTGTAAGCATATAAATCTGACCACAGCTAACATACACTGAAACATACGTTGATTGTTGTTGTCAAGATATAAATCTGACCACAGCTAACCTACACTAAAACTTACGTTGATTAGTGATGTTGTCAGGATATAAATCTGACCACAGCTAACATACACTGAAACATAAGTTGATTGGTGTTGTTGTCAGGATATAAATCTGACCACGGCGAACATACACTGAAACATACGTTGATTGTTGTTGTAAGTATATAAACCTGACCACAGCTAACATACACTGAAACATACGTTGATTAGTGATGTTGTCAGGATATAAATCTGACCACAGCTAACATACACTAAAACATATGTTGATTGGTGTTGTTGTCAGGATATAAATCTGACCACAGCTAACATACACTAAAACATAAGTTGATTGGTGATGTTGTCAGGATATAAATCTGACCACAGCTAACATACACTGAAACATACGTTGATTGTTGTTGTCAGGATATAAATCTGACCACAGCTAACATATACTGAAACATACGTTGATTGGTGTTGTTGTCAGGATATAAATCTGACCACAGCTAACATACACTGAAACATACGTTGATTGTTGTTGTAAGTATGTAAACCTGACCACAGCTAACATACACTGAAACATACGTTGATTAGTGATGTTGTCAGGATATAAATCTGACCACAGCTAACATACACTAAAACATATGTTGATTGGTGTTGTTGTCAGGATATAAATCTGACCACAGCTAACATACACTAAAACATAAGTTGATTGGTGATGTTGTCAGGATATAAATCTGACCACAGCTAACATACACTGAAACATACGTTGATTGTTGTTGTCAGGATATAAATCTGACCACAGCTAACATATACCGAAACATACGTTGATTGGTGTTGTTGTAAGGATATAAATTTGACCACAGCTAAGATACACTAAAACATAAGTTGATTGGTGTTGTTGTAAGGATATAAATCTGACCACAGCTAACATACACTGAAACATACGTTGATTGTTGTTGTCAGGATATAAATCTGACCACAGCTAACATACACTGAAACATACGTTGATTGGTGTTGTAAGGATATAAATCTGACCACAGCTAACATACACTGAAACATACGTTGATTAGTGATGTTGTCAGGATATAAATCTGACCACAGCTAACATACACTGAAACATACGTTGATTGTTGTTGTAAGGATATAAATCTGACCACAGCTAACATACACTGAAAGATACGTTGATTGTTGTTGTAAGTATATAAACCTGACCACAGCTAACATACACTGAAACATACGTTGATTAGTGATGTTGTCAGGATATAAATCTGACCACAGCTAACATACACTAAAACATATGTTGATTGGTGTTGTTGTCAGGATATAAATCTGACCACAGCTAACATACACTAAAACATAAGTTGATTGGTGATGTTGTCAGGATATAAATCTGACCACAGCTAACATACACTGAAACATACGTTGATTGTTGTTGTCAGGATATAAATCTGACCACAGCTAACATACACTGAAACATACGTTGATTGGTGTTGTTGTAAGGATATAAATCTGACCACAGCTAACATACACTAAAACATAAGTTGATTGGTGTTGTTGTAAGGATATAAATCCGACCACAGCTAACATACACTGAAACATACGTTGATTGTTGTTGTCAGGATATAAATCTGACCACAGCTAACATACACTGAAACATACGTTGATTGGTGTTGTTGTAAGCATATAAATCTGACCACAGCTAACATACACTGAAACATACGTTGATTGTTGTTGTCAAGATATAAATCTGACCACAGCTAACCTACACTAAAACTTACGTTGATTAGTGATGTTGTCAGGATATAAATCTGACCACAGCTAACATACACTGAAACATAAGTTGATTGGTGTTGTTGTCAGGATATAAATCTGACCACGGCGAACATACACTGAAACATACGTTGATTGTTGTTGTAAGTATATAAACCTGACCACAGCTAACATACACTGAAACATACGTTGATTAGTGATGTTGTCAGGATATAAATCTGACCACAGCTAACATACACTGAAACATACGTTGATTGTTGTTGTCAAGATATAAATCTGACCACAGCTAACATACACTAAAACATAAGTTGATTGGTGATGTTGTCAGGATATAAATCTGACCACAGCTAACATACACTGAAACATACGTTGATTGGTGTTGTTGTCAGGATATAAATCTGACCACAGCTAACATATACTGAAACATACGTTGATTGGTGTTGTTGTAAGGATATAAATCTGACCACAGCTAACATACACTAAAACATATGTTGATTGGTGTTGTTGTCATGATATAAATCTGACCACAGCTAACATACACTAAAACATAATTTGATTGGTGATGTTGTCAGGATATAAATCTGACCACAGCTAACATACACTGAAACATACGTTGATTGTTGTTGTCAGGATATAAATCTGACCACAGCTAACATATACTGAAACATACGTTGATTGGTGTTGTTGTAAGGATATAAATCTGACCACAGCTAACATAAACTAAAACATAAGTTGATTGGTGTTGTTGTAAGGATATAAATTTGACCACAGCTAAGATACACTAAAACATATGTTGATTGGTGTTGTTGTAAGGATATAAATCTGACTACAGCTAACATACACTGAAACATACGTTGATTGTTGTTGTCAGGATATAAATCTGACCACAGCTAACATACACTGAAACATACGTTGATTGGTGTTGTAAGGATATAAATCTGACCACAGCTAACATACACTGAAACATACGTTGATTAGTGATGTTGTCAGGATATAAATCTGACCACAGCTAACATACACTGAAACATACGTTGATTGTTGTTGTAAGGATATAAATCTGACCACAGCTAACATACACTGAAAGATACGTTGATTGTTGTTGTAAGTATATAAACCTGACCACAGCTAACATACACTGAAACATACGTTGATTAGTGATGTTGTCAGGATATAAATCTGACCACAGCTAACATACACTAAAACATATGTTGATTGGTGTTGTTGTCAGGATATAAATCTGACCACAGCTAACATACACTAAAACATAAGTTGATTGGTGATGTTGTCAGGATATAAATCTGACCACAGCTAACATACACTGAAACATACGTTGATTGTTGTTGTCAGGATATAAATCTGACCACAGCTGACATACACTGAAACATACGTTGATTGGTGTTGTTGTAAGGATATAAATCTGACCACAGCTAACATACACTAAAACATAAGTTGATTGGTGTTGTTGTAAGGATATAAATCCGACCACAGCTAACATACACTGAAACATACGTTGATTGTTGTTGTCAGGATATAAATCTGACCACAGCTAACATACACTGAAACATACGTTGATTGGTGTTGTTGTAAGCATATAAATCTGACCACAGCTAACATACACTGAAACATACGTTGATTGTTGTTGTCAAGATATAAATCTGACCACAGCTAACCTACACTAAAACTTACGTTGATTAGTGATGTTGTCAGGATATAAATCTGACCACAGCTAACATACACTGAAACATAAGTTGATTGGTGTTGTTGTCAGGATATAAATCTGACCACGGCGAACATACACTGAAACATACGTTGATTGTTGTTGTAAGTATATAAACCTGACCACAGCTAACATACACTGAAACATACGTTGATTAGTGATGTTGTCAGGATATAAATCTGACCACAGCTAACATACACTGAAACATACGTTGATTGTTGTTGTCAAGATATAAATCTGACCACAGCTAACATACACTAAAACATAAGTTGATTGGTGATGTTGTCAGGATATAAATCTGACCACAGCTAACATACACTGAAACATACGTTGATTGTTGTTGTCAGGATATAAATCTGACCACAGCTAACATATACTGAAACATACGTTGATTGGTGTTGTTGTAAGGATATAAATCTGACCACAGCTAACATACACTAAAACATATGTTGATTGGTGTTGTTGTCAGGATATAAATCTGACCACAGCTAACATACACTAAAACATAAGTTGATTGGTGATGTTGTCAGGATATAAATCTGACCACAGCTAACATACACTGAAACATACGTTGATTGTTGTTGTCAGGATATAAATCTGACCACAGCTAACATATACTGAAACATATGTTGATTGGTGTTGTTGTAAGGATATAAATCTGACCACAGCTAACATACACTAAAACATAAGTTGATTGGTGTTGTTGTAAGGATATAAATCTGACCACAGCTAACATACACTGAAACATACGTTGATTGTTGTTGTCAGGATATAAATCTGACCACAGCTATCATACACTGAAACATACGTTGATTGGTGTTGTTGTAAGGATATAAATCTGACCACAGCTAACATACACTGAAACATACGTTGATTGTTGTTGTCAAGATATAAATCTGACCACAGCTAACCTACACTAAAACTTACGTTGATTAGTGATGTTGTCAGGATATAAATCTGACCACAGCTAACATACACTGAAACATAAGTTGATTGGTGTTGTTGTCAGGATATAAATCTGACCACAGCTAACATACACTAAAACATAAGTTGATTGGTGTTGTTGTCAGGATATAAATCTGACCACAGCTAACATACACTGAAACATACGTTGATTGTTGTTGTCAGGATATAAATCTGACACAGCTAACATACACTAAAACATACGTTGATTAGTGATGTTGTCAGGATATAAATCTGACCACAGCTAACATACACTAAAACATACGTTGATGGTGTTGTTGTCAGGATATAAATCTGACCACAGCTAACATACACTGAAACATACGTTGATTGGTGTTGTAAGGATATAAATCTGACCACAGTTAACATACACTGAAACATACGTTGATTAGAGATGTTGTCAGGATATAAATCTGACAACAGCTAACATACACTAAAACATCAGTTGATTGGTGTTGTTGTCAGGATATAAATCTGACCACAGCTAACATACACTAAAACATACGTTGATTATTGATGTTGTCAGGATATAAATCTGACCACAGCTAACATACACTAAAACATAAGTTGATTGGTGTTGTTGTCAGGATATAAATCTGACCACAGCTAACATACACTAAAACATAAGTTGATTGGTGTTGTTGTCAGGATATAAATCTGACCACAGCTAACATACACTGAAACATAAGTTGATTGGTGTTGTTGTCAGGATATAAATCTGACCACAGCTAACATACACTAAAACATAAGTTGATTGGTGTTGTTGTCAGGATATAAATCTGACCACAGCTAACATACACTGAAACATACGTTGATTGTTGTTGTCAGGATATAAATCTGACCACAGCTAACATACACTAAAACATACGTTGATTAGTGATGTTGTCAGGATATAAATCTGACCACAGCTAACATACACTAAAACATACGTTGATGGTGTTGTTGTCAGGATATAAATCTGACCACAGCTAACATACACTGAAACATACGTTGATTGGTGTTGTAAGGATATAAATCTGACAAAAGCTAACATACACTGAAACATACGTTGATTAGTGATGTTGTCAGGATATAAATCTGACAACAGCTAACATACACTAAAACATCAGTTGATTGGTGTTGTTGTCAGGATATAAATCTGACCACAGCTAACATACACTAAAACATACGTTGATTATTGATGTTGTCAGGATATAAATCTGACCACAGCTAACATACACTAAAACATAAGTTGATTGGTGTTGTTGTCAGGATATAAATCTGACCACAGCTAACATACACTAAAACATACGTTGATTGGTGTTGTTGTCAGGATATAAATCTGACCACAGCTAACATACACTAAAACATACGTTGATTGTTGTTGTCAGGATATAAATCTGACCACAGCTAACATACACTGAAACATACGTTGATTGTTGTTGTAAGGATATAAATCTGACCACAGCTAACCTACACTAAAACATAAGTTGATTAGTGATGTTGTCAGGATATAAATCTGACCACAGCTAACATACACTGAAACATACGTTGATTGGTGTTGTTGTAAGGATATAAATCTGACCACAGCTAACCTACACTGAAACATACGTTGATCGGTGTTGTTGTAAGGATATAAATCTGACCACAGCTAACATACACTGAAACATACGTTGATGGTGTTGTTGTAAGGATATAAATATGACCACAGCTAACCTACACTGAAACATACGTTGATTGGTGTTGTTGTAAGGATATAAATCTGACCACAGCTAACATACACTGAAACATACGTTGATCGGTGTTGTTGTCAGGATATAAATCTGACCACAGCTAACATACACTGAAACATACGTTGATCGGTGTTGCTGTAAGGATATAAATCTGACCACAGCTAACATACACTAAAATATACGTTGATGGTGTTGTTGTAAGGATATAAATCTGACTACAGCTTACATACACTAAAACATAAGTTGATTGGTGTTGATGTCATGATATAAATCTGACCACAGCTAACATACACTAAAACATACGTTGATTAGTGATGTTGTTAGGATATCAATCTGACTACAGCTAACATACACTAAAACATAATTTGATTGGTGTTGTTGTAAGGATATAAATCTGACCACAGCCAACATACACTAAAACATACGTTGATTAGTGATGTTGTTAGGATATAAATCTGACCACAGCTAACATACACTAAAACATAAGTTGATTGGTGTTGTTGTAAGGATATAAATCTGACCACAGCCAACATACACTAAAACATAAGTTGATTAGTGATGTTGTAAGGATATAAATCTGACCACAGCTAACCTAAACTGAAACATACGTTGATGTTGTTGTTGTAAGGATATAAATCTGACTACAGCTAACATACACTGAAACATACGTTGGTAGGTGTTGTTGTAAGGATATAAATCTGACCACAGCTAACATACACTGAAACATACGTTGGTAGGTGTTGTTGTAAGGATATAAATCTGACCACAGCTAACATACACTGAAACAAACGTTGATTGGTGTTGTTGTAAGGATATAAATCTGACTACAGCTAAACTACACTGAAACATACGTTGATGGTGTTGTTGTAAGGATATAAATCTGACTACAGCTAACCTACACTGAAACATACGTTGATGGTGTTGTTGTAAGGATATAAATATGACCACAGCTAACATACACTGAAACAAACGTTGGTAGGTGTTGTTGTAAGGATATAAATCTGACCACAGCTAACCTACACTGAAACATAAGTTGATTGGGTTGTTGTAAGGATATAAATCTGACCACAGCTAACATACACTGAAACATACGTTGATTAGTGATGTTGTCAGGATATAAATCTGACCACAGCTAACCTACACTGAAACATACGTTGATTGGTGTTGTTGTAAGGATATAAATTTGACCACAGCTAACATACACTGAAACATACGTTGATTGGTACTGTTGTAAGGATATAAATCTGACCACAGCTAACCTACACTGAAACATACGTTGATGGGGTTGTTGTTAGGATATAAATCTGACCACAGCTAACATACACTGAAACATACGTTGATTGGTGTTGTTGTAAGGATATAAATCTGACCACAGCTAACATACACTGAAAGATACGTTGATTGGTGCTGTTGTAAGGATATAAATCTGACCACAGCTAACATACACTGAAACTTACGTTGATTAGTGATGTTGTCAGGACATAAATCTGACCACAGCTAACATACACTGAAACATACGTTGATTGTTGTTGTAAGGATATAAATCTGACCACAGCTAACATACACTGAAACATACGTTGATTGTTGTTGTAAGGATATAAACCTGACCACAGCTAAGATACACTGAAACATACGTTGATTAGTGATGTTGTCAGGATATAAATCTGACCACAGCTAACATACACTAAAACATATGTTGATTGGTGTTGTTGTCAGGATATAAATCTGACCACAGCTAACATACACTAAAACATAAGTTGATTGGTGATGTTGTCAGGATATAAATCTGACCACAGCTAACATACACTGAAACATACGTTGATTGTTGTTGTCAGGATATAAATCTGACCACAGCTAACATACACTGAAACATACGTTGATTGGTGTTGTTGTAAGCATATAAATCTGACCACAGCTAACATACACTGAAATATACGTTGATTGTTGTTGTCAAGATATAAATCTGACCACAGCTAACCTACACTAAAACTTACGTTGATTAGTGATGTTGTCAGGATATAAATCTGACCACAGCTAACATACACTGAAACATAAGTTGATTGGTGTTGTTGTCAGGATATAAATCTGACCACAGCTAACATACACTAAAACATAAGTTGATTGGTGTTGTTGTCAGGATATAAATCTGACCACAGCTAACATACACTGAAACATACGTTGATTGTTGTTGTCAGGATATAAATCTGACCACAGCTAACATACACTAAAACATACGTTGATTAGTGATGTTGTCAGGATATAAATCTGACCGCAGCTAACATACACTAAAACATACGTTGATGGTGTTGTTGTCAGGATATAAATCTGACCACAGCTAACATACACTGAAACATACGTTGATTGGTGTTGTAAGGATATAAATCTGACCACAGCTAACATACACTGAAACATACGTTGATTAGTGATGTTGTCAGGATATAAATCTGACAACAGCTAACATACTTTAAAACATCAGTTGATTGGTGTTGTTGTCAGGATATAAATCTGACCACAGCTATCATACACTAAAACATACGTTGATTATTGATGTTGTCAGGATATAAATCTGACCACAGCTAACATACACTAAAACATGAGTTGATTGGTGTTGTTGTCAGGATATAAATCTGACCACAGCTAACATACACTAAAACATAAGTTGATTGGTGTTGTTGTCAGGATATAAATCTGACCACAGCTAACATACACTAAAACATACGTTGATTGTTGTTGTCAGGATATAAATCTGACCACAGCTAACATACACTAAAACATAAGTTGATTGGTGATGTTGTCAGGATATAAATCTGACCACAGCTAACATACACTGAAACATACGTTGATTGTTGTTGTAAGGATATAAATCTGACCACAGCTAACCTACACTAAAACATAAGTTGATTAGTGATGTTGTCAGGATATAAATCTGACCACAGCTAACATACACTAAAACATAAGTTGATTGGTGTTGTTGTCAGGATATAAATCTGACCACAGCTAACATACACTAAAACATAAGTTGATTGGTGTTGTTGTCAGGATATAAATCTGACCACAGCTAACATACACTAAAACATACGTTGATTGTTGTTGTCAGGATATAAATCTGACCACAGCTAACATACACTGAAACATACGTTGATTGTTGTTGTAAGGATATAAATCTGACCACAGCTAACCTACACTAAAACATAAGTTGATTAGTGATGTTGTCAGGATATAAATCTGACCACAGCTAACATACACTGAAACATACGTTGATTGGTGTTGTTGTAAGGATATAAATCTGACCACAGCTAACCTACACTGAAACATACGTTGATCGGTGTTGTTGTAAGGATATAAATCTGACCACAGCTAACATACACTGAAACATACGTTGATGGTGTTGTTGTAAGGATATAAATATGACCACAGCTAACCTACACTGAAACATACGTTGATTGGTGTTGTTTTAAGGATATAAATCTGACCACAGCTAACATACACTGAAACATACGTTGATCGGTGTTGTTGTCAGGATATAAATCTGACCACAGCTAACATACACTGAAACATACGTTGATCGGTGTTGCTGTAAGGATATAAATCTGACCACAGCTAACATACACTAAAATATACGTTGATGGTGTTGTTGTAAGGATATTAATCTGACTACAGCTTACATACACTAAAACATAAGTTGATTGGTGTTGTTGTCATGATATAAATCTGACCACAGCTAACATACACTAAAACATACGTTGATTAGTGATGTTGTTAGGATATCAATCTGACTACAGCTAACATACACTAAAACATAATTTGATTGGTGTTGTTGTAAGGATATAAATCTGACCACAGCCAACATACACTAAAACATACGTTGATTAGTGATGTTGTTAGGATATAAATCTGACCACAGCTAACATACACTAATACATAAGTTGATTGGTGTTGTTGTAAGGATATAAATCTGACCACAGCCAACATACACTAAAACATAAGTTGATTAGTGATGTTGTAAGGATATAAATCTGACCACAGCTAACCTAAACTGAAACATACGTTGATGTTGTTGTTGTAAGGATATAAATCTGACTACAGCTAACATACACTGAAACATACGTTGGTAGGTGTTGTTGTAAGGATATAAATCTGACCACAGCTAACATACACTGAAACATACGTTGGTAGGTGTTGTTGTAAGGATATAAATCTGACCACAGCTAACATACACTGAAACAAACGTTGATTGGTGTTGTTGTAAGGATATAAATCTGACTACAGCTAAACTACACTGAAACATACGTTGATGGTGTTGTTGTAAGGATATAAATCTGACTACAGCTAACCTACACTGAAACATACCTTGATGGTGTTGTTGTAAGGATATAAATATGACCACAGCTAACATACACTGAAACAAACGTTGGTAGGTGTTGTTGTAAGGATATAAATCTGACCACAGCTAACCTACACTGAAACATAAGTTGATTGGGTTGTTGTAAGGATATAAATCTGACCACAGCTAACATACACTGAAACATACGTTGATTAGTGATGTTGTCAGGATATAAATCTGACCACAGCTAACCTACACTGAAACATACGTTGATTGGTGTTGTTGTAAGGATATAAATTTGACCAAAGCTAACATACACTGAAACATACGTTGATTGGTACTGTTGTAAGGATATAAATCTGACCACAGCTAACCTACACTGAAACATACGTTGATGGGGTTGTTGTAAGGATATAAATCTGACCACAGCTAACATACACTGAAACATACGTTGATTGGTGTTGTTGTAAGGATATAAATCTGACCACAGCTAACATACACTGAAACATACGTTGATTGGTGCTGTTGTAAGGATATAAATCTTACCACAGCTAACACACACTGAAACTTACGTTGATTAGTGATGTTGTCAGGACATAAATCTGACCACAGCTAACATACACTGAAACATACGTTGATTGTTGTTGTAAGGATATAAATCTGACCACAGCTAACATACACTGAAACATACGTTGATTGTTGTTGTAAGTATATAAACCTGACCACAGCTAAGATACACTGAAACATACGTTGATTAGTGATGTTGTCAGGATATAAATCTGACCACAGCTAACATACACTAAAACATATGTTGATTGGTGTTGTTGTCAGGATATAAATCTGACCACAGCTAACATACACTAAAACATAAGTTGATTGGTGATGTTGTCAGGATATAAATCTGACCACAGCTAACATACACTGAAACATACGTTGATTGTTGTTGTCAGGATATAAATCTGACCACAGCTAACATACACTGAAACATACGTTGATTGGTGTTGTTGTAAGCATATAAATCTGACCACAGCTAACATACACTGAAATATACGTTGATTGTTGTTGTCAAGATATAAATCTGACCACAGCTAACCTACACTAAAACTTACGTTGATTAGTGATGTTGTCAGGATATAAATCTGACCACAGCTAACATACACTGAAACATAAGTTGATTGGTGTTGTTGTCAGGATATAAATCTGACCACAGCTAACATACACTAAAACATAAGTTGATTGGTGTTGTTGTCAGGATATAAATCTGACCACAGCTAACATACACTGAAACATACGTTGATTGTTGTTGTCAGGATATAAATCTGACCACAGCTAACATACACTAAAACATACGTTGATTAGTGATGTTGTCAGGATATAAATCTGACCGCAGCTAACATACACTAAAACATACGTTGATGGTGTTGTTGTCAGGATATAAATCTGACCACAGCTAACATACACTGAAACATACGTTGATTGGTGTTGTAAGGATATAAATCTGACCACAGCTAACATACACTGAAACATACGTTGATTAGTGATGTTGTCAGGATATAAATCTGACAACAGCTAACATACTTTAAAACATCAGTTGATTGGTGTTGTTGTCAGGATATAAATCTGACCACAGCTATCATACACTAAAACATACGTTGATTATTGATGTTGTCAGGATATAAATCTGACCACAGCTAACATACACTAAAACATGAGTTGATTGGTGTTGTTGTCAGGATATAAATCTGACCACAGCTAACATACACTAAAACATAAGTTGATTGGTGTTGTTGTCAGGATATAAATCTGACCACAGCTAACATACACTTAAACATACGTTGATTGTTGTTGTCAGGATATAAATCTGACCACAGCTAACATACACTAAAACATAAGTTGATTGGTGATGTTGTCAGGATATAAATCTGACCACAGCTAACATACACTGAAACATACGTTGATTGTTGTTGTAAGGATATAAATCTGACCACAGCTAACCTACACTAAAACATAAGTTGATTAGTGATGTTGTCAGGATATAAATCTGACCACAGCTAACATACACTAAAACATACGTTGATTGTTGTTGTCAGGATATAAATCTGACCACAGCTAACATCCACTGAAACATAAATTGATTGGTGATGTTGTCAGGATATAAATCTGACCACAGCTAACATACACTGAAACATACGTTGATTGTTGTTGTAAGGATATAGATCTGACCACAGCTAACATACACTGAAACATACGTTGATTGTTGTTGTAAGGATATAAATCTGACCACAGCTAACCTACACTGAAACATACGTTGATCGGTGTTGTTGTAAGGATATAAATCTGACCACAGCTAACATACACTGAAACATACGTTAATGGTGTTGTTGTGAGGATATAAATCTGACCACAGCTAACCTACACTGAAACATACGTTGATTGGTGTTGTTGTAAGGATATAAATTTGACCAAAGCTAACATACACTGAAACATACGTTGATTGGTACTGTTGTAAGGATATAAATCTGACCACAGCTAACCTACACTGAAACATACGTTGATGGGGTTGTTGTAAGGATATAAATCTGACCACAGCTAACATACACTGAAACATACGTTGATTGGTGTTGTTGTAAGGATATAAATCTGACCACAGCTAACATACACTGAAACATACGTTGATTGGTGCTGTTGTAAGGATATAAATCTTACCACAGCTAACACACACTGAAACTTACGTTGATTAGTGATGTTGTCAGGACATAAATCTGACCACAGCTAACATACACTGAAACATACGTTGATTGTTGTTGTAAGGATATAAATCTGACCACAGCTAACATACACTGAAACATACGTTGATTGTTGTTGTAAGTATATAAACCTGACCACAGCTAAGATACACTGAAACATACGTTGATTAGTGATGTTGTCAGGATATAAATCTGACCACAGCTAACATACACTGAAACATATGTTGATTGGTGTTGTTGTCAGGATATAAATCTGACCACAGCTAACATACACTAAAACATAAGTTGATTGGTGATGTTGTCAGGATATAAATCTGACCACAGCTAACATACACTGAAACATACGTTGATTGTTGTTGTCAGGATATAAATCTGACCACAGCTAACATACACTGAAACATACGTTGATTGGTGTTGTTGTAAGCATATAAATCTGACCACAGCTAACATACACTGAAATATACGTTGATTGTTGTTGTCAAGATATAAATCTGACCACAGCTAACCTACACTAAAACTTACGTTGATTAGTGATGTTGTCAGGATATAAATCTGACCACAGCTAACATACACTGAAACATATGTTGATTGGTGTTGTTGTCAGGATATAAATCTGACCACAGCTAACATACACTAAAACATAAGTTGATTGGTGTTGTTGTCAGGATATAAATCTGACCACAGCTAACATACACTGAAACATACGTTGATTGTTGTTGTCAGGATATAAATCTGACCACAGCTAACATACACTAAAACATACGTTGATTAGTGATGTTGTCAGGATATAAATCTGACCGCAGCTAACATACACTAAAACATACGTTGATGGTGTTGTTGTCAGGATATAAATCTGACCACAGCTAACATACACTGAAACATACGTTGATTGGTGTTGTAAGGATATAAATCTGACCACAGCTAACATACACTGAAACATACGTTGATTAGTGATGTTGTCAGGATATAAATCTGACAACAGCTAACATACTTTAAAACATCAGTTGATTGGTGTTGTTGTCAGGATATAAATCTGACCACAGCTATCATACACTAAAACATACGTTGATTATTGATGTTGTCAGGATATAAATCTGACCACAGCTAACATACACTAAAACATGAGTTGATTGGTGTTGTTGTCAGGATATAAATCTGACCACAGCTAACATACACTAAAACATAAGTTGATTGGTGTTGTTGTCAGGATATAAATCTGACCACAGCTAACATACACTTAAACATACGTTGATTGTTGTTGTCAGGATATAAATCTGACCACAGCTAACATACACTAAAACATAAGTTGATTGGTGATGTTGTCAGGATATAAATCTGACCACAGCTAACATACACTGAAACATACGTTGATTGTTGTTGTAAGGATATAAATCTGACCACAGCTAACCTACACTAAAACATAAGTTGATTAGTGATGTTGTCAGGATATAAATCTGACCACAGCTAACATACACTAAAACATACGTTGATTGTTGTTGTCAGGATATAAATCTGACCACAGCTAACATCCACTGAAACATAAATTGATTGGTGATGTTGTCAGGATATAAATCTGACCACAGCTAACATACACTGAAACATACGTTGATTGTTGTTGTAAGGATATAGATCTGACCACAGCTAACATACACTGAAACATACGTTGATTGTTGTTGTAAGGATATAAATCTGACCACAGCTAACCTACACTGAAACATACGTTGATCGGTGTTGTTGTAAGGATATAAATCTGACCACAGCTAACATACACTGAAACATACGTTAATGGTGTTGTTGTGAGGATATAAATCTGACCACAGCTAACCTACACTGAAACATACGTTGATTGGTGTTGTTGTAAGGATATAAATCTGACCACAGCTAACCTACACTGAAACATACGTTGATTGGTGTTGTTGTAAGGATATAAATCTGACCACAGCTAACCTACACTGAAACATACGTTGATCGGTCTTGTTGCAAGGATATAAATCTGACCACAGCTAACATACACTGAAACATACGTTGATGGTGTTGTTGTATGGATATAAATATGACCACAGCTAACCTACACTGAAACATACGTTGATTGGTGTTGTTGTAAGGATATAAATCTGACCACAGCTAACATACACTGAAACATACGTTGATCGGTGTTGTTGTCAGGATATAAATCTGACCACAGCTAACATACACTGAAACATACGTTGATCGGTGTTGTTGTAAGGATATAAATCTGACCACAGCTAACATACACTAAATTATACGTTGATGGTGTTGTTGTAAGGATATAAATCTGACTACAGCTAACATACACTAAAACATTAGTTGATTGGTGTTGTTGTCAGGATATAAATCTGACCACAGCTAACATACACTAAAACATACGTTGATTAGTGATGTTGTTAGGATATAAATCTGACAACAGCTAACATACTCTAAAACATAATTTGATTGGTGTTGTTGTAAGGATATAAATCTGACCACAGCCAACATACACTAAAACATACGTTGATTAGTGATGTTGTTAGGATATAAATCTGACCACAGCTAACATACACTAAAACATAAGTTGATTGGTGTTGTTGTAAGGATATAAATCTGACCACAGCTAATATACACTAAAACATAAGTTGATTAGTGATGTTGTAAGGATATAAATCTGACCACAGCTAACCTAAACTGAAACATACGTTGATGTTGTTGTTGTAAGGATATAAATCTGACTACAGCTAACATACACTGAAACATACGTTGGTAGGTGTTGTTGTAAGGATATAAATCTGACCACAGCTAACATACACTGAAACATACGTTGGTAGGTGTTGTTGTAAGGATATAAATCTGACCACAGCTAACATACACTGAAACAAACGTTGATTGGTGTTGTTGTAAGGATATAAATCTGACTACAGCTAAACTACACTGAAACATACGTTGATGGTGTTGTTGTAAGGATATAAATCTGACTACAGCTAACCTACACTGAAACATACGTTGATGATGTTGTTGTAAGGATATAAATCTGACCACAGCTAACATACACTGAAACAAACGTTGGTAGGTGTTGTTGTAAGGATATAAATCTGACCACAGCTAACCTACACTGAAACATACGTTGATGGGGTTGTTGTAAGGATATAAATCTGACCACAGCTAACATACACTGAAACATACGTTGATTGGTGCTGTTGTAAGGATATAAATCTGACCACAGCTAACATACACTGAAACATACGTTGATTAGTGATGTTGTCAGGATATAAATCTGACCACAGCTAACATACACTGAAACATACGTTGATTGTTGTTGTCAAGATATAAATCTGACCACAGCTAACCTACACTAAAACTTACGTTGATTAGTGATGTTGTCAGGATATAAATCTGACCACAGCTAACATACACTGAAACATAAGTTGATTGGTGTTGTTGTCAGGATATAAATCTGACCACAGCTAACATACACTAAAACATAAGTTGATTGGTGTTGTTGTCAGGATATAAATCTGACCACAGCTAACATACACTGAAACATACGTTGATTGTTGTTGTCAGGATATAAATCTGACCACAGCTAACATACACTAAAACATACGTTGATTAGTGATGTTGTCAGGATATAAATCTGACCGCAGCTAACATACACTAAAACATACGTTGATGGTGTTGTTGTCAGGATATAAATCTGACCACAGCTAACATACACTGAAACATACGTTGATTGGTGTTGTAAGGATATAAATCTGACCACAGCTAACATACACTGAAACATACGTTGATTAGTGATGTTGTCAGGATATAAATCTGACAACAGCTAACATACTTTAAAACATCAGTTGATTGGTGTTGTTGTCAGGATATAAATCTGACCACAGCTATCATACACTAAAACATACGTTGATTATTGATGTTGTCAGGATATAAATCTGACCACAGCTAACATACACTAAAACATGAGTTGATTGGTGTTGTTGTCAGGATATAAATCTGACCACAGCTAACATACACTAAAACATAAGTTGATTGGTGTTGTTGTCAGGATATAAATCTGACCACAGCTAACACACACTAAAACATACGTTGATTGTTGTTGTCAGGATATAAATCTGACCACAGCTAACATACACTAAAACATAAGTTGATTGGTGATGTTGTCAGGATATAAATCTGACCACAGCTAACATACACTGAAACATACGTTGATTGTTGTTGTAAGGATATAAATCTGACCACAGCTAACCTACACTAAAACATAAGTTGATTAGTGATGTTGTCAGGATATAAATCTGACCACAGCTAACATACACTAAAACATACGTTGATTGTTGTTGTCAGGATATAAATCTGACCACAGCTAACATCCACTGAAACATAAATTGATTGGTGATGTTGTCAGGATATAAATCTGACCACAGCTAACATACACTGAAACATACGTTGATTGTTGTTGTAAGGATATAGATCTGACCACAGCTAACATACACTGAAACATACGTTGATTGTTGTTGTAAGGATATAAATCTGACCACAGCTAACCTACACTGAAACATACGTTGATCGGTGTTGTTGTAAGGATATAAATCTGACCACAGCTAACATACACTGAAACATACGTTAATGGTGTTGTTGTGAGGATATAAATCTGACCACAGCTAACCTACACTGAAACATACGTTGATTGGTGTTGTTGTAAGGATATAAATCTGACCACAGCTAACCTACACTGAAACATACGTTGATTGGTGTTGTTGTAAGGATATAAATCTGACCACAGCTAACCTACACTGAAACATACGTTGATCGGTGTTGTTGCAAGGATATAAATCTGACCACAGCTAACATACACTGAAACATACGTTGATGGTGTTGTTGTAAGGATATAAATATGACCACAGCTAACCTACACTGAAACATACGTTGATTGGTGTTGTTGTAAGGATATAAATCTGACCACAGCTAACATACACTGAAACATACGTTGATCGGTGTTGTTGTCAGGATATAAATCTGACCACATCTAACATACACTGAAACATACGTTGATCGGTGTTGTTGTAAGGATATAAATCTGACCACAGCTAACATACACTAAATTATACGTTGATGGTGTTGTTGTAAGGATATAAATCTGACTACAGCTAACATACACTAAAACATTAGTTGATTGGTGTTGTTGTCAGGATATAAATCTGACCACAGCTAACATACACTAAAACATACGTTGATTAGTGATGTTGTTAGGATATAAATCTGACAACAGCTAACATACTCTAAAACATAATTTGATTGGTGTTGTTGTAAGGATATAAATCTGACCACAGCCAACATACACTAAAACATACGTTGATTAGTGATGTTGTTAGGATATAAATCTGACCACAGCTAACATACACTAAAACATAAGTTGATTGGTGTTGTTGTAAGGATATAAATCTGACAACAGCTAATATACACTAAAACATAAGTTGATTAGTGATGTTGTAAGGATATAAATCTGACCACAGCTAACCTAAACTGAAACATACGTTGATGTTGTTGTTGTAAGGATATAAATCTGACTACAGCTAACATACACTGAAACATACGTTGGTAGGTGTTGTTGTAAGGATATAAATCTGACCACAGCTAACATACACTGAAACATACGTTGGTAGGTGTTGTTGTAAGGATATAAATCTGACCACAGCTAACATACACTGAAACAAACGTTGATTGGTGTTGTTGTAAGGATATAAATCTGACTACAGCTAAACTACACTGAAACATACGTTGATGGTGTTGTTGTAAGGATATAAATCTGACTACAGCTAACCTACACTGAAACATACGTTGATGGTGTTGTTGTAAGGATATAAATCTGACCACAGCTAACATACACTGAAACAAACGTTGGTAGGTGTTGTTGTAAGGATATAAATCTGACCACAGCTAACCTACACTGAAACATACGTTGATGGGGTTCTTGTAAGGATATAAATCTGACCACAGCTAACATACACTGAAACATACGTTGATTGGTGCTGTTGTAAGGATATAAATCTGACCACAGCTAACATACACTGAAACATACGTTGATTAGTGATGTTGTCAGGATATAAATCTGACCACAGCTAACATACACTGAAACATACGTTGATTGTTGTTGTAAGTATATAAACCTGACCACAGCTAACATACACTGAAACATACGTTGATTAGTGATGTTGTCAGGATATAAATCTGACCACAGCTAACATACACTAAAACATATGTTGATTGGTGTTGTTGTCAGGATATAAATCTGACCACAGCTAACATACACTAAAACATATGTTGATTGGTGATGTTGTCAGGATATAAATCTGACCACAGCTAACATACACTGAAACATACGTTGATTGTTGTTGTCAGGATATAAATCTGACCACAGCTAACAAACACTGAAACTTACGTTGATTGGTGTTGTTGTAAGGATATAAATCTGACCACAGCTAACATACACTAAAACATAAGTTGATTGGTGTTGTTGTAAGGATATAAATCTGACCACAGCTAACATACACTGAAACATACGTTGATTGTTGTTGTCAGGATATAAATCTGACCACAGCTAACATACACTGAAACATACGTTGATTGGTGTTGTTGTAAGCATATAAATCTGACCACAGCTAACATACACTGAAACATACGTTGATTGTTGTTGTCAAGATATAAATCTGACCACAACTAACCTACACTAAAACTTACGTTGATTAGTGATGTTGTCAGGATATAAATCTGACCACAGCTAACATACACTGAAACATAAGTTGATTGGTGTTGTTGTCAGGATATAAATCTGACCACAGCTAACATACACTAAAACATAAGTTGATTGGTGTTGTTGTCAGGATATAAATCTGACCACAGCTAACATACACTGAAACATACGTTGATTGTTGTTGTCAGGATAGAAATCTGACACAGCTAACATACACTAAAACATACGTTGATTAGTGATGTTGTCAGGATATAAATCTGACCACAGCTAACATACACTAAAACATACTTTGAAGGTGTTGTTGTCAGGATATAAATCTGACCACAGCTAACATACACTGAAACATACGTTGATTGGTGTTGTAAGGATATAAATCTGACCACAGTTAACATACACTGAAACATACGTTGATTAGAGATGTTGTCAGGATATAAATCTGACAACAGCTAACATACACTAAAACATCAGTTGATTGGTGTTGTTGTCAGGATATAAATCTGACCACAGCTAACATACACTAAAACATACGTTGATTATTGATGTTGTCAGGATATAAATCTGACCACAGCTAACATACACTAAAACATAAGTTGATTGGTGTTGTTGTCAGGATATAAATCTGACCACAGCTAACATACACTAAAACATAAGTTGATTGGTGTTGTTGTCAGGATATAAATCTGACCACAGCTAACATAAACTGAAACATAAGTTGATTGGTGTTGTTGTCAGGATATAAATCTGACCACAGCTAATATACACTAAAACATAAGTTGATTGGTGTTGTTGTCAGGATATAAATCTGACCACAGCTAACATACACTGAAACATACGTTGATTGTTGTTGTCAGGATATAAATCTGACCACAGCTAACATACACTAAAACATACGTTGATTAGTGATGTTGTCAGGATATAAATCTGACCACAGCTAACATACACTAAAACATACGTTGATGGTGTTGTTGTCAGGATATAAATCTGACCACAGCTAACATACACTGAAACATACGTTGATTGGTGTTGTAA
Organism: Lutraria lutraria; assembly: GCA_964023205.1. NCBI lineage: Eukaryota > Metazoa > Mollusca > Bivalvia > Venerida > Mactridae > Lutraria > Lutraria lutraria. The sequence continues at coordinate 1,416,135 of OZ026843.1, read as the reverse complement.
GGATATAAATCTGACCACAGCTAACATACACTAAAACATACGTTGATTAGTGATGTTGTCAGGATATAAATCTGACAACAGCTAACATACACTAAAACATCAGTTGATTGGTGTTGTTGTCAGGATATAAATCTGACCACAGCTAACATACACTAAAACATACGTTGATTGTTGTTGTAAGGATATAAATCTGACCACAGCTAACATACACTAAAACATAAGTTGATTAGTGATGTTGTCAGGATATAAATCTGACCACAGCTAACATACACTAAAACATAAGTTGATTAGTGATGTTGTCAGGATATAAATCTGACCACAGCTAACATACACTGAAACATACGTTGGTAGGTTTTGTTGTAAGGATATAAATCTGACCACAGCTAACCTACACTGAAACATACGTTGGTAGGTGTTGTTGTAAGGATATAAATCTGACCACAGCTAACATACACTGAAACATACGTTGGTAGGTGTTGTTGTAAGGATATAAGTCTGACCACAGCTAACATACACTGAAACATACGTTGGTAGGTGTTGTTGTAAGGATATAAATCTGACCACAGCTAACATACACTGAAAGATAAGTTGATTGGTGTTGTTGTAAGGATATAAATCTGACCACAGCTAACATACACTAAAACATAAGTTGATTAGTGATGTTGTCAGGATATAAATCTGACCACAGCTAACCTACACTGAAACATACGTTGATTGGTGTTGTTGTAAGGATATAAATCTGACCACAGCTAACCTACACTGAAACATACGTTGATCGGTGTTGTTGTAAGGAAATAAATCTGACCACAGCTAACATACACTGAAACATACGTTAATGGTGTTGTTGTAAGGATATAAATCTGACCACAGCTAACATACACTGAAACATACGTTGATCGGTGTTGTTGTCAGGATATAAATCTGACCACAGCTAACATACACTGAAACATACGTTGGTAGGTGTTGTTGTAAGGATATAAATCTGACCACAGCTAACATACACTGAAATATACGTTGGTAGGTGTTGTTGTAAGGATATAAATCTGACCACAGCTAACATACACTAAAACATAAGTTGATTGGTGTTGTTGTAAGGATATAAATCTGACCACAGCTAACATACACTGAAACATACGTTGATTGTTGTTGTCAGGATATAAATCTGACCACAGCTAACATACACTGAAACATACGTTGATTGGTGTTGTTGTAAGCATATAAATCTGACCACAGCTAACATACACTGAAACATACGTTGATTGTTGTTGTCAAGATATAAATCTGACCACAGCTAACCTACACTAAAACTTACGTTGATTAGTGATGTTGTCAGGATATAAATCTGACCACAGCTAACATACACTGAAACATAAGTTGATTGGTGTTGTTGTCAGGATATAAATCTGACCACGGCGAACATACACTGAAACATACGTTGATTGTTGTTGTAAGTATATAAACCTGACCACAGCTAACATACACTGAAACATACGTTGATTAGTGATGTTGTCAGGATATAAATCTGACCACAGCTAACATACACTAAAACATATGTTGATTGGTGTTGTTGTCAGGATATAAATCTGACCACAGCTAACATACACTAAAACATAAGTTGATTGGTGATGTTGTCAGGATATAAATCTGACCACAGCTAACATACACTGAAACATACGTTGATTGTTGTTGTCAGGATATAAATCTGACCACAGCTAACATATACTGAAACATACGTTGATTGGTGTTGTTGTAAGGATATAAATCTGACCACAGCTAACATACACTGAAACATACGTTGATTGTTGTTGTAAGTATGTAAACCTGACCACAGCTAACATACACTGAAACATACGTTGATTAGTGATGTTGTCAGGATATAAATCTGACCACAGCTAACATACACTAAAACATATGTTGATTGGTGTTGTTGTCAGGATATAAATCTGACCACAGCTAACATACACTAAAACATAAGTTGATTGGTGATGTTGTCAGGATATAAATCTGACCACAGCTAACATACACTGAAACATACGTTGATTGTTGTTGTCAGGATATAAATCTGACCACAGCTAACATATACCGAAACATACGTTGATTGGTGTTGTTGTAAGGATATAAATTTGACCACAGCTAAGATACACTAAAACATAAGTTGATTGGTGTTGTTGTAAGGATATAAATCTGACCACAGCTAACATACACTGAAACATACGTTGATTGTTGTTGTCAGGATATAAATCTGACCACAGCTAACATACACTGAAACATACGTTGATTGGTGTTGTAAGGATATAAATCTGACCACAGCTAACATACACTGAAACATACGTTGATTAGTGATGTTGTCAGGATATAAATCTGACCACAGCTAACATACACTGAAACATACGTTGATTGTTGTTGTAAGGATATAAATCTGACCACAGCTAACATACACTGAAACATACGTTGATTGTTGTTGTAAGTATATAAACCTGACCACAGCTAACATACACTGAAACATACGTTGATTAGTGATGTTGTCAGGATATAAATCTGACCACAGCTAACATACACTAAAATATATGTTGATTGGTGTTGTTGTCAGGATATAAATCTGACCACAGCTAACATACACTAAAACATAAGTTGATTGGTGATGTTGTCAGGATATAAATCTGACCACAGCTAACATACACTGAAACATACGTTGATTGTTGTTGTCAGGATATAAATCTGACCACAGCTAACATACACTGAAACATACGTTGATTGGTGTTGTTGTAAGGATATAAATCTGACCACAGCTAACATACACTAAAACATAAGTTGATTGGTGTTGTTGTAAGGATATAAATCCGACCACAGCTAACATACACTGAAACATACGTTGATTGTTGTTGTCAGGATATAAATCTGACCACAGCTAACATACACTGAAACATACGTTGATTGGTGTTGTTGTAAGCATATAAATCTGACCACAGCTAACATACACTGAAACATACGTTGATTGTTGTTGTCAAGATATAAATCTGACCACAGCTAACCTACACTAAAACTTACGTTGATTAGTGATGTTGTCAGGATATAAATCTGACCACAGCTAACATACACTGAAACATAAGTTGATTGGTGTTGTTGTCAGGATATAAATCTGACCACGGCGAACATACACTGAAACATACGTTGATTGTTGTTGTAAGTATATAAACCTGACCACAGCTAACATACACTGAAACATACGTTGATTAGTGATGTTGTCAGGATATAAATCTGACCACAGCTAACATACACTGAAACATACGTTGATTGTTGTTGTCAAGATATAAATCTGACCACAGCGAACATACACTAAAACATAAGTTGATTGGTGATGTTGTCAGGATATAAATCTGACCACAGCTAACATATACTGAAACATACGTTGATTGTTGTTGTAAGGATATAAATCTGACCACAGCTAACATACACTAAAACATATGTTGATTGGTGTTGTTGTCAGGATATAAATCTGACCACAGCTAACATACACTGAAACATACGTTGATTGTTGTTGTCAAGATATAAATCTGACCACAGCTAACATACACTGAAACATACGTTGATTGTTGTTGTCAGGATATAAATCTGACCACAGCTAACATATACTGAAACATACGTTGATTGTTGTTGTAAGGATATAAATCTGACCACAGCTAACATACACTAAAACATATGTTGATTGGTGTTGTTGTCAGGATATAAATCTGACCACAGCTAACATACACTAAAACATAAGTTGATTGGTGATGTTGTCAGGATATAAATCTGACCACAGCTAACATACACTGAAACATACGTTGATTGTTGTTGTCAGGATATAAATCTGACCACAGCTAACATATACTGAAACATACGTTGATTGGTGTTGTTGTAAGGATATAAATCTGACCACAGCTAACATACACTAAAACATAAGTTGATTGGTGTTGTTGTAAGGATATAAATTTGACCACAGCTAAGATACACTTAAACATATGTTGATTGGTGTTGTTGTAAGGATATAAATCTGACTACAGCTAACATACACTGAAACATACGTTGATTGTTGTTGTCAGGATATAAATCTGACCACAGCTAACATACACTGAAACATACGTTGATTGGTGTTGTAAGGATATAAATCTGACCACAGCTAACATACACTGAAACATACGTTGATTAGTGATGTTGTCAGGATATAAATCTGACCACAGCTAACATACACTGAAACATACGTTGATTGTTGTTGTAAGGATATAAATCTGACCACAGCTAACATACACTGAAAGATACGTTGATTGTTGTTGTAAGTATATAAACCTGACCACAGCTAACATACACTGAAACATACGTTGATTAGTGATGTTGTCAGGATATAAATCTGACCACAGCTAACATACACTAAAACATGAGTTGATTGGTGTTGTTGTCAGGATATAAATCTGACCACAGCTAACATACACTAAAACATAAGTTGATTGGTGTTGTTGTCAGGATATAAATCTGACCACAGCTAACATACACTTAAACATACGTTGATTGTTGTTGTCAGGATATAAATCTGACCACAGCTAACATACACTAAAACATAAGTTGATTGGTGATGTTGTCAGGATATAAATCTGACCACAGCTAACATACACTGAAACATACGTTGATTGTTGTTGTAAGGATATAAATCTGACCACAGCTAACCTACACTAAAACATAAGTTGATTAGTGATGTTGTCAGGATATAAATCTGACCACAGCTAACATACACTAAAACATACGTTGATTGTTGTTGTCAGGATATAAATCTGACCACAGCTAACATCCACTGAAACATAAATTGATTGGTGATGTTGTCAGGATATAAATCTGACCACAGCTAACATACACTGAAACATACGTTGATTGTTGTTGTAAGGATATAGATCTGACCACAGCTAACATACACTGAAACATACGTTGATTGTTGTTGTAAGGATATAAATCTGACCACAGCTAACCTACACTGAAACATACGTTGATCGGTGTTGTTGTAAGGATATAAATCTGACCACAGCTAACATACACTGAAACATACGTTAATGGTGTTGTTGTGAGGATATAAATCTGACCACAGCTAACCTACACTGAAACATACGTTGATTGGTGTTGTTGTAAGGATATAAATCTGACCACAGCTAACCTACACTGAAACATACGTTGATTGGTGTTGTTGTAAGGATATAAATCTGACCACAGCTAACCTACACTGAAACATACGTTGATCGGTCTTGTTGCAAGGATATAAATCTGACCACAGCTAACATACACTGAAACATACGTTGATGGTGTTGTTGTATGGATATAAATATGACCACAGCTAACCTACACTGAAACATACGTTGATTGGTGTTGTTGTAAGGATATAAATCTGACCACAGCTAACATACACTGAAACATACGTTGATCGGTGTTGTTGTCAGGATATAAATCTGACCACAGCTAACATACACTGAAACATACGTTGATCGGTGTTGTTGTAAGGATATAAATCTGACCACAGCTAACATACACTAAATTATACGTTGATGGTGTTGTTGTAAGGATATAAATCTGACTACAGCTAACATACACTAAAACATTAGTTGATTGGTGTTGTTGTCAGGATATAAATCTGACCACAGCTAACATACACTAAAACATACGTTGATTAGTGATGTTGTTAGGATATAAATCTGACAACAGCTAACATACTCTAAAACATAATTTGATTGGTGTTGTTGTAAGGATATAAATCTGACCACAGCCAACATACACTAAAACATACGTTGATTAGTGATGTTGTTAGGATATAAATCTGACCACAGCTAACATACACTAAAACATAAGTTGATTGGTGTTGTTGTAAGGATATAAATCTGACCACAGCTAATATACACTAAAACATAAGTTGATTAGTGATGTTGTAAGGATATAAATCTGACCACAGCTAACCTAAACTGAAACATACGTTGATGTTGTTGTTGTAAGGATATAAATCTGACTACAGCTAACATACACTGAAACATACGTTGGTAGGTGTTGTTGTAAGGATATAAATCTGACCACAGCTAACATACACTGAAACATACGTTGGTAGGTGTTGTTGTAAGGATATAAATCTGACCACAGCTAACATACACTGAAACAAACGTTGATTGGTGTTGTTGTAAGGATATAAATCTGACTACAGCTAAACTACACTGAAACATACGTTGATGGTGTTGTTGTAAGGATATAAATCTGACTACAGCTAACCTACACTGAAACATACGTTGATGATGTTGTTGTAAGGATATAAATCTGACCACAGCTAACATACACTGAAACAAACGTTGGTAGGTGTTGTTGTAAGGATATAAATCTGACCACAGCTAACCTACACTGAAACATACGTTGATGGGGTTGTTGTAAGGATATAAATCTGACCACAGCTAACATACACTGAAACATACGTTGATTGGTGCTGTTGTAAGGATATAAATCTGACCACAGCTAACATACACTGAAACATACGTTGATTAGTGATGTTGTCAGGATATAAATCTGACCACAGCTAACATACACTGAAACATACGTTGATTGTTGTTGTCAAGATATAAATCTGACCACAGCTAACCTACACTAAAACTTACGTTGATTAGTGATGTTGTCAGGATATAAATCTGACCACAGCTAACATACACTGAAACATAAGTTGATTGGTGTTGTTGTCAGGATATAAATCTGACCACAGCTAACATACACTAAAACATAAGTTGATTGGTGTTGTTGTCAGGATATAAATCTGACCACAGCTAACATACACTGAAACATACGTTGATTGTTGTTGTCAGGATATAAATCTGACCACAGCTAACATACACTAAAACATACGTTGATTAGTGATGTTGTCAGGATATAAATCTGACCGCAGCTAACATACACTAAAACATACGTTGATGGTGTTGTTGTCAGGATATAAATCTGACCACAGCTAACATACACTGAAACATACGTTGATTGGTGTTGTAAGGATATAAATCTGACCACAGCTAACATACACTGAAACATACGTTGATTAGTGATGTTGTCAGGATATAAATCTGACAACAGCTAACATACTTTAAAACATCAGTTGATTGGTGTTGTTGTCAGGATATAAATCTGACCACAGCTATCATACACTAAAACATACGTTGATTATTGATGTTGTCAGGATATAAATCTGACCACAGCTAACATACACTAAAACATGAGTTGATTGGTGTTGTTGTCAGGATATAAATCTGACCACAGCTAACATACACTAAAACATAAGTTGATTGGTGTTGTTGTCAGGATATAAATCTGACCACAGCTAACATACACTAAAACATACGTTGATTGTTGTTGTCAGGATATAAATCTGACCACAGCTAACATACACTAAAACATAAGTTGATTGGTGATGTTGTCAGGATATAAATCTGACCACAGCTAACATACACTGAAACATACGTTGATTGTTGTTGTAAGGATATAAATCTGACCACAGCTAACCTACACTAAAACATAAGTTGATTAGTGATGTTGTCAGGATATAAATCTGACCACAGCTAACATACACTAAAACATACGTTGATTGTTGTTGTCAGGATATAAATCTGACCACAGCTAACATCCACTGAAACATAAATTGATTGGTGATGTTGTCAGGATATAAATCTGACCACAGCTAACATACACTGAAACATACGTTGATTGTTGTTGTAAGGATATAGATCTGACCACAGCTAACATACACTGAAACATACGTTGATTGTTGTTGTAAGGATATAAATCTGACCACAGCTAACCTACACTGAAACATACGTTGATCGGTGTTGTTGTAAGGATATAAATCTGACCACAGCTAACATACACTGAAACATACGTTAATGGTGTTGTTGTGAGGATATAAATCTGACCACAGCTAACCTACACTGAAACATACGTTGATTGGTGTTGTTGTAAGGATATAAATCTGACCACAGCTAACCTACACTGAAACATACGTTGATTGGTGTTGTTGTAAGGATATAAATCTGACCACAGCTAACCTACACTGAAACATACGTTGATCGGTGTTGTTGCAAGGATATAAATCTGACCACAGCTAACATACACTGAAACATACGTTGATGGTGTTGTTGTAAGGATATAAATATGACCACAGCTAACCTACACTGAAACATACGTTGATTGGTGTTGTTGTAAGGATATAAATCTGACCACAGCTAACATACACTGAAACATACGTTGATCGGTGTTGTTGTCAGGATATAAATCTGACCACATCTAACATACACTGAAACATACGTTGATCGGTGTTGTTGTAAGGATATAAATCTGACCACAGCTAACATACACTAAATTATACGTTGATGGTGTTGTTGTAAGGATATAAATCTGACTACAGCTAACATACACTAAAACATTAGTTGATTGGTGTTGTTGTCAGGATATAAATCTGACCACAGCTAACATACACTAAAACATACGTTGATTAGTGATGTTGTTAGGATATAAATCTGACAACAGCTAACATACTCTAAAACATAATTTGATTGGTGTTGTTGTAAGGATATAAATCTGACCACAGCCAACATACACTAAAACATACGTTGATTAGTGATGTTGTTAGGATATAAATCTGACCACAGCTAACATACACTAAAACATAAGTTGATTGGTGTTGTTGTAAGGATATAAATCTGACCACAGCTAATATACACTAAAACATAAGTTGATTAGTGATGTTGTAAGGATATAAATCTGACCACAGCTAACCTAAACTGAAACATACGTTGATGTTGTTGTTGTAAGGATATAAATCTGACTACAGCTAACATACACTGAAACATACGTTGGTAGGTGTTGTTGTAAGGATATAAATCTGACCACAGCTAACATACACTGAAACATACGTTGGTAGGTGTTGTTGTAAGGATATAAATCTGACCACAGCTAACATACACTGAAACAAACGTTGATTGGTGTTGTTGTAAGGATATAAATCTGACTACAGCTAAACTACACTGAAACATACGTTGATGGTGTTGTTGTAAGGATATAAATCTGACTACAGCTAACCTACACTGAAACATACGTTGATGGTGTTGTTGTAAGGATATAAATCTGACCACAGCTAACATACACTGAAACAAACGTTGGTAGGTGTTGTTGTAAGGATATAAATCTGACCACAGCTAACCTACACTGAAACATACGTTGATGGGGTTCTTGTAAGGATATAAATCTGACCACAGCTAACATACACTGAAACATACGTTGATTGGTGCTGTTGTAAGGATATAAATCTGACCACAGCTAACATACACTGAAACATACGTTGATTAGTGATGTTGTCAGGATATAAATCTGACCACAGCTAACATACACTGAAACATACGTTGATTGTTGTTGTAAGTATATAAACCTGACCACAGCTAACATACACTGAAACATACGTTGATTAGTGATGTTGTCAGGATATAAATCTGACCACAGCTAACATACACTAAAACATATGTTGATTGGTGTTGTTGTCAGGATATAAATCTGACCACAGCTAACATACACTAAAACATATGTTGATTGGTGATGTTGTCAGGATATAAATCTGACCACAGCTAACATACACTGAAACATACGTTGATTGTTGTTGTCAGGATATAAATCTGACCACAGCTAACAAACACTGAAACTTACGTTGATTGGTGTTGTTGTAAGGATATAAATCTGACCACAGCTAACATACACTAAAACATAAGTTGATTGGTGTTGTTGTAAGGATATAAATCTGACCACAGCTAACATACACTGAAACATACGTTGATTGTTGTTGTCAGGATATAAATCTGACCACAGCTAACATACACTGAAACATACGTTGATTGGTGTTGTTGTAAGCATATAAATCTGACCACAGCTAACATACACTGAAACATACGTTGATTGTTGTTGTCAAGATATAAATCTGACCACAACTAACCTACACTAAAACTTACGTTGATTAGTGATGTTGTCAGGATATAAATCTGACCACAGCTAACATACACTGAAACATAAGTTGATTGGTGTTGTTGTCAGGATATAAATCTGACCACAGCTAACATACACTAAAACATAAGTTGATTGGTGTTGTTGTCAGGATATAAATCTGACCACAGCTAACATACACTGAAACATACGTTGATTGTTGTTGTCAGGATATAAATCTGACACAGCTAACATACACTAAAACATACGTTGATTAGTGATGTTGTCAGGATATAAATCTGACCACAGCTAACATACACTAAAACATACGTTGATGGTGTTGTTGTCAGGATATAAATCTGACCACAGCTAACATACACTGAAACATACGTTGATTGGTGTTGTAAGGATATAAATCTGACCACAGTTAACATACACTGAAACATACGTTGATTAGAGATGTTGTCAGGATATAAATCTGACAACAGCTAACATACACTAAAACATCAGTTGATTGGTGTTGTTGTCAGGATATAAATCTGACCACAGCTAACATACACTAAAACATACGTTGATTATTGATGTTGTCAGGATATAAATCTGACCACAGCTAACATACACTAAAACATAAGTTGATTGGTGTTGTTGTCAGGATATAAATCTGACCACAGCTAACATACACTAAAACATAAGTTGATTGGTGTTGTTGTCAGGATATAAATCTGACCACAGCTAACATACACTGAAACATAAGTTGATTGGTGTTGTTGTCAGGATATAAATCTGACCACAGCTAATATACACTAAAACATAAGTTGATTGGTGTTGTTGTCAGGATATAAATCTGACCACAGCTAACATACACTGAAACATACGTTGATTGTTGTTGTCAGGATATAAATCTGACCACAGCTAACATACACTAAAACATACGTTGATTAGTGATGTTGTCAGGATATAAATCTGACCACAGCTAACATACACTAAAACATACGTTGATGGTGTTGTTGTCAGGATATAAATCTGACCACAGCTAACATACACTGAAACATACGTTGATTGGTGTTGTAAGGATATAAATCTGACCACAGCTAACATACACTGAAACATACGTTGATTAGTGATGTTGTCAGGATATAAATCTGACAACAGCTAACATACACTAAAACATCAGTTGATTGGTGTTGTTGTCAGGATATAAATCTGACCACAGCTAACATACACTAAAACATACGTTGATTGTTGTTGTAAGGATATAAATCTGACCACAGCTAACATACACTAAAACATAAGTTGATTAGTGATGTTGTCAGGATATAAATCTGACCACAGCTAACATACACTAAAACATAAGTTGATTAGTGATGTTGTCAGGATATAAATCTGACCACAGCTAACATACACTGAAACATACGTTGGTAGGTTTTGTTGTAAGGATATAAATCTGACCACAGCTAACCTACACTGAAACATACGTTGGTAGGTGTTGTTGTAAGGATATAAATCTGACCACAGCTAACATACACTGAAACATACGTTGGTAGGTGTTGTTGTAAGGATATAAGTCTGACCACAGCTAACATACACTGAAACATACGTTGGTAGGTGTTGTTGTAAGGATATAAATCTGACCACAGCTAACATACACTGAAAGATAAGTTGATTGGTGTTGTTGTAAGGATATAAATCTGACCACAGCTAACATACACTAAAACATAAGTTGATTAGTGATGTTGTCAGGATATAAATCTGACCACAGCTAACCTACACTGAAACATACGTTGATTGGTGTTGTTGTAAGGATATAAATCTGACCACAGCTAACCTACACTGAAACATACGTTGATCGGTGTTGTTGTAAGGAAATAAATCTGACCACAGCTAACATACACTGAAACATACGTTAATGGTGTTGTTGTAAGGATATAAATCTGACCACAGCTAACATACACTGAAACATACGTTGATCGGTGTTGTTGTCAGGATATAAATCTGACCACAGCTAACATACACTGAAACATACGTTGGTAGGTGTTGTTGTAAGGATATAAATCTGACCACAGCTAACATACACTGAAATATACGTTGGTAGGTGTTGTTGTAAGGATATAAATCTGACCACAGCTAACATACACTAAAACATAAGTTGATTGGTGTTGTTGTAAGGATATAAATCTGACCACAGCTAACATACACTGAAACATACGTTGATTGTTGTTGTCAGGATATAAATCTGACCACAGCTAACATACACTGAAACATACGTTGATTGGTGTTGTTGTAAGCATATAAATCTGACCACAGCTAACATACACTGAAACATACGTTGATTGTTGTTGTCAAGATATAAATCTGACCACAGCTAACCTACACTAAAACTTACGTTGATTAGTGATGTTGTCAGGATATAAATCTGACCACAGCTAACATACACTGAAACATAAGTTGATTGGTGTTGTTGTCAGGATATAAATCTGACCACGGCGAACATACACTGAAACATACGTTGATTGTTGTTGTAAGTATATAAACCTGACCACAGCTAACATACACTGAAACATACGTTGATTAGTGATGTTGTCAGGATATAAATCTGACCACAGCTAACATACACTAAAACATATGTTGATTGGTGTTGTTGTCAGGATATAAATCTGACCACAGCTAACATACACTAAAACATAAGTTGATTGGTGATGTTGTCAGGATATAAATCTGACCACAGCTAAAATACACTGAAACATACGTTGATTGTTGTTGTCGGGATATAAATCTGACCACAGCTAACATATACTGAAACATACGTTGATTGGTGTTGTTGTAAGGATATAAATCTGACCACAGCTAACATACACTGAAACATACGTTGATTGTTGTTGTAAGTATGTAAACCTGACCACAGCTAACATACACTGAAACATACGTTGATTAGTGATGTTGTCAGGATATAAATCTGACCACAGCTAACATACACTAAAACATATGTTGATTGGTGTTGTTGTCAGGATATAAATCTGACCACAGCTAACATACACTAAAACATAAGTTGATTGGTGATGTTGTCAGGATATAAATCTGACCACAGCTAACATACACTGAAACATACGTTGATTGTTGTTGTCAGGATATAAATCTGACCACAGCTAACATATACCGAAACATACGTTGATTGGTGTTGTTGTAAGGATATAAATTTGACCACAGCTAAGATACACTAAAACATAAGTTGATTGGTGTTGTTGTAAGGATATAAATCTGACCACAGCTAACATACACTGAAACATACGTTGATTGTTGTTGTCAGGATATAAATCTGACCACAGCTAACATACACTGAAACATACGTTGATTGTTGTTGTCAGGATATAAATCTGACCACAGCTAACATATACCGAAACATACGTTGATTGGTGTTGTTGTAAGGATATAAATTTGACCACAGCTAAGATACACTAAAACATAAGTTGATTGGTGTTGTTGTAAGGATATAAATCTGACCACAGCTAACATACACTGAAACATACGTTGATTGTTGTTGTCAGGATATAAATCTGACCACAGCTAACATACACTGAAACATACGTTGATTGGTGTTGTAAGGATATAAATCTGACCACAGCTAACATACACTGAAACATACGTTGATTAGTGATGTTGTCAGGATATAAATCTGACCACAGCTAACATACACTGAAACATACGTTGATTGTTGTTGTAAGGATATAAATCTGACCACAGCTAACATACACTGAAACATACGTTGATTGTTGTTGTAAGTATATAAACCTGACCACAGCTAACATACACTGAAACATACGTTGATTAGTGATGTTGTCAGGATATAAATCTGACCACAGCTAACATACACTAAAATATATGTTGATTGGTGTTGTTGTCAGGATATAAATCTGACCACAGCTAACATACACTAAAACATAAGTTGATTGGTGATGTTGTCAGGATATAAATCTGACCACAGCTAACATACACTGAAACATACGTTGATTGTTGTTGTCAGGATATAAATCTGACCACAGCTAACATACACTGAAACATACGTTGATTGGTGTTGTTGTAAGGATATAAATCTGACCACAGCTAACATACACTAAAACATAAGTTGATTGGTGTTGTTGTAAGGATATAAATCCGACCACAGCTAACATACACTGAAACATACGTTGATTGTTGTTGTCAGGATATAAATCTGACCACAGCTAACATACACTGAAACATACGTTGATTGGTGTTGTTGTAAGCATATAAATCTGACCACAGCTAACATACACTGAAACATACGTTGATTGTTGTTGTCAAGATATAAATCTGACCACAGCTAACCTACACTAAAACTTACGTTGATTAGTGATGTTGTCAGGATATAAATCTGACCACAGCTAACATACACTGAAACATAAGTTGATTGGTGTTGTTGTCAGGATATAAATCTGACCACGGCGAACATACACTGAAACATACGTTGATTGTTGTTGTAAGTATATAAACCTGACCACAGCTAACATACACTGAAACATACGTTGATTAGTGATGTTGTCAGGATATAAATCTGACCACAGCTAACATACACTGAAACATACGTTGATTGTTGTTGTCAAGATATAAATCTGACCACAGCGAACATACACTAAAACATAAGTTGATTGGTGATGTTGTCAGGATATAAATCTGACCACAGCTAACATATACTGAAACATACGTTGATTGTTGTTGTAAGGATATAAATCTGACCACAGCTAACATACACTAAAACATATGTTGATTGGTGTTGTTGTCAGGATATAAATCTGACCACAGCTAACATACACTGAAACATACGTTGATTGTTGTTGTCAAGATATAAATCTGACCACAGCTAACATACACTGAAACATACGTTGATTGTTGTTGTCAGGATATAAATCTGACCACAGCTAACATATACTGAAACATACGTTGATTGTTGTTGTAAGGATATAAATCTGACCACAGCTAACATACACTAAAACATATGTTGATTGGTGTTGTTGTCAGGATATAAATCTGACCACAGCTAACATACACTAAAACATAAGTTGATTGGTGATGTTGTCAGGATATAAATCTGACCACAGCTAACATACACTGAAACATACGTTGATTGTTGTTGTCAGGATATAAATCTGACCACAGCTAACATATACTGAAACATACGTTGATTGGTGTTGTTGTAAGGATATAAATCTGACCACAGCTAACATACACTAAAACATAAGTTGATTGGTGTTGTTGTAAGGATATAAATTTGACCACAGCTAAGATACACTAAAACATATGTTGATTGGTGTTGTTGTAAGGATATAAATCTGACTACAGCTAACATACACTGAAACATACGTTGATTGTTGTTGTCAGGATATAAATCTGACCACAGCTAACATACACTGAAACATACGTTGATTGGTGTTGTAAGGATATAAATCTGACCACAGCTAACATACACTGAAACATACGTTGATTAGTGATGTTGTCAGGATATAAATCTGACCACAGCTAACATACACTGAAACATACGTTGATTGTTGTTGTAAGGATATAAATCTGACCACAGCTAACATACACTGAAAGATACGTTGATTGTTGTTGTAAGTATATAAACCTGACCACAGCTAACATACACTGAAACATACGTTGATTAGTGATGTTGTCAGGATATAAATCTGACCACAGCTAACATACACTAAAAAATATGTTGATTGGTGTTGTTGTCAGGATATAAATCTGACCACAGCTAACATACACTAAAACATAAGTTGATTGGTGATGTTGTCAGGATATAAATCTGACCACAGCTAACATACACTGAAACATACGTTGATTGTTGTTGTCAGGATATAAATCTGACCACAGCTGACATACACTGAAACATACGTTGATTGGTGTTGTTGTAAGGATATAAATCTGACCACAGCTAACATACACTAAAACATAAGTTGATTGGTGTTGTTGTAAGGATATAAATCCGACCACAGCTAACATACACTGAAACATACGTTGATTGTTGTTGTCAGGATATAAATCTGACCACAGCTAACATACACTGAAACATACGTTGATTGGTGTTGTTGTAAGCATATAAATCTGACCACAGCTAACATACACTGAAACATACGTTGATTGTTGTTGTCAAGATATAAATCTGACCACAGCTAACCTACACTAAAACTTACGTTGATTAGTGATGTTGTCAGGATATAAATCTGACCACAGCTAACATACACTGAAACATAAGTTGATTGGTGTTGTTGTCAGGATATAAATCTGACCACGGCGAACATACACTGAAACATACGTTGATTGTTGTTGTAAGTATATAAACCTGACCACAGCTAACATACACTGAAACATACGTTGATTAGTGATGTTGTCAGGATATAAATCTGACCACAGCTAACATACACTGAAACATACGTTGATTGTTGTTGTCAAGATATAAATCTGACCACAGCTAACATACACTAAAACATAAGTTGATTGGTGATGTTGTCAGGATATAAATCTGACCACAGCTAACATACACTGAAACATACGTTGATTGTTGTTGTCAGGATATAAATCTGACCACAGCTAACATATACTGAAACATACGTTGATTGGTGTTGTTGTAAGGACATAAATCTGACCACAGCTAACATACACTAAAACATATGTTGATTGGTGTTGTTGTCAGGATATAAATCTGACCACAGCTAACATACACTAAAACATAAGTTGATTGGTGATGTTGTCAGGATATAAATCTGACCACAGCTAACATACACTGAAACATACGTTGATTGTTGTTGTCAGGATATAAATCTGACCACAGCTAACATATACTGAAACATACGTTGATTGGTGTTGTTGTAAGGATATAAATCTGACCACAGCTAACATACACTAAAACATAAGTTGATTGGTGTTGTTGTAAGGATATAAATCTGACCACAGCTAACATACACTGAAACATACGTTGATTGTTGTTGTCAGGATATAAATCTGACCACAGCTATCATACACTGAAACATACATTGATTGGTGTTGTTGTAAGCATATAAATCTGACCACAGCTAACATACACTGAAACATACGTTGATTGTTGTTGTCAAGATATAAATCTGACCACAGCTAACCTACACTAAAACTTACGTTGATTAGTGATGTTGTCAGGATATAAATCTGACCACAGCTAACATACACTGAAACATAAGTTGATTGGTGTTGTTGTCAGGATATAAATCTGACCACAGCTAACATACACTAAAACATAAGTTGATTGGTGTTGTTGTCAGGATATAAATCTGACCACAGCTAACATACACTGAAACATACGTTGATTGTTGTTGTCAGGATATAAATCTGACACAGCTAACATACACTAAAACATACGTTGATTAGTGATGTTGTCAGGATATAAATCTGACCACAGCTAACATACACTAAAACATACGTTGATGGTGTTGTTGTCAGGATATAAATCTGACCACAGCTAACATACACTGAAACATACGTTGATTGGTGTTGTAAGGATATAAATCTGACCACAGTTAACATACACTGAAACATACGTTGATTAGAGATGTTGTCAGGATATAAATCTGACAACAGCTAACATACACTAAAACATCAGTTGATTGGTGTTGTTGTCAGGATATAAATCTGACCACAGCTAACATACACTAAAACATACGTTGATTATTGATGTTGTCAGGATATAAATCTGACCACAGCTAACATACACTAAAACATAAGTTGATTGGTGTTGTTGTCAGGATATAAATCTGACCACAGCTAACATACACTAAAACATAAGTTGATTGGTGTTGTTGTCAGGATATAAACCTGACCACAGCTAACATACACTGAAACATAAGTTGATTGGTGTTGTTGTCAGGATATAAATCTGACCACAGCTAACATACACTAAAACATAAGTTGATTGGTGTTGTTGTCAGGATATAAATCTGACCACAGCTAACATACACTGAAACATACGTTGATTGTTGTTGTCAGGATATAAATCTGACCACAGCTAACATACACTAAAACATACGTTGATTAGTGATGTTGTCAGGATATAAATCTGACCACAGCTAACATACACTAAAACATACGTTGATGGTGTTGTTGTCAGGATATAAATCTGACCACAGCTAACATACACTGAAACATACGTTGATTGGTGTTGTAAGGATATAAATCTGACCACAGCTAACATACACTGAAACATACGTTGATTAGTGATGTTGTCAGGATATAAATCTGACAACAGCTAACATACACTAAAACATCAGTTGATTGGTGTTGTTGTCAGGATATAAATCTGACCACAGCTAACATACACTAAAACATACGTTGATTATTGATGTTGTCAGGATATAAATCTGACCACAGCTAACATACACTAAAACATAAGTTGATTGGTGTTGTTGTCAGGATATAAATCTGACCACAGCTAACATACACTAAAACATAAGTTGATTGGTGTTGTTGTCAGGATATAAATCTGACCACAGCTAACATACACTAAAACATACGTTGATTGTTGTTGTCAGGATATAAATCTGACCACAGCTAACATACACTGAAACATACGTTGATTGTTGTTGTAAGGATATAAATCTGACCACAGCTAACCTACACTAAAACATAAGTTGATTAGTGATGTTGTCAGGATATAAATCTGACCACAGCTAACATACACTGAAACATACGTTGATTGGTGTTGTTGTAAGGATATAAATCTGACCACAGCTAACCTACACTGAAACATACGTTGATCGGTGTTGTTGTAAGGATATAAATCTGACCACAGCTAACATACACTGAAACATACGTTGATGGTGTTGTTGTAAGGATATAAATATGACCACAGCTAACCTACACTGAAACATACGTTGATTGGTGTTGTTGTAAGGATATAAATCTGACCACAGCTAACATACACTGAAACATACGTTGATCGGTGTTGTTGTCAGGATATAAATCTGACCACAGCTAACATACACTGAAACATACGTTGATCGGTGTTGCTGTAAGGATATAAATCTGACCACAGCTAACATACACTAAAATATACGTTGATGGTGTTGTTGTAAGGATATAAATCTGACTACAGCTTACATACACTAAAACATAAGTTGATTGGTGTTGTTGTCATGATATAAATCTGACCACAGCTAACATACACTAAAACATACGTTGATAAGTGATGTTGTTAGGATATCAATCTGACTACAGCTAACATACACTAAAACATAATTTGATTGGTGTTGTTGTAAGGATATAAATCTGACCACAGCCAACATACACTAAAACATACGTTGATTAGTGATGTTGTTAGGATATAAATCTGACCACAGCTAACATACACTAAAACATAAGTTGATTGGTGTTGTTGTAAGGATATAAATCTGACCACAGCCAACATACACTAAAACATAAGTTGATTAGTGATGTTGTAAGGATATAAATCTGACCACAGCTAACCTAAACTGAAACATACGTTGATGTTGTTGTTGTAAGGATATAAATCTGACTACAGCTAACATACACTGAAACATACGTTGGTAGGTGTTGTTGTAAGGATATAAATCTGACCACAGCTAACATACACTGAAACATACGTTGGTAGGTGTTGTTGTAAGGATATAAATCTGACCACAGCTAACATACACTGAAACAAACGTTGATTGGTGTTGTTGTAAGGATATAAATCTGACTACAGCTAAACTACACTGAAACATACGTTGATGGTGTTGTTGTAAGGATATAAAACTGACTACAGCTAACCTACACTGAAACATACGTTGATGGTGTTGTTGTAAGGATATAAATATGACCACAGCTAACATACACTGAAACAAACGTTGGTAGGTGTTGTTGTAAGGATATAAATCTGACCACAGCTAACCTACACTGAAACATAAGTTGATTGGGTTGTTGTAAGGATATAAATCTGACCACAGCTAACATACACTGAAACATACGTTGATTAGTGATGTTGTCAGGATATAAATCTGACCACAGCTAACCTACACTGAAACATACGTTGATTGGTGTTGTTGTAAGGATATAAATTTGACCACAGCTAACATACACTGAAACATACGTTGATTGGTACTGTTGTAAGGATATAAATCTGACCACAGCTAACCTACACTGAAACATACGTTGATGGGGTTGTTGTAAGGATATAAATCTGACCACAGCTAACATACACTGAAACATACGTTGATTGGTGTTGTTGTAAGGATATAAATCTGACCACAGCTAACATACACTGAAACATACGTTGATTGGTGCTGTTGTAAGGATATAAATCTGACCACAGCTAACATACACTGAAACTTACGTTGATTAGTGATGTTGTCAGGACATAAATCTGACCACAGCTAACATACACTGAAACATACGTTGATTGTTGTTGTAAGGATATAAATCTGACCACAGCTAACATACACTGAAACATACGTTGATTGTTGTTGTAAGTATATAAACCTGACCACAGCTAAGATACACTGAAACATACGTTGATTAGTGATGTTGTCAGGATATAAATCTGACCACAGCTAACATACACTAAAACATATGTTGATTGGTGTTGTTGTCAGGATATAAATCTGACCACAGCTAACATACACTAAAACATAAGTTGATTGGTGATGTTGTCAGGATATAAATCTGACCACAGCTAACATACACTGAAACATACGTTGATTGTTGTTGTCAGGATATAAATCTGACCACAGCTAACATACACTGAAACATACGTTGATTGGTGTTGTTGTAAGCATATAAATCTGACCACAGCTAACATACACTGAAATATACGTTGATTGTTGTTGTCAAGATATAAATCTGACCACAGCTAACCTACACTAAAACTTACGTTGATTAGTGATGTTGTCAGGATATAAATCTGACCACAGCTAACATACACTGAAACATAAGTTGATTGGTGTTGTTGTCAGGATATAAATCTGACCACAGCTAACATACACTAAAACATAAGTTGATTGGTGTTGTTGTCAGGATATAAATCTGACCACAGCTAACATACACTGAAACATACGTTGATTGTTGTTGTCAGGATATAAATCTGACCACAGCTAACATACACTAAAACATACGTTGATTAGTGATGTTGTCAGGATATAAATCTGACCGCAGCTAACATACACTAAAACATACGTTGATGGTGTTGTTGTCAGGATATAAATCTGACCACAGCTAACATACACTGAAACATACGTTGATTGGTGTTGTAAGGATATAAATCTGACCACAGCTAACATACACTGAAACATACGTTGATTAGTGATGTTGTCAGGATATAAATCTGACAACAGCTAACATACTTTAAAACATCAGTTGATTGGTGTTGTTGTCAGGATATAAATCTGACCACAGCTATCATACACTAAAACATACGTTGATTATTGATGTTGTCAGGATATAAATCTGACCACAGCTAACATACACTAAAACATGAGTTGATTGGTGTTGTTGTCAGGATATAAATCTGACCACAGCTAACATACACTAAAACATAAGTTGATTGGTGTTGTTGTCAGGATATAAATCTGACCACAGCTAACATACACTAAAACATACGTTGATTGTTGTTGTCAGGATATAAATCTGACCACAGCTAACATACACTAAAACATAAGTTGATTGGTGATGTTGTCAGGATATAAATCTGACCACAGCTAACATACACTGAAACATACGTTGATTGTTGTTGTAAGGATATAAATCTGACCACAGCTAACCTACACTAAAACATAAGTTGATTAGTGATGTTGTCAGGATATAAATCTGACCACAGCTAACATACACTAAAACATACGTTGATTGTTGTTGTCAGGATATAAATCTGACCACAGCTAACATCCACTGAAACATAAATTGATTGGTGATGTTGTCAGGATATAAATCTGACCACAGCTAACATACACTGAAACATACGTTGATTGTTGTTGTAAGGATATAGATCTGACCACAGCTAACATACACTGAAACATACGTTGATTGTTGTTGTAAGGATATAAATCTGACCACAGCTAACCTACACTGAAACATACGTTGATCGGTGTTGTTGTAAGGATATAAATCTGACCACAGCTAACATACACTGAAACATACGTTAATGGTGTTGTTGTGAGGATATAAATCTGACCACAGCTAACCTACACAGAAACATACGTTGATTGGTGTTGTTGTAAGGATATAAATCTGACCACAGCTAACCTACACTGAAACATACGTTGATTGGTGTTGTTGTAAGGATATAAATCTGACCACAGCTAACCTACACTGAAACATACGTTGATCGGTCTTGTTGCAAGGATATAAATCTGACCACAGCTAACATACACTGAAACATACGTTGATGGTGTTGTTGTAAGGATATAAATATGACCACAGCTAACCTACACTGAAACATACGTTGATTGGTGTTGTTGTAAGGATATAAATCTGACCACAGCTAACATACACTGAAACATACGTTGATCGGTGTTGTTGTCAGGATATAAATCTGACCACAGCTAACATACACTGAAACATACGTTGATCGGTGTTGTTGTAAGGATATAAATCTGACCACAGCTAACATACACTAAATTATACGTTGATGGTGTTGTTGTAAGGATATAAATCTGACTACAGCTAACATACACTAAAACATTAGTTGATTGGTGTTGTTGTCAGGATATAAATCTGACCACAGCTAACATACACTAAAACATACGTTGATTAGTGATGTTGTTAGGATATAAATCTGACAACAGCTAACATACTCTAAAACATAATTTGATTGGTGTTGTTGTAAGGATATAAATCTGACCACAGCCAACATACACTAAAACATACGTTGATTAGTGATGTTGTTAGGATATAAATCTGACCACAGCTAACATACACTAAAACATAAGTTGATTGGTGTTGTTGTAAGGATATAAATCTGACCACAGCTAATATACACTAAAACATAAGTTGATTAGTGATGTTGTAAGGATATAAATCTGACCACAGCTAACCTAAACTGAAACATACGTTGATGTTGTTGTTGTAAGGATATAAATCTGACTACAGCTAACATACACTGAAACATACGTTGGTAGGTGTTGTTGTAAGGATATAAATCTGACCACAGCTAACATACACTGAAACATACGTTGGTAGGTGTTGTTGTACGGATATAAATCTGACCACAGCTAACATACACTGAAACAAACGTTGATTGGTGTTGTTGTAAGGATATAAATCTGACTACAGCTAAACTACACTGAAACATACGTTGATGGTGTTGTTGTAAGGATATAAATCTGACTACAGCTAACCTACACTGAAACATACGTTGATGGTGTTGTTGTAAGGATATAAATCTGACCACAGCTAACATACACTGAAACAAACGTTGGTAGGTGTTGTTGTAAGGATATAAATCTGACCACAGCTAACCTACACTGAAACATACGTTGATGGGGTTGTTGTAAGGATATAAATCTGACCACAGCTAACATACACTGAAACATACGTTGATTGGTGCTGTTGTAAGGATATAAATCTGACCACAGCTAACATACACTGAAACATACGTTGATTAGTGATGTTGTCAGGATATAAATCTGACCACAGCTAACATACACTGAAACATACGTTGATTGTTGTTGTCAAGATATAAATCTGACCACAGCTAACCTACACTAAAACTTACGTTGATTAGTGATGTTGTCAGGATATAAATCTGACCACAGCTAACATACACTGAAACATAAGTTGATTGGTGTTGTTGTCAGGATATAAATCTGACCACAGCTAACATACACTAAAACATAAGTTGATTGGTGTTGTTGTCAGGATATAAATCTGACCACAGCTAACATACACTGAAACATACGTTGATTGTTGTTGTCAGGATATAAATCTGACCACAGCTAACATACACTAAAACATACGTTGATTAGTGATGTTGTCAGGATATAAATCTGACCGCAGCTAACATACACTAAAACATACGTTGATGGTGTTGTTGTCAGGATATAAATCTGACCACAGCTAACATACACTGAAACATACGTTGATTGGTGTTGTAAGGATATAAATCTGACCACAGCTAACATACACTGAAACATACGTTGATTAGTGATGTTGTCAGGATATAAATCTGACAACAGCTAACATACTTTAAAACATCAGTTGATTGGTGTTGTTGTCAGGATATAAATCTGACCACAGCTATCATACACTAAAACATACGTTGATTATTGATGTTGTCAGGATATAAATCTGACCACAGCTAACATACACTAAAACATGAGTTGATTGGTGTTGTTGTCAGGATATAAATCTGACCACAGCTAACATACACTAAAACATAAGTTGATTGGTGTTGTTGTCAGGATATAAATCTGACCACAGCTAACATACACTAAAACATACGTTGATTGTTGTTGTCAGGATATAAATCTGACCACAGCTAACATACACTAAAACATAAGTTGATTGGTGATGTTGTCAGGATATAAGTCTGACCACAGCTAACATACACTGAAACATACCTTGATTGTTGTTGTAAGGATATAAATCTGACCACAGCTAACCTACACTAAAACATAAGTTGATTAGTGATGTTGTCAGGATATAAATCTGACCACAGCTAACATACACTAAAACATACGTTGATTGTTGTTGTCAGGATATAAATCTGACCACAGCTAACATCCACTGAAACATAAATTGATTGGTGATGTTGTCAGGATATAAATCTGACCACAGCTAACATACACTGAAACATACGTTGATTGTTGTTGTAAGGATATAGATCTGACCACAGCTAACATACACTGAAACATACGTT
This sequence comes from Lutraria lutraria, assembly GCA_964023205.1. Classification (NCBI taxonomy): domain Eukaryota; kingdom Metazoa; phylum Mollusca; class Bivalvia; order Venerida; family Mactridae; genus Lutraria; species Lutraria lutraria. The sequence continues at coordinate 1,391,255 of OZ026843.1, read as the reverse complement.
GATTGTTGTTGTAAGGATATAAATCTGACCACAGCTAACCTACACTGAAACATACGTTGATCGGTGTTGTTGTAAGGATATAAATCTGACCACAGCTAACATACACTGAAACATACGTTAATGGTGTTGTTGTGAGGATATAAATCTGACCACAGCTAACCTACACTGAAACATACGTTGATTGGTGTTGTTGTAAGGATATAAATCTGACCACAGCTAACCTACACTGAAACATACGTTGATTGGTGTTGTTGTAAGGATATAAATCTGACCACAGCTAACCTACACTGAAACATACGTTGATCGGTGTTGTTGCAAGGATAAAAATCTGACCACAGCTAACATACACTGAAACATACGTTGATGGTGTTGTTGTAAGGATATAAATATGACCACAGCTAACCTGCACTGAAACATACGTTGATTGGTGTTGTTGTAAGGATATAAATCTGACCACAGCTAACATACACTGAAACATACGTTGATCGGTGTTGTTGTCAGGATATAAATCTGACCACAGCTAACACACACTGAAACATACGTTGATCGGTGTTGTTGTAAGGATATAAATCTGACCACAGCTAACATACACTAAATTATACGTTGATGGTGTTGTTGTAAGGATATAAATCTGACTACAGCTAACATACACTAAAACATTAGTTGATTGGTGTTGTTGTCAGGATATAAATCTGACCACAGCTAACATACACTAAAACATACGTTGATTAGTGATGTTGTTAGGATATAAATCTGACAACAGCTAACATACTCTAAAACATAATTTGATTGGTGTTGTTGTAAGGATATAAATCTGACCACAGCCAACATACACTAAAACATACGTTGATTAGTGATGTTGTTAGGATATAAATCTGACCACAGCTAACATACACTAAAACATAAGTTGATTGGTGTTGTTGTAAGGATATAAATCTGACCACAGCTAATATACACTAAAACATAAGTTGATTAGTGATGTTGTAAGGATATAAATCTGACCACAGCTAACCTAAACTGAAACATACGTTGATGTTGTTGTTGTAAGGATATAAATCTGACTACAGCTAACATACACTGAAACATACGTTGGTAGGTGTTGTTGTAAGGATATAAATCTGACCACAGCTAACATACACTGAAACATACGTTGGTAGGTGTTGTTGTAAGGATATAAATCTGACCACAGCTAACATACACTGAAACAAACGTTGATTGGTGTTGTTGTAAGGATATAAATCTGACTACAGCTAAACTACACTGAAACATACGTTGATGGTGTTGTTGTAAGGATATAAATCTGACTACAGCTAACCTACACTGAAACATACGTTGATGGTGTTGTTGTAAGGATATAAATCTGACCACAGCTAACATACACTGAAACAAACGTTGGTAGGTGTTGTTGTAAGGATATAAATCTGACCACAGCTAACCTACACTGAAACATACGTTGATGGGGTTGTTGTAAGGATATAAACCTGACCACAGCTAACATACACTGAAACATACGTTGATTAGTGATGTTGTCAGGATATAAATCTGACCACAGCTAACATACACTAAAACATATGTTGATTGGTGTTGTTGTCAGGATATAAATCTGACCACAGCTAACATACACTAAAACATATGTTGATTGGTGATGTTGTCAGGATATAAATCTGACCACAGCTAACATACACTGAAACATACGTTGATTGTTGTTGTCAGGATATAAATCTGACCACAGCTAAGAAACACTGAAACTTACGTTGATTGGTGTTGTTGTAAGGATATAAATCTGACCACAGCTAACATACACTAAAACATAAGTTGATTGGTGTTGTTGTAAGGATATAAATCTGACCACAGCTAACATACACTGAAACATACGTTGATTGTTGTTGTCAGGATATAAATCTGACCACAGCTAACATACACTGAAACATACGTTGATTGGTGTTGTTGTAAGCATATAAATCTGACCACAGCTAACATACACTGAAACATACGTTGATTGTTGTTGTCAAGATATAAATCTGACCACAACTAACCTACACTAAAACTTACGTTGATTAGTGATGTTGTCAGGATATAAATCTGACCACAGCTAACATACACTGAAACATAAGTTGATTGGTGTTGTTGTCAGGATATAAATCTGACCACAGCTAACATACATTGAAACATAAGTTGATTGTTGTTGTAAGTATATAAACCTGACCACAGCTAACATACACTGAAACATACGTTGATTAGTGATGTTGTCAGGATATAAATCTGACCACAGCTAACATACACTAAAACATATGTTGATTGGTGTTGTTGTCAGGATATAAATCTGACCACAGCTAACATACACTAAAACATAAGTTGATTGGTGATGTTGTCAGGATATAAATCTGACCACAGCTAACATACACTGAAACATACGTTGATTGTTGTTGTCAGGATATAAATCTGACCACAGCTAACATACACTGAAACATACGTTGATTGGTGTTGTTGTAAGGATATGAATCTGACCACAGCTAACATACACTAAAACATAAGTTGATTGGTGTTGTTGTAAGGATATAAATCTGACCACAGCTAACATACACTGAAACATACGTTGATTGTTGTTGTCAGGATATAAATCTGACCACAGCTAACATACACTGAAACATACGTTGATTGGTGTTGTTGTAAGCATATAAATCTGACCACAGCTAACATACACTGAAACATACGTTGATTAGTGATGTTGTCAGGATATAAATCTGACCACAGCTAACATACACTAAAACATAAGTTGATTGGTGTTGTTGTCAGGATATAAATCTGACCACAGCTAACATACACTGAAACATACGTTGATTGTTGTTGTCAGGATATAAATCTGACCACAGCTAACATACACTAAAACATACGTTGATTAGTGATGTTGTCAGGATATAAATCTGACCGCAGCTAACATACACTAAAACATACGTTGATGGTGTTGTTGTCAGGATATAAATCTGACCACAGCTAACATACACTGAAACATACGTTGATTGGTGTTGTAAGGATATAAATCTGACCACAGCTAACATACACTGAAACATACGTTGATTAGTGATGTTGTCAGGATATAAATCTGACAACAGCTAACATTCTTTAAAACATCAGTTGATTGGTGTTGTTGTCAGGATATAAATCTGACCACAGCTATCATACACTAAAACATACGTTGATTATTGATGTTGTCAGGATATAAATCTGACCACAGCTAACATACACTAAAACATGAGTTGATTGGTGTTGTTGTCAGGATATAAATCTGACCACAGCTAACATACACTAAAACATAAGTTGATTGGTGTTGTTGTCAGGATATAAATCTGACCACAGCTAACATACACTAAAACATACGTTGATTGTTGTTGTCAGGATATAAATCTGACCACAGCTAACATACACTAAAACATAAGTTGATTGGTGATGTTGTCAGGATATAAATCTGACCACAGCTAACATACACTGAAACATACGTTGATTGTTGTTGTAAGGATATAAATCTGACCACAGCTAACCTACACTAAAACATAAGTTGATTAGTGATGTTGTAAGGATATAAATCTGACCACAGCTAACATACACTAAAACATACGTTGATTGTTGTTGTCAGGATATAAATCTGACCACAGCTAACATCCACTGAAACATAAATTGATTGGTGATGTTGTCAGGATATAAATCTGACCACAGCTAACATACACTGAAACATACGTTGATTGTTGTTGTAAGGATATAGATCTGACCACAGCTAACATACACTGAAACATACGTTGATTGTTGGTGTAAGGATATAAATCTGACCACAGCTAACCTACACTGAAACATACGTTGATCGGTGTTGTTGTAAGGATATAAATCTGACCACAGCTAACATACACTGAAACATACGTTAATGGTGTTGTTGTGAGGATATAAATCTGACCACAGCTAACCTACACTGAAACATACGTTGATTGGTGTTGTTGTAAGGATATAAATCTGACCACAGCTAACCTACACTGAAACATACGTTGATTGGTGTTGTTGTAAGGATATAAATCTGACCACAGCTAACCTACACTGAAACATACGTTGATCGGTGTTGTTGCAAGGATATAAATCTGACCACAGCTAACATACACTGAAACATACGTTGATGGTGTTGTTGTAAGGATATAAATATGACCACAGCTAACCTACACTGAAACATACGTTGATTGGTGTTGTTGTAAGGATATAAATCTGACCACAGCTAACATACACTGAAACATACGTTGATCGGTGTTGTTGTCAGGATATAAATCTGACCACAGCTAACATACACTGAAACATACGTTGATCGGTGTTGTTGTAAGGATATAAATCTGACCACAGCTAACATACACTAAATTATACGTTGATGGTGTTGTTGTAAGGATATAAATCTGACTACAGCTAACATACACTAAAACATTAGTTGATTGGTGTTGTTGTCAGGATATAAATCTGACCACAGCTAACATACACTAAAACATACGTTGATTAGTGATGTTGTTAGGATATAAATCTGACAACAGCTAACATACTCTAAAACATAATTTGATTGGTGTTGTTGTAAGGATATAAATCTGACCACAGCCAACATACACTAAAACATACGTTGATTAGTGATGTTGTTAGGATATAAATCTGACCACAGCTAACATACACTAAAACATAAGTTGATTGGTGTTGTTGTAAGGATATAAATCTGACCACAGCTAATATACACTAAAACATAAGTTGATTAGTGATGTTGTAAGGATATAAATCTGACCACAGCTAACCTAAACTGAAACATACGTTGATGTTGTTGTTGTAAGGATATAAATCTGACTACAGCTAACATACACTGAAACATACGTTGGTAGGTGTTGTTGTAAGGATATAAATCTGACCACAGCTAACATACACTGAAACATACGTTGGTAGGTGTTGTTGTAAGGATATAAATCTGACCACAGCTAACATACACTGAAACAAACGTTGATTGGTGTTGTTGTAAGGATATAAATCTGACTACAGCTAAACTACACTGAAACATACGTTGATGGTGTTGTTGTAAGGATATAAATCTGACTACAGCTAACCTACACTGAAACATACGTTGATGGTGTTGTTGTAAGGATATAAATCTGACCACAGCTAACATACACTGAAACAAACGTTGGTAGGTGTTGTTGTAAGGATATAAATCTGACCACAGCTAACCTACACTGAAACATACGTTGATGGGGTTGTTGTAAGGATATAAATCTGACCACAGCTAACATACACTGAAACATACGTTGATTGGTGCTGTTGTAAGGATATAAATCTGACCACAGCTAACATACACTGAAACATACGTTGATTAGTGATGTTGTCAGGATATAAATCTGACCACAGCTAACATACACTGAAACATACGTTGATTGTTGTTGTCAAGATATAAATCTGACCACAGCTAACCACACTAAAACTTACGTTGATTAGTGATGTTGTCAGGATATAAATCTGACCACAGCTAACATACACTGAAACATAAGTTGATTGGTGTTGTTGTCAGGATATAAATCTGACCACAGCTAACATACACTAAAACATAAGTTGATTGGTGTTGTTGTCAGGATATAAATCTGACCACAGCTAACATACACTGAAACATACGTTGATTGTTGTTGTCAGGATATAAATCTGACCACAGCTAACATACACTAAAACATACGTTGATTAGTGATGTTGTCAGGATATAAATCTGACCGCAGCTAACATACACTAAAACATACGTTGATGGTGTTGTTGTCAGGATATAAATCTGACCACAGCTAACATACACTGAAACATACGTTGATTGGTGTTGTAAGGATATAAATCTGACCACAGCTAACATACACTGAAACATACGTTGATTAGTGATGTTGTCAGGATATAAATCTGACAACAGCTAACATACTTTAAAACATCAGTTGATTGGTGTTGTTGTCAGGATATAAATCTGACCACAGCTATCATACACAAAACATACGTTGATTATTGATGTTGTCAGGATATAAATCTGACCACAGCTAACATACACTAAAACATGAGTTGATTGGTGTTGTTGTCAGGATATAAATCTGACCACAGCTAACATACACTAAAACATAAGTTGATTGGTGTTGTTGTCAGGATATAAATCTGACCACAGCTAACATACACTAAAACATACGTTGATTGTTGTTGTCAGGATATAAATCTGACCACAGCTAACATACACTAAAACATAAGTTGATTGGTGATGTTGTCAGGAAATAAATCTGACCACAGCTAACATACACTGAAACATACGTTGATTGTTGTTGTAAGGATATAAATCTGACCACAGCTAACCTACACTAAAACATAAGTTGATTAGTGATGTTGTCAGGATATAAATCTGACCACAGCTAACATACACTAAAACATACGTTGATTGTTGTTGTCAGGATATAAATCTGACCACAGCTAACATCCACTGAAACATAAATTGATTGGTGATGTTGTCAGGATATAAATCTGACCACAGCTAACATACACTGAAACATACGTTGATTGTTGTTGTAAGGATATAGATCTGACCACAGCTAACATACACTGAAACATACGTTGATTGTTGTTGTAAGGATATAAATCTGACCACAGCTAACCTACACTGAAACATACGTTGATCGGTGTTGTTGTAAGGATATAAATCTGACCACAGCTAACATACACTGAAACATACGTTAATGGTGTTGTTGTGAGGATATAAATCTGACCACAGCTAACCTACACTGAAACATACGTTGATTGGTGTTGTTGTAAGGATATAAATCTGACCACAGCTAACCTACACTGAAACATACGTTGATTGGTGTTGTTGTAAGGATATAAATCTGACCACAGCTAACCTACACTGAAACATACGTTGATCGGTGTTGTTGCAAGGATATAAATCTGACCACAGCTAACATACACTAAAACATAAGTTGATTGGTGTTGTTGTCAGGATATAAATCTGACCACAGCTAACATACACTGAAACATACGTTGATTGTTGTTGTCAGGATATAAATCTGACCACAGCTAACATACACTAAAACATACGTTGATTAGTGATGTTGTCAGGATATAAATCTGACCGCAGCTAACATACACTAAAACATACGTTGATGGTGTTGTTGTCAGGATATAAATCTGACCACAGCTAACATACACTGAAACATACGTTGATTGGTGTTGTAAGGATATAAATCTGACCACAGCTAACATACACTGAAACATACGTTGATTAGTGATGTTGTCAGGATATAAATCTGACAACAGCTAACATACTTTAAAACATCAGTTGATTGGTGTTGTTGTCAGGATATAAATCTGACCACAGCTATCATACACAAAACATACGTTGATTATTGATGTTGTCAGGATATAAATCTGACCACAGCTAACATACACTAAAACATGAGTTGATTGGTGTTGTTGTCAGGATATAAATCTGACCACAGCTAACATACACTAAAACATAAGTTGATTGGTGTTGTTGTCAGGATATAAATCTGACCACAGCTAACATACACTAAAACATACGTTGATTGTTGTTGTCAGGATATAAATCTGACCACAGCTAACATACACTAAAACATAAGTTGATTGGTGATGTTGTCAGGAAATAAATCTGACCACAGCTAACATACACTGAAACATACGTTGATTGTTGTTGTAAGGATATAAATCTGACCACAGCTAACCTACACTAAAACATAAGTTGATTAGTGATGTTGTCAGGATATAAATCTGACCACAGCTAACATACACTAAAACATACGTTGATTGTTGTTGTCAGGATATAAATCTGACCACAGCTAACATCCACTGAAACATAAATTGATTGGTGATGTTGTCAGGATATAAATCTGACCACAGCTAACATACACTGAAACATACGTTGATTGTTGTTGTAAGGATATAGATCTGACCACAGCTAACATACACTGAAACATACGTTGATTGTTGTTGTAAGGATATAAATCTGACCACAGCTAACCTACACTGAAACATACGTTGATCGGTGTTGTTGTAAGGATATAAATCTGACCACAGCTAACATACACTGAAACATACGTTAATGGTGTTGTTGTGAGGATATAAATCTGACCACAGCTAACCTACACTGAAACATACGTTGATTGGTGTTGTTGTAAGGATATAAATCTGACCACAGCTAACCTACACTGAAACATACGTTGATTGGTGTTGTTGTAAGGATATAAATCTGACCACAGCTAACCTACACTGAAACATACGTTGATCGGTGTTGTTGCAAGGATATAAATCTGACCACAGCTAACATACACTGAAACATACGTTGATGGTGTTGTTGTAAGGATATAAATATGACCACAGCTAACCTACACTGAAACATAGGTTGATTGGTGTTGTTGTAAGGATATAAATCTGACCACAGCTAACATACACTGAAACATACGTTGATCGGTGTTGTTGTCAGGATATAAATCTGACCACAGCTAACATACACTGAAACATACGTTGATCGGTGTTGTTGTAAGGATATAAATCTGACCACAGCTAACATACACTAAATTATACGTTGATGGTGTTGTTGTAAGGATATAAATCTGACTACAGCTAACATACACTAAAACATTAGTTGATTGGTGTTGTTGTCAGGATATAAATCTGACCACAGCTAACATACACTAAAACATACGTTGATTAGTGATGTTGTTAGGATATAAATCTGACAACAGCTAACATACTCTAAAACATAATTTGATTGGTGTTGTTGTAAGGATATAAATCTGACCACAGCCAACATACACTAAAACATACGTTGATTAGTGATGTTGTTAGGATATAAATCTGACCACAGCTAACATACACTAAAACATAAGTTGATTGGTGTTGTTGTAAGGATATAAATCTGACCACAGCTAATATACACTAAAACATAAGTTGATTAGTGATGTTGTAAGGATATAAATCTGACCACAGCTAACCTAAACTGAAACATACGTTGATGTTGTTGTTGTAAGGATATAAATCTGACTACAGCTAACATACACTGAAACATACGTTGGTAGGTGTTGCTGTAAGGATATAAATCTGACCACAGCTAACATACACTGAAACATACGTTGGTAGGTGTTGTTGTAAGGATATAAATCTGACCACAGCTAACATACACTGAAACAAACGTCGATTGGTGTTGTTGTAAGGATATAAATCTGACTACAGCTAAACTACACTGAAACATACGTTGATGGTGTTGTTGTAAGGATATAAATCTGACTACAGCTAACCTACACTGAAACATACGTTGATGGTGTTGTTGTAAGGATATAAATCTGACCACAGCTAACATACACTGAAACAAACGTTGGTAGGTGTTGTTGTAAGGATATAAATCTGACCACAGCTAACCTACACTGAAACATACGTTGATGGGGTTGTTGTAAGGATATAAATCTGACCACAGCTAACATACACTGAAACATACGTTGATTGGTGCTGTTGTAAGGATATAAATCTGACCACAGCTAACATACACTGAAACATACGTTGATTAGTGATGTTGTCAGGATATAAATCTGACCACAGCTAACATACACTGAAACATACGTTGATTGTTGTTGTAAGTATATAAACCTGACCACAGCTAACATACACTGAAACATACGTTGATTAGTGATGTTGTCAGGATATAAATCTGACCACAGCTAACATACACTAAAACATATGTTGATTGGTGTTGTTGTCAGGATATAAATCTGACCACAGCTAACATACACTAAAACATATGTTGATTGGTGATGTTGTCAGGATATAAATCTGACCACAGCTAACATACACTGAAACATACGTTGATTGTTGTTGTCAGGATATAAATCTGACCACAGCTAACAAACACTGAAACTTACGTTGATTGGTTTTGTTGTAAGGATATAAATCTGACCACAGCTAACATACACTAAAACATAAGTTGATTGGTGTTGTTGTAAGGATATAAATCTGACCACAGCTAACATACACTGAAACATACGTTGATTGTTGTTGTCAGGATATAAATCTGACCACAGCTAACATACACTGAAACATACGTTGATTGGTGTTGTTGTAAGCATATAAATCTGACCACAGCTAACATACACTGAAACATACGTTGATTGTTGTTGTCAAGATATAAATCTGACCACAACTAACCTACACTAAAACTTACGTTGATTAGTGATGTTGTCAGGATATAAATCTGACCACAGCTAACATACACTGAAACATAAGTTGATTGGTGTTGTTGTCAGGATATAAATCTGACCACAGCTAACATACATTGAAACATAAGTTGATTGTTGTTGTAAGTATATAAACCTGACCACAGCTAACATACACTGAAACATACGTTGATTAGTGATGTTGTCAGGATATAAATCTGACCACAGCTAACATACACTAAAACATATGTTGATTGGTGTTGTTGTCAGGATATAAATCTGACCACAGCTAACATACACTAAAACATAAGTTGATTGGTGATGTTGTCAGGATATAAATCTGACCACAGCTAACATACACTGAAACATACGTTGATTGTTGTTGTCAGGATATAAATCTGACCACAGCTAACATACACTGAAACATACGTTGATTGGTGTTGTTGTAAGGATATGAATCTGACCACAGCTAACATACACTAAAACATAAGTTGATTGGCGTTGTTGTAAGGATATAAATCTGACCACAGCTAACATACACTGAAACATACGTTGATTGTTGTTGTCAGGATATAAATCTGACCACAGCTAACATACACTGAAACATACGTTGATTGGTGTTGTTGTAAGCATATAAATCTGACCACAGCTAACATACACTGAAACATACGTTGATTGTTGTTGTCAAGATATAAATCTGACCACAGCTAACCTACACTAAAACTTACGTTTATTAGTGATGTTGTCAGGATATAAATCTGACCACAGCTAACATACACTGAAACATAAGTTGATTGGTGTTGTTGTCAGGATATAAATCTGACCACAGCTAACATACACTAAAACATAAGTTGATTGGTGTTGTTGTCAGGATATAAATCTGACCACAGCTAACATACACTGAAACATACGTTGATTGTTGTTGTCAGGATATAAATCTGACCACAGCTAACATACACTAAAACATACGTTGATTAGTGATGTTGTCAGGATATAAATCTGACCACAGCTAACATACACTAAAACATAAGTTGATGGTGTTGTTGTCAGGATATAAATCTGACAACAGCTAACATACACTGAAACATATGTTGATTGATGTTGTAAGGATATAAATCTGACCACAGCTAACATACACTGAAACATACGTTGATTAGTGATGTTGTCAGGATATAAATCTGACAACAGCTAACATACACTAAAACATCAGTTGATTGGTGTTGTTGTCAGGATATAAATCTGACCACAGCTTACATACACTAAAACATACGTTGATTATTGATGTTGTCAGGATATAAATCTGACCACAGCTAACATACACTAAAACATAAGCAGATTGGTGTTGTTGTCAGGATATAAATCTGACCACAGCTAACATACACTAAAACATAAGTTGATTGGTGTTGTTGTCAGGATATAAATCTGACCACAGCTAACATACACTAAAACATACGTTGATTGTTGTTGTCAGGATATAAATCTGACCACAGCTAACATACACTAAAACATAAGTTGATTGGTGATGTTGTCAGGATATAAATCTGACCACAGCTAACATACACTGAAACATACGTTGATTGTTGTTGTAAGGATATAAATCTGACCACAGCTAACCTACACTAAAACATAAGTTGATTAGTGATGTTGTCAGGATATAAATCTGACCACAGCTAACATACACTAAAACATACGTTGATTGTTGTTGTCAGGATATAAATCTGACCACAGCTAACATACACTGAAACATAAGTTGATTGGTGATGTTGTCAGGATATAAATCTGACCACAGCTAACATACACTGAAGCATACGTTGATTGTTGTTGTAAGGATATAGATCTGACCACAGCTAACATACACTGAAACATACGTTGATTGTTGTTGTAAGGATATAAATCTGACCACAGCTAACATACACTGAAACATAAGTTGATTAGTGATGTTGTAAGGATATAAATCTGACTACAGCTAACATACACTGAAACATACGTTGGTAGGTGTTGTTGTAAGGATATAAATCTGACCACAGCTAACATACACAGAAACATACGTTGGTAGGTGTTGTTGTAAGGATATAAATCTGACTACAGCTAACATACACTGAAACATACGTTGGTAGGTGTTGTTGTAAGGATATAAATCTGACCACAGCTAACATACACTGAAACATAAGTTGATTGGTGTTGTTGTCAGGATATAAATCTGACCACAGCTAACATACACTAAAACATAAGTTGATTGGTGTTGTTGTCAGGATATAAATCTGACCACAGCTAACATACACTGAAACATACGTTGATTGTTGTTGTCAGGATATAAATCTGACCACAGCTAACATACACTAAAACATACGTTGATTAGTGATGTTGTCAGGATATAAATCTGACCACAGCTAACATACACTAAAACATAAGTTGATGGTGTTGTTGTCAGGATATAAATCTGACAACAGCTAACATACACTGAAACATATGTTGATTGATGTTGTAAGGATATAAATCTGACCACAGCTAACATACACTGAAACATACGTTGATTAGTGATGTTGTCAGGATATAAATCTGACAACAGCTAACATACACTAAAACATCAGTTGATTGGTGTTGTTGTCAGGATATAAATCTGACCACAGCTTACATACACTAAAACATACGTTGATTATTGATGTTGTCAGGATATAAATCTGACCACAGCTAACATACACTAAAACATAAGCAGATTGGTGTTGTTGTCAGGATATAAATCTGACCACAGCTAACATACACTAAAACATAAGTTGATTGGTGTTGTTGTCAGGATATAAATCTGACCACAGCTAACATACACTAAAACATACGTTGATTGTTGTTGTCAGGATATAAATCTGACCACAGCTAACATACACTAAAACATAAGTTGATTGGTGATGTTGTCAGGATATAAATCTGACCACAGCTAACATACACTGAAACATACGTTGATTGTTGTTGTAAGGATATACATCTGACCACAGCTAACCTACACTAAAACATAAGTTGATTAGTGATGTTGTCAGGATATAAATCTGACCACAGCTAACATACACTAAAACATACGTTGATTGTTGTTGTCAGGATATAAATCTGACCACAGCTAACATACACTGAAACATAAGTTGATTGGTGATGTTGTCAGGATATAAATCTGACCACAGCTAACATACACTGAAGCATACGTTGATTGTTGTTGTAAGGATATAGATCTGACCACAGCTAACATACACTGAAACATACGTTGATTGTTGTTGTAAGGATATAAATCTGACCACAGCTAACATACACTGAAACATAAGTTGATTAGTGATGTTGTAAGGATATAAATCTGACTACAGCTAACATACACTGAAACATACGTTGGTAGGTGTTGTTGTAAGGATATAAATCTGACCACAGCTAACATACACAGAAACATACGTTGGTAGGTGTTGTTGTAAGGATATAAATCTGACTACAGCTAACATACACTGAAACATACGTTGGTAGGTGTTGTTGTAAGGATATAAATCTGACCACAGCTAACATACACTGAAACATAAGTTGATTGGTGTTGTTGTAAGGATATAAATCTGACCAGAGCTAACATACACTAAAACATAAGTTGATTAGTGATGTTGTCAGGATATAAATCTGACCACAGCTAACCTACACTGAAACATACGTTGATTGGTGTTGTTGTAAGGATATAAATCTGACCACAGCTAACATACACTGAAACATACGTTGATCGGTGTTGTTGTAAGGATATAAATCTGACCACAGCTAACATACACTGAAACATACGTTAATGGTGTTGTTGTAAGGATATAAATCTGACCACAGCTAACCTACACTGAAACATACGTTGATTGGTGTTGTTGTAAGGATATAAATCTGACCACAGCTAACCTACACTGAAACATACGTTGATTGGTGTTGTTGTAAGGATATAAATCTGACCACAGCTAACCTACACTGAAACATACGTTGATCGGTGTTGTTGTAAGGATATAAATCTGACAACAGCTAACATACACTGAAACATACGTTGATGGTATTGTTGTAAGGATATAAATCTGACTACAGCGAACCTTCACTGAAACATACGTTGATTGGTGTTGTTGTAATGATATAAATCTGACCACAGCTAACATATACTGAAACATACGTTGATCGGTGTTGTTGTCAGGATATAAATCTGACCACAGCTAACATACACTGAAACATACGTTGATTAGTGTTGTTGTAAGGATATAAATCTGACCACAGCTAACATACACTGAAACATACGTTGATGGTGTTGTTGTAAGGATATAAATCTGACTACAGCTAACATACACTAAAACATACGTTGATGGTGTTGTTGTAAGGATATAAATCTGACTACAGCTAACCTACACTGAAAAATACGTTGATGGTGTTGTTGTAAGGATATAAATCTGACTACAGCTAACATACACTGGAACATACGTTGGTAGGTGTTGTTGTAAGGATATAAATCTGACCACAGCTAACATACACTGAAACAAAAGTTGATGGTGTTGTTGTAAGGATATAAATCTGACTACAGCTAACATACACTAAAACATAAGTTGATTGGTGTTGTTGTTAGGATATAAATCTGACTACAGCTAAACTACACTGAAACATACGTTGATGGTGTTGTTGTAAGGATATAAATCTGACTACAGCTAACCTACACTGAAAAATACGTTGATGGTGTTGTTGTAAGGATATAAATCTGACTACAGCTAACATACACTGAATCATACGTAGGTAGGTGTTGTTGTAAGGATATAAATCTGACCACAGCTAACATACACTGAAACAAAAGTTGATTGGTGTTGTTGTAAGGATATAAATCTGACTACAGCTAACATACACTGAAACATACGTTGATGGTGTTGTTGTAAGGATATAAATCTGACTACAGCTAACCTACACTGAAACATACGTTGATGGTGTTGTTGTAAGGATATAAATCTGACCACAGCTAACATACACTGAAACAAACGTTGGTAGGTGTTGTTGTAAGGATATAAATCTGACCACAGCTAACCTACACTGAAACATACGTCGATGGGGTTCTTGTAAGGATATAAATCTGACCACAGCTAACATACACTGAAACATACGTTGATTGGTGTTGTTGTAAGGATATAAATCTGACCACAGCTAACATACACTAAAACATAAGTTGATTGGTGTTGTTGTAAGGATATAAATCTGACCACAGTTAACATACACTGAAACATACGTTGATTGTTGTTGTCAGGATATAAATCTGACCACAGCTAACATACACTGAAACATACGTTGATTGGTGTTGTTGTAAGGATATAAATCTGACCACAGCTAACATACACTGAAACATACGTTGATTGTTGTTGTCAAGATATAAATCTGACCACAGCTAACATACACTGAAACATAAGTTGATTAGTGATGTTGTCAGGATATAAATCTGACCACAGCTAACATACACTAAAACATAAGTTGATTAGTGATGTTGTAAGGATATAAATCTGACCACAGCTAACATACACTAAAACATAAGTTGATTGATGTTGTCAGGATATAAATCTGAACACAGCTAACCTACACTGAAACATACGTTGATTGGTGTTGTTGTAAGGATATAAATCTGACCACAGCTAACATACACTGAAACATACGTTGATTGGTGTTGTTGTCAGGATATAAATCTGACCAGAGCTAACATACACTGAAACATACGTTGGTAGGTGTTGTTGTAAGGATATAAATCTGACCACAGCTAACATACACTGAAACAAACGTTGATTGGTGTTGTTGTAAGGATATAAATCTGACTACAGCTAAACTACACTGAAACATACGTTGATGGTGTTGTTGTAAGGATATAAATCTGACTACAGCTAACCTACACTGAAAAATACGTTGATGGTGTTGTTGTAAGGATATAAATCTGACTACAGCTAACATACACTGAAACATACGTTGGTAGGTGTTGTTGTAAGGATATAAATCTGACCACAGCTAACATACACTGAAACAAAAGTTGATGGTGTGGTTGTAAGGATATAAATCTGACTACAGCTAACATACACTAAAACATAAGTTGATTGGTGTTGTTGTCAGGATATAAATCTGACCACAGCTAACATACACTAAAACATACGTTGATTAGTGATGTTGTTAGGATATAAATCTGACCACAACTAACATACACTAAAACATAAGTTGATTGGTGTTGTTGTAAGGATATAAATCTGACCACAGCTAACATACACTAAAACATAAGTTGATTAGTGATGTTGTAAGGATATAAATCTGACCACAGCTAACCTAAACTGAAACATACGTTGATGTTGTTGTTGTAAGGATATAAATCTGA
The DNA here is from genome assembly GCA_964023205.1 of Lutraria lutraria. Classification (NCBI taxonomy): domain Eukaryota; kingdom Metazoa; phylum Mollusca; class Bivalvia; order Venerida; family Mactridae; genus Lutraria; species Lutraria lutraria. The sequence continues at coordinate 1,374,656 of OZ026843.1, read as the reverse complement.
CTACAGCTAACATACACTGAAACATACGTTGGTAGGTGTTGTTGTAAGGATATAAATCTGACCACAGCTAACATACACTGAAACATACGTTGGTAGGTGTTGTTGTAAGGATATAAATCTGACCACAGCTAACATACACTGAAACAAACGTTGATTGGTGTTGTTGTAAGGATATAAATCTGACTACAGCTAAACTACACTGAAACATACGTTGATGGTGTTGTTGTAAGGATATAAATCTGACTACAGCTAACCTACACTGAAAAATACGTTGATGGTGTTGTTGTAAGGATATAAATCTGACTACAGCTAACATACACTGAAACATACGTTGGTAGGTGTTGTTGTAAGGATATAAATCTGACCACAGCTAACATACACTGAAACAAAAGTTGATGGTGTTGTTGTAAGGATATAAATCTGACTACAGCTAACATACACTAAAACATAAGTTGATTGGTGTTGTTGTCAGGATATAAATCTGACCACAGCTAACATACACTAAAACATACGTTGATTAGTGATGTTGTTAGGATATAAATCTGACCACAACTAACATACACTAAAACATAAGTTGATTGGTGTTGTTGTAAGGATATAAATCTGACCACAGCTAACATACACTAAAACATAAGTTGATTAGTGATGTTGTAAGGATATAAATCTGACCACAGCTAACCTAAACTGAAACATACGTTGATGTTGTTGTTGTAAGGATATAAATCTGACTACAGCTAACATACACTGAAACATACGTTGGTAGGTGTTGTTGTAAGGATATAAATCTGACCACAGCTAACATACACTGAAACATACGTTGGTAGGTGTTGTTGTAAGGATATAAATCTGACCACAGCTAACATACACTGAAACAAACGTTGATTGGTGTTGTTGTAAGGATATAAATCTGACTACAGCTAAACTACACTGAAACATACGTTGATGGTGTTGTTGTCAGGATATAAATCTGACTACAGCTAACCTACACTGAAAAATACGTTGATGGTGTTGTTGTAAGGATATAAATCTGACTACAGCTAACATACACTGAATCATACGTTGGTAGGTGTTGTTGTAAGGATATAAATCTGACCACAGCTAACATACACTGAAACAAAAGTTGATTGGTGTTGTTGTAAGGATATAAATCTGACTACAGCTAACATACACTGAAACATACGTTGATGGTGTTGTTGTAAGGATATAAATCTGACTACAGCTAACCTACACTGAAACATACGTTGATGGTGTTGTTGTAAGGATATAAATCTGACCACAGCTAACATACACTGAAACAAACGTTGGTAGGTGTTGTTGTAAGGATATAAATCTGACCACAGCTAACCTACACTGAAACATACGTCGATTGGGTTCTTGTAAGGATATAAATCTGACCACAGCTAACATACACTGAAACATACGTTGATTGGTGTTGTTGTAAGGATATAAATCTGACCACAGCTAACATACACTAAAACATAAGTTGATTGGTGTTGTTGTAAGGATATAAATCTGACCACAGCTAACATACACTGAAACATACGTTGATTGTTGTTGTCAGGATATAAATCTGACCACAGCTAACATACACTGAAACATACGTTGATTGGTGTTGTTGTAAGGATATAAATCTGACCACAGCTAACATACACTGAAACATACGTTGATTGTTGTTGTCAAGATATAAATCTGACCACAGCTAACATACACTGAAACATAAGTTGATTAGTGATGTTGTCAGGATATAAATCTGACCACAGCTAACATACACTAAAACATAAGTTGATTAGTGATGTTGTAAGGATATAAATCTGACCACAGCTAACATACACTAAAACATAAGTTGATTGATGTTGTCAGGATATAAATCTGAACACAGCTAACCTACACTGAAACATACGTTGATTGGTGTTGTTGTAAGGATATAAATCTGACCACAGCTAACCTAAACTGAAACATACGTTGATGTTGTTGTTGTAAGGATATAAATCTGACTACAGCTAACATACACTGAAACATACGTTGGTAGGTGTTGTTGTAAGGATATAAATCTGACCACAGCTAACATACACTGAAACATACGTTGGTAGGTGTTGTTGTAAGGATATAAATCTGACCACAGCTAACATACACTGAAACAAACGTTGATTGGTGTTTTTGTAAGGATATAAATTTGACTACAGCTAAACTACACTGAAACATACGTTGATGGTGTTGTTGTAAGGATATAAATCTGACTACAGCTAACCTACACTGAAAAATACGTTGATGGTGTTGTTGTAAGGATATAAATCTGACTACAGCTAACCTACACTGAAACATACGTTGGTAGGTGTTGATGTAAGGATATAAATCTGACCACAGCTAACATACACTGAAAAAAAGTTGATGGTGTTGTTGTAAGGATATAAATCTGACTACAGCTAACATACACTAAAACATAAGTTGATTGGTGTTGTTGTCAGGATATAAATCTGACCACAGCTAACATACACTAAAACATACGTTGATTAGTGATGTTGTTAGGATATAAATCTGACCACAACTAACATACACTAAAACATAAGTTGATTGGTGTTGTTGTAAGGATATAAATCTGACCACAGCTAACATACACTAAAACATAAGTTGATTAGTGATGTTGTAAGGATATAAATCTGACCACAGCTAACCTAAACTGAAACATACGTTGATGTTGTTGTTGTAAGGATATAAATCTGACTACAGCTAACATACACTGAAACATACGTTGGTAGGTGTTGTTGTAAGGATATAAATCTGACCACAGCTAACATACACTGAAACATACGTTGGTAGGTGTTGTTGTAAGGATATAAATCTGACCACAGCTAACATACACTGAAACAAACGTTGATTGGTGTTGTTGTAAGGATATAAATCTGACTACAGCTAAACTACACTGAAACATACGTTGATGGTGTTGTTGTAAGGATATAAATCTGACTACAGCTAACCTACACTGAAAAATACGTTGATGGTGTTGTTGTAAGGATATAAATCTGACTACAGCTAACATACACTGAATCATACGTTGGTAGGTGTTGTTGTAAGGATATAAATCTGACCACAGCTAACATACACTGAAACAGAAGTTGATTGGTGTTGTTGTAAGGATATAAATCTGACTACAGCTAACATACACTGAAACATACGTTGATGGTGTTGTTGTAAGGATATAAATCTGACTACAGCTAACCTACACTGAAACATACGTTGATGGTGTTGTTGTAAGGATATAAATCTGACCACAGCTAACATACACTGAAACAAACGTTGGTAGGTGTTGTTGTAAGGATATAAATCTGACCACAGCTAACCTACACTGAAACATACGTCGATGGGGTTCTTGTAAGGATATAAATCTGACCACAGCTAACATACACTGAAACATACGTTGATTGGTGTTGTTGTAAGGATATAAATCTGACCACAGCTAACATACACTGAAACATACGTTGATTGTTGTTGTAAGGATATAAATCTGACCACAGCTAACATACACTGAAACATACGTTGATTGTTGTTGTAAGTATATAAACCTGACCACAGCTAACATACACTGAAACATACGTTGATTAGTGATGTTGTCAGGATATAAATCTGACCACAGCTAACATACACTAAAACATATGTTGATTGGTGTTGTTGTCAGGATATAAATCTGACCACAGCTAACATACACTAAAACATAAGTTGATTGGTGATGTCAAGATATAAATCTGACCACAGCTAACCTACACTAAAACTTACGTTGATTAGTGATGTTGTCAGGATATAAATCTGACCACAGCTAACATACACTGAAACATACGTTGATTGGTGTTGTTGTAAGGATATAAATCTGACCACAGCTAACATACACTAAAACATAAGTCGATTGGTGTTGTTGTCAGGATATAAATCTGACCACAGCTAACATACACTGAAACATACGTTGATTGGTGTTGTTGTAAGCATATAAATCTGACCACAGCTAACATACACTGAAACATACGTTGATTGTTGTTGTCAAGATATAAATCTGACCACAGCTAACCTACACTAAAACTTACGTTGATTAGTGATGTTGTCAGGATATAAATCTGCCCACAGCTAACATACACTGAAACATAAGTTGATTGGTGTTGTTGTCAGGATATAAATCTGACAACAGCTAACATACACTGAAACATACGTTGATTGTTGTTGTAAGTATACAAACCTGACCACAGCTAACATACACTGAAACATACGTTGATTAGTGATGTTGTCAGGATATAAATCTGACCACAGCTAACATACACTAAAAAATATGTTGATTGGTGTTGTTGTCATGATATAAATCTGACCACAGCTAACATACACTAAAACATAAGTTGATTGGTGATGTTTTCAGGATATAAATCTGACCACAGCTAACATACACTGAAACATACGTTGATTGTTGTTGTCAGGATATAAATCTGACCACAGCTAACATACACTAAAACATAAGTTGATTAGTGATGTTGTAAGGATATAAATCTGACCACAGCTAACCTAAACTGAAACATACGTTGATGTTGTTGTTGTAAGGATATAAATCTGACTACAGCTAACATACACTGAAACATACGTTGGTAGGTGTTGTTGTAAGGATATAAATCTGACCACAGCTAACATACACTGAAACATACGTTGGTAGGTGTTGTTGTAAGGATATAAATCTGACCACAGCTAACATACACTGAAACAAACGTTGATTGGTGTTGTTGTAAGGATATAAATCTGACTACAGCTAAACTACACTGAAACATACGTTGATGGTGTTGTTGTAAGGATATAAATCTGACTACAGCTAACCTACACTGAAAAATACGTTGATGGTGTTGTTGTAAGGATATAAATCTGACTACAGCTAACATACACTGAATCATACGTTGGTAGGTGTTGTTGTAAGGATATAAATCTGACCACAGCTAACATACACTGAAACAGAAGTTGATTGGTGTTGTTGTAAGGATATAAATCTGACTACAGCTAACATACACTGAAACATACGTTGATGGTGTTGTTGTAAGGATATAAATCTGACTACAGCTAACCTACACTGAAACATACGTTGATGGTGTTGTTGTAAGGATATAAATCTGACCACAGCTAACATACACTGAAACAAACGTTGGTAGGTGTTGTTGTAAGGATATAAATCTGACCACAGCTAACCTACACTGAAACATACGTCGATGGGGTTCTTGTAAGGATATAAATCTGACCACAGCTAACATACACTGAAACATACGTTGATTGGTGTTGTTTTAAGGATATAAATCTGACCACAGCTAACATACACTGAAACATACGTTGATTGTTGTTGTAAGGATATAAATCTGACCACAGCTAACATACACTGAAACATACGTTGATTGTTGTTGTAAGTATATAAACCTGACCACAGCTAACATACACTGAAACATACGTTGATTAGTGATGTTGTCAGGATATAAATCTGACCACAGCTAACATACACTAAAACATATGTTGATTGGTGTTGTTGTCAGGATATAAATCTGACCACAGCTAACATACACTAAAACATAAGTTGATTGGTGATGTCAAGATATAAATCTGACCACAGCTAACCTACACTAAAACTTACGTTGATTAGTGATGTTGTCAGGATATAAATCTGACCACAGCTAACATACACTGAAACATACGTTGATTGGTGTTGTTGTAAGGATATAAATCTGACCACAGCTAACATACACTAAAACATAAGTCGATTGGTGTTGTTGTCAGGATATAAATCTGACCACAGCTAACATACACTGAAACATACGTTGATTGGTGTTGTTGTAAGCATATAAATCTGACCACAGCTAACATACACTGAAACATACGTTGATTGTTGTTGTCAAGATATAAATCTGACCACAGCTAACCTACACTAAAACTTACGTTGATTAGTGATGTTGTCAGGATATAAATCTGCCCACAGCTAACATACACTGAAACATAAGTTGATTGGTGTTGTTGTCAGGATATAAATCTGACAACAGCTAACATACACTGAAACATACGTTGATTGTTGTTGTAAGTATACAAACCTGACCACAGCTAACATACACTGAAACATACGTTGATTAGTGATATTGTCAGGATATAAATCTGACCACAGCTAACATACACTAAAAAATATGTTGATTGGTGTTGTTGTCATGATATAAATCTGACCACAGCTAACATACACTAAAACATAAGTTGATTGGTGATGTTTTCAGGATATAAATCTGACCACAGCTAACATACACTGAAACATACGTTGATTGTTGTTGTCAGGATATAAATCTGACCACAGCTAACATACACTGAAACATACGTTGATTGGTGTTGTTGTAAGGATATAAATCTGACCACAGCTAACATACACTAAAACATAAGTTGATTGGTGTTGTTGTAAGGATATAAATCTGACCACAGCTAACATACACTGAAACATACGTTGATTGTTGTTGTCAGGATATAAATCTGACCACAGCTAACATACACTGAAACATACGTTGATTGGTGTTGTTGTAAGCATATAAATCTGACCACAGCTAACATACACTGAAACATACGTTGATTGTTGTTGTCAAGATATAAATCTGACCACAGCTAACCTACACTAAAACTTACGTTGATTAGTGATGTTGTCAGGATATAAATCTGCCCACAGCTAACATACACTGAAACATAAGTTGATTGGTGTTGTTGTCAGGATATAAATCTGACCACAGCTAACATACACTAAAACATAAGTTGATTGGTGTTGTTGTCAGGATATAAATCTGACCACAGCTAACATACACTGAAACATACGTTGATTGTTGTTGTAAGGATATAAATCTGACCACAGCTAACATACACTAAAACATACGTTGATTAGTGATGTTGTCAGGATATAAATCTGACCACAGCTAACATACACTAAAACATACGTTGATGGTGTTGTTGTCAGGATATCAATCTGACCACAGCTAACATACACTGAAACATACGTTTGTTGGTGTTGCAAGGATATAAATCTGACCACAGCTAACATACACTGAAACATACGTTGATTAGTGATGTTGTCAGGATATAAATCTGACCACAGCTAACATACACTGAAATATAAGTTGATTGGTTTTGTTGTCAGGATATAAATCTGACCACAGCTAACATACACTAAAACATAAGTTGATTAGTGATGTTGTCAGGATATAAATCTGACCACAGCTAACATACACTAAAACATACGTTGATTAGTGATGTTGTTAGGATATAAATCTGACCACAGCTAACATACACTGAAACATAAGATGATTTGTGATGTTGTAAGGATATAAATCTGACCACAGCTAACATACACTGAAACATAAGTTGATTAGTGATGTTGTCAGGATATAAATCTGATCACAGCTAACATACACTGAAACATACGTTGATTGTTGTTGTAAGGATATAAATCTGACCACAGGTAACATACACTGAAACATAAGTTGATTAGTGATGTTGTAAGGATATAAATCTGACCACAGATTACATACACTAAAACATAAATTGATTAGTTATGTTGTCAGGAAATAAACCTGACCACAGCTAATATACACTAAAACATAAGTTGATTAGTGATGTTGTCAGGATATAAATCTGACCACAGCTAACATACACTAAAACATAAGTTGATTAGTGTTGTTGTCAGGATATAAATCTGACCACAGCTAACATACACTAAAACATAAGTTGATTAGTGACTTTGTAAGGATATAAATCTGACCACAGCTAACATACACTGAAACATAAGTTGATTGGTGTTGTTGTAAGGATATAAATCTTACCACAGCTAACATACACTAAAACATAAGTTGATTAGTGTTGTTGTAAGGATATAAATCTGACCACAGCTAACATACACTGAAGCATAAGTTGATTGGTGTTGTTGTAAGGATATAAATCTGACCACAGCTAACATACACTAAAACATAAGTTGATTGGTGATGTTGTAAGGATATAAATCTGACCACAGCTAACATACACTAAAACATAAGTTGATTAGTGATGTTGTAAGGATATAAATCTGACCACAGCTAACATACACTAAAACATAAGTTGATTAGTGATGTTGTAAGGATATAAATCTGACCACAGCTAACCCACACTGAAACATACGTTGATTGTTGTTGTAAGGATATAAATCTGACCACAGCTAACATACACTGAAACATAAGTTGATTAGTGATGTTGTCAGGATATAAATCTGACCACAGCTAACATACACTAAAACATAAGTTGATTAGTGATGTTGTAAGGATATAAATCTGACCACAGCTAACCTACACTGAAACATACGTTGATTGGTGTTGTTGTAAGGATATAAATCTGACCACAGCTAACATACACTGAAACATACGTTGATCGGTGTTGTTGTCAGGATATAAATCTGACCACAGCTAACATACACTAAAACATACGTTGATTGGTGTTGTTGTCAGGATATAAATCTGACCACAGCTAACATACACTGAAACATACGTTGATTGTTGTTGTAAGTATATAAACCTGACCACAGCTAACATACACTGAAACATACGTTGATTAGTGATGTTGTCAGGATATAAATCTGACCACAGCTAACATACACTAAAAAATATGTTGATTGGTGTTGTTGTCAGGATATAAATCTGACCACAGCTAACATACACTAAAACATACGTTGATTAGTGATGTTGTCAGGATATAAATCTGACCACAGCTAACATACACTGAAACATAAGATGATTAGTGATGTTGTAAGGATATAAATCTGACCACAGCTAACATACACTGAAACATACGTTGATTGTTGTTGTAAGGATATAAATCTGACCACAGCTAACATACACTGAAACATAAGTTGATTAGTGATGTTGTCAGGATATAAATCTGACCACAGCTAACATACACTGAAACATACGTTGATTGTTGTTGTAAGGATATAAATCTGACCACAGGTAACATACACTGAAACATAAATTGAATAGTGATGTTGTAAGGATATAAATCTGACCACAGATTACATACACTAAAACATAAATTGATTAGTGATGTTGTCAGGAAATAAACCTGACCACAGCTAATATACACTTAAACATAAGTTGATTAGTGATGTAGTCAGGATATAAATCTGACCACAGCTAACATACACTAAAACATAAGTTGATTAGTGTTGTTGTCAGGATATAAATCTGACCACAGCTAACATACACTAAAACATAAGTTGATTAGTGACTTTGTAAGGATATAAATCTGACCACAGCTAACATACACTGTAACATAAGTTGATTGGTGTTGTTGTAAGGATATAAATCTGACCACAGCTAACATACACTAAAACATAAGTTGATTAGTGTTGTTGTAAGGATATAAATCTGACCACAGCTAACATACACTGAAGCATAAGTTGATTGGTGTTGTTGTAAGGATATAAATCTGACCACAGCTAACATACACTAAAACATAAGTTGATTGGTGATGTTGTAAGGATATAAAACTGACCACAGCTAACATACACTAAAACATAAGTTGATTAGTGATGTTGTAAGGATATAAATCTGACCACAGCTAACATACACTAAAACATAAGTTGATTAGGGATGTTGTAAGGATATAAATCTGACCACAGCTAACATACACTAAAACATAAGTTGATTAGGGATGTTGTAAGGATATAAATCTGACCACAGCTAACCTACACTGAAACATACGTTGATTGTTGTTGTAAGGATATAAATCTGACCACAGCTGACATACACTGAAACATAAGTTGATTAGTGATGTTGTCAGGATATAAATCTGACCACAGCTAACATACACTAAAACATAAGTTGATTGGTGTTGTTGTCAGGATATAAATCTGACCACAGCTAACATACACTAAAACATACGTTGATTAGTGATGTTGTTAAGATATAAATCTGACCACAGCTAACATACACTAAAACATAATTTGATTGGTGTTGTTGTCAGGACATAAATCTGACCACAGCTAACATACACTAAAACATACGTTGATTAGTGATGTTGTTAGGATATAAATCTGACCACAGCTAACATACACTAAAACATAAGTTGATTGGTGTTGTTGTAAGGATATAAATCTGACCACAGGTAACATACACTAAAACATAAGTTGATTAGTGATGTTGTAAGGATATAAATCTGACCACAGCTAACCTAAACTGAAACATACGTTGATGTTGTTGTTGTAAGGATATAAATCTGACTACAGCTAACATACACTGAAATATACGTTGGTAGGTGTTGTTGTAAGGATATAAATCTGACTACAGCTAACATACACTGAAACATACGTTGGTAGGTGTTGTTGTAAGGATATAAATCTGACCACAGCTAACATACACTGAAACAAACGTTGATTGGTGTTGTTGTAAGGATATAAATCTGACTACAGCTAAACTACACTGAAACATACGTTGATGGTGTTCTTGTAAGGATAAAAATCTGACTACAGCTAACCTACACTGAAACATACGTTGATGGTGTTGTTGTAAGGATATAAATCTGACCACAGCTAACATACACTGAAACAAACGTTGGTAGGTGTTGTTGTAAGGATATAAATCTGACCACAGCTAACCTACACTGAAACATACGTTGATGGGGTTGTTGTAAGGATATAAATCTGACCACAGCTAATATACACTGAAACATACGTTGATTGGTGTTGTTGTAAGGATATAAATCTGACCACAGCTAACATACACTGAAACATACGTTGATTGGTGCTGTTGTAAGGATATAAATCTGACCACAGCTAACATACACTGAAACATAAGTTGATTAGTGATGTTGTCAGGATATAAATCTGACCACAGCTAACATACACTGAAACATACGTTGATTGTTGTTGTAAGGATATAAATCTGACCACAGCTAACATACACTGAAACATACGTTGATTGTTGTTGTAAGTATATAAACCTGACCACAGCTAACATACACTGAAACATACGTTGATTAGTGATGTTGTCAGGATATAAATCTGACCACAGCTAACATACACTAAAACATATGTTGATTGGTGTTGTTGTCAGGATATAAATCTGACCACAGCTAACATACACTAAAACATAAGTTGATTGGTGATGTTGTCAGGATATAAATCTGGCCACAGCTAACATACACTGAAACATACGTTGATTGTTGTTGTCAGGATATAAATCTGACCACAGCTAACATACACTGAAACATACGTTGATTGGTGTTGTTGTAAGGATATAAATCTGTCCACAGCTAACATACACTAAAACATAAATTGATTGGTGTTGTTGTAAGGATATAAATCTGACCACAGCTAACATACACTGAAACATACGTTGATTGTTGTTGTCAGGATATAAATCTGACCACAGCTAACATACACTGAAACATTCGTTGATTGGTGTTGTTGTAAGGATATAAATCTGACCACAGCTAACATACACTGAAACATACGTTGATTGTTGTTGTCAAGATATAAATCTGACCACAGCTAACCTACACTAAAACTTACGTTAATTAGTGATGTTGTCAGGATATAAATCTGACCACAGCTAACATACACTGAAACATACGTTGATTGGTGTTGTTGTCAGGATATAAATCTGACCACAGCTAACATACACTGAAACATACGTTGATTGTTGTTGTAAGTATATAAACCTGACCACAGCTAACATACACTGAAACATACGTTGATTAGTGATGTTGTCAGGATATAAATCTGACAACAGCTAACATACACTAAAAAATATGTTGATTGGTGTTGTTGTCAGGATATAAATCTGACCACAGCTAACATACACTAAAACATAAGTTGATTGGTGATGTTGTCAGGATATAAATCTGACCACAGCTAACATACACTGAAACATACGTTGATTGTTGTTGTCAGGATATAAATCTGACCACAGCTAACATACACTGAAACATACGTTGATTGGTGTTGTTGTCAGGATATAAATCTGACCACAGCTAACATACACTGTAACATACGTTGGTAGGTGTTGTTGTAAGGATATAAATCTGACTACAGCTAACATACACTAAAACATACGTTGATGGTGTTGTTGTCAGGATATAAATCTGACCACAGCTAACATACACTGAAACATACGTTGATTGTTGTTGTCAGGATATAAATCTGACCACAGCTAACATACACTAAAACATACGTTGATTAGTGATGTTGTCAGGATATAAATCTGACCACAGCTAACATACACTAAAACATACGTTGATGGTGTTGTTGTAAGGATATAAATCTGACCACAGCTAACATACACTGAAACATACGTTGATTGGTGTTGTAAGGATATAAATCTGACCACAGCTAACATACACTGAAACATACGTTGATTAGTGATGTTGTCAGGATATAAATCTGTCAACAGCTAACATACACTAAAACATCAGTTGATTGGTGTTGTTGTCAGGATATAAATCTGACCACAGCTAACATACACTAAAACATACGTTGATTATTGATGTTGTCAGGATATAAATCTGACCACAGCTAACATACACTGAAACATACGTTGGTAGGTGTTGTTGTAAGGATATAAATCTGACCACAGCTAACATACACTGAAACATAAGTTGATTGGTGTTGTTGTAAGGATATAAATCTGACCAGAGCTAACATACACTAAAACATAAGTTGATTAGTGATGTTGTCAGGATATAAATCTGACCACAGCTAACCTACACTGAAACATACGTTGATTGGTGTTGTTGTAAGGATATAAATCTGACCACAGCTAACCTACACTGAAACATACGTTGATCGGTATTGTTGTAAGGATATAAATCTGACCACAGCTAACATACACTGAAACATACGTTAATGGTGTTGTTGTAGGGATATAAATCTGACCACAGCTAACCTACACTGAAACATACGTTGATTGGTGTTGTTGTAAGGATATAAATCTGACCACAGCTAACCTACACTGAAACATACGTTGATTGGTGTTGTTGTAAGGATATAAATCTGACCACAGCTAACCTACACTGAAACATACGTTGATCGGTGTTGTTGTAAGGATATAAATCTGACAACAGCTAACATACACTGAAACATACGTTGATGGTGTTGTTGTAAGGATATAAATCTGACCACAGCTAACCTTCACTGAAACATACGTTGATTGGTGTTGTTTTAAGGAAATAAATCTGACCACAGCTAACATACACTGAAACATACGTTGATCGGTGTTGTTGTCAGGATATAAATCTGACCACAGCTAACATACACTGAAACATACGTTGATCGGTGTTGTTGTAAGGATATAAATCGGACCACAGCTAACATACACTGAAACATACGTTGATGGTGTTGTTGTAAGGATATAAATCTGACTACAGCTAACATACACTAAAACATAAGTTGATTGGTGTTGTTGTAAGGATATAAATCTGACCACAGCTAACATACACTAAAACATACGTTGATTAGTGATGTTGTAAGGATATAAATCTGACCACAGCTAACATACACTAAAACATAAGTTGATTGGTGTTGTTGTAAGGATATAAATCTGACCACAGCTAACATACACTAAAACATACGTTGATTAGTGATGTTGTTAGGATATAAATCTGACCACAGCTAACATACACTGAAACATAAGTTGATTGGTGTTGTTGTAAGGATATAAATCTGACCACAGCTAACATACACTAAAACATAAGTTGATTAGTGATGTTGTAAGGATATAAATCTGACCACAGGTAACCTACACTAAAACATAAGTTGATTAGTGTTGTTGTAAAGATATAAATCTGACCACAGCTAACATACACTGAAACATACGTTGATTGGTGTTGTTGTAAGGATATAAATCTGACTACAGCTAACATACACTGAAACATACGTTGGTAGGTGTTGTTGTAAGGATATAAATCTGACCACAGCTAACATACACTGTAACATACGTTGGTAGGTGTTGTTGTAAGGATATAAATCTGACCACAGCTAACATACACTGAAACAAACGTTGATTGGTGTTGTTGTAAGGATATAAATCTGACTACAGCTAAACTACACTGAAACATACGTTGATGGTGTTGTTGTAAGGATATAAATCTGACTACAGCTAACCTACACTGAAAAATACGTTGATGGTGTTGTTGTAAGGATATAAATCTGACTACAGCTAACATACACTAAAACATAAGTTGATTGGTGTTGTTGTAAGGATATAAATCTGACCACAGCTAACATACACTGAAACAAACGTTGATTGGTGTTGTTGTAAGGATATAAATCTGACCACAGCTAACATACACTGAAACATACGTTGATTAGCGATGTTGTCAGGATATAAATCTGACCACAGCTAACATACACTGAAACATACGTTGATTGTTGTTGTAAGGATATAAATCTGACCACAGCTAACATACACTGAAACATACGTTGATTGTTGTTGAAAGTATATAAACCTGACCACAGCTAACATACACTGAAACATACGTTGATTAGTGATGTTGTCAGGATATAAATCTGACCACAGCTAACATACACTAAAACATATGTTGATTGGTGTTGTTGTCAGGATATAAATCTGACCACAGCTAACATACACTAAAACATAAGTTGATTGGTGATGTTGTCAGGATATAAATCTGACCACAGCTAACATACACTTAAACATACGTTGATTGTTGTTGTCAGGATATAAATCTGACCACAGCTAACATACACTGAAACATACGTTGATTGGTGTTGTTGTAAGGATATAAATCTGACCACAGCTAACATACACTGAAACATACGTTGATTGTTGTTGTCAGGATATAAATCTGACCACAGCTAACATACACTGAAACATACGTTGATTGGTGTTGTTGTAAGGATATAAATCTGACCACAGCTAACATACACTGAAACATACGTTGATTGTTGTTGTCAAGATATAAATCTGACCACAGCTAACCTACACTAAAACTTACGTTGATTGTTGTTGTAAGGATATAAATCTGACCACAGCTAACATACACTAAAACATAAGTTGATTAGTGATGTTGTCAGGATATAAATCTGACCACAGCTAACATACACTGAAACATAAGTTGATTGGTGTTGTTGTCAGGATATAAATCTGACCACAGCTAACATACACTAAAACATAAGTCGATTAGTGATGTTGTCAGGATATAAATCTGACCACAGCTAACATACACTAAAACATACGTTGATTAGTGATGTTGTCAGGATATAAATCTGACCACAGCTAACATACACAGAAAGGTAAGATGATTAGTGATGTTGTAAGGATATAAATCTGATCACAGCTAACATACACTGAAACATACGTTGATTGTTGTTGTAAGGATATAAATCTGACCACAGCTAACATACACTAAAACATAAGTTGATTAGTGATGTTGTCAGGATATAAATATGACCACAGCTCACATACACTGAAACATACGTTGATTGTTGTTGTAAGGATATAAATCTGACCACAGCTAATATACACTGAAACATCAGTTGATTAGTGATGTTGTAAGGATATAAATCTGACCACAGCTAACATACACTAAAACATAAGTTGATTAGTGATGTTGTCAGGAAATAATCCTGACCACAGCTAATATACACTAAAACATAAGTTGATTAGTGATGTTGTCAGGATATAAATCTGACCACAGCTAACATACACTAAAACATAAGTTGATTAGTGTTGTTGTCAGGATATAAATCTGACCACAGCTAACATACACTAAAACATAAGTTGATTAGTGACTTTGTAAGGATATAAATCTGACCACAGCTAACATACACTGAAACATAAGTTGATTGGTGTTGTTGTAAGGATATAAATCTGACCACAGCTAACATACACTAAAACATAAGTTGATTAGTGTTGTTGTAAGGATATAAATTGACCACAGCTAACATACACTGAAACATAAGTTGATTGGTGATGTTGTCAGGATATAAATCTGACCACAGCTAACATACACTAAAACATAAGTTGATTAGTGATGTTGGAAGGATATAAATCTGACCACAGCTAACATACACTAAAACATAAGTTGATTAGTGATGTTGTAAGGATATAAATCTGACCACAGCTAACCTACTCTGAAACATACGTTGATTGTTGTTGTAAGGATATAAATCTGACCACAGCTAACATACACTGAAACATAAGTTGATTAATGATGTTGTCAGGATATAAATCTGACCACAGCTAACATACACTAAAACATAAGTTGATTAGTGATGTTGTAAGGATATAAATCTGACCACAGCTAACATACACTAAAACATAAGTTGATTGATGTTGTCAGGATATAAATCTGAACACAGCTAACATACACTGAAACATAAGTTGATTAATGATTTTGTAAGGATATAAATCTGACCACAGCTAACATACACTGAAACATACGTTGATTGTTGTTGTAAGGATATAAATCTGACCATAGCTAACATACACTAAAACATAAGTTGATTAGTGATGTTGTCAGGATATAAATCTGACCACAGCTAACATACACTGAAACATACGTTGATTGTTGTTGTAAGGATCTAAATCTGATCACAGCTAACATACACTGAAACATAAGTTGATTAGTGATGTTGTAAGGATATAAATCTGACCACAGCTAACATACACTAAAACATAAATTGATTGTTGTTGTAAGGATATAAATCTGACCACAGCTAACATGCACTAAAACATAAGTTGATTAGTGATGTTGTCAGGATATAAATCTGACCACAGATAACATACATTAAAACATAAGTTGATTAGTGTTGTTGTAAGGATATAAATCTGACCACAGCTAACATACACTAAAACATCAGTTGATTAGTGATGTTGTCAGGATATAAATCTGACCACAGCTAACATACACTAAAACATAAGTTGATTAGTGATGTTGTCAGGATATAAATCTGACCACAGCTAACATACACTAAAACATAAGTTGATTAGTGATGTTGTCAGGATATAAATCTGACCACAGCTAACATACACTAAAACATAAGTAGATTAGTGATGTTGTAAGGATATAAATCTGACCACAGCTAACATACACTGAAACATAAGTTGATTGGTGTTGTTGTAAGGATATAAATCTGACCACAGCTAACATACACTAAAACATAAGTTGATTGGTGTTGTTGTAAGGATATAAATCTGACCACAGCTAACATACACTGAAACATAAGTTGATTGTTGTTGTTGTAAGGATATAAATCTGACCACAGCTAACATACACTAAAACATAAGTTGATTGATGTTGTCAGGATATAAATCTGACCACAGCTGACATACACTAAAACATAAGTTGATTAGTGATGTTGTAAGGATATAAATCTGACCACAGCTAACATACACGGAAACATAAGTTGATTAGTGATGTTGTCAGGATATAAATCTGACCACAGCTAACATACACTAAAACATAAGTTGATTAGTGATGTTGTCAGGATATAAATCTGACCACAGCTAACATACACTAAAACATAAGTTGATTAGTGATGTTGTCAGGATATAAATCTGACCACAGCTAACATACACTAAAACATAAGTTGATTAGTGATGTTGTCAGGATATAAATCTGACCACAGCTAACATACACTAAAACATAAGTTGATTAGTGATGTTGTCAGGATATAAATCTGACCACAGCTAACATACACTAAATTATAACTTGATTAGTGATGTTGTCAGGATATAAATCTGACCACAGCTAACATACACTGTAACATAAGCTGATTAGTGATGTTGTAAGGATATAAATCTGACCACAGCTAAACTACACTGAAACATAAGTTGATTGGTGTTGTTGTCAGGATATAAATCTGACCACAGCTAACATACACTGAAACATAAGTTGATTAGTGATGTTGTCAGGATATAAATCTGACCACAGCTAACATACACTGAAACATAAGTTGATTAGTGATGTTGTCAGGATATAAATCTGACCACAGCTAACATACACTGAAACATAAGTTGATTAATGATGTTGTCAGGATATAAATCTGACCACAGCTAACATACACTAAAACAAAAGTTGATTAGTGATGTTGTAAGGTTATTAATCTGACCACAGCTAACATACACTAAAACATAAGTTGATTGATGTTGTCAGGATATAAATCTGAACACAGTTAACATACACTGAAACATAAGTTGATTAATGATTTTGTAAGGATATAAATCTGACCACAGCTAACATACACTGAAACATACGTTGATTGTTGTTGTAAGGATATAAATCTGACCATAGCTAACATACACTAAAACATAAGTTGATTAGTGATGTTGTCAGGATATAAATCTGACCACAGCTAACATACACTGAAACATACGTTGATTGTTGTTGTAAGGATCTAAATCTGACCACAGCTAACATACACTGAAACATAAGTTGATTAGTGATGTTGTAAGGATATAAATCTGACCACAGCTAACATACACTAAAACATAAGTTGATTGTTGTTGTAAGGATATAAATCTGACCACAGCTAACATGCACTAAAACATAAGTTGATTAGTGATGTTGTCAGGATATAAATCTGACCACAGATAACATACACTAAAACATAAGATGATTAGTGTTGTTGTAAGGATATAAATCTGACCACAGCTAACATACACTAAAACATAAGTTGATTAGTGATGTTGTCAGGATATAAATCTGACCACAGCTAACATACACTAAAACATAAGTTGATTAGTGATGTTGTCAGGATATAAATCTGACCACAGCTAACATACACTAAACCATAAGTTGATTAGTGATGTTGTCAGGATATAAATCTGACCACAGCTAACATACACTAAAACATAAGTTGATTAGTGATGTTGTCAGGATATAAATCTGACCACAGCTAACATACACTAAACCATAAGTTGATTAGTGATGTTGTAAGGATATAAATCTGACCACAGCTAACATACACTGAAACATAAGTTGATTGGTGATGTTGTCAGGATATAAATCTGACCACAGCTAACATACACTGAAGCATACGTTGATTGTTGTTGTAAGGATATAGATCTGACCACAGCTAACATACACTGAAACATACGTTGATTGTTCTTGTAAGGATATAAATCTGACCACAGCTAACATACACTGAAACATAAGTTGATTAGTGATGTTGTAAGGATATAAATCTGACTACAGCTAACATACACTGAAACATACGTTGGTAGGTGTTGTTGTAAGGATATAAATCTGACTGCAGCTAACATACACTGAA
This sequence comes from Lutraria lutraria, assembly GCA_964023205.1. Classification (NCBI taxonomy): domain Eukaryota; kingdom Metazoa; phylum Mollusca; class Bivalvia; order Venerida; family Mactridae; genus Lutraria; species Lutraria lutraria. The sequence continues at coordinate 1,355,377 of OZ026843.1, read as the reverse complement.
ACATTCGTTGATGGTGTTGTTGTAAGGATATAAATCTGACTACAGCTAACCTACACTGAAACATACGTTGGTAGGTGTTGTTGTAAGGATATAAATCTGACTACAGCTAACATACACTGAAATATACGTTGGTAGGTGTTGTTGTAAGGATATAAATCTGACCACAGCTAACATACACAGAAACATACGTTGGTAGGTGTTGTTGTAAGGATATTAATCTGACTACAGCTAACATACACTGAAACAAACGTTGGTAGGTGTTGTTGTAAGGATATAAATCTGACCACAGCTAACATACACTGAAACATAAGTTGATTGGTGTTGTTGTAAGGATATAAATCTGACCAGAGCTAACATACACTAAAACATAAGTTGATTAGTGATGTTGTCAGGATATAAATCTGACCACAGCTAACCTACACTGAAACATACGTTGATTGGTGTTGTTGTAAGGATATAAATCTGACCACAGCTAACATACACTGAAACATACGTTGATCGGTGTTGTTGTAAGGATATAAATCTGACCACAGCTAACATACACTGAAACATACGTTAATGGTGTTGTTGTAAGGATATAAATCTGACCACAGCTAACCTACACTGAAACATACGTTGATTGGTGTTGTTGTAAGGATATAAATCTGACCACAGCTAACCTACACTGAAACATACGTTGATTGGTGTTGTTGTAAGGATATAAATCTGACCACAGCTAACCTACACTGAAACATACGTTGATCGGTGTTGTTGTAAGGATATAAATCTGACAACAGCTAACATACACTGAAACATACGTTGATGGTATTGTTGTAAGGATATAAATCTGACCACAGCTAACCTTCACTGAAACATACGTTGATTGGTGTTGTTGTAAGGATATAAATCTGACCACAAGTAACATACACTGAAACATACGTTGATCGGTGTTGTTGTCAGGATATAAATCTGACCACAGCTAACATACACTGAAACATACGTTGATTAGTGTTGTTGTAGGGATATAAATCTGACCACAGCTAACATACACTGAAACATACGTTGATGGTGTTGTTGTAAGGATATAAATCTGACTACAGCTAACATACACTAAAACATACGTTGATGGTGTTGTTGTAAGGATATAAATCTGACTACAGCTAACCTACACTGAAAAATACGTTGATGGTGTTGTTGTAAGGATATAAATCTGACTACAGCTAACATACACTGAAACATACGTTGGTAGGTGTTGTTGTAAGGATATAAATCTGACCACAGCTAACATACACTGAAACAAAAGTTGATGGTGTTGTTGTAATGATATAAATCTGACTACAGCTAACATACACTAAAACATAAGTTGATTGGTGTTGTTGTCAGGATATAAATCTGACCACAGCTAACATACACTGAAACATACGTTGATTGTTGTTGTAAGGATATAAATCTGACCACAGCTAACCTACACTGAAACATACGTTGATTGGTGTTGTTGTAAGGATATAAACCTGACCACAGCTAACATACACTGAAACATACGTTGATTAGTGATGTTGTCAGGATATAAATCTGACCACAGCTAACATACACTAAAACATATGTTGATTGGTGTTGTTGTCAGGATATAAATCTGACCACAGCTAACATACACTAAAACATAAGTTGATTGGTGATGTTGTCAGGATATAAATCTGACCACAGCTAACATGCACTGAAACATACGTTGATGGTGTTGTTGTAAGGATATAAATCTGACTACAGCTAACATACACTAAAACATAAGTTGATTGGTGTTGTTGTAAGGATATAAATCTGACCACAGCTAACATACACTAAAACATACGTTGATTAGTGATGTTGTTAGGATATAAATCTGACCACAACTAACATACACTAAAACATAAGTTGATTGGTGTTGTTGTAAGGATATAAATCTGACCACAGCTAACATGCACTAAAACATAAGTTGATTAGTGATGTTGTAAGGATATAAATCTGACCACAGCTAACCTAAACTGAAACATACGTTGATGTTGTTGTTGTAAGGATATAAATCTGACTACAGCTAACATACACTGAAACATACGTTGGTAGGTGTTGTTGTAAGGATATAAATCTGACCACAGCTAACATACACTGAAACATACGTTGGTAGGTGTTGTTTTAAGGATATAAATCTGACCACAGCTAACATACACTGAAACAAACGTTGATTGGTGTTGTTGTAAGGATATAAATCTGACTACAGCTAAACTACACTGAAACATACGTTGATGGTGTTGTTGTAAGGATATAAATCTGATTACAGCTAACCTACACTGAAAAATACGTTGATGGTGTTGTTGTAAGGATATAAATCTGACTACAGCTAACATACACTGAAACATACGTTGGTAGGTGTTGTTGTAAGGATATAAATCTGACCACAGCTAACATACACTGAAACAAAAGTTGATGGTGTTGTTGTAAGAATATAAATCTGACTACAGCTAACATACACTAAAACATAAGTTGATTGGTGTTGTTGTCAGGATATAAATCTGACCACAGCTAACATACACTAAAACATACGTTGATTAGTGATGTTGTTAGGATATAAATCTGACCACAACTAACATACACTAAAACATAAGTTGATTGGTGTTGTTGTAAGGATATAAATCTGACCACAGCTAACATACACTAAAACATAAGTTGATTAGTGATGTTGTAAGGATATAAATCTGACCACAGCTAACCTAAACTGAAACATACGTTGATGTTGTTGTTGTAAGGATATAAATCTGACTACAGCTAACATACACTGAAACATACGTTGGTAGGTGTTGTTGTAAGGATATAAATCTGACCACAGCTAACATACACTGAAACATACGTTGGTAGGTGTTGTTGTAAGGATATAAATCTGACCACAGCTAACATACACTGAAACAAACGTTGATTGGTGTTGTTGTAAGGATATAAATCTGACTACAGCTAAACTACACTGTAAGATACGTTGATGGTGTTGTTGTAAGGATATAAATCTGACTACAGCTAACCTACACTGAAAAATACGTTGATGGTGTTGTTGTAAGGATATAAATCTGACTACAGCTAACATACACTGAAACATACGTTGGTAGGTGTTGTTGTAAGGATATAAATCTGACCACAGCTAACATACACTGAAACATACGTTGATTGTTGTTGTCGAGATATAAATCTGACCACAGCTAACATACACTGAAACATAAGTTGATTAGTGATGTTGTCAGGATATAAATCTGACCACAGCTAACATACACTAAAACATAAGTTGATTAGTAATGTTGTAAGGATATAAATCTGACCACAGCTAACATACACTAAAACATAAGTTGATTGATGTTGTCAGGATATAAATCTGAACACAGCTAACCTACACTGAAACATACGTTGATTGGTGTTGTTGTAAGGATATAAATCTGACCACAGCTAACATACACTGAAACATACGTTGATTGGTGTTGTTGTCAGGATATAAATCTGACCACAGCTAACATACACTGAAATATACGTTGATCGGTGTTGTTGTAAGGATATAAATCTGACCACAGCTAACATACACTAAAACATACGTTGATGGTGTTGTTGTAAGGATATAAATCTGACTACAGCTAACATACACTAAAACATAAGTTGATTGGTGTTGTTGTCAGGATATAAATCTGACCACAGCTAACATACACAAAAACATACGTTGATTAGTGATGTTGTTAGGATATAAATCTGACCACAACAAACATACACTAAAATATAAGTTGATTGGTGTTGTTGTAAGGATATGAATCTGACCACAGCTATCATGCACTAAAACATAAGTTGATTAGTGATGTTGTAAGGATATAAATCTGACCACAGCTAACCTAAACTGAAACATACGTTGATGTTGTTGTTGTAAGGATATAAATCTGACTACAGCTAAAATACACTGAAACATACGTTGGTAGGTGTTGTTGTAAGGATATAAATCTGACCACAGCTAACATACACTGAAACATACGTTGGTAGGTGTTGTTGTAAGGATATAAATCTGACCACAGCTAACATACACTGAAACAAACGTTGATTGGTGTTGTTGTAAGGATATAAATCTGACTACAGCTAAACTACACTGAAACATACGTTGATGGTGTTGTTGTAAGGATATAAATCTGACTACAGCTAACCTACACTGAAAAATACGTTGATGGTGTTGTTGTAAGGATATAAATCTGACTACAGCTAACATACACTGAAACATACGTTGGTAGGTGTTGTTGTAAGGATATAAATCTGACCACAGCTAACATACACTGAAACAAAAGTTGATGGTGTTGTTGTAAGGATATAAATCTGACTACAGCTAACATACACTAAAACATAAGTTGATTGGTGTTGTTGTCAGGATATAAATCTGACCACAGCTAACATACACTAAAACATACGTTGATTAGTGATGTTGTTAGGATATAAATCTGACCACAACTAACATACACTAAAACATAAGTTGATTGGTGTTGTTGTAAGGATATAAATCTGACCACAGCTAACATACACTAAAACATAAGTTGATTAGTGATGTTGTAAGGATGTAAATCTGACCACAGCTAACGTAAACTGAAACATACGTTGATGTTGTTGTTGTAAGGATATAAATCTGACTACAGCTAACATACACTGAAACATACGTTGGTAGGTGTTGTTGTAAGGATATAAATCTGACCACAGCTAACATACACTGAAACATACGTTGGTAGGTGTTGTTGTAAGGATATAAATCTGACTGCAGCTAACATACACTGAAACATTCGTTGATGGTGTTGTTGTAAGGATATAAATCTGACTACAGCTAACCTACACTGAAACATACGTTGGTAGGTGTTGTTGTAAGGATATAAATCTGACTACAGCTAACATACACTGAAATATACGTTGGTAGGTGTTGTTGTAAGGATATAAATCTGACCACAGCTAACATACACAGAAACATACGTTGGTAGGTGTTGTTGTAAGGATATAAATCTGACTACAGCTAACATACACTGAAACATACGTTGGTAGGTGTTGTTGTAAGGATATAAATCTGACCACAGCTAACATACACTGAAACATAAGTTGATTGGTGTTGTTGTAAGGATATAAATCTGACCAGAGCTAACATACACTAAAACATAAGTTGATTAGTGATGTTGTCAGGATATAAATCTGACCACAGCTAACATACACTGAAACATACGTTGATTGGTGTTGTTGTAAGGATATAAATCTGACCACAGCTAACATACACTGAAACATACGTTGATCGGTGTTGTTGTAAGGATATAAATCTGACCACAGCTAACATACACTGAAACATACGTTAATGGTGTTGTTGTAAGGATATAAATCTGACCACAGCTAACCTACACTGAAACATACGTTGATTGGTGTTGTTGTAAGGATATAAATCTGACCACAGCTAACCTACACTGAAACATACGTTGATTGGTGTTGTTGTAAGGATATAAATCTGACCACAGCTAACCTACACTGAAACATACGTTGATCGGTGTTGTTGTAAGGATATAAATCTGACAACAGCTAACATACACTGAAACATACGTTGATGGTATTGTTGTAAGGATATAAATCTGACCACAGCTAACCTTCACTGAAACATACGTTGATGGTGTTGTTGTAAGGATATAAATCTGACCACAGCTAACATACACTGAAACATACGTTGATCGGTGTTGTTGTCAGGATATAAATCTGACCACAGCTAACATACACTGAAACATACGTTGATTAGTGTTGTTGTAAGGATATAAATCTGACCACAGCTAACATACACTGAAACATACGTTGATGGTGTTGTTGTAAGGATATAAATCTGACTACAGCTAACATACACTAAAACATACGTTGATGGTGTTGTTGTAAGGATATAAATCTGACTACAGCTAACCTACACTGAAAAATACGTTGATGGTGTTGTTGTAAGGATATAAATCTGACTACAGCTAACATACACTGAAACATACGTTGGTAGGTGTTGTTGTAAGGATATAAATCTGACCACAGCTAACATACACTGAAACAAAAGTTGATGGTGTTGTTGTAATGATATAAATCTGACTACAGCTAACATACACTAAAACATAAGTTGATTGGTGTTGTTGTAAGGATATAAATCTGACCACAAGTAACATACACTGAAACATACGTTGATCGGTGTTGTTGTCAGGATATAAATCTGACCACAGCTAACATACACTGAAACATACGTTGATTAGTGTTGTTGTAAGGATATAAATCTGACCACAGCTAACATACACTGAAACATACGTTGATGGTGTTGTTGTAAGGATATAAATCTGACTACAGCTAACATACACTAAAACATACGTTGATGGTGTTGTTGTAAGGATATAAATCTGACTACAGCTAACCTACACTGAAAAATACGTTGATGGTGTTGTTGTAAGGATATAAATCTGACTACAGCTAACATACACTGAAAATTACGTTGGTAGGTGTTGTTGTAAGGATATAAATCTGACCACAGCTAACATACACTGAAACAAAAGTTGATGGTGTTGTTGTAATGATATAAATCTGACTACAGCTAACATACACTAAAACATAAGTTGATTGGTGTTGTTGTCAGGATATAAATCTGACCACAGCTAACATACACTGAAACATACGTTGATTGTTGTTGTAAGGATATAAATCTGACCACAGCTAACCTACACTGAAACATACGTTGATTGGTGTTGTTGTAAGGATATAAACCTGACCACAGCTAACATACACTGAAACATACGTTGATTAGTGATGTTGTCAGGATATAAATCTGACCACAGCTAACATACACTAAAACATATGTTGATTGGTGTTGTTGTCAGGATATAAATCTGACCACAGCTAACATACACTAAAACATAAGTTGATTGGTGATGTTGTCAGGATATAAATCTGACCACAGCTAACATGCACTGAAACATACGTTGATGGTGTTGTTGTAAGGATATAAATCTGACTACAGCTAACATACACTAAAACATAAGTTGATTGGTGTTGTTGTAAGGATATAAATCTGACCACAGCTAACATACACTAAAACATACGTTGATTTGTGATGTTGTTAGGATATAAATCTGACCACAACTAACATACACTAAAACATAAGTTGATTGGTGTTGTTGTAAGGATATAAATCTGACCACAGCTAACATGCACTAAAACATAAGTTGATTAGTGATGTTGTAAGGATATAAATCTGACCACAGCTAACCTAAACTGAAACATACGTTGATGTTGTTGTTGTAAGGATATAAATCTGACTACAGCTAACATACACTGAAACATACGTTGGTAGGTGTTGTTGTAAGGATATAAATCTGACCACAGCTAACATACACTGAAACATACGTTGGTAGGTGTTGTTTTAAGGATATAAATCTGACCACAGCTAACATACACTGAAACAAACGTTGATTGGTGTTGTTGTAAGGATATAAATCTGACTACAGCTAAACTACACTGAAACATACGTTGATGGTGTTGTTGTAAGGATATAAATCTGATTACAGCTAACCTACACTGAAAAATACGTTGATGGTGTTGTTGTAAGGATATAAATCTGACTACAGCTAACATACACTGAAACATACGTTGGTAGGTGTTGTTGTAAGGATATAAATCTGACCACAGCTAACATACACTGAAACAAAAGTTGATGGTGTTGTTGTAAGAATATAAATCTGACTACAGCTAACATACACTAAAACATAAGTTGATTGGTGTTGTTGTCAGGATATAAATCTGACCACAGCTAACATACACTAAAACATACGTTGATTAGTGATGTTGTTAGGATATAAATCTGACCACAACTAACATACACTAAAACATAAGTTGATTGGTGTTGTTGTAAGGATATAAATCTGACCACAGCTAACATACACTAAAACATAAGTTGATTAGTGATGTTGTAAGGATATAAATCTGACCACAGCTAACCTAAACTGAAACATACGTTGATGTTGTTGTTGTAAGGATATAAATCTGACTACAGCTAACATACACTGAAACATACGTTGGTAGGTGTTGTTGTAAGGATATAAATCTGACCACAACTAACATACACTGAAACATACGTTGGTAGGTGTTGTTGTAAGGATATAAATCTGACCACAGCTAACATACACTGAAACAAACGTTGATTGGTGTTGTTGTAAGGATATAAATCTGACTACAGCTAAACTACACTGTAAGATACGTTGATGGTGTTGTTGTAAGGATATAAATCTGACTACAGCTAACCTACACTGAAAAATACGTTGATGGTGTTGTTGTAAGGATATAAATCTGACTACAGCTAACATACACTGAAACATACGTTGGTAGGTGTTGTTGTAAGGATATAAATCTGACCACAGCTAACATACACTGAAACATACGTTGATTGTTGTTGTCGAGATATAAATCTGACCACAGCTAACATACACTGAAACATAAGTTGATTAGTGATATTGTCAGGATATAAATCTGACCACAGCTAACATACACTAAAACATAAGTTGATTAGTAATGTTGTAAGGATATAAATCTGACCACAGCTAACATACACTAAAACATAAGTTGATTGATGTTGTCAGGATATAAATCTGAACACAGCTAACCTACACTGAAACATACGTTGATTGGTGTTGTTGTAAGGATATAAATCTGACCACAGCTAACATACACTGAAACATACGTTGATTGGTGTTGTTGTCAGGATATAAATCTGACCACAGCTAACATACACTGAAACATACGTTGATCGGTGTTGTTGTAAGGATATAAATCTGACCACAGCTAACATACACTAAAACATACGTTGATGGTGTTGTTGTAAGGATATAAATCTGACTACAGCTAACATACACTAAAACATAAGTTGATTGGTGTTGTTGTCAGGATATAAATCTGACCACAGCTAACATACACTAAAACATACGTTGATTAGTGATGTTGTTAGGATATAAATCTGACCACAACAAACATACACTAAAATATAAGTTGATTGGTGTTGTTGTAAGGATATAAATCTGACCACAGCTAACATGCACTAAAACATAAGTTGATTAGTGATGTTGTAAGGATATAAATCTGACCACAGCTAACCTAAACTGAAACATACGTTGATGTTGTTGTTGTAAGGATATAAATCTGACTACAGCTAAAATACACTGAAACATACGTTGGTAGGTGTTGTTGTAAGGATATAAATCTGACCACAGCTAACATACACTGAAACATACGTTGGTAGGTGTTGTTGTAAGGATATAAATCTGACCACAGCTAACATACACTGAAACAAACGTTGATTGGTGTTGTTGTAAGGATATAAATCTGACTACAGCTAAACTACACTGAAACATACGTTGATGGTGTTGTTGTAAGGATATAAATCTGACTACAGCTAACCTACACTGAAAAATACGTTGATGGTGCTGTTGTAAGGATATAAATCTGACTACAGCTAACATACACTGAAACATACGTTGGTAGGTGTTGTTGTAAGGATATAAATCTGACCACAGCTAACATACACTGAAACAAAAGTTGATGGTGTTGTTGTAAGGATATAAATCTGACTACAGCTAACATACACTAAAACATAAGTTGATTGGTGTTGTTGTCAGGATATAAATCTGACCACAGCTAACATACACTAAAACATACGTTGATTAGTGATGTTGTTAGGATATAAATCTGACCACAACTAACATACACTAAAACATAAGTTGATTGGTGTTGTTGTAAGGATATAAATCTGACCACAGCTAACATACACTAAAACATAAGTTGATTAGTGATGTTGTAAGGATATAAATCTGACCACAGCTAACGTAAACTGAAACATACGTTGATGTTGTTGTTGTAAGGATATAAATCTGACTACAGCTAACATACACTGAAACATACGTTGGTAGGTGTTGTTGTAAGGATATAAATCTGACCACAGCTAACATACACTGAAACATACGTTGGTAGGTGTTGTTGTAAGGATATAAATCTGACTGCAGCTAACATACACTGAAACATTCGTTGATGGTGTTGTTGTAAGGATATAAATCTGACTACAGCTAACCTACACTGAAACATACGTTGGTAGGTGTTGTTGTAAGGATATAAATCTGACTACAGCTAACATACACTGAAATATACGTTGGTAGGTGTTGTTGTAAGGATATAAATCTGACCACAGCTAACATACACAGAAACATACGTTGGTAGGTGTTGTTGTAAGGATATAAATCTGACTACAGCTAACATACACTGAAACATACGTTGGTAGGTGTTGTTGTAAGGATATAAATCTGACCACAGCTAACATACACTGAAACATAAGTTGATTGGTGTTGTTGTAAGGATATAAATCTGACCAGAGCTAACATACACTAAAACATAAGTTGATTAGTGATGTTGTCAGGATATAAATCTGACCACAGCTAACATACACTGAAACATACGTTGATTGGTGTTGTTGTAAGGATATAAATCTGACCACAGCTAACATACACTGAAACATACGTTGATCGGTGTTGTTGTAAGGATATAAATCTGACCACAGCTAACATACACTGAAACATACGTTAATGGTGTTGTTGTAAGGATATAAATCTGACCACAGCTAACCTACACTGAAACATACGTTGATTGGTGTTGTTGTAAGGATATAAATCTGACCACAGCTAACCTACACTGAAACATACGTTGATTGGTGTTGTTGTAAGGATATAAATCTGACCACAGCTAACCTACACTGAAACATACGTTGATCGGTGTTGTTGTAAGGATATAAATCTGACAACAGCTAACATACACTGAAACATACGTTGATGGTATTGTTGTAAGGATATAAATCTGACCACAGCTAACCTTCACTGAAACATACGTTGATTGGTGTTGTTGTAAGGATATAAATCTGACCACAGCTAACATACACTGAAACATACGTTGATCGGTGTTGTTGTCAGGATATAAATCTGACCACAGCTAACATACACTGAAACATACGTTGATTAGTGTTGTTGTAAGGATATAAATCTGACCACAGCTAACATACACTGAAACATACGTTGATGGTGTTGTTGTAAGGATATAAATCTGACTACAGCTAACATACACTAAAACATACGTTGATGGTGTTGTTGTAAGGATACAAATCTGACTACAGCTAACCTACACTGAAAAATACGTTGATGGTGTTGTTGTAAGGATATAAATCTGACTACAGCTAACATACACTGAAACATACGTTGGTAGGTGTTGTTGTAAGGATATAAATCTGACCACAGCTAATATACACTGAAACATAAGTTGATTAGTGATGTTGTAAGGATATAAATCTGACCACAGCTAACATACACTAAAACATAAGTTGATTAGTGATGTTGTCAGGAAATAATCCTGACCACAGCTAATATACACTAAAACATAAGTTGATTAGTGATGTTGTCAGGATATAAATCTGACCACAGCTAACATACACTAAAACATTAGTTGATTAGTGTTGTTGTCAGGATATAAATCTGACCACAGCTAACATACACTAAAACATAAGTTGATTGATGTTGTCAGGATATAAATCTGAACACAGCTAACATACACTGAAACATAAGTTGATTAATGATTTTGTAAGGATATAAATCTGACCACAGCTAACATACACTGAAACATACGTTGATTGTTGTTGTAAGGATATAAATCTGACCATAGCTAACATACACTAAAACATAAGTTGATTAGTGATGTTGTCAGGATATAAATCTGACCACAGCTAACATACACTGAAACATACGTTGATTGTTGTTGTAAGGATCTAAATCTGACCACAGCTAACATACACTGAAACATAAGTTGATTAGTGATGTTGTAAGGATATAAATCTGACCACAGCTAACATACACTAAAACATAAATTGATTGTTGTTGTAAGGATATAAATCTGACCACAGCTAACATGCACTAAAACATAAGTTGATTAGTGATGTTGTCAGGATATAAATCTGACCACAGATAACATACACTAAAACATAAGTTGATTAGTGTTGTTGTAAGGATATAAATCTGACCACAGCTAACATACACTAAAACATAAGTTGATTAGTGATGTTGTCAGGATATAAATCTGACCACAGCTAATATACACTAAAACATAAGTTGATTAGTGATGTTGTCAGGATATAAATCTGACCACAGCTAACATACACTAAAACATAAGTTGATTAGTGATGTTGTCAGGATATAAATCTGACCACAGCTAACATACACTAAAACATAAGTAGATAAGTGATGTTGTAAGGATATAAATCTGACCACAGCTAACATACACTGAAACATAAGTCGATTGGTGTTGTTGTAAGGATATAAATCTGACCACAGCTAACATACACTAAAACATAAGTTGATTGGTGTTGTTGTAAGGATATAAATCTGACCACAGCTAACATACACTGAAACATAAGTTGATTGTTGTTGTTGTAAGGATATAAATCTGACCACAGCTAACATACACTAAAACATAAGTTGATTGATGTTGTCAGGATATAAATCTGACCACAGCTGACATACACTAAAACATAAGTTGATTAGTGATGTTGTCAGGATATAAATCTGACCACAGCTAACATACACTGAAACATAAGTTGATTAGTGATGTTGTCAGGATATAAATCTGACCACAGCTAACATACACTAAAACATAAGTTGATTAGTGATGTTGTCAGGATATAAATCTGACCACAGCTAACATACACTAAAACATAAGTTGATTAGTGATGTTGTCAGGATATAAATCTGACCACAGCTAACATACACTAAAACATAAGTTGATTAGTGATGTTGTCAGGATATAAATCTGACCACAGCTAACATACACTAAAACATAAGTTGATTAGTGATGTTGTCAGGATATAAATCTGACCACAGCTAACATACACTAAAACATAAGTTGATTAGTGATGTTGTCAGGATATAAATCTGACCACAGCTAACATACACTAAATTATAACTTGATTAGTGATGTTGTCAGGATATAAATCTGACCACAGCTAACATACACTGTAACATAAGCTGATTAGTGATGTTGTAAGGATATAAATCTGACCACAGCTGAACTACACTGAAACATAAGTTGATTGGTGTTGTTGTCAGTATATAAATCTGACCACAGCTAACATACACTGAAACATAAGTTGATTAGTGATGTTGTCAGGATATAAATCTGACCACAGCTAACATACACTGAAACATAAGTTGATTAGTGATGTTGTCAGGATATAAATCTGACCACAGCTAACATACACTGAAACATAAGTTGATTAATGATGTTGTCAGGATATAAATCTGACCACAGCTAACATACACTAAAACAAAAGTTGATTAGTGATGTTGTAAGGTTATTAATCTGACCACAGCTAACATACACTAAAACATAAGTTGATTGATGTTGTCAGGATATAAATCTGAACACAGCTAACATACACTGAAACATAAGTTGATTAATGATTTTGTAAGGATATAAATCTGACCACAGCTAACATACACTGAAACATACGTTGATTGTTGTTGTAAGGATATAAATCTGACCATTGCTAACATACACTAAAACATAAGTTGATTAGTGATGTTGTCAGGATATAAATCTGACCACAGCTAACATACACTGAAACATACGTTGATTGTTGTTGTAAGGATCTTAATCTGAACACAGCTAACATACACTGAAACATAAGTTGATTAGTGATGTTGTAAGGATATAAATCTGACCACAGCTAACATACACTAAAACATAAGTTGATTGTTGTTGTAAGGATATAAATCTGACCACAGCTAACATGCACTAAAACATAAGTTGATTAGTGATGTTGTCAGGATATAAATCTGACCACAGATAACATACACTAAAACATAAGTTGATTAGTGTTGTTGTAAGGATATAAATCTGACCACAGCTAACATACACTAAAACATAAGTTGATTAGTGATGTTGTCAGGATATAAATCTGACCACAGCTAACATACACTAAAACATAAGTTGATTAGTGATGTTGTCAGGATATAAATCTGACCACAGCTAACATACACTAAACCATAAGTTGATTAGTGATGTTGTCAGGATATAAATCTGACCACAGCTAACATACACTAAAACATAAGTTGATTAGTGATGTTGTCAGGATATAAATCTGACCACAGCTAACATACACTAAACCATAAGTTGATTAGTGATGTTGTAAGGATATAAATCTGACCACAGCTAACATACACTGAAACATAAGTTGATTGGTGATGTTGTCAGGATATAAATCTGACCACAGCTAACATACACTGAAGCATACGTTGATTGTTGTTGTAAGGATATAGATCTGACCACAGCTAACATACACTGAAACATACGTTGATTGTTCTTGTAAGGATATAAATCTGACCACAGCTAACATACACTGAAACATAAGTTGATTAGTGATGTTGTAAGGATATAAATCTGACTACAGCTAACATACACTGAAACATACGTTGGTAGGTGTTGTTGTAAGGATATAAATCTGACTGCAGCTAACATACACTGAAACATTCGTTGATGGTGTTGTTGTAAGGATATAAATCTGACTACAGCTAACCTACACTGAAACATACGTTGGTAGGTGTTGTTGTAAGGATATAAATCTGACTACAGCTAACATACACTGAAATATACGTTGGTAGGTGTTGTTGTAAGGATATAAATCTGACCACAGCTAACATACACAGAAACATACGTTGGTAGGTGTTGTTGTAAGGATATAAATCTGACTACAGCTAACATACACTGAAACAAACGTTGGTAGGTGTTGTTGTAAGGATATAAATCTGACCACAGCTAACATACACTGAAACATAAGTTGATTGGTGTTGTTGTAAGGATATAAATCTGACCAGAGCTAACATACACTAAAACATAAGTTGATTAGTGATGTTGTCAGGATATAAATCTGACCACAGCTAACCTACACTGAAACATACGTTGATTGGTGTTGTTGTAAGGATATAAATCTGACCACAGCTAACATACACTGAAACATACGTTGATCGGTGTTGTTGTAAGGATATAAATCTGACCACAGCTAACATACACTGAAACATACGTTAATGGTGTTGTTGTAAGGATATAAATCTGACCACAGCTAACCTACACTGAAACATACGTTGATTGGTGTTGTTGTAAGGATATAAATCTGACCACAGCTAACCTACACTGAAACATACGTTGATTGGTGTTGTTGTAAGGATATAAATCTGACCACAGCTAGCCTACACTGAAACATACGTTGATCGGTGTTGTTGTAAGGATATAAATCTGACAACAGCTAACATACACTGAAACATACGTTGATGGTATTGTTGTAAGGATATAAATCTGACCACAGCTAACCTTCACTGAAACATACGTTGATTGGTGTTGTTGTAAGGATATAAATCTGACCACAAGTAACATACACTGAAACATACGTTGATCGGTGTTGTTGTCAGGATATAAATCTGACCACAGCTAACATACACTGAAACATACGTTGATTAGTGTTGTTGTAAGGATATAAATCTGACCACAGCTAACATACACTGAAACATACGTTGATGGTGTTGTTGTAAGGATATAAATCTGACTACAGCTAACATACACTAAAACATACGTTGATGGTGTTGTTGTAAGGATATAAATCTGACTACAGCTAACCTACACTGAAAAATACATTGATGGTGTTGTTGTAAGGATATAAATCTGACTACAGCTAACATACACTGAAACATACGTTGGTAGGTGTTGTTGTAAGGATATAAATCTGACCACAGCTAACATACACTGAAACAAAAGTTGATGGTGTTGTTGTAAGGATATAAATCTGACTACAGCTAACATACACTAAAACATAAGTTGATTGGTGTTGTTGTCAGGATATAAATCTGACCACAGCTAACATACACTGAAACATACGTTGATTGTTGTTGTAAGGATATAAATCTGACCACAGCTAACCTACACTGAAACATACGTTGATTGGTGTTGTTGTAAGGATATAAACCTGACCACAGCTAACATACACTGAAACATACGTTGATTAGTGATGTTGTCAGGATATAAATCTGACCACAGCTAACATACACTAAAACATATGTTGATTGGTGTTGTTGTCAGGATATAAATCTGACCACAGCTAACATACACTAAAACATAAGTTGATTGGTGTTGTTGTCAGGATATAAATCTGACCACAGCTAACATGCACTGAAACATACGTTGATGGTGTTGTTGTAAGGATATAAATCTGACTACAGCTAACATACACTAAAACATAAGTTGATTGGTGTTGTTGTAAGGATATAAATCTGACCACAGCTAACATACACTAAAACATACGTTGATTAGTGATGTTGTTAGGATATAAATCTGACAACAACTAACATACACTAAAACATAAGTTGATTGGTGTTGTTGTAAGGATATAAATCTGACCACAGCTAACATGCACTAAAACATAAGTTGATTAGTGATGTTGTAAGGATATAAATCTGACCACAGCTAACCTAAACTGAAACATACGTTGATGTTGTTGTTGTAAGGATATAAATCTGACTACAGCTAACATACACTGAAACATACGTTGGTAGGTGTTGTTGTAAGGATATAAATCTGACCACAGCTAACATACACTGAAACATACGTTGGTAGGTGTTGTTTTAAGGATATAAATCTGACCACAGCTAACATACACTGAAACAAACGTTGAGTGGTGTTGTTGTAAGGATATAAATCTGACTACAGCTAAACTACACTGAAACATACGTTGATGGTGTTGTTGTAAGGATATAAATCTGATTACAGCTAACCTACACTGAAAAATACGTTGATGGTGTTGTTGTAAGGATATAAATCTGACTACAGCTAACATACACTGAAACATACGTTGGTAGGTGTTGTTGTAAGGATATAAATCTGACCACAGCTAACATACACTGAAACAAAAGTTGATGGTGTTGTTGTAAGAATATAAATCTGACTACAGCTAACATACACTAAAACATAAGTTGATTGGTGTTGTTGTCAGGATATAAATCTGACCACAGCTAACATACACTAAAACATACGTTGATTAGTGATGTTGTTAGGATATAAATCTGACCACAACTAACATACACTAAAACATAAGTTGATTGGTGTTGTTGTAAGGATATAAATCTGACCACAGCTAACATACACTAAAACATAAGTTGATTAGTGATGTTGTAAGGATATAAATCTGACCACAGCTAACCTAAACTGAAACATACCTTGATGTTGTTGTTGTAAGGATATAAATCTGACTACAGCTAACATACACTGAAACATACGTTGGTAGGTGTTGTTGTAAGGATATAAATCTGACCACAGCTAACATACACTGAAACATACGTTGGTAGGTGTTGTTGTAAGGATATAAATCTGACCACAGCTAACATACACTGAAACAAACGTTGATTGGTGTTGTTGTAAGGATATAAATCTGACTACAGCTAAACTACACTGAAAGATACGTTGATGGTGTTGTTGTAAGGATATAAATCTGACTACAGCTAACCTACACTGAAAAATACGTTGATGGTGTTGTTGTAAGGATATAAATCTGACTACAGCTAACATACACTGAAACATACGTTGGTAGGTGTTGTTGTAAGGATATAAATCTGACCACAGCTAACATACACTGAAACATACGTTGATTGTTGTTGTCAAGATATAAATCTGACCACAGCTAACATACACTGAAACATAAGTTGATTAGTGATGTTGTCAGGATATAAATCTGACCACAGCTAACATACACTAAAACATAAGTTGATTAGTAATGTTGTAAGGATATAAATCTGACCACAGCTAACATACACTAAAACATAAGTTGATTGATGTTGTCAGGATATAAATCTGAACACAGCTAACCTACACTGAAACATACGTTGATTGGTGTTGTTGTAAGGATATAAATCTGACCACAGCTAACATACACTGAAACATACGTTGATTGGTGTTGTTGTCAGGATATAAATCTGACCACAGCTAACATACACTGAAACATACGTTGATCGGTGTTGTTGTAAGGATATAAATCTGACCACAGCTAACATACACTAAAACATACGTTGATGGTGTTGTTGTAAGGATATAAATCTGACTACAGCTAACATACACTAAAACATAAGTTGATTGGTGTTGTTGTCAGGATATAAATCTGACCACAGCTAACATACACTAAAACATACGTTAATTAGTGATGTTGTTAGGATATAAATCTGACCACAACAAACATACACTAAAATATAAGTTGATTGGTGTTGTTGTAAGGATATAAATCTGACCACAGCTAACATGCACTAAAACATAAGTTGATTAGTGATGTTGTAAGGATATAAATCTGACCACAGCTAACCTAAACTGAAACATACGTTGATGTTGTTGTTGTAAGGATATAAATCTGACTACAGCTAAAATATACTGAAACATACGTTGGTAGGTGTTGTTGTAAGGATATAAATCTGACCACAGCTAACATACACTGAAACATACGTTGGTAGGTGTTGTTGTAAGGATATAAATCTGACCACAGCTAACATACACTGAAACAAACGTTGATTGGTGTTGTTGTAAGGATATAAATCTGACTACAGCTAAACTACACTGAAACATACGTTGATGGTGTTGTTGTAAGGATATAAATCTGACTACAGCTAACCTACACTGAAAAATACGTTGATGGTGTTGTTGTAAGGATATAAATCTGACTACAGCTAACATACACTGAAACATACGTTGGTAGGTGTTGTTGTAAGGATATAAATCTGACCACAGCTAACATACACTGAAACAAAAGTTGATGGTGTTGTTGTAAGGATATAAATCTGACTACAGCTAACATACACTAAAACATAAGTTGATTGGTGTTGTTGTCAGGATATAAATCTGACCACAGCTAACATACACTAAAACATACGTTGATTAGTGATGTTGTTAGGATATAAATCTGACCACAACTAACATACACTAAAACATAAGTTGATTGGTGTTGTTGTAAGGATATAAATCTGACCACAGCTAACATACACTAAAACATAAGTTGATTAGTGATGTTGTAAGGATATAAATCTGACCACAGCTAACCTAAACTGAAACATACGTTGATGTTGTTGTTGTAAGGATATAAATCTGACTACAGCTAACATACACTGAAACATACGTTGGTAGGTGTTGTTGTAAGGATATAAATCTGACCACAGCTAACATACACTGAAACATACGTTGGTAGGTGTTGTTGTAAGGATATAAATCTGACTGCAGCTAACATACACTGAAACATTCGTTGATGGTGTTGTTGTAAGGATATAAATCTGACTACAGCTAACCTACACTGAAACATACGTTGGTAGGTGTTGTTGTAAGGATATAAATCTGACTACAGCTAACATACACTGAAATATACGTTGGTAGGTGTTGTTGTAAGGATATAAATCTGACCACAGCTAACATACACAGAAACATACGTTGGTAGGTGTTGTTGTAAGGATATAAATCTGACTACAGCTAACATACACTGAAACATACGTTGGTAGGTGTTGTTGTAAGGATATAAATCTGACCACAGCTAACATACACTGAAACATAAGTTGATTGGTGTTGTTGTAAGGATATAAATCTGACCAGAGCTAACATACACTAAAACATAAGTTGATTAGTGATGTTGTCAGGATATAAATCTGACCACAGCTAACATACACTGAAACATACGTTGATTGGTGTTGTTGTAAGGATATAAATCTGACCACAGCTAACATACACTGAAACATACGTTGATCGGTGTTGTTGTAAGGATATAAATCTGACCACAGCTAACATACACTGAAACATACGTTAATGGTGTTGTTGTAAGGATATAAATCTGACCACAGCTAACCTACACTGAAACATACGTTGATTGGTGTTGTTGTAAGGATATAAATCTGACCACAGCTAACCTACACTGAAACATACGTTGATTGGTGTTGTTGTAAGGATATAAATCTGACCACAGCTAACCTACACTGAAACATACGTTGATCGGTGTTGTTGTAAGGATATAAATCTGACAACAGCTAACATACACTGAAACATACGTTGATGTTATTATTGTAAGGATATAAATCTGACCACAGCTAACCTTCACTGAAACATACGTTGATTGGTGTTGTTGTAAGGATATAAATCTGACCACAGCTAACATACACTGAAACATACGTTGATCGGTGTTGTTGTCAGGATATAAATCTGACCACAGCTAACATACACTGAAACATACGTTGATTAGTGTTGTTGTAAGGATATAAATCTGACCACAGCTAACATACACTGAAACATACGTTGATGGTGTTGTTGTAAGGATATAAATCTGACTACAGCTAACATACACTAAAACATACGTTGATGGGGTTGTTGTAAGGATATAAATCTGACTACAGCTAACCTACACTGAAAAATACGTTGATGGTGTTGTTGTAAGGATATAAATCTGACTACAGCTAACATACACTGAAACATACGTTGGTAGGTGTTGTTGTAAGGATATAAATCTGACCACAGCTAACATACACTGAAACATACGTTGATCGGTGTTGTTGTAAGGATATAAATCTGACCACAGCTAACATACACTGAAACATACGTTAATGGTGTTGTTGTAAGGATATAAATCTGACCACAGCTAACCTACACTGAAACATACGTTGATTGGTGTTGTTGTAAGGATATAAATCTGACCACAGCTAACCTACACTGAAACATACGTTGATTGGTGTTGTTGTAAGGATATAAATCTGACCACAGCTAACCTACACTGAAACATACGTTGATCGGTGTTGTTGTAAGGATATAAATCTGACAACAGCTAACATACACTGAAACATACGTTGATGGTATTGTTGTAAGGATATAAATCTGACCACAGCTAACCTTCACTGAAACATACGTTGATTGGTGTTGTTGTAAGGATATAAATCTGACCACAGCTAACATACACTGAAACATACGTTGATCGGTGTTGTTGTCAGGATATAAATCTGACCACAGCTAACATACACTGAAACATACGTTGATTAGTGTTGTTGTAAGGATATAAATCTGACCACAGCTAACATACACTGAAACATACGTTGATGGTGTTGTTGTAAGGATATAAATCTGACTACAGCTAACATACACTAAAACATACGTTGATGGTGTTGTTGTAAGGATATAAATCTGACTACAGCTAACCTACACTGAAAAATACGTTGATGGTGTTGTTGTAAGGATATAAATCTGACTACAGCTAACATACACTGAAACATACGTTGGTAGGTGTTGTTGTAAGGATATAAATCTGACCACAGCTAACATACACTGAAACAAAAGTTGATGGTGTTGTTGTAAGGATATAAATCTGACTACAGCTAACATACACTAAAACATAAGTTGATTGGTGTTGTTGTCAGGATATAAATCTGACCACAGCTAACATACTCTGAAACATACGTTGATTGTTGTTGTAAGGATATAAATCTGACCACAGCTAACCTACACTGAAACATACGTTGATTGGTGTTGTTGTAAGGATATAAACTTGACCACAGCTAACATACACTGAAACATACGTTGATTAGTGATGTTGTCAGGATATAAATCTGACCACAGCTAACATACACTAAAACATATGTTGATTGGTGTTGTTGTCAGGATATAAATCTGACTACAGCTAACATACACTGAAACATACGTTGGTAGGTGTTGTTGTAAGGATATAAATCTGAACACAGCTAACATACACTGAAACATAAGTTGATTGGTGTTGTTGTAAGGATATAAATCTGACCAGAGCTAACATACACTAAAACATAAGTTGATTAGTGATGTTGTCAGGATATAAATCTGACCACAGCTAACATACACTGAAACATACGTTGATTGGTGTTGTTGTAAGGATATAAATCTGACCACAGCTAACATACACTGAAACATACGTTGATCGGTGTTGTTGTAAGGATATAAATCTGACCACAGCTAACATACACTGAAACATACGTTAATGGTGTTGTTGTAAGGATATAAATCTGACCACAGCTAACCTACACTGAAACATACGTTGATTGGTGTTGTTGTAAGGATATAAATCTGACCACAGCTAACCTACACTGAAACATACGTTGATTGGTGTTGTTGTAAGGATATAAATCTGACCACAGCTAACCTACACTGAAACATACGTTGATCGGTGTTGTTGTAAGGATATAAATCTGACAACAGCTAACATACACTGAAACATACGTTGATGGTATTGTTGTAAGGATATAAATCTGACCACAGCTAACCTTCACTGAAACATACGTTGATTGGTGTTGTTGTAAGGATATAAATCTGACCACAGCTAACATACACTGAAACATACGTTGATCGGTGTTGTTGTCAGAATATAAATCTGACCACAGCTAACATACACTGAAACATACGTTGATTAGTGTTGTTGTAAGGATATAAATCTGACCACAGCTAACATACACTGAAACATACGTTGATGGTGTTGTTGTAAGGATATAAATCTGACTACAGCTAACATACACTAAAACATACGTTGATGGTGTTGTTGTAAGGATATAAATCTGACTACAGCTAACCTACACTGAAAAATACGTTGATGGTGTTGTTGTAAGGATATAAATCTGACTACAGCTAACATACACTGAAACATACGTTGGTAGGTGTTGTTGTAAGGATATAAATCTGACCACAGCTAACATACACTGAAACATACGTTGATTAGTGTTGTTGTAAGGATATAAATCTGACCACAGCTAACATACACTGAAACATACGTTGATGGTGTTGTTGTAAGGATATAAATCTGACCACAGCTAACATACACAGAAACATACGTTGGTAGGTGTTGTTGTCAGGATATAAATCTGACTACAGCTAACATACACTGAAACATACGTTGGTAGGTGTTGTTGTAAGGATATAAATCTGACCACAGCTAACATACACTGAAACATAAGTTGATTGGTGTTGTTGTAAGGATATAAATCTGACCAGAGCTAACATACACTAAAACATAAGTTGATTAGTGATGTTGTCAGGATATAAATCTGACCACAGCTAACATACACTGAAACATACGTTGATTGGTGTTGTTGTAAGGATATAAATCTGACCACAGCTAACATACACTGAAACATACGTTGATCGGTGTTGTTGTAAGGATATAAATCTGACCACAGCTAACATACACTGAAACATACGTTAATGGTGTTGTTGTAAGGATATAAATCTGACCACAGCTAACCTACACTGAAACATACGTTGATTGGTGTTGTTGTAAGGATATAAATCTGACCACAGCTAACCTACACTGAAACATACGTTGATTGGTGTTGTTGTAAGGATATAAATCTGACCACAGCTAACCTACACTGAAACATACGTTGATTGGTGTTGTTGTAAGGATATAAATCTGACCACAGCTAACCTACACTGAAACATACGTTGATCGGTGTTGTTGTAAGGATATAAATCTGACAACAGCTAACATACACTGAAACATACGTTGATGTTATTATTGTAAGGATATAAATCTGACCACAGCTAACCTTCACTGAAACATACGTTGATTGGTGTTGTTGTAAGGATATAAATCTGACCACAGCTAACATACACTGAAACATACGTTGATCGGTGTTGTTGTCAGGATATAAATCTGACCACAGCTAACATACACTGAAACATACGTTGATTAGTGTTGTTGTAAGGATATAAATCTGACCACAGCTAACATACACTGAAACATACGTTGATGGTGTTGTTGTAAGGATATAAATCTGACTACAGCTAACATACACTAAAACATACGTTGATGGTGTTGTTGTAAGGATATAAATCTGACTACAGCTAACCTACACTGAAAAATACGTTGATGGTGTTGTTGTAAGGATATAAATCTGACAACAGCTAACATACACTGAAACATACGTTGGTAGGTGTTGTTGTAAGGATATAAATCTGACCACAGCTAACATACACTGAAACATACGTTGATCGGTGTTGTTGTAAGGATATAAATCTGACCACAGCTAACATACACTGAAACATACGTTAATGGTGTTGTTGTAAGGATATAAATCTGACCACAGCTAACCTACACTGAAACATACGTTGATTGGTGTTGTTGTAAGGATATAAATCTGACCACAGCTAACCTACACTGAAACATACGTTGATTGGTGTTGTTGTAAGGATATAAATCTGACCACAGCTAACCTACACTGAAACATACGTTGATCGGTGTTGTTGTAAGGATATAAATCTGACAACAGCTAACATACACTGAAACATACGTTGATGGTATTGTTGTAAGGATATAAATCTGACCACAGCTAACCTTCACTGAAACATACGTTGATTGGTGTTGTTGTAAGGATATAAATCTGACCACAGCTAACATACACTGAAACATACGTTGATCGGTGTTGTTGTCAGGATATAAATCTGACCACAGCTAACATACACTGAAACATACGTTGATTAGTGTTGTTGTAAGGATATAAATCTGACCACAGCTAACATACACTGAAACATACGTTGATGGTGTTGTTGTAAGGATATAAATCTGACTACAGCTAACATACACTAAAACATACGTTGATGGTGTTGTTGTAAGGATATAAATCTGACTACAGCTAACCTACACTGAAAAATACGTTGATGGTGTTGTTGTAAGGATATAAATCTGACTACAGCTAACATACACTGAAACATACGTTGGTAGGTGTTGTTGTAAGGATATAAATCTGACCACAGCTAACATACACTGAAACAAAAGTTGATGGTGTTGTTGTAAGGATATAAATCTGACTACAGCTAACATACACTAAAACATAAGTTGATTGGTGTTGTTGTCAGGATATAAATCTGACCACAGCTAACATACTCTGAAACATACGTTGATTGTTGTTGTAAGGATATAAATCTGACCACAGCTAACCTACACTGAAACATACGTTGATTGGTGTTGTTGTAAGGATATAAACTTGACCACAGCTAACATACACTGAAACATACGTTGATTAGTGATGTTGTCAGGATATAAATCTGACCACAGCTAACATACACTAAAACATATGTTGATTGGTGTTGTTGTCAGGATATAAATCTGACTACAGCTAACATACACTGAAACATACGTTGGTAGGTGTTGTTGTAAGGATATAAATCTGAACACAGCTAACATACACTGAAACATAAGTTGATTGGTGTTGTTGTAAGGATATAAATCTGACCAGAGCTAACATACACTAAAACATAAGTTGATTAGTGATGTTGTCAGGATATAAATCTGACCACAGCTAACATACACTGAAACATACGTTGATTGGTGTTGTTGTAAGGATATAAATCTGACCACAGCTAACATACACTGAAACATACGTTGATCGGTGTTGTTGTAAGGATATAAATCTGACCACAGCTAACATACACTGAAACATACGTTAATGGTGTTGTTGTAAGGATATAAATCTGACCACAGCTAACCTACACTGAAACATACGTTGATTGGTGTTGTTGTAAGGATATAAATCTGACCACAGCTAACCTACACTGAAACATACGTTGATTGGTGTTGTTGTAAGGATATAAATCTGACCACAGCTAACCTACACTGAAACATACGTTGATCGGTGTTGTTGTAAGGATATAAATCTGACAACAGCTAACATACACTGAAACATACGTTGATGGTATTGTTGTAAGGATATAAATCTGACCACAGCTAACCTTCACTGAAACATACGTTGATTGGTGTTGTTGTAAGGATATAAATCTGACCACAGCTAACATACACTGAAACATACGTTGATCGGTGTTGTTGTCAGAATATAAATCTGACCACAGCTAACATACACTGAAACATACGTTGATTAGTGTTGTTGTAAGGATATAAATCTGACCACAGCTAACATACACTGAAACATACGTTGATGGTGTTGTTGTAAGGATATAAATCTGACTACAGCTAACATACACTAAAACATACGTTGATGGTGTTGTTGTAAGGATATAAATCTGACTACAGCTAACCTACACTGAAAAATACGTTGATGGTGTTGTTGTAAGGATATAAATCTGACTACAGCTAACATACACTGAAACATACGTTGGTAGGTGTTGTTGTAAGGATATAAATCTGACCACAGCTAACATACACTGAAACATACGTTGATTAGTGTTGTTGTAAGGATATAAATCTGACCACAGCTAACATACACTGAAACATACGTTGATGGTGTTGTTGTAAGGATATAAATCTGACTACAGCTAACATACACTAAAACATACGTTGATGGTGTTGTTGTAAGGATATAAATCTGACTACAGCTAACCTACACTGAAAAATACGTTGATGGTGTTGTTGTAAGGATATAAATCTGACTACAGCTAACATACACTGAAACATACGTTGGTAGGTGTTGTTGTAAGGATATAAATCTGACCACAGCTAACATACACTGAAACAAAAGTTGATGGTGTTGTTGTAAGGATATAAATCTGACTACAGCTAACATACACTAAAACATAAGTTGATTGGTGTTGTTGTCAGGATATAAATCTGACCACAGCTAACATACACTGAAACATACGTTGATTGTTGTTGTAAGGATATAAATCTGACCACAGCTAACCTACACTGAAACATACGTTGATTGGTGTTGTTGTAAGGATATAAACCTGACCACAGCTAACATACACTGAAACATACGTTGATTAGTGATGTTGTCAGGATATAAATCTGACCACAGCTAACATACACTAAAACATATGTTGATTGGTGTTGTTGTCAGGATATAAATCTGACCACAGCTTACATACACTAAAACATAAGTTGATTGGTGATGTTGTCAGGATATAAATCTGACCACAGCTAACATACACTGAAACATACGTTGATTGTTGTTGTAAGGATATATATCTGACCACAGCTAACATACACTGAAACATACGTTGATTGATGTTGTTGTAAGGATATAAATCTGACCACAGCTAACATACACTAAAACATAAGTTGATTGGTGTTGTTGTAAGGATATAAATCTGACCACAGCTAACATACACTGAAACATACGTTGATTGTTGTTGTAAGGATATAAATCTGACCACAGCTAACATACACTGAAACATACGTTGATTGGTGTTGTTGTAAGGATATAAATCTGACCACAGCTAACATACACTGAAACATACGTTGATTGTTGTTGTCAAGATATAAATCTGACCACAGCTAACATACACTGAAACATAAGTTGATTAGTGATGTTGTCAGGATATAAATCTGACCACAGCTAACATACACTAAAACATAAGTTGATTAGTGATGTTGTAAGGATATAAATCTGACCACAGCTAACATACACTGAAACATAAGTTGATTGTTGTTGTTGTAAGGATATAAATCTGACCACAGCTAACATACACTAAAACATAAGTTGATTGATGTTGTCAGGATATAAATCTGACCACAGCTGACATACACTAAAACATAAGTTGATTAGTGATGTTGTAAGGATATAAATCTGACCACAGCTAACATACACTGAAACATAAGTTGATTAGTGATGTTGTCAGGATATAAATCTGACCACAGCTAACATACACTAAAACATAAGTTGATTAGTGATGTTGTCAGGATATAAATCTGACCACAGCTAACATACACTAAAACATAAGTTGATTAGTGATGTTGTCAGGATATAAATCTGACCACAGCTAACATACACTAAAACATAAGTTGATTAGTGATGTTGTCAGGTTATAAATCTGACCACAGCTAACATACACTAAAACATAAGTTGATTAGTGATGTTGTCAGGATATAAATCTGACCACAGCTAACATACACTAAGTTATAACTTGATTAGTGATGTTGTCAGGATATAAATCTGACCACAGCTAACATACACTGTAACATAAGCTGATTAGTGATGTTGTAAGGATATAAATCTGACTACAGCTAACCTACACTGAAAAATACGTTGATGGTGTTGTTGTAAGGATATAAATCTGACTACAGCTAACATACACTGAAACATACGTTGGTAGGTGTTGTTGTAAGGATATAAATCTGACCACAGCTAACATACACTGAAACAAAAGTTGATGGTGTTGTTGTAAGGATATAAATCTGACTACAGCTAACATACACTAAAACATAAGTTGATTGGTGTTGTTGTCAGGATATAAATCTGACCACAGCTAACATACACTGAAACATACGTTGATTGTTGTTGTAAGGATATAAATCTGACCACAGCTAACCTACACTGAAACATACGTTGATTGGTGTTGTTGTAAGGATATGAACCTGACCACAGCTAACATACACTGAAACATACGTTGATTAGTGATGTTGTCAGGATATAAATCTGACCACAGCTAACATACACTAAAACATATGTTGATTGGTGTTGTTGTCAGGATATAAATCTGACCACAGCTAACATACACTAAAACATAAGTTGATTGGTGATGTTGTCAGGATATAAATCTGACCACAGCTAACATACACTGAAACATACGTTGATTGTTGTTGTCAGGATATATATCTGACCACAGCTAACATACACTGAAACATACGTTGATTGATGTTGTTGTAAGGATATAAATCTGACCACAGCTAACATACACTAAAACATAAGTTGATTGGTGTTGTTGTAAGGATATAAATCTGACCACAGCTAACATACACTGAAACATACGTTGATTGTTGTTGTAAGGATATAAATCTGACCACAGCTAACATACACTGAAACATACGTTGATTGGTGTTGTTGTAAGGATATAAATCTGACCACAGCTAACATACACTGAAACATACGTTGATTGTTGTTGTCAAGATATAAATCTGACCACAGCTAACATACACTGAAACATAAGTTGATTAGTGATGTTGTCAGGATATAAATCTGACCACAGCTAACATACACTAAAACATAAGTTGATTAGTGATGTTGTAAGGATATAAATCTGACCACAGCTAACATACACTGAAACATAAGTTGATTGTTGTTGTTGTAAGGATATAAATCTGACCACAGCTAACATACACTAAAACATAAGTTGATTGATGTTGTCAGGATATAAATCTGACCACAGCTGACATACACTAAAACATAAGTTGATTAGTGATGTTGTCAGGATATAAATCTGACCACAGCTAACATACACTAAAACATAAGTTGATTAGTGATGTTGTCAGGTTATAAATCTGACCACAGCTAACATACACTAAAACATAAGTTGATTAGTGATGTTGTCAGGATATAAATCTGACCACAGCTAACATACACTAAGTTATAACTTGATTAGTGATGTTGTCAGGATATAAATCTGACCACAGCTAACATACACTGTAACATAAGCTGATTAGTGATGTTGTAAGGATATAAATCTGACCACAGCTAAACTACACTGAAACATAAGTTGATTGGTGTTGTTGTCAGGATAAAAATCTGACCACAGCTAACATACACTGAAACATAAGTTGATTAGTGATGTTGTCAGGATATAAATCTGACCACAGCTAACATACACTGAAACATAAGTTGATTAATGATGTTGTCAGGATATAAATCTGACCACAGCTAACATACACTAAAACAAAAGTTGATTAGTGATGTTGTAAGGTTATTAATCTGACCACAGCTAACATACACTAAAACATAAGTTGATTGATGTTGTCAGGATATAAATCTGAACACAGCTAACATACACTGAAACATAAGTTGATTAATGATTTTGTAAGGATATAAATCTGACCACAGCTAACATACACTGAAACATACGTTGATTGTTGTTGTAAGGATATAAATCTGACCATAGCTAACATACACTAAAACATAAGTTGATTAGTGATGTTGTCAGGATATAAATCTGACCACAGCTAACATACACTGAAACATACGTTGATTGTTGTTGTAAGGATCTAAATCTGACCACAGCTAACATACACTGAAACATAAGTTGATTAGTGATGTTGTAAGGATATAAATCTGACAACAGCTAACATACACTAAAACATAAGTTGATTGTTGTTGTAAGGATATAAATCTGACCACAGCTAACATGCACTAAAACATAAGTTGATTAGTGATGTTGTCAGGTTATAAATCTGACCACAGATAACATACACTAAAACATACGTTGATCGGTGTTGTTGTAAGGATATAAATCTGACCACAGCTAACATACACTGAAACATACGTTAATGGTGTTGTTGTAAGGATATAAATCTGACCACAGCTAACCTACACTGAAACATACGTTGATTGGTGTTGTTGTAAGGATATAAATCTGACCACAGCTAACCTACACTGAAACATACGTTGATTGGTGTTGTTGTAAGGATATAAATCTGACCACAGCTAACCTACACTGAAACATACGTTGATCGGTGTTGTTGTAAGGATATAAATCTGACAACAGCTAACATACACTGAAACATACGTTGATGTTATTATTGTAAGGATATAAATCTGACCACAGCTAACCTTCACTGAAACATACGTTGATTGGTGTTGTTGTAAGGATATAAATCTGACCACAGCTAACATACACTGAAACATACGTTGATCGGTGTTGTTGTCAGGATATAAATCTGACCACAGCTAACATACACTGAAACATACGTTGATTAGTGTTGTTGTAAGGATATAAATCTGACCACAGCTAACATACACTGAAACATACGTTGATGGTGTTGTTGTAAGGATATAAATCTGACTACAGCTAACATACACTAAAACATACGTTGATGGTGTTGTTGTAAGGATATAAATCTGACTACAGCTAACCTACACTGAAAAATACGTTGATGGTGTTGTTGTAAGGATATAAATCTGACTACAGCTAACATACACTGAAACATACGTTGGTAGGTGTTGTTGTAAGGATATAAATCTGACCACAGCTAACATACACTGAAACATACGTTGATCGGTGTTGTTGTAAGGATATAAATCTGACCACAGCTAACATACACTGAAACATACGTTAATGGTGTTGTTGTAAGGATATAAATCTGACCACAGCTAACCTACACTGAAACATACGTTGATTGGTGTTGTTGTAAGGATATAAATCTGACCACAGCTAACCTACACTGAAACATACGTTGATTGGTGTTGTTGTAAGGATATAAATCTGACCACAGCTAACCTACACTGAAACATACGTTGATCGGTGTTGTTGTAAGGATATAAATCTGACAACAGCTAACATACACTGAAACATACGTTGATGGTATTGTTGTAAGGATATAAATCTGACCACAGCTAACCTTCACTGAAACATACGTTGATTGGTGTTGTTGTAAGGATATAAATCTGACCACAGCTAACATACACTGAAACATACGTTGATCGGTGTTGTTGTCAGGATATAAATCTGACCACAGCTAACATACACTGAAACATACGTTGATTAGTGTTGTTGTAAGGATATAAATCTGACCACAGCTAACATACACTGAAACATACGTTGATGGTGTTGTTGTAAGGATATAAATCTGACTACAGCTAACATACACTAAAACATACGTTGATGGTGTTGTTGTAAGGATATAAATCTGACTACAGCTAACCTACACTGAAAAATACGTTGATGGTGTTGTTGTAAGGATATAAATCTGACTACAGCTAACATACACTGAAACATACGTTGGTAGGTGTTGTTGTAAGGATATAAATCTGACCACAGCTAACATACACTGAAACAAAAGTTGATGGTGTTGTTGTAAGGATATAAATCTGACTACAGCTAACATACACTAAAACATAAGTTGATTGGTGTTGTTGTCAGGATATAAATCTGACCACAGCTAACATACTCTGAAACATACGTTGATTGTTGTTGTAAGGATATAAATCTGACCACAGCTAACCTACACTGAAACATACGTTGATTGGTGTTGTTGTAAGGATATAAACTTGACCACAGCTAACATACACTGAAACATACGTTGATTAGTGATGTTGTCAGGATATAAATCTGACCACAGCTAACATACACTAAAACATATGTTGATTGGTGTTGTTGTTAGGATATAAATCTGACTACAGCTAACATACACTGAAACATACGTTGGTAGGTGTTGTTGTAAGGATATAAATCTGAACACAGCTAACATACACTGAAACATAAGTTGATTGGTGTTGTTGTAAGGATATAAATCTGACCAGAGCTAACATACACTAAAACATAAGTTGATTAGTGATGTTGTCAGGATATAAATCTGACCACAGCTAACATACACTGAAACATACGTTGATTGGTGTTGTTGTAAGGATATAAATCTGACCACAGCTAACATACACTGAAACATACGTTGATCGGTGTTGTTGTAAGGATATAAATCTGACCACAGCTAACATACACTGAAACATACGTTAATGGTGTTGTTGTAAGGATATAAATCTGACCACAGCTAACCTACACTGAAACATACGTTGATTGGTGTTGTTGTAAGGATATAAATCTGACCACAGCTAACCTACACTGAAACATACGTTGATTGGTGTTGTTGTAAGGATATAAATCTGACCACAGCTAACCTACACTGAAACATACGTTGATCGGTGTTGTTGTAAGGATATAAATCTGACAACAGCTAACATACACTGAAACATACGTTGATGGTATTGTTGTAAGGATATAAATCTGACCACAGCTAACCTTCACTGAAACATACGTTGATTGGTGTTGTTGTAAGGATATAAATCTGACCACAGCTAACATACACTGAAACATACGTTGATCGGTGTTGTTGTCAGAATATAAATCTGACCACAGCTAACATACACTGAAACATACGTTGATTAGTGTTGTTGTAAGGATATAAATCTGACCACAGCTAACATACACTGAAACATACGTTGATGGTGTTGTTGTAAGGATATAAATCTGACTACAGCTAACATACACTAAAACATACGTTGATGGTGTTGTTGTAAGGATATAAATCTGACTACAGCTAACCTACACTGAAAAATACGTTGATGGTGTTGTTGTAAGGATATAAATCTGACTACAGCTAACATACACTGAAACATACGTTGGTAGGTGTTGTTGTAAGGATATAAATCTGACCACAGCTAACATACACTGAAACATACGTTGATTAGTGTTGTTGTAAGGATATAAATCTGACCACAGCTAACATACACTGAAACATACGTTGATGGTGTTGTTGTAAGGATATAAATCTGACTACAGCTAACATACACTAAAACATACGTTGATGGTGTTGTTGTAAGGATATAAATCTGACTACAGCTAACCTACACTGAAAAATACGTTGATGGTGTTGTTGTAAGGATATAAATCTGACTACAGCTAACATACACTGAAACATACGTTGGTAGGTGTTGTTGTAAGGATATAAATCTGACCACAGCTAACATACACTGAAACAAAAGTTGATGGTGTTGTTGTAAGGATATAAATCTGACTACAGCTAACATACACTAAAACATAAGTTGATTGGTGTTGTTGTCAGGATATAAATCTGACCACAGCTAACATACACTGAAACATACGTTGATTGTTGTTGTAAGGATATAAATCTGACCACAGCTAACCTACACTGAAACATACGTTGATTGGTGTTGTTGTAAGGATATAAACCTGACCACAGCTAACATACACTGAAACATACGTTGATTAGTGATGTTGTCAGGATATAAATCTGACCACAGCTAACATACACTAAAACATATGTTGATTGGTGTTGTTGTCAGGATATAAATCTGACCACAGCTAACATACACTAAAACATAAGTTGATTGGTGATGTTGTCAGGATATAAATCTGACCACAGCTAACATACACTGAAACATACGTTGATTGTTGTTGTAAGGATATATATCTGACCACAGCTAACATACACTGAAACATACGTTGATTGATGTTGTTGTAAGGATATAAATCTGACCACAGCTAACATACACTAAAACATAAGTTGATTGGTGTTGTTGTAAGGATATAAATCTGACCACAGCTAACATACACTGAAACATACGTTGATTGTTGTTGTAAGGATATAAATCTGACCACAGCTAACATACACTGAAACATACGTTGATTGGTGTTGTTGTAAGGATATAAATCTGACCACAGCTAACATACACTGAAACATACGTTGATTGTTGTTGTCAAGATATAAATCTGACCACAGCTAACATACACTGAAACATAAGTTGATTAGTGATGTTGTCAGGATATAAATCTGACCACAGCTAACATACACTAAAACATAAGTTGATTAGTGATGTTGTAAGGATATAAATCTGACCACAGCTAACATACACTGAAACATAAGTTGATTGTTGTTGTTGTAAGGATATAAATCTGACCACAGCTAACATACACTAAAACATAAGTTGATTGATGTTGTCAGGATATAAATCTGACCACAGCTGACATACACTAAAACATAAGTTGATTAGTGATGTTGTAAGGATATAAATCTGACCACAGCTAACATACACTGAAACATAAGTTGATTAGTGATGTTGTCAGGATATAAATCTGACCACAGCTAACATACACTAAAACATAAGTTGATTAGTGATGTTGTCAGGATATAAATCTGACCACAGCTAACATACACTAAAACATAAGTTGATTAGTGATGTTGTCAGGATATAAATCTGACCACAGCTAACATACACTAAAACATAAGTTGATTAGTGATGTTGTCAGGTTATAAATCTGACCACAGCTAACATACACTAAAACATAAGTTGATTAGTGATGTTGTCAGGATATAAATCTGACCACAGCTAACATACACTAAGTTATAACTTGATTAGTGATGTTGTCAGGATATAAATCTGACCACAGCTAACATACACTGTAACATAAGCTGATTAGTGATGTTGTAAGGATATAAATCTGACTACAGCTAACCTACACTGAAAAATACGTTGATGGTGTTGTTGTAAGGATATAAATCTGACTACAGCTAACATACACTGAAACATACGTTGGTAGGTGTTGTTGTAAGGATATAAATCTGACCACAGCTAACATACACTGAAACAAAAGTTGATGGTGTTGTTGTAAGGATATAAATCTGACTACAGCTAACATACACTAAAACATAAGTTGATTGGTGTTGTTGTCAGGATATAAATCTGACCACAGCTAACATACACTGAAACATACGTTGATTGTTGTTGTAAGGATATAAATCTGACCACAGCTAACCTACACTGAAACATACGTTGATTGGTGTTGTTGTAAGGATATAAACCTGACCACAGCTAACATACACTGAAACTTACGTTGATTAGTGATGTTGTCAGGATATAAATCTGACCACAGCTAACATACACTAAAACATATGTTGATTGGTGTTGTTGTCAGGATATAAATCTGACCACAGCTAACATACACTAAAACATAAGTTGATTGGTGATGTTGTCAGGATATAAATCTGACCACAGCTAACATACACTGAAACATACGTTGATTGTTGTTGTCAGGATATATATCTGACCACAGCTAACATACACTGAAACATACGTTGATTGATGTTGTTGTAAGGATATAAATCTGACCACAGCTAACATACACTAAAACATAAGTTGATTGGTGTTGTTGTAAGGATATAAATCTGACCACAGCTAACATACACTGAAACATACGTTGATTGTTGTTGTAAGGATATAAATCTGACCACAGCTAACATACACTGAAACATACGTTGATTGGTGTTGTTGTAAGGATATAAATCTGACCACAGCTAACATACACTGAAACATACGTTGATTGTTGTTGTCAAGATATAAATCTGACCACAGCTAACATACACTGAAACATAAGTTGATTAGTGATGTTGTCAGGATATAAATCTGACCACAGCTAACATACACTAAAACATAAGTTGATTAGTGATGTTGTAAGGATATAAATCTGACCACAGCTAACATACACTGAAACATAAGTTGATTGTTGTTGTTGTAAGGATATAAATCTGACCACAGCTAACATACACTAAAACATAAGTTGATTGATGTTGTCAGGATATAAATCTGACCACAGCTGACATACACTAAAACATAAGTTGATTAGTGATGTTGTAAGGATATAAATCTGACCACAGCTAACATACACTGAAACATAAGTTGATTAGTGATGTTGTCAGGATATAAATCTGACCACAGCTAACATACACTAAAACATAAGTTGATTAGTGATGTTGTCAGGATATAAATCTGACCACAGCTAACATACACTAAAACATAAGTTGATTAGTGATGTTGTCAGGATATAAATCTGACCACAGCTAACATACACTAAAACATAAGTTGATTAGTGATGTTGTCAGGTTATAAATCTGACCACAGCTAACATACACTAAAACATAAGTTGATTAGTGATGTTGTCAGGATATAAATCTGACCACAGCTAACATACACTAAGTTATAACTTGATTAGTGATGTTGTCAGGATATAAATCTGACCACAGCTAACATACACTGTAACATAAGCTGATTAGTGATGTTGTAAGGATATAAATCTGACCACAGCTAAACTACACTGAAACATAAGTTGATTGGTGTTGTTGTCAGGATAAAAATCTGACCACAGCTAACATACACTGAAACATAAGTTGATTAGTGATGTTGTCAGGATATAAATCTGACCACAGCTAACATACACTGAAACATAAGTTGATTAATGATGTTGTCAGGATATAAATCTGACCACAGCTAACATACACTAAAACAAAAGTTGATTAGTGATGTTGTAAGGTTATTAATCTGACCACAGCTAACATACACTAAAACATAAGTTGATTGATGTTGTCAGGATATAAATCTGAACACAGCTAACATACACTGAAACATAAGTTGATTAATGATTTTGTAAGGATATAAATCTGACCACAGCTAACATACACTGAAACATACGTTGATTGTTGTTGTAAGGATATAAATCTGACCATAGCTAACATACACTAAAACATAAGTTGATTAGTGATGTTGTCAGGATATAAATCTGACCACAGCTAACATACACTGAAACATACGTTGATTGTTGTTGTAAGGATCTAAATCTGACCACAGCTAACATACACTGAAACATAAGTTGATTAGTGATGTTGTAAGGATATAAATCTGACCACAGCTAACATACACTAAAACATAAGTTGATTGTTGTTGTAAGGATATAAATCTGACCACAGCTAACATGCACTAAAACATAAGTTGATTAGTGATGTTGTCAGGTTATAAATCTGACCACAGATAACATACACTAAAACATAAGTTGATTAGTGTTGTTGTAAGGATATAAATCTGACCACAGCTAACATACACTAAAACATAAGTTGATTAGTGATGTTGTCAGGATATAAATCTGACCACAGCTAACATACACTAAAACATAAGTTGATTAGTGATGTTGTCAGGATATAAATCTGACCACAGCTAACATACACTAAAACATAAGTTGATTAGTGATGTTGTCAGGATATAAATCTGACCACAGCTAACATACACTAAAACATAAGTAGATTAGTGATGTTGTAAGGATATAAATCTGACCACAGCTAACATACACTGAAACATAAGTTGATTGGTGTTGTTGTAAGGATATAAATCTGACCACAGCTAACATACACTAAAACATAAGTTGATTAGTGTTGTTGTAAGGATATAAATCTGACCACAGCTAACATACACTGAAACATAAGTTGATTGTTGTTGTTGTAAGGATATAAATCTGACCACAGCTAACATACACTAAAACATAAGTTGATTGATGTTGTCAGGATATAAATCTGACCACAGCTGACATACACTAAAACATAAGTTGATTAGTGATGTTGTAAGGATATAAATCTGACCACAGCTAACATACACTGAAACATAAGTTGATTAGTGATGTTGTCAGGATATAAATCAGACCACAGCTAACATACACTAAAACATAAGTTGATTAGTGATGTTGTCAGGATATAAATCTGACCACAGCTAACATACACTAAAACCTAAGTTGATTAGTGATGTTGTCAGGATATAAATCTGACCACAGCTAACATACACTAAAACATAAGTTGATTAGTGATGTTGTCAGGATATAAATCTGACCACAGCTAACATACACTAAAACATAAGTTGATTAGTGATGTTGTCAGGATATAAATCTGACCACAGCTAACATACACTAAATTATAACTTGATTAGTGATGTTGTCAGGATATAAATCTGACCACAGCTAACATACACTGTAACATAAGCTGATTAGTGATGTTGTAAGGATATAAATCTGACCACAGCTAAACTACACTGAAACATAAGTTGATTGGTGTTGTTGTCAGGATATAAATCTGACCACAGCTAACATACACTGAAACATAAGTTGATTAGTGATGTTGTCAGGATATAAATCTGACCACAGCTAACATACACTGAAACATAAGTTGATTAGTGATGTTGTCAGGATATAAATCTGACCACAGCTAACATACACTGAAACATAAGTTGATTAGTGTTGTTGTACGGATATAAATCTGATCACAGCTAACATACACTGAAACATAAGTTGATTAGTGTTGTTGTAAGGATATAAATCTGACCACAGCTAACATACACTAAAACATAAGTTGATTAGTGTTGTTGTAAGGATATAAATCTGACCACAGCTAACATACACTAAAACATAAGTTGATTAGTGATGTTGTCAGGATATAAATCTGACCACAGCTAACATACACTAAAACATACGATGATTAGTGATGTTGTCAGGATATAAATCTGACCACAGCTAACATACACTGAAACATAAGTTGATTAGTGATGTTGTAAGGATATAAATCTGACCACAGCTAACATACACTGAAACATACGTTGATTGTTGTTGTAAGGATATAAATCTGACCACAGCTAACATGCACTAAAACATAAGTTGATTAGTGATGTTGTCAGGATATAAATCTGACCACAGCTAACATACACTGAAACATACGTTGATTGTTGTTGTAAGGATATAAATCTGACCACAGCTAACATACACTGAAACATAAGTTGATTAGTGATGTTGTAAGGATATAAATCAGACCACAGCTAACATACACTAAAACATAAGTTGATTAGTGATGTTGTCAGGATATAAATCTGACCACAGCTAACATACACTAAAACATAAGTTGATTAGTGATGTTGTCAGGATATAAATCTGACCACAGCTAACATACACTAAAACATAAGTTGATTAGTGATGTTGTCAGGATATAAATCTGACCACAGCTAACAGACACTAAAACATACGTTGAATGGTGATGTTGTAAGGATATAAATCTGACCACAGCTAACATACACTAAAACATAAGTAGATTAGTGTTGTTGTAAGGATATAAATCTGACCACAGCTAACATACACTAAAATATAAGTTGATTGGTGTTGTTGTCAGGATATAAATCTGACCACAGCTAACATACACTGAAACATAAGTTGATTAGTGTTGTTGTAAGGATATAAATCTGACCACAGCTAACCTACACTAAATTATACGTTGATTGGTGATGTTGTAAGGATATAAATCTGACCACAGCTAACCTACACTAAAACATAAGTTGATTAGTGATGTTGTCAGGATATAAATCTGACCACAGCTAACATACACTATAACATACGTTGATTGGTGATGTTGTAAGGATATAAATCTGACCACAGCTAACATACACTGAAACATAAGTTGATTGGTGATGTTGTCAGGATATAAATCTGACCACAGCTAACATACACTGAAGCATACGTTGATTGTTGTTGTAAGGATATAGATCTGACCACAGCTAACATACACTGAAACATACGTTGATTGTTCTTGTAAGGATATAAATCTGACCACAGCTAACATACACTGAAACATAAGTTGATTAGTGATGTTGTAAGGATATAAATCTGACTACAGCTAACATACACTGAAACATACGTTGGTAGGTGTTGTTGTAAGGATATAAATCTGACTGCAGCTAACATACACTGAAACATTCGTTGATGGTGTTGTTGTAAGGATATAAATCTGACTACAGCTAACCTACACTGAAACATACGTTGGTAGGTGTTGTTGTAAGGATATAAATCTGACTACAGCTAACATACACTGAAATATACGTTGGTAGGTGTTGTTGTAAGGATATAAATCTGACCACAGCTAACATACACAGAAACATACGTTGGTAGGTGTTGTTGTAAGGATATAAATCTGACTACAGCTAACATACACTGAAACATACGTTGGTAGGTGTTGTTGTAAGGATATAAATCTGACCACAGCTAACATACACTGAAACATAAGTTGATTGGTGTTGTTGTAAGGATATAAATCTGATCAGAGCTAACATACACTAAAACATAAGTTGATTAGTGATGTTGTCAGGATATAAATCTGACCACAGCTAACCTACACTGAAACATACGTTGATTGGTGTTGTTGTAAGGATATAAATCTGACCACAGCTAACATACACTGAAACATACGTTGATCGGTGTTGTTGTAAGGATATAAATCTGACCACAGCTAACATACACTGAAACATACGTTAATGGTGTTGTTGTAAGGATATAAATCTGACCACAGCTAACCTACACTGAAACATACGTTGATTGGTGTTGTTGTAAGGATATAAATCTGACCAGAGCTAACCTACACTGAAACATACGTTGATTGGTGTTGTTGTAAGGATATAAATCTGACCACAGCTAACCTACACTGAAACATACGTTGATCGGTGTTGTTGTAAGGATATAAATCTGACAACAGCTAACATACACTGAAACAAACGTTGATGGTATTGTTGTAAGGATATAAATCTGACCACAGCTAACCTTCACTGAAACATACGTTGATTGGTGTTGTTGTAAGGATATAAATCTGACCACAAGTAACATACACTGAAACATACGTTGATCGGTGTTGTTGTCAGGATATAAATCTGACCACAGCTAACATACACTGAAACATACGTTGATTAGTGTTGTTGTAAGGATATAAATCTGACCACAGCTAACATACACTGAAACATACGTTGATGGTGTTGTTGTAAGGATATAAATCTGACTACAGCTAACATACACTAAAACATACGTTGATCGGTGTTGTTGTAAGGATATAAATCTGACTACAGCTAACCTACACTGAAAAATACGTTGATGGTGTTGTTGTAAGGATATAAATCTGACCACAGCTAACATACACTGAAACATACGTTGGTAGGTGTTGTTGTAAGGATATAAATCTGACCACAGCTAACATACACTAAAACATAAGTTGATTGATGTTGTCAGGATATAAATCTGACCACAGCTGACATACACTAAAACATAAGTTGATTAGTGATGTTGTAAGGATATAAATCTGACCACAGCTAACATACACTGAAACATAAGTTGATTAGTGATGTTGTCAGGATATAAATCTGACCACAGCTAACATACACTAAAACATAAGTTGATTAGTGATGTTGTCAGGATATAAATCTGACCACAGCTAACATACACTAAAACATAAGTTGATTAGTGATGTTGTCAGGATATAAATCTGACCACAGCTAACATACACTAAAACATAAGTTGATTAGTGATGTTGTCAGGTTATAAATCTGACCACAGCTAACATACACTAAAACATAAGTTGATTAGTGATGTTGTCAGGATATAAATCTGACCACAGCTAACATACACTAAGTTATAACTTGATTAGTGATGTTGTCAGGATATAAATCTGACCACAGCTAACATACACTGTAACATAAGCTGATTAGTGATGTTGTAAGGATATAAATCTGACTACAGCTAACCTACACTGAAAAATACGTTGATGGTGTTGTTGTAAGTATATAAATCTGACTACAGCTAACATACACTGAAACATACGTTGGTAGGTGTTGTTGTAAGGATATAAATCTGACCACAGCTAACATACACTGAAACAAAAGTTGATGGTGTTGTTGTAAGGATATAAATCTGACTACAGCTAACATACACTAAAACATAAGTTGATTGGTGTTGTTGTCAGGATATAAATCTGACCACAGCTAACATACACTGAAACATACGTTGATTGTTGTTGTAAGGATATAAATCTGACCACAGCTAACCTACACTGAAACATACGTTGATTGGTGTTGTTGTAAGGATATAAACCTGACCACAGCTAACATACACTGAA
The DNA here is from genome assembly GCA_964023205.1 of Lutraria lutraria. NCBI lineage: Eukaryota > Metazoa > Mollusca > Bivalvia > Venerida > Mactridae > Lutraria > Lutraria lutraria. The sequence goes on along the minus strand of OZ026843.1, from coordinate 1,313,055 downwards.
ACATACGTTGATTAGTGATGTTGTCAGGATATAAATCTGACCACAGCTAACATACACTAAAACATATGTTGATTGGTGTTGTTGTCAGGATATAAATCTGACCACAGCTAACATACACTAAAACATAAGTTGATTGGTGATGTTGTCAGGATATAAATCTGACCACAGCTAACATACACTGAAACATACGTTGATTGTTGTTGTCAGGATATATATCTGACCACAGCTAACATACACTGAAACATACGTTGATTGATGTTGTTGTAAGGATATAAATCTGACCACAGCTAACATACACTAAAACATAAGTTGATTGGTGTTGTTGTAAGGATATAAATCTGACCACAGCTAACATACACTGAAACATACGTTGATTGTTGTTGTAAGGATATAAATCTGACCACAGCTAACATACACTGAAACATACGTTGATTGGTGTTGTTGTAAGGATATAAATCTGACCACAGCTAACATACACTGAAACATACGTTGATTGTTGTTGTCAAGATATAAATCTGACCACAGCTAACATACACTGAAACATAAGTTGATTAGTGATGTTGTCAGGATATAAATCTGACCACATCTAACATACACTAAAACATAAGTTGATTAGTGATGTTGTAAGGATATAAATCTGACCACAGCTAACATACACTGAAACATAAGTTGATTGTTGTTGTTGTAAGGATATAAATCTGACCACAGCTAACATACACTAAAACATAAGTTGATTGATGTTGTCAGGATATAAATCTGACCACAGCTGACATACACTAAAACATAAGTTGATTAGTGATGTTGTAAGGATATAAATCTGACCACAGCTAACATACACTGAAACATAAGTTGATTAGTGATGTTGTCAGGATATAAATCTGACCACAGCTAACATACACTAAAACATAAGTTGATTAGTGATGTTGTCAGGATATAAATCTGACCACAGCTAACATACACTAAAACATAAGTTGATTAGTGATGTTGTCAGGATATAAATCTGACCACAGCTAACATACACTAAAACATAAGTTGATTAGTGATGTTGTCAGGTTATAAATCTGACCACAGCTAACATACACTAAAACATAAGTTGATTAGTGATGTTGTCAGGATATAAATCTGACCACAGCTAACATACACTAAGTTATAACTTGATTAGTGATGTTGTCAGGATATAAATCTGACCACAGCTAACATACACTGTAACATAAGCTGATTAGTGATGTTGTAAGGATATAAATCTGACCACAGCTAAACTACACTGAAACATAAGTTGATTGGTGTTGTTGTCAGGATAAAAATCTGACCACAGCTAACATACACTGAAACATAAGTTGATTAGTGATGTTGTCAGGATATAAATCTGACCACAGCTAACATACACTGAAACATAAGTTGATTAATGATGTTGTCAGGATATAAATCTGACCACAGCTAACATACACTAAAACAAAAGTTGATTAGTGATGTTGTAAGGTTATTAATCTGACCACAGCTAACATACACTAAAACATAAGTTGATTGATGTTGTCAGGATATAAATCTGAACACAGCTAACATACACTGAAACATAAGTTGATTAATGATTTTGTAAGGATATAAATCTGACCACAGCTAACATACACTGAAACATACGTTGATTGTTGTTGTAAGGATATAAATCTGACCATAGCTAACATACACTAAAACATAAGTTGATTAGTGATGTTGTCAGGATATAAATCTGACCACAGCTAACATACACTGAAACATACGTTGATTGTTGTTGTAAGGATCTAAATCTGACCACAGCTAACATACACTGAAACATAAGTTGATTAGTGATGTTGTAAGGATATAAATCTGACCACAGCTAACATACACTAAAACATAAGTTGATTGTTGTTGTAAGGATATAAATCTGACCACAGCTAACATGCACTAAAACATAAGTTGATTAGTGATGTTGTCAGGTTATAAATCTGACCACAGATAACATACACTAAAACATAAGTTGATTAGTGTTGTTGTAAGGATATAAATCTGACCACAGCTAACATACACTAAAACATAAGTTGATTAGTGATGTTGTCAGGATATAAATCTGACCACAGCTAACATACACTAAAACATAAGTTGATTAGTGATGTTGTCAGGATATAAATCTGACCACAGCTAACATACACTAAAACATAAGTTGATTAGTGATGTTGTCAGGATATAAATCTGACCACAGCTAACATACACTAAAACATAAGTAGATTAGTGATGTTGTAAGGATATAAATCTGACCACAGCTAACATACACTGAAACATAAGTTGATTGGTGTTGTTGTAAGGATATAAATCTGACCACAGCTAACATACACTAAAACATAAGTTGATTAGTGTTGTTGTAAGGATATAAATCTGACCACAGCTAACATACACTGAAACATAAGTTGATTGTTGTTGTTGTAAGGATATAAATCTGACCACAGCTAACATACACTAAAACATAAGTTGATTGATGTTGTCAGGATATAAATCTGACCACAGCTGACATACACTAAAACATAAGTTGATTAGTGATGTTGTAAGGATATAAATCTGACCACAGCTAACATACACTGAAACATAAGTTGATTAGTGATGTTGTCAGGATATAAATCAGACCACAGCTAACATACACTAAAACATAAGTTGATTAGTGATGTTGTCAGGATATAAATCTGACCACAGCTAACATACACTAAAACCTAAGTTGATTAGTGATGTTGTCAGGATATAAATCTGACCACAGCTAACATACACTAAAACATAAGTTGATTAGTGATGTTGTCAGGATATAAATCTGACCACAGCTAACATACACTAAAACATAAGTTGATTAGTGATGTTGTCAGGATATAAATCTGACCACAGCTAACATACACTAAATTATAACTTGATTAGTGATGTTGTCAGGATATAAATCTGACCACAGCTAACATACACTGTAACATAAGCTGATTAGTGATGTTGTAAGGATATAAATCTGACCACAGCTAAACTACACTGAAACATAAGTTGATTGGTGTTGTTGTCAGGATATAAATCTGACCACAGCTAACATACACTGAAACATAAGTTGATTAGTGATGTTGTCAGGATATAAATCTGACCACAGCTAACATACACTGAAACATAAGTTGATTAGTGATGTTGTCAGGATATAAATCTGACCACAGCTAACATACACTGAAACATAAGTTGATTAGTGTTGTTGTACGGATATAAATCTGATCACAGCTAACATACACTGAAACATAAGTTGATTAGTGTTGTTGTAAGGATATAAATCTGACCACAGCTAACATACACTAAAACATAAGTTGATTAGTGTTGTTGTAAGGATATAAATCTGACCACAGCTAACATACACTAAAACATAAGTTGATTAGTGATGTTGTCAGGATATAAATCTGACCACAGCTAACATACACTAAAACATACGATGATTAGTGATGTTGTCAGGATATAAATCTGACCACAGCTAACATACACTGAAACATAAGTTGATTAGTGATGTTGTAAGGATATAAATCTGACCACAGCTAACATACACTGAAACATACGTTGATTGTTGTTGTAAGGATATAAATCTGACCACAGCTAACATGCACTAAAACATAAGTTGATTAGTGATGTTGTCAGGATATAAATCTGACCACAGCTAACATACACTGAAACATACGTTGATTGTTGTTGTAAGGATATAAATCTGACCACAGCTAACATACACTGAAACATAAGTTGATTAGTGATGTTGTAAGGATATAAATCAGACCACAGCTAACATACACTAAAACATAAGTTGATTAGTGATGTTGTCAGGATATAAATCTGACCACAGCTAACATACACTAAAACATAAGTTGATTAGTGATGTTGTCAGGATATAAATCTGACCACAGCTAACATACACTAAAACATAAGTTGATTAGTGATGTTGTCAGGATATAAATCTGACCACAGCTAACAGACACTAAAACATACGTTGAATGGTGATGTTGTAAGGATATAAATCTGACCACAGCTAACATACACTAAAACATAAGTAGATTAGTGTTGTTGTAAGGATATAAATCTGACCACAGCTAACATACACTAAAATATAAGTTGATTGGTGTTGTTGTCAGGATATAAATCTGACCACAGCTAACATACACTGAAACATAAGTTGATTAGTGTTGTTGTAAGGATATAAATCTGACCACAGCTAACCTACACTAAATTATACGTTGATTGGTGATGTTGTAAGGATATAAATCTGACCACAGCTAACCTACACTAAAACATAAGTTGATTAGTGATGTTGTCAGGATATAAATCTGACCACAGCTAACATACACTAAAACATACGTTGATTGGTGATGTTGTAAGGATATAAATCTGACCACAGCTAACATACACTGAAACATAAGTTGATTGGTGATGTTGTCAGGATATAAATCTGACCACAGCTAACATACACTGAAGCATACGTTGATTGTTGTTGTAAGGATATAGATCTGACCACAGCTAACATACACTGAAACATACGTTGATTGTTCTTGTAAGGATATAAATCTGACCACAGCTAACATACACTGAAACATAAGTTGATTAGTGATGTTGTAAGGATATAAATCTGACTACAGCTAACATACACTGAAACATACGTTGGTAGGTGTTGTTGTAAGGATATAAATCTGACTGCAGCTAACATACACTGAAACATTCGTTGATGGTGTTGTTGTAAGGATATAAATCTGACTACAGCTAACCTACACTGAAACATACGTTGGTAGGTGTTGTTGTAAGGATATAAATCTGACTACAGCTAACATACACTGAAATATACGTTGGTAGGTGTTGTTGTAAGGATATAAATCTGACCACAGCTAACATACACAGAAACATACGTTGGTAGGTGTTGTTGTAAGGATATAAATCTGACTACAGCTAACATACACTGAAACATACGTTGGTAGGTGTTGTTGTAAGGATATAAATCTGACCACAGCTAACATACACTGAAACATAAGTTGATTGGTGTTGTTGTAAGGATATAAATCTGATCAGAGCTAACATACACTAAAACATAAGTTGATTAGTGATGTTGTCAGGATATAAATCTGACCACAGCTAACCTACACTGAAACATACGTTGATTGGTGTTGTTGTAAGGATATAAATCTGACCACAGCTAACATACACTGAAACATACGTTGATCGGTGTTGTTGTAAGGATATAAATCTGACCACAGCTAACATACACTGAAACATACGTTAATGGTGTTGTTGTAAGGATATAAATCTGACCACAGCTAACCTACACTGAAACATACGTTGATTGGTGTTGTTGTAAGGATATAAATCTGACCAGAGCTAACCTACACTGAAACATACGTTGATTGGTGTTGTTGTAAGGATATAAATCTGACCACAGCTAACCTACACTGAAACATACGTTGATCGGTGTTGTTGTAAGGATATAAATCTGACAACAGCTAACATACACTGAAACAAACGTTGATGGTATTGTTGTAAGGATATAAATCTGACCACAGCTAACCTTCACTGAAACATACGTTGATTGGTGTTGTTGTAAGGATATAAATCTGACCACAAGTAACATACACTGAAACATACGTTGATCGGTGTTGTTGTCAGGATATAAATCTGACCACAGCTAACATACACTGAAACATACGTTGATTAGTGTTGTTGTAAGGATATAAATCTGACCACAGCTAACATACACTGAAACATACGTTGATGGTGTTGTTGTAAGGATATAAATCTGACTACAGCTAACATACACTAAAACATACGTTGATCGGTGTTGTTGTAAGGATATAAATCTGACTACAGCTAACCTACACTGAAAAATACGTTGATGGTGTTGTTGTAAGGATATAAATCTGACCACAGCTAACATACACTGAAACATACGTTGGTAGGTGTTGTTGTAAGGATATAAATCTGACCACAGCTAACATACACTGAAACAAAAGTTGATGGTGTTGTTGTAAGGATATAAATCTGACTACAGCTAACATACACTAAAACATAAGTTGATTGGTGTTGTTGTCAGGATATAAATCTGACCACAGCTAACATACACTGAAACATACGTTGATTGTTGTTGTAAGGATATAAATCTGACCACAGCTAACCTACACTGAAACATACGTTGATTGGTGTTGTTGTAAGGATATAAACCTGACCACAGCTAACATACACTGAAACATACGTTGATTAGTGATGTTGTCAGGATATAAATCTGACCACAGCTAACATACACTAAAACATATGTTGATTGGTGTTGTTGTCAGGATATAAATCTGACCACAGCTAACATACACTAAAACATAAGTTGATTGGTGATGTTGTCAGGATATAAATCTGACCACAGCTAACATACACTGAAACATACGTTGATTGTTGTTGTCAGGATATAAATCTGACCACAGCTAACATACACTGAAACATACGTTGATTGGTGTTGTTGTAAGGATATAAATCTGACCACAGCTAACATACACTAAAACATAAGTTGATTGGTGTTGTTGTAAGGATATAAATCTGACCACAGCTAACATACACTGAAACATACGTTGATTGTTGTTGTCAGGATATAAATCTGACCACAGCTAACATACACTGAAACATACGTTGATTGGTGTTGTTGTAAGGATATAAATCTGACCACAGCTAACATACACTGAAACATACGTTGATTGTTGTTGTCAAGATATAAATCTGACCACAGCTAACATACGCTGAAACATAAGTTGATTAGTGATGTTGTCAGGATATAAATCTGACCACAGCTAACATACACTAAAACATAAGTTGATTAGTGATGTTGTAAGGATATAAATCTGACCACAGCTAACATACACTAAAACATAAGTTGATTGATGTTGTCAGGATATAAATCTGAACACAGCTAACCTACACTGAAACATACGTTGATTGGTGTTGTTGTAAGGATATAAATCTGACCACAGCTAACATACACTGAAACATACGTTGATTGGTGTTGTTGTCAGGATATAAATCTGACCACAGCTAACATACACTGAAACATACGTTGATCGGTGTTGTTGTAAGGATATAAATCTGACCACAGCTAACATACACTTAAACATACGTTGATGGTGTTGTTGTAAGGATATAAATCTGACAACAGCTAACATACACTAAAACATAAGTTGATTGGTGTTGTTGTAAGGATATAAATCTGACCACAGCTAACATACACTAAAACATACGTTGATTAGTGATGTTGTTAAGATATAAATCTGACCACAACTAACATACACTAAAACATAAGTTGATTGGTGTTGTTGTAAGGATATAAATCTGACCACAGCTAACATGCACTAAAACATAAGTTGATTAGTGATGTTGTAAGGATATAAATCTGACCACAGCTAACCTAAACTGAAACATACGTTGATGTTGTTGTTGTAAGGATATAAATCTGACTACAGGTAACATACACTGAAACATACGTTGATCGGTGTTGTTGTAAGGATATAAATCTGACTACAGCTAAACTACACTGAAACATACGTTGATGGTGTTGTTGTAAGGATATAAATCTGACTACAGCTAACCTACACTGAAAAATACGTTGATGGTGTTGTTGTAAGGATATAAATCTGACTACAGCTAACATACACTGAAACATACGTTGGTAGGTGTTGTTGTAAGGATATAAATCTGACCACAGCTAACATACACTGAAACATACGTTGATTGTTGTTGTCAAGATATAAATCTGACCACAGCTAACATACACTGAAACATAAGTTGATTAGTGATGTTGTCAGGATATAAATCTGACCACAGCTAACATACACTAAAACATAAGTTGATTAGTGATGTTGTAAGGATATAAATCTGACCACAGCTAACATACACTAAAACATAAGTTGATTGATGTTGTCAGGATATAAATCTGAACACAGCTAACCTACACTGAAACATACGTTGATTGTTGTTGTTGTAAGGATATAAATCTGACCACAGCTAACATGCACTGAAACATACGTTGATTGGTGTTGTTGTCAGGATATAAATCTGACCACAGCTAACATACACTGAAACATACGTTGATCGGTGTTGTTGTAAGGATATAAATCTGACCACAGCTAACATACACTAAAACATACGTTGATGGTGTTGTTGTAAGGATATAAATCTGACTACAGCTAACATACACTAAAACATATGTTGATTGGTGTTGTTGTCAGGATATAAATCTGACCACAGCTAACATACACTAAAACATACGTTGATTAGTGATGTTGTTAGGATATAAATCTGATCACAACTAACATACACTAAAACATAAGTTGATTGGTGTTGTTGTAAGGATATAAATCTGACCACAGCTAACATGCACTAAAACATAAGTTGATTAGTGATGTTGTAAGGATATAAATCTGACCACAGCTAACCTAAACTGAAACATACGTTGATGTTGTTGTTGTCAGGATATAAATCTGACTACAGCTAACATACACTGAAACATACGTTGGTAGGTGTTGTTGTAAGGATATAAATCTGACCACAGCTAACATACACTGAAACATACGTTGGTAGGTGTTGTTGTAAGGATATAAATCTGACCACAGCTAACATACACTGAAACAAACGTTGATTGGTGTTGTTGTAAGGATATAAATCTGACTACAGCTAAACTACACTGAAACATACGTTGATGGTGTTGTTGTAAGGATATAAATCTGACTACAGCTAACCTACACTGAAAAATACGTTGATGGTGTTGTTGTAAGGATATAAATCTGACTACAGCTAACATACACTGAAACATACGTTGGTAGGTGTTGTTGTAAGGATATAAATCTGACCACAGCTAACATACACTGAAACAAAAGTTGATGGTGTTGTTTTAAGGATATAAATCTGACTACAGCTAACATACACTAAAACATAAGTTGATTGGTGTTGTTGTCAGGATATAAATCTGACCACAGCTAACATACACTAAAACATACGTTGATTAGTGATGTTGTTAGGATATAAATCTGACCACAACTAACATACACTAAAACATAAGTTGATTGGTGTTGTTGTAAGGATATAAATCTGACCACAGCTAACATACACTAAAACATAAGTTGATTAGTGATGTTGTAAGGATATAAATCTGACCACAGCTAACCTAAACTGAAACATACGTTGATGTTGTTGTTGTAAGGATATAAATCTGACTACAGCTAACATACACTGAAACATACGTTGGTAGGTGTTGTTGTAAGGATATAAATCTGACCACAGCTAACATACACTGAAACATACGTTGGTAGGTGTTGTTGTAAGGATATAAATCTGACTGCAGCTAACATATACTGAAACATTCGTTGATGGTGTTGTTGTAAGGATATAAATCTGACTACAGCTAACCTACACTGAAACATACGTTGGTAGGTGTTGTTGTAAGGATATAAATCTGACTACAGCTAACATACACTGAAATATACGTTGGTAGGTGTTGTTGTAAGGATATAAATCTGACCACAGCTAACATACACAGAAACATACGTTGGTAGGTGTTGTTGTAAGGATATAAATCTGACTACAGCTAACATACACTGAAACATACGTTGGTAGGTGTTGTTGTAAGGATATAAATCTGACCACAGCTAACATACACTGAAACATAAGTTGATTGGTGTTGTTGTAAGGATATAAATCTGACCAGAGCTAACATACACTAAAACATAAGTTGATTAGTGATGTTGTCAGGATATAAATCTGACCACAGCTAACCTACACTGAAACATACGTTGATTGGTGTTGTTGTAAGGATATAAATCTGACCACAGCTAACCTACACTGAAACATACGTTGATCGGTGTTGTTGTAAGGATATAAATCTGACCACAGCTAACATACACTGAAACATACGTTAATGGTGTTGTTGTAAGGATATAAATCTGACCACAGCTAACCTACACTGAAACATACGTTGATTGGTGTTGTTGTAAGGATATAAATCTGACCACAGCTAACCTACACTATAACATACGTTGATTGGTGTTGTTGTAAGGATATAAATCTGACCACAGCTAACCTACACTGAAACATACGTTGATCGGTGTTGTTGTAAGGATATAAATCTGACAACAGCTAACATACACTGAAACATACGTTGATGGTATTGTTGTAAGGATATAAATCTGACCACAGCTAACCTTCACTGAAACATACGTTGATTGGTATTGTTGTAAGGATATAAATCTGACCACAGCTAACCTACACTGAAACATACGTTGATCGGTGTTGTTGTCAGGATATAAATCTGACCACAGCTAACATACACTGAAACATACGTTGATTAGTGTTGTTGTAAGGATTTAAATCTGACCACAGCTAACATACACTGAAACATACGTTGATGGTGTTGTTGTAAGGATATAAATCTGACTACAGCTAACATACACTAAAACATACGTTGATGGTGTTGTTGTAAGGATATAAATCTGACCACAGCTAACATACACTGAAACATACGTTGATCGGTGTTGTTGTAAGGATATAAATCTGACCACAGCTAACATACACTAAAACATACGTTGATGGTGTTGTTGTAAGGATATAAATCTGACTACAGCTAACATACACTAAAACATATGTTGATTGGTGTTGTTGTCAGGATATAAATCTGACCACAGCTAACATACACTAAAACATACGTTGATTAGTGATGTTGTTAGGATATAAATCTGATCACAACTAACATACACTAAAACATAAGTTGATTGGTGTTGTTGTAAGGATATAAATCTGACCACAGCTAACATGCACTAAAACATAAGTTGATTAGTGATGTTGTAAGGATATAAATCTGACCACAGCTAACCTAAACTGAAACATACGTTGATGTTGTTGTTGTCAGGATATAAATCTGACTACAGCTAACATACACTGAAACATACGTTGGTAGGTGTTGTTGTAAGGATATAAATCTGACCACAGCTAACATACACTGAAACATACGTTGGTAGGTGTTGTTGTAAGGATATAAATCTGACCACAGCTAACATACACTGAAACAAACGTTGATTGGTGTTGTTGTAAGGATATAAATCTGACTACAGCTAAACTACACTGAAACATACGTTGATGGTGTTGTTGTAAGGATATAAATCTGACTACAGCTAACCTACACTGAAAAATAGGTTGATGGTGTTGTTGTAAGGATATAAATCTGACTACAGCTAACATACACTGAAACATACGTTGGTAGGTGTTGTTGTAAGGATATAAATCTGACCACAGCTAACATACACTGAAACAAAAGTTGATGGTGTTGTTTTAAGGATATAAATCTGACTACAGCTAACATACACTAAAACATAAGTTGATTGGTGTTGTTGTCAGGATATAAATCTGACCACAGCTAACATACACTAAAACATACGTTGATTAGTGATGTTGTTAGGATATAAATCTGACCACAACTAACATACACTAAAACATAAGTTGATTGGTGTTGTTGTAAGGATATAAATCTGACCACAGCTAACATACACTAAAACATAAGTTGATTAGTGATGTTGTAAGGATATAAATCTGACCACAGCTAACCTAAACTGAAACATACGTTGATGTTGTTGTTGTAAGGATATAGATCTGACTACAGCTAACATACACTGAAACATACGTTGGTAGGTGTTGTTGTAAGGATATAAATCTGACCACAGCTAACATACACTGAAACATACGTTGGTAGGTGTTGTTGTAAGGATATAAATCTGACTGCAGCTAACATACACTGAAACATTCGTTGATGGTGTTGTTGTAAGGATATAAATCTGACTACAGCTAACCTACACTGAAACATACGTTGGTAGGTGTTGTTGTAAGGATATAAATCTGACTACAGCTAACATACACTGAAATATACGTTGGTAGGTGTTGTTGTAAGGATATAAATCTGACCACAGCTAACATACACAGAAACATACGTTGGTAGGTGTTGTTGTAAGGATATAAATCTGACTACAGCTAACATACACTGAAACATACGTTGGTAGGTGTTGTTGTAAGGATATAAATCTGACCACAGCTAACATACACTGAAACATAAGTTGATTGGTGTTGTTGTAAGGATATAAATCTGACCAGAGCTAACATACACTAAAACATAAGTTGATTAGTGATGTTGTCAGGATATAAATCTGACCACAGCTAACCTACACTGAAACATACGTTGATTGGTGTTGTTGTAAGGATATAAATCTGACCACAGCTAACCTACACTGAAACATACGTTGATCGGTGTTGTTGTAAGGATATAAATCTGACCACAGCTAACATACACTGAAACATACGTTAATGGTGTTGTTGTAAGGATATAAATCTGACCACAGCTAACCTACACTGAAACATACGTTGATTGGTGTTGTTGTAAGGATATAAATCTGACCACAGCTAACCTACACTATAACATACGTTGATTGGTGTTGTTGTAAGGATATAAATCTGACCACAGCTAACCTACACTGAAACATACGTTGATCGGTGTTGTTGTAAGGATATAAATCTGACAACAGCTAACATACACTGAAACATACGTTGATGGTATTGTTGTAAGGATATAAATCTGACCACAGCTAACCTTCACTGAAACATACGTTGATTGGTATTGTTGTAAGGATATAAATCTGACCACAGCTAACCTACACTGAAACATACGTTGATCGGTGTTGTTGTCAGGATATAAATCTGACCACAGCTAACATACACTGAAACATACGTTGATTAGTGTTGTTGTAAGGATTTAAATCTGACCACAGCTAACATACACTGAAACATACGTTGATGGTGTTGTTGTAAGGATATAAATCTGACTACAGCTAACATACACTAAAACATACGTTGATGGTGTTGTTGTAAGGATATAAATCTGACTACAGCTAACCTACACTGAAAAATACGTTGATGGTGTTGTTGTAAGGATATAAATCTGACTACAGCTAACATACACTGAAACATACGTTGGTAGGTGTTGTTGTAAGGATATAAATCTGACCACAGCTAACATACACTGAAACAAAAGTTGATGGTGTTGTTGTAAGGATATAAATCTGACTACAGCTAACATACACTAAAACATAAGTTGATTGGTGTTGTTGTCAGGATATAAATCTGACCACAGCTAACATACACTGAAACATACGTTGATTGTTGTTGTAAGGATATAAATCTGACCACAGCTAACCTACACTGAAACATACGTTGATTGGTGTTGTTGTAAGGATATAAACCTGACCACAGCTAACATACACTGAAACATACGTTGATTAGTGATGTTGTCAGGATATAAATCTGACCACAGCTAACATACACTAAAACATATGTTGATTGGTGTTGTTGTCAGGATATAAATCTGACCACAGCTAACATACACTAAAACATAAGTTGATTGGTGATGTTGTCAGGATATAAATCTGACCACAGCTAACATACACTGAAACATACGTTGATTTTTGTTGTCAGGATATAAATCTGACCACAGCTAACATACACTGAAACATACGTTGATTGGTGTTGTTGTAAGGATATAAATCTGACCACAGCTAACATACACTAAAACATAAGTTGATTGGTGTTGTTGTAAGGATATAAATCTGACCACAGCTAACATACACTGAAACATACGTTGATTGTTGTTGTCAGGATATAAATCTGACCACAGCTAACATACACTGAAACATACGTTGATTGGTGTTGTTGTAAGGATATAAATCTGACCACAGCTAACATACACTGAAACATACGTTGATTGTTGTTGTCAAGATATAAATCTGACCACAGCTAACATACACTGAAACATAAGTTGATTAGTGATGTTGTCAGGATATAAATCTGACCACAGCTAACATACACTCAAACATAAGTTGATTAGAGATGTTGTAAGGATATAAATCTGACCACAGCTAACATACACTAAAACATAAGTTGATTGATGTTGTCAGGATATAAATCTGAACACAGCTAACCTACACTGAAACATACGTTGATTGGTGTTGTTGTAAGGATATAAATCTGACCACAGCTAACATACACTGAAACATACGTTGATTGGTGTTGTTGTCAGGATATAAATCTGACCACAGCTAACATACACTGAAACACACGTTGATCGGTGTTGTTGTAAGGATATAAATCTGACCACAGCTAACATACACTAAAACATACGTTGATGGTGTTGTTGTAAGGATATAAATCTGACTACAGCTAACATACACTAAAACATAAGTTGATTGGTGTTGTTGTCAGGATATAAATCTTACCACAGCTAACATACACTAAAACATACGTTGATTAGTGATGTTGTTAGGATATAAATCTTACCACAACTAACATACACTAAAACATAAGTTGATTGGTGTTGTTGTAAGGATATAAATCTGACCACAGCTAACATGCACTAAAACATAAGTTGATTAGTGATGTTGTAAGGATATAAATCTGACCACAGCTAACCTAAACTGAAACATACGTTGATGTTGTTGTTGTAAGGATATAAATCTGACTACAGCTAACATACACTGAAACATACGTTGGTAGGTGTTGTTGTAAGGATATAAATCTGACCACAGCTAACATACACTGAAACATACGTTGGTAGGTGTTGTTGTAAGGATATAAATCTGACCACAGCTAACATACACTGAAACAAACGTTGATTGGTGTTGTTGTAAGGATATAAATCTGACTACAGCTAAACTACACTGAAACATACGTTGATGGTGTTGTTGTAAGGATATAAATCTGACTACAGCTAACCTACACTGAAAAATACGTTGATGGTGTTGTTGTAAGGATATAAATCTGACTACAGCTAACATACACTGAAACATACGTTGGTAGGTGTTGTTGTAAGGATATAAATCTGACCACAGCTAACATACACTGAAACAAAAGTTGATGGTGTTGTTGTAAGGATATAAATCTGACTACAGCTAACATACACTAAAACATAAGTTGATTGGTGTTGTTGTCAGGATATAAATCTGACCACAGCTAACATACACTAAAACATACGTTGATTAGTGATGTTGTTAGAATATAAATCTGACCACAACTAACATACACTAAAACATAAGTTGATTGGTGTTGTTGTAAGGATATAAATCTGACCACAGCTAACATACACTAAAACATAAGTTGATTAGTGATGTTGTAAGGATATAAATCTGACCACAGGTAACCTAAACTGAAACATACGTTGATGTTGTTGTTGTAAGGATATAAATCTGACTACAGCTAACAAACACTGAAACATACGTTGGTAGGTGTTGTTGTAAGGATATAAATCTGACCACAGCTAACATACACTGAAACATACGTTGGTAGGTGTTGTTGTAAGGATATAAATCTGACCACAGCTAACCTACACTGAAACAAACGTTGATTGGTGTTGTTGTAAGGATATAAATCTGACTACAGCTAAACTACACTGAAACATACGTTGATGGTGTTGTTGTAAGGATATAAATCTGACTACAGCTAACCTACACTGAAAAATACGTTGATGGTGTTGTTGTAAGGATATAAATCTGACTACAGCTAACATACACTGAAACATACGTTGGTAGGTGTTGTTGTAAGGATATAAATCTGACCACAGCTAACATACACTGAAACATACGTTGATTGTTGTTGTCAAGATATAAATCTGACCACAGCTAACATACACTGAAACATAAGTTGATTAGTGATGTTGTCAGGATATAAATCTGACCACAGCTAACATACACTAATACATCAGTTGATTAGTGATGTTGTAAGGATATAAATCTGACCACAGCTAACATACACTAAAACATAAGTTGATTGATGTTGTCAGGATATAAATCTGACCACAGCTAACAAACACTGAAACATACGTTGATCGGTGTTGTTGTAAGGATATAAATCTGACCACAGCTAACATACACTAAAACATACGTTGATGGTGTTGTTGTAAGGATATAAATCTGACTACAGCTAACATACACTAAAATATAAGTTGATTGGTGTTGTTGTCAGGATATAAATCTGACCACAGCTAACATACACTAAAACATACGTTGATTAGTGATGTTGTTAGGATATAAATCTGACCACAACTAACATACACTAAAACATAAGTTGATTGGTGTTGTTGTAAGGATATAAATCTGACCACAGCTAACATGCACTAAAACATAAGTTGATTAGTGATGTTGTAAGGATATAAATCTGACCACAGCTAACCTAAACTGAAACATACGTTGATGTTGTTGTTGTAAGGATATAAATCTGACTACAGCTAACATACACTGAAACATACGTTGGTAGGTGTTGTTGTAAGGATATAAATCTGACCACAGCTAACATACACTGAAACATACGTTGGTAGGTGTTGTTGTAAGGATATAAATCTGACCACAGCTAACATACACTGAAACAAACGTTGATTGGTGTTGTTGTAAGGATATAAATCTGACTACAGCTAAACTACACTGAAACATACGTTGATGGTGTTGTTGTAAGGATATAAATCTGACTACAGCTAACATACACTAAAACATAAGTTGATTGGTGTTGTTGTCAGGATATAAATCTGACCACAGCTAACATACACTAAAACATACGTTGATTAGCGATGTTGTTAGGATATAAATCTGACCACAACTAACATACACTAAAACATAAGTTGATTGGTGTTGTTGTAAGGATATAAATCTGACCACAGCTAACATACACTAAAACATAAGTTGATTAATGATGTTGTAAGGATATAAATCTGACCACAGCTAACCTAAACTGAAACATACGTTGATGTTGTTGTTGTAAGGATATAAATCTGACTACAGCTAACATACACTGAAACATACGTTGGTAGGTGTTGTTGTAAGGATATAAATCTGACCACAGCTAACATACACTGAAACATACGTTGGTAGGTGTTGTTGTAAGGATATAAATCTGACCACAGCTAACACACACTGAAACAAACGTTGATTGGTGTTGTTGTAAGGATATAAATCTGACTACAGCTAAACTACACTGAAACATACGTTGATGGTGTTGTTGTAAGGATATAAATCTGACTACAGCTAACCTACACTGAAAAATACGTTGATGGTGTTGTTGTAAGGATATAAATCTGACTACAGCTAACATACACTAAAACATAAGTTGATTGGTGATGTTTTCAGGATATAAATCTGACCACAGCTAACATACACTGAAACATACGTTGGTAGGTGTTGTTGTAAGGATATAAATCTGACCACAGCTAACATACACTGAAACATACGTTGGTAGGTGTTGTTGTAAGGATATAAATCTGACCACAGCTAACCTACACTGAAACAAACGTTGATTGGTGTTGTTGTAAGGATATAAATCTGACTACAGCTAAACTACACTGAAACATACGTTGATGGTGTTGTTGTAAGGATATAAATCTGACTACAGCTAACCTACACTGAAAAATACGTTGATGGTGTTGTTGTAAGGATATAAATCTGACTACAGCTAACATACACTGAAACATACGTTGGTAGGTGTTGTTGTAAGGATATAAATCTGACCACAGCTAACATACACTGAAACATACGTTGATTGTTGTTGTCAAGATATAAATCTGACCACAGCTAACATACACTGAAACATAAGTTGATTAGTGATGTTGTCAGGATATAAATCTGACCACAGCTAACATACACTAATACATCAGTTGATTAGTGATGTTGTAAGGATATAAATCTGACCACAGCTAACATACACTAAAACATAAGTTGATTGATGTTGTCAGGATATAAATCTGACCACAGCTAACCTACACTGAAACATACGTTGATTGGTGTTGTTGTAAGGATATAAATCTGACCACAGCTAACATACACTGAAACATACGTTGATTGGTGTTGTTGTCAGGATATAAATCTGACCACAGCTAACAAACACTGAAACATACGTTGATCGGTGTTGTTGTAAGGATATAAATCTGACCACAGCTAACATACACTAAAACATACGTTGATGGTGTTGTTGTAAGGATATAAATCTGACTACAGCTAACATACACTAAAATATAAGTTGATTGGTGTTGTTGTCAGGATATAAATCTGACCACAGCTAACATACACTAAAACATACGTTGATTAGTGATGTTGTTAGGATATAAATCTGACCACAACTAACATACACTAAAACATAAGTTGATTGGTGTTGTTGTAAGGATATAAATCTGACCACAGCTAACATGCACTAAAACATAAGTTGATTAGTGATGTTGTAAGGATATAAATCTGACCACAGCTAACCTAAACTGAAACATACGTTGATGTTGTTGTTGTAAGGATATAAATCTGACTACAGCTAACATACACTGAAACATACGTTGGTAGGTGTTGTTGTAAGGATATAAATCTGACCACAGCTAACATACACTGAAACATACGTTGGTAGGTGTTGTTGTAAGGATATAAATCTGACCACAGCTAACATACACTGAAACAAACGTTGATTGGTGTTGTTGTAAGGATATAAATCTGACTACAGCTAAACTACACTGAAACATACGTTGATGGTGTTGTTGTAAGGATATAAATCTGACTACAGCTAACATACACTAAAACATAAATTGATTGGTGTTGTTGTCAGGATATAAATCTGACCACAGCTAACATACACTAAAACATACGTTGATTAGTGATGTTGTTAGGATATAAATCTGACCACAACTAACATACACTAAAACATAAGTTGATTGGTGTTGTTGTAAGGATATAAATCTGACCACAGCTAACATACACTAAAACATAAGTTGATTAATGATGTTGTAAGGATATAAATCTGACCACAGCTAACCTAAACTGAAACATACGTTGATGTTGTTGTTGTAAGGATATAAATCTGACTACAGCTAACATACACTGAAACATACGTTGGTAGGTGTTGTTGTAAGGATATAAATCTGACCACAGCTAACATACACTGAAACATACGTTGGTAGGTTTTGTTGTAAGGATATAAATCTGACCACAGCTAACACACACTGAAACAAACGTTGATTGGTGTTGTTGTAAGGATATAAATCTGACTACAGCTAAACTACACTGAAACATACGTTGATGGTGTTGTTGTAAGGATATAAATCTGACTACAGCTAACCTACACTGAAAAATACGTTGATGGTGTTGTTGTAAGGATATAAATCTGACTACAGCTAACATACACTGAAACATACGTTGGTAGGTGTTGTTGTAAGGATATAAATCTGACCACAGCTAACATACACTGAAACAAAAGTTGATTGGTGTTGTTGTAAGGATATAAATCTGACTACAGCTAACATACACTAAAACATAAGTTGATTGGTGTTGTTGTCAGGATATAAATCTGACCACAGCTAACATACACTAAAACATAAGTTGATTAGTGATGTTGTTAGGATATAAATCTGACCACAACTAACATACACTAAAACATAAGTTGATTGGTGTTGTTGTAAGGATATAAATCTGACCACAGCTAACCTAAACTGAAACATACGTTGATGTTGTTGTTGTAAGGATATAAATCTGACTACAGCTAACATACACAGAAACATACGTTGGTAGGTGTTGTTGTAAGGATATAAATCTGACCACAGCTAACATACACTGAAACATACGTTGGTAGGTGTTGTTGTAAGGATATAAATCTGACCACAGCTAACATACACTGAAACAAACGTTGATTGGTGTTGTTGTAAGGATATAAATCTGACTACAGCTAAACTACACTGAAACATACGTTGATGGTGTTGTTGTAAGGATATAAATCTGACTACAGCTAACCTACACTGAAAAATACGTTGATGGTGTTGTTGTAAGGATATAAATCTGACTACAGCTAACATACACTGAAACATACGTTGGTAGGTGTTGTTGTAAGGATATAAATCTGACCACAGCTAACATACACTGAAACAAAAGTTGATTGGTGTTGTTGTAAGGATATAAATCTGACTACAGCTAAACTACACTGAAACATACGTTGATGGTGTTGTTGTAAGGATATAAATCTGACTACAGCTAACCTACACTCAAACATACGTTGATGGTGTTGTTGTAAGGATATAAATCTGACCACAGCTAACATACACTGAAACAAACGTTGGTAGGTGTTGTTGTAAGGATATAAATCTGACCACAGCTAACCTACACTGAAACATACGTCGATGGGGTTCTTGTAAGGATATAAATCTGACCACAGCTAACATACACTGAAACATACGTTGATTGGTGTTGTTGTAAGGATATAAATCTGACCACAGCTAACATACACTGAAACATACGTTGATTGTTGTTGTAAGTATATAAACCTGACCACAGCTAACATACACTGAAACATACGTTGATTAGTGATGTTGTCAGGATATAAATCTGACCACAGCTAACATACACTAAAACATATGTTGATTGGTGTTGTTGTCAGGATATAAATCTGACCACAGCTAACATACACTAAAACATAAGTTGATTGGTGATGTCAAGATATAAATCTGACCACAGCTAACCTACACTAAAACTTACGTTGATTAGTGATGTTGTCAGGATATAAATCTGACCACAGCTAACATACACTGAAACATACGTTGATTGGTGTTGTTGTAAGGATATAAATCTGACCACAGCTATCATACACTAAAACATAAGTTGATTGGTGTTGTTGTCAGGATATAAATCTGACCACAGCTAACATACACTGAAACATACGTTGATTAGTGTTGTTGTAAGCATATAAATCTGACCACAGCTAACATACACTGAAACATACGTTGATTGTTGTTGTCAAGATATAAATCTGACCACAGCTAACCTACACTAAAACTTACGTTGATTAGTGATGTTGTCAGGATATAAATCTGACCACAGCTAACATACACTGAAACATAAGTTGATTGGTGTTGTTGTCAGGATATAAATCTGACAACAGCTAACATACACTGAAACATACGTTGATTGTTGTTGTAAGTATACAAACCTGACCACAGCTAACATACACTGAAACATACGTTGATTAGTGATGTTGTCAGGATATAAATCTGACCACAGCTAACATACACTAAAAAATATGTTGATTGGTGTTGTTGTCATGATATAAATCTGACCACAGCTAACATACACTAAAACATAAGTTGATTGGTGATGTTTTCAGGTTATAAATCTGACCACAGCTAACATACACTGAAACATACGTTGATTGTTGTTGTCAGGATATAAATCTGACCACAGCTAACATACACTGAAACATACGTTGATTGGTGTTGTTGTAAGGATATAAATCTGACCACAGCTAACATACACTAAAACATAAGTTGATTGGTGTTGTTGTAAGGATATAAATCTGACCACAGCTAACATACACTGAAACATACGTTGATTGTTGTTGTCAGGATATAAATCTGACCACAGCTAACATACACTGAAACATACGTTGATTGGTGTTGTTGTAAGCATATAAATCTGACCACAGCTAACATACACTGAAACATACGTTGATTGTTGTTGTCAAGATATAAATCTGACCACAGCTAACCTACACTAAAACTTACGTTGATTAGTGATGTTGTCAGGATATAAATCTGCCCACAGCTAACATACACTGAAACATAAGTTGATTGGTGTTGTTGTCAGGATATAAATCTGACCACAGCTAACATACACTAAAACATAAGTTGATTGGTGTTGTTGTCAGGATATAAATCTGACCACAGCTAACATACACTGAAAGATACGTTGATTGTTGTTGTCAGGATATAAATCTGACCACAGCTAACATACACTAAAACATACGTTGATTAGTGATGTTGTCAGGATATAAATCTGACCACAGCTAACATACACTAAAAGATACGTTGATGGTGTTGTTGTCAGGATATAAATCTGACCACAGCTAACATGCACTAAAACATAAGTTGATTAGTGATGTTGTAAGGATATAAATCTGACCACAGCTAACCTAAACTGAAACATACGTTGATGTTGTTGTTGTAAGGATATAAATCTGACTACAGCTAACATACACTGAAACATACGTTGGTAGGTGTTGTTGTAAGGATATAAATCTGACCACAGCTAACATACACTGAAACATACGTTGGTAGGTGTTGTTGTAAGGATATAAATCTGACCACAGCTAACATACACTGAAACAAACGTTGATTGGTGTTGTTGTAAGGATATAAATCTGACTACAGCTAAACTACACTGAAACATACGTTGATGGTGTTGTTGTAAGGATATAAATCTGACTACAGCTAACCTACACTGAAAAATACGTTGATGGTGTTGTTGTAAGGATATAAATCTGACTACAGCTAACATACACTGAAACATACGTTGGTAGGTGTTGTTGTAAGGATATAAATCTGACCACAGCTAACATACACTGAAACAAAAGTTGATGGTGTTGTTGTAAGGATATAAATCTGACTACAGCTAACATACACTAAAACATAAGTTGATTGGTGTTGTTGTCAGGATATAAATCTGACCACAGCTAACATACACTAAAACATACGTTGATTAGTGATGTTGTTAGGATATAAATCTGACCACAACTAACATACACTAAAACATAAGTTGATTGGTGTTGTTGTAAGGATATAAATCTGACCACTGCTAACATACACTAAAACATAAGTTGATTAGTGATGTTGTAAGGATATAAATCTGACCACAGCTAACCTAAACTGAAACATACGTTGATGTTGTTGTTGTAAGGATATAAATCTGACTACAGCTAACATACACTGAAACATACGTTGGTAGGTGTTGTTGTAAGGATATAAATCTGACCACAGCTAACATACACTGAAACATACGTTGGTAGGTGTTGTTGTAAGGATATAAATCTGACCACAGCTAACATACACTGAAACAAACGTTGATTGGTGTTGTTGTAAGGATATAAATCTGACTACAGCTAAACTACAATGAAACATACGTTGATGGTTTTGTTGTAAGGATATAAATCTGACTACAGCTAACCTACACTGAAAAATACGTTGATGGTGTTGTTGTAAGGATATAAATCTGACTACAGCTAACATACACTGAAACATACGTTGGTAGGTGTTGTTGTAAGGATATAAATCTGACCACAGCTAACATACACTGAAACAAAAGTTGATTGGTGTTGTTGTAAGGATATAAATCTGACTACAGCTAAACTACACTGAAACATACGTTGATGGTGTTGTTGTAAGGATATAAATCTGACTACAGCTAACCTACACTGAAACATACGTTGATGGTGTTGTTGTAAGGATATAAATCTGACCACAGCTAACATACACTGAAACAAACGTTGGTAGGTGTTGTTGTAAGTATATAAATCTGACCACAGCTAACCTACACTGAAACATACGACGATGGGGTTCTTGTAAGGATATAAATCTGACCACAGCTAACATACACTGAAACATACGTTGATTGGTGTTGTTGTAAGGATATAAATCTGACCACAGCTAACATACACTGAAACATAAGTTGATTGTTGTTGTAAGGATATAAATCTGACAACAGCTAACATACACTGAAACATACGTTGATTGTTGTTGTAAGTATATAAACCTGACCACAGCTAACATACACTGAAACATACGTTGATTAGTGATGTTGTCAGGATATAAATCTGACCACAGCTAACATACACTAAAACATATGTTGATTGGTGTTGTTGTCAGGATATAAATCTGACCACAGCTAACATACACTAAAACATAAGTTGATTTGTGATGTCAAGATATAAATCTGACCACAGCTAACCTACACTAAAACTTACGTTGATTAGTGATGTTGTCAGGATATAAATCTGACCACAGCTAACATACACTGAAACATACGTTGATTGGTGTTGTTGTAAGGATATAAATCTGACCACAGCTATCATACACTAAAACATAAGTTGATTGGTGTTGTTGTCAGGATATAAATCTGACCACAGCTAACATACACTGAAACATACGTTGATTGGTGTTGTTGTAAGCATATAAATCTGACCACAGCTAACATACACTGAAACATACGTTGATTGCTGTTGTCAAGATATAAATCTGACCACAGCTAACCTACACTAAAACTTACGTTGATTAGTGATGTTGTCAGGATATAAATCTGACCACAGCTAACATACACTGAAACATAAGTTGATTGGTGTTGTTGTCAGGATATAAATCTGACAACAGCTAACATACACTGAAACATACGTTGATTGTTGTTGTAAGTATACAAACCTGACCACAGCTAACATACACTGAAACATACGTTGATTAGTGATGTTGACAGGTTATAAATCTGACCACAGCTAACATACACTAAAACATAAGTTGATTGGTGATGTTTTCAGGATATAAATCTGACCACAGCTAACATACACTGAAACATACGTTGATTGGTGTTGTTGTAAGCATATAAATCTGACCACAGCTAACATACACTGAAACATACGTTGATTGTTGTTGTCAAGATATAAATCTGACCACAGCTAACCTACACTAAAACTTACGTTGATTAGTGATGTTGTCAGGATATAAATCTGCCCACAGCGAACATACACTGAAACATAAGTTGATTGGTGTTGTTGTCAGGATATAAATCTGACCACAGCTAACATGCACTAAAACATAAGTTGATTGGTGTTGTTGTCAGGATATAAATCTGACCACAGCTAACATACACTGAAAGATACGTTGATTGTTGTTGTCAGGATATAAATCTGACCACAGCTAACATACACTAAAACATACGTTGATTAGTGATGTTGTCAGGATATAAATCTGACCACAGCTAACATACACTAAAACATACGTTGATGGTGTTGTTGTCAGGATATAAATCTGACCACAGCTAACATGCACTAAAACATAAGTTGATTAGTGATGTTGTAAGGATATAAATCTGACCACAGCTAACCTAAACTGAAACATACGTTGATGTTGTTGTTGTAAGGATATAAATCTGACTACAGCTAACATACACTGAAACATACGTTGGTAGGTGTTGTTGTAAGGATATAAATCTGACCACAGCTAACATACACTGAAACATACGTTGGTAGGTGTTGTTGTAAGGATATAAATCTGACCACAGCTAACATACACTGAAACAAACGTTGATTGGTGTTGTTGTAAGGATATAAATCTGACTACAGCTAAACTACACTGAAACATACGTTGATGGTGTTGTTGTAAGGATATAAATCTGACTACAGCTAACCTACACTGAAAAATACGTTGATGGTGTTGTTGTAAGGATATAAATCTGACTACAGCTAACATACACTGAAACATACGTTGGTAGGTGTTGTTGTAAGGATATAAATCTGACCACAGCTAACATACACTGAAACAAAAGTTGATGGTGTTGTTGTAAGGATATAAATCTGACTACAGCTAACATACACTAAAACATAAGTTGATTGGTGTTGTTGTCAGGATATAAATCTGACCACAGCTAACATACACTAAAACATACGTTGATTAGTGATGTTGTTAGGATATAAATCTGACCACAACTAACATACACTAAAACATAAGTTGATTGGTGTTGTTGTAAGGATATAAATCTGACCACTGCTAACATACACTAAAACATAAGTTGATTAGTGATGTTGTAAGGATATAAATCTGACCACAGCTAACCTAAACTGAAACATACGTTGATGTTGTTGTTGTAAGGATATAAATCTGACTACAGCTAACATACACTGAAACATACGTTGGTAGGTGTTGTTGTAAGGATATAAATCTGACCACAGCTAACATACACTGAAACATACGTTGGTAGGTGTTGTTGTAAGGATATAAATCTGACCACAGCTAACATACACTGAAACAAACGTTGATTGGTGTTGTTGTAAGGATATAAATCTGACTACAGCTAAACTACAATGAAACATACGTTGATGGTTTTGTTGTAAGGATATAAATCTGACTACAGCTAACCTACACTGAAAAATACGTTGATGGTGTTGTTGTAAGGATATAAATCTGACTACAGCTAACATACACTGAAACATACGTTGGTAGGTGTTGTTGTAAGGATATAAATCTGACCACAGCTAACATACACAGAAACAAAAGTTGATTGGTGTTGTTGTAAGGATATAAATCTGACTACAGCTAAACTACACTGAAACATACGTTGATGGTGTTGTTGTAAGGATATAAATCTGACTACAGCTAACCTACACTGAAACATACGTTGATGGTGTTGTTGTAAGGATATAAATCTGACCACAGCTAACATACACTGAAACAAACGTTGGTAGGTGTTGTTGTAAGTATATAAATCTGACCACAGCTAACCTACACTGAAACATACGACGATGGGGTTCTTGTAAGGATATAAATCTGACCACAGCTAACATACACTGAAACATACGTTGATTGGTGTTGTTGTAAGGATATAAATCTGACCACAGCTAACATACACTGAAACATACGTTGATTGTTGTTGTAAGGATATAAATCTGACCACAGCTAACATACACTGAAACATACGTTGATTGTTGTTGTAAGTATATAAACCTGACCACAGCTAACATACACTGAAACATACGTTGATTAGTGATGTTGTCAGGATATAAATCTGACCACAGCTAACATACACTAAAACATATGTTGATTGGTGTTGTTGTCAGGATATAAATCTGACCACAGCTAACATACACTAAAACATAAGTTGATTTGTGATGTCAAGATATAAATCTGACCACAGCTAACCTACACTAAAACTTACGTTGATTAGTGATGTTGTCAGGATATAAATCTGACCACAGCTAACATACACTGAAACATACGTTGATTGGTGTTGTTGTAAGGATATAAATCTGACCACAGCTATCATACACTAAAACATAAGTTGATTGGTGTTGTTGTCAGGATATAAATCTGACCACAGCTAACATACACTGAAACATACGTTGATTGGTGTTGTTGTAAGCATATAAATCTGACCACAGCTAACATACACTGAAACATACGTTGATTGCTGTTGTCAAGATATAAATCTGACCACAGCTAACCTACACTAAAACTTACGTTGATTAGTGATGTTGTCAGGATATAAATCTGACCACAGCTAACATACACTGAAACATAAGTTGATTGGTGTTGTTGTCAGGATATAAATCTGACAACAGCTAACATACACTGAAACATACGTTGATTGTTGTTGTAAGTATACAAACCTGACCACAGCTAACATACACTGAAACATACGTTGATTAGTGATGTTGACAGGTTATAAATCTGACCACAGCTAACATACACTAAAACATAAGTTGATTGGTGATGTTTTCAGGATATAAATCTGACCACAGCTAACATACACTGAAACATACGTTGATTGGTGTTGTTGTAAGCATATAAATCTGACCACAGCTAACATACACTGAAACATACGTTGATTGTTGTTGTCAAGATATAAATCTGACCACAGCTAACCTACACTAAAACTTACGTTGATTAGTGATGTTGTCAGGATATAAATCTGCCCACAGCGAACATACACTGAAACATAAGTTGATTGGTGTTGTTGTCAGGATATAAATCTGACCACAGCTAACATGCACTAAAACATAAGTTGATTGGTGTTGTTGTCAGGATATAAATCTGACCACAGCTAACATACACTGAAAGATACGTTGATTGTTGTTGTCAGGATATAAATCTGACCACAGCTAACATACACTAAAACATACGTTGATTAGTGATGTTGTCAGGATATAAATCTGACCACAGCTAACATACACTAAAACATACGTTGATGGTGTTGTTGTCAGGATATAAATCTGACCACAGCTAACATGCACTAAAACATAAGTTGATTAGTGATGTTGTAAGGATATAAATCTGACCACAGCTAACCTAAACTGAAACATACGTTGATGTTGTTGTTGTAAGGATATAAATCTGACTACAGCTAACATTCACTGAAACATACGTTTGTAGGTGTTGTTGTAAGGATATAAATCTGACCACAGCTAACATACACTGAAACATACGTTGGTAGGTGTTGTTGTAAGGATATAAATCTGACCACAGCTAACATACACTGAAACAAACGTTGATTGGTGTTGTTGTAAGGATATAAATCTGACTACAGCTAAACTACACTGAAACATACGTTGATGGTGTTGTTGTAAGGATATAAATCTGACTACAGCTAACATACACTGAAAAATACGTTGATGGTGTTGTTGTAAGGATATAAATCTGACTACAGCTAACATACACTGAAACATACGTTGGTAGGTGTTGTTGTAAGGATATAAATCTGACCACAGCTAACATACACTGAAACAAAAGTTGATGGTGTTTTTGTAAGGATATAAATCTGACTACAGCTAACATACACTAAAACATAAGTTGATTGGTGTTGTTGTCAGGATATAAATCTGACCACAGCTAACATACACTAAAACATAAGTTGATTAGTGATGTTGTTAGGATATAAATCTGACCACAACTAACATACACTAAAACATAAGTTGATTGGTGTTGTTGTAAGGATATAAATCTGACCACAGCTAACATACACTAAAACATAAGTTGATTAGTGATGTTGTAAGGATATAAATCTGACCACAGCTAACCTAAACTGAAACATACGTTGATGTTGTTGTTGTAAGGATATAAATCTGACTACAGCTAACATACACTGAAAAATACGTTGGTAGGTGTTGTTGTAAGGATATAAATCTGACCACAGCTAACATACACTGAAACATACGTTGGTAGGTGTTGTTGTAAGGATATAAATCTGACCACAGCTAACATACACTGAAACAAAAGTTGATTGGTGTTGTTGTAAGGATATAAATCTGACTACAGCTAAACTACACTGAAACATACGTTGATGGTGTTGTTGTAAGGATATAAATCTGACTACAGCTAACCTACACTGAAACATACGTTGATGGTGTTGTTGTAAGGATATAAATCTGACCACAGCTAACATACACTGAAACAAACGTTGGTAGGTGTTGTTGTAAGGATATAAATCTGACCACAGCTAACCTACACTGAAACATACGTCGATGGGGTTCTTGTAAGGATATAAATCTGACCACAGCTAACATACACTGAAACATACGTTGATTGGTGTTGTTGTAAGGATATAAATCTGACCACAGCTAACATACACTGAAACATACGTTGATTGTTGTTGTAAGGATATAAATCTGACCACTGCTAACATACACTGAAACATACGTTGATTGTTGTTGTAAGTATATAAACCTGACCACAGCTAACATACACTGAAACATACGTTGATTAGTGATGTTGTCAGGATATAAATCTGACCACAGCTAACATACACTAAAACATATGTTGATTGGTGTTGTTGTCAGGATATAAATCTGACCACAGCTAACATACACTAAAACATAAGTTGATTGGTGATGTCAAGATATAAATCTGACCACAGCTAACCTACACTAAAACTTACGTTGATTAGTGATGTTGTCAGGATATAAATCTGACCACAGCTAACATACACTGAAACATACGTTGATTGGTGTTGTTGTAAGGATATAAATCTGACCACAGCTATCATACACTAAAACATAAGTTGATTGGTGTTGTTGTCAGGATATAAATCTGACCACAGCTAACATACACTGAAACATACGTTGATTGGTGTTGTTGTAAGCATATAAATCTGACCACAGCTAACATACACTGAAACATACGTTGATTGTTGTTGTCAAGATATAAATCTGACCACAGCTAACCTACACTAAAACTTACGTTGATTAGTGATGTTGTCAGGATATAAATCTGACCACAGCTAACATACACTGAAACATAAGTTGATTGGTGTTGTTGTCAGGATATAAATCTGACAACAGCTAACATACACTGAAACATACGTTGATTGTTGTTGTAAGTATACAAACCTGACCACAGCTAACATACACTGAAACATACGTTGATTAGTGATGTTGTCAGGAAATAAATCTGACCACAGCTAACATACACTAAAAAATATGTTGATTGGTGTTGTTGTCATGATATAAATCTGACCACAGCTAACATACACTAAAACATAAGTTGATTGGTGATGTTTTCAGGATATAAATCTGACCACAGCTAACATACACTGAAACATACGTTGATTGTTGTTGTCAGGATATAAATCTGACCACAGCTAACATACACTGAAACATACGTTGATTGGTGTTGTTGTAAGGATATAAATCTGACCACAGCTAACATACACTAAAACATAAGTTGATTGGTGTTGTTGTAAGGATATAAATCTGACCACAGCTAACATACACTGAAACATACGTTGATTGTTGTTGTCAGGATATAAATCTGACCACAGCTAACATACACTGAAATATACGTTGATTGGTGTTGTTGTAAGCATATAAATCTGACCACAGCTAACATACACTGAAACATACGTTGATTGTTGTTGTCAAGATATAAATCTGACCACAGCTAACCTACACTAAAACTTACGTTGATTAGTGATGTTGTCAGGATATAAATCTGCCCACAGCTAACATACACTGAAACATAAGTTGATTGGTGTTGTTGTCAGGATATAAATCTGACCACAGCTAACATACACTAAAACATAAGTTGATTGGTGTTGTTGTCAGGATATAAATCTGACCACAGCTAACATACACTGAAAGATACGTTGATTGTTGTTGTCAGGATATAAATCTGACCACAGCTAACATACACTAAAACATACGTTGATTAGTGATGTTGTCAGGATATAAATCTGACCACAGCTAACATACACTAAAACATACGTTGATGGTGTTGTTGTCAGGATATCAATCTGACCACAGCTAACATACACTGAAACATACGTTGGTTGGTGTTGTAAGGATATAAATCTGACCACAGCTAACATACACTGAAACATACGTTGATTAGTGATGTTGTCAGGATATAAATCTGACCACAGCTAACATACACTGAAACATAAGTTGATTGGTGTTGTTGTCAGGATATAAATCTGACCACAGCTAACATACACTGAAACAAACGTTGATTGGTGTTGTTGTAAGGATATAAATCTGACTACAGCTAAACTACACTGAAACATACGTTGATGGTGTTGTTGTAAGGATATAAATCTGACTACAGCTAACCTACACTGAAAAATACGTTGATGGTGTTGGTGTAAGGATATAAATCTGACTACAGCTAACATACACTGAAACATACGTTGGTAGGTGTTGTTGTAAGGATATAAATCTGACCACAGCTAACATACACTGAACCAAAGTTGATGGTGTTGTTGTAAGGATATAAATCTGACTACAGCTAACATACACTAAAACATAAGTTGATTGGTGTTGTTGTCAGGATATAAATCTGACCACAGCTAACATACACTAAAACATACGTTGATTAGTGATGTTGTTAGGATATAAATCTGACCACAACTAACATACACTAAAACATAAGTTGATTGGTGTTGTTGTAAGGATATAAATCTGACCACAGCTAACATACACTAAAACATAAGTTGATTAGTGATGTTGTAAGGATATAAATCTGACCACAGCTAACCTAAACTGAAACATACGTTGATTGTTGTTGTAAGGATATAAATCTGACCACAGCTAACATACACTGAAACATACGTTGATTGTTGTTGTAAGTATATAAACCTGACCACAGCTAACATACACTGAAACATACGTTGATTAGTGATGTTGTCAGGATATAAATCTGACCACAGCTAACATACACTAAAACATATGTTGATTGGTGTTGTTGTCAGGATATAAATCTGACCACAGCTAACATACACTAAAACATAAGTTGATTGGTGATGTCAAGATATAAATCTGACCACAGCTAACCTACACTAAAACTTACGTTGATTAGTGATGTTGTCAGGATATAAATCTGACCACAGCTAACATACACTGAAACATACGTTGATTGGTGTTGTTGTAAGGATATAAATCTGACTACAGCTATCATACACTAAAACATAAGTTGATTGGTGTTGTTGTCAGGATATAAATCTGACCACAGCTAACATACACTGAAACATACGTTGATTGGTGTTGTTGTAAGCATATAAATCTGACCACAGCTAACATACACTGAAACATACGTTGATTGTTGTTGTCAAGATATAAATCTGACCACAGCTAACCTACACTAAAACTTACGTTGATTAGTGATGTTGTCAGGTTATAAATCTGACCACAGCTAACATACA
The DNA here is from genome assembly GCA_964023205.1 of Lutraria lutraria. Taxonomy (NCBI): domain Eukaryota; kingdom Metazoa; phylum Mollusca; class Bivalvia; order Venerida; family Mactridae; genus Lutraria; species Lutraria lutraria. Next base: position 1,280,779 of record OZ026843.1, on the reverse strand, counting down.
CTGAAACATAAGTTGATTGGTGTTGTTGTCAGGATATAAATCTGACAACAGCTAACATACACTGAAACATACGTTGATTGTTGTTGTAAGTATACAAACCTGACCACAGCTAACATACACTGAAACATACGTTGATTAGTGATGTTGTCAGGAAATAAATCTGACCACAGCTAACATACACTAAAAAATATGTTGATTGGTGTTGTTGTCATGATATAAATCTGACCACAGCTAACATACACTAAAACATAAGTTGATTGGTGATTTTTTCAGGATATAAATCTGACCACAGCTAACATACACTGAAACATACGTTGATTGTTGTTGTCAGGATATAAATCTGACCACAGCTAACATACACTGAAACATACGTTGATTGGTGTTGTTGTAAGGATATAAATCTGACCACAGCTAACATACACTAAAACATAAGTTGATTGGTGTTGTTGTAAGGATATAAATCTGACCACAGCTAACATACACTGAAACATACGTTGATTGTTGTTGTCAGGATATAAATCTGACCACAGCTAACATACACTGAAACATACGTTGATTGTTGTTGTCAAGATATAAATCTGACCACAGCTAACCTACACTAAAACTTACGTTGATTAGTGATGTTGTCAGGATATAAATCTGCCCACAGCTAACATACACTGAAACATAAGTTGATTGGTGTTGTTGTCAGGATATAAATCTGACCACAGCTAACATACACTAAAACATAAGTTGATTGGTGTTGTTGTCAGGATATAAATCTGACCACAGCTAACATACACTGAAAGATACGTTGATTGTTGTTGTCAGGATATAAATCTGACCACAGCTAACATACACTAAAACATACGTTGATTAGTGATGTTGTCAGGATATAAATCTGACCACAGCTAACATACACTAAAACATACGTTGATGGTGTTGTTGTCAGGATATCAATCTGACCACAGCTAACATACACTGAAACATACGTTGATGGTGTTGTTGTAAGGATATAAATCTGACTACAGCTAACATACACTGAAACATACGTTGGTAGGTGTTGTTGTAAGGATATAAATCTGACCACAGCTAACATACACTGAAACAAAAGTTGATTGGTGTTGTTGTAAGGATATAAATCTGACTACAGCTAAACTACACTGAAACATACGTTGATGGTGTTGTTGTAAGGATATAAATCTGACTACAGCTAACCTACACTGAAACATACGTTGATGGTGTTGTTGTAAGGATATAAATCTGACCACAGCTAACATACACTGAAACAAACGTTGGTAGGTGTTGTTGTAAGGATATAAATCTGACCACAGCTAACCTACACTGAAACATACGTCGATGGGGTTCTTGTAAGGATATAAATCTGACCACAGCTAACATACACTGAAACATACGTTGATTGGTGTTGTTGTCAGGATATAAATCTGACCACAGCTAACATACACTGAAACATACGTTGATTGTTGTTGTAAGGATATAAATCTGACCACAGCTAACATACACTGAAACATACGTTGATTGTTGTTGTAAGTATATAAACCTGACCACAGCTAACATACACTGAAACATACGTTGATTAGTGATGTTGTCAGGATATAAATCTGACCACAGCTAACATACACTAAAACATATGTTGATTGGTGTTGTTGTCAGGATATAAATCTGACCACAGCTAACATACACTAAAACATAAGTTGATTGGTGATGTCAAGATATAAATCTGACCACAGCTAACCTACACTAAAACTTACGTTGATTAGTGATGTTGTCAGGATATAAATCTGACCACAGCTAACATTCACTGAAACATACGTTGATTGGTGTTGTTGTAAGGATACAAATCTGACCACAGCTAACATACACTAAAACATAAGTTGATTGGTGTTGTTGTCAGGATATAAATCTGACCACAGCTAACATACACTGAAACATACGTTGATTGGTGTTGTTGTAAGCATATAAATCTGACCACAGCTAACATACACTGAAACATACGTTGATTGTTGTTGTCAAGATATAAATCTGACCACAGCTAACCTACACTAAAACTTACGTTGATTAGTGATGTTGTCAGGATATAAATCTGACCACAGCTAACATACACTGAAACATAAGTTGATTGGTGTTGTTGTCAGGATATAAATCTGACAACAGCTAACATACACTGAAACATACGTTGATTGTTGTTGTAAGTATACAAACCTGACCACAGCTAACATACACTGAAACATACGTTGATTAGTGATGTTGTCAGGATATAAATCTGACCACAGCTAACATACACTAAAAAATATGTTGATTGGTGTTGTTGTCATGATATAAATCTGACCACAGCTAACATACACTAAAACATAAGTTGATTGGTGATGTTTTCAGGATATAAATCTGACCACAGCTAACATACACTGAAACATACGTTGATTGTTGTTGTCAGGATATAAATCTGACCACAGCTAACATACACTGAAACATACGTTGATTGGTGTTGTTGTAAGGATATAAATCTGACCACAGCTAACATACACTAAAACATAAGTTGATTGGTGTTGTTGTAAGGATATAAATCTGACCACAGCTAACATACACTGAAACATACGTTGATTGTTGTTGTCAGGATATAAATCTGACCACAGCTAACATACACTGAAACATACGTTGATTGGTGTTGTTGTAAGCATATAAATCTGACCACAGCTAACATACACTGAAACATACGTTGATTGTTGTTGTCAAGATATAAATCTGACCACAGCTAACCTACACTAAAACTTACGTTGATTAGTGATGTTGTCAGGATATAAATCTGCCCACAGCTAACATACACTGAAACATAAGTTGATTGGTGTTGTTGTCAGGATATAAATCTGACCACAGCTAACATACACTAAAACATAAGTTGATTGGTGTTGTTGTCAGGATATAAATCTGACCACAGCTAACATACACTGAAACATACGTTGATTGTTGTTGTCAGGATATAAATCTGACCACAGCTAACATACACTAAAACATACGTTGATTAGTGATGTTGTCAGGATATAAATCTGACCACAGCTAACATACACTAAAACATACGTTGATGGTGTTGTTGTCAGGATATCAATCTGACCACAGCTAACATACACTGAAACATACGTTGGTTGGTGTTGTAAGCATATAAATCTGACCACAGCTAACATACACTGAAACATACGTTGATTGCTGTTGTCAAGATATAAATCTGACCACAGCTAACCTACACTAAAACTTACGTTGATTAGTGATGTTGTCAGGATATAAATCTGACCACAGCTAACATACACTGAAACATAAGTTGATTGGTGTTGTTGTCAGGATATAAATCTGACAACAGCTAACATACACTGAAACATACGTTGATTGTTGTTGTAAGTATACAAACCTGACCACAGCTAACATACACTGAAACATACGTTGATTAGTGATGTTGTCAGGTTATAAATCTGACCACAGCTAACATACACTAAAACATAAGTTGATTGGTGATGTTTTCAGGATATAAATCTGACCACAGCTAACATACACTGAAACATACGTTGATTGGTGTTGTTGTAAGCATATAAATCTGACCACAGCTAACATACACTGAAACATACGTTGATTGTTGTTGTCAAGATATAAATCTGACCACAGCTAACCTACACTAAAACTTACGTTGATTAGTGATGTTGTCAGGATATAAATCTGCCCACAGCGAACATACACTGAAACATAAGTTGATTGGTGTTGTTGTCAGGATATAAATCTGACCACAGCTAACATGCACTAAAACATAAGTTGATTGGTGTTGTTGTCAGGATATAAATCTGACCACAGCTAACATACACTGAAAGATACGTTGATTGTTGTTGTCAGGATATAAATCTGACCACAGCTAACATACACTAAAACATACGTTGATTAGTGATGTTGTCAGGATATAAATCTGACCACAGCTAACATACACTAAAACATACGTTGATGGTGTTGTTGTCAGGATATAAATCTGACCACAGCTAACATGCACTAAAACATAAGTTGATTAGTGATGTTGTAAGGATATAAATCTGACCACAGCTAACCTAAACTGAAACATACGTTGATGTTGTTGTTGTAAGGATATAAATCTGACTACAGCTAACATTCACTGAAACATACGTTGGTAGGTGTTGTTGTAAGGATATAAATCTGACCACAGCTAACATACACTGAAACATACGTTGGTAGGTGTTGTTGTAAGGATATAAATCTGACCACAGCTAACATACACTGAAACAAACGTTGATTGGTGTTGTTGTAAGGATATAAATCTGACTACAGCTAAACTACACTGAAACATACGTTGATGGTGTTGTTGTAAGGATATAAATCTGACTACAGCTAACATACACTGAAAAATACGTTGATGGTGTTGTTGTAAGGATATAAATCTGACTACAGCTAACATACACTGAAACATACGTTGGTAGGTGTTGTTGTAAGGATATAAATCTGACCACAGCTAACATACACTGAAACAAAAGTTGATGGTGTTTTTGTAAGGATATAAATCTGACTACAGCTAACATACACTAAAACATAAGTTGATTGGTGTTGTTGTCAGGATATAAATCTGACCACAGCTAACATACACTAAAACATAAGTTGATTAGTGATGTTGTTAGGATATAAATCTGACCACAACTAACATACACTAAAACATAAGTTGATTGGTGTTGTTGTAAGGATATAAATCTGACCACAGCTAACATACACTAAAACATAAGTTGATTAGTGATGTTGTAAGGATATAAATCTGACCACAGCTAACCTAAACTGAAACATACGTTGATGTTGTTGTTGTAAGGATATAAATCTGACTACAGCTAACATACACTGAAAAATACGTTGGTAGGTGTTGTTGTAAGGATATAAATCTGACCACAGCTAACATACACTGAAACATACGTTGGTAGGTGTTGTTGTAAGGATATAAATCTGACCACAGCTAACATACACTGAAACAAAAGTTGATTGGTGTTGTTGTAAGGATATAAATCTGACTACAGCTAAACTACACTGAAACATACGTTGATGGTGTTGTTGTAAGGATATAAATCTGACTACAGCTAACCTACACTGAAACATACGTTGATGGTGTTGTTGTAAGGATATAAATCTGACCACAGCTAACATACACTGAAACAAACGTTGGTAGGTGTTGTTGTAAGGATATAAATCTGACCACAGCTAACCTACACTGAAACATACGTCGATGGGGTTCTTGTAAGGATATAAATCTGACCACAGCTAACATACACTGAAACATACGTTGATTGGTGTTGTTGTAAGGATATAAATCTGACCACAGCTAACATACACTGAAACATACGTTGATTGTTGTTGTAAGGATATAAATCTGACCACTGCTAACATACACTGAAACATACGTTGATTGTTGTTGTAAGTATATAAACCTGACCACAGCTAACATACACTGAAACATACGTTGATTAGTGATGTTGTCAGGATATAAATCTGACCACAGCTAACATACACTAAAACATATGTTGATTGGTGTTGTTGTCAGGATATAAATCTGACCACAGCTAACATACACTAAAACATAAGTTGATTGGTGATGTCAAGATATAAATCTGACCACAGCTAACCTACACTAAAACTTACGTTGATTAGTGATGTTGTCAGGATATAAATCTGACCACAGCTAACATACACTGAAACATACGTTGTTTGGTGTTGTTGTAAGGATATAAATCTGACCACAGCTATCATACACTAAAACATAAGTTGATTGGTGTTGTTGTCAGGATATAAATCTGACCACAGCTAACATACACTGAAACATACGTTGATTGGTGTCGTTGTAAGCATATAAATCTGACCACAGCTAACATACACTGAAACATACGTTGATTGTTGTTGTCAAGATATAAATCTGACCACAGCTAACCTACACTAAAACTTACGTTGATTAGTGATGTTGTCAGGATATAAATCTGACCACAGCTAACATACACTGAAACATAAGTTGATTGGTGTTGTTGTCAGGATATAAATCTGACAACAGCTAACATACACTGAAACATACGTTGATTGTTGTTGTAAGTATACAAAACTGACCACAGCTAACATACACTGAAACATACGTTGATTAGTGATGTTGTCAGGAAATAAATCTGACCACAGCTAACATACACTAAAAAATATGTTGATTGGTGTTGTTGTCATGATATAAATCTGACCACAGCTAACATACACTAAAACATAAGTTGATTGGTGATGTTTTCAGGATATAAATCTGACCACAGCTAACATACACTGAAACATACGTTGATTGTTGTTGTCAGGATATAAATCTGACCACAGCTAACATACACTGAAACATACGTTGATTGGTGTTGTTGTAAGGATATAAATCTGACCACAGCTAACATACACTAAAACATAAGTTGATTGGTGTTGTTGTAAGGATATAAATCTGACCACAGCTAACATACACTAAAACATAAGTTGATTGGTGTTGTTGTAAGGATATAAATCTGACCACAGCTAACATACACTGAAACATACGTTGATTGTTGTTGTCAGGATATAAATCTGACCACAGCTAACATACACTGAAATATACGTTGATTGGTGTTGTTGTAAGCATATAAATCTGACCACAGCTAACATACACTGAAACATACGTTGATTGTTGTTGTCAGGATATAAATCTGACCACAGCTAACATACACTAAAACATACGTTGATTAGTGATGTTGTCAGGATATAAATCTGACCACAGCTAACATACACTAAAACATACGTTGATGGTGTTGTTGTCAGGATATCAATCTGACCACAGCTAACATACACTGAAACATACGTTGGTTGGTGTTGTAAGGATATAAATCTGACCACAGCTAACATACACTGAAACATACGTTGATTAGTGATGTTGTCAGGATATAAATCTGACCACAGCTAACATACACTGAAACATAAGTTGATTGGTGTTGTTGTCAGGATATAAATCTGACCACAGCTAACATACACTGAAACAAACGTTGATTGGTGTTGTTGTAAGGATATAAATCTGACTACAGCTAAACTACACTGAAACATACGTTGATGGTGTTGTTGTAAGGATATAAATCTGACTACAGCTAACCTACACTGAAAAATACGTTGATGGTGTTGGTGTAAGGATATAAATCTGACTACAGCTAACATACACTGAAACATACGTTGGTAGGTGTTGTTGTAAGGATATAAATCTGACCACAGCTAACATACACTGAACCAAAGTTGATGGTGTTGTTGTAAGGATATAAATCTGACTACAGCTAACATACACTAAAACATAAGTTGATTGGTGTTGTTGTCAGGATATAAATCTGACCACAGCTAACATACACTAAAACATACGTTGATTAGTGATGTTGTTAGGATATAAATCTGACCACAACTAACATACACTAAAACATAAGTTGATTGGTGTTGTTGTAAGGATATAAATCTGACCACAGCTAACATACACTAAAACATAAGTTGATTAGTGATGTTGTAAGGATATAAATCTGACCACAGCTAACCTAAACTGAAACATACGTTGATTGTTGTTGTAAGGATATAAATCTGACCACAGCTAACATACACTGAAACATACGTTGATTGTTGTTGTAAGTATATAAACCTGACCACAGCTAACATACACTGAAACATACGTTGATTAGTGATGTTGTCAGGATATAAATCTGACCACAGCTAACATACACTAAAACATATGTTGATTGGTGTTGTTGTCAGGATATAAATCTGACCACAGCTAACATACACTAAAACATAAGTTGATTGGTGATGTCAAGATATAAATCTGACCACAGCTAACCTACACTAAAACTTACGTTGATTAGTGATGTTGTCAGGATATAAATCTGACCACAGCTAACATACACTGAAACATACGTTGATTGGTGTTGTTGTAAGGATATAAATCTGACTACAGCTATCATACACTAAAACATAAGTTGATTGGTGTTGTTGTCAGGATATAAATCTGACCACAGCTAACATACACTGAAACATACGTTGATTGGTGTTGTTGTAAGCATATAAATCTGACCACAGCTAACATACACTGAAACATACGTTGATTGTTGTTGTCAAGATATAAATCTGACCACAGCTAACCTACACTAAAACTTACGTTGATTAGTGATGTTGTCAGGTTATAAATCTGACCACAGCTAACATACACTGAAACATAAGTTGATTGGTGTTGTTGTCAGGATATAAATCTGACAACAGCTAACATACACTGAAACATACGTTGATTGTTGTTGTAAGTATACAAACCTGACCACAGCTAACATACACTGAAACATACGTTGATTAGTGATGTTGTCAGGAAATAAATCTGACCACAGCTAACATACACTAAAAAATATGTTGATTGGTGTTGTTGTCATGATATAAATCTGACCACAGCTAACATACACTAAAACATAAGTTGATTGGTGATTTTTTCAGGATATAAATCTGACCACAGCTAACATACACTGAAACATACGTTGATTGTTGTTGTCAGGATATAAATCTGACCACAGCTAACATACACTGAAACATACGTTGATTGGTGTTGTTGTAAGGATATAAATCTGACCACAGCTAACATACACTAAAACATAAGTTGATTGGTGTTGTTGTAAGGATATAAATCTGACCACAGCTAACATACACTGAAACATACGTTGATTGTTGTTGTCAGGATATAAATCTGACCACAGCTAACATACACTGAAACATACGTTGATTGTTGTTGTCAAGATATAAATCTGACCACAGCTAACCTACACTAAAACTTACGTTGATTAGTGATGTTGTCAGGATATAAATCTGCCCACAGCTAACATACACTGAAACATAAGTTGATTGGTGTTGTTGTCAGGATATAAATCTGACCACAGCTAACATACACTAAAACATAAGTTGATTGGTGTTGTTGTCAGGATATAAATCTGACCACAGCTAACATACACTGAAAGATACGTTGATTGTTGTTGTCAGGATATAAATCTGACCACAGCTAACATACACTAAAACATACGTTGATTAGTGATGTTGTCAGGATATAAATCTGACCACAGCTAACATACACTAAAACATACGTTGATGGTGTTGTTGTCAGGATATCAATCTGACCACAGCTAACATACACTGAAACATACGTTGATGGTGTTGTTGTAAGGATATAAATCTGACTACAGCTAACATACACTGAAACATACGTTGGTAGGTGTTGTTGTAAGGATATAAATCTGACCACAGCTAACATACACTGAAACAAAAGTTGATTGGTGTTGTTGTAAGGATATAAATCTGACTACAGCTAAACTACACTGAAACATACGTTGATGGTGTTGTTGTAAGGATATAAATCTGACTACAGCTAACCTACACTGAAACATACGTTGATGGTGTTGTTGTAAGGATATAAATCTGACCACAGCTAACATACACTGAAACAAACGTTGGTAGGTGTTGTTGTAAGGATATAAATCTGACCACAGCTAATCTACACTGAAACATACGTCGATGGGGTTCTTGTAAGGATATAAATCTGACCACAGCTAACATACACTGAAACATACGTTGATTGGTGTTGTTGTCAGGATATAAATCTGACCACAGCTAACATACACTGAAACATACGTTGATTGTTGTTGTAAGGATATAAATCTGACCACAGCTAACATACACTGAAACATACGTTGATTGTTGTTGTAAGTATATAAACCTGACCACAGCTAACATACACTGAAACATACGTTGATTAGTGATGTTGTCAGGATATAAATCTGACCACAGCTAACATACACTAAAACATATGTTGATTGGTGTTGTTGTCAGGATATAAATCTGACCACAGCTAACATACACTAAAACATAAGTTGATTGGTGATGTCAAGATATAAATCTGACCACAGCTAACCTACACTAAAACTTACGTTGATTAGTGATGTTGTCAGGATATAAATCTGACCACATCTAACATTCACTGAAACATACGTTGATTGGTGTTGTTGTAAGGATACAAATCTGACCACAGCTAACATACACTAAAACATAAGTTGATTGGTGTTGTTGTCAGGATATAAATCTGACCACAGCTAACATACACTGAAACATACGTTGATTGGTGTTGTTGTAAGCATATAAATCTGACCACAGCTAACATACACTGAAACATACGTTGATTGTTGTTGTCAAGATATAAATCTGACCACAGCTAACCTACACTAAAACTTACGTTGATTAGTGATGTTGTCAGGATATAAATCTGACCACAGCTAACATACACTGAAACATAAGTTGATTGGTGTTGTTGTCAGGATATAAATCTGACAACAGCTAACATACACTGAAACATACGTTGATTGTTGTTGTAAGTATACAAACCTGACCACAGCTAACATACACTGAAACATACGTTGATTAGTGATGTTGTCAGGATATAAATCTGACCACAGCTAACATACACTAAAAAATATGTTGATTGGTGTTGTTGTCATGATATAAATCTGACCACAGCTAACATACACTAAAACATAAATTGATTGGTGATGTTTTCAGGATATAAATCTGACCACAGCTAACATACACTGAAACATACGTTGATTGTTGTTGTCAGGATATAAATCTGACCACAGCTAACATACACTGAAACATACGTTGATTGGTGTTGTTGTAAGGATATAAATCTGACCACAGCTAACATACACTAAAACATAAGTTGATTGGTGTTGTTGTAAGGATATAAATCTGACCACAGCTAACATACACTGAAACATACGTTGATTGTTGTTGTCAGGATATAAATCTGACCACAGCTAACATACACTGAAACATACGTTGATTGGTGTTGTTGTAAGCATATAAATCTGACCACAGCTAACATACACTGAAACATACGTTGATTGTTGTTGTCAAGATATAAATCTGACCACAGCTAACCTACACTAAAACTTACGTTGATTAGTGATGTTGTCAGGATATAAATCTGCCCACAGCTAACATACACTGAAACATAAGTTGATTGGTGTTGTTGTCAGGATATAAATCTGACCACAGCTAACATACACTAAAACATAAGTTGATTGGTGTTGTTGTCAGGATATAAATCTGACCACAGCTAACATACACTGAAACATACGTTGATTGTTGTTGTCAGGATATAAATCTGACCAGAGCTAACATACACTAAAACATACGTTGATTAGTGATGTTGTCAGGATATAAATCTGACCACAGCTAACATACACTAAAACATACGTTGATGGTGTTGTTGTCAGGATATCAATCTGACCACAGCTAACATACACTGAAACATACGTTGGTTGGTGTTGTAAGGATATAAATCTGACCACAGCTAACATACACTGAAACATACGTTGATTAGTGATGTTGTCAGGATATAAATCTGACCACAGCTAACATACACTGAAACATAAGTTGATTGGTGTTGTTGTCAGGATATAAATCTGACCACAGCTAACATACACTAAAACATAAGTTGATTAGTGATGTTGTCAGGATATAAATCTGAACACAGCTAACATACACTAAAACATACGTTGATTAGTGATGTTGTCAGGATATAAATCTGACCACAGCTAACATACACTGAAACATAAGATGATTTGTGATGTTGTAAGGATATAAATCTGACCACACCTAACATACACTGAAACATACGTTGATTGTGGTTGTAAGGATATAAATCTGACCACAGCTAACATACACTGAAACATAAGTTGATTAGTGATGTTGTCAGGATATAAATCTGACCACAGCTAACATACACTGAAACATACGTTGATTGTTGTTGTAAGGATATAAATCTGACCACAGGTAACATACACTGAAACATATGTTGATTAGTGATGTTGTAAGGATATAAATCTGACCACAGATTACATACACTAAAACATAAATTGATTAGTTATGTTGTCAGGAAATAAACCTGACCACAGCTAATATACACTAAAACATAAGTTGATTAGTGATGTTGTCAGAATATAAATCTGACCACAGCTAACATACACTAAAACATAAGTTGATTAGTGTTGTTGTCAGGATATAAATCTGACCACAGCTAACATACACTAAAACATAAGTTGATTAGTGACTTTGTAAGGATATAAATCTGACCACAGCTAACATACACTGAAACATAAGTTGATTGGAGTTGTTGTAAGGATATAAATCTTACCACAGCTAACATACACTAAAACATAAGTTGATTAGTGTTGTTGTAAGGATATAAATCTGACCACAGCTAACATACACTGAAGCATAAGTTGATTGGTGTTGTTGTAAGGATATAAATCTGACCACAGCTAACATACACTAAAACATAAGTTGATTGATGATGTTGTAAGGATATAAATCTGACCACAGCTAACATACACTAAAACATAAGTTGATTAGTGATGTTGTAAGGATATAAATCTGACCACAGCTAACATACACTAAAACATAGGTTGATTAGTGATGTTGTAAGGATATAAATCTGACCAAAGCTAACCTACACTGAAACATACGTTGATTGTTGTTGTAAGGATATAAATCTGACCACAGCTAAAATACACTGAAACATAAGTTGATTAGTGATGTTGTCAGGATATAAATCTGACCACAGCTAACATACACTAAAACATAAGTTGATTAGTGATGTTGTAAGGATATAAATCTGACCACAGCTAACCTACACTGAAACATACGTTGATTGGTGTTGTTGTAAGGATATAAATCTGACCACAGCTAACATACACTGAAACATACGTTGATCGGTGTTGTTGTCAGGATATAAATCTGACCACAGCTAACATACACTGAAACATACGTTGATCGTTGTTGTTGTAAGGATATAAATCTGACCACAGCTAACATACACTAAAACATACGTTGATTGGTGTTTTTGTCAGGATATAAATCTGACCACAGCTAACATACACTAAAAAATATGTTGATTGGTGTTGTTGTCAGGATATAAATCTGACCACAGCTAACATACACTAAAACATACGTTGAATAGTGATGTTGTCAGGATATAAATCTGAACACAGCTAACATACACTGAAACATAAGATGATTAGTGATGTTGTAAGGATATAAATCTGACCACAGCTAACATACACTGAAACATACGTTGATTGTTGTTGTAAGGATATAAATCTGACCACAGCTAACATACACTGAAACATAAGTTGATTAGTGATGTTGTCAGGATATAAATCTGACCACAGCTAACATACACTGAAACATACGTTGATTGTTGTAGTAAGGATATAAATCTGACCACAGCTAACATACACTGAAACATAAATTGATTAATGATGTTGTAAGGATATAAATCTGACCACAGATTACATACACTAAAACATAAATTGATTAGTGATGTTGTCAGGAAATAAACCTGACCACAGCTAATATACACTAAAACATAAGTTGATTAGTGATGTAGTCAGGATATAAATCTGACCACAGCTAACATACACTAAAACATAAGTTGATTAGTGTTGTTGTCAGGATATAAATCTGACCACAGCTAACATACACTAAAACATAAGTTGATTAGTGACTTTGTAAGGATATAAATCTGACCACAGCTAACATACACTGTAACATAAGTTGATTGGTGTTGTTGTAAGGATATAAATCTGACCACAGCTAACATACACTAAAACATAAGTTGATTAGTGTTGTTGTAAGGATATAAATCTGACCACAGCTAACATACACTGAAGCATAAGTTGATTGGTGTTGTTGTAAGGATATAAATCTGACCACAGCTAACATACACTAAAACATAAGTTGATTGGTGATGTTGTAAGGATATAAATCTGACCACAGCTAACATAAACTAAAACATAAGTTGATTAGTGATGTTGTAAGGATATAAATCTGACCACAGCTAACATACACTAAAACATAAGTTGATTAGGGATGTTGTAAGGATATAAATCTGACCACAGCTAACCTACACTGAAACATACGTTGATTGTTGTTGTAAGGATATAAATCTGACCACAGCTAACATACACTGAAACATAAGTTGATTAGTGATGTTGTCAGGATATAAATCTGACCACAGCTAACATACACTAAAACATAAGTTGATTAGTGATGTTGTAAGGATATAAATCTGACCACAGCTAACATACACTAAAACATAAGTTGATTGATGTTGTCAGGATATAAATCTGAACACAGCTAACCTACACTGAAACATACGTTGATTGGTGTTGTTGTAAGGATATAAATCTGACCACAGCTAACATACACTGAAACATACGTTGATCGGTGTTGTTGTCAGGATATAAATCTGACCACAGCTAACATACACTGAAACATACGTTGATCGGTGTTCTTGTAAGGATATAAATCTGACCACAGCTAACATACACTAAAACATACGTTGATGGTGTTGTTGTAAGGATATAAATCTGACTACAGCTAATATACACTAAAACATAAGTTGATTGGTGTTGTTGTCAGGATATAAATCTGACCACAGCTAACATACACTAAAACATACGTTGATTAGTGATGTTGTTAAGATATAAATCTGACCACAGCTAACATACACTAAAACATAATTTGATTGGTGTTGTTGTAAGGATATAAATCTGACCACAGCTAACATACACTAAAACATACGTTGATTAGTGATGTTGTTAGGATATAAATCTGACCACAGCTAACATACACTAAAACATAAGTTGATTGGTGTTGTTGTAAGGATATAAATCTGACCACAGGTAACATACACTAAAACATAAGTTGATTAGTGATGTTGTAAGGATATAAATCTGACCACAGCTAACCTAAACTGAAACATACGTTGATGTTGTTGTTGTAAGGATATAAATCTGACTACAGCTAACATACACTGAAATATACGTTGGTAGGTGTTGTTGTAAGGATATAAATCTGACTACAGCTAACATACACTGAAACATACGTTGGTAGGTGTTGTTGTAAGGATATAAATCTGACCACAGCTAACATACACTGAAACAAACGTTGATTGGTGTTGTTGTAAGGATATAAATCTGACTACAGCTAAACTACACTGAAACATACGTTGATGGTGTTCTTGTAAGGATATAAATCTGACTACAGCTAACCTACACTGAAACATACGTTGATTGGTGTTGTTGTAAGGATATAAATCTGACCACAGCTAACCTACACTGAAACATACGTTGATGGGGTTGTTGTAAGGATATAAATCTGACCACAGCTAACATACACTGAAACATACGTTGATTGGTGTTGTTGTAAGGATATAAATCTGACCACAGCTAACATACACTGAAACATACGTTGATTGGTGCTGTTGTAAGGATATAAATCTGACCACAGCTAACATACACTGAAACATAAGTTGATTAGTGATGTTGTCAGGATATAAATCTGACCACAGCTAACATACACTGAAACATACGTTGATTGTTGTTGTAAGGATATAAATCTGACCACAGCTAACATACACTGAAACATACGTTGATTGTTGTTGTAAGTATATAAACCTGACCACAGCTAACATACACTGAAACATACGTTGATTAGTGATGTTGTCAGGATATAAATCTGACCACAGCTAACATACACTAAAACATATGTTGATTGGTGTTGTTGTCAGGATATAAATCTGACCACAGCTAACATACACTAAAACATAAGTTGATTGGTGATGTTGTCAGGATATAAATCTGGCCACAGCTAACATACACTGAAACATACGTTGATTGTTGTTGTCAGGATATAAATCTGACCACAGCTAACATACACTGAAACATACGTTGATTGGTGTTGTTGTAAGGATATAAATCTGTCCACAGCTAACATACACTAAAACATAAATTGATTGGTGTTGTTGTAAGGATATAAATCTGACCACAGCTAACATACACTGAAACATACGTTGATTGTTGTTGTCAGGATATAAATCAGACCACAGCTAACATACACTGAAACATTCGTTGATTGGTGTTGTTGTAAGCATATAAATCTGACCACAGCTAACATACACTGAAACATACGTTGATTGTTGTTGTCAAGATATAAATCTGACCACAGCTAACCTACACTAAAACTTACGTTAATTAGTGATGTTGTCAGGATATAAATCTGACCACAGCTAACATACACTGAAACATACGTTGATTGGTGTTGTTGTCAGGATATAAATCTGACCACAGCTAACATACACTGAAACATACGTTGATTGTTGTTGTAAGTATATATACCTGACCACAGCTAACATACACTGAAACATACGTTGATTAGTGATGTTGTCAGGATATAAATCTGACCACAGCTAACATAAACTAAAAAATATGTTGATTGGTGTTGTTGTCAGGATATAAATCTGACCACAGCTAACATACACTAAAACATAAGTTGATTAGTGATGTTGTAAGGATATAAATCTGACCACAGCTAACCTACACTGAAACATACGTTGATTGTTGTTGTAAGGATATAAATCTGACCACAGCTAACATACACTGAAACATAAGTTGATTAGTGATGTTGTCAGGATATAAATCTGACCACAGCTAACATACACTAAAACATAAGTTGATTAGTGATGTTGTAAGGATATAAATCTGACCACAGCTAACATACACTAAAACATAAGTTGATTGATGTTGTCAGGATATAAATCTGAACACAGCTAACCTACACTGAAACATACGTTGATTGGTGTTGTTGTAAGGATATAAATCTGACCACAGCTAACATACACTGAAACATACGTTGATCGGTGTTGTTGTCAGGATATAAATCTGACCACAGCTAACATACACTGAAACATACGTTGATCGGTGTTCTTGTAAGGATATAAATCTGACCACAGCTAACATACACTAAAACATACGTTGATGGTGTTGTTGTAAGGATATAAATCTGACTACAGCTAATATACACTAAAACATAAGTTGATTGGTGTTGTTGTCAGGATATAAATCTGACCACAGCTAACATACACTAAAACATACGTTGATTAGTGATGTTGTTAAGATATAAATCTGACCACAGCTAACATACACTAAAACATAATTTGATTGGTGTTGTTGTAAGGATATAAATCTGACCACAGCTAACATACACTAAAACATACGTTGATTAGTGATGTTGTTAGGATATAAATCTGACCACAGCTAACATACACTAAAACATAAGTTGATTGGTGTTGTTGTAAGGATATAAATCTGACCACAGGTAACATACACTAAAACATAAGTTGATTAGTGATGTTGTAAGGATATAAATCTGACCACAGCTAACCTAAACTGAAACATACGTTGATGTTGTTGTTGTAAGGATATAAATCTGACTACAGCTAACATACACTGAAATATACGTTGGTAGGTGTTGTTGTAAGGATATAAATCTGACTACAGCTAACATACACTGAAACATACGTTGGTAGGTGTTGTTGTAAGGATATAAATCTGACCACAGCTAACATACACTGAAACAAACGTTGATTGGTGTTGTTGTAAGGATATAAATCTGACTACAGCTAAACTACACTGAAACATACGTTGATGGTGTTCTTGTAAGGATATAAATCTGACTACAGCTAACCTACACTGAAACATACGTTGATTGGTGTTGTTGTAAGGATATAAATCTGACCACAGCTAACCTACACTGAAACATACGTTGATGGGGTTGTTGTAAGGATATAAATCTGACCACAGCTAACATACACTGAAACATACGTTGATTGGTGTTGTTGTAAGGATATAAATCTGACCACAGCTAACATACACTGAAACATACGTTGATTGGTGCTGTTGTAAGGATATAAATCTGACCACAGCTAACATACACTGAAACATAAGTTGATTAGTGATGTTGTCAGGATATAAATCTGACCACAGCTAACATACACTGAAACATACGTTGATTGTTGTTGTAAGGATATAAATCTGACCACAGCTAACATACACTGAAACATACGTTGATTGTTGTTGTAAGTATATAAACCTGACCACAGCTAACATACACTGAAACATACGTTGATTAGTGATGTTGTCAGGATATAAATCTGACCACAGCTAACATACACTAAAACATATGTTGATTGGTGTTGTTGTCAGGATATAAATCTGACCACAGCTAACATACACTAAAACATAAGTTGATTGGTGATGTTGTCAGGATATAAATCTGGCCACAGCTAACATACACTGAAACATACGTTGATTGTTGTTGTCAGGATATAAATCTGACCACAGCTAACATACACTGAAACATACGTTGATTGGTGTTGTTGTAAGGATATAAATCTGTCCACAGCTAACATACACTAAAACATAAATTGATTGGTGTTGTTGTAAGGATATAAATCTGACCACAGCTAACATACACTGAAACATACGTTGATTGTTGTTGTCAGGATATAAATCAGACCACAGCTAACATACACTGAAACATTCGTTGATTGGTGTTGTTGTAAGCATATAAATCTGACCACAGCTAACATACACTGAAACATACGTTGATTGTTGTTGTCAAGATATAAATCTGACCACAGCTAACCTACACTAAAACTTACGTTAATTAGTGATGTTGTCAGGATATAAATCTGACCACAGCTAACATACACTGAAACATACGTTGATTGGTGTTGTTGTCAGGATATAAATCTGACCACAGCTAACATACACTGAAACATACGTTGATTGTTGTTGTAAGTATATATACCTGACCACAGCTAACATACACTGAAACATACGTTGATTAGTGATGTTGTCAGGATATAAATCTGACCACAGCTAACATAAACTAAAAAATATGTTGATTGGTGTTGTTGTCAGGATATAAATCTGACCACAGCTAACATACACTAAAACATAAGTTGATTGGTGATGTTGTCAGGATATAAATCTGACCACAGCTAACATACACTGAAACATACGTTGATTGTTGTTGTCAGGATATAAATCTGACCACAGCTAACATACACTGAAACATACGTTGATTGGTGTTGTTGTAAGGATATAAATCTGACCACAGCTGACATACACTAAAACATAAGTTGATTGGTGTTGTTGTCAGGATATAAATCTGACCACAGCTAACATACACTGAAACATACGTTGATTGTTGTTGTCAGGATATAAATCTGACCACAGCTAACATACACTGAAACATACGTTGATTGGTGTTGTTGTAAGCATATAAATCTGACCACAGCTAACATACACTGAAACATACGTTGATTGTTGTTGTCAAGATATAAATCTGACCACAGCTAACCTACACTAAAACTTACGTTGATTAGTGATGTTGTCAGGATATAAATCTGACAACAGCTAACATACACTGAAACATAAGTTGATTGGTGTTGTTGTCAGGATATAAATCTGACCACAGCTAACATACACTAAAACATAAGTTGATTGGTGTTGTTGTCAGGATATAAATCTGACCACAGCTAACATACACTGAAACATACGTTGATTGTTGTTGTCAGGATATAAATCTGACCACAGCTAACATACACTAAAACATACGTTGATGGTGTTGTTGTCAGGATATAAATCTGACCACAGCTAACATACACTGAAACATACGTTGATTGGTGTTGTAAGGATATAAATCTGACCACAGCTAACATACACTGGAACATACGTTGATTAGTGATGTTGTCAGGATATAAATCTGACAACAGCTAACATACACTAAAACATCAGTTGATTGGTGTTGTTGTCAGGATATAAATCTGACCACAGCTAACATACACTAAAACATACGTTGATTATTGATGTTGTCAGGATATAAATCTGACCACAGCTAACATACACTAAAACATAAGTTGATTGGTGTTGTTGTCAGGATATAAATCTGACCACAGCTAACATACACTAAAACATAAGTTGATTGGTGTTGTTGTCAGGATATAAATCTGACCACAGCTAATATACACTAAAACATACGTTGATTGTTGTTGTCAGGATATAAATCTGACCACAGCTAAGAAACACTAAAACATAAGTTGATTGGTGATGTTGTCAGGATATAAATCTGACCACAGCTAACATACACTGAAACATACGTTGATTGTTGTTGTAAGGATATAAATCTGACCACAGCTAACCTACACTAAAACATAAGTTGATTGTTGTTGTAAGGATATAAATCTGACTACAGCTAACATACACTGAAATATACGTTGGTAGGTGTTGTTGTAAGGATATAAATCTGACTACAGCTAACATACACTGAAACATACGTTGGTAGGTGTTGTTGTAAGGATATAAATCTGACCACAGCTAACATACACTGAAACAAACGTTGATTGGTGTTGTTGTAAGGATATAAATCTGACTACAGCTAAACTACACTGAAACATACGTTGATGGTGTTCTTGTAAGGATATAAATCTGACTACAGCTAACCTACACTGAAACATACGTTGATTGGTGTTGTTGTAAGGATATAAATCTGACCACAGCTAACCTACACTGAAACATACGTTGATGGGGTTGTTGTAAGGATATAAATCTGACCACAGCTAACATACACTGAAACATACGTTGATTGGTGTTGTTGTAAGGATATAAATCTGACCACAGCTAACATACACTGAAACATACGTTGATTGGTGCTGTTGTAAGGATATAAATCTGACCACAGCTAACATACACTGAAACATAAGTTGATTAGTGATGTTGTCAGGATATAAATCTGACCACAGCTAACATACACTGAAACATACGTTGATTGTTGTTGTAAGGATATAAATCTGACCACAGCTAACATACACTGAAACATACGTTGATTGTTGTTGTAAGTATATAAACCTGACCACAGCTAACATACACTGAAACATACGTTGATTAGTGATGTTGTCAGGATATAAATCTGACCACAGCTAACATACACTAAAACATATGTTGATTGGTGTTGTTGTCAGGATATAAATCTGACCACAGCTAACATACACTAAAACATAAGTTGATTGGTGATGTTGTCAGGATATAAATCTGGCCACAGCTAACATACACTGAAACATACGTTGATTGTTGTTGTCAGGATATAAATCTGACCACAGCTAACATACACTGAAACATACGTTGATAGGTGTTGTTGTAAGGATATAAATCTGTCCACAGCTAACATACACTAAAACATAAATTGATTGGTGTTGTTGTAAGGATATAAATCTGACCACAGCTAACATACACTGAAACATACGTTGATTGTTGTTGTCAGGATATAAATCAGACCACAGCTAACATACACTGAAACATTCGTTGATTGGTGTTGTTGTAAGCATATAAATCTGACCACAGCTAACATACACTGAAACATACGTTGATTGTTGTTGTCAAGATATAAATCTGACCACAGCTAACCTACACTAAAACTTACGTTAATTAGTGATGTTGTCAGGATATAAATCTGACCACAGCTAACATACACTGAAACATACGTTGATTGGTGTTGTTGTCAGGATATAAATCTGACCACAGCTAACATACACTGAAACATACGTTGATTGTTGTTGTAAGTATATATACCTGACCACAGCTAACATACACTGAAACATACGTTGATTAGTGATGTTGTCAGGATATAAATCTGACCACAGCTAACATAAACTAAAAAATATGTTGATTGGTGTTGTTGTCAGGATATAAATCTGACCACAGCTAACATACACTAAAACATAAGTTGATTGGTGATGTTGTCAGGATATAAATCTGACCACAGCTAACATACACTGAAACATACGTTGATTGTTGTTGTCAGGATATAAATCTGACCACAGCTAACATACACTGAAACATACGTTGATTGGTGTTGTTGTAAGGATATAAATCTGACCACAGCTGACATACACTAAAACATAAGTTGATTGGTGTTGTTGTCAGGATATAAATCTGACCACAGCTAACATACACTGAAACATACGTTGATTGTTGTTGTCAGGATATAAATCTGACCACAGCTAACATAAACTGAAACATACGTTGATTGGTGTTGTTGTAAGCATATAAATCTGACCACAGCTAACATACACTGAAACATACGTTGATTGTTGTTGTCAAGATATAAATCTGACCACAGCTAACCTACACTAAAACTTACGTTGATTAGTGATGTTGTCAGGATATAAATCTGACAACAGCTAACATACACTGAAACATAAGTTGATTGGTGTTGTTGTCAGGATATAAATCTGACCACAGCTAACATACACTAAAACATAAGTTGATTGGTGTTGTTGTCAGGATATAAATCTGACCACTTCTAACATACACTGAAACATACGTTGATTGTTGTTGTCAGGATATAAATCTGACCACAGCTAACATACACTAAAACATACGTTGATGGTGTTGTTGTCAGGATATAAATCTGACCACAGCTAACATACACTGAAACATACGTTGATTGGTGTTGTAAGGATATAAATCTGACCACAGCTAACATACACTGAAACATACGTTGATTAGTGATGTTGTCAGGATATAAATCTGACAACAGCTAACATACACTAAAACATCAGTTGATTGGTGTTGTTGTCAGGATATAAATCTGACCACAGCTAACATACACTAAAACATACGTTGATTATTGATGTTGTCAGGATATAAATCTGACCACAGCTAACATACACTAAAACATAAGTTGATTGGTGTTGTTGTCAGGATATAAATCTGACCACAGCTAACATACACTAAAACATAAGTTGATTGGTGTTGTTGTCAGGATATAAATCTGACCACAGCTAATATACACTAAAACATACGTTGATTGTTGTTGTCAGGATATAAATCTGACCACAGCTAAGAAACACTAAAACATAAGTTGATTGGTGATGTTGTCAGGATATAAATCTGACCACAGCTAACATACACTGAAACATACGTTGATTGTTGTTGTAAGGATATAAATCTGACCACAGCTAACCTACACTAAAACATAAGTTGATTGTTGTTGTAAGGATATAAATCTGACCACAGCTAACATACACTGAAACATACGTTGGTAGGTGTTGTTGTAAGGATATAAATCTGACTACAGCTAACATACACTAAAACATACGTTGATGGTGTTGTTGTCAGGATATAAATCTGACCACAGCTAACATACACTGAAACATACGTTGATTGTTGTTGTCAGGATATAAATCTGACCACAGCTAACATACACTAAAACATACGTTGATTAGTGATGTTGTCAGGATATAAATCTGACCACAGCTAACATACACTAAAACATACGTTGATGGTGTTGTTGTAAGGATATAAATCTGACCACAGCTAACATACACTGAAACATACGTTGATTGGTGTTGTAAGGATATAAATCTGACCACAGCTAACATACACTGAAACATACGTTGATTAGTGATGTTGTCAGGATATAAATCTGTCAACAGCTAACATACACTAAAACATCAGTTGATTGGTGTTGTTGTCAGGATATAAATCTGACCACAGCTAACATACACTAAAACATACGTTGATTATTGATGTTGTAAGGATATAAATCTGACCACAGCTAACATACACTAAAACATAAGTTGATTGGTGTTGTTGTCAGGATATAAATCTGACCACAGCTAACATACACTAAAACATACGTTGATTATTGATGTTGTCAGGATATAAATCTGACCACAGCTAACATACACTAAAACATAAGTTGATTGGTGTTGTTGTCAGGATATAAATCTGACCACAGCTAATATACACTAAAACATACGTTGATTGTTGTTGTCAGGATATAAATCTGACCACAGCTAACAAACACTAAAACATAAGTTGATTGGTGATGTTGTCAGGATATAAATCTGATCACAGCTAACATACACTGAAACATACGTTGATTGTTGTTGTAAGGATATAAATCTGACCACAGCTAACCTACAATAAAACATAAGTTGATTAGTGATGTTGTCAGGATATAAATCTGACCACAGCTAACATACACTAAAACATACGTTGATTGTTGTTGTCAGGATATAAACCTGACCACAGCTAACATACACTGAAACATAAGTTGATTGGTGATGTTGTCAGGATATAAATCTGACCACAGCTAACATACACTGAAACATACGTTGATTGTTGTTGTAAGGAAATAGATCTGACCACAGCTAACATACACTGAAACATTGGTTGATTGTTGTTGTAAGGATATAAATCTGACCACAGCTAACATACACTGAAACATAAGTTGATTAGTGATGTTGTAAGGATATAAATCTGACTACAGCTAACATACACTGAAACATACGTTGGTAGGTGTTGTTGTAAGGATATAAATCTGACTACAGCTAACATACACTGAAACATACGTTGATGGTGTTGTTGTAAGGATATAAATCTGACTACAGCTAACATACACTGAAACATACGTTGGTAGGTGTTGTTGTAAGGATATAAATCTGACTACAGCTAACATACACTGAAACATACGTTGGTAGGTGTTGTTGTAAGGATATAAATCTGACCACAGCTAACATACACTGAAACATACGTTGGTAGGTGTTGTTGTAAGGATATAAATCCGACCACAGCTAACATACACTGAAACATAAGTTGATTGGTGTTGTTGTAAGGATATAAATCTGACCAGAGCTAACATACACTAAAACATAAGTTGATTAGTGATGTTGTCAGGATATAAATCTGACCACAGCTAACCTACACTGAAACATACGTTGATTGGTGTTGTTGTAAGGATATAAATCTGACCACAGCTAACCTACACTGAAACATACGTTGATCGGTATTGTTGTAAGGATATAAATCTGACCACAGCTAACATACACTGAAACATACGTTAATGGTGTTGTTGTAGGGATATAAATCTGACCACAGCTAACCTACACTGAAACATACGTTGATTGGTGTTGTTGTAAGGATATAAATCTGACCACAGCTAACCTACACTGAAACATACGTTGATTGGTGTTGTTGTAAGGATATAAATCTGACCACAGCTAACCTACACTGAAACATACGTTGATCGGTGTTTTTGTAAGGATATAAATCTGACAACAGCTAACAAACACTGAAACATACGTTGATGGTGTTGTTGTAAGGATATATATCTGACCACAGCTAACCTTCACTGAAACATACGTTGATTGGTGTTGTTTTAAGGATATAAATCTGACCACAGCTAACATACACTGAAACATACGTTGATCGGTGTTGTTGTCAGGATATAAATCTGACCACAGCTAACATACACTGAAACATACGTTGATCGGTGTTGTTGTAAGGATATAAATCGGACCACAGCTAACATACACTGAAACATACGTTGATGGTGTTGTTGTAAGGATATAAATCTGACTACAGCTAACATACACTAAAACATAAGTTGATTGGTGTTGTTGTAAGGATATAAATCTGACCACAGCTAACATACACTAAAACATACGTTGATTAGTGATGTTATTAGGATATAAATCTGACCACAGCTAACATACACTAAAACATAAGTTGATTGGTGTTGTTGTAAGGATATAAATCTGACCACAGCTAACATACACTAAAACATACGTTGATTAGTGATGTTGTTAGGATATAAATCTGACCACAGCTAACATACACTGAAACATAAGTTGATTGGTGTTGTTGTAAGGATATAAATCTGACCACAGCTAACATACACTAAAACATAAGTTGATTAGTGATGTTGTAAGGATATAAATCTGACCACAGGTAACCTACACTAAAACATAAGTTGATTAGTGATGTTGTAAGGATATAAATCTGACCACAGCTAACATACACTGAAACATACGTTGATGTTGTTGTTGTAAGGATATAAATCTGACTACAGCTAACATACACTAAAACATACGTTGATTAGTGATGTTGTCAGGATATAAATCTGACCACAGCTAACATACACTAAAACATACGTTGATTAGTGATGTTGTCAGGATATAAATCTGACCACAGCTAACATACACAGAAAGATAAGATGATTAGTGATGTTGTAAGGATATAAATCTGATCACAGCTAACATACACTGAAACATACGTTGATTGTTGTTGTAAGGATATAAATCTGACCACAGCTAACATACACTAAAACATAAGTTGATTAGTGATGTTGTCAGGATATAAATATGACCACAGCTAACATACACTGAAACATACGTTGATTGTTGTTGTAAGGATATAAATCTGACCACAGCTAACATACACTGAAACATAAGTTGATTAGTGATGTTGTAAGGATATAAATCTGACCACAGCTAACATACACTAAAACATAAGTTGATTAGTGATGTTGTCAGGATATAAATCTGACCACAGCTAACATACACTAAAACATAAGTTGATTAGTGTTGTTGTCAGGATATAAATCTGACCACAGCTAACATACACTAAAACATAAGTTGATTAGTGACTTTGTAAGGATATAAATCTGACCACAGCTAACATACACTGAAACATAAGTTGATTGGTGTTGTTGTAAGGATATAAATCTGACCACAGCTAACATACACTAAAACATAAGTTGATTAGTGTTGTTGTAAGGATATAAATCTGACCACAGCTAACATACACTGAAGCATAAGTTGATTGGTGTTGTTGTAAGGATATAAATCTGACCACAGCTAACATACATTGAAACATAAGTTGATTGGTGATGTTGTCAGGATATAAATCTGACCACAGCTAACATACACTAAAACATAAGTTGATTAGTGATGTTGGAAGGATATAAATCTGACCACAGCTAACATACACTAAAACATAAGTTGATTAGTGATGTTGTAAGGATATAAATCTGACCACAGCTAACCTACACTGAAACATACGTTGATTGTTGTTGTAAGGATATAAATCTGACCACAGCTAACAAACACTAAAACATAAGTTGATTGGTGATGTTGTCAGGATATAAATCTGATCACAGCTAACATACACTGAAACATACGTTGATTGTTGTTGTAAGGATATAAATCTGACCACAGCTAACCTACAATAAAACATAAGTTGATTAGTGATGTTGTCAGGATATAAATCTGACCACAGCTAACATACACTAAAACATACGTTGATTGTTGTTGTCAGGATATAAACCTGACCACAGCTAACATACACTGAAACATAAGTTGATTGGTGATGTTGTCAGGATATAAATCTGACCACAGCTAACATACACTGAAACATACGTTGATTGTTGTTGTAAGGAAATAGATCTGACCACAGCTAACATACACTGAAACATTGGTTGATTGTTGTTGTAAGGATATAAATCTGACCACAGCTAACATACACTGAAACATAAGTTGATTAGTGATGTTGTAAGGATATAAATCTGACTACAGCTAACATACACTGAAACATACGTTGGTAGGTGTTGTTGTAAGGATATAAATCTGACTACAGCTAACATACACTGAAACATACGTTGATGGTGTTGTTGTAAGGATATAAATCTGACTACAGCTAACATACACTGAAACATACGTTGGTAGGTGTTGTTGTAAGGATATAAATCTGACTACAGCTAACATACACTGAAACATACGTTGGTAGGTGTTGTTGTAAGGATATAAATCTGACCACAGCTAACATACACTGAAACATACGTTGGTAGGTGTTGTTGTAAGGATATAAATCCGACCACAGCTAACATACACTGAAACATAAGTTGATTGGTGTTGTTGTAAGGATATAAATCTGACCAGAGCTAACATACACTAAAACATAAGTTGATTAGTGATGTTGTCAGGATATAAATCTGACCACAGCTAACCTACACTGAAACATACGTTGATTGGTGTTGTTGTAAGGATATAAATCTGACCACAGCTAACCTACACTGAAACATACGTTGATCGGTATTGTTGTAAGGATATAAATCTGACCACAGCTAACATACACTGAAACATACGTTAATGGTGTTGTTGTAGGGATATAAATCTGACCACAGCTAACCTACACTGAAACATACGTTGATTGGTGTTGTTGTAAGGATATAAATCTGACCACAGCTAACCTACACTGAAACATACGTTGATTGGTGTTGTTGTAAGGATATAAATCTGACCACAGCTAACCTACACTGAAACATACGTTGATCGGTGTTTTTGTAAGGATATAAATCTGACAACAGCTAACAAACACTGAAACATACGTTGATGGTGTTGTTGTAAGGATATATATCTGACCACAGCTAACCTTCACTGAAACATACGTTGATTGGTGTTGTTTTAAGGATATAAATCTGACCACAGCTAACATACACTGAAACATACGTTGATCGGTGTTGTTGTCAGGATATAAATCTGACCACAGCTAACATACACTGAAACATACGTTGATCGGTGTTGTTGTAAGGATATAAATCGGACCACAGCTAACATACACTGAAACATACGTTGATGGTGTTGTTGTAAGGATATAAATCTGACTACAGCTAACATACACTAAAACATAAGTTGATTGGTGTTGTTGTAAGGATATAAATCTGACCACAGCTAACATACACTAAAACATACGTTGATTAGTGATGTTATTAGGATATAAATCTGACCACAGCTAACATACACTAAAACATAAGTTGATTGGTGTTGTTGTAAGGATATAAATCTGACCACAGCTAACATACACTAAAACATACGTTGATTAGTGATGTTGTTAGGATATAAATCTGACCACAGCTAACATACACTGAAACATAAGTTGATTGGTGTTGTTGTAAGGATATAAATCTGACCACAGCTAACATACACTAAAACATAAGTTGATTAGTGATGTTGTAAGGATATAAATCTGACCACAGGTAACCTACACTAAAACATAAGTTGATTAGTGATGTTGTAAGGATATAAATCTGACCACAGCTAACATACACTGAAACATACGTTGATGTTGTTGTTGTAAGGATATAAATCTGACTACAGCTAACATACACTAAAACATACGTTGATTAGTGATGTTGTCAGGATATAAATCTGACCACAGCTAACATACACTAAAACATACGTTGATTAGTGATGTTGTCAGGATATAAATCTGACCACAGCTAACATACACAGAAAGATAAGATGATTAGTGATGTTGTAAGGATATAAATCTGATCACAGCTAACATACACTGAAACATACGTTGATTGTTGTTGTAAGGATATAAATCTGACCACAGCTAACATACACTAAAACATAAGTTGATTAGTGATGTTGTCAGGATATAAATATGACCACAGCTAACATACACTGAAACATACGTTGATTGTTGTTGTAAGGATATAAATCTGACCACAGCTAACATACACTGAAACATAAGTTGATTAGTGATGTTGTAAGGATATAAATCTGACCACAGCTAACATACACTAAAACATAAGTTGATTAGTGATGTTGTCAGGATATAAATCTGACCACAGCTAACATACACTAAAACATAAGTTGATTAGTGTTGTTGTCAGGATATAAATCTGACCACAGCTAACATACACTAAAACATAAGTTGATTAGTGACTTTGTAAGGATATAAATCTGACCACAGCTAACATACACTGAAACATAAGTTGATTGGTGTTGTTGTAAGGATATAAATCTGACCACAGCTAACATACACTAAAACATAAGTTGATTAGTGTTGTTGTAAGGATATAAATCTGACCACAGCTAACATACACTGAAGCATAAGTTGATTGGTGTTGTTGTAAGGATATAAATCTGACCACAGCTAACATACATTGAAACATAAGTTGATTGGTGATGTTGTCAGGATATAAATCTGACCACAGCTAACATACACTAAAACATAAGTTGATTAGTGATGTTGGAAGGATATAAATCTGACCACAGCTAACATACACTAAAACATAAGTTGATTAGTGATGTTGTAAGGATATAAATCTGACCACAGCTAACCTACACTGAAACATACGTTGATTGTTGTTGTAAGGATATAAATCTGACCACAGCTAACATACACTGAAACATACGTTGATTGGTGTTGTAAGGATATAAATCTGACCACAGCTAACATACACTGAAACATACGTTGATTAGTGATGTTGTCAGGATATAAATCTGTCAACAGCTAACATACACTAAAACATCAGTTGATTGGTGTTGTTGTCAGGATATAAATCTGACCACAGCTAACATACACTAAAACATACGTTGATTATTGATGTTGTCAGGATATAAATCTGACCACAGCTAACATACACTAAAACATAAGTTGATTGGTGTTGTTGTCAGGATATAAATCTGACCACAGCTAACATACACTAAAACATACGTTGATTATTGATGTTGTCAGGATATAAATCTGACCACAGCTAACATACACTAAAACATAAGTTGATTGGTGTTGTTGTCAGGATATAAATCTGACCACAGCTAATATACACTAAAACATACGTTGATTGTTGTTGTCAGGATATAAATCTGACCACAGCTAACAAACACTAAAACATAAGTTGATTGGTGATGTTGTCAGGATATAAATCTGATCACAGCTAACATACACTGAAACATACGTTGATTGTTGTTGTAAGGATATAAATCTGACCACAGCTAACCTACAATAAAACATAAGTTGATTAGTGATGTTGTCAGGATATAAATCTGACCACAGCTAACATACACTAAAACATACGTTGATTGTTGTTGTCAGGATATAAACCTGACCACAGCTAACATACACTGAAACATAAGTTGATTGGTGATGTTGTCAGGATATAAATCTGACCACAGCTAACATACACTGAAACATACGTTGATTGTTGTTGTAAGGAAATAGATCTGACCACAGCTAACATACACTGAAACATTGGTTGATTGTTGTTGTAAGGATATAAATCTGACCACAGCTAACATACACTGAAACATAAGTTGATTAGTGATGTTGTAAGGATATAAATCTGACTACAGCTAACATACACTGAAACATACGTTGGTAGGTGTTGTTGTAAGGATATAAATCTGACTACAGCTAACATACACTGAAACATACGTTGATGGTGTTGTTGTAAGGATATAAATCTGACTACAGCTAACATACACTGAAACATACGTTGGTAGGTGTTGTTGTAAGGATATAAATCTGACTACAGCTAACATACACTGAAACATACGTTGGTAGGTGTTGTTGTAAGGATATAAATCTGACCACAGCTAACATACACTGAAACATACGTTGGTAGGTGTTGTTGTAAGGATATAAATCCGACCACAGCTAACATACACTGAAACATAAGTTGATTGGTGTTGTTGTAAGGATATAAATCTGACCAGAGCTAACATACACTAAAACATAAGTTGATTAGTGATGTTGTCAGGATATAAATCTGACCACAGCTAACCTACACTGAAACATACGTTGATTGGTGTTGTTGTAAGGATATAAATCTGACCACAGCTAACCTACACTGAAACATACGTTGATCGGTATTGTTGTAAGGATATAAATCTGACCACAGCTAACATACACTGAAACATACGTTAATGGTGTTGTTGTAGGGATATAAATCTGACCACAGCTAACCTACACTGAAACATACGTTGATTGGTGTTGTTGTAAGGATATAAATCTGACCACAGCTAACCTACACTGAAACATACGTTGATTGGTGTTGTTGTAAGGATATAAATCTGACCACAGCTAACCTACACTGAAACATACGTTGATCGGTGTTTTTGTAAGGATATAAATCTGACAACAGCTAACAAACACTGAAACATACGTTGATGGTGTTGTTGTAAGGATATATATCTGACCACAGCTAACCTTCACTGAAACATACGTTGATTGGTGTTGTTTTAAGGATATAAATCTGACCACAGCTAACATACACTGAAACATACGTTGATCGGTGTTGTTGTCAGGATATAAATCTGACCACAGCTAACATACACTGAAACATACGTTGATCGGTGTTGTTGTAAGGATATAAATCGGACCACAGCTAACATACACTGAAACATACGTTGATGGTGTTGTTGTAAGGATATAAATCTGACTACAGCTAACATACACTAAAACATAAGTTGATTGGTGTTGTTGTAAGGATATAAATCTGACCACAGCTAACATACACTAAAACATACGTTGATTAGTGATGTTATTAGGATATAAATCTGACCACAGCTAACATACACTAAAACATAAGTTGATTGGTGTTGTTGTAAGGATATAAATCTGACCACAGCTAACATACACTAAAACATACGTTGATTAGTGATGTTGTTAGGATATAAATCTGACCACAGCTAACATACACTGAAACATAAGTTGATTGGTGTTGTTGTAAGGATATAAATCTGACCACAGCTAACATACACTAAAACATAAGTTGATTAGTGATGTTGTAAGGATATAAATCTGACCACAGGTAACCTACACTAAAACATAAGTTGATTAGTGATGTTGTAAGGATATAAATCTGACCACAGCTAACATACACTGAAACATACGTTGATGTTGTTGTTGTAAGGATATAAATCTGACTACAGCTAACATACACTAAAACATACGTTGATTAGTGATGTTGTCAGGATATAAATCTGACCACAGCTAACATACACTAAAACATACGTTGATTAGTGATGTTGTCAGGATATAAATCTGACCACAGCTAACATACACAGAAAGATAAGATGATTAGTGATGTTGTAAGGATATAAATCTGATCACAGCTAACATACACTGAAACATACGTTGATTGTTGTTGTAAGGATATAAATCTGACCACAGCTAACATACACTAAAACATAAGTTGATTAGTGATGTTGTCAGGATATAAATATGACCACAGCTAACATACACTGAAACATACGTTGATTGTTGTTGTAAGGATATAAATCTGACCACAGCTAACATACACTGAAACATAAGTTGATTAGTGATGTTGTAAGGATATAAATCTGACCACAGCTAACATACACTAAAACATAAGTTGATTAGTGATGTTGTCAGGATATAAATCTGACCACAGCTAACATACACTAAAACATAAGTTGATTAGTGTTGTTGTCAGGATATAAATCTGACCACAGCTAACATACACTAAAACATAAGTTGATTAGTGACTTTGTAAGGATATAAATCTGACCACAGCTAACATACACTGAAACATAAGTTGATTGGTGTTGTTGTAAGGATATAAATCTGACCACAGCTAACATACACTAAAACATAAGTTGATTAGTGTTGTTGTAAGGATATAAATCTGACCACAGCTAACATACACTGAAGCATAAGTTGATTGGTGTTGTTGTAAGGATATAAATCTGACCACAGCTAACATACATTGAAACATAAGTTGATTGGTGATGTTGTCAGGATATAAATCTGACCACAGCTAACATACACTAAAACATAAGTTGATTAGTGATGTTGGAAGGATATAAATCTGACCACAGCTAACATACACTAAAACATAAGTTGATTAGTGATGTTGTAAGGATATAAATCTGACCACAGCTAACCTACACTGAAACATACGTTGATTGTTGTTGTAAGGATATAAATCTGACCACAGCTAACATACACTGAAACATAAGTTGATTAATGATGTTGTCAGGATATAAATCTGACCACAGCTAACATACACTAAAACATAAGTTGATTAGTGATGTTGTAAGGATATAAATCTGACCACAGCTAACATACACTAAAACATAAGTTGATTGATGTTGTCAGGATATAAATCTGAACACAGCTAACATACACTGAAACATAAGTTGATTAATGATTTTGTAAGGATATAAATCTGACCACAGCTAACATACACTGAAACATACGTTGATTGTTGTTGTAAGGATATAAATCTGACCATAGCTAACATACACTAAAACATAAGTTGATTAGTGATGTTGTCAGGATATAAATCTGACCACAGCTAACATACACTGAAACATACGTTGATTGTTGTTGTAAGGATCTAAATCTGACCACAGCTAACATACACTGAAACATAAGTTGATTAGTGATGTTGTAAGGATATAAATCTGACCACAGCTAACATACACTAAAACATAAATTGATTGTTATTGTAAGGATATAAATCTGACCACAGCTAACATGCACTAAAACATAAGTTGATTAGTGATGTTGTCAGGATATAAATCTGACCACAGATAACATACACTAAAACATAAGTTGATTAGTGTTGTTGTAAGGATATAAATCTGACCACAGCTAACATACACTAAAACATAAGTTGATTAGTGATGTTGTCAGGATATAAATCTGACCACAGCTAACATACACTAAAACATAAATTGATTAGTGATGTTGTCAGGATATAAATCTGACCACAGCTAACATACACTTAAACATAAGTTGATTAGTGATGTTGTCAGGATATAAATCTGACCACAGCTAACATACACTAAAACATAAGTAGATTAGTGATGTTGTAAGGATATAAATCTGACCACAGCTAACATACACTGAAACATAAGTTGATTGGTGTTGTTGTAAGGATATAAATCTGACCACAGCTAACATACACTAAAACATAAGTTGATTAGTGTTGTTGTAAGGATATAAATCTGACCACAGCTAACATACACTGAAACATAAGTTGATTGTTGTTGTTGTAAGGATATAAATCTGACCACAGCTAACATACACTAAAACATAAGTTGATTGATGTTGTCAGGATATAAATCTGACCACAGCTGACATACACTAAAACATAAGTTGATTAGTGATGTTGTAAGGATATAAATCTGACCACAGCTAACATACACTGAAACATAAGTTGATTAGTGATGTTGTCAGGATATAAATCAGACCACAGCTAACATACACTAAAACATAAGTTGATTAGTGATGTTGTCAGGATATAAATCTGACCACAGCTAACATACACTAAAACATAAGTTGATTAGTGATGTTGTCAGGATATAAATCTGACCACAGCTAACATACACTAAAACATAAGTTGATTAGTGATGTTGTCAGGATATAAATCTGACCACAGCTAACATACACTAAAACATAAGTTGATTAGTGATGTTGTCAGGATATAAATCTGACCACAGCTAACATACACTAAATTATAACTTGATTAGTGATGTTGTCAGGATATAAATCTGACCACAGCTAACATACACTGTAACATAAGCTGATTAGTGATGTTGTAAGGATATAAATCTGACCACAGCTAAACTACACTGAAACATAAGTTGATTGGTGTTGTTGTCAGGATATAAATCTGACCACAGCTAACATACACTAAAACATAAGTTGATTAGTGATGTTGTAAGGTTATTAATCTGACCACAGCTAACATACACTAAAACATAAGTTGATTGATGTTGTCAGGATATAAATCTGAACACAGCTAACATACACTGAAAAATAAGTTGATTAATGATTTTGTAAGGATATAAATCTGACCACAGCTAACATACACTGAAACATACGTTGATTGTTGTTGTAAGGATATAAATCTGACCATAGCTAACATACACTAAAACATAAGTTGATTAGTGATGTTGTCAGGATATAAATCTGACCACAGCTAACATACACTGAAACATACGTTGATTGTTGTTGTAAGGATATAAATCTGACCACAGCTAACATACACTGAAACATAAGTTGATTAGTGATGTTGTAAGGATCTAAATCTGACCACAGCTAACATACACTAAAACATAAGTTGATTGTTGTTGTAAGGATCTAAATCTGACCACAGCTAACATACACTAAAACATAAGTTGATTAGTGATGTTGTCAGGATATAAATCTGACCACAGCTAACATACACTAAAACATAAGTTGATTAGTGATGTTGTCAGGATATAAATCTGACCACAGCTAACATACACTAAAACATACGTTGAATGGTGATGTCGTAAGGATATAAATCTGACCACAGCTAACATACACTAAAACATAAGTAGATTAGTGTTGTTGTAAGGATATAAATCTGACCACAGCTAACATACACTAAAACATAAGTTGATTGGTGTTGTTGTCAGGATATAAATCTGACCACAGCTAACATACACTGAAACATAAGTTGATTAGTGTTGTTGTAAGGATATAAATCTGACCACAGCTAACCTACACTAAAACATACGTTGATTGGTGATGTTGTAAGGATATAAATCTGACCACAGCTAACCTACACTAAAACATAAGTTGATTAGTGATGTTGTCAGGATATAAATCTGACCACAGCTAACATACACTAAAACATACGTTGATTGGTGATGTTGTAAGGATATAAATCTGACCACAGCTAACATACACTAAAACATAATTTGATTAGTGTTGTTGTAAGGATATAAATCTGACCACAGCTAACATACACTGAAACATACGTTGATTAGTGTTGTTGTAAGGATATAAATCTGACCACAGCTAACATACACTGAAACATAAGTTGATTAGTGTTGTTGTAAGGATATAAATCTGACCACAGCTAACATACACTGATACATACGTTGATTAGTGTTGTTGTAAGGATATAAATCTGACCACAGCTAACATACACTAATACATAATTTGATTAGTGTTGTTGTAAGTATATAAATCTGACCACAGCTAACATACACTAAAACATTCGTTGATTGGTGATGTTGTAAGGATATAAATCTGACCACAGCTAACATACACTGAAACATAAGTTGATTGGTGTTGTTGTAAGGATATAAATCTGACCACAGCTAACATACACTAAAACATAAGTTGATTAGTGTTGTTGTAAGGATATAAATCTGACCACAGCTAACATACGCTGAAACATAAGTTGATTGTTGTTGTAAGGATATAAATCTGACCACAGCTAACATACACTAAAACATAAGTTGATTAGTGTTGTTGTAAGGATATAAATCTTACCACAGCTAACATTCACTAAAACATAAGTTGATTAGTGTTGTTGTAAGGATATAAATCTGACCACAGCTAACATACGCTGAAACATAAGTTGATTGTTGTTGTAAGGATATAAATCTGACCACAGCTAACATACACTGAAACATACGTTGATTGGAGTTGTTGTAAGGATATAAATCTGACCACAGCTAACATACACTGAAACATACGTTGATTGGTGTTGTTGTAAGGATAAAAGTCTGACCACAGCTAACATACACTGAAACATACGTTGATTGGTGTTGTTGTAAGGATATAAATCTGACCACAGCTAACATACACTGAAACATACGTTGATTGGTATTGTTGTAAGGATATAAATCTGACCACAGCTAACATACGCTGAAACATGAGTTGATTGTTGTTGCAAGGATATAAATCTGACCACAGCTAACATGCACCGAAACATACGTTGATTGGAGTTGTTGTAAGGATATAAATCTGACCACAGCTAACATACACTGAAACATACGTTGATTGGTGTTGTTGTAAGGATATAAATCTGACCACAGCTAACATACACTGAAACAAACGTTGATTGGTGTTGTTGTAAGGATATAAATCTGACCACAGCTAACCTACACTGAAACATACGTTGATGGTGTTGTTGTAAGGATATAAATCTGACCACAGCTAACATACACTGAAACATACGTTGATTGGTGTTGTAAGGATATAAATCTGACCACAGCTAGCATACACTGAAACATACGTTGATTGGTGTTGTTGTAAGGATATAAATCTGACCACAGCTAACATACACTGAAACATACGTTGATTAGTGATGTTGTCAGGATATAAATCTGACCACAGCTAACATACACTGAAACATACGTTGATTGTTGTTGTAAGGATATAAATCTGACCACAGCTAACATACACTGAAACATACGTTGATTGTTGTTGTAAGTATATAAACCTGACCACAGCTAACATACACTGAAACATACGTTGATTAGTGATGTTGTCAGGATATAAATCTGACCACAGCTAACATACACTAAAACATATGTTGATTGGTGTTGTTGTCAGGATATAAATCTGACCACAGCTAACATACACTAAAACATAAGTTGATTGGTGATGTTGTCAGGATATAAATCTGACCACAGCTAACATACACTGAAACATACGTTCATTGTTGTTGTCAGGATATAAATCTGACCACAGCTAACATACACTGAAACATAAGTTGATTGGTGTTGTTGTAAGGATATAAATCTGACCACAGCTAACATACACTAAAACATAAGTTGATTGGTGTTGTTGTAAGGATATAAATCTGACCACAGCTAACATACACTGAAACATACGTTGATTGTTGTTGTCAGGATATAAATCTGACCACAGCTAACATACACTGAAACATACGTTGATTGGTGTTGTTGAAAGGATATAAATCTGACCACAGCTAACATACACTGAAACATATGTTGATTGTTGTTGTAAGGATATAAATCTGACCACAGCTAACCTACACTAAAACTTACGTTGATTGTTGTTGTAAGGATATAAATCTGACCGCAGCTGACCTACACTAAAACATAAGTTGATTAGTGATGTTGTCAGGATATAAATCTGACCACAGCTAACATACACTGAAACATAAGTTGATTGGTGTTGTTGTCAGGATATAAATCTGAGCACAGCTAACATACACTAAAACATAAGTTGATTGGTGTTGTTGTCAGGATATAAATCTGACCACAGCTAACATACACTGAAACATACGTTGATTGTTGTTGTCAGGATATAAATCTGACCACAGCTAACATACACTAAAACATACGTTGATTAGTGATGTTGTCACGATATAAATCTGACCACAGCTAACATACACTAAAACATACGTTGATGGTGTTGTTGTCAGGATATAAATCAGACCACAGCTAACATACACTGAAACATACGTTGATTGGTGTTGTTGTAAGGATATAAATCTGACCACAGCTAACATACACTGATATATACGTTGATTGGTGCTGTTGTAAGGATATAAATCTGACCACAGCTAACATACACTGAAACATAAGTTGATCAGTGTTGTTGTAAGGATATAAATCTGACCACAGCTAACATACACTGAAACATAAGTTGATTAGTGATGTTGTAAGGATATAAATCTGACCACAGCTAACATACACTGATACATACGTTGATTAGTGTTGTTGTAAGGATATAAATCTGACCACAGCTAACATACACTAAAACATAAGTTGATTAGCGATGTTGTAAGGATATAAATCTGACCACAGCAAACATACACTGAAACATAAGTTGATTGTTGTTGTAAGGATATAAATCTGACCACAGCTAACATGCACTAAAACATAAGTTGATTAGTGATGTTGTCAGGATATAAATCTGACCACAGATAACATACACTAAAACATAAGTTGATTAGTGTTGTTGTAAGGATATAAATCTGACCACAGCTAACATACACTAAAACATAAGTTGATTAGTGATGTTGTCAGGATATAAATCTGACCACAGCTAACATACACTAAAACATAAATTGATTAGTGATGTTGTCAGGATATAAATCTGACCACAGCTAACATACACTTAAACATAACTTGATTAGTGATGTTGTCAGGATATAAATCTGACCACAGCTAACATACACTAAAACATAAGTAGATTAGTGATGTTGTAAGGATATAAATCTGACCACAGCTAACATACACTGAAACATAAGTTGATTGGTGTTGTTGTAAGGATATAAATCTGACCACAGCTAACATACACTAAAACATAAGTTGATTAGTGTTGTTGTAAGGATATAAATCTGACCACAGCTAACATACACTGAAACATAAGTTGATTGTTGTTGTTGGAAGGATATAAATCTGACCACAGCTAACATACACTAAAACATAAGTTGATTGATGTTGTCAGGATATAAATCTGACCACAGCTGACATACACTAAAACATAAGTTGATTAGTGATGTTGTAAGGATATAAATCTGACCACAGCTAACATACACTGAAACATAAGTTGATTAGTGATGTTGTCAGGATATAAATCAGACCACAGCTAACATACACTAAAACATAAGTTGATTAGTGATGTTGTCAGGATATAAATCTGACCACAGCTAACATACACTAAAACATAAGTTGATTAGTGATGTTGTCAGGATATAAATCTGACCACAGCTAACATACACTAAAACATAAGTTGATTAGTGATGTTGTCAGGATATAAATCTGACCACAGCTAACATACACTAAAACATAAGTTGATTAGTGATGTTGTCAGGATATAAATCTGACCACAGCTAACATACACTAAATTATAACTTGATTAGTGATGTTGTCAGGATATAAATCTGACCACAGCTAACATACACTGTAACATAAGCTGATTAGTGATGTTGTAAGGATATAAATCTGACCACAGCTAAACTACCCTGAAACATAAGTTGATTGGTGTTGTTGTCAGGATATAAATCTGACCACAGCTAACATACACTGAAACATAAGTTGATTAGTGATGTTGTCAGGATATAAATCTGACCACAGCTAACATACACTGAAACATAAGTTGATTAGTGATGTTGTCAGGATATAAATCTGACCACAGCTAACATACACTGAAACATAAGTTGATTAATGATGTTGTCAGGATATAAATCTGACCACAGCTAACATACACTAAAACATAAGTTGATTAGTGATGTTGTAAGGTTATTAATCTGACCACAGCTAACATACACTAAAACATAAGTTGATTGATGTTGTCAGGATATAAATCTGAACACAGCTAACATACACTGAAAAATAAGTTGATTAATGATTTTGTAAGGATATAAATCTGACCACAGCTAACATACACTGAAACATACGTTGATTGTTGTTGTAAGGATATAAATCTGAGCATAGCTAACATACACTAAAACATAAGTTGATTAGTGATGTTGTCAGGATATAAATCTGACCACAGCTAACATACACTGAAACATACGTTGATTGTTGTTGTAAGGATCTAAATCTGACCACAGCTAACATACACTGAAACATAAGTTGATTAGTGATGTTGTAAGGATATAAATCTGACCACAGCTAACATACACTAAAACATAAGTTGATTGTTGTTGTAAGGATCTAAATCTGACCACAGCTAACATACACTAAAACATAAGTTGATTAGTGATGTTGTCAGGATATAAATCTGACCACAGCTAACATACACTAAAACATAAGTTGATTAGTGATGTTGTCAGGATATAAATCTGACCACAGCTAACATACACTAAAACATACGTTGAATGGTGATGTTGTAAGGATATAAATCTGACCACAGCTAACATACACTAAAACATAAGTAGATTAGTGTTGTTGTAAGGATATAAATCTGACCACAGCTAACATACACTAAAACATAAGTTGATTGGTGTTGTTGTCAGGATATAAATCTGACCACAGCTAACATACACTGAAACATAAGTTGATTAGTGTTGTTGTAAGGATATAAATCTGACCACAGCTAACCTACACTAAAACATACGTTGATTGGTGATGTTGTAAGGATATAAATCTGACCACAGCTAACCTACACTAAAACATAAGTTGATTAGTGATGTTGTCAGGATATAAATCTGACCACAGCTAACATACACTAAAACATACGTTGATTGGTGATGTTGTAAGGATATAAATCTGACCACAGCTAACATACACTAAAACATAATTTGATTAGTGTTGTTGTAAGGATATAAATCTGACCACAGCTAACATACACTGAAACATACGTTGATTAGTGTTGTTGTAAGGATATAAATCTGACCACAGCTAACATACCCTGAAACATAAGTTGATTAGTGTTGTTGTAAGGATATAAATCTGACCACAGCTAACATACACTGATACATACGTTGATTAGTGTTGTTGTAAGGATATAAATCTGACCACAGCTAACATACACTAATACATAATTTGATTAGTGTTGTTGTAAGTATATAAATCTGACCACAGCTAACATACACTAAAACATACGTTGATTGGTGATGTTGTAAGGATATAAATCTGACCACAGCTAACATACACTGAAACATAAGTTGATTGGTGTTGTTGTAAGGATATAAATCTGACCACAGCTAACATACACTAAAACATAAGTTGATTAGTGTTGTTGTAAGGATATAAATCTGACCACAGCTAACATACGCTGAAACATAAGATGATTGTTGTTGTAAGGATATAAATCTGACCACAGCTAACATACACTAAAACATAAGTTGATTAGTGTTGTTGTAAGGATATAAATCTTACCACAGCTAACATTCACTAAAACATAAGTTGATTAGTGTTGTTGTAAGGATATAAATCTGACCACAGCTAACATACGCTGAAACATAAGTTGATTGTTGTTGTAAGGATATAAATCTGACCAC
Organism: Lutraria lutraria; assembly: GCA_964023205.1. NCBI lineage: Eukaryota > Metazoa > Mollusca > Bivalvia > Venerida > Mactridae > Lutraria > Lutraria lutraria. Next base: position 1,238,458 of record OZ026843.1, on the reverse strand, counting down.
AGCTAACATACACTGAAACATACGTTGATTGGAGTTGTTGTAAGGATATAAATCTGACCACAGCTAACATACACTGAAACATACGTTGATTGGTGTTGTTGTAAGGATAAAAGTCTGACCACAGCTAACATACACTGAAACATACGTTGATTGGTGTTGTTGTAAGGATATAAATCTGACCACAGCTAACATACACTGAAACATACGTTGATTGGTATTGTTGTAAGGATATAAATCTGACCACAGCTAACATACGCTGAAACATGAGTTGATTGTTGTTGCAAGGATATAAATCTGACCACAGCTAACATGCACCGAAACATACGTTGATTGGAGTTGTTGTAAGGATATAAATCTGACCACAGCTAACATACACTGAAACATACGTTGATTGGTGTTGTTGTAAGGATATAAATCTGACCACAGCTAACATACACTGAAACAAACGTTGATTGGTGTTGTTGTAAGGATATAAATCTGACCACAGCTAACCTACACTGAAACATACGTTGATGGTGTTGTTGTAAGGATATAAATCTGACCACAGCTAACATACACTGAAACATACGTTGATTGGTGTTGTAAGGATATAAATCTGACCACAGCTAGCATACACTGAAACATACGTTGATTGGTGTTGTTGTAAGGATATAAATCTGACCACAGCTAACATACACTGAAACATACGTTGATTAGTGATGTTGTCAGGATATAAATCTGACCACAGCTAACATACACTGAAACATACGTTGATTGTTGTTGTAAGGATATAAATCTGACCACAGCTAACATACACTGAAACATACGTTGATTGTTGTTGTAAGTATATAAACCTGACCACAGCTAACATACACTGAAACATACGTTGATTAGTGATGTTGTCAGGATATAAATCTGACCACAGCTAACATACATTAAAACATATGTTGATTGGTGTTGTTGTCAGGATATAAATCTGACCACAGCTAACATACACTAAAACATAAGTTGATTGGTGATGTTGTCAGGATATAAATCTGACCACAGCTAACATACACTGAAACATACGTTCATTGTTGTTGTCAGGATATAAATCTGACCACAGCTAACATACACTGAAACATAAGTTGATTGGTGTTGTTGTAAGGATATAAATCTGACCACAGCTAACATACACTAAAACATAAGTTGATTGGTGTTGTTGTAAGGATATAAATCTGACCACAGCTAACATACACTGAAACATACGTTGATTGTTGTTGTCAGGATATAAATCTGACCACAGCTAACATACACTGAAACATACGTTGATTGGTGTTGTTGAAAGGATATAAATCTGACCACAGCTAACATACACTGAAACATACGTTGATTGTTGTTGTAAGGATATAAATCTGACCACAGCTAACCTACACTAAAACTTACGTTGATTGTTGTTGTTAGGATATAAATCTGACCGCAGCTAACCTACACTAAAACATAAGTTGATTAGTGATGTTGTCAGGATATAAATCTGACCACAGCTAACATACACTGAAACATAAGTTGATTGGTGTTGTTGTCAGGATATAAATCTGAGCACAGCTAACATACACTAAAACATAAGTTGATTGGTGTTGTTGTCAGGATATAAATCTGACCACAGCTAACATACACTGAAACATACGTTGATTGTTGTTGTCAGGATATAAATCTGACCACAGCTAACATACACTAAAACATACGTTGATTAGTGATGTTGTCACGATATAAATCTGACCACAGCTAACATACACTAAAACATACGTTGATGGTGTTGTTGTCAGGATATAAATCAGACCACAGCTAACATACACTGAAACATACGTTGATTGGTGTTGTTGTAAGGATATAAATCTGACCACAGCTAACATACACTGATACATACGTTGATTGGTGCTGTTGTAAGGATATAAATCTGACCACAGCTAACATACACTGAAACATAAGTTGATCAGTGTTGTTGTAAGGATATAAATCTGACCACAGCTAACATACACTGAAACATAAGTTGATTAGTGATGTTGTAAGGATATAAATCTGACCACAGCTAACATACACTGATACATACGTTGATTAGTGTTGTTGTAAGGATATAAATCTGACCACAGCTAACATACACTAAAACATAAGTTGATTAGTGATGTTGTAAGGATATAAATCTGACCACAGCTAACATACACTGAAACATAAGTTGATTGTTGTTGTCAGGATATAAATCTGACCACAGCTAACATACACTGATACATACGTTGATTGGTGCTGTTGTAGGGATATAAATCTGACCACAGCTAACATACACTGAAACATACGTTGATTGGTGTTGTTGTAAGGATATAAATCTGACCACAGCTAACATACACTAAAACATAAGTTGATTAGTGTTGTTGTAAGGATATAAATCTGACCACAGCTAACATACACTGAAACATAAGTTGATTGCTGTTGTAAGGATATAAATCTGACCACAGCTAACATACACTAAAACATAAGTTGATTAGTGTTGTTGTAAGGATATAAATCTTACCACAGCTAACATACACTAAAACATACGTTGATTAGTGTTGTTGTAAGGATATAAATCTGACCACAGCTAACATACGCTGAAACATAAGTTGATTGTTGTTGTAAGGATATAAATCTGACCACAGCTAACATACACTAAAACATAAGTTGATTAGTGTTGTTGTAAGGATATAAATCTTACCACAGCTAACATTCACTAAAACATAAGTTGATTAGTGTTGTTGTAAGGATATAAATCTGACCACAGCTAACATACGCTGAAACATAAGTTGATTGTTGTTGTAAGGATATAAATCTGACCACAGCTAACATACACTGAAACATACGTTGATTGGAGTTGTTGTAAGGATATAAATCTGACCACTGCTAACATACACTGAAACATACGTTGATTGGTGTTGTTGTAAGGATATAAATCTGACCACAGCTAACATACACTGAAACATACGTTGATTGGTGTTGTTGTAAGGATATAAATCTGACCACAGCTAACATACACTGAAACATACGTTGATTGGTATTGTTGTAAGGATATAAATCTGACCAAAGCTAACATACGCTGAAACATAAGTTGATTGTTGTTGTAAGGATATAAATCTGACCACAGCTAACATGCACCGAAACATACGTTGATTGGAGTTGTTGTAAGGATATAAATCTGACCACAGCTAACATACACTGAAACATACGTTGATTGGTGTTGTTGTAAGGATATAAATCTGACCACAGCTAACATACACTGAAACAAACGTTGATTGGTGTTGTTGTAAGGATATAAATCTGACCACAGCTAACCTACACTGAAACATACGTTGATGGTGTTGTTGTAAGGATATAAATCTGACCACAGCTAACATACACTGAAACATACGTTGATTGGTGTTGTAAGGATATAAATCTGACCACAGCTAACATACACTGAAACATACGTTGATTGGTGTTGTTGTAAGGATATAACTCTGACCACAGCTAACATACACTGAAACATACGTTGATTAGTGATGTTGTCAGGATATAAATCTGACCACAGCTAACATACACTGAAACATACGTTGATTGTTGTTGTAAGGATATAAATCTGACCACAGCTAACATACACTGAAACATATGTTGATTGTTGTTGTAAGTATATAAACCTGACCACAGCTAACATACACTGAAACATACGTTGATTAGTGATGTTGTCAGGATATAAATCTGACCACAGCTAACATACACTAAAACATATGTTGATTGGTGTTGTTGTAAGGATATAAATCTGACCACAGCTAACATACACTAAAACATAAGTTGATTGGTGTTGTTGTAAGGATATAAATCTGACCACAGCTAACATACACTGAAACATACGTTGATTGTTGTTGTCAGGATATAAATCTGACCACAGCTAACATACACTGAAACATACGTTGATTGGTGTTGTTGAAAGGATATAAATCTGACCACAGCTAACATACACTGAAACATACGTTGATTGTTGTTGTAAGGATATAAATCTGACCACAGCTAACCTACACTAAAACTTACGTTGATTGTTGTTGTTAGGATATAAATCTGACCGCAGCTAACCTACACTAAAACATAAGTTGATTAGTGATGTTGTCAGGATATAAATCTGACCACAGCTAACATACACTGAAACATAAGTTGATTGGTGTTGTTGTCAGGATATAAATCTGAGCACAGCTAACATACACTAAAACATAAGTTGATTGGTGTTGTTGTCAGGATATAAATCTGACCACAGCTAACATACACTGAAACATACGTTGATTGTTGTTGTCAGGATATAAATCTGACCACAGCTAACATACACTAAAACATACGTTGATTAGTGATGTTGTCACGATATAAATCTGACCACAGCTAACATACACTAAAACATACGTTGATGGTGTTGTTGTCAGGATATAAATCAGACCACAGCTAACATACACTGAAACATACGTTGATTGGTGTTGTTGTAAGGATATAAATCTGACCACAGCTAACATACACTGATACATACGTTGATTGGTGCTGTTGTAAGGATATAAATCTGACCACAGCTAACATACACTGAAACATAAGTTGATCAGTGTTGTTGTAAGGATATAAATCTGACCACAGCTAACATACACTGAAACATAAGTTGATTAGTGATGTTGTAAGGATATAAATCTGACCACAGCTAACATACACTGATACATACGTTGATTAGTGTTGTTGTAAGGATATAAATCTGACCACAGCTAACATACACTAAAACATAAGTTGATTAGTGATGTTGTAAGGATATAAATCTGACCACAGCTAACATACACTGAAACATAAGTTGATTGTTGTTGTAAGGATATAAATCTGACCACAGCTAACATACACTGATACATACGTTGATTGGTGCTGTTGTAGGGATATAAATCTGACCACAGCTAACATACACTGAAACATACGTTGATTGGTGTTGTTGTAAGGATATAAATCTGACCACAGCTAACATACACTAAAACATAAGTTGATTAGTGTTGTTGTAAGGATATAAATCTGACCACAGCTAACATACACTGAAACATAAGTTGATTGCTGTTGTAAGGATATAAATCTGACCACAGCTAACATACACTAAAACATAAGTTGATTAGTGTTGTTGTAAGGATATAAATCTTACCACAGCTAACATACACTAAAACATACGTTGATTAGTGTTGTTGTAAGGATATAAATCTGACCACAGCTAACATACGCTGAAACATAAGTTGATTGTTGTTGTAAGGATATAAATCTGACCACAGCTAACATACACTAAAACATAAGTTGATTAGTGTTGTTGTAAGGATATAAATCTTACCACAGCTAACATTCACTAAAACATAAGTTGATTAGTGTTGTTGTAAGGATATAAATCTGACCACAGCTAACATACGCTGAAACATAAGTTGATTGTTGTTGTAAGGATATAAATCTGACCACAGCTAACATACACTGAAACATACGTTGATTGGAGTTGTTGTAAGGATATAAATCTGACCACTGCTAACATACACTGAAACATACGTTGATTGGTGTTGTTGTAAGGATATAAATCTGACCACAGCTAACATACACTGAAACATACGTTGATTGGTGTTGTTGTAAGGATATAAATCTGACCACAGCTAACATACACTGAAACATACGTTGATTGGTATTGTTGTAAGGATATAAATCTGACCAAAGCTAACATACGCTGAAACATAAGTTGATTGTTGTTGTAAGGATATAAATCTGACCACAGCTAACATGCACCGAAACATACGTTGATTGGAGTTGTTGTAAGGATATAAATCTGACCACAGCTAACATACACTGAAACATACGTTGATTGGTGTTGTTGTAAGGATATAAATCTGACCACAGCTAACATACACTGAAACAAACGTTGATTGGTGTTGTTGTAAGGATATAAATCTGACCACAGCTAACCTACACTGAAACATACGTTGATGGTGTTGTTGTAAGGATATAAATCTGACCACAGCTAACATACACTGAAACATACGTTGATTGGTGTTGTAAGGATATAAATCTGACCACAGCTAACATACACTGAAACATACGTTGATTGGTGTTGTTGTAAGGATATAACTCTGACCACAGCTAACATACACTGAAACATACGTTGATTAGTGATGTTGTCAGGATATAAATCTGACCACAGCTAACATACACTGAAACATACGTTGATTGTTGTTGTAAGGATATAAATCTGACCACAGCTAACATACACTGAAACATATGTTGATTGTTGTTGTAAGTATATAAACCTGACCACAGCTAACATACACTGAAACATACGTTGATTAGTGATGTTGTCAGGATATAAATCTGACCACAGCTAACATACACTAAAACATATGTTGATTGGTGTTGTTGTAAGGATATAAATCTGACCACAGCTAACATACACTAAAACATCAGTTGATTGGTGATGTTGTCAGGATATAAATCTGACCACAGCTAACATACACTGAAACATACGTTCATTGTTGTTGTCAGGATATAAATCTGACCACAGCTAACATACACTGAAACATACATTGATTGTTGTTGTAAGGATATAAATCTGACCACAGCTAACCTACACTAAAACATAAGTTGATTAGTGTTGTTGTCAGGATATAAATCTGACCACAGCTAACATACACTGAAACATACGTTGATTGGTGTTGTTGTAAGGATATAAATCTGACCACAGCTAACATACACTGAAACATACGTTGATTGTTGTTGTCAAGATATAAATCTGACCACAGCTAACCTACACTAAAACTTACGTTGATTGTTGTTGTAAGGATATAAATCTGACCACAGCTAACATACACTAAAACATAAGTTGATTAGTGATGTTGTCAGGATATAAATCTGACCACAGCTAACATACACTGAAACATAAGTTGATTGGTGTTGTTGTCAGGATATAAATCTGACCACAGCTAACATACACTAAAACATAAGTTGATTGGTGTTGTTGTCAGGATATAAATCTGACCACAGCTAACATACACTGAAACATACGTTGATTGTTGTTGTCAGGATATAAATCTGACCACAGCTAACATACACTAAAACATACGTTGATTAGTGATGTTGTCAGGATATAAATCTGACCACAGCTAACATACACTAAATCATACGTTGATGGTGTTGTTGTCAGGATATAAATCTGACCACAGCTAACATACACTAAAACATAAGTTGATTGGTGTTGTTGTCAGGATATAAATCTTACCACAGCTAACATACACTAAAACATAAGTTGATTGGTGTTGTTGTCAGGATATAAATCTGACCACAGCTAACATACACTAAAACATACGTTGATTGTTGTTGTCAGGATATAAATCTGACCACAGCTAACATACACTAAAACATAAGTTGATTGGTGATGTTGTCAGGATATAAATCTGACCACAGCTAACATACACTGAAACATACATTGATTGTTGTTGTAAGGATATAAATCTGACCACAGCTAACCTACACTAAAACATAAGTTGATTAGTGATGTTGTCAGGATATAAATCTGACCACAGCTAACATACACTAAAACGTACGTTGATTGTTGTTGTCAGGATATAAATCTGACCACAGCTAACATACACTAAAACATAAGTTGATTGGTGATGTTGTCAGGATATAAATCTGACCACAGCTAACATACACTGAAACATACGTTGATTGTTGTTGTAAGGATATAAATCTGACCACAGCTAACATACACTAAAACATAAGTCGATTAGTGATGTTGTCAGGATATAAATCTGACCACAGCTAACATACACTAAAACATACGTTGGTTAGTGATGTTGTCAGGATATAAATCTGACCACAGCTAACATACACTGAAACATAAGATGATTAGTGATGTTGTAAGGATATAAATCTGACCACAGCTAACATACCCTGAAACATACGTTGATTGTTGTTGTAAGGATATAAATCTGACCACAGCTAACATACACTAAAACATAAGTTGATTAGTGATGTTGTCAGGATATAAATCTGACCACAGCTAACATACACTGAAACATACGTTGATTGTTGTTGTATGGATATAAATCTGACCACTGCTAACATACACTGAAACATAAGTTGATTAGTGATGTTGTAAGGATATAAATATGACCACAGCTAACATACACTAAAACATAAGTTGATTAGTGATGTTGTCAGGATATAAACCTGACCACAGCTAATATACACTAAAACATAAGTTGATTAGTGATGTTGTCAGGATATAAATCTGACCACAGCTAACATACACTAAAACATAAGTTGATTAGTGTTGTTGTCAGGATATAAATCTGACCACAGCTAACATACACTAAAACATAAGTTGATTAGTGACTTTGTAAGGATATAAATCTGACCACAGCTAACATACACTGAAGCATAAGTTGATTGGTGTTGTTGTAAGGATATAAATCTGACCACAGCTAACATACACTAAAACATCAGTTGATTGGTGATGTTGTAAGGATATAAATCAGACAACAGCTAACATACACTAAAACATAAGTTGATTAGTGATGTTGTAAGGATATAAATCTGACCACAGCTAACATACACTAAAACATAAGTTGATGGTGTTGTTGTAAGGATATAAATCTGACCACAGCTAACATACACTAAAACATAAGTTGATTGATGTTGTCAGGATATAAATCTGAACACAGCTAACCTACACTGAAACATACGTTGATCGGTGATTTTGTAAGGATATAAATCTGACCACAGCTAACATACACTGAAACATAGGTTGATTGTTGTTGTAAGGATATAAATCTGACCACAGCTAACATACACTAAAACATAAGTTGATTGGTGATGTTGTAAGGATATAAATCAGACAACAGCTAACATACACTAAAACATAAGTTGATTAGTGATGTTGTAAGGATATAAATCTGACCACAGCTAACATACACTAAAACATAAGTTGATGGTGTTGTTGTAAGGATATAAATCTGACCACAGCTAACATACACTAAAACATAAGTTGATTGATGTTGTCAGGATATAAATCTGAACACAGCTAACCTACACTGAAACATACGTTGATTGGTGATTTTGTAAGGATATAAATCTGACCACAGCTAACATACACTGAAACATAGGTTGATTGTTGTTGTAAGGATATAAATCTGACCATAGCTAACATACACTAAAACATAAGTTGATTAGTGATGTTGTCAGGATATAAATCTGACCACAGCTAACATACACTGAAACATACGTTGATTGTTGTTGTAAGGATATAAATCTGACCAAAGCTAACATACACTGAAACATAAGTTGATTAGTGATGTTGTAAGGATATAAATCTGACCACAGCTAACATACACTGAAACATAAGTTGATTGTTGTTGTAAGGATATAAATCTGACCACAGCTAACATGCACTAAAACATAAGTTGATTAGTGATGTTGTCAGGATATAAATCTGACCGCAGCTAACATACACTAAAACATAAGTTGATTAGTGATGTTGTCAGGATATAAATCTGACCACAGCTAACACACACTAAAACATAAGTTGATAAGTGATGTTGTCAGGATCTAAATCTGACCACAGCTAACATACACTAAAACATAAGGTGATTAGTGTTGTTGTAAGGATATAAATCTGACCACAGCTAACATACACTAAAACATAAGTAGATTAGTGATGTTGTAAGGATATAAATCTGACCACAGCTAACATACACTGAAACATAAGTTGATTGGTGTTGTTGTAAGGATATAAATCTGACCACAGCTAACATACACTAAAACATAAGTTGATTAGTGTTGTTGTAAGGATATAAATCTGACCACAGCTAACATACACTGAAACATAAGTTGATTGGAGTTGTTGTAAGGATATAAATCTGACCACAGCTAACATACACTAAAACATAAGTTGATTGATGTTGTCAGGATATAAATCTGACCACAGCTGACAAACACTAAAACATAAGTTGATTAGTGATGTTGTAAGGATATAAATCTGACCACAGCTAACATACACTGAAACATAAGTTGATTAGTGATGTTGTCAGGAAATAAATCTGACCACAGCTAACATACACTAAAACATAAGTTGATTAATGATGTTGTCAGGATATAAATCTGACCACAGCTAACATACACTAAAACATAAGTTGATAAGTGATGTTGTCAGGATCTAAATCTGACCACAGCTAACATACACTAAAACATAAGGTGATTAGTGTTGTTGTAAGGATATAAATCTGACCACAGCTAACATACACTAAAACATAAGTGGATTAGTGATGTTGTAAGGATATAAATCTGACCACAGCTAACATACACTGAAACATAAGTTGATTGGTGTTGTTGTAAGGATATAAATCTGACCACAGCTAACATACACTAAAACATAAGTTGATTAGTGTTGTTGTAAGGATATAAATCTGATCACAGCTAACATACACTGAAACATAAGTTGATTGGAGTTGTTGTAAGGATATAAATTTGACCACAGCTAACATACACTAAAACATAAGTTGATTGATGTTGTCAGGATATAAATCTGACCACAGCTGACATACACTAAAACATAAGTTGATTAGTGATGTTGTAAGGATATAAATCTGACCACAGCTAACATACACTGAAACATAAGTTGATTAGTGATGTTGTACGGATATAAATCTGACCACAGCTAACATACACTAAAACATAAGTTGATTAGTGATGTTGTCAGGATATAAATCTGACCACAGCTAACATACACTAAAACATAAGTTGATTAGTGATGTTGTCAGGATTTAAATCTGACCACAGCTAACATACACTAAATTATAACTTGATTAGTGATGTTGTCAGGATATAAATCTGACCACAGCTAACATACACTGAAACATAAGTTGATAAGTGATGTTGTCAGGATATAAATCTGACCACAGCTAACATACACTAAAACATAAGTTGATTTGTGATGTTGTCAGGATATAAATCTGATCACAGCTAACATACACTAAAACATAAATTGATTAGTGATGTTGTCAGGATATAAATCTGACCACAGCTAACATACACTGAAACATAAGTTGATTAGTGTTGTTGTAAGGATATAAATCTGATCACAGCTAACATACACTGAAACATACGTTGATTGGTGTTGTTGTAAGGATATAAATCTGACCACAGCTAACATACACTGAAACAAACGTTGATTGGTGTTGTTGTAAGGATATAAATCTGACCACAGCTAACCTACACTGAAACATACGTTGATGGTGTTGTTGTAAGGATATAAATCTGACCACAGCTAACATACACTGAAACATACGTTGATTGGTGTTGTAAGGATATAAATCTGACCACAGCTAACATACACTGAAACATAGGTTGATTGGTGTTGTTGTAAGGATATAAATCTGACCATAGCTAACATACACTGAAACATACGTTGATTAGTGATGTTGTCAGGATATAAATCTGACCACAGCTAACATACACTGAAACATACGTTGATTGTTGTTGTAAGTATATAAACCTGACCACAGCTAACATACACTGAAACATACGTTGATTAGTGATGTTGTCAGGATATAAATCTGACCACAGCTAACATACACTAAAACATAAGTTGATTGGTGATGTTGTCAGGATATAAATCTGACCACAGCTAACATACACTGAATCATACGTTCATTGTTGTTGTCAGGATATAAATCTGACCACAGCTAACATACACCGAAACATACGTTGATTGGTGTTGTTGTAAGGATATAAATCTGACCACAGCTAACATACACTAAAACATAAGTTGATTGGTGTTGTTGTAAGGATATAAATCTGACCACAGCTAACATACACTGAAACATACGTTGATTGTTGTTGTCAAGATATAAATCTGACCACAGCTAACCTACACTAAAACTTACGTTGATTGTTGTTGTAAGGATATAAATCTGACCACAGCTAACATACACTAAAACATAAGTTGATTAATGATGTTGTCAGGATATAAATCTGACCACAGCTAACATACACTAAAACATAAGTTGATAAGTGATGTTGTCAGGATCTAAATCTGACCACAGCTAACATACACTAAAACATAAGGTGATTAGTGTTGTTGTAAGGATATAAATCTGACCACAGCTAACATACACTAAAACATAAGTGGATTAGTGATGTTGTAAGGATATAAATCTGACCACAGCTAACATACACTGAAACATAAGTTGATTGGTGTTGTTGTAAGGATATAAATCTGACCACAGCTAACATACACTAAAACATAAGTTGATTAGTGTTGTTGTAAGGATATAAATCTGATCACAGCTAACATACACTGAAACATAAGTTGATTGGAGTTGTTGTAAGGATATAAATTTGACCACAGCTAACATACACTAAAACATAAGTTGATTGATGTTGTCAGGATATAAATCTGACCACAGCTGACATACACTAAAACATAAGTTGATTAGTGATGTTGTAAGGATATAAATCTGACCACAGCTAACATACACTGAAACATAAGTTGATTAGTGATGTTGTACGGATATAAATCTGACCACAGCTAACATACACTAAAACATAAGTTGATTAGTGATGTTGTCAGGATATAAATCTGACCACAGCTAACATACACTAAAACATAAGTTGATTAGTGATGTTGTCAGGATTTAAATCTGACCACAGCTAACATACACTAAATTATAACTTGATTAGTGATGTTGTCAGGATATAAATCTGACCACAGCTAACATACACTGAAACATAAGTTGATAAGTGATGTTGTCAGGATATAAATCTGACCACAGCTAACATACACTAAAACATAAGTTGATTTGTGATGTTGTCAGGATATAAATCTGATCACAGCTAACATACACTAAAACATAAATTGATTAGTGATGTTGTCAGGATATAAATCTGACCACAGCTAACATACACTGAAACATAAGTTGATTGGTGTTGTTGTCAGGATATAAATCTGACCACAGCTAACATACACTAAAACATAAGTTGATTGGTGTTGTTGTCAGGATATAAATCTGACCACAGCTAACATACACTGAAACATACGTTGATTGTTGTTGTCAGGATATAAATCTGACCACAGCTAACATACACTAAAACATACGTTGATTAGTGATGTTGTCAGGATATAAATCTGACCACAGCTAACATACACTAAATCATACGTTGATGGTGTTGTTGTCAGGATATAAATCTGACCACAGCTAACATACACTAAAACATAAGTTGATTGGTGTTGTTGTCAGGATATAAATCTTACCACAGCTAACATACACTAAAACATAAGTTGATTGGTGTTGTTGTCAGGATATAAATCTGACCACAGCTAACATACACTAAAACATACGTTGATTGTTGTTGTCAGGATATAAATCTGACCACAGCTAACATACACTAAAACATAAGTTGATTGGTGATGTTGTCAGGATATAAATCTGACCACAGCTAACATACACTGAAACATACATTGATTGTTGTTGTAAGGATATAAATCTGACCACAGCTAACCTACACTAAAACATAAGTTGATTAGTGATGTTGTCAGGATATAAATCTGACCACAGCTAACATACACTAAAACGTACGTTGATTGTTGTTGTCAGGATATAAATCTGACCATAGCTAACATACACTAAAACATAAGTTGATTGGTGATGTTGTCAGGATATAAATCTGACCACAGCTAACATACACTGAAACATACGTTGATTGTTGTTGTAAGGATATAAATCTGACCACAGCTAACATACACTAAAACATAAGTCGATTAGTGATGTTGTCAGGATATAAATCTGACCACAGCTAACATACACTAAAACATACGTTGGTTAGTGATGTTGTCAGGATATAAATCTGACCACAGCTAACATACACTGAAACATAAGATGATTAGTGATGTTGTAAGGATATAAATCTGACCACAGCTAACATACCCTGAAACATACGTTGATTGTTGTTGTAAGGATATAAATCTGACCACAGCTAACATACACTAAAACATAAGTTGATTAGTGATGTTGTCAGGATATAAATCTGACCACAGCTAACATACACTGAAACATACGTTGATTGTTGTTGTATGGATATAAATCTGACCACTGCTAACATACACTGAAACATAAGTTGATTAGTGATGTTGTAAGGATATAAATATGACCACAGCTAACATACACTAAAACATAAGTTGATTAGTGATGTTGTCAGGATATAAACCTGACCACAGCTAATATACACTAAAACATAAGTTGATTAGTGATGTTGTCAGGATATAAATCTGACCACAGCTAACATACACTAAAACATAAGTTGATTAGTGTTGTTGTCAGGATATAAATCTGACCACAGCTAACATACACTAAAACATAAGTTGATTAGTGACTTTGTAAGGATATAAATCTGACCACAGCTAACATACACTGAAGCATAAGTTGATTGGTGTTGTTGTAAGGATATAAATCTGACCACAGCTAACATACACTAAAACATCAGTTGATTGGTGATGTTGTAAGGATATAAATCAGACAACAGCTAACATACACTAAAACATAAGTTGATTAGTGATGTTGTAAGGATATAAATCTGACCACAGCTAACATACACTAAAACATAAGTTGATGGTGTTGTTGTAAGGATATAAATCTGACCACAGCTAACATACACTAAAACATAAGTTGATTGATGTTGTCAGGATATAAATCTGAACACAGCTAACCTACACTGAAACATACGTTGATCGGTGATTTTGTAAGGATATAAATCTGACCACAGCTAACATACACTGAAACATAGGTTGATTGTTGTTGTAAGGATATAAATCTGACCACAGCTAACATACACTAAAACATAAGTTGATTGGTGATGTTGTAAGGATATAAATCAGACAACAGCTAACATACACTAAAACATAAGTTGATTAGTGATGTTGTAAGGATATAAATCTGACCACAGCTAACATACACTAAAACATAAGTTGATGGTGTTGTTGTAAGGATATAAATCTGACCACAGCTAACATACACTAAAACATAAGTTGATTGATGTTGTCAGGATATAAATCTGAACACAGCTAACCTACACTGAAACATACGTTGATTGGTGATTTTGTAAGGATATAAATCTGACCACAGCTAACATACACTGAAACATAGGTTGATTGTTGTTGTAAGGATATAAATCTGACCATAGCTAACATACACTAAAACATAAGTTGATTAGTGATGTTGTCAGGATATAAATCTGACCACAGCTAACATACACTGAAACATACGTTGATTGTTGTTGTAAGGATATAAATCTGACCAAAGCTAACATACACTGAAACATAAGTTGATTAGTGATGTTGTAAGGATATAAATCTGACCACAGCTAACATACACTGAAACATAAGTTGATTGTTGTTGTAAGGATATAAATCTGACCACAGCTAACATGCACTAAAACATAAGTTGATTAGTGATGTTGTCAGGATATAAATCTGACCGCAGCTAACATACACTAAAACATAAGTTGATTAGTGATGTTGTCAGGATATAAATCTGACCACAGCTAACACACACTAAAACATAAGTTGATAAGTGATGTTGTCAGGATCTAAATCTGACCACAGCTAACATACACTAAAACATAAGGTGATTAGTGTTGTTGTAAGGATATAAATCTGACCACAGCTAACATACACTAAAACATAAGTAGATTAGTGATGTTGTAAGGATATAAATCTGACCACAGCTAACATACACTGAAACATAAGTTGATTGGTGTTGTTGTAAGGATATAAATCTGACCACAGCTAACATACACTAAAACATAAGTTGATTAGTGTTGTTGTAAGGATATAAATCTGACCACAGCTAACATACACTGAAACATAAGTTGATTGGAGTTGTTGTAAGGATATAAATCTGACCACAGCTAACATACACTAAAACATAAGTTGATTAGTGATGTTGTCAGGATTTAAATCTGACCACAGCTAACATACACTAAATTAT
Source organism: Lutraria lutraria (assembly GCA_964023205.1). Taxonomy (NCBI): domain Eukaryota; kingdom Metazoa; phylum Mollusca; class Bivalvia; order Venerida; family Mactridae; genus Lutraria; species Lutraria lutraria. Next base: position 1,222,424 of record OZ026843.1, on the reverse strand, counting down.
AACTTGATTAGTGATGTTGTCAGGATATAAATCTGACCACAGCTAACATACACTGAAACATAAGTTGATAAGTGATGTTGTCAGGATATAAATCTGACCACAGCTAACATACACTAAAACATAAGTTGATTTGTGATGTTGTCAGGATATAAATCTGATCACAGCTAACATACACTAAAACATAAATTGATTAGTGATGTTGTCAGGATATAAATCTGACCACAGCTAACATACACTGAAACATAAGTTGATTGGTGTTGTTGTCAGGATATAAATCTGACCACAGCTAACATACACTAAAACATAAGTTGATTGGTGTTGTTGTCAGGATATAAATCTGACCACAGCTAACATACACTGAAACATACGTTGATTGTTGTTGTCAGGATATAAATCTGACCACAGCTAACATACACTAAAACATACGTTGATTAGTGATGTTGTCAGGATATAAATCTGACCACAGCTAACATACACTAAATCATACGTTGATGGTGTTGTTGTCAGGATATAAATCTGACCACAGCTAACATACACTAAAACATAAGTTGATTGGTGTTGTTGTCAGGATATAAATCTTACCACAGCTAACATACACTAAAACATAAGTTGATTGGTGTTGTTGTCAGGATATAAATCTGACCACAGCTAACATACACTAAAACATACGTTGATTGTTGTTGTCAGGATATAAATCTGACCACAGCTAACATACACTAAAACATAAGTTGATTGGTGATGTTGTCAGGATATAAATCTGACCACAGCTAACATACACTGAAACATACATTGATTGTTGTTGTAAGGATATAAATCTGACCACAGCTAACCTACACTAAAACATAAGTTGATTAGTGATGTTGTCAGGATATAAATCTGACCACAGCTAACATACACTAAAACGTACGTTGATTGTTGTTGTCAGGATATAAATCTGACCATAGCTAACATACACTAAAACATAAGTTGATTGGTGATGTTGTCAGGATATAAATCTGACCACAGCTAACATACACTGAAACATACGTTGATTGTTGTTGTAAGGATATAAATCTGACCACAGCTAACATACACTAAAACATAAGTCGATTAGTGATGTTGTCAGGATATAAATCTGACCACAGCTAACATACACTAAAACATACGTTGGTTAGTGATGTTGTCAGGATATAAATCTGACCACAGCTAACATACACTGAAACATAAGATGATTAGTGATGTTGTAAGGATATAAATCTGACCACAGCTAACATACCCTGAAACATACGTTGATTGTTGTTGTAAGGATATAAATCTGACCACAGCTAACATACACTAAAACATAAGTTGATTAGTGATGTTGTCAGGATATAAATCTGACCACAGCTAACATACACTGAAACATACGTTGATTGTTGTTGTATGGATATAAATCTGACCACTGCTAACATACACTGAAACATAAGTTGATTAGTGATGTTGTAAGGATATAAATATGACCACAGCTAACATACACTAAAACATAAGTTGATTAGTGATGTTGTCAGGATATAAACCTGACCACAGCTAATATACACTAAAACATAAGTTGATTAGTGATGTTGTCAGGATATAAATCTGACCACAGCTAACATACACTAAAACATAAGTTGATTAGTGTTGTTGTCAGGATATAAATCTGACCACAGCTAACATACACTAAAACATAAGTTGATTAGTGACTTTGTAAGGATATAAATCTGACCACAGCTAACATACACTGAAGCATAAGTTGATTGGTGTTGTTGTAAGGATATAAATCTGACCACAGCTAACATACACTAAAACATCAGTTGATTGGTGATGTTGTAAGGATATAAATCAGACAACAGCTAACATACACTAAAACATAAGTTGATTAGTGATGTTGTAAGGATATAAATCTGACCACAGCTAACATACACTAAAACATAAGTTGATGGTGTTGTTGTAAGGATATAAATCTGACCACAGCTAACATACACTAAAACATAAGTTGATTGATGTTGTCAGGATATAAATCTGAACACAGCTAACCTACACTGAAACATACGTTGATCGGTGATTTTGTAAGGATATAAATCTGACCACAGCTAACATACACTGAAACATAGGTTGATTGTTGTTGTAAGGATATAAATCTGACCACAGCTAACATACACTAAAACATAAGTTGATTGGTGATGTTGTAAGGATATAAATCAGACAACAGCTAACATACACTAAAACATAAGTTGATTAGTGATGTTGTAAGGATATAAATCTGACCACAGCTAACATACACTAAAACATAAGTTGATGGTGTTGTTGTAAGGATATAAATCTGACCACAGCTAACATACACTAAAACATAAGTTGATTGATGTTGTCAGGATATAAATCTGAACACAGCTAACCTACACTGAAACATACGTTGATTGGTGATTTTGTAAGGATATAAATCTGACCACAGCTAACATACACTGAAACATAGGTTGATTGTTGTTGTAAGGATATAAATCTGACCATAGCTAACATACACTAAAACATAAGTTGATTAGTGATGTTGTCAGGATATAAATCTGACCACAGCTAACATACACTGAAACATACGTTGATTGTTGTTGTAAGGATATAAATCTGACCAAAGCTAACATACACTGAAACATAAGTTGATTAGTGATGTTGTAAGGATATAAATCTGACCACAGCTAACATACACTGAAACATAAGTTGATTGTTGTTGTAAGGATATAAATCTGACCACAGCTAACATGCACTAAAACATAAGTTGATTAGTGATGTTGTCAGGATATAAATCTGACCGCAGCTAACATACACTAAAACATAAGTTGATTAGTGATGTTGTCAGGATATAAATCTGACCACAGCTAACACACACTAAAACATAAGTTGATAAGTGATGTTGTCAGGATCTAAATCTGACCACAGCTAACATACACTAAAACATAAGGTGATTAGTGTTGTTGTAAGGATATAAATCTGACCACAGCTAACATACACTAAAACATAAGTAGATTAGTGATGTTGTAAGGATATAAATCTGACCACAGCTAACATACACTGAAACATAAGTTGATTGGCGTTGTTGTAAGGATATAAATCTGACCACAGCTAACATACACTAAAACATAAGTTGATTAGTGTTGTTGTAAGGATATAAATCTGACCACAGCTAACATACACTGAAACATAAGTTGATTGGAGTTGTTGTAAGGATATAAATCTGACCACAGCTAACATACACTAAAACATAAGTTGATTGATGTTGTCAGGATATAAATCTGACCACAGCTGACAAACACTAAAACATAAGTTGATTAGTGATGTTGTAAGGATATAAATCTGACCACAGCTAACATACACTGAAACATAAGTTGATTAGTGATGTTGTCAGGAAATAAATCTGACCACAGCTAACATACACTAAAACATAAGTTGATTAATGATGTTGTCAGGATATAAATCTGACCACAGCTAACATACACTAAAACATAAGTTGATAAGTGATGTTGTCAGGATCTAAATCTGACCACAGCTAACATACACTAAAACATAAGGTGATTAGTGTTGTTGTAAGGATATAAATCTGACCACAGCTAACATACACTAAAACATAAGTGGATTAGTGATGTTGTAAGGATATAAATCTGACCACAGCTAACATACACTGAAACATAAGTTGATTGGTGTTGTTGTAAGGATATAAATCTGACCACAGCTAACATACACTAAAACATAAGTTGATTAGTGTTGTTGTAAGGATATAAATCTGATCACAGCTAACATACACTGAAACATAAGTTGATTGGAGTTGTTGTAAGGATATAAATTTGACCACAGCTAACATACACTAAAACATAAGTTGATTGATGTTGTCAGGATATAAATCTGACCACAGCTGACATACACTAAAACATAAGTTGATTAGTGATGTTGTAAGGATATAAATCTGACCACAGCTAACATACACTGAAACATAAGTTGATTAGTGATGTTGTACGGATATAAATCTGACCACAGCTAACATACACTAAAACATAAGTTGATTAGTGATGTTGTCAGGATATAAATCTGACCACAGCTAACATACACTAAAACATAAGTTGATTAGTGATGTTGTCAGGATTTAAATCTGACCACAGCTAACATACACTAAATTATAACTTGATTAGTGATGTTGTCAGGATATAAATCTGACCACAGCTAACATACACTGAAACATAAGTTGATAAGTGATGTTGTCAGGATATAAATCTGACCACAGCTAACATACACTAAAACATAAGTTGATTTGTGATGTTGTCAGGATATAAATCTGATCACAGCTAACATACACTAAAACATAAATTGATTAGTGATGTTGTCAGGATATAAATCTGACCACAGCTAACATACACTGAAACATAAGTTGATTAGTGTTGTTGTAAGGATATAAATCTGATCACAGCTAACATACACTGAAACATACGTTGATTGGTGTTGTTGTAAGGATATAAATCTGACCACAGCTAACATACACTGAAACAAACGTTGATTGGTGTTGTTGTAAGGATATAAATCTGACCACAGCTAACCTACACTGAAACATACGTTGATGGTGTTGTTGTAAGGATATAAATCTGACCACAGCTAACATACACTGAAACATACGTTGATTGGTGTTGTAAGGATATAAATCTGACCACAGCTAACATACACTGAAACATAGGTTGATTGGTGTTGTTGTAAGGATATAAATCTGACCATAGCTAACATACACTGAAACATACGTTGATTAGTGATGTTGTCAGGATATAAATCTGACCACAGCTAACATACACTGAAACATACGTTGATTGTTGTTGTAAGTATATAAACCTGACCACAGCTAACATACACTGAAACATACGTTGATTAGTGATGTTGTCAGGATATAAATCTGACCACAGCTAACATACACTAAAACATAAGTTGATTGGTGATGTTGTCAGGATAGAAATCTGACCACAGCTAACATACACTGAATCATACGTTCATTGTTGTTGTCAGGATATAAATCTGACCACAGCTAACATACACCGAAACATACGTTGATTGGTGTTGTTGTAAGGATATAAATCTGACCACAGCTAACATACACTAAAACATAAGTTGATTGGTGTTGTTGTAAGGATATAAATCTGACCACAGCTAACATACACTGAAACATACGTTGATTGTTGTTGTCAAGATATAAATCTGACCACAGCTAACCTACACTAAAACTTACGTTGATTGTTGTTGTAAGGATATAAATCTGACCACAGCTAACATACACTAAAACATAAGTTGATTAATGATGTTGTCAGGATATAAATCTGACCACAGCTAACATACACTAAAACATAAGTTGATAAGTGATGTTGTCAGGATCTAAATCTGACCACAGCTAACATACACTAAAACATAAGGTGATTAGTGTTGTTGTAAGGATATAAATCTGACCACAGCTAACATACACTAAAACATAAGTGGATTAGTGATGTTGTAAGGATATAAATCTGACCACAGCTAACATACACTGAAACATAAGTTGATTGGTGTTGTTGTAAGGATATAAATCTGACCACAGCTAACATACACTAAAACATAAGTTGATTAGTGTTGTTGTAAGGATATAAATCTGATCACAGCTAACATACACTGAAACATAAGTTGATTGGAGTTGTTGTAAGGATATAAATTTGACCACAGCTAACATACACTAAAACATAAGTTGATTGATGTTGTCAGGATATAAATCTGACCACAGCTGACATACACTAAAACATAAGTTGATTAGTGATGTTGTAAGGATATAAATCTGACCACAGCTAACATACACTGAAACATAAGTTGATTAGTGATGTTGTACGGATATAAATCTGACCACAGCTAACATACACTAAAACATAAGTTGATTAGTGATGTTGTCAGGATATAAATCTGACCACAGCTAACATACACTAAAACATAAGTTGATTAGTGATGTTGTCAGGATTTAAATCTGACCACAGCTAACATACACTAAATTATAACTTGATTAGTGATGTTGTCAGGATATAAATCTGACCACAGCTAACATACACTGAAACATAAGTTGATAAGTGATGTTGTCAGGATATAAATCTGACCACAGCTAACATACACTAAAACATAAGTTGATTTGTGATGTTGTCAGGATATAAATCTGATCACAGCTAACATACACTAAAACATAAATTGATTAGTGATGTTGTCAGGATATAAATCTGACCACAGCTAACATACACTGAAACATAAGTTGATTAGTGTTGTTGTAAGGATATAAATCTGATCACAGCTAACATACACTGAAACATACGTTGATTGGTGTTGTTGTAAGGATATAAATCTGACCACAGCTAACATACACTGAAACAAACGTTGATTGGTGTTGTTGTAAGGATATAAATCTGACCACAGCTAACCTACACTGAAACATACGTTGATGGTGTTGTTGTAAGGATATAAATCTGACCACAGCTAACATACACTGAAACATACGTTGATTGGTGTTGTAAGGATATAAATCTGACCACAGCTAACATACACTGAAACATAGGTTGATTGGTGTTGTTGTAAGGATATAAATCTGACCATAGCTAACATACACTGAAACATACGTTGATTAGTGATGTTGTCAGGATATAAATCTGACCACAGCTAACATACACTGAAACATACGTTGATTGTTGTTGTAAGTATATAAACCTGACCACAGCTAACATACACTGAAACATACGTTGATTAGTGATGTTGTCAGGATATAAATCTGACCACAGCTAACATACACTAAAACATAAGTTGATTGGTGATGTTGTCAGGATATAAATCTGACCACAGCTAACATACACTGAATCATACGTTCATTGTTGTTGTCAGGATATAAATCTGACCACAGCTAACATACACCGAAACATACGTTGATTGGTGTTGTTGTAAGGATATAAATCTGACCACAGCTAACATACACTAAAACATAAGTTGATTGGTGTTGTTGTAAGGATATAAATCTGACCACAGCTAACATACACTGAAACATACGTTGATTGTTGTTGTCAAGATATAAATCTGACCACAGCTAACCTACACTAAAACTTACGTTGATTGTTGTTGTAAGGATATAAATCTGACCACAGCTAACATACACTAAAACATAAGTTGATTAGTGATGTTGTCAGGATATAAATCTGACCACAGCTAACATACACTGAAACATAAGTTGATTGGTGTTGTTGTCAGGATATAAATCTGACCACAGCTAACATACACTAAAACATAAGTTGATTGGTGTTGTTGTCAGGATATAAATCTGACCACAGCTAACATACACTGAAACATACGTTAATTGTTGTTGTCAGGATATAAATCTGACCACAGCTAACATACACTAAAACATACGTTGATTAGTGATGTTGTCAGGATATAAATCTGACCACAGCTAACATACACTAAAACATACGTTGATGGTGTTGTTGTCAGGATATAAATCTGACCACAGCTAACATACACTGAAACATACGTTGATTATTGATGTTGTCAGGATATAAATCTGACCACAGCTAACATACACTAAAACATAAGTTGATTGGTGTTGTTGTCAGGATATAAATCTGACCACAGCTAACATACACTAAAACATAAGTTGATTGGTGTTGTTGTCAGGATATAAATCTGACCACAGCTAACATACACTAAAACATAAGTTGATTGGTGTTGTTGTCAGGATATAAATCTGACCACAGCTAACATACACTAAAACATACGTTGATTGCTGTTGTCAGGATATAAATCTGACCACAGCTAACATACACTGAAACATAAGTTGATTAGTGATGTTGTACGGATATAAATCTGACCACAGCTAACATACACTAAAACATAAGTTGATTAGTGATGTTGTCAGGATATAAATCTGACCACAGCTAACATACACTAAAACATAAGTTGATTAGTGATGTTGTCAGGATTTAAATCTGACCACAGCTAACATACACTAAATTATAACTTGATTAGTGATGTTGTCAGGATATAAATCTGACCACAGCTAACATACACTGAAACATAAGTTGATAAGTGATGTTGTCAGGATATAAATCTGACCACAGCTAACATACACTAAAACATAAGTTGATTTGTGATGTTGTCAGGATATAAATCTGATCACAGCTAACATACACTAAAACATAAATTGATTAGTGATGTTGTCAGGATATAAATCTGACCACAGCTAACATACACTGAAACATAAGTTGATTAGTGTTGTTGTAAGGATATAAATCTGATCACAGCTAACATACACTGAAACATACGTTGATTGGTGTTGTTGTAAGGATATAAATCTGACCACAGCTAACATACACTGAAACAAACGTTGATTGGTGTTGTTGTAAGGATATAAATCTGACCACAGCTAACCTACACTGAAACATACGTTGATGGTGTTGTTGTAAGGATATAAATCTGACCACAGCTAACATACACTGAAACATACGTTGATTGGTGTTGTAAGGATATAAATCTGACCACAGCTAACATACACTGAAACATAGGTTGATTGGTGTTGTTGTAAGGATATAAATCTGACCATAGCTAACATACACTGAAACATACGTTGATTAGTGATGTTGTCAGGATATAAATCTGACCACAGCTAACATACACTGAAACATACGTTGATTGTTGTTGTAAGTATATAAACCTGACCACAGCTAACATACACTGAAACATACGTTGATTAGTGATGTTGTCAGGATATAAATCTGACCACAGCTAACATACACTAAAACATAAGTTGATTGGTGATGTTGTCAGGATATAAATCTGACCACAGCTAACATACACTGAATCATACGTTCATTGTTGTTGTCAGGATATAAATCTGACCACAGCTAACATACACCGAAACATACGTTGATTGGTGTTGTTGTAAGGATATAAATCTGACCACAGCTAACATACACTAAAACATAAGTTGATTGGTGTTGTTGTAAGGATATAAATCTGACCACAGCTAACATACACTGAAACATACGTTGATTGTTGTTGTCAAGATATAAATCTGACCACAGCTAACCTACACTAAAACTTACGTTGATTGTTGTTGTAAGGATATAAATCTGACCACAGCTAACATACACTAAAACATAAGTTGATTAGTGATGTTGTCAGGATATAAATCTGACCACAGCTAACATACACTGAAACATAAGTTGATTGGTGTTGTTGTCAGGATATAAATCTGACCACAGCTAACATACACTAAAACATAAGTTGATTGGTGTTGTTGTCAGGATATAAATCTGACCACAGCTAACATACACTGAAACATACGTTAATTGTTGTTGTCAGGATATAAATCTGACCACAGCTAACATACACTAAAACATACGTTGATTAGTGATGTTGTCAGGATATAAATCTGACCACAGCTAACATACACTAAAACATACGTTGATGGTGTTGTTGTCAGGATATAAATCTGACCACAGCTAACATACACTGAAACATACGTTGATTATTGATGTTGTCAGGATATAAATCTGACCACAGCTAACATACACTAAAACATAAGTTGATTGGTGTTGTTGTCAGGATATAAATCTGACCACAGCTAACATACACTAAAACATAAGTTGATTGGTGTTGTTGTCAGGATATAAATCTGACCACAGCTAACATACACTAAAACATAAGTTGATTGGTGTTGTTGTCAGGATATAAATCTGACCACAGCTAACATACACTAAAACATACGTTGATTGCTGTTGTCAGGATATAAATCTGACCACAGCTAACATTCACTAAAACATAAGTTGATTGGTGATGTTGTCAGGATATAAATCTGACCACAGCTAACATACACTGAAACAAACATTGATTGTTGTTTTAAGGATATAAATCTGACCACAGCTGACCTACACTAAAACATAAGTTGATTAGTGATGTTGTCAGGATATAAATCTGACCACAGCTAACATACACTAAAACATACGTTGATTGTTGTTGTCAGGATATAAATCTGACCACAGCTAACATACACTAAAACATAAGTTGATTGGTGATGTTGTCAGGATATAAATCTGACCACAGCTAACATACACTGAAACATACGTTGATTGTTGTTGTAAGGATATAGATCTGACCACAGCTAACATACACTGAAACATACGTTGATTATTGTTGTAAGGATATAAATCTGACCACAGCTAACATACACTAAAACATAAGTCGATTAGTGATGTTGTCAGGATATAAATCTGACCACAGCTAACATACACTAAAACATACGTTGATTGGTGTTGTTGTAAGGATATAAATCTGACCACAGCTAACATACACTGAAACATAAGATGATTAGTGATGTTGTAAGGATATAAATCTGACCACAGCTAACATACCCTGAAACATACGTAGATTGTTGTTGTAAAGATATAAATCTGACCACAGCTAATATAAAACTAAAACATAAGTTGATTAGTGATGTTGTCAGGATATAAATCTGACCACAGCTAACATACACTGAAACATACGTTGATTGTTGTTGTAAGGATATAAATCTGACCACAGCTAACATACACTGAAACATAAGTTGATTAGTGATGTTGTAAGGATATAAATATGACCACAGCTAACATACACTAAAACATAAGTTGATTAGTGATGTTGTCAGGATATAAACCTGACCACAGCTAATATACACTAAAACATAAGTTGATTAGTGATGTTGTCAGGATATAAATCTGACCACAGCTAACATACACTAAATCATAAGTTGATTAGTGTTGTTGTCAGGATATAAATCTGACCACAGCTAACATACACTAAAACATAAGTTGATTATTGACTTTGTAAGGATATAAATCTGACCACAGCTAACATACACTGAAACATAAGTTGATTGGTGTTGTTGTAAGGATATAAATCTGACCACAGCTAACATACACTAAAACATAAGTTGATTAGTGTTGTTGTAAGGATATAAATCTGACCACAGCTAACATACACTGAAGCATAAGTTGATTGGTGTTGTTGTAAGGATATAAATCTGACCACAGCTAACATACACTAAAACATAAGTTGATTGGTGATGTTGTAAGGATATACATCAGACAACAGCTAACATACACTAAAACATAAGTTGATTAGTGATGTTGTAAGGATATAAATCTGACTACAGCTAACATACACTAAAACATAAGTTGATGGTGTTGTTGTAAGGATATAAATCTGACCACAGCTAACATACACTAAAACATAAGTTGATTGATGTTGTCAGGATATAAATCTGAACACAGCTAACCTACACTGAAACATACGTTGATTGGTGATTTTGTAAGGATATAAATCTGACCACAGCTAACATACACTGAAACATACGTTGATTGTTGTTGTAAGGATATAAATCTGACCATAGCTAACATACACTAAAACATAAGTTGATTAGTGATGTTGTCAGGATATAAATTTGACCACAGCTAACATACACTGAAACATACGTTGATTGTTGTTGTAAGGATATAAATCTGACCACAGCTAACATACACTGAAACATAAGTTGATTAGTGATGTTGTAAGGATATAAATCTGACCACAGCTAACATACACTAAAACATAAGTTGATTGTTGTTGTAAGGATATAAATCTGACCACAGCTAACATGCACCAAAACATAAGTTGATTAATGATGTCAGGATATAAATCTGACCACAGATAACATCCACTAAAACATAAGTTGACTAGTGTTGTTGTAAGGATATAAATCTGACCACAGCTAACATACACTAAAACATAAGTTGATTAGTGATGTTGTCAGGATATAAATCTGACCACAGCTAACATACACTAAAACATAAGTTGATTAGTGATGTTGTCAGGATATAAATCTTACCACAGCTAACATACACTGAAACATACGTTGATTGTTGTTGTCAAGATATAAATCTGACCACAGCTAACCTACACTAAAACTTACGTTGATTGTTGTTGTAAGGATATAAATCTGACCACAGCTAACATACACTAAAACATAAGTTGATTAGTGATGTTGTCAGGATATAAATCTGACCACAGCTAACATACACTGAAACATAAGTTGATTGGTGTTGTTGTCAGGATATAAATCTGACCACAGCTAACATACACTGAAACATACGTTGATTGTTGTTGTCAGGATATAAATCTGACCACAGCTAACATACACTAAAACATACGTTGATTAGTGATGTTGTCAGGATATAAATCTGACCACAGCTAACATACACTAAAACATACGTTGATGGTGTTGTTGTCAGGATATAAATCTGACCACAGCTAACATACACTGAAACATACGTTGATTATTGATGTTGTCAGGATATAAATCTGACCACAGCTAACATACACTAAAACATAAGTTGATTGGTGTTGTTGTCAGGATATAAATCTGACCACAGCTAACATACACTAAAACATAAGTTGATTGGTGTTGTTGTCAGGATATAAATCTGACCACAGCTAACATACACTAAAACATAAGTTGATTGATGTTGTTGTCAGGATATAAATCTGACCACAGCTAACATACACTAAAACATACGTTGATTGCTGTTGTCAGGATATAAATCTGACCACAGCTAACATTCACTAAAACATAAGTTGATTGGTGATGTTGTCAGGATATAAATCTGACCACAGCTAACATACACTGAAACATACATTGATTGTTGTTGTAAGGATATAAATCTGACCACAGCTAACCTACACTAAAACATAAGTTGATTAGTGATGTTGTCAGGATATAAATCTGACCACAGCTAACATACACTAAAACATACGTTGATTGTTGTTGTCAGGATATAAATCTGACCACAGCTAACATATACTAAAACATAAGTTGATTGGTGATGTTGTCAGGATATAAATCTGACCACAGCTAACATACACTGAAACATACGTTGATTGTTGTTGTAAGGATATAGATCTGACCACAGCTAACATACACTGAAACATACGTTGATTATTGTTGTAAGGATATAAATCTGACCACAGCTAACATACACTAAAACATAAGTCGATTAGTGATGTTGTCAGGATATAAATCTGACCACAGCTAACATACACTAAAACATACGTTGATTGGTGTTGTTGTAAGGATATAAATCTGACCACAGCTAACATACACTGAAACATAAGATGATTAGTGATGTTGTAAGGATATAAATCTGACCACAGCTAACATACCCTGAAACATACGTTGATTGTTGTTGTAAAGATATCAATCTGACCACAGCTAATATAAAACTAAAACATAAGTTGATTAGTGATGTTGTCAGGATATAAATCTGACCACAGCTAACATACACTGAAACATACGTTGATTGTTGTTGTAAGGATATAAATCTGACCACAGCTAACATACACTGAAACATAAGTTGATTAGTGATGTTGTAAGGATATAAATATGACCACAGCTAACATACACTAAAACATAAGTTGATTAGTGATGTTGTCAGGATATAAACCTGACCACAGCTAATATACACTAAAACATAAGTTGATTAGTGATGTTGTCAGGATATAAATCTGACCACAGCTAACATACACTAAATCATAAGTTGATTAGTGTTGTTGTCAGGATATAAATCTGACCACAGCTAACATACACTAAAACATAAGTTGATTGGTGACTTTGTAAGGATATAAATCTGACCACAGCTAACAAACACTGAAACATAAGTTGATTGGTGTTGTTGTAAGGATATAAATCTGACCACAGCTAACATACACTAAAACATAAGTTGATTAGTGTTGTTGTAAGGATATAAATCTGACCACAGCTAACATACACTGAAGCATAAGTTGATTGGTGTTGTTGTAAGGATATAAATCTGACCACAGCTAACATACACTAAAACATAAGTTGATTGGTGATGTTGTAAGGATATACATCAGACAACAGCTAACATACACTAAAACATAAGATGATTAGTGATGTTGTAAGGATATAAATCTGACTACAGCTAACATACACTAAAACATAAGTTGATGGTGTTGTTGTAAGGATATAAATCTGACCACAGCTAACATACACTAAAACATAAGTTGATTGATGTTGTCAGGATATAAATCTGAACACAGCTAACCTACACTGAAACATACGTTGATTGGTGATTTTGTAAGGATATAAATCTGACCACAGCTAACATACACTGAAACATACGTTGATTGTTGTTGTAAGGATATAAATCTGACCATAGCTAACATACACTAAAACATAAGTTGATTAGTGATGTTGTCAGGATATAAATCTGACCACAGCGAACATACACTGAAACATACGTTGATTGTTGTTGTAAGGATATAAATCTGACCACAGCTAACATACACTGAAACATAAGTTGATTAGTGATGTTGTAAGGATATAAATCTGACCACAGCTAACATACACTAAAACATAAGTTGATTGTTGTTGTAAGGATATAAATCTGACCACAGCTAACATGCACCAAAACATAAGTTGATTAATGATGTTGTCAGGATATAAATCTGACCACAGATAACATACACTAAAACATAAGTTGACTAGTGTTGTTGTAAGGATATAAATCTGACCACAGCTAACATACACTAAAACATAAGTTGATTAGTGATGTTGTCAGGATATAAATCTGACCACAGCTAACATACACTAAAACATAAGTTGATTAGTGATGTTGTCAGGATATAAATCTGACCACAGCTAACATACACTGAAACATAAGTTGATAAGTGATGTTGTCAGGATCTAAATCTGACCACAGCTAACATACACTAAAACATAAGGTGATTAGTGTTGTTGTCAGGATATAAATCTGACCACAGCTAACATACACTAAAACATATGTAGATTAGTGATGTTGTAAGGATATAAATCAGACCACAGCTAACATACACTGAAACATAAGTTGATTGGTGTTGTTGTAAGAATATAAATCTGACCACAGCTAACATACACTAAAACATAAGTTGATTAGTGTTGTTGTAAGGATATAAATCTGACCACAGCTAACATACACTGAAACATAAGTTGATTGGAGTTGTTGTAAGGATATAAATCTGACCACAGCTAACATACACTAAAACATAAGTTGATTAGTGATGTTGTCAGGATATAAATCTGACCACATCTGACATACACTAAAACATAAGTTGATTAGTGATGTTGTAAGGATATAAATATGACCACAGCAAACATACACAGAAACATAATTTGATTAGTGATGTTGTCAGGATATAAATCTGACCACAGCTAACATACACTAAAACTTAAGTTGATTAGTGATGTTGTCAGGATATAAATCTGACCACAGCTAACATACACTAAAACATAAGTTGATTAGTGATGTTGTCAGGATATAAATCTGACCACAGCTAACATACACTAAATTATAACTTGATTAGTGATGTTGTCAGGATATAAATCTGACCACAGCTAACATACACTGTAACATAAGTTGATAAGTGATGTTGTCAGGATATAAATCTGACCACAGCTAACATACACTAAAACATAAGTTGATTAGTGATGTTGTCAGGATATAAATCTGATCACAGCTAACATACACTAAAACATAAATTGATTAGTGATGTTGTCAGGATATAAATCTGACCACAGCTAACATACACTGAAACATAAGTTGATTAGTGTTGTTGTAAGGATATAAATCTGATCACAGTTAACATACACTGAAACATACGTTGATTGGTGTTGTTGTAAGGATATAAATCTGACCACAGCTAACATACACTGAAACAAACGTTGATTGGTGTTGTTGTAAGGATATAAATCTGACCACAGCTAACCTACACTGAAACATACGTTGATGGTGTTGTTGTAAGGATATAAATCTGACCACAGCTAACATACACTGAAACATACGTTGACTGGTGTTGTAAGGATATAAATCTGACCACAGCTAACATACACTGAAACATACGTTGATTGGTGTTGTTGTAAGGATATAAATCTGACCACAGCTAACATACACTGAAACATACGTTGATTATTGATGTTATCAGGATATAAATCTGACCACAGCTAACATACACTGAAACATACGTTGATTGTTGTTGTAAGTATATAAACCTGACCACAGCTAACATACACTGAAACATACGTTGATTAGTGATGTTGTCAGGATATAAATCTGACCACAGCTAACATACACTAAAACATAAGTTGATTGGTGTTGTTGTCAGGATATAAATCGGACCACAGCTAAAATACACTAAAACATAAGTTGATTGGTGATGTTGTCAGGATATAAATCTGACCACAGCTAACATACACTGAAACATACGTTCATTGTTGTTGTCAGGATATAAATCTGACCACAGCTAACATACACTGAAACATACGTTGATTGGTGTTGTTGTAAGGATATAAATCTGACCACAGCTAACATACACTAAAACATAAGTTGATTGGTGTTGTTGTAAGGATATAAATCTGACCACAGCTAACATACACTGAAACATACGTTGATTGTTGTTGTCAGGATATAAATCTGACCACAGCTACCATACACTGAAACATACGTTGATTGGTGTTGTTGTAAGGATATAAATCTGACCACAGCTAACATACACTGAAACATACGTTGATTGTTGTTGTCAAGATATAAATCTGACCACAGCTAACCTACACTAAAACTTACGTTGATTGTTGTTGTAAGGATATAAATCTGACCACAGCTAACATACACTAAAACATAAGTTGATTAGTGATGTTGTCAGGATATAAATCTGACCACAGCTAACATACACTGAAACATAAGTTGATTGGTGTTGTTGTCAGGATATAAATCTGACCACAGCTAACATACACTAAAACATAAGTTGATTGGTGTTGTTGTAAGGATATAAATCTGACCACAGCTAACATACACTGAAACATACGTTGATTGTTGTTGTCAGGATATAAATCTGACCACAGCTAACATACACTAAAACATACGTTGATTAGTGATGTTGTCAGGATATAAATCTGACCACAGCTAACATACACTAAAACATACGTTGATGGTGTTGTTGTCAGGATATAAATCTGACCACAGCTAACATACACTGAAACATACGTTGATTATTGATGTTGTCAGGATATAAATCTGACCACAGCTAACATACACTAAAACATAAGTTGATTGGTGTTGTTGTCAGGATATAAATCTGACCACAGCTAACATACACTAAAACATAAGTTGATTGGTGTTGTTGTCAGGATATAAATCTGACCACAGCTAACATACACTAAAACATACGTTGATTGTTGTTGTCAGGATATAAATCTGACCACAGCTAACATACACTAAAACATAAGTTGATTGGTGATGTTGTCAGGATATAAATCTGACCACAGCTAACATACACTGAAACATACATTGATTGTTGTTGTAAGGATATAAATCTGACCACAGCTAACATACACTAAAACATAAGTTGATTAGTCATGTTGTCAGGATATAAATCTGACCACAGCTAACATACACTAAAACATACGTTGATTGTTGTTGTCAGGATATAAATCTGACCACAGCTAACATACACTGAAACATAAGTTGATTGGTGATGTTGTCAGGATATAAATCTGACCACAGCTAACATACACTGAAACATACGTTGATTATTGTTGTAAGGATATAGATCTGACCACAGCTAACATACACTAAAACATACGTTGATTATTGTTGTAAGGATATAAATCTGACCACAGCTAACATACACTAAAACATAAGTCGATTAGTGATGTTGTCAGGATATAAATCTGACCACAGCTAACATACACTAAAACATACGTTGGTTAGTGATGTTGTCAGGATATAAATCTGACCACAGCTAACATACACTGAAACATAAGTTGATTAGTGATGTTGTAAGGATATAAATCTGACCACAGCTAACATACACTGAAACATACGTTGATTGTTGTTGTAAGGATATAAATCTGACCACAGCTAACATACACTAAAACATAAGTTGATTAGTGATGTTGTCAGGATATAAATCTGACCACAGCTAACATACACTGAAACATACGTTGATTGTTGTTGTAAGGATATAAATCTGACCACAGCTAACATACACTGAAACATAAGTTGATTAGTGATGTTGTAAGGATATAAATATGACCACAGCTAACTTACACTAAAACATAAGTTGATTAGTGATGTTGTCAGGATATAAACCTGACCACAGCTAATATACACTAAAACATAAGTTGATTAGTGATGTTGTCAGGATATAAATCTGACCACAGCTAACATACACTAAAACATAAGTTGATTAGTGTTGTTGTCAGGATATAAATCTGACCACAGCTAACATACACTGAAACATAAGTTGATTAGTGACTTTGTAAGGATATAAATCTGACCACAGCTAACATACACTGAAACATATGTTGATTGGTGTTGTTGTAAGGATATAAATCTGACCACAGCTAACATACACTAAAACGTAAGTTGATTAGTGTTGTTGTAAGGATATAAATCTGACCACAGCTAACATACACTGAAGCATAAGTTGATTGGTGTTGTTGTAAGGATATACATCTGACCACAGCTAACATACATTAAAACATAAGTTGATTGGTGATGTTGTAAGGATATAAATCAGACAACAGCTAACATACACTAAAACATAAGTTGATTAGTGATGTTGTAAGGATATAAATCTGACCACAGCTAACATACACTAAAACATAAGTTGATGGTGTTGTTGTAAGGATATAAATCTGACCACAGCTAACATACACTAAAACATAAGTTGATTGATGTTGTCAGGATATAAATCTGAACACAGCTAACCTACACTGAAACATACGTTGATTGGTGATTTTGTAAGGATATAAATCTGACCACAGCTAACATACACTGAAACATACGTTGATTGTTGTTGTAAGGATATAAATCTGACCACAGCTAACATACACTGAAACATACGTTGATTGTTGTTGTAAGGATATAAATCTGACCACAGCTAACATACACTGAAACATAAGTTGATTAGTGATGTTGTAAGGATATAAATCTGACCACAGCTAACATACACTAAAACATAAGTTGATTGTTGTTGTAAGGATATAAATCTGACCACAGCTAATATGCACTAAAACATAAGTTGATTAATGATGTTGTCAGGATATAAATCTGACCACAGATAACATACACTAAAACATAAGTTGATAAGTGATGTTGTCAGGATCTAAATCTGACCACAGCTAACATACACTAAAACATAAGGTGATTAGTGTTGTTGTAAGGATATAAATCTGACCACAGCTAACATACACTAAAACATAAGTAGATTAGTGATGTTGTAAGGATATAAATCTGACCACAGCTAACATACACTGAAACATAAGTTGATTGGTGTTGTTGTAAGGATATAAATCTGACCACAGCTAACATACACAAAAACATAAGTTGATTAGTGTTGTTGTAAGGATATAAATCTGACCATAGCTAACATACACTAAAACATAAGTTGATTAGTGATGTTGTCAGGATATAAATCTGACCACAGCTAACATACACTGAAACATACGTTGATTGTTGTTTTAAGGATATAAATCTGACCACAGCTAACATACACTGAAACATAAGTTGATTAGTGATGTTGTAAGGATATAAATCTGACCACAGCTAACATACACTAAAACATAAGTTGATTGTTGTTGTAAGGATATAAATCTGACCACAGCTAACATGCACTAAAACATAAGTTGATTAATGATGTTGTCAGGATATAAATCTGACCACAGATAACATACACTAAAACATAAGTTGACTAGTGTTGTTGTAAGGATATAAATCTGACCACAGCTAACATACACTAAAACATAAGTTGATTAGTGATGTTGTCAGGATATAAATCTGACCACAGCTAACATACACTAAAACATAAGTTGATTAGTGATGTTGTCAGGATATAAATCTGACCACAGCTAACATACACTAAAACATAAGTTGATAAGTGATGTTGTCAGGATCTAAATCTGACCACAGCTAACATACACTAAAACATAAGGTGATTAGTGTTGTTGTAAGGATATATATCTGACCACAGCTAACATACACTAAAACATAAGTAGATTAGTGATGTTGTAAGGATATAAATCTGACCACAGCTAACATACACTGAAACATAAGTTGATTGGTGTTGTTGTAAGGATATAAATCTGACCACAGCTAACATACACTAAAACATAAGTTGATTAGTGTTGTTGTAAGGATATAAATCTGACCACAGCTAACATACACTGAAACATAAGTTGATTGGAGTTGTTGTAAGGATATAAATCTGACCACAGCTGACATACACTAAAACATAAGTTGATTAGTGATGTTGTAAGGATATAAATATGACCACAGCTAACATACACAGAAACATAAGTTAATTAGTGATGTTGTCAGGATATAAATCTGACCACAGCTAACATACACTAAAACATAAGTTGATTAGTGATGTTGTCAGGATATAAATCTGACCACAGCTAACATACACTAAAACATAAGTTGATTAGTGATGTTGTCAGGATATAAATCTGACCACAGATAACATACACTAAAACATAAGTTGACTAGTGTTGTTGTAAGGATATAAATCTGACCACAGCTAACATACACTAAAACATAAGTTGATTAGTGATGTTGTCAGGATATAAATCTGACCACAGCTAACATACACTGTAACATAAGCTGATTAGTGATGTTGTAAGGATATAAATCTGACCACAGCTAAACTACGCTGAAACATAAATTGATTGGTGTTGTTGTCAGGATATAAATCTGACCACAGCTAACATACACTGAAACATAAGTTGATAAGTGATGTTGTCAGGATATAAATCTGACCACAGCTAACACACACTAAAACAGTTGATTAGTGATGTTGTCAGGATATAAATCTGATCACAGCTAACATACACTAAAACATAAATTGATTAGTGATGTTGTCAGGATATAAATCTGACCACAGCTAACATACACTGAAACATAAGTTGATTAGTGTTGTTGTAAGGATATAAATCTGATCACAGCTAACATACACTGAATCATACGTTGATTGGTGTTGTTGTAAGGATATAAATCTGACCACAGCTAACATACACTGAAACAAACGTTGATTGGTGTTGTTGTAAGGATATAAATCTGACAACAGCTAACCTACACTGAAACATACGTTGATGGTGTTGTTGTAAGGATATAAATCTGACCACAGCTAACATACACTGAAACATACGTTGACTGGTGTTGTAAGGATATAAATCTGACCACAGCTAACATACACTGAAACATACGTTGATTGGTGTTGTTGTAAGGATATAAATCTGACCACAGCTAACATACACTGAAACATACCTTGATTATTGATGTTGTCAGGATATAAATCTGACCACAGCTAACATACACTGAAACATACGTTGATTGTTGTTGTAAGTATATAAACCTGACCACAGCTAACATACACTGAAACATACGTTGATTAGTGATGTTGTCAGGATATAAATCTGACCACAGCTAACATACACTAAAACATATGTTGATTGGTGTTGTTGTCAGGATATAAATCGGACCACAGCTAAAATACACTAAAACATAAGTTGATTGGTGATGTTGTCAGGATATAAATCTGACCACAGCTAACATACACTGAAACATACGTTCATTGTTGTTGTCAGGATATAAATCTGACCACAGCTAACATACACTGAAACATACGTAGATTGGTGTTGTTGTAAGGATATAAATCTGACCACAGCTAACATACACTAAAACATAAGTTGATTGGTGTTGTTGTAAGGATATAAATCTGACCACAGCTAACATACACTGAAACATACGTTGATTGTTGTTGTCAGGATATAAATCTGACCACAGCTAACATACACTGAAACATACGTTGATTGGTGTTGTTGTAAGGATATAAATCTGACCACAGCTAACATACACTGAAACATACGTTGATTGTTGTTGTCAAGATATAAATCTGACCACAGCTAACCTACACTAAAACTTACGTTGATTGTTGTTGTAAGGATATAAATCTGACCACAGCTAACATACACTAAAACATAAGTTGATTAGTGATATTGTCAGGATATAAATCTGACAACAGCTAACATACACTGAAACATAAGTTGATTGGTGTTGTTGTCAGGATATAAATCTGACCACAGCTAACATACACTAAAACATAAGTTGATTGGTGTTGTTGTCAGGATATAAATCTGACCACAGCTAACATACACTGAAACATACGTTGATTGTTGTTGTCAGGATATAAATCTGACCACAGCTAACATACACCAAAACATACGTTGATTAGTGATGTTGTCAGGATATAAATCTGACCACAGCTAACATACACTAAAACATACGTTGATGGTGTTGTTGTCAGGATTTAAATCTGACCACAGCTAACATACACTGAAACATACGTTGATTATTGATGTTGTCAGGATATAAATCTGACCACAGCTAACATACACTAAAACATAAGTTGATTGGTGTTGTTGTCAGGATATAAATCTGACCACAGCTAACATACACTAAAACATAAGTTGATTGGTGTTGTTGTCAGGATATAAATCTGACCACAGCTAACATACACTAAAACATACATTGATTGTTGTTGTCAGGATATAAATCTGACCACAGCTAACATACACTAAAACATAAGTTGATTGGTGATGTTGTCAGGATATAAATCTGACCACAGCTAACATAAACTGAAACATACATTGATTGTTGTTGTAAGGATATAAATCTGACCACAGCTAACATACACTAAAACATAAGTTGATTAGTGATGTTGTCAGGATATAAATGTGACCACAGCTAACATACACTAAAACATACGTTGATTGTTGTTGTCAGGATATAAATCTGACCACAGCTAACATACACTAAAACATAATTTGATTGGTGATGTTGTCAGGATATAAATCTGACCACAGCTAACATACACTGAAACATACGTTGATTATTGTTGTAAGGATATAGATCTGACCACAGCTAACATACACTAAAACATACGTTGATTATTGTTGTAAGGATATAAATCTGACCACAGCTAACATACACTAAAACATAAGTCGATTAGTGATGTTGTCAGGATATAAATCTGACCACAGCTAACATACACTAAAACATACGTTGGTTAGTGATGTTGTCAGGATATAAATCTGACCACAGCTAACATACACTGAAACATAAGATGATTAGTGATGTTGTAAGGATATAAATCTGACCACAGCTAACATACACTGAAACATACGTTGATTGTTGTTGTAAGGATATAAATCTGACCACAGCTAACATACACTAAAACATAAGTTGATTAGTGATGTTGTCAGGATATAAATCTGACCACAGCTAACATACACTGAAACATACGTTGATTGTTGTTGTAAGGATATAAATCTGACCACAGCTAACATACACTGAAACATAAGTTGATTAGTGATGTTGTAAGGATATAAATATGACCACAGCTAACATACACTAAAACATAAGTTGATTAGTGATGTTGTCAGGATATAAACCTGACCACAGCTAATATACACTAAAACATAAGTTGATTAGTGATGTTGTCAGGATATAAATCTGACCACAGCTAACATACACTAAAACATAAGTTGATTAGTGTTGTTGTCAGGATATAAATCTGACCACAGCTAACATACACTTAAACATAAGTTGATTAGTGATGTTGTAAGGATATAAAACTGACCACAGCTAACATACACTGAAACATAAGTTGATTGGTGTTGTTGTAAGGATATAAATCTGACCACAGCTAACATACACTAAAACGTAAGTTGATTAGTGTTGTTGTAAGGATATAAATCTGACCACAGCTAACATACACTGAAGCATAAGTTGATTGGTG
Source organism: Lutraria lutraria (assembly GCA_964023205.1). Taxonomy (NCBI): domain Eukaryota; kingdom Metazoa; phylum Mollusca; class Bivalvia; order Venerida; family Mactridae; genus Lutraria; species Lutraria lutraria. The sequence continues at coordinate 1,198,493 of OZ026843.1, read as the reverse complement.
TTGTTGTAAGGATATAAATCTGACCACAGCTAACATACACTAAAACATAAGTTGATTGGTGATGTTGTAAGGATATAAATCAGACAACAGCTAACATACACTAAAACATAAGTTGATTAGTGATGTTGTAAGGATATAAATCTGACCACAGCTAACATACACTAAAACATAAGTTGATGGTGTTGTTGTAAGGATATAAATCTGACCACAGCTAACATACACTAAAACGTAAGTTGATTGATGTTGTCAGGATATAAATCTGAACACAGCTAACCTACACTGAAACATACGTTGATTGGTGATTTTGTAAGGTTATAAATCTGACCACAGCTAACATACACTGAAACATACGTTGATTGTTGTTGTAAGGATATAAATCTGACCATAGCTAACATACACTTAAACATAAGTTGATTAGTGATGTTGTCAGGATATAAATCTGACCACAGCTAACATACACTGAAACATACGTTGATTGTTGTTGTAAGGATATAAATCTGACCACAGCTAACATACACTGAAACATAAGTTGATTAGTGATGTTGTAAGGATATAAATCTGACCACAGCTAACATACACTAAAACATAAGTTGATTGTTGTTGTAAGGATATAAATCTGACCACAGCTAACATGCACTAAAACATAAGTTGATTAATGATGTTGTCAGGATATAAATCTGACCACAGATAACATACACTAAAACATAAGTTGATAAGTGATGTTGTCAGGATCTAAATCTGACCACAGCTAACATACACTAAAACATAAGGTGATTAGTGTTGTTGTAAGGATATAAATCTGACCACAGCTAACATACACTAAAACATAAGTAGATTAGTGATGTTGTCAGGATATAAATCTGACCACAGCTAACATACACTAAAACATAAGTTGATTAGTGATGTTGTCAAGATATAAATCTGACCACAGATAACATACACTAAATTATATCTTGATTAGTGATGTTGTCAGGATATAAATCTGACCACAGCTAACATACACTGTAACATAAGCTGATTAGTGAAGTTGTAAGGATATAAATCTGACCACAGCTAAACTACGCTGAAACATAAGTTGATTGGTGTTGTTGTCAGGATATAAATCTGACCACAGCTAACATACACTGAAACATACATTGATTGTTGTTGTAAGGATATAAATCTGACCACAGCTAACATACACTAAAACATAAGTTGATTAGTGATGTTGTCAGGATATAAATGTGACCACAGCTAACATACACTAAAACATACGTTGATTGTTGTTGTCAGGATATAAATCTGACCACAGCTAACATACACTAAAACATAAGTTGATTGGTGATGTTGTCAGGATATAAATCTGACCACAGCTAACATACACTGAAACATACGTTGATTATTGTTGTAAGGATATAGATCTGACCACAGCTAACATACACTAAAACATACGTTGATTATTGTTGTAAGGATATAAATCTGACCACAGCTAACATACACTAAAACATAAGTCGATTAGTGATGTTGTCAGGATATAAATCTGACCACAGCTAACATACACTAAAACATACGTTGGTTAGTGATGTTGTCAGGATATAAATCTGAACACAGCTAACCTACACTGAAACATACGTTGATTGGTGATTTTGTAAGGTTATAAATCTGACCACAGCTAACATACACTGAAACATACGTTGATTGTTGTTGTAAGGATATAAATCTGACCATAGCTAACATACACTTAAACATAAGTTGATTAGTGATGTTGTCAGGATATAAATCTGACCACAGCTAACATACACTGAAACATACATTGATTGTTGTTGTAAGGATATAAATCTGACCACAGCTAACATACACTGAAACATAAGTTGATTAGTGATGTTGTAAGGATATAAATCTGACCACAGCTAACATACACTAAAACATAAGTTGATTGTTGTTGTAAGGATATAAATCTGACCACAGCTAACATGCACTAAAACATAAGTTGATTAATGATGTTGTCAGGATATAAATCTGACCACAGATAACATACACTAAAACATAAGTTGATAAGTGATGTTGTCAGGATCTAAATCTGACCACAGCTAACATACACTAAAACATAAGGTGATTAGTGTTGTTGTAAGGATATAAATCTGACCACAGCTAACATACACTAAAACATAAGTAGATTAGTGATGTTGTCAGGATATAAATCTGACCACAGCTAACATACACTAAAACATAAGTTGATTAGTGATGTTGTCAAGATATAAATCTGACCACAGATAACATACACTAAATTATAACTTGATTAGTGATGTTGTCAGGATATAAATCTGACCACAGCTAACATACACTGTAACATAAGCTGATTAGTGAAGTTGTAAGGATATAAATCTGACCACAGCTAAACTACGCTGAAACATAAGTTGATTGGTGTTGTTGTCAGGATATAAATCTGACCACAGCTAACATACACTGAAACATACATTGATTGTTGTTGTAAGGATATAAATCTGACCACAGCTAACATACACTAAAACATAAGTTGATTAGTGATGTTGTCAGGATATAAATGTGACCACAGCTAACATACACTAAAACATACGTTGATTGTTGTTGTCAGGATATAAATCTGACCACAGCTAACATACACTAAAACATAAGTTGATTGGTGATGTTGTCAGGATATAAATCTGACCACAGCTAACATACACTGAAACATACGTTGATTATTGTTGTAAGGATATAGATCTGACCACAGCTAACATACACTAAAACATACGTTGATTATTGTTGTAAGGATATAAATCTGACCACAGCTAACATACACTAAAACATAAGTCGATTAGTGATGTTGTCAGGATATAAATCTGACCACAGCTAACATACACTAAAACATACGTTGGTTAGTGATGTTGTCAGGATATAAATCTGACCACAGCTAACATACACTGAAACATAAGATGATTAGTGATGTTGTAAGGATATAAATCTGACCACAGCTAACATACACTGAAACATACGTTGATTGTTGTTGTAAGGATATAAATCTGACCACAGCTAACATACACTAAAACATAAGTTGATTAGTGATGTTGTCAGGATATAAATCTGACCACAGCTAACATACACTGAAACATACGTTGATTGTTGTTGTAAGGATATAAATCTGACCACAGCTAACATACACTGAAACATAAGTTGATTAGTGATGTTGTAAGGATATAAATATGACCACAGCTAACATACACTAAAACATAAGTTGATTAGTGATGTTGTCAGGATATAAACCTGACCACAGCTAATATACACTAAAACATAAGTTGATTAGTGATGTTGTCAGGATATAAATCTGACCACAGCTAACATACACTAAAACATAAGTTGATTAGTGTTGTTGTCAGGATATAAATCTGACCACAGCTAACATACACTTAAACATAAGTTGATTAGTGATGTTGTAAGGATATAAAACTGACCACAGCTAACATACACTGAAACATAAGTTGATTGGTGTTGTTGTAAGGATATAAATCTGACCACAGCTAACATACACTAAAACGTAAGTTGATTAGTGTTGTTGTAAGGATATAAATCTGACCACAGCTAACATACACTGAAGCATAAGTTGATTGGTGTTGTTGTAAGGATATAAATCTGACCACAGCTAACATACACTAAAACATAAGTTGATTGGTGATGTTGTAAGGATATAAATCAGACAACAGCTAACATACACTAAAACATAAGTTGATTAGTGATGTTGTAAGGATATAAATCTGACCACAGCTAACATACACTAAAACATAAGTTGATGGTGTTGTTGTAAGGATATAAATCTGACCACAGCTAACATACACTAAAACGTAAGTTGATTGATGTTGTCAGGATATAAATCTGAACACAGCTAACCTACACTGAAACATACGTTGATTGGTGATTTTGTAAGGATATAAATCTGACCACAGCTAACATACACTGAAACATACGTTGATTGTTGTTGTAAGGATATAAATCTGACCATAGCTAACATACACTTAAACATAAGTTGATTAGTGATGTTGTCAGGATATAAATCTGACCACAGCTAACATACACTGAAACATACGTTGATTGTTGTTGTAAGGATATAAATCTGACCACAGCTAACATACACTGAAACATAAGTTGATTAGTGATGTTGTAAGGATATAAATCTGACCACAGCTAACATACACTAAAACATAAGTTGATTGTTGTTGTAAGGATATAAATCTGACCACAGCTAACATGCACTAAAACATAAGTTGATTAATGATGTTGTCAGGATATAAATCTGACCACAGATAACATACACTAAAACATAAGTTGATAAGTGATGTTGTCAGGATCTAAATCTGACCACAGCTAACATACACTAAAACATAAGGTGATTAGTGTTGTTGTAAGGATATAAATCTGACCACAGCTAACATACACTAAAACATAAGTAGATTAGTGATGTTGTCAGGATATAAATCTGACCACAGCTAACATACACTAAAACATAAGTTGATTAGTGATGTTGTCAGGATATAAATCTGACCACAGATAACATACACTAAATTATAACTTGATTAGTGATTTTGTCAGGATATAAATCTGACCTCAGCTAACATACACTGTAACATAAGCTGATTAGTGAAGTTGTAAGGATATAAATCTGACCACAGCTAAACTACGCTGAAACATAAGTTGATTGGTGTTGTTGTCAGGATATAAATCTGACCACAGCTAACATACACTGAAACATAAGTTGATAAGTGATGTTGTCAGGATATAAATCTGACCACAGCTAACATACACTAAAACATAAGTTGATTAGTGATGTTGTCAGGATATAAATCTGATCACAGCTAACATACACTAAAACATAAATTGATTAGTGATGTTGTCAGGATATAAATCTGACCACAGCTAACATACACTGAAAAATAAGTTGATTAGTGTTGTTGTAAGGATATAAATCTGATCACAGCTAACATACACTGAAACATAAGTTGATTAGTGTTGTTGTAAGGATATAAATCTGACCACAGCTCATATACACTAAAACATAAGTTGATTAGTGATGTTGTCAGGATATAAATCTGATCACAGCTAACATACACTAAAACATAAGTTGATTAGTGATGTTGTCAGGATATAAATCTGACCACAGCTAACCTACACTAAAACATAAGTTGATTAGTGATGTTGTAAGGATATAAATCTGACCACAGCTAACATACACTGAAACATAAGTTGATTAGTGATGTTGTCAGGATATAAATCTGACCACAGCTAACATACACTAAAACATAAGTTGATTAGTGATGTTGTCAGGATATAAATCTGACCACAGCTAACATACACTAAAACATAAGTTGATTAGTGATGTTGTCAGGATATAAATCTGACCACAGCTAACATACACTAAAACATAAGTTGATTAGTGATGTTGTCAGGATATAAATCTGACCACAGCTAACATACACTAAATTATAACTTGATTAGTGATGTTGTCAGGATATAAATCTGACCACAGCTAACATACACTGTAACATAAGCTGATTAGTGATGTTGTAAGGATATAAATCTGACCACAGCTAATATACACTAAAACATAAGTTGATTAGTGTTGTTTTAATGATATAAATCTGATCACAGCTAACATACACTGAAACATAAGTTGATTGGTGTTGTTGTCAGGATATAAATCTGACCACAGCTAAACTACACTGAAACATAAGTTGATTGGTGTTGTTGTCAGGATATAAATCAGACCACAGCTAACATACACTGAAACATAAGTTGATTAGTGATGTTGTCAGGATATAAATCTGACCACAGCTAACATACACTGAAATATAAGTTGATAAGTGTTGTTGTAAGGATATAAATCTGATCACAGTTAACATACACTGAAACATAAGTTGATTAGTGTTGTTGTAAGGATATAAATCTGACCACAGCTAACATACACTAAAACATAAGTTGATTAGTGATGTTGTCAGGATATAAATCTGACCACAGCTAACATACACTAAAACATACGTTGATTAGTGATGTTGTCAGGATATAAATCTGACCACAGCTAACATACACTGAAACATAAGTTGATAAGTGTTGTTGTAAGGATATAAATCTGATCACAGCTAACATACACTGAAACATAAGTTGATTAGTGTTGTTGTAAGGATATAAATCTGACCACAGCTAACTTACACTGAAACATACGTTGATTGTTGTTGTAAGGATATAAATCTGACCACAGGTAACATACACTGAAACATAAGTTGATTAGTGATGTTGTAAGGATATAAATCTGACCACAGCTAACATACACTAAAACATAAGTTGATTAGTGATGTTGTCAGGATATAAATCTGACCACAGCTAACATACACTAAAACATAAGTTGATTAGTGATGTTGTCAGGATATAAACCTGACCACAGCTAATATACACTAAAACATAAGTTGATTAGTGATGTTGTCAGGATATAAATCTGACCACAGCTAACATACACTAAAACATAAGTTGATTAGTGTTGTTGTCAGGATATAAATCTGACCACAGCTAACATACACTTAAACATAAGTTGATTAGTGACTTTGTAAGGATATAAATCTGACCACAGCTAACATACACTGAAACATAAGTTGATTGGTGTTGTTGTAAGGATATAAATCTGACCACAGCTAACATACACTGTAACATAAGCTGATTAGTGATGTTGTAAGGATATAAATCTGACCACAGCTAATATACACTAAAACATAAGTTGATTAGTGTTGTTATAATGATATAAATCTGATCACAGCTAACATACACTGAAACATAAGTTGATTGGTGTTGTTGTCAGGATATAAATCTGACCACAGCTAAACTACACTGAAACATAAGTTGATTGGTGTTGTTGTCAGGATATAAATCAGACCACAGCTAACATACACTGAAACATAAGTTGATTAGTGATGTTGTCAGGATATAAATCTGACCACAGCTAACATACACTGAAATATAAGTTGATAAGTGTTGTTGTAAGGATATAAATCTGATCACAGTTAACATACACTGAAACATAAGTTGATTAGTGTTGTTGTAAGGATATAAATCTGACCACAGCTAACATACACTAAAACATAAGTTGATTAGTGATGTTGTCAGGATATAAATCTGACCACAGCTAACATACACTAAAACATACGTTGATTAGTGATGTTGTCAGGATATAAATCTGACCACAGCTAACATACACTGAAACATAAGTTGATTAGTGTTGTTGTAAGGATATAAATCTGATCACAGCTAACATACACTGAAACATAAGTTGATTAGTGTTGTTGTAAGGATATAAATCTGACCACAGCTAACATACACTAAAAGATAAGTTGATTAGTGTTCTTGTAAGGATATAAATCTGACCACAGCTAACATACACTAAAACATAAGTTGATTAGTGATGTTGTCAGGATATAAATCTGACCACAGCTAACATACACTAAAACATACGTTGATTAGTGATGTTGTCAGGATATAAATCTGACCACAGCTAACATACACTGAAACATAAGTTGATTAGTGATGTTGTAAGGATATAAATCTCACCACAGCTAACATACACTGAAACATACGTTGATTGTTGTTGTAAGGATATAAATCTGACCACAGCTAACATACACTAAAACATAAGTTGATTAGTGATGTTGTCAGGATATAAATCTGACCACAGCTAACTTACACTGAAACATACGTTGATTGTTGTTGTAAGGATATAAATCTGACCACAGCTAACATACACTGAAACATAAGTTGATTAGTGATGTTGTAAGGATATAAATCTGACCACAGCTAACATACACTAAAACATAAGTTGATTAGTGATGTTGTCAGGATATAAATCTGACCACAGCTAACATACACTAAAACATAAGTTGATTAGTGATGTTGTCAGGATATAAATCTGACCACAGCTAACATACACTAAAACATAAGTTGATTAGTGATGTTGTCAGGATATAAATCTGACCACAGCTAACATACACTAAAACATACGTTGATTTGTGATGTTGTAAGGATATAAATCTGACCACAGCTAACATACACTGAAACATAAGTTGATTAGTGATGTTTTAAGGATATAAATCTGACCACAGCTAACATACACTAAAACATAAGTTGATTGGTGTTGTTGTCAGGATATAAATCTGACCACAGCAAACCTACACTGAAACATAAGTTGATTAGTGATGTTTTAAGGATATAAATCTGACCACAGCTAATATACACTAAAACATAAGTTGATTAGTGATGTTGTAAGGATATAAAACTGACCACAGATAACATACACTAAAACATAAGTTGATTAGTGATGTTGTAAGGATATAAAACTGACCACAGCTAACATACACTAAAACATAAGTTGATTAGTGATGTTTTAAGGATATAAATCTGACCACAGCTAACATACACTAAAACATAAGTTGATTAGTGATGTTGTAAGGATATAAAACTGACCACAGATAACATACACTAAAACATAAGTTGATTAGTGATGTTTTAAGGATATAAATCTGACCACAGCTAACATACACTAAAACATAAGTTGATTAGTGATATTGTAAGGATATAAAACCGACCACAGATAACATACACTAAAACATAAGTTGATTAGTGATGTTGTAAGGATATAAATCTGACCACAGCTAACATACACTAAAACATAAGTTGATTAGTGTTGTTGTAAGGATATAAATCTGACCACAGCTAACATACACTAAAACATAAGTTGATTGGTGTTGTTGTAAGGATATAAATCTGACCACAGCTAACATACACTAAAACATAAGTTGATTAGTGATGTTGTAAGGATATAAATCTGACCACAGCTAACATACACTGAAACATAAGTTGATTAGTGTTGTGGTAAGGATATAAATCTGACCACAGCTAACATACACTGAAACATACGTTGATTGGTGATGTTGTAAGGATATAAATCTGACCACAGCTAACCTACACTAAAACATACGTTGATTGGTGATGTTGTAAGGATATAAATCTGACCACAGCTAACATACACTAAAACATAATTTGATTAGTGTTGTTGTAAGGATATAAATCTGACCACAGCTAACATACACTGAAACATAAGTTGATTAGTGTTGTTGTAAGGATATAAATCTGACAACAGCTAACCTACACTGAAACATAAGTTGATTAGTGATGTTTTAAGGATATAAATCTGACCACAGCTAATATACACTAAAACATAAGTTGATTAGTGATGTTGTAAGGATAAAACTGACCACAGATAACATACACTGAAACATACGTTGATTGGTGTTGTTGTAAGGATATAAATCTGACCACAGCTAACATACACTAAAACATAAGTTGATTGGTGTTGTTGTAAGGATATAAATCTGACCACAGCTAACATACACTGAAACATAAGTTGATTTGTGATATTGTAAGGATTTAAATCTGACCACAGCTAACATACACTAAAACATAAGTTGATTGGTGTTGTTGTAAGGATATAAATCTGACCACAGCTAACATACAATGAAACATAAGATGATTAGTGATGTTGTCAGGATATAAATCTGACCACAGCTAACATACACTAAAACATAAGTTGATTAGTGATGTTGTAAGGATATAAATCTGACCACAGCTAACATACACTGAAACATACGTTGATTGGTGTTGTTGTAAGGATATAAATCTGACCACAGCTAACATACACTGAAACATACGTTGATTGGTATTGTTGTAAGGATATAAATCTGAGCACAGCTAACATACGCTGAAACATAAGTTGATTGTTGTTGTAAGGATATAAATCTGACCACAGCTAACATACGCTGAAACATAAGTTGATTGTTGTTGTAAGGATATAAATCTGACCACAGCTAACATACACCGAAACATACGTTGATTGGAGTTGTTGTAAGGATATAAATCTGACCACAACTAACATACACTGAAACATACGTTGATTGGTGTTGTTGTAAGGATATAAATCTGACCACAGCTAACATACACTGAAACAAACGTTGATTGGTGTTGTTGTAAGGATATAAATCTGACTACAGCTAACCTACACTGAAACATACGTTGATGGTGTTGTTGTAAGGATATAAATCTGACCACAGCTAACATACACTGAAACATACGTTCATTAGAGATGTTGTAAGGATATAAATCTGACCACAGCTAACATACACTAAAACATAAGTTGATTAGTGATGTTGTCAGGATATAATTCTGACCACAGCTAACATACACTAAAACATAAGTTGATTAGTGATGTTGTCAGGATATAAATCTGACCACAGCTAACATACACTAAAACATAAGTTGATTAGTGATGTTGTCAGGATATAAATCTGACCACAGCTAACATACACTGAAACATAAGTTGATTAGTGATGTTGTCAGGATATAAATCTGACCACAGCTAACATACACTGAAACATAAGTTGATAAGTGTTGTTGTAAGGATATAAATCTGATCACAGCTAACATACACAGAAACATAAGTTGATTAGTGTTGTTGTAAGGATATAAATCTGACCACAGCTAACATACACTAAAAGATAAGTTGATTAGTGTTGTTGTAAGGATATAAATCTGACCACAGCTAACATACACTAAAACATAAGTTGATTAGTGATGTTGTCAGGATATAAATCTGACCACAGCTAACATACACTAAAACATACGTTGATTAGTGATGTTGTCAGGATATAAATCTGACCACAGCTAACATACACTGAAACATAAGTTGATTAGTGATGTTGTAAGGATATAAATCTCACCACAGCTAACATACACTGAAACATACGTTGATTGTTGTTGTAAGGATATAAATCTGACCACAGCTAACATACACTAAAACATAAGTTGATTAGTGATGTTGTCAGGATATAAATCTGACCACAGCTAACTTACACTGAAACATACGTTGATTGTTGTTGTAAGGATATAAATCTGACCACAGCTAACATACACTGAAACATAAGTTGATTAGTGATGTTGTAAGGATATAAATCTGACCACAGCTAACATACACTAAAACATAAGTTGATTAGTGATGTTGTCAGGATATAAATCTGACCACAGCTAACATACACTAAAACATAAGTTGATTAGTGATGTTGTCAGGATATAAATCTGACCACAGCTAACATACACTAAAACATAAGTTGATTAGTGATGTTGTCAGGATATAAATCTGACCACAGCTAACATACACTAAAACATACGTTGATTTGTGATGTTGTAAGGATATAAATCTGACCACAGCTAACATACACTGAAACATAAGTTGATTAGTGATGTTTTAAGGATATAAATCTGACCACAGCTAACATACACTAAAACATAAGTTGATTGGTGTTGTTGTCAGGATATAAATCTGACCACAGCTAACCTACACTGAAACATAAGTTGATTAGTGATGTTTTAAGGATATAAATCTGACCACAGCTAATATACACTAAAACATAAGTTGATTAGTGATGTTGTAAGGATATAAAACTGACCACAGATAACATACACTAAAACATAAGTTGATTAGTGATGTTGTAAGGATATAAAACTGACCACAGCTAACATACACTAAAACATAAGTTGATTAGTGATGTTTTAAGGATATAAATCTGACCACAGCTAACATAAAATAAAACATAAGTTGATTAGTGATGTTGTAAGGATATAAAACTGACCACAGATAACATACACTAAAACATAAGTTGATTAGTGATGTTTAAAGGATATAAATCTGACCACAGCTAACATACACTAAAACATAAGTTGATTAGTGATGTTGTAAGGATATAAAACTGACCACAGATAACATACACTAAAACATAAGTTGATTAGTGATGTTGTAAGGATATAAATCTGACCACAGCTAACATACACTAAAACATAAGTTGATTAGTGTTGTTGTAAGGATATAAATCTGACCACAGCTAACATACACTAAAACATAAGTTGATTGGTGTTGTTGTAAGGATATAAATCTGACCACAGCTAACATACACTAAAACATAAGTCGATTAGTGATGTTGTAAGGATATAAATCTGACCACAGCTAACATACACTAAAACATAAGTTGATTAGTGTTGTGGTAAGGATATAAATCTGACCACAGCTAACATACACTGAAACATACGTTGATTGGTGATGTTGTAAGGATATAAATCTGACCACAGCTAACCTACACTAAAACATACGTTGATTGGTGATGTTGTAAGGATATAAATCTGACCACAGCTAACATACACTAAAACATAATTTGCTTAGTGTTGTTGTAAGGATATAAATCTGACCACAGCTAACATACACTGAAACATAAGTTGATTAGTGTTGTTGTAAGGATATAAATCTGACCACAGCTAACCTACACTAAAACATACGCTGATTGGTGATGTTGTCAGGATATAAATCTGACCACAGCTAACATACACTGAAACATAAGTTGATAAGTGTTGTTGTAAGGATATAAATCTGATCACAGCTAACATACACTGAAACATAAGTTGATTAGTGTTGTTGTAAGGATATAAATCTGACCACAGCTAACATACACTAAAAGATAAGTTGATTAGTGTTGTTGTAATGATATAAATCTGACCACAGCTAACATACACTAAAACATAAGTTGATTAGTGATGTTGTCAGGATATAAATCTGACCACAGCTAACATGCACTAAAACATACGTTGATTAGTGATGTTGTCAGGATATAAATCAGACCACAGCTAACATACACTGAAACATAAGTTGATTAGTGATGTTGTAAGGATATAAATCTGACCACAGCTAACATACACTGAAACATACGTTTATTGTTGTTGTAAGGATATAAATCTGACCACAGCTAACATACACTAAAACATAAGTTGATTAGTGATGTTGTCAGGATATAAATCTGACCACAGCTAACTTACACTGAAACATACGTTGATTGTTGTTGTAAGGATATAAATCTGACCACAGCAAACATACACTGAAACATAAGTTGATTAGTGATGTTGTAAGGATTTAAATCTGACCACAGCTAACATACACTAAAACATAAGTTGATTAGTGATGTTGTCAGGATATAAATCTGACCACAGCTAACATATACTAAAACATAAGTTGTTTAGTGATGTTGTCAGGATATAAATCTGACCACAGCTAACATACACTAAAACATAAGTTGATTAGTGATGTTGTCAGGATATAAATCTGACCACAGCTAACATACACTAAAACATACGTTGATTTGTGATGTTGTAAGGATATAAATCTGACCACAGCTAACATACACTGAAACATAAGTTGATTAGTGATGTTTTAAGGATATAAATCTGACCACAGCTAACATACACTAAAACATAAGTTGATTGGTGTTGTTGTCAGGATATAAATCTGACCACAGCTAACCTACACTGAAACATAAGTTGATTAGTAATGTTTTAAGGATATAAATCTGACCACAGCTAATATACACTAAAACATAAGTTGATTAGTGATGTTGTAAGGATATAAAACTGACCACAGATAACATACACTAAAACATAAGTTGATTAGTGATGTTGTAAGGATATAAAACTGACCACAGCTAACATACACTAAAACATAAGTTGATTAGTGATGTTTTAAGGATATAAATCTGACCACAGCTAACATAAAATAAAACATAAGTTGATTAGTGATGTTGTAAGGATATAAAACTGACCACAGATAACATACACTAAAACATAAGTTGATTAGTGATGTTTAAAGGATATAAATCTGACCACAGCTAACATACACTAAAACATAAGTTGATTAGTGATGTTGTAAGGATATAAAACTGACCACAGATAACATACACTAAAACATAAGTTGATTAGTGATGTTGTAAGGATATAAATCTGACCACAGCTAACATACACTAAAACATAAGTTGATTAGTGTTGTTGTAAGGATATAAATCTGACCACAGCTAACATACACTAAAACATAAGTTGATTGGTGTTGTTGTAAGGATATAAATCTGACCACAGCTAACATACACTAAAACATAAGTTGATTAGTGATGTTGTAAGGATATAAATCTGACCACAGCTAACATACACTAAAACATAAGTTGATTAGTGTTGTGGTAAGGATATAAATCTGACCACAGCTAACATACACTGAAACATACGTTGATTGGTGATGTTGTAAGGATATAAATCTGACCACAGCTAACCTACACTAAAACATACGTTGATTGGTGATGTTGTAAGGATATAAATCTGACCACAGCTAACATACACTAAAACATAATTTGCTTAGTGTTGTTGTAAGGATATAAATCTGACCACAGCTAACATACACTAAAACATAAGTTGATTAGTGATGTTGTCAGGATATAAATCTGACCACAGCTAACATACACTAAAACATAAGTTGATTAGTGATGTTGTCAGGATATAAATCTGACCACAGCTAACATACACTAAAACATACGTTGATTTGTGATGTTGTAAGGATATAAATCTGACCACAGCTAACATACACTGAAACATAAGTTGATTAGTGATGTTTTAAGGATATAAATCTGACCACAGCTAACATACACTAAAACATAAGTTGATTGGTGTTGTTGTCAGGATATAAATCTGACCACAGCTAACCTACACTGAAACATAAGTTGATTAGTGATGTTTTAAGGATATAAATCTGACCACAGCTAATATACACTAAAACATAAGTTGATTAGTGATGTTGTAAGGATATAAAACTGACCACAGATAACATACACTAAAACATAAGTTGATTAGTGATGTTGTAAGGATATAAAACTGACCACAGCTAACATACACTAAAACATAAGTTGATTAGTGATGTTTTAAGGATATAAATCTGACCACAGCTAACATAAAATAAAACATAAGTTGATTAGTGATGTTGTAAGGATATAAAACTGACCACAGATAACATACACTAAAACATAAGTTGATTAGTGATGTTTAAAGGATATAAATCTGACCACAGCTAACATACACTAAAACATAAGTTGATTAGTGATGTTGTAAGGATATAAAACTGACCACAGATAACATACACTAAAACATAAGTTGATTAGTGATGTTGTAAGGATATAAATCTGACCACAGCTAACATACACTAAAACATAAGTTGATTAGTGTTGTTGTAAGGATATAAATCTGACCACAGCTAACATACACTAAAACATAAGTTGATTGGTGTTGTTGTAAGGATATAAATCTGACCACAGCTAACATACACTAAAACATAAGTCGATTAGTGATGTTGTAAGGATATAAATCTGACCACAGCTAACATACACTAAAACATAAGTTGATTAGTGTTGTGGTAAGGATATAAATCTGACCACAGCTAACATACACTGAAACATACGTTGATTGGTGATGTTGTAAGGATATAAATCTGACCACAGCTAACCTACACTAAAACATACGTTGATTGGTGATGTTGTAAGGATATAAATCTGACCACAGCTAACATACACTAAAACATAATTTGCTTAGTGTTGTTGTAAGGATATAAATCTGACCACAGCTAACATACACTGAAACATAAGTTGATTAGTGTTGTTGTAAGGATATAAATCTGACCACAGCTAACCTACACTAAAACATACGTTGATTGGTGATGTTGTCAGGATATAAATCTGACCACAGCTAACATACACTGAAACATAAGTTGATAAGTGTTGTTGTAAGGATATAAATCTGATCACAGCTAACATACACTGAAACATAAGTTGATTAGTGTTGTTGTAAGGATATAAATCTGACCACAGCTAACATACACTAAAAGATAAGTTGATTAGTGTTGTTGTAATGATATAAATCTGACCACAGCTAACATACACTAAAACATAAGTTGATTAGTGATGTTGTCAGGATATAAATCTGACCACAGCTAACATGCACTAAAACATACGTTGATTAGTGATGTTGTCAGGATATAAATCAGACCACAGCTAACATACACTGAAACATAAGTTGATTAGTGATGTTGTAAGGATATAAATCTGACCACAGCTAACATACACTGAAACATACGTTTATTGTTGTTGTAAGGATATAAATCTGACCACAGCTAACATACACTAAAACATAAGTTGATTAGTGATGTTGTCAGGATATAAATCTGACCACAGCTAACTTACACTGAAACATACGTTGATTGTTGTTGTAAGGATATAAATCTGACCACAGCAAACATACACTGAAACATAAGTTGATTAGTGATGTTGTAAGGATTTAAATCTGACCACAGCTAACATACACTAAAACATAAGTTGATTAGTGATGTTGTCAGGATATAAATCTGACCACAGCTAACATATACTAAAACATAAGTTGTTTAGTGATGTTGTCAGGATATAAATCTGACCACAGCTAACATACACTAAAACATAAGTTGATTAGTGATGTTGTCAGGATATAAATCTGACCACAGCTAACATACACTAAAACATACGTTGATTTGTGATGTTGTAAGGATATAAATCTGACCACAGCTAACATACACTGAAACATAAGTTGATTAGTGATGTTTTAAGGATATAAATCTGACCACAGCTAACATACACTAAAACATAAGTTGATTGGTGTTGTTGTCAGGATATAAATCTGACCACAGCTAACCTACACTGAAACATAAGTTGATTAGTGATGTTTTAAGGATATAAATCTGACCACAGCTAATATACACTAAAACATAAGTTGATTAGTGATGTTGTAAGGATATAAAACTGACCACAGATAACATACACTAAAACATAAGTTGATTAGTGATGTTGTAAGGATATAAAACTGACCACAGCTAACATACACTAAAACATAAGTTGATTAGTGATGTTTTAAGGATATAAATCTGACCACAGCTAACATAAAATAAAACATAAGTTGATTAGTGATGTTGTAAGGATATAAAACTGACCACAGATAACATACACTAAAACATAAGTTGATTAGTGATGTTTAAAGGATATAAATCTGACCACAGCTAACATACACTAAAACATAAGTTGATTAGTGATGTTGTAAGGATATAAAACTGACCACAGATAACATACACTAAAACATAAGTTGATTAGTGATGTTGTAAGGATATAAATCTGACCACAGCTAACATACACTAAAACATAAGTTGATTAGTGTTGTTGTAAGGATATAAATCTGACCACAGCTAACATACACTAAAACATAAGTTGATTGGTGTTGTTGTAAGGATATAAATCTGACCACAGCTAACATACACTAAAACATAAGTTGATTAGTGATGTTGTAAGGATATAAATCTGACCACAGCTAACATACACTAAAACATAAGTTGATTAGTGTTGTGGTAAGGATATAAATCTGACCACAGCTAACATACACTGAAACATACGTTGATTGGTGATGTTGTAAGGATATAAATCTGACCACAGCTAACCTACACTAAAACATACGTTGATTAGTGATGTTGTAAGGATATAAATCTGACCACAGCTAACATACACTAAAACATAATTTGCTTAGTGTTGTTGTAAGGATATAAATCTGACCACAGCTAACATACACTGAAACATAAGTTGATTAGTGTTGTTGTAAGGATATAAATCTGACCACAGCTAACCTACACTAAAACATACGTTGATTGGTGATGTTGTCAGGATATAAATCTGACCACAGCTAACATACACTGAAACATAAGTTGATAAGTGTTGTTGTAAGGATATAAATCTGATCACAGCTAACATACACTGAAACATAAGTTGATTAGTGTTGTTGTAAGGATATAAATCTGACCACAGCTAACATACACTAAAAGATTAGTTGATTAGTGTTGTTGTAATGATATAAATCTGACCACAGCTAACATACACTAAAACATAAGTTGATTAGTGATGTTGTCAGGATATAAATCTGACCACAGCTAACATGCACTAAAACATACGTTGATTAGTGATGTTGTCAGGATATAAATCAGACCACAGCTAACATACACTGAAACATAAGTTGATTAGTGATGTTGTAAGGATATAAATCTGACCACAGCTAACATACACTGAAACATACGTTTATTGTTGTTGTAAGGATATAAATCTGACCACAGCTAACATACACTAAAACATAAGTTGATTAGTGATGTTGTCGGGATATAAATCTGACCACAGCTAACTTACACTGAAACATACGTTGATTGTTGTTGTAAGGATATAAATCTGACCACAGCAAACATACACTGAAACATAAGTTGTTTAGTGATGTTGTCAGGATATAAATCTGACCACAGCTAACATACACTAAAACATAAGTTGATTAGTGATGTTGTCAGGATATAAATCTGACCACAGCTAACATACACTAAAACATACGTTGATTTGTGATGTTGTAAGGATATAAATCTGGCCACAGCTAACATACACTGAAACATAAGTTGATTAGTGAAGTTTTAAGGATATAAATCTGACCACAGCTAACATACACTAAAACATAAGTTGATTGGTGTTGTTGTCAGGATATAAATCTGACCACAGCTAACCTACACTGAAACATAAGTTGATTGGTGATGTTTTAAGGATATAAATCTGACCTCAGCTAATATACACTAAAACATAAGTTGATTAGTGATGTTGTAAGGATAAAACTGACCACACCTAACATACACTGAAACATACGTTGATTGGTGTTGTTGTAAGGATATAAATCTGACCACAGCTAACATACACTAAAACATAAGTTGATTGGTGTTGTTGTAAGGATATAAATCTGACCACAGCTAACATACACTGAAACATAAGTTGATTTGTGATATTGTAAGGATATAAATCTGACCACAGCTAACATACACTAAAACATAAGTTGATTGGTGTTGTTGTAAGGATATAAATCTGACCACAGCTAACATACACTGAAACATAAGATGATTAGTGATGTTGTCAGGATATAAATCTGACCACAGCTAACATACACTAAAACATAAGTTGATTAGTGATGTTGTAAGGATATAAATCTGACCACAGCTAACATACACTGAAACATACGTTGATTGGTGTTGTTGTAAGGATATAAATCTGACCACAGCTAACATACACTGAAACATACGTTGATTGGTATTGTTGTAAGGATATAAATCTGACCACAGCTAACATACGCTGAAACATAAGTTGATTGTTGTTGTAAGGATATAAATCTGACCACAGCTAACATACGCTGAAACATAAGTTGATTGTTGTTGTAAGGATATAAATCTGACCACAGCTAACATACACCGAAACATACGTTGATTGGAGTTGTTGTAAGGATATAAATCTGACCACAGCTAACATACACTGAAACATACGTTGATTGGTGTTGTTGTAAGGATATAAATCTGACCACAGCTAACATACACTGAAACAAACGTTGATTGGTGTTGTTGTAAGGATATAAATCTGACTACAGCTAACCTACACTGAAACATACGTTGATGGTGTTGTTGTAAGGATATAAATCTGACCACAGCTAACATACACTGAAACATACGTTGATTGGTGTTGTTGTAAGGATATAAATCTGACCACAGCTAACATACACTGAAACATAAGTTGATTAGTGATGTTGTCAGGATATAAATCTGACCACAGCTAACATACACTGAAACATAAGTTGATAAGTGTTGTTGTAAGGATATAAATCTGATCACAGCTAACATACACTGAAACATAAGTTGATTAGTGTTGTTGTAAGGATATAAATCTGACCACAGCTAACATACACTAAAACATAAGTTGATTAGTGATGTTGTCAGGATATAAATCTGACCACAGCTAACATACACTAAAACATACGTTGATTAGTGATGTTGTCAGGATATAAATCTGACCACAGCTAACATACACTGAAACATAAGTTGATTAGTGATGTTGTAAGGATATAAATCTGACCACAGCTAACATACACTGAAACATACGTTGATTGTTGTTGTAAGGATATAAATCTGACCACAGCTAACATACACTAAAACATAAGTTGATTAGTGATGTTGTCAGGATATAAATCTGACCACAGATAACTTACACTGAAACATACGTTGATTGTTGTTGTAAGGATATAAATCTGACCACAGCTAACATACACTGAAACATAAGTTGATTAGTGATGTTGTAAGGATATAAATCTGACCACAGCTAACATACACTAAAACATAAGTTGATTAGTGATGTTGTCAGGATATAAATCTGACCACAGCTAACATACACTAAAACATAAGTTGATTAGTGATGTTGTCAGGATATAAATCTGACCACAGCTAACATACACTAAAACATAAGTTGATTAGTGATGTTGTCAGGATATAAATCTGACCACAGCTAACATACACTGAAACATAAGTTGATTAGTGATGTTGTCAGGATATAAATCTGACCACAGCTAACATACACTGAAACATAAGTTGATAAGTGTTGTTGTAAGGATATAAATCTGATCACAGCTAACATACACTGAAACATAAGTTGATTAGTGTTGTTGTAAGGATATAAATCTGACCACAGCTAACATACACTAAAAGATAAGTTGATTAGTGTTGTTGTAATGATATAAATCTGACCACAGCTAACATACACTAAAACATAAGTTGATTAGTGATGTTGTCAGGATATAAATCTGACCACAGCTAACATGCACTAAAACATACGTTGATTAGTGATGTTGTCAGGATATAAATCAGACCACAGCTAACATACACTGAAACATAAGTTGATTAGTGATGTTGTAAGGATATAAATCTGACCACAGCTAACATACACTGAAACATACGTTTATTGTTGTTGTAAGGATATAAATCTGACCACAGCTAACATACACTAAAACATAAGTTGATTAGTGATGTTGTCAGGATATAAATCTGACCACAGCTAACTTACACTGAAACATACGTTGATTGTTGTTGTAAGGATATAAATCTGACCACAGCAAACATACACTGAAACATAAGTTGATTAGTGATGTTGTAAGGATTTAAATCTGACCACAGCTAACATACACTAAAACATAAGTTGATTAGTGATGTTGTCAGGATATAAATCTGACCACAGCTAACATATACTAAAACATAAGTTGTTTAGTGATGTTGTCAGGATATAAATCTGACCACAGCTAACATACACTAAAACATAAGTTGATTAGTGATGTTGTCAGGATATAAATCTGACCACAGCTAACATACACTAAAACATACGTTGATTTGTGATGTTGTAAGGATATAAATCTGACCACAGCTAACATACACTGAAACATAAGTTGATTAGTGATGTTTTAAGGATATAAATCTGACCACAGCTAACATACACTAAAACATAAGTTGATTGGTGTTGTTGTCAGGATATAAATCTGACCACAGCTAACCTACACTGAAACATAAGTTGATTAGTGATGTTTAAAGGATATAAATCTGACCACAGCTAATATACAATAAAACATAAGTTGATTAGTGATGTTGTAAGGATATAAAACTGACCACAGATAACATACACTAAAACATAAGTTGATTAGTGATGTTGTAAGGATATAAAACTGACCACAGCTAACATACACTAAAACATAAGTTGATTAGTGATGTTTTAAGGATATAAATCTGACCACAGCTAACATAAAATAAAACATAAGTTGATTAGTGATGTTGTAAGGATATAAAACTGACCACAGATAACATACACTAAAACATAAGTTGATTAGTGATGTTTAAAGGATATAAATCTGACCACAGCTAACATACACTAAAACATAAGTTGATTAGTGATGTTGTAAGGATATAAAACTGACCACAGATAACATACACTAAAACATAAGTTGATTAGTGATGTTGTAAGGATATAAATCTGACCACAGCTAACATACACTAAAACATAAGTTGATTAGTGTTGTTGTAAGGATATAAATCTGACCACAGCTAACATACACTAAAACATAAGTTGATTGGTGTTGTTGTAAGGATATAAATCTGACCACAGCTAACATACACTAAAACATAAGTTGATTAGTGATGTTGTAAGGATATAAATCTGACCACAGCTAACATACACTAAAACATAAGTTGATTAGTGTTGTGGTAAGGATATAAATCTGACCACAGCTAACATACACTGAAACATACGTTGATTGGTGATGTTGTAAGGATATAAATCTGACCACAGCTAACCTACACTAAAACATACGTTGATTGGTGATGTTGTAAGGATATAAATCTGACCACAGCTAACATACACTAAAACATAATTTGCTTAGTGTTGTTGTAAGGATATAAATCTGACCACAGCTAACATACACTGAAACATAAGTTGATTAGTGTTGTTGTAAGGATATAAATCTGACCACAGCTAACCTACACTAAAACATACGTTGATTGGTGATGTTGTCAGGATATAAATCTGACCACAGCTAACATACACTGAAACATAAGTTGATAAGTGTTGTTGTAAGGATATAAATCTGATCACAGCTAACATACACTGAAACATAAGTTGATTAGTGTTGTTGTAAGGATATAAATCTGACCACAGCTAACATACACTAAAAGATAAGTTGATTAGTGTTGTTGTAATGATATAAATCTGACCACAGCTAACATACACTAAAACATAAGTTGATTAGTGATGTTGTCAGGATATAAATCTGACCACAGCTAACATGCACTAAAACATACGTTGATTAGTGATGTTGTCAGGATATAAATCAGACCACAGCTAACATACACTGAAACATAAGTTGATTAGTGATGTTGTAAGGATATAAATCTGACCACAGCTAACATACACTGAAACATACGTTTATTGTTGTTGTAAGGATATAAATCTGACCACAGCTAACATACACTAAAACATAAGTTGATTAGTGATGTTGTCAGGATATAAATCTGACCACAGCTAACTTACACTGAAACATACGTTGATTGTTGTTGTAAGGATATAAATCTGACCACAGCAAACATACACTGAAACATAAGTTGATTAGTGATGTTGTAAGGATTTAAATCTGACCACAGCTAACATACACTAAAACATAAGTTGATTAGTGATGTTGTCAGGATATAAATCTGACCACAGCTAACATATACTAAAACATAAGTTGTTTAGTGATGTTGTCAGGATATAAATCTGACCACAGCTAACATACACTAAAACATAAGTTGATTAGTGATGTTGTCAGGATATAAATCTGACCACAGCTAACATACACTAAAACATACGTTGATTTGTGATGTTGTAAGGATATAAATCTGACCACAGCTAACATACACTGAAACATAAGTTGATTAGTGAAGTTTTAAGGATATAAATCTGACCACAGCTAACATACACTAAAACATAAGTTGATTGGTGTTGTTGTCAGGATATAAATCTGACCACAGCTAACCTACACTGAAACATAAGTTGATTAGTGATGTTTTAAGGATATAAATCTGACCTCAGCTAATATACACTAAAACATAAGTTGATTAGTGATGTTGTAAGGATAAAACTGACCACACCTAACATACACTGAAACATACGTTGATTGGTGTTGTTGTAAGGATATAAATCTGACCACAGCTAACATACACTAAAACATAAGTTGATTGGTGTTGTTGTAAGGATATAAATCTGACCACAGCTAACATACACTGAAACATAAGTTGATTTGTGATATTGTAAGGATATAAATCTGACCACAGCTAACATACACTAAAACATAAGTTGATTGGTGTTGTTGTAAGGATATAAATCTGACCACAGCTAACATACACTGAAACATAAGATGATTAGTGATGTTGTCAGGATATAAATCTGACCACAGCTAACATACACTAAAACATAAGTTGATTAGTGATGTTGTAAGGATATAAATCTGACCACAGCTAACATACACTGAAACATACGTTGATTGGTGTTGTTGTAAGGATATAAATCTGACCACAGCTAACATACACTGAAACATACGTTGATTGGTATTGTTGTAAGGATATAAATCTGACCACAGCTAACATACGCTGAAACATAAGTTGATTGTTGTTGTAAGGATATAAATCTGACCACAGCTAACATACGCTGAAACATAAGTTGATTGTTGTTGTAAGGATATAAATCTGACCACAGCTAACATACACCGAAACATACGTTGATTGGAGTTGTTGTAAGGATATAAATCTGACCACAGCTAACATACACTGAAACATACGTTGATTGGTGTTGTTGTAAGGATATAAATCTGACCACAGCTAACATACACTGAAACAAACGTTGATTGGTGTTGTTGTAAGGATATAAATCTGACTACAGCTAACCTACACTGAAACATACGTTGATGGTGTTGTTGTAAGGATATAAATCTGACCACAGCTAACATACACTGAAACATACGTTGATTGGTGTTGTTGTAAGGATATAAATCTGACCACAGCTAACATACACTGAAACATAAGTTGATTAGTGATGTTGTCAGGATATAAATCTGACCACAGCTAACATACACTGAAACATAAGTTGATAAGTGTTGTTGTAAGGATATAAATCTGATCACAGCTAACATACACTGAAACATAAGTTGATTAGTGTTGTTGTAAGGATATAAATCTGACCACAGCTAACATACACTAAAACATAAGTTGATTAGTGATGTTGTCAGGATATAAATCTGACCACAGCTAACATACACTAAAACATACGTTGATTAGTGATGTTGTCAGGATATAAATCTGACCACAGCTAACATACACTGAAACATAAGTTGATTAGTGATGTTGTAAGGATATAAATCTGACCACAGCTAACATACACTGAAACATACGTTGATTGTTGTTGTAAGGATATAAATCTGACCACAGCTAACATACACTAAAACATAAGTTGATTAGTGATGTTGTCAGGATATAAATCTGACCACAGATAACTTACACTGAAACATACGTTGATTGTTGTTGTAAGGATATAAATCTGACCACAGCTAACATACACTGAAACATAAGTTGATTAGTGATGTTGTAAGGATATAAATCTGACCACAGCTAACATACACTAAAACATAAGTTGATTAGTGATGTTGTCAGGATATAAATCTGACCACAGCTAACATACACTAAAACATAAGTTGATTAGTGATGTTGTCAGGATATAAATCTGACCACAGCTAACATACACTAAAACATAAGTTGATTAGTGATGTTGTCAGGATATAAATCTGACCACAGCTAACATACACTGAAACATAAGTTGATTAGTGATGTTGTCAGGATATAAATCTGACCACAGCTAACATACACTGAAACATAAGTTGATAAGTGTTGTTGTAAGGATATAAATCTGATCACAGCTAACATACACTGAAACATAAGTTGATTAGTGTTGTTGTAAGGATATAAATCTGACCACAGCTAACATACACTAAAAGATAAGTTGATTAGTGTTGTTGTAAGGATATAAATCTGACCACAGCTAACATACACTAAAACATAAGTTGATTAGTGATGTTGTCAGGATATAAATCTGACCACAGCTAACATACACTAAAACATACGTTGATTAGTGATGTTGTCAGGATATAAATCTGACCACAGCTAACATACACTGAAACATAAGTTGATTAGTGATGTTGTAAGGATATAAATCTGACCACAGGTAACATACACTGAAACATACGTTGATTGTTGTTGTAAGGATATAAATCTGACCACAGCTAACATACACTAAAACATAAGTTGATTAGTGATGTTGTCAGGATATAAATCTGACCACAGCTAACTTACACTGAAACATACGTTGATTGTTGTTGTAAGGATATAAATTTGACCACAGCTAACATACACTGAAACATAAGTTGATTAGTGATGTTGTAAGGATATAAATCTGACCACAGCTAACATACACTAAAACATAAGTTGATTAGTGATGTTGTCAGGATATAAATCTGACCACAGCTAACATACACTAAAACATAAGTTGATTAGTGATGTTGTCAGGATATAAATCTGACCGCAGCTAACATACACTAAAACATAAGTTGATTAGTGATGTTGTCAGGATATAAATCTGACCACAGCTAATATACACTAAAACATACGTTGATTTGTGATGTTGTAAGGATATAAATCTGACCACAGCTAACATACACTGAAACATAAGTTGATTAGTGATGTTTTAAGGATATAAATCTGACCACAGCTAACATACACTAAAACATAAGTTGATTAGTGATGTTGTCAGGATATAAATCTGACCACAGCTAACATACACTAAAACATAAGTTGATTAGTGATGTTGTCAGGATATAAATCTGACCACAGCTAACATACACTAAAACATACGTTGATTTGTGATGTTGTAAGGATATAAATCTGACCACAGCTAACATACACTGAAACATAAGTTGATTAGTGATGTTTTAAGGATATAAATCTGACCACAGCTAACATACACTAAAACATAAGTTGATTGGTGTTGTTGTCAGGATATAAATCTGACCACAGCTAACCTACACTGAAACATAAGTTGATTAGTGATGTTTTAAGGATATAAATCTGACCACAGCTAATATACACTAAAACATAAGTTGATTAGTGATGTTGTAAGGATATAAAACTGACCACAGATAACATACACTAAAACATAAGTTGATTAGTGATGTTGTAAGGATATAAAACTGACCACAGCTAACATACACTAAAACATAAGTTGATTAGTGATGTTTTAAGGATATAAATCTGACCACAGCTAACATAAAATAAAACATAAGTTGATTAGTGATGTTGTAAGGATATAAAACTGACCACAGATAACATACACTAAAACATAAGTTGATTAGTGATGTTTAAAGGATATAAATCTGACCACAGCTAACATACACTAAAACATAAGTTGATTAGTGATGTTGTAAGGATATAAAACTGACCACAGATAACATACACTAAAACATAAGTTGATTAGTGATGTTGTAAGGATATAAATCTGACCACAGCTAACATACACTAAAACATAAGTTGATTAGTGTTGTTGTAAGGATATAAATCTGACCACAGCTAACATACACTAAAACATAAGTTGATTGGTGTTGTTGTAAGGATATAAATCTGACCACAGCTAACATACACTAAAACATAAGTTGATTAGTGATGTTGTAAGGATATAAATCTGACCACAGCTAACATACACTAAAACATAAGTTGATTAGTGTTGTGGTAAGGATATAAATCTGACCACAGCTAACATACACTGAAACATACGTTGATTGGTGATGTTGTAAGGATATAAATCTGACCACAGCTAACCTACACTAAAACATACGTTGATTGGTGATGTTGTAAGGATATAAATCTGACCACAGCTAACATACACTAAAACATAATTTGCTTAGTGTTGTTGTAAGGATATAAATCTGACCACAGCTAACATACACTGAAACATAAGTTGATTAGTGTTGTTGTAAGGATATAAATCTGACCACAGCTAACCTACACTAAAACATACGTTGATTGGTGATGTTGTCAGGATATAAATCTGACCACAGCTAACATACACTGAAACATAAGTTGATAAGTGTTGTTGTAAGGATATAAATCTGATCACAGCTAACATACACTGAAACATAAGTTGATTAGTGTTGTTGTAAGGATATAAATCTGACCACAGCTAACATACACTAAAAGATAAGTTGATTAGTGTTGTTGTAATGATATAAATCTGACCACAGCTAACATACACTAAAACATAAGTTGATTAGTGATGTTGTCAGGATATAAATCTGACCACAGCTAACATGCACTAAAACATACGTTGATTAGTGATGTTGTCAGGATATAAATCAGACCACAGCTAACATACACTGAAACATAAGTTGATTAGTGATGTTGTAAGGATATAAATCTGACCACAGCTAACATACACTGAAACATACGTTTATTGTTGTTGTAAGGATATAAATCTGACCACAGCTAACATACACTAAAACATAAGTTGATTAGTGATGTTGTCAGGATATAAATCTGACCACAGCTAACTTACACTGAAACATACGTTGATTGTTGTTGTAAGGATATAAATCTGACCACAGCAAACATACACTGAAACATAAGTTGATTAGTGATGTTGTAAGGATTTAAATCTGACCACAGCTAACATACACTAAAACATAAGTTGATTAGTGATGTTGTCAGGATATAAATCTGACCACAGCTAACATATACTAAAACATAAGTTGTTTAGTGATGTTGTCAGGATATAAATCTGACCACAGCTAACATACACTAAAACATAAGTTGATTAGTGATGTTGTCAGGATATAAATCTGACCACAGCTAACATACACTAAAACATACGTTGATTTGTGATGTTGTAAGGATATAAATCTGACCACAGCTAACATACACTGAAACATAAGTTGATTAGTGAAGTTTTAAGGATATAAATCTGACCACAGCTAACATACACTAAAACATAAGTTGATTAGTGATGTTGTCAGGATATAAATCTGACCACAGCTAACATACACTAAAACATACGTTGATTAGTGATGTTGTCAGGATATAAATCTGACCACAGCTAACATACACTGAAACATAAGTTGATTAGTGATGTTGTAAGGATATAAATCTGACCACAGCTAACATACACTGAAACATACGTTGATTGTTGTTGTAAGGATATAAATCTGACCACAGCTAACATACACTAAAACATAAGTTGATTAGTGATGTTGTCAGGATATAAATCTGACCACAGATAACTTACACTGAAACATACGTTGATTGTTGTTGTAAGGATATAAATCTGACCACAGCTAACATACACTGAAACATAAGTTGATTAGTGATGTTGTAAGGATATAAATCTGACCACAGCTAACATACACTAAAACATAAGTTGATTAGTGATGTTGTCAGGATATAAATCTGACCACAGCTAACATACACTAAAACATAAGTTGATTAGTGATGTTGTCAGGATATAAATCTGACCACAGCTAACATACACTAAAACATAAGTTGATTAGTGATGTTGTCAGGATATAAATCTGACCACAGCTAACATACACTGAAACATAAGTTGATTAGTGATGTTGTCAGGATATAAATCTGACCACAGCTAACATACACTGAAACATAAGTTGATAAGTGTTGTTGTAAGGATATAAATCTGATCACAGCTAACATACACTGAAACATAAGTTGATTAGTGTTGTTGTAAGGATATAAATCTGACCACAGCTAACATACACTAAAAGATAAGTTGATTAGTGTTGTTGTAAGGATATAAATCTGACCACAGCTAACATACACTAAAACATAAGTTGATTAGTGATGTTGTCAGGATATAAATCTGACCACAGCTAACATACACTAAAACATACGTTGATTAGTGATGTTGTCAGGATATAAATCTGACCACAGCTAACATACACTGAAACATAAGTTGATTAGTGATGTTGTAAGGATATAAATCTGACCACAGGTAACATAC
Organism: Lutraria lutraria; assembly: GCA_964023205.1. Taxonomy (NCBI): domain Eukaryota; kingdom Metazoa; phylum Mollusca; class Bivalvia; order Venerida; family Mactridae; genus Lutraria; species Lutraria lutraria. The sequence continues at coordinate 1,169,037 of OZ026843.1, read as the reverse complement.
ACTGAAACATACGTTGATTGTTGTTGTAAGGATATAAATCTGACCACAGCTAACATACACTAAAACATAAGTTGATTAGTGATGTTGTCAGGATATAAATCTGACCACAGCTAACTTACACTGAAACATACGTTGATTGTTGTTGTAAGGATATAAATTTGACCACAGCTAACATACACTGAAACATAAGTTGATTAGTGATGTTGTAAGGATATAAATCTGACCACAGCTAACATACACTAAAACATAAGTTGATTAGTGATGTTGTCAGGATATAAATCTGACCACAGCTAACATACACTAAAACATAAGTTGATTAGTGATGTTGTCAGGATATAAATCTGACCGCAGCTAACATACACTAAAACATAAGTTGATTAGTGATGTTGTCAGGATATAAATCTGACCACAGCTAATATACACTAAAACATACGTTGATTTGTGATGTTGTAAGGATATAAATCTGACCACAGCTAACATACACTGAAACATAAGTTGATTAGTGATGTTTTAAGGATATAAATCTGACCACAGCTAACATACACTAAAACATAAGTTGATTAGTGATGTTGTCAGGATATAAATCTGACCACAGCTAACATACACTAAAACATAAGTTGATTAGTGATGTTGTCAGGATATAAATCTGACCACAGCTAACATACACTAAAACATACGTTGATTTGTGATGTTGTAAGGATATAAATCTGACCACAGCTAACATACACTGAAACATAAGTTGATTAGTGATGTTTTAAGGATATAAATCTGACCACAGCTAACATACACTAAAACATAAGTTGATTGGTGTTGTTGTCAGGATATAAATCTGACCACAGCTAACCTACACTGAAACATAAGTTGATTAGTGATGTTTTAAGGATATAAATCTGACCACAGCTAATATACACTAAAACATAAGTTGATTAGTGATGTTGTAAGGATATAAAACTGACCACAGATAACATACACTAAAACATAAGTTGATTAGTGATGTTGTAAGGATATAAAACTGACCACAGCTAACATACACTAAAACATAAGTTGATTAGTGATGTTTTAAGGATATAAATCTGACCACAGCTAACATAAAATAAAACATAAGTTGATTAGTGATGTTGTAAGGATATAAAACTGACCACAGATAACATACACTAAAACATAAGTTGATTAGTGATGTTTAAAGGATATAAATCTGACCACAGCTAACATACACTAAAACATAAGTTGATTAGTGATGTTGTAAGGATATAAAACTGACCACAGATAACATACACTAAAACATAAGTTGATTAGTGATGTTGTAAGGATATAAATCTGACCACAGCTAACATACACTAAAACATAAGTTGATTAGTGTTGTTGTAAGGATATAAATCTGACCACAGCTAACATACACTAAAACATAAGTTGATTGGTGTTGTTGTAAGGATATAAATCTGACCACAGCTAACATACACTAAAACATAAGTTGATTAGTGATGTTGTAAGGATATAAATCTGACCACAGCTAACATACACTAAAACATAAGTTGATTAGTGTTGTGGTAAGGATATAAATCTGACCACAGCTAACATACACTGAAACATACGTTGATTGGTGATGTTGTAAGGATATAAATCTGACCACAGCTAACCTACACTAAAACATACGTTGATTGGTGATGTTGTAAGGATATAAATCTGACCACAGCTAACATACACTAAAACATAATTTGCTTAGTGTTGTTGTAAGGATATAAATCTGACCACAGCTAACATACACTGAAACATAAGTTGATTAGTGTTGTTGTAAGGATATAAATCTGACCACAGCTAACCTACACTAAAACATACGTTGATTGGTGATGTTGTCAGGATATAAATCTGACCACAGCTAACATACACTGAAACATAAGTTGATAAGTGTTGTTGTAAGGATATAAATCTGATCACAGCTAACATACACTGAAACATAAGTTGATTAGTGTTGTTGTAAGGATATAAATCTGACCACAGCTAACATACACTAAAAGATAAGTTGATTAGTGTTGTTGTAATGATATAAATCTGACCACAGCTAACATACACTAAAACATAAGTTGATTAGTGATGTTGTCAGGATATAAATCTGACCACAGCTAACATGCACTAAAACATACGTTGATTAGTGATGTTGTCAGGATATAAATCAGACCACAGCTAACATACACTGAAACATAAGTTGATTAGTGATGTTGTAAGGATATAAATCTGACCACAGCTAACATACACTGAAACATACGTTTATTGTTGTTGTAAGGATATAAATCTGACCACAGCTAACATACACTAAAACATAAGTTGATTAGTGATGTTGTCAGGATATAAATCTGACCACAGCTAACTTACACTGAAACATACGTTGATTGTTGTTGTAAGGATATAAATCTGACCACAGCAAACATACACTGAAACATAAGTTGATTAGTGATGTTGTAAGGATTTAAATCTGACCACAGCTAACATACACTAAAACATAAGTTGATTAGTGATGTTGTCAGGATATAAATCTGACCACAGCTAACATATACTAAAACATAAGTTGTTTAGTGATGTTGTCAGGATATAAATCTGACCACAGCTAACATACACTAAAACATAAGTTGATTAGTGATGTTGTCAGGATATAAATCTGACCACAGCTAACATACACTAAAACATACGTTGATTTGTGATGTTGTAAGGATATAAATCTGACCACAGCTAACATACACTGAAACATAAGTTGATTAGTGAAGTTTTAAGGATATAAATCTGACCACAGCTAACATACACTAAAACATAAGTTGATTGGTGTTGTTGTCAGGATATAAATCTGACCACAGCTAACCTACACTGAAACATAAGTTGATTAGTGATGTTTTAAGGATATAAATCTGACCTCAGCTAATATACACTAAAACATAAGTTGATTAGTGATGTTGTCAGGATAAAACTGACCACACCTAACATACACTGAAACATACGTTGATTGGTGTTGTTGTAAGGATATAAATCTGACCACAGCTAACATACACTAAAACATAAGTTGATTGGTGTTGTTGTAAGGATATAAATCTGACCACAGCTAACATACACTGAAACATAAGTTGATTTGTGATATTGTAAGGATATAAATCTGACCACAGCTAACATACACTAAAACATAAGTTGATTGGTGATGTTGTAAGGATATAAATCTGACCACAGCTAACATACACTGAAACATAAGATGATTAGTGATGTTGTCAGGATATAAATCTGACCACAGCTAACATACACTAAAACATAAGTTGATTAGTGATGTTGTAAGGATATAAATCTGACCACAGCTAACATACACTGAAACATACGTTGATTGGTGTTGTTGTAAGGATATAAATCTGACCACAGCTAACATACACTGAAACATACGTTGATTGGTATTGTTGTAAGGATATAAATCTGACCACAGCTAACATACGCTGAAACATAAGTTGATTGTTGTTGTAAGGATATAAATCTGACCACAGCTAACATACGCTGAAACATAAGTTGATTGTTGTTGTAAGGATATAAATCTGACCACAGCTAACATACACCGAAACATACGTTGATTGGAGTTGTTGTAAGGATATAAATCTGACCACAGCTAACATACACTGAAACATACGTTGATTGGTGTTGTTGTAAGGATATAAATCTGACCACAGCTAACATACACTGAAACAAACGTTGATTGGTGTTGTTGTAAGGATATAAATCTGACTACAGCTAACCTACACTGAAACATACGTTGATGGTGTTGTTGTAAGGATATAAATCTGACCACAGCTAACATACACTGAAACATACGTTGATTGGTGTTGTTGTAAGGATATAAATCTGACCACAGCTAACATACACTGAAACATAAGTTGATTAGTGATGTTGTCAGGATATAAATCTGACCACAGCTAACATACACTGAAACATAAGTTGATAAGTGTTGTTGTAAGGATATAAATCTGATCACAGCTAACATACACTGAAACATAAGTTGATTAGTGTTGTTGTAAGGATATAAATCTGACCACAGCTAACATACACTAAAACATAAGTTGATTAGTGATGTTGTCAGGATATAAATCTGACCACAGCTAACATACACTAAAACATACGTTGATTAGTGATGTTGTCAGGATATAAATCTGACCACAGCTAACATACACTGAAACATAAGTTGATTAGTGATGTTGTAAGGATATAAATCTGACCACAGCTAACATACACTGAAACATACGTTGATTGTTGTTGTAAGGATATAAATCTGACCACAGCTAACATACACTAAAACATAAGTTGATTAGTGATGTTGTCAGGATATAAATCTGACCACAGATAACTTACACTGAAACATACGTTGATTGTTGTTGTAAGGATATAAATCTGACCACAGCTAACATACACTGAAACATAAGTTGATTAGTGATGTTGTAAGGATATAAATCTGACCACAGCTAACATACACTAAAACATAAGTTGATTAGTGATGTTGTCAGGATATAAATCTGACCACAGCTAACATACACTAAAACATAAGTTGATTAGTGATGTTGTCAGGATATAAATCTGACCACAGCTAACATACACTAAAACATAAGTTGATTAGTGATGTTGTCAGGATATAAATCTGACCACAGCTAACATACACTGAAACATAAGTTGATTAGTGATGTTGTCAGGATATAAATCTGACCACAGCTAACATACACTGAAACATAAGTTGATAAGTGTTGTTGTAAGGATATAAATCTGATCACAGCTAACATACACTGAAACATAAGTTGATTAGTGTTGTTGTAAGGATATAAATCTGACCACAGCTAACATACACTAAAAGATAAGTTGATTAGTGTTGTTGTAAGGATATAAATCTGACCACAGCTAACATACACTAAAACATAAGTTGATTAGTGATGTTGTCAGGATATAAATCTGACCACAGCTAACATACACTAAAACATACGTTGATTAGTGATGTTGTCAGGATATAAATCTGACCACAGCTAACATACACTGAAACATAAGTTGATTAGTGATGTTGTAAGGATATAAATCTGACCACAGCTAACATACACTGAAACATACGTTGATTGTTGTTGTAAGGATATAAATCTGACCACAGCTAACATACACTAAAACATAAGTTGATTAGTGATGTTGTCAGGATATAAATCTGACCACAGCTAACTTACACTGAAACATACGTTGATTGTTGTTGTAAGGATATAAATTTGACCACAGCTAACATACACTGAAACATAAGTTGATTAGTGATGTTGTAAGGATATAAATCTGACCACAGCTAACATACACTAAAACATAAGTTGATTAGTGATGTTGTCAGGATATAAATCTGACCACAGCTAACATACACTAAAACATAAGTTGATTAGTGATGTTGTCAGGATATAAATCTGACCGCAGCTAACATACACTAAAACATAATTTGATTAGTGATGTTGTCAGGATATAAATCTGACCACAGCTAATATACACTAAAACATACGTTGATTTGTGATGTTGTAAGGATATAAATCTGACCACAGCTAACATACACTGAAACATAAGTTGATTAGTGATGTTTTAAGGATATAAATCTGACCACAGCTAACATACACTAAAACATAAGTTGATTGGTGTTGTTGTCAGGATATAAATCTGACCACAGCTAACCTACACTGAAACATAAGTTGATTAGTGATGTTTTAAGGATATAAATCTGACCACAGCTAATATACACTAAAACATAATTTGATTAGTGATGTTGTAAGGATATAAAACTGACCACAGATAACATACACTAAAACATAGGTTGATTAGTGATGTTGTAAGGATATAAATCTGACCACAGCTAACATACACTAAAACATAGGTTGATTAGTGATGTTTTAAGGATATAAATCTGACCACAGCTAACATACACTAAAACATAACTTGATTAGTGATGTTGTAAGGATACAAAACTGACCACAGATAACATACACTAAAACATACGTTGATTGGTGTTGTTGTAAGGATATAAATCTGACCACAGCTAACATACACTAAAACATAAGTTGATTGGTGTTGTTGTAAGGATATAAATCTGACCACAGCTAACATACACTAAAACATAAGTTGATTTGTGATATTGTAAGGATATAAATCTGACCACAGCTAACATACACTAAAACATAAGTTGATTGGTGTTGTTGTAAGGATATAAATCTGACCACAGCTAACATACACTGAAACATAAGATGATTAGTGATGTTGTCAGGATATAAATCTGACCACAGCTAACATACACTAAAACATAAGTTGATTAGTGATGTTGTAAGGATATAAATCTGACCACAGCTAACATACACTGAAACATACGTTGATTGGTGTTGTTGTAAGGATATAAATCTGACCACAGCTAACATACACTGAAACATACGTTGATTGGTATTGTTGTAAGGATATAAATCTGACCACAGCGAACATACGCTGAAACATAAGTTGATTGTTGTTGTAAGGATATAAATCTGACCACAGCTAACATACGCTGAAACATAAGTTGATTGTTGTTGTAAGGATATAAATCTGACCACAGCTAACATACACCGAAACATACGTTGATTGGAGTTGTTGTAAGGATATAAATCTGACCACAGCTAACATACACTGAAACATACGTTGATTGGTGTTGTTGTAAGGATATAAATCTGACCACAGCTAACATACACTGAAACAAACGTTGATTGGTGTTGTTGTAAGGATATAAATCTGACTACAGCTAACCTACACTGAAACATACGTTGATGGTGTTGTTGTAAGGATATAAATCTGACCACAGCTAACATACACTGAAACATACGTTGATTGGTGTTGTTGTAAGGATATAAATCTGACCACAGCTAACATACACTGAAACATAAGTTGATTAGTGATGTTGTCAGGATATAAATCTGACCACAGCTAACATACACTGAAACATAAGTTGATTAGTGATGTTGTAAGGATATAAATCTGACCACAGCTAACATACACTAAAACATAAGTTGATTAGTGATGTTGTCAGGATATAAATCTGACCACAGCTAACATACACTAAAACATAAGTTGATTAGTGATGTTGTCAGGATATAAATCTGACCACAGCTAACATACACTAAAACATAAGTTGATTAGTGATGTTGTCAGGATATAAATCTGACCACAGCTAACATACACTGAAACATAAGTTGATTAGTGATGTTGTCAGGATATAAATCTGACCACAGCTAACATACACTGAAACATAAGTTGATAAGTGTTGTTGTAAGGATATAAATCTGATCACAGCTAACATACACTGAAACATAAGTTGATTAGTGTTGTTGTAAGGATATAAATCTGACCACAGCTAACATACACTAACATATAAGTTGATTAGTGTTGTTGTAAGGATATAAATCTGACCACAGCTAACATACACTAAAACATAAGTTGATTAGTGATGTTGTCAGGATATAAATCTGACCACAGATAACATACACTAAAACATAAGTTGATTAGTGATGTTGTAAGGATATAAAACTGACCACAGCTAACATACACTAAAACATAAGTTGATTAGTGATGTTTTAAGGATATAAATCTGACCACAGCTAACATACACTAAAACATAAGTTGATTAGTGATGTTGTAAGGATACAAAACTGACCACAGATAACATACACTAAAACATAAGTTGATTAGTGATGTTTTAAGGATATAAATCTGACCACAGCTAACATACACTAAAACATAAGTTGATTAGTGATGTTGTAAGGAAATAAAACTGACCACAGATAACATACACTAAAACATAAGTTAATTAGTGATGTTGTAAGGATATAAATCTGACCACAGCTAACATACACTAAAACATAAGTTGATTAGTGTTGTTGTAAGGATATAAATCTGACCACAGCTAACATACACTAAAACATAAGTTGATTGGTGTTGTTGTAAGGATATAAATCTGACCACAGCTAACATATACTAAAACATAAGTTGATTAGTGATGTTGTAAGGATATAAATCTGACCACAGCTAACATACACTGAAACATAAGTTGATTAGTGTTGTGGTAAGGATATAAATCTGACCACAGCTAACATACACTGAAACATACGTTGATTGGTGATGTTGTAAGGATATAAATCTGACCACAGCTAACCTACACTAAAACATACGTTGATTGGTGATGTTGTAAGGATATAAATCTGACCACAGCTAACATACACTAAAACATAAGTTGATTAGTGATGTTGTAAGGATATAAATCTGACCACAGCTAACATACACTGAAACATAAGTTGATTAGTGTTGTGGTAAGGATTTAAATCTGACCACAGCTAACATACACTGAAACATACGTTGATTGGTGATGTTGTAAGGATATAAATCTGACCACAGCTAACCTACACTAAAACATACGTTGATTGGTGATGTTGTCAGGATATAAATCTGACCACAGCTAACATACACTAAAAGATAATTTGATTAGTGTTATTGTAATGATATAAATCTGACCACAGCTAACATACACTGAAACATAAGTTGATTAGTGATGTTGTCAGGATATAAATCTGACCACAGCTAACATACACTAAAACATAAGTTGATTAGTGATGTTGTCAGGATATAAATCTGACCACAGCTAACATACACTAAAACATAAGTTGATTAGTGATGTTGTCAGGATATAAATCTGACCACAGCTAACATACACTAAATTATTACTTGATTAGTGATGTTGTCAGGATATAAATCTGACCACAGCTAACATACACTGTAACATAAGCTGATTAGTGATGTTGTAAGGATATAAATCTGACCACAGCTAAACTACACTGTAACATACGTTGATTGGTGTTGTTGTCAGGATATAAATCTGACCACAGCTAAACTACACTGAAACATAAGTTGATTGGTGTTGTTGTCAGGATATAAATCTGAGCACAGCTAACATACACTGAAACATAAGTTGATTAGTGATGTTGTCAGGATATAAATCTGACCACAGCTAACCTACACTTAAACATAAGTTGATTAGTGATGTTGTCAGGATATAAATCTGACCACAGCTAACCTACACTGAAACATACGTTGATTGGTGTTGTTGTCAGGATATAAATCTGACCACAGCTAACATACACTGAAACATAAGTTGATTAGTGTTGTTGTAAGGATATAAATCTGACCACAGCTAACATACACTGAAACATAAGTTGATTAGTGTTGTTGTAAGGATATAAATCTGACCACAGCTAACATACACTTAACCATAAGTTGATTAGTGTTGTTGTAAGGATATAAATCTGACCACAGCTAACATACACTAAAACATAAGTTGATTAGTGATGTTGTCAGGATATAAATGTGACCACAGCTAACATACACTAAAACATACGTTGATTAGTGATGTTGTCAGGATATAAATCTGACCACAGCTAACATACACTGAAACATAAGTTGATTAGTGATGTTGTCAGGATATAAATCTGACCACAGCTAACATACACTAAAACATACGTTGATTAGTGATGTTGTCAGGATATAAATCTGACCACAGCTAACATACACTAAAACATAAGTTGATTAGTGATGTTGTCAGGATATAAATCTGACCACAGCTAACATACACTAAAACATACGTTGATTAGTGATGTTGTCAGGATATAAACCTGACCACAGCTAACATACACTGAAACATAAGTTGATTAGTGATGTTGTAAGGATATAAATCTGACCACAGCTAACATACACTGAAACATACGTTGATTGTTGTTGTAAGGATATAAATCTGACCACAGCTAACATAAACTAAAACATAAGTTGATTAGTGATGTTGTCAGGATATAAATCTGACCACAGCTAACATACACTGAAACATACGTTGATTGTTGTTGTAAGGATATAAATCTGACCACAGCTAACATACACTGAAACATAAGTTGATTAGTGATGTTGTAAGGATATAAATCTGACCACAGCTAATATACACTAAAACATAAGTTGATTAGTGATGTTGTAAGGATATAAAACTGACCACAGATAACATACACTAAAACATAAGTTGATTAGTGATGTTGTAAGGATATAAAACTGACCACAGCTAACATACACTAAAACATAAGTTGATTAGTGATGTTTTAAGGATATAAATCTGACCACAGCTAACATACACTAAAACATAAGTTGATTAGTGATGTTGTAAGGATAGAAAACTGACCACAGATAACATACACTAAAACATAAGTTGATTAGTGATGTTTTAAGGATATAAATCTGACCACAGCTAACATACACTAAAACATAAGTTGATTAGTGATGTTGTAAGGATATAAAACTGACCACAGATAACATACACTAAAACATAAGTTAATTAGTGATGTTGTAAGGATATAAATCTGACCACAGCTAACATACACTAAAACATAAGTTGATTAGTGTTGTTGTAAGGATATAAATCTGACCACAGCTAACATACACTAAAACATAAGTTGATTGGTGTTGTTGTAAGGATATAAATCTGACCACAGCTAACATATACTAAAACATAAGTTGATTAGTGATGTTGTAAGGATATAAATCTGACCACAGCTAACATACACTGAAACATAAGTTGATTAGTGTTGAGGGAAGGATATAAATCTGACCACAGCTAACATACACTGAAACATACGTTGATTGGTGATGTTGTAAGGATATAAATCTGACCACAGCTAACCTACACTGAAACATACGTTGATTGGTGATGTTGTAAGGATATAAATCTGACCACAGCTAACCTACACTAAAACATACGTTGATTGGTGATGTTGTCAGGATATAAATCTGACCACAGCTAACATACACTAAAAGATAATTTGATTAGTGTTGTTGTAATGATATAAATCTGACCACAGCTAACATACACTAAAACATAAGTTGATTAGTGATGTTGTCAGGATATAAATCTGACCACAGCTAACATACACTGAAACATAAGTTGATTGGTGTTGTTGTCAGGATATAAATCTGACCACAGCTAACATACACTGAAACATACGTTGATTGTTGTTGTCAGGATATAAATCTGACCACAGCTAACATACACTAAAACATTCGTTGATTAGTGATGTTGTCAGGATATAAATCTGACCACAGCTAACATACACTAAAACATACGTTGATGGTGTTGTTGTCAGGATATAAATCTGACCACAGCTAACATACACTGAAACATACGTTGATTATTGATGTTGTCAGGATATAAATCTGACCACAGCTAACATACACTAAAACATAAGTTGATTGGTGTTGTTGTTAGGATATAAATCTGACCACAGCTAACATACACTAAAACATAAGTTGATTGGTGTTGTTGTCAGGATATAAATCTGACCACAGCTAACATACACTAAACATACGTTGATTGCTGTTGTCAGGATATAAATCTGACCACAGCTAACATACACTAAAACATAAGTTGATTGGTGATGTTGTCAGGATATAAATCTGACCACAGCTAACATACACTGAAACATACGTTGATTGTTGTTGTAAGGATATAAATCTGACCACAGCTAACCTACACTAAAACATAAGTTGATTAGTGATGTTGTCAGGATATAAATCTGACCACAGCTAACATACACTAAAACATACGTTGATTGTTGTTGTCAGGATATAAATCTGACCACAGCTAACATACACTAAAACATAAGTTGATTGGTGATGTTGTCAGGATATAAATCTGACCACAGCTAACATACACTGAAACATACGTTGATTGTTGTTGTAAGGATATAGATCTGACCACAGCTAACATACACTGAAACATACGTTGATTGTTGTTGTAAGGATATAAATCTGACCACAGCTAACATACACTAAAACATAAGTCGATTAGTGATGTTGTCAGGATATAAATCTGACCACAGCTAACATACACTAAAACATAAGTTGATTAGTGATGTTGTCAGGATATAAATCTGACCACAGCTAACATACACTAAAATATACGTTGATTAGTGATGTTGTCAGGATATAAATCTGACCACAGCTAACATACACTGAAACATAGGATGATTAGTGATGTTGTAAGGATATAAATCTGACCACAGCTAACATACACTGAAACATACGTTGATTGTTGTTGTAAGGATATAAATCTGACCACAGCTAACATACACTGAAACATAAGTTGATTAGTGATGTTGTAAGGATATAAATCTGACCACAGCTAACATACAATAAAACATAAGTTGATTAGTGATGTTGTCAGGATATAAATCTGACCACAGCTAACATACACTAAAACATAAGTTGATTAGTGATGTTGTCAGGATATAAATCTGACCACAGCTAACATACACTAAAACATAAGTTGATTAGTGTTGTTGTCAGGATATAAATCTGACCACAGCTAACATACACTAAAACATAAGTTGATTAGTGACTTTGTAAGGATATAAATCTGGCCACAGCTAACATACACTGAAACATAAGTTGATTGGTGTTGTTGTAAGGATATAAATCTGACCACAGCTAACATACACTAAAACATAAGTTGATTAGTGTTGTTGTAAGGATATAAATCTGACCACAGCTAACATACACTGAAACATACGTTGATTATTGATGTTGTCAGGATATAAATCTGACCACAGCTAACATACACTAAAACATAAGTTGATTGGTGTTGTTGTTAGGATATAAATCTGACCACAGCTAACATACACTAAAACATAAGTTGATTAGTGTTGTTGTCAGGATATAAATCTGACCACAGCTAACATACACTAAAACATACGTTGATTGTTGTTGTAAGGATATAAATCTGACCACAGCTAACATACACTAAAACATAAGTTGATTGGTGATGTTGTCAGGATATAAATCTGACCACAGCTAACATACACTGAAACATACGTTGATTGTTGTTGTAAGGATATAAATCTGACCATAGCTAACCTACACTAAAACATAAGTTGATTAGTGATGTTGTGAGGATATAAATCTGACCACAGCTAACATACACTAAAACATACGTTGATTGTTGTTGTCAGGATATAAATCTGACCACAGCTAACATACACTAAAACATAAGTTGATTGGTGATGTTGTCAGGATATAAATCTGACCACAGCTAACATACACTGAAACATACGTTGATTGTTGTTGTAAGGATATAGATCTGACCACAGCTAACATACACTGAAACATACGTTGATTGTTGTTGTAAGGATATAAATCTGACCACAGCTAACATACACTAAAACATAAGTCGATTAGTGATGTTGTAAGGATATAAATCTGACCACAGCTAACATACACTGAAACATACGTTGATTGTTGTTGTAAGGATATAAATCTGACCACAGCTAACATACACTGAAACATACGTTGATTGTTGTTGTAAGGATATAAATCTGACAACAGCTAACATACACTGAAACATAAGTTGATTAGTGATGTTGTAAGGATATAAATCTGACCACAGCTAACATACAATAAAACATAAGTTGATTAGTGATGTTGTCAGGATATAAATCTGACCACAGCTAACATACACTAAAACATAAGTTGATTAGTGTTGTTGTCAGGATATAAATCTGACCACAGCTAACATACACTAAAACATAAGTTGATTAGTGACTTTGTAAGGATATAAATCTGACCACAGCTAACATACACTGAAACATAAGTTGATTGGTGTTGTTGTAAGGATATAAATCTGACCACAGCTAACATACACTAAAACATAAGTTGATTAGTGTTGTTGTAAGGATATAAATCTGACCACAGCTAACCTACACTGAAACATACGTTGATGGTGTTGTTGTAAGGATATAAATCTGACCACAGCTAACATACACTGAAACATACGTTGATTGGTGTTGTAAGGATATAAATCTGACCACAGCTAACATACACTGAAACATACGTTGATTGGTGTTGTTGTAAGGACATAAATCTGACCACAGCTAACCTACACTGAAACATACGTTGATGGTGTTGTTGTAAGGATATAAATCTGACCACAGCTAACTTACACTGAAACATACGTTGATTGGTGTTGTTGTAAGGATATAAATCTGACCACAGCTAACATACACTGAAACATACGTTGATTGGTGCTGTTGTCAGGATATAAATCTGACCACAGCTAACATACACTGAAAGATAATTGATTAGTGATGTTGTCAGGATATAAATCTGACCACAGCTAACATACACTGAAACATACGTTGATTGTTGTTGTAAGGATATAAATCTGACCACAGCTAACATAAACTGAAACATACGTTGATTGTTGTTGTAAGTATATAAACCTGACCACAGCTAACATACACTGAAACATACGTTGATTAGTGATGTTGTTAGGATATAAATCTGGCCACAGCTAACATACACTAAAACATAAGTTGATTGGTGTTGTTGTCAGGATATAAATCTGACCACAGCTAACATACACTGAAACATACGTTGATTGTTGTTGTCAGGATATAAATCTGACCACAGCTAACATACACTGAAACATACGTTGATTGGTGTTGTTGTAAGGATATAAATCTGACCACAGCTAAAATACACTAAAACATAAGTTGATTGGTGTTGTTGTAAGGATATAAATCTGACCAAAGCTAACATACACTGAAACATACGTTGATTGGTGTTGTTGTAAGGATATAAATCTGACCACACCTAACATACACTGAAACATACGTTGATTGTTGTTGTCAAGATATAAATCTGACCACAGCTAACATACACTAAAACTTACGTTGATTGTTGTTGTAAGGATATAAATCTGACCACAGCTAACATACACTAAAACATAAGTTGATTAGTGATGTTGTCAGGATATAAATCTGACCACAGCTAACATACACTGAAACATAAGTTGATTGGTGTTGTTGTCAGGATATAAATCTGACCACAGCTAACATACACTGAAACATACGTTCATTGTTGTTGTCAGGATATAAATCTGACCACAGCTAACATACACTAAAACATACGTTGATTAGTGATGTTGTCAGGATATAAATCTGACCACAGCTAACATACACTAAAACATACGTTGATGGTGTTGTTGTCAGGATATAAATCTGACCACAGCTAACATACACTGAAACATACGTTGATTATTGATGTTGTCTGGATATAAATCTGACCACAGCTAACATACACTAAAACATAAGTTGATTGGTGTTGTTGTCAGGATATAAATCTGACCACAGCTAACATACACTAAAACATAAGTTGATTGGTGTTGTTGTCAGGATATAAATCTGACCACAGCTAACATACACTAAAACATACGTTGATTGTTGTTGTCAGGATATAAATCTGACCACAGCTAACATACACTAAAACATAAGTTGATTGGTGATGTTGTCAGGATATAAATCTGACCACAGCTAACATACACTGAAACATACGTTGATTGTTGTTGTAAGGATATAAATCTGACCACAGCTGACCTACACTAAAACATAAGTTGATTAGTGATGTTGTCAGGATATAAATCTGACCACAGCTAACATACACTAAAACATACGTTGATTGTTGTTGTCAGGATATACATCTGACCACAGCTAACATACATTAAAACATAAGTTGATTGGTGATGTTGTCAGGATATAAATCTGACCACAGCTAACATACACTAAAACATAAGTCGATTAGTGATGTTGTCAGGATATAAATCTGACCACAGCTAACATACACTAAAACATACGTTGATTAGTGATGTTGTAAGGATCTAAATCTGACCACAGCTAACATACACTAAAACATAAGTTGATTGATGTTGTCAGGATATAAATCTGAACACAGCTAACATACACTGAAACATTAGTTGATTAGTGATTTTGTAAGGATATAAATCTGACAACAGAAAACATACACTGAAACATACGTTGATTGTTGTTGTAAGGATATAAATCTGACCATAGCTAACATACACTAAAACATAAGTTGATTAGTGATGTTGTCAGGATATAAATCTGACCACAGCTAACATACACTGAAACATACGTTGATTGTTGTTGTAAGGATATAAATCTGACCACAGCTAACATACACTGAATCATAAGTTGATTAGTGATGTTGTCAGGATATAAATCTGACCACAGCTAACATACACTAAAACATAAGTTGATTAGTGTTGTTGTAAGGATATAAATCTGACCACAGCTAACATACACTAAAATATAAGTTGATTAGTGATGTTGTCAGGATATAAATCTGACCACAGCTAACATACACTAAAACATAAGTTGATTAGTGATGTTGTCAGGATATAAATCTGACCACACCTAACATACACTAAAACATAAGGAGATTAGTGATGTTGTAAGGATATAAATCTGACCACAGCTAACATACACTGAAACATAAGTTGATTGGTGTTGTTGTAAGGATATAAATCTGACCACAGCTAACATACACTAAAACATAAGTTGATTAGTGACTTTGTAAGGATATAAATCTGACCACAGCTAACATACACTAAAACATACGTTGATTGGTGTTGTTGTAAGGATATAAATCTGACCACAGCTAACATACACTAAAACATAAGTTGATTGGTGTTGTTGTAAGGATATAAATCTGACCACAGCTAACATACACTAAAACATAAGTTGATTAGCGACTTTGTAAGGATATAAATCTGACCACAGCTAACATACACTAAAACATAAGTTGATTGATGTTGTCAGGATATAAATCTGAACACAGCTAACATACACTGAAACATTAGTTGATTAGTGATTTTGTAAGGATATAAATCTGACAACAGAAAACATACACTGAAACATACGTTGATTGTTGTTGTAAGGATATAAATCTGACCATAGCTAACATACACTAAAACATAAGTTGATTAGTGATGTTGTCAGGATATAAATCTGACCACAGCTAACATACACTAAAACATAAGTTGATTGGTGTTGTTGTCAGGATATAAATCTGACCACAGCTAACATACACTAAAACATACGTTGATTGTTGTTGTCAGGATATAAATCTGACCACAGCTAACATACACTAAAACATAAGTTGATTGGTGATGTTGTCAGGATATAAATCTGACCACAGCTAACATACACTGAAACATACGTTGATTGTTGTTGTAAGGATATAAATCTGACCACAGCTGACCTACACTAAAACATAAGTTGATTAGTGATGTTGTCAGGATATAAATCTGACCACAGCTAACATACACTAAAACATACGTTGATTGTTGTTGTCAGGATATACATCTGACCACAGCTAACATACATTAAAACATAAGTTGATTGGTGATGTTGTCAGGATATAAATCTGACCACAGCTAACATACACTAAAACATAAGTCGATTAGTGATGTTGTCAGGATATAAATCTGACCACAGCTAACATACACTAAAACATACGTTGATTAGTGATGTTGTAAGGATCTAAATCTGACCACAGCTAACATACACTAAAACATAAGTTGATTGATGTTGTCAGGATATAAATCTGAACACAGCTAACATACACTGAAACATTAGTTGATTAGTGATTTTGTAAGGATATAAATCTGACAACAGAAAACATACACTGAAACATACGTTGATTGTTGTTGTAAGGATATAAATCTGACCATAGCTAACATACACTAAAACATAAGTTGATTAGTGATGTTGTCAGGATATAAATCTGACCACAGCTAACATACACTGAAACATACGTTGATTGTTGTTGTAAGGATATAAATCTGACCACAGCTAACATACACTGAATCATAAGTTGATTAGTGATGTTGTCAGGATATAAATCTGACCACAGCTAACATACACTAAAACATAAGTTGATTAGTGTTGTTGTAAGGATATAAATCTGACCACAGCTAACATACACTAAAATATAAGTTGATTAGTGATGTTGTCAGGATATAAATCTGACCACAGCTAACATACACTAAAACATAAGTTGATTAGTGATGTTGTCAGGATATAAATCTGACCACACCTAACATACACTAAAACATAAGGAGATTAGTGATGTTGTAAGGATATAAATCTGACCACAGCTAACATACACTGAAACATAAGTTGATTGGTGTTGTTGTAAGGATATAAATCTGACCACAGCTAACATACACTAAAACATAAGTTGATTAGTGACTTTGTAAGGATATAAATCTGACCACAGCTAACATACACTAAAACATACGTTGATTGGTGTTGTTGTAAGGATATAAATCTGACCACAGCTAACATACACTAAAACATAAGTTGATTGGTGTTGTTGTAAGGATATAAATCTGACCACAGCTAACATACACTAAAACATAAGTTGATTAGTGACTTTGTAAGGATATAAATCTGACCACAGCTAACATACACTAAAACATAAGTTGATTGATGTTGTCAGGATATAAATCTGAACACAGCTAACATACACTGAAACATTAGTTGATTAGTGATTTTGTAAGGATATAAATCTGACAACAGAAAACATACACTGAAACATACGTTGATTGGTGTTGTTGTAAGGACATAAATCTGACCACAGCTAACCTACACTGAAACATACGTTGATGGTGTTGTTGTAAGGATATAAATCTGACCACAGCTAACTTACACTGAAACATACGTTGATTGGTGTTGTTGTAAGGATATAAATCTGACCACAGCTAACATACACTGAAACATACGTTGATTGGTGCTGTTGTCAGGATATAAATCTGACCACAGCTAACATACACTGAAAGATAATTGATTAGTGATGTTGTCAGGATATAAATCTGACCACAGCTAACATACACTGAAACATACGTTGATTGTTGTTGTAAGGATATAAATCTGACCACAGCTAACATAAACTGAAACATACGTTGATTGTTGTTGTAAGTATATAAACCTGACCACAGCTAACATACACTGAAACATACGTTGATTAGTGATGTTGTTAGGATATAAATCTGACCACAGCTAACATACACTAAAACATAAGTTGATTGGTGTTGTTGTCAGGATATAAATCTGACCACAGCTAACATACACTGAAACATACGTTGATTGTTGTTGTCAGGATATAAATCTGACCACAGCTAACATACACTGAAACATACGTTGATTGGTGTTGTTGTAAGGATATAAATCTGACCACAGCTAAAATACACTAAAACATAAGTTGATTGGTGTTGTTGTAAGGATATAAATCTGACCAAAGCTAACATACACTGAAACATACGTTGATTGGTGTTGTTGTAAGGATATAAATCTGACCACACCTAACATACACTGAAACATACGTTGATTGTTGTTGTCAAGATATAAATCTGACGACAGCTAACATACACTAAAACTTACGTTGATTGTTGTTGTAAGGATATAAATCTGACCACAGCTAACATACACTAAAACATAAGTTGATTAGTGATGTTGTCAGGATATAAATCTGACCACAGCTAACATACACTGAAACATAAGTTGATTGGTGTTGTTGTCAGGATATAAATCTGACCACAGCTAACATACACTGAAACATACGTTCATTGTTGTTGTCAGGATATAAATCTGACCACAGCTAACATACACTAAAACATACGTTGATTAGTGATGTTGTCAGGATATAAATCTGACCACAGCTAACATACACTAAAACATACGTTGATGGTGTTGTTGTCAGGATATAAATCTGACCACAGCTAACATACACTGAAACATACGTTGATTATTGATGTTGTCTGGATATAAATCTGACCACAGCTAACATACACTAAAACATAAGTTGATTGGTGTTGTTGTCAGGATATAAATCTGACCACAGCTAACATACACTAAAACATAAGTTGATTGGTGTTGTTGTCAGGATATAAATCTGACCACAGCTAACATACACTAAAACATACGTTGATTGTTGTTGTCAGGATATAAATCTGACCACAGCTAACATACACTAAAACATAAGTTGATTGGTGATGTTGTCAGGATATAAATCTGACCACAGCTAACATACACTGAAACATACGTTGATTGTTGTTGTAAGGATATAAATCTGACCACAGCTGACCTACACTAAAACATAAGTTGATTAGTGATGTTGTCAGGATATAAATCTGACCACAGCTAACATACACTAAAACATACGTTGATTGTTGTTGTCAGGATATACATCTGACCACAGCTAACATACATTAAAACATAAGTTGATTGGTGATGTTGTCAGGATATAAATCTGACCACAGCTAACATACACTAAAACATAAGTCGATTAGTGATGTTGTCAGGATATAAATCTGACCACAGCTAACATACACTAAAACATACGTTGATTAGTGATGTTGTAAGGATCTAAATCTGACCACAGCTAACATACACTAAAACATAAGTTGATTGATGTTGTCAGGATATAAATCTGAACACAGCTAACATACACTGAAACATTAGTTGATTAGTGATTTTGTAAGGATATAAATCTGACAACAGAAAACATACACTGAAACATACGTTGATTGTTGTTGTAAGGATATAAATCTGACCATAGCTAACATACACTAAAACATAAGTTGATTAGTGATGTTGTCAGGATATAAATCTGACCACAGCTAACATACACTGAAACATACGTTGATTGTTGTTGTAAGGATATAAATCTGACCACAGCTAACATACACTGAATCATAAGTTGATTAGTGATGTTGTCAGGATATAAATCTGACCACAGCTAACATACACTAAAACATAAGTTGATTAGTGTTGTTGTAAGGATATAAATCTGACCACAGCTAACATACACTAAAATATAAGTTGATTAGTGATGTTGTCAGGATATAAATCTGACCACAGCTAACATACACTAAAACATAAGTTGATTAGTGATGTTGTCAGGATATAAATCTGACCACACCTAACATACACTAAAACATAAGGAGATTAGTGATGTTGTAAGGATATAAATCTGACCACAGCTAACATACACTGAAACATAAGTTGATTGGTGTTGTTGTAAGGATATAAATCTGACCACAGCTAACATACACTAAAACATAAGTTGATTAGTGACTTTGTAAGGATATAAATCTGACCACAGCTAACATACACTAAAACATACGTTGATTGGTGTTGTTGTAAGGATATAAATCTGACCACAGCTAACATACACTAAAACATAAGTTGATTGGTGTTGTTGTAAGGATATAAATCTGACCACAGCTAACATACACTAAAACATAAGTTGATTAGTGACTTTGTAAGGATATAAATCTGACCACAGCTAACATACACTAAAACATAAGTTGATTGATGTTGTCAGGATATAAATCTGAACACAGCTAACATACACTGAAACATTAGTTGATTAGTGATTTTGTAAGGATATAAATCTGACAACAGAAAACATACACTGAAACATACGTTGATTGTTGTTGTAAGGATATAAATCTGACCATAGCTAACATACACTAAAACATAAGTTGATTAGTGATGTTGTCAGGATATAAATCTGACCACAGCTAACATACACTAAAACATAAGTTGATTGGTGTTGTTGTCAGGATATAAATCTGACCACAGCTAACATACACTAAAACATACGTTGATTGTTGTTGTCAGGATATAAATCTGACCACAGCTAACATACACTAAAACATAAGTTGATTGGTGATGTTGTCAGGATATAAATCTGACCACAGCTAACATACACTGAAACATACGTTGATTGTTGTTGTAAGGATATAAATCTGACCACAGCTGACCTACACTAAAACATAAGTTGATTAGTGATGTTGTCAGGATATAAATCTGACCACAGCTAACATACACTAAAACATACGTTGATTGTTGTTGTCAGGATATACATCTGACCACAGCTAACATACATTAAAACATAAGTTGATTGGTGATGTTGTCAGGATATAAATCTGACCACAGCTAACATACACTAAAACATAAGTCGATTAGTGATGTTGTCAGGATATAAATCTGACCACAGCTAACATACACTAAAACATACGTTGATTAGTGATGTTGTAAGGATCTAAATCTGACCACAGCTAACATACACTAAAACATAAGTTGATTGATGTTGTCAGGATATAAATCTGAACACAGCTAACATACACTGAAACATTAGTTGATTAGTGATTTTGTAAGGATATAAATCTGACAACAGAAAACATACACTGAAACATACGTTGATTGTTGTTGTAAGGATATAAATCTGACCATAGCTAACATACACTAAAACATAAGTTGATTAGTGATGTTGTCAGGATATAAATCTGACCACAGCTAACATACACTGAAACATACGTTGATTGTTGTTGTAAGGATATAAATCTGACCACAGCTAACATACACTGAATCATAAGTTGATTAGTGATGTTGTCAGGATATAAATCTGACCACAGCTAACATACACTAAAACATAAGTTGATTAGTGTTGTTGTAAGGATATAAATCTGACCACAGCTAACATACACTAAAATATAAGTTGATTAGTGATGTTGTCAGGATATAAATCTGACCACAGCTAACATACACTAAAACATAAGTTGATTAGTGATGTTGTCAGGATATAAATCTGACCACACCTAACATACACTAAAACATAAGGAGATTAGTGATGTTGTAAGGATATAAATCTGACCACAGCTAACATACACTGAAACATAAGTTGATTGGTGTTGTTGTAAGGATATAAATCTGACCACAGCTAACATACACTAAAACATAAGTTGATTAGTGACTTTGTAAGGATATAAATCTGACCACAGCTAACATACACTAAAACATACGTTGATTGGTGTTGTTGTAAGGATATAAATCTGACCACAGCTAACATACACTAAAACATAAGTTGATTGGTGTTGTTGTAAGGATATAAATCTGACCACAGCTAACATACACTAAAACATAAGTTGATTAGTGACTTTGTAAGGATATAAATCTGACCACAGCTAACATACACTAAAACATAAGTTGATTGATGTTGTCAGGATATAAATCTGAACACAGCTAACATACACTGAAACATTAGTTGATTAGTGATTTTGTAAGGATATAAATCTGACAACAGAAAACATACACTGAAACATACGTTGATTGTTGTTGTAAGGATATAAATCTGACCATAGCTAACATACACTAAAACATAAGTTGATTAGTGATGTTGTCAGGATATAAATCTGACCACAGCTAACATACACTGAAACATACGTTGATTGTTGTTGTAAGGATATAAATCTGACCACAGCTAACATAAACTGAATCATAAGTTGATTAGTGATGTTGTCAGGATATAAATCTGACCACAGCTAACATACACTAAAACATAAGTTGATTAGTGTTGTTGTAAGGATATAAATCTGACCACAGCTAACATACACTAAAATATAAGTTGATTAGTGATGTTGTCAGGATATAAATCTGACCACAGCTAACATACACTAAAATATAAGTTGATTAGTGATGTTGTCAGGATATAAATCTGACCACACCTAACATACACTAAAACATAAGGAGATTAGTGATGTTGTAAGGATATAAATCTGACCACAGCTAACATACACTGAAACATAAGTTGATTGGTGTTGTTGTAAGGATATAAATCTGACCACAGCTAACATACACTAAAACATAAGTTGATTAGTGACTTTGTAAGGATATAAATCTGACCACAGCTAACATACACTAAAACATAAGTTGATTGGTGTTGTTGTAAGGATATAAATCTGACCACAGCTAACATACACTAAAACATAAGTTGATTGGTGTTGTTGTAAGGATATAAATCTGACCACAGCTAACATACACTAAAACATAAGTTGATTAGTGACTTTGTAAGGATATAAATCTGACCACAGCTAACATACACTAAAACATAAGTTGATTGGTGATGTTGTAAGGATATAAATCTGACCACAGCTAACCTACACTGAAACATAAGTTGAATAGTGATGTTTTAAGGATATAAATCTGACCACAGCTAACATACACTGAAACATAAGTTGATTAGTGATGTTGTCAGGATATAAATCTGACCACAGCTAACATACACTAAAACATAAGTTGATTAGTGATGTTGTCAGGATATAAATCTGACCACAGCTAACATACACTAAAACATAAGTTGATTAGTGATGTTGTCAGGATATAAATCTGACCACAGCTAACATACACTAAATTATAACTTGATTAGTGATGTTGTCAGGATATAAATCTGACCACAGCTAACATACACTGTAACATAAGCTGATTAGTGATGTTGTAAGGATATAAATCTGACCACAGCTAAACTACACTGAAACATACGTTGATTGGTGTTGTTGTCAGGATATAAATCTGACCACAGCTAAACTACACTGAAACATAAGTTGATTGGTGTTGTTGTCAGGATATAAATCTGAGCACAGCTAATATACACTAAAACATAAGTTGATTAGTGATGTTGTCAGGATATAAATCTGACCACAGCTAACATACACTAAATTATAACTTGATTAGTGATGTTGTCAGGATATAAATCTGACCACAGCTAACATACACTGTAACATAAGCTGATTAGTGATGTTGTAAGGAAATAAATCTGACCACAGCTAAACTACACTGAAACATACGTTGATTGGTGTTGTTGTCAGGATATAAATCTGACCACAGCTAAACTACACTGAAACATAAGTTGATTGGTGTTGTTGTCAGGATATAAATCTGAGCACAGCTAACATACACTGAAACATAAGTTGATTAGTGATGTTGTCAGGATATAAATCTGACCACAGCTAACCTACACTTAAACATAAGTTGATTAGTGATGTTGTCAGGATATAAATCTGACCACAGCTAACCTACACTGAAACATACGTTGATTGGTGTTGTTGTCAGGATATAAATCTGACCACAGCTAACATACACTGAAACATACGTTGATTGTTGTTGTAAGGATATAAATCTGACCACAGCTAACATACACTGAAACATACGTTGATTGTTGTTGTAAGTATATAAACCTGACCACAGCTAACATACACTAAAACATAAGTTGATTGGTGTTGTTGTAAGGATATAAATCTGACCACAGCTAACATACACTGAAACATACGTTGATTGTTGTTGTCAAGATATAAATCTGACCACAGCTAACATACACTAAAACTTACGTTGATTGTTGTTGTAAGGATATAAATCTGACCACAGCTAACATACACTAAAACATAAGTTGATTAGTGATGTTGTCAGGATATAAATCTGACCACAGCTAACATACACTGAAACATAAGTTGATTGGTGTTGTTGTCAGGATATAAATCTGACCACAGCTAACATACACTGAAACATACGTTGATTGTTGTTGTCAGGATATAAATCTGACCACAGCTAACATACACTAAAACATTCGTTGATTAGTGATGTTGTCAGGATATAAATCTGACCACAGCTAACATACACTAAAACATACGTTGATGGTGTTGTTGTCAGGATATAAATCTGACCACAGCTAACATACACTAAAACATAAGTTGATTGGTGTTGTTGTTAGGATATAAATCTGACCACAGCTAACATACACTAAAACATAAGTTGATTGGTGATGTTGTAAGGATTTAAATCTGACCACAGCTAACATACACTAAACATACGTTGATTGTTGTTGTCAGGATATAAATCTGACCACAGCTAACATACACTAAAACATAAGTTGATTGGTGATGTTGTCAGGATATAAATCTGACCACAGCTAACATACACTGAAATACGTTGATTGTTGTTGTAAGGATATAAATCTGACCACAGCTAACCTACACTGAAACATACGTTGATTGTTGTTGTAAGGATATAGATCTGACCACAGCTAACATACACTGAAACATACGTTGATTGTTGTTGTAAGGATATAAATCTGACCACAGCTAACATACACTAAAACATAAGTCGATTAGTGATGTTGTAAGGATATAAATCTGACCACAGCTAACATACACTGAAACATACGTTGATTGTTGTTGTAAGGATATAAATCTGACCACAGCTAACATACACTGAAACATACGTTGATTGTTGTTGTAAGGATATAAATCTGACAACAGCTAACATACACTGAAACATAAGTTGATTAGTGATGTTGTAAGGATATAAATCTGACCACAGCTAACATTCAATAAAACATAAGTTGATTAGTGATGTTGTCAGGATATAAATCTGACCACAGCTAACATACACTAAAACATAAGTTGATTAGTGTTGTTGTCAGGATATAAATCTGACCACAGCTAACATACACTAAAACATAAGTTGATTAGTGACTTTGTAAGGATATAAATCTGACCACAGCTAACATACACTGAAACATAAGTTGATTGGTGTTGTTGTAAGGATATAAATCTGACCACAGCTAACATACACTAAAACATAAGTTGATTAGTGTTGTTGTAAGGATATAAATCTGACCACAGCTAACCTACACTGAAACATACGTTGATGGTGTTGTTGTAAGGATATAAATCTGACCACAGCTAACATACACTGAAACATACGTTGATTGGTGTTGTAAGGATATAAATCTGACCACAGCTAACATACACTGAAACATACGTTGATTGGTGTTGTTGTAAGGACATAAATCTGACCACAGCTAACCTACACTGAAACATACGTTGATGGTGTTGTTGTAAGGATATAAATCTGACCACAGCTAACTTACACTGAAACATACGTTGATTGGTGTTGTTGTAAGGATATAAATCTGACCACAGCTAACATACACTGAAACATACGTTGATTGGTGCTGTTGTAAGGATATAAATCTGACCACAGCTAACATACACTGAAAGATAATTGATTAGTGATGTTGTCAGGATATAAATCTGACCACAGCTAACATACACTGAAACATACGTTGATTGTTGTTGTAAGGATATAAATCTGACCACAGCTAACATAAACTGAAACATACGTTGATTGTTGTTGTAAGTATATAAACCTGACCACAGCTAACATACACTGAAACATACGTTGATTAGTGATGTTGTTAGGATATAAATCTGACCACAGCTAACATACACTAAAACATAAGTTGATTGGTGTTGTTGTCAGGATATAAATCTGACCACAGCTAACATACACTGAAACATACGTTGATTGTTGTTGTCAGGATATAAATCTGACCACAGCTAACATACACTGAAACATACGTTGATTGGTGTTGTTGTAAGGATATAAATCTGACCACAGCTAAAATACACTAAAACATAAGTTGATTGGTGTTGTTGTAAGGATATAAATCTGACCAAAGCTAACATACACTGAAACATACGTTGATTGGTGTTGTTGTAAGGATATAAATCTGACCACACCTAACATACACTGAAACATACGTTGATTGTTGTTGTCAAGATATAAATCTGACCACAGCTAACATACACTAAAACTTACGTTGATTGTTGTTGTAAGGATATAAATCTGACCACAGCTAACATACACTAAAACATAAGTTGATTAGTGATGTTGTCAGGATATAAATCTGACCACAGCTAACATACACTGAAACATAAGTTGATTGGTGTTGTTGTCAGGATATAAATCTGACCACAGCTAACATACACTGAAACATACGTTGATTGTTGTTGTCAGGATATAAATCTGACCACAGCTAACATACACTAAAACATACGTTGATTAGTGATGTTGTCAGGATATAAATCTGACCACAGCTAACATACACTAAAACATACGTTGATGGTGTTGTTGTCAGGATATAAATCTGACCACAGCTAACATACACTGAAACATACGTTGATTATTGATGTTGTCTGGATATAAATCTGACCACAGCTAACATACACTAAAACATAAGTTGATTGGTGTTGTTGTCAGGATATAAATCTGACCACAGCTAACATACACTAAAACATAAGTTGATTGGTGTTGTTGTCAGGATATAAATCTGACCACAGCTAACATACACTAAAACATACGTTGATTGTTGTTGTCAGGATATAAATCTGACCACAGCTAACATACACTAAAACATAAGTTGATTGGTGATGTTGTCAGGATATAAATCTGACCACAGCTAACATACACTGAAACATACGTTGATTGTTGTTGTAAGGATATAAATCTGACCACAGCTGACCTACACTAAAACATAAGTTGATTAGTGATGTTGTCAGGATATAAATCTGACCACAGCTAACATACACTAAAACATACGTTGATTGTTGTTGTCAGGATATACATCTGACCACAGCTAACATACATTAAAACATAAGTTGATTGGTGATGTTGTCAGGATATAAATCTGACCACAGCTAACATACACTAAAACATAAGTCGATTAGTGATGTTGTCAGGATATAAATCTGACCACAGCTAACATACACTAAAACATACGTTGATTAGTGATGTTGTAAGGATCTAAATCTGACCACAGCTAACATACACTAAAACATAAGTTGATTGATGTTGTCAGGATATAAATCTGAACACAGCTAACATACACTGAAACATTAGTTGATTAGTGATTTTGTAAGGATATAAATCTGACAACAGAAAACATACACTGAAACATACGTTGATTGTTGTTGTAAGGATATAAATCTGACCATAGCTAACATACACTAAAACATAAGTTGATTAGTGATGTTGTCAGGATATAAATCTGACCACAGCTAACATACACTGAAACATACGTTGATTGTTGTTGTAAGGATATAAATCTGACCACAGCTAACATACACTGAATCATAAGTTGATTAGTGATGTTGTCAGGATATAAATCTGACCACAGCTAACATACACTAAAACATAAGTTGATTAGTGTTGTTGTAAGGATATAAATCTGACCACAGCTAACATACACTAAAATATAAGTTGATTAGTGATGTTGTCAGGATATAAATCTGACCACAGCTAACATACACTAAAACATAAGTTGATTAGTGATGTTGTCAGGATATAAATCTGACCACACCTAACATACACTAAAACATAAGGAGATTAGTGATGTTGTAAGGATATAAATCTGACCACAGCTAACATACACTGAAACATAAGTTGATTGGTGTTGTTGTAAGGATATAAATCTGACCACAGCTAACATACACTAAAACATAAGTTGATTAGTGACTTTGTAAGGATATAAATCTGACCACAGCTAACATACACTAAAACATACGTTGATTGGTGTTGTTGTAAGGATATAAATCTGACCACAGCTAACATACACTAAAACATAAGTTGATTGGTGTTGTTGTAAGGATATAAATCTGACCACAGCTAACATACACTAAAACATAAGTTGATTAGTGACTTTGTAAGGATATAAATCTGACCACAGCTAACATACACTAAAACATAAGTTGATTGATGTTGTCAGGATATAAATCTGAACACAGCTAACATACACTGAAACATTAGTTGATTAGTGATTTTGTAAGGATATAAATCTGACAACAGAAAACATACACTGAAACATACGTTGATTGTTGTTGTAAGGATATAAATCTGACCATAGCTAACATACACTAAAACATAAGTTGATTAGTGATGTTGTCAGGATATAAATCTGACCACAGCTAACATACACTGAAACATACGTTGATTGTTGTTGTAAGGATATAAATCTGACCACAGCTAACATAAACTGAATCATAAGTTGATTAGTGATGTTGTCAGGATATAAATCTGACCACAGCTAACATACACTAAAACATAAGTTGATTAGTGTTGTTGTAAGGATATAAATCTGACCACAGCTAACATACACTAAAATATAAGTTGATTAGTGATGTTGTCAGGATATAAATCTGACCACAGCTAACATACACTAAAATATAAGTTGATTAGTGATGTTGTCAGGATATAAATCTGACCACACCTAACATACACTAAAACATAAGGAGATTAGTGATGTTGTAAGGATATAAATCTGACCACAGCTAACATACACTGAAACATAAGTTGATTGGTGTTGTTGTAAGGATATAAATCTGACCACAGCTAACATACACTAAAACATAAGTTGATTAGTGACTTTGTAAGGATATAAATCTGACCACAGCTAACATACACTAAAACATAAGTTGATTGGTGTTGTTGTAAGGATATAAATCTGACCACAGCTAACATACACTAAAACATAAGTTGATTGGTGTTGTTGTAAGGATATAAATCTGACCACAGCTAACATACACTAAAACATAAGTTGATTAGTGACTTTGTAAGGATATAAATCTGACCACAGCTAACATACACTAAAACATAAGTTGATTGGTGATGTTGTAAGGATATAAATCTGACCACAGCTAACCTAC
The DNA here is from genome assembly GCA_964023205.1 of Lutraria lutraria. NCBI lineage: Eukaryota > Metazoa > Mollusca > Bivalvia > Venerida > Mactridae > Lutraria > Lutraria lutraria. Next base: position 1,138,736 of record OZ026843.1, on the reverse strand, counting down.
ACTGAAACATAAGTTGAATAGTGATGTTTTAAGGATATAAATCTGACCACAGCTAACATACACTGAAACATAAGTTGATTAGTGATGTTGTCAGGATATAAATCTGACCACAGCTAACATACACTAAAACATAAGTTGATTAGTGATGTTGTCAGGATATAAATCTGACCACAGCTAACATACACTAAAACATAAGTTGATTAGTGATGTTGTCAGGATATAAATCTGACCACAGCTAACATACACTAAATTATAACTTGATTAGTGATGTTGTCAGGATATAAATCTGACCACAGCTAACATACACTGTAACATAAGCTGATTAGTGATGTTGTAAGGATATAAATCTGACCACAGCTAAACTACACTGAAACATACGTTGATTGGTGTTGTTGTCAGGATATAAATCTGACCACAGCTAAACTACACTGAAACATAAGTTGATTGGTGTTGTTGTCAGGATATAAATCTGAGCACAGCTAACATACACTAAAACATAAGTTGATTAGTGATGTTGTCAGGATATAAATCTGACCACAGCTAACATACACTAAATTATAACTTGATTAGTGATGTTGTCAGGATATAAATCTGACCACAGCTAACATACACTGTAACATAAGCTGATTAGTGATGTTGTAAGGAAATAAATCTGACCACAGCTAAACTACACTGAAACATACGTTGATTGGTGTTGTTGTCAGGATATAAATCTGACCACAGCTAAACTACACTGAAACATAAGTTGATTGGTGTTGTTGTCAGGATATAAATCTGAGCACAGCTAACATACACTGAAACATAAGTTGATTAGTGATGTTGTCAGGATATAAATCTGACCACAGCTAACCTACACTTAAACATAAGTTGATTAGTGATGTTGTCAGGATATAAATCTGACCACAGCTAACCTACACTGAAACATACGTTGATTGGTGTTGTTGTCAGGATATAAATCTGACCACAGCTAACATACACTGAAACATACGTTGATTGTTGTTGTAAGGATATAAATCTGACCACAGCTAACATACACTGAAACATACGTTGATTGTTGTTGTAAGTATATAAACCTGACCACAGCTAACATACACTAAAACATAAGTTGATTGGTGTTGTTGTAAGGATATAAATCTGACCACAGCTAACATACACTGAAACATACGTTGATTGTTGTTGTCAAGATATAAATCTGACCACAGCTAACATACACTAAAACTTACGTTGATTGTTGTTGTAAGGATATAAATCTGACCACAGCTAACATACACTAAAACATAAGTTGATTAGTGATGTTGTCAGGATATAAATCTGACCACAGCTAACATACACTGAAACATAAGTTTATTGGTGTTGTTGTCAGGATATAAATCTGACCACAGCTAACATACACTGAAACATACGTTGATTGTTGTTGTCAGGATATAAATCTGACCACAGCTAACATACACTAAAACATTCGTTGATTAGTGATGTTGTCAGGATATAAATCTGACCACAGCTAACATACACTAAAACATACGTTGATGGTGTTGTTGTCAGGATATAAATCTGACCACAGCTAACATACACTGAAACATACGTTGATTATTGATGTTGTCAGGATATAAATCTGACCACAGCTAACATACACTAAAACATAAGTTGATTGGTGTTGTTGTTAGGATATAAATCTGACCACAGCTAACATACACTAAAACATAAGTTGATTGGTGATGTTGTAAGGATATAAATCTGACCACAGCTAACATACACTAAACATACGTTGATTGTTGTTGTCAGGATATAAATCTGACCACAGCTAACATACACTAAAACATAAGTTGATTGGTGATGTTGTCAGGATATAAATCTGACCACAGCTAACATACACTGAAATACGTTGATTGTTGTTGTAAGGATATAAATCTGACCACAGCTAACCTACACTAAAACATAAGTTGATTAGTGATGTTGTCAGGATATAAATCTGACCACAGCTAACATACACTAAAACATACGTTGATTGTTGTTGTCAGGATATAAATCTGACCACAGCTAACATACACTAAAACATAAGTTGATTGGTGATGTTGTCAGGATATAAATCTGACCACAGCTAACATACACTGAAACATACGTTGATTGTTGTTGTAAGGATATAGATCTGACCACAGCTAACATACACTGAAACATACGTTGATTGTTGTTGTAAGGATATAAATCTGACCACAGCTAACATACACTAAAACATAAGTCGATTAGTGATGTTGTCAGGATATAAATCTGACCACAGCTAACATACACTAAAACATAAGTTGATTAGTGATGTTGTCAGGATATAAATCTGACCACAGCTAACATACACTAAAATATACGTTGATTAGTGATGTTGTCAGGATATAAATCTGACCACAGCTAACATACACTAAAACATAAGTTGATTAGTGATGTTGTCAGGATATAAATCTGACCACAGCTAACATACACTAAAATATACGTTGATTAGTGATGTTGTCAGGATATAAATCTGACCACAGCTAACATACACTGAAACATAGGATGATTAGTGATGTTGTAAGGATATAAATCTGACCACAGCTAACATACACTGAAACATACGTTGATTGTTGTTGTAAGGATATAAATCTGACCAAGGCTAACATACACTAAAACATAAGTTGATTAGTGATGTTGTCTGGATATAAATCTGACCACAGCTAACATACACTGAAACGTACGTTGATTGTTGTTGTAAGGATATAAATCTGACCACAGCTAACATACACTGAAACATAAGTTGATTAGTGATGTTGTAAGGATATAAATCTGACCACAGCTAACATACAATAAAACATAAGTTGATTAGTGATGTTGTCAGGATATAAATCTGACCACAGCTAACATACACTAAAACATAAGTTTATTAGTGATGTTGTCAGGATATAAATCTGACCACAGCTAACATACACTAAAACATAAGTTGATTAGTGATGTTGTCAGGATATAAATCTGACCACAGCTAACATACACTAAAACATAAGTTGATTAGTGTTGTTGTCAGGATATAAATCTGACCACAGCTAACATACACTAAAACATAAGTTGATTAGTGACTTTGTAAGGATATAAATCTGGCCACAGCTAACATACACTGAAACATAAGTTGATTGGTGTTGTTGTAAGGATATAAATCTGACCACAGCTAACATACACTAAAACATAAGTTGATTAGTGTTGTTGTAAGGATATAAATCTGACCACAGCTAACATACACTGAAACATACGTTGATTATTGATGTTGTCAGGATATAAATCTGACCACAGCTAACATACACTAAAACATAAGTTGATTGGTGTTGTTGTTAGGATATAAATCTGACCACAGCTAACATACACTAAAACATAAGTTGATTGGTGTTGTTGTCAGGATATAAATCTGACCACAGCTAACATACACTAAAACATACGTTGATTGTTGTTGTCAGGATATAAATCTGACCACAGCTAACATACACTAAAACATAAGTTGATTGGTGATGTTGTCAGGATATAAATCTGACCACAGCTAACATACACTGAAACATACGTTGATTGTTGTTGTAAGGATATAAATCTGACCACAGCTAACCTACACTAAAACATAAGTTGATTAGTGATGTTGTCAGGATATAAATCTGACCACAGCTAACATACACTAAAACATACGTTGATTGTTGTTGTCAGGATATAAATCTGACCACAGCTAACATACACTGAAACATACGTTGATTGTTGTTGTAAGGATATAGATCTGACCACAGCTAACATACACTGAAACATACGTTGATTGTTGTTGTAAGGATATAAATCTGACCACAGCTAACATACACTAAAACATAAGTCGATTAGTGATGTTGTAAGGATATAAATCTGACCACAGCTAACATACACTGAAACATACGTTGATTGTTGTTGTAAGGATATAAATCTGACCACAGCTAACATACACTAAAACATAAGTTGATTAGTGATGTTGTCTGGATATAAATCTGACCACAGCTAACATACACTGAAACATACGTTGATTGTTGTTGTAAGGATATAAATCTGACCACAGCTAACATACACTGAAACATAAGTTGATTAGTGATGTTGTAAGGATATAAATCTGACCACAGCTAACATACAATAAAACATAAGTTGATAAGTGATGTTGTCAGGATATAAATCTGACCACAGCTAACATACACTAAAACATACGTTGATTAGTGTTGTTGTCAGGATATAAATCTGACCACAGCTAACATACACTAAAACATAAGTTGATTAGTGACTTTGTAAGGATATAAATCTGACCACAGCTAACATACACTGAAACATAAGTTGATTGGCGTTGTTGTAAGGATATAAATCTGACCACAGCTAACATACACTAAAACATAAGTTGATTAGTGTTGTTGTAAGGATATAAATCTGACCACAGCTAACCTACACTGAAACATACGTTGATGGTGTTGTTGTAAGGATATAAATCTGACCACAGCTAACATTCACTGAAACATACGTTGATTGGTGTTGTAAGGATATAAATCTGACCACAGCTAACATACACTGAAACATACGTTGATTGGTGTTGTTGTAAGGACATAAATCTGACCACAGCTAACCTACACTGAAACATACGTTGATGGTGTTGTTGTAAGGATATAAATCTGACCACAGCTAACTTACACTGAAACATACGTTGATTGGTGTTGTTGTAAGGATATAAATCTGACCACAGCTAACATACACTGAAACATACGTTGATTGGTGCTGTTGTAAGGATATAAATCTGACCACAGCTAACATACACTGAAAGATAATTGATTAGTGATGTTGTCAGGATATAAATCTGACCACAGCTAACATACACTGAAACATACGTTGATTGTTGTTGTAAGGATATAAATCTGACCACAGCTAACATACACTGAAACATACGTTGATTGTTGTTGTAAGTATATAAACCTGACCACAGCTAACATACACTGAAACATACGTTGATTAGTGATGTTGTTAGGATATAAATCTGACCACAGCTAACATACACTAAAACATAAGTTGATTGGTGATGTTGTCAGGATATAAATCTGACCACAGCTAACATACACTGAAACATACGTTGATTGTTGTTGTCAGGATATAAATCTGACCACAGCTAACATACACTGAAACATACGTTGATTGGTGTTGTTGTAAGGATATAAATCTGACCACAGCTAAAATACACTAAAACATAAGTTGATTGGTGTTGTTGTAAGGATATAAATCTGACCAAAGCTAACATACACTGAAACATACGTTGATTGTTGTTGTCAGGATATAAATCTGACCACAGCTAACATACACTGAAACATACGTTGATTGGTGTTGTTGTAAGGATATAAATCTGACCACAGCTAACATACACTGAAACATACGTTGATTGTTGTTGTCAAGATATAAATCTGACCACAGCTAACATACACTAAAACTTACGTTGATTGTTGTTGTAAGGATATAAATCTGACCACAGCTAACATACACTAAAACATAAGTTGATTAGTGATGTTGTCAGGATATAAATCTGACCACAGCTAACATACACTGAAACATAAGTTGATTGGTGTTGTTGTCAGGATATAAATCTGACCACAGCTAACATACACTGAAACATACGTTGATTGTTGTTGTCAGGATATAAATCTGACCACAGCTAACATACACTAAAACATACGTTGATTAGTGATGTTGTAAGGATATAAATCTGACCACAGCTAACATACACTAAAACATACGTTGATGGTGTTGTTGTCAGGATATAAATCTGACCACAGCTAACATACACTGAAACATACGTTGATTATTGATGTTGTCTGGATATAAATCTGACCACAGCTAACATACACTAAAACATAAGTTGATTGGTGTTGTTGTCAGGATATAAATCTGACCACAGCTAACATACACTAAAACATAAGTTGATTGGTGTTGTTGTCATGATATTAATCTGACCACAGCTAACATACACTAAAACATACGTTGATTGTTGTTGTCAGGATATAAATCTGACCACAGCTAACATACACTAAAACATAAGTTGATTGGTGATGTTGTCAGGATATAAATCTGACCACAGCTAACATACACTGAAACATACGTTGATTGTTGTTGTAAGGATATAAATCTGACCACAGCTAACCTATACTAAAACATAAGTTGATTAGTGATGTTGTCAGGATATAAATCTGACCACAGCTAACATACACTAAAACATACGTTGATTGTTGTTGTCAGGATATACATCTGACCACAGCTAACATACATTAAAACATAAGTTGATTAGTGATGTTGTCAGGATATAAATCTGACCACAGCTAACATACACTAAAACATAAGTCGATTAGTGATGTTGTCAGGATATAAATCTGACCACAGCTAACATACACTAAAACATACGTTGATTAGTGATGTTGTAAGGATCTAAATCTGACCACAGCTAACATACACTAAAACATAAGTTGATTGATGTTGTCAGGATATAAATCTGAACACAGCTAACATACACTGAAACATTAGTTGATTAGTGATTTTGTAAGGATATAAATCTGACAACAGAAAACATACACTGAAACATACGTTGATTGTTGTTGTAAGGATATAAATCTGACCATAGCTAACATACACTAAAACATAAGTTGATTATTGATGTTGTCAGGATATAAATCTGACCACAGCTAACATACACTGAAACATACGTTGATTGTTGTTGTAAGGATATAAATCTGACCACAGCTAACATACACTGAATCATAAGTTGATTAGTGATGTTGTCAGGATATAAATCTGACCACAGCTAACATACACTAAAACATAAGTTGATTAGTGTTGTTGTAAGGATATAAATCTGACCACAGCTAACATACACTAAAATATAAGTTGATTAGTGATGTTGTCAGGATATAAATCTGACCACAGCTAACATACACTAAAACATAAGTTGATTAGTGATGTTGTCAGGATATAAATCTGACCACACCTAACATACACTAAAACATAAGGAGATTAGTGATGTTGTAAGGATATAAATCTGACCACAGCTAACATACACTGAAACATAAGTTGATTGGTGTTGTTGTTAGGATATAAATCTGACCACAGCTAACATACACTAAAACATAAGTTGATTGGTGATGTTGTAAGGATATAAATCTGACCACAGCTAACATACACTAAACATACGTTGATTGTTGTTGTCAGGATATAAATCTGACCACAGCTAACATACACTAAAACATAAGTTGATTGGTGATGTTGTCAGGATATAAATCTGACCACAGCTAACATACACTGAAATACGTTGATTGTTGTTGTAAGGATATAAATCTGACCACAGCTAACCTACACTAAAACATAAGTTGATTAGTGATGTTGTCAGGATATAAATCTGACCACAGCTAACATACACTAAAACATACGTTGATTGTTGTTGTCAGGATATAAATCTGACCACAGCTAACATACACTAAAACATAAGTTGATTGGTGATGTTGTCAGGATATAAATCTGACCACAGCTAACATACACTGAAACATACGTTGATTGTTGTTGTAAGGATATAGATCTGACCACAGCTAACATACACTGAAACATACGTTGATTGTTGTTGTAAGGATATAAATCTGACCACAGCTAACATACACTAAAACATAAGTCGATTAGTGATGTTGTCAGGATATAAATCTGACCACAGCTAACATACACTAAAACATAAGTTGATTAGTGATGTTGTCAGGATATAAATCTGACCACAGCTAACATACACTAAAATATACGTTGATTAGTGATGTTGTCAGGATATAAATCTGACCACAGCTAACATACACTAAAACATAAGTTGATTAGTGATGTTGTCAGGATATAAATCTGACCACAGCTAACATACACTAAAATATACGTTGATTAGTGATGTTGTCAGGATATAAATCTGACCACAGCTAACATACACTGAAACATAGGATGATTAGTGATGTTGTAAGGATATAAATCTGACCACAGCTAACATACACTGAAACATACGTTGATTGTTGTTGTAAGGATATAAATCTGACCAAGGCTAACATACACTAAAACATAAGTTGATTAGTGATGTTGTCTGGATATAAATCTGACCACAGCTAACATACACTGAAACGTACGTTGATTGTTGTTGTAAGGATATAAATCTGACCACAGCTAACATACACTGAAACATAAGTTGATTAGTGATGTTGTAAGGATATAAATCTGACCACAGCTAACATACAATAAAACATAAGTTGATTAGTGATGTTGTCAGGATATAAATCTGACCACAGCTAACATACACTAAAACATAAGTTGATTAGTGATGTTGTCAGGATATAAATCTGACCACAGCTAACATACACTAAAACATAAGTTGATTAGTGATGTTGTCAGGATATAAATCTGACCACAGCTAACATACACTAAAACATAAGTTGATTAGTGTTGTTGTCAGGATATAAATCTGACCACAGCTAACATACACTAAAACATAAGTTGATTAGTGACTTTGTAAGGATATAAATCTGGCCACAGCTAACATACACTGAAACATAAGTTGATTGGTGTTGTTGTAAGGATATAAATCTGACCACAGCTAACATACACTAAAACATAAGTTGATTAGTGTTGTTGTAAGGATATAAATCTGACCACAGCTAACATACACTGAAACATACGTTGATTATTGATGTTGTCAGGATATAAATCTGACCACAGCTAACATACACTAAAACATAAGTTGATTGGTGTTGTTGTTAGGATATAAATCTGACCACAGCTAACATACACTAAAACATAAGTTGATTGGTGTTGTTGTCAGGATATAAATCTGACCACAGCTAACATACACTAAAACATACGTTGATTGTTGTTGTCAGGATATAAATCTGACCACAGCTAACATACACTAAAACATAAGTTGATTGGTGATGTTGTCAGGATATAAATCTGACCACAGCTAACATACACTGAAACATACGTTGATTGTTGTTGTAAGGATATAAATCTGACCACAGCTAACCTACACTAAAACATAAGTTGATTAGTGATGTTGTCAGGATATAAATCTGACCACAGCTAACATACACTAAAACATACGTTGATTGTTGTTGTCAGGATATAAATCTGACCACAGCTAACATACACTGAAACATACGTTGATTGTTGTTGTAAGGATATAGATCTGACCACAGCTAACATACACTGAAACATACGTTGATTGTTGTTGTAAGGATATAAATCTGACCACAGCTAACATACACTAAAACATAAGTCGATTAGTGATGTTGTAAGGATATAAATCTGACCACAGCTAACATACACTGAAACATACGTTGATTGTTGTTGTAAGGATATAAATCTGACCACAGCTAACATACACTAAAACATAAGTTGATTAGTGATGTTGTCTGGATATAAATCTGACCACAGCTAACATACACTGAAACATACGTTGATTGTTGTTGTAAGGATATAAATCTGACCACAGCTAACATACACTGAAACATAAGTTGATTAGTGATGTTGTAAGGATATAAATCTGACCACAGCTAACATACAATAAAACATAAGTTGATTAGTGATGTTGTCAGGATATAAATCTGACCACAGCTAACATACACTAAAACATACGTTGATTAGTGTTGTTGTCAGGATATAAATCTGACCACAGCTAACATACACTAAAACATAAGTTGATTAGTGACTTTGTAAGGATATAAATCTGACCACAGCTAACATACACTGAAACATAAGTTGATTGGCGTTGTTGTAAGGATATAAATCTGACCACAGCTAACATACACTAAAACATAAGTTGATTAGTGTTGTTGTAAGGATATAAATCTGACCACAGCTAACCTACACTGAAACATACGTTGATGGTGTTGTTGTAAGGATATAAATCTGACCACAGCTAACATTCACTGAAACATACGTTGATTGGTGTTGTAAGGATATAAATCTGACCACAGCTAACATACACTGAAACATACGTTGATTGGTGTTGTTGTAAGGACATAAATCTGACCACAGCTAACCTACACTGAAACATACGTTGATGGTGTTGTTGTAAGGATATAAATCTGACCACAGCTAACTTACACTGAAACATACGTTGATTGGTGTTGTTGTAAGGATATAAATCTGACCACAGCTAACATACACTGAAACATACGTTGATTGGTGCTGTTGTAAGGATATAAATCTGACCACAGCTAACATACACTGAAAGATAATTGATTAGTGATGTTGTCAGGATATAAATCTGACCACAGCTAACATACACTGAAACATACGTTGATTGTTGTTGTAAGGATATAAATCTGACCACAGCTAACATACACTGAAACATACGTTGATTGTTGTTGTAAGTATATAAACCTGACCACAGCTAACATACACTGAAACATACGTTGATTAGTGATGTTGTTAGGATATAAATCTGACCACAGCTAACATACACTAAAACATAAGTTGATTGGTGATGTTGTCAGGATATAAATCTGACCACAGCTAACATACACTGAAACATACGTTGATTGTTGTTGTCAGGATATAAATCTGACCACAGCTAACATACACTGAAACATACGTTGATTGGTGTTGTTGTAAGGATATAAATCTGACCACAGCTAAAATACACTAAAACATAAGTTGATTGGTGTTGTTGTAAGGATATAAATCTGACCAAAGCTAACATACACTGAAACATACGTTGATTGTTGTTGTCAGGATATAAATCTGACCACAGCTAACATACACTGAAACATACGTTGATTGGTGTTGTTGTAAGGATATAAATCTGACCACAGCTAACATACACTGAAACATACGTTGATTGTTGTTGTCAAGATATAAATCTGACCACAGCTAACATACACTAAAACTTACGTTGATTGTTGTTGTAAGGATATAAATCTGACCACAGCTAACATACACTAAAACATAAGTTGATTAGTGATGTTGTCAGGATATAAATCTGACCACAGCTAACATACACTGAAACATAAGTTGATTGGTGTTGTTGTCAGGATATAAATCTGACCACAGCTAACATACACTGAAACATACGTTGATTGTTGTTGTCAGGATATAAATCTGACCACAGCTAACATACACTAAAACATACGTTGATTAGTGATGTTGTAAGGATATAAATCTGACCACAGCTAACATACACTAAAACATACGTTGATGGTGTTGTTGTCAGGATATAAATCTGACCACAGCTAACATACACTGAAACATACGTTGATTATTGATGTTGTCTGGATATAAATCTGACCACAGCTAACATACACTAAAACATAAGTTGATTGGTGTTGTTGTCAGGATATAAATCTGACCACAGCTAACATACACTAAAACATAAGTTGATTGGTGTTGTTGTCATGATATAAATCTGACCACAGCTAACATACACTAAAACATACGTTGATTGTTGTTGTCAGGATATAAATCTGACCACAGCTAACATACACTAAAACATAAGTTGATTGGTGATGTTGTCAGGATATAAATCTGACCACAGCTAACATACACTGAAACATACGTTGATTGTTGTTGTAAGGATATAAATCTGACCACAGCTAACCTATACTAAAACATAAGTTGATTAGTGATGTTGTCAGGATATAAATCTGACCACAGCTAACATACACTAAAACATACGTTGATTGTTGTTGTCAGGATATACATCTGACCACAGCTAACATACATTAAAACATAAGTTGATTAGTGATGTTGTCAGGATATAAATCTGACCACAGCTAACATACACTAAAACATAAGTCGATTAGTGATGTTGTCAGGATATAAATCTGACCACAGCTAACATACACTAAAACATACGTTGATTAGTGATGTTGTAAGGATCTAAATCTGACCACAGCTAACATACACTAAAACATAAGTTGATTGATGTTGTCAGGATATAAATCTGAACACAGCTAACATACACTGAAACATTAGTTGATTAGTGATTTTGTAAGGATATAAATCTGACAACAGAAAACATACACTGAAACATACGTTGATTGTTGTTGTAAGGATATAAATCTGACCATAGCTAACATACACTAAAACATAAGTTGATTATTGATGTTGTCAGGATATAAATCTGACCACAGCTAACATACACTGAAACATACGTTGATTGTTGTTGTAAGGATATAAATCTGACCACAGCTAACATACACTGAATCATAAGTTGATTAGTGATGTTGTCAGGATATAAATCTGACCACAGCTAACATACACTAAAACATAAGTTGATTAGTGTTGTTGTAAGGATATAAATCTGACCACAGCTAACATACACTAAAATATAAGTTGATTAGTGATGTTGTCAGGATATAAATCTGACCACAGCTAACATACACTAAAACATAAGTTGATTAGTGATGTTGTCAGGATATAAATCTGACCACACCTAACATACACTAAAACATAAGGAGATTAGTGATGTTGTAAGGATATAAATCTGACCACAGCTAACATACACTGAAACATAAGTTGATTGGTGTTGTTGTAAGGATATAAATCTGACCACAGCTAACATACACTAAAACATAAGTTGATTGGTGTTGTTGTAAGGATATAAATCTGACCACAGCTAACATACACTAAAACATAAGTTGATTGGTGTTGTTGTAAGGATATAAATCTGACCACAGCTAACATACACTAAAACATAAGTTGATTAGTGACTTTGTAAGGATATCAATCTGACCACAGCTAACATACACTAAAACATAAGTTGATTGATGTTGTCAGGATATAAATCTGAACACAGCTAACATACACTGAAACATTAGTTGATTAGTGATTTTGTAAGGATATAAATCTGACAACAGAAAACATACACTGAAACATACGTTGATTGTTGTTGTAAGGATATAAATCTGACCATAGCTAACATACACTAAAACATAAGTTGATTAGTGATGTTGTCAGGATATAAATCTGACCACAGCTAACATACACTGAAACATACGTTGATTGTTGTTGTAAGGATATAAATCTGACCACAGCTAACATAAACTGAATCATAAGTTGATTAGTGATGTTGTCAGGATATAAATCTGACCACAGCTAACATACACTAAAACATAAGTTGATTAGTGTTGTTGTAAGGATATAAATCTGACCACAGCTAACATACACTAAAATATAAGTTGATTAGTGATGTTGTCAGGATATAAATCTGACCACAGCTAACATACACTAAAACATAAGTTGATTAGTGATGTTGTCAGGATATAAATCTGACCACACCTAACATACACTAAAACATAAGGAGATTAGTGATGTTGTAAGGATATAAATCTGACCACAGCTAACATACACTGAAACATAAGTTGATTTGTGTTGTTGTAAGGATATAAATCTGACCACAGCTAACATACCCTAAAACATAAGTTGATTAGTGACTTTGTAAGGATATAAATTTGACCACAGCTAACATACACTAAAACATAAGTTGATTGGTGTTGTTGTAAGGATATAAATCTGACCACAGCTAACATACACTAAAACATAAGTTGATTGGTGTTGTTGTAAGGATATAAATCTGACCACAGCTAACATACACTAAAACATAAGTTGATTAGTGACTTTGTAAGGATATAAATCTGAGCACAGCTAACATACACTAAAACATAAGTTGATTAGTGATGTTGTCAGGATATAAATCTGACCACAGCTAACATACACTAAAACATAAGTTGATTAGTGATGTTGTCAGGATATAAATCTGACCACAGCTAACATACACTAAATTATAACTTGATTAGTGATGTTGTCAGGATATAAATCTGACCACAGCTAACATACACTGTAACATAAGCTGATTAGTGATGTTGTAAGGATATAAATCTGACCACAGCTAAACTACACTGAAACATACGTTGATTGGTGTTGTTGTCAGGATATAAATCTGACCACAGCTAAACTACACTGAAACATAAGTTGATTGGTGTTGTTGTCAGGATATAAATCTGACCACAGCTAACATACACTAAATTATAACTTGATTAGTGATGTTGTCAGGATATAAATCTGACCACAGCTAACATACACTGTAACATAAGCTGATTAGTGATGTTGTAAGGATATAAATCTGACCACAGCTAAACTACACTGAAACATACGTTGATTGGTGTTGTTGTCAGGATATAAATCTGACCACAGCTAAACTACACTGAAACATAAGTTGATTGGTGTTGTTGTCAGGATATAAATCTGAGCACAGCTAACATACACTGAAACATAAGTTGATTAGTGATGTTGTCAGGATATAAATCTGACCACAGCTAACCTACACTTAAACATAAGTTGATTAGTGATGTTGTCAGGATATAAATCTGACCACAGCTAACCTACACTGAAACATACGTTGATTGGTGTTGTTGTCAGGATATAAATCTGACCACAGCTAACATACACTGAAACATAAGTTGATTAGTGTTGTTGTAAGGATATAAATCTGACCACAGCTAACATACACTGAAACATAAGTTGATTAGTGTTGTTGTAAGGATATAAATCTGACCACAGCTAACATACACTTTACCATATGTTGATTAGTGTTGTTGTAAGGATATAAATCTGACCACAGCTAACATACACTAAAACATAAGTTGATTAGTGATGTTGTCAGGATATAAATGTGACCACAGCTAACATACACTAAAACATACGTTGATTAGTGATGTTGTCAGGATATAAATCTGACCACAGCTAACATACACTGAAACATAAGTTGATTAGTGATGTTGTCAGGATATAAATCTGACCACAGCTAACATACACTAAAACATACGTTGATTAGTGATGTTGTCAGGATATAAATCTGACCACAGCTAACATACACTAAAACATACGTTGATTAGTGATGTTTTCAGGATATAAATCTGACCACAGCTAACATACACTAAAACATACGTTGATTAGTGATGTTGTCAGGATATAAACCTGACCACAGCTAACATACACTGAAACATAAGTTGATTAGTGATGTTGTAAGGATATAAATCTGGCCACAGCTAACATACACTGAAACATACGTTGATTGTTGTTGTAAGGATATAAATCTGACCACAGCTAACATACACTAAAACATAAGTTGATTAGTGATGTTGTCAGGATATAAATCTGACCACAGCTAACATACACTAAAACATAAGTTGATTAGTGATGTTGTCAGGATATAAATCTGACCACAGCTAACATACACTAAAACATAAGTTGATTAGTGATGTTGTCAGGATATAAATCTGACCACAGCTAACATACACTAAAACATACGTTGATTGGTGATGTTGTAAGGATATAAATCTGACCACAGCTAACATACACTAAAACATAAGTTGATTAGTGTTGTTGTAAGGATATAAATCTGACCACAGCTAACATACACTAAAACATAAGTGTATTAGTGTTGTTGTCAGGATATAAATCTGACCACACCTAACATACACTAAAACATAAGGAGATTAGTGATGTTGTAAGGATATAAATCTGACCACAGCTAACATACACTGAAACATAAGTTGATTGGTGTTGTTGTAAGGATATAAATCTGACCACAGCTAACATACACTAAAACATAAGTTGATTGGTGTTGTTGTAAGGATATAAATCTGACCACAGCTAACATACACTAAAACATAAGTTGATTAGTGACTTTGTAAGGATATAAATCTGACCACAGCTAACATACACTAAAACATAAGTTGATTGGTGATGTTGTAAGGATATAAATCTGACCACAGCTAACCTACACTGAAACATAAGTTGATTAGTGATGTTTTAAGGATATAAATCTGGCCACAGCTAACATACACTGAAACATAAGTTGATTGGTCTTGTCAGGATATAAATCTGACCACAGCTGACATACACTAAAACATAAGTTGATTAGCGATGTTGTAAGGATATAAATCTGACCACAGCTAACATACACTGAAACATAAGTTGATTAGTGATGTTGTCAGGATATAAATCTGACCACAGCTAACATACACTAAAACATAAGTTGATTGATGTTGTCAGGATATAAATCTGAACACAGCTAACATACACTGAAACATTAGTTGATTAGTGATTTTGTAAGGATATAAATCTGACAACAGAAAATATACACTGAAACATACGTTGATTGTTGTTGTAAGGATATAAATCTGACCATAGCTAACATACACTAAAACATAAGTTGATTATTGATGTTGTCAGGATATAAATCTGACCACAGCTAACATACACTGAAACATACGTTGATTGTTGTTGTAAGGATATAAATCTGACCACAGCTAACATAAACTGAATCATAAGTTGATTAGTGATGTTGTCAGGATATAAATCTGACCACAGCTAACATACACTAAAACATAAGTTGATTAGTGTTGTTGTAAGGATATAAATCTGACCACAGCTAACATACACTAAAATATAAGTTGATTAGTGATGTTGTCAGGATATAAATCTGACCACAGCTAACATACACTAAAACATAAGTTGATTAGTGATGTTGTCAGGATATAAATCTGACCACACCTAACATACACTAAAACATAAGGAGATTAGTGATGTTGTAAGGATATAAATCTGACCACAGCTAACATACACTGAAACATAAGTTGATTGGTGTTGTTGTAAGGATATAAATCTGACCACAGCTAACATACACTAAAACATAAGTTGATTAGTGACTTTGTAAGGATATAAATCTGACCACAGCTAACATACACTAAAACATAAGTTGATTGGTGTTGTTGTAAGGATATAAATCTGACCACAGCTAACATACACTAAAACATAAGTTGATTGGTGTTGTTGTAAGGATATAAATCTGACCACAGCTAACATACACTAAAACATAAGTTGATTAGTGACTTTGTAAGGATATAAATCTGACCACAGCTAACATACACTAAAACATAAGTTGATTGGTGATGTTGTAAGGATATAAATCTGACCACAGCTAACCTACACTGAAACATAAGTTGATTAGTGATGTTTTAAGGATATAAATCTGACCACAGCTAACATACACTGAAACATAAGTTGATTGGTGTTGTCAGGATATAAATCTGACCACAGCTGACATACACTAAAACATAAGTTGATTAGCGATGTTGTAAGGATATAAATCTGACCACAGCTAACATACACTGAAACATAAGTTGATTAGTGATGTTGTCAGGATATAAATCTGACCACAGCTAACATACACTAAAACATAAGTTGATTAGTGATGTTGTCAGGATATATATCTGACCACAGCTAACATACACTAAAACATAAGTTGATTAGTGATGTTGTCAGGATATAAATCTGACCACAGCTAACATACACTAAATTATAACTTGATTAGTGATGTTGTCAGGATATAAATCTGACCACAGCTAACATACACTGTAACATAAGCTGATTAGTGATGTTGTAAGGATATAAATCTGACCTCAGCTAAACTACACTGAAACATACGTTGATTGGTGTTGTTGTCAGGATATAAATCTGAGCACAGCTAACATACACTGAAACATAAGTTGATTAGTGATGTTGTCAGGATATAAATCTGACCACAGCTAACATACACTAAAACATAAGTTGATTGATGTTGTCAGGATATAAATCTGAACACAGCTAACATACACTGAAACATTAGTTGATTAGTGATTTTGTAAGGATATAAATCTGACCACAGCTAACATACACTGAAACATACGTTGATTGTTGTTGTAAGGATATAAATCTGACCATAGCTAACATACACTAAAACATAAGTTGATTAGTGATGTTGTCAGGATATAAATCTGACCACAGCTAACATACACTGAAACATACGTTGATTGTTGTTGTAAGGATATAAATCTGACCACAGCTAACATACACTGAATCATAAGTTGATTAGTGATGTTGTCAGGATATAAATCTGACCACACCTAACATACACTAAAACATAAGTTGATTAGTGATGTTGTCAGGATATAAATCTGACCACAGCTAACATACACTAAATTATAACTTGATTAGTGATGTTGTCAGGATATAAATCTGACCACAGCTAACATACACTGTAACATAAGCTGATTAGTGATGTTGTAAGGATATAAATCTGACCACAGCTAAACTACACTGAAACATACGTTGATTGGTGTTGTTGTCAGGATATAAATCTGACCACAGCTAAACTACACTGAAACATAAGTTGATTGGTGTTGTTGTCAGGATATAAATCTGAGCACAGCTAACATACACTAAAACATAAGTTGATTAGTGACTTTGTAAGGATATAAATCTGACCACAGCTAACATACACTAAAACATAAGTTGATTGGTGTTGTTGTAAGGATATAAATCTGACCACAGCTAACATACACTAAAACATAAGTTGATTGGTGTTGTTGTAAGGATATAAATCTGACCACAGCTAACATACACTAAAACATAAGTTGATTAGTGACTTTGTAAGGATATCAATCTGACCACAGCTAACATACACTAAAACATAAGTTGATTGATGTTGTCAGGATATAAATCTGAACACAGCTAACATACACTGAAACATTAGTTGATTAGTGATTTTGTAAGGATATAAATCTGACAACAGAAAACATACACTGAAACATACGTTGATTGTTGTTGTAAGGATATAAATCTGACCATAGCTAACATACACTAAAACATAAGTTGATTAGTGATGTTGTCAGGATATAAATCTGACCACAGCTAACATACACTGAAACATACGTTGATTGTTGTTGTAAGGATATAAATCTGACCACAGCTAACATAAACTGAATCATAAGTTGATTAGTGATGTTGTCAGGATATAAATCTGACCACAGCTAACATACACTAAAAAATAAGTTGATTAGTGTTGTTGTAAGGATATAAATCTGACCACAGCTAACATACACTAAAATATAAGTTGATTAGTGATGTTGTCAGGATATAAATCTGACCACAGCTAACATACACTAAAACATAAGTTGATTAGTGATGTTGTCAGGATATAAATCTGACCACACCTAACATACACTAAAACATAAGGAGATTAGTGATGTTGTAAGGATATAAATCTGACCACAGCTAACATACACTGAAACATAAGTTGATTGGTGTTGTTGTAAGGATATAAATCTGACCACAGCTAACATACACTAAAACATAAGTTGATTAGTGACTTTGTAAGGATATAAATTTGACCACAGCTAACATACACTAAAACATAAGTTGATTGGTGTTGTTGTAAGGATATAAATCTGACCACAGCTAACATACACTAAAACATCAGTTGATTGGTGTTGTTGTAAGGATATAAATCTGACCACAGCTAACATACACTAAAACATAAGTTGATTAGTGACTTTTATAAGGATATAAATCTGAGCACAGCTAACATACACTAAAACATAAGTTGATTAGTGATGTTGTCAGGATATAAATCTGACCACAGCTAACATACACTAAAACATAAGTTGATTAGTGATGTTGTCAGGATATAAATCTGACCACAGCTAACATACACTAAATTATAACTTGATTAGTGATGTTGTCAGGATATAAATCTGACCACAGCTAACATACACTGTAACATAAGCTGATTAGTGATGTTGTAAGGATATAAATCTGACCACAGCTAAACTACACTGAAACATACGTTGATTGGTGTTGTTGTCAGGATATAAATCTGACCACAGCTAAACTACACTGAAACATAAGTTGATTGGTGTTGTTGTCAGGATATAAATCTGACCACAGCTAACATACACTAAATTATAACTTGATTAGTGATATTGTCAGGATATAAATCTGACCACAGCTAACATACACTGTAACATAAGCTGATTAGTGATGTTGTAAGGATATAAATCTGACCACAGCTAAACTACACTGAAACATACGTTGATTGGTGTTGTTGTCAGGATATAAATCTGACCACAGCTAAACTACACTGAAACATAAGTTGATTGGTGTTGTTGTCAGGATATAAATCTGAGCACAGCTAACATACACTGAAACATAAGTTGATTAGTGATGTTGTCAGGATATAAATCTGACCACAGCTAACCTACACTTAAACATAAGTTGATTAGTGATGTTGTCAGGATATAAATCTGACCACAGCTAACCTACACTGAAACATACGTTGATTGGTGTTGTTGTCAGGATATAAATCTGACCACAGCTAACATACACTGAAACATAAGTTGATTAGTGTTGTTGTAAGGATATAAATCTGACCACAGCTAACATACACTGAAACATAAGTTGATTAGTGTTGTTGTAAGGATATAAATCTGACCACAGCTAACATACACTTAACCATATGTTGATTAGTGTTGTTGTAAGGATATAAATCTAACCACAGCTAACATACACTAAAACATAAGTTGATTAGTGATGTTGTCAGGATATAAATGTGACCACAGCTAACATACACTAAAACATACGTTGATTAGTGATGTTGTCAGGATATAAATCTGACCACAGCTAACATACACTGAAACATAAGTTGATTAGTGATGTTGTCAGGATATAAATCTGACCACAGCTAACATACACTAAAACATACGTTGATTAGTGATGTTGTCAGGATATAAATCTGACCACAGCTAACATACACTAAAACATACGTTGATTAGTGATGTTGTCAGGATATAAATCTGACCACAGCTAACATACACTAAAACATACGTTGATTAGTGATGTTGTCAGGATATAAACCTGACCACAGCTAACATACACTGAAACATAAGTTGATTAGTGATGTTGTAAGGATATAAATCTGGCCACAGCTAACATACACTGAAACATACGTTGATTGTTGTTGTAAGGATATAAATCTGACCACAGCTAACATACACTAAAACATAAGTTGATTAGTGATGTTGTCAGGATATAAATCTGACCACAGCTAACATACACTGAAACATACGTTGATTGTTGTTGTAAGGATATAAATCTGACCACAGCTAACATACACTGAAACATAAGTTGATTAGTGATGTTGTAAGGATATAAATCTGACCACAGCTAACATACACTAAAACATAAGTTGATTAGTGATGTTGTCAGGATATAAATCTGACCACAGCTAACATACACTAAAACATAAGTTGATTAGTGATGTTGTCAGGATATAAATCTGACCACAGCTAACATACACTAAAACATAAGTTGATTAGTGATGTTGTCAGGATATAAATCTGACCACAGCTAACATACACTAAAACATACGTTGATTGGTGATGTTGTAAGGATATAAATCTGACCACAGCTAACATACACTAAAACATAAGTTGATTAGTGTTGTTGTAAGGATATAAATCTGACCACAGCTAACATACACTAAAACATAAGTTGATTAGTGTTGTTGTCAGGATATAAATCTGACCACACCTAACATACACTAAAACATAAGGAGATTAGTGATGTTGTAAGGATATAAATCTGACCACAGCTAACATACACTGAAACATAAGTTGATTGGTGTTGTTGTAAGGATATAAATCTGACGACAGCTAACATACACTAAAACATAAGTTGATTAGTGACTTTGTAAGGATATAAATCTGACCACAGCTAACATACACTAAAACATAAGTTGATTGGTGTTGTTGTAAGGATATAAATCTGACCACAGCTAACATACACTAAAACATAAGTTGATTAGTGACTTTGTAAGGATATAAATCTGACCACAGCTAACATACACTAAAACATAAGTTGATTGGTGATGTTGTAAGGATATAAATCTGACCACAGCTAACCTACACTGAAACATAAGTTGATTAGTGATGTTTTAAGGATATAAATCTGACCACAGCTAACATACACTGAAACATAAGTTGATTGGTCTTGTCAGGATATAAATCTGACCACAGCTGACATACACTAAAACATAAGTTGATTAGCGATGTTGTAAGGATATAAATCTGACCACAGCTAACATACACTGAAACATAAGTTGATTAGTGATGTTGTCAGGATATAAATCTGACCACAGCTAACATACACTAAAACATAAGTTGATTGATGTTGTCAGGATATAAATCTGAACACAGCTAACATACACTGAAACATTAGTTGATTAGTGATTTTGTAAGGATATAAATCTGACAACAGAAAATATACACTGAAACATACGTTGATTGTTGTTGTAAGGATATAAATCTGACCATAGCTAACATACACTAAAACATAAGTTGATTAGTGATGTTGTCAGGATATAAATCTGACCACAGCTAACATACACTGAAACATACGTTGATTGTTGTTGTAAGGATATAAATCTGACCACAGCTAACATAAACTGAATCATAAGTTGATTAGTGATGTTGTCAGGATATAAATCTGACCACAGCTAACATACACTAAAACATAAGTTGATTAGTGTTGTTGTAAGGATATAAATCTGACCACAGCTAACATACACTAAAATATAAGTTGATTAGTGATGTTGTCAGGATATAAATCTGACCACAGCTAACATACACTAAAACATAAGTTGATTAGTGATGTTGTCAGGATATAAATCTGACCACACCTAACATACACTAAAACATAAGGAGATTAGTGATGTTCTAAGGATATAAATCTGACCACAGCTAACATACACTGAAACATAAGTTGATTGGTGTTGTTGTAAGGATATAAATCTGACCACAGCTAACATACACTAAAACATAAGTTGATTAGTGACTTTGTAAGGATATAAATCTGACCACAGCTAACATACACTAAAACATAAGTTGATTGGTGTTGTTGTAAGGATATAAATCTGACCACAGCTAACATACACTAAAACATAAGTTGATTGGTGTTGTTGTAAGGATATAAATCTGACCACAGCTAACATACACTAAAACATAAGTTGATTAGTGACTTTGTAAGGATATAAATCTGACCACAGCTAACATACACTAAAACATAAGTTGATTGGTGATGTTGTAAGGATATAAATCTGACCACAGCTAACCTACACTGAAACATAAGTTGATTAGTGATGTTTTAAGGATATAAATCTGACCACAGCTAACATACACTGAAACATAAGTTGATTGGTGTTGTCAGGATATAAATCTGACCACAGCTGACATACACTAAAACATAAGTTGATTAGCGATGTTGTAAGGATATAAATCTGACCACAGCTAACATACACTGAAACATAAGTTGATTAGTGATGTTGTCAGGATATAAATCTGACCACAGCTAACATACACTAAAACATAAGTTGATTAGTGATGTTGTCAGGATATAAATCTGACCACAGCTAACATACACTAAAACATAAGTTGATTAGTGATGTTGTCAGGATATAAATCTGACCACAGCTAACATACACTAAATTATAACTTGATTAGTGATGTTGTCAGGATATAAATCTGACCACAGCTAACATACACTGTAACATAAGCTGATTAGTGATGTTGTAAGGATATAAATCTGACCACAGCTAAACTACACTGAAACATACGTTGATTGGTGTTGTTGTCAGGATATAAATCTGAGCACAGCTAACATACACTGAAACATAAGTTGATTAGTGATGTTGTCAGGATATAAATCTGACCACAGCTAACATACACTAAAACATAAGTTGATTGATGTTGTCAGGATATAAATCTGAACACAGCTAACATACACTGAAACATTAGTTGATTAGTGATTTTGTAAGGATATAAATCTGACCACAGCTAACATACACTGAAACATACGTTGATTGTTGTTGTAAGGATATAAATCTGACCATAGCTAACATACACTAAAACATAAGTTGATTAGTGATGTTGTCAGGATATAAATCTGACCACAGCTAACATACACTGAAACATACGTTGATTGTTGTTGTAAGGATATAAATCTGACCACAGCTAACATACACTGAATCATAAGTTGATTAGTGATGTTGTCAGGATATAAATCTGACCACACCTAACATACACTAAAACATAAGTTGATTAGTGATGTTGTCAGGATATAAATCTGACCACAGCTAACATACACTAAATTATAACTTGATTAGTGATGTTGTCAGGATATAAATCTGACCACAGCTAACATACACTGTAACATAAGCTGATTAGTGATGTTGTAAGGATATAAATCTGACCACAGCTAAACTACACTGAAACATACGTTGATTGGTGTTGTTGTCAGGATATAAATCTGACCACAGCTAAACTACACTGAAACATAAGTTGATTGGTGTTGTTGTCAGGATATAAATCTGAGCACAGCTAACATACACTGAAACATAAGTTGATTAGTGATGTTGTCAGGATATAAATCTGACCACAGCTAACCTACACTTAAACATAAGTTGATTAGTGATGTTGTCAGGATATAAATCTGACCACAGCTAACCTACACTGAAACATACGTTGATTGGTGTTGTTGTCAGGATATAAATCTGACCACAGCTAACATACACTGAAACATAAGTTGATTAGTGTTGTTGTAAGGATATAAATCTGACCACAGCTAACATACACTGAAACATAAGTTGATTAGTGTTGTTGTAAGGATATAAATCTGACCACAGCTAACATACACTTAACCATATGTTGATTAGTGTTGTTGTAAGGATATAAATCTGACCACAGCTAACATACACTAAAACATAAGTTGATTAGTGATGTTGTCAGGATATAAATGTGACCACAGCTAACATACACTAAAACATACGTTGATTAGTGATGTTGTCAGGATATAAATCTGACCACAGCTAACATACACTGAAACATAAGTTGATTAGTGATGTTGTCAGGATATAAATCTGACCACAGCTAACATACACTAAAACATACGTTGATTAGTGATGTTGTCAGGATATAAATCTGACCACAGCTAACATACACTAAAACATACGTTGATTAGTGATGTTGTCAGGATATAAATCTGACCACAGCTAACATACACTAAAACATACGTTGATTAGTGATGTTGTCAGGATATAAACCTGACCACAGCTAACATACACTGAAACATAAGTTGATTAGTGATGTTGTAAGGATATAAATCTGGCCACAGCTAACATACACTGAAACATACGTTGATTGTTGTTGTAAGGATATAAATCTGACCACAGCTAACATACACTAAAACATAAGTTGATTAGTGATGTTGTCAGGATATAAATCTGACCACAGCTAACATACACTGAAACATACGTTGATTGTTGTTGTAAGGATATAAATCTGACCACAGCTAACATACACTGAAACATAAGTTGATTAGTGATGTTGTAAGGATATAAATCTGACCACAGCTAACATACACTAAAACATAAGTTGATTAGTGATGTTGTCAGGATATAAATCTGACCACAGCTAACATACACTAAAACATAAGTTGATTAGTGATGTTGTCAGGATATAAATCTGACCACAGCTATCATACACTAAAACATAAGTTGATTAGTGATGTTGTCAGGATATAAATCTGACCACAGCTAACATACACTAAAACATACGTTGATTGGTGATGTTGTAAGGATATAAATCTGACCACAGCTAACATACACTAAAACATAAGTTGATTAGTGTTGTTGTAAGGATATAAATCTGACCACAGCTAACATACACTAAAACATAAGTTGATTAGTGTTGTTGTCAGGATATAAATCTGACCACACCTAACATACACTAAAACATAAGGAGATTAGTGATGTTGTAAGGATATAAATCTGACCACAGCTAACATACACTGAAACATAAGTTGATTGGTGTTGTTGTAAGGATATAAATCTGACCACAGCTAACATACACTAAAACATAAGTTGATTAGTGACTTTGTAAGGATATAAATCTGACCACAGCTAACATACACTAAAACATAAGTTGATTGGTGTTGTTGTAAGGATATAAATCTGACCACAGCTAACATACACTAAAACATAAGTTGATTAGTGACTTTGTAAGGATATAAATCTGACCACAGCTAACATACACTAAAACATAAGTTGATTGGTGATGTTGTAAGGATATAAATCTGACCACAGCTAACCTACACTGAAACATAAGTTGATTAGTGATGTTTTAAGGATATAAATCTGACCACAGCTAACATACACTGAAACATAAGTTGATTGGTCTTGTCAGGATATAAATCTGACCACAGCTGACATACACTAAAACATAAGTTGATTAGCGATGTTGTAAGGATATAAATCTGACCACAGCTAACATACACTGAAACATAAGTTGATTAGTGATGTTGTCAGGATATAAATCTGACCACAGCTAACATACACTAAAACATAAGTTGATTAGTGATGTTGTCAGGATATAAATCTGACCACAGCTAACATACACTAAAACATAAGTTGATTAGTGATGTTGTCAGGATATAAATCTGACCACAGCTAACATACACTAAATTATAACTTGATTAGTGATGTTGTCAGGATATAAATCTGACCACAGCTAACATACACTGTAACATAAGCTGATTAGTGATGTTGTAAGGATATAAATCTGACCACAGCTAAACTACACTGAAACATACGTTGATTGGTGTTGTTGTCAGGATATAAATCTGACCACAGCTAAACTACACTGAAACATAAGTTGATTGGTGTTGTTGTCAGGATATAAATCTGAGCACAGCTAACATACACTGAAACATAAGTTGATTAGTGATGTTGTCAGGATATAAATCTGACCACAGCTAACCTACACTTAAACATACGTTGATTAGTGATGTTGTCAGGATATAAATCTGACCACAGCTAACATACACTGAAACATAAGTTGATTAGTGATGTTGTCAGGATATAAATCTGACCACAGCTAACATACACTAAAACATACGTTGATTAGTGATGTTGTCAGGATATAAATCTGACCACAGCTAACATACACTAAAACATAAGTTGATTAGTGATGTTGTCAGGATATAAATCTGACCACAGCTAACATACACTAAAACATACGTTGATTAGTGATGTTGTCAGTATATAAACCTGACCACAGCTAACATACACTGAAACATAAGTTGATTAGTGATGTTGTCAGGATATAAATCTGACCACAGCTAACATACACTGAAACATACGTTGATTGTTGTTGTAAGGATATAAATCTGACCACAGCTAACATACACTGAAACATAAGTTGATTAGTGATGTTGTAAGGATATAAATCTGACCACAGCTAACATACACTAAAACATAAGTTGGTTAGTGATGGTGTCAGGATATAAATCTGACCACAGCTAACATACACTAAAACATAAGTTGATTAGTGATGTTGTCAGGATATAAATCTGACCACAGCTAACATACACTAAAACATAAGTTGATTAGTGATGTTGTCAGGATATAAATCTGACCACAGCTAACATACACTAAAACATACGTTGATTGGTGATGTTGTAAGGATATAAATCTGACCACAGCTAACATACACTAAAACATAAGTTGATTAGTGTTGTTGTAAGGATATAAATCTGACCACAGCTAACATACACTAAAACATAAGTTGATTAGTGTTGTTGTCAGGATATAAATCTGACCACACCTAACATACACTAAAACATAAGGAGATTAGTGATGTTGTAAGGATATAAATCTGACCACAGCTAACATACACTGAAACATAAGTTGATTGGTGTTGTTGTAAGGATATAAATCTGACCACAGCTAACATACACTAAAACATAAGTTGATTAGTGACTTTGTAAGGATATAAATCTGACCACAGCTAACATACACTAAAACATAAGTTGATTGGTGTTGTTGTCAGGATATAAATCTGAGCACAGCTAACATACACTGAAACATAAGTTGATTAGTGATGTTGTCAGGATATAAATCTGACCACAGCTAACCTACACTTAAACATAAGTTGATTAGTGATGTTGTCAGGATATAAATCTGACAACAGCTAACCTACACTGAAACATACGTTGATTGGTGTTGTTGTCAGG
The DNA here is from genome assembly GCA_964023205.1 of Lutraria lutraria. Lineage (NCBI taxonomy): Eukaryota > Metazoa > Mollusca > Bivalvia > Venerida > Mactridae > Lutraria > Lutraria lutraria. Next base: position 1,110,743 of record OZ026843.1, on the reverse strand, counting down.
ATATAAATCTGACCACAGCTAACATACACTGAAACATAAGTTGATTAGTGTTGTTGTAAGGATATAAATCTGACCACAGCTAACATACACTGAAACATAAGTTGATTAGTGTTGTTGTAAGGATATAAATCTGACCACAGCTAACATACACTTAACCATATGTTGATTAGTGTTGTTGTAAGGATATAAATCTGACCACAGCTAACATACACTAAAACATAAGTTGATTAGTGATGTTGTCAGGATATAAATGTGACCACAGCTAACATACACTAAAACATACGTTGATTAGTGATGTTGTCAGGATATAAATCTGACCACAGCTAACATACACTGAAACAAAAGTTGATTAGTGATGTTGTCAGGATATAAATCTGACCACAGCTAACATACACTAAAACATACGTTGATTAGTGATGTTGTCAGGATATAAATCTGACCACAGCTAACATACACTAAAACATACGTTGATTAGTGATGTTGTCAGGATATAAATCTGACCACAGCTAACATACACTAAAACATACGTTGATTAGTGATGTTGTCAGGATATAAACCTGACCACAGCTAACATACACTGAAACATAAGTTGATTAGTGATGTTGTAAGGATATAAATCTGGCCACAGCTAACATACACTGAAACATACGTTGATTGTTGTTGTAAGGATATAAATCTGACCACAGCTAACATACACTAAAACATAAGTTGATTAGTGATGTTGTCAGGATATAAATCTGACCACAGCTAACATACACTGAAACATACGTTGATTGTTGTTGTAAGGATATAAATCTGACCACAGCTAACATACACTGAAACATACGTTGATTAGTGATGTTGTAAGGATATAAATCTGACCACAGCTAACATACACTAAAACATAAGTTGATTAGTGATGTTGTCAGGATATAAATCTGACCACAGCTAACATACACTAAAACATAAGTTGATTAGTGATGTTGTCAGGATATAAATCTGACCACAGCTATCATACACTAAAACATAAGTTGATTAGTGATGTTGTCAGGATATAAATCTGACCACAGCTAACATACACTAAAACATACGTTGATTGGTGATGTTGTAAGGATATAAATCTGACCACAGCTAACATACACTAAAACATAAGTTGATTGGTGTTGTTGTAAGGATATAAATCTGACCACAGCTAACATACACTAAAACATAAGTTGATTAGTGTTGTTGTCAGGATATAAATCTGACCACACCTAACATACACTAAAACATAAGGAGATTAGTGATGTTGTAAGGATATAAATCTGACCACAGCTAACATACACTGAAACATAAGTTGATTGGTGTTGTTGTAAGGATATAAATCTGACCACAGCTAACATACACTAAAACATAAGTTGATTAGTGACTTTGTAAGGATATAAATCTGACCACAGCTAACATACACTAAAACATAAGTTGATTGGTGTTGTTGTAAGGATATAAATCTGACCACAGCTAACATACACTAAAACATAAGTTGATTAGTGACTTTATAAGGATATAAATCTGACCACAGCTAACATACACTAAAACATAAGTTGATTGGTGATGTTGTAAGGATATAAATCTGACCACAGCTAACCTACACTGAAACATAAGTTGATTAGTGATGTTTTAAGGATATAAATCTGACCACAGCTAACATACACTGAAACATAAGTTGATTGGTCTTGTCAGGATATAAATCTGACCACAGCTGACATACACTAAAACATAAGTTGATTAGCGATGTTGTAAGGATATAAATCTGACCACAGCTAACATACACTGAAACATAAGTTGATTAGTGATGTTGTCAGGATATAAATCTGACCACAGCTAACATACACTAAAACATAAGTTGATTAGTGATGTTGTCAGGATATAAATCTGACCACAGCTAACATACACTAAAACATAAGTTGATTAGTGATGTTGTCAGGATATAAATCTGACCACAGCTAACATACACTAAATTATAACTTGATTAGTGATGTTGTCAGGATATAAATCTGACCACAGCTAACATACACTGTAACATAAGCTGATTAGTGATGTTGTAAGGATATAAATCTGACCACAGCTAAACTACACTGAAACATACGTTGATTGGTGTTGTTGTCAGGATATAAATCTGACCACAGCTAAACTACACTGAAACATAAGTTGATTGGTGTTGTTGTCAGGATATAAATCTGAGCACAGCTAACATACACTGAAACATAAGTTGATTAGTGATGTTGTCAGGATATAAATCTGACCACAGCTAACCTACACTTAAACATACGCTGATTAGTGATGTTGTCAGGATATAAATCTGACCACAGCTAACATACACTGAAACATAAGTTGATTAGTGATGTTGTCAGGATATAAATCTGACCACAGCTAACATACACTAAAACATACGTTGATTAGTGATGTTGTCAGGATATAAATCTGACCACAGCTAACATACACTAAAACATAAGTTGATTAGTGATGTTGTCAGGATATAAATCTGACCACAGCTAACATACACTAAAACATACGTTGATTAGTGATGTTGTCAGTATATAAACCTGACCACAGCTAACATACACTGAAACATAAGTTGATTAGTGATGTTGTCAGGATATAAATCTGACCACAGCTAACATACACTGAAACATACGTTGATTGTTGTTGTAAGGATATAAATCTGACCACAGCTAACATACACTGAAACATAAGTTGATTAGTGATGTTGTAAGGATATAAATCTGACCACAGCTAACATACACTAAAACATAAGTTGGTTAGTGATGTTGTCAGGATATAAATCTGACCACAGCTAACATACACTAAAACATAAGTTGATTAGTGATGTTGTCAGGATATAAATCTGACCACAGCTAACATACACTAAAACATAAGTTGATTAGTGATGTTGTCAGGATATAAATCTGACCACAGCTAACATACACTAAAACATACGTTGATTGGTGATGTTGTAAGGATATAAATCTGACCACAGCTAACATACACTAAAACATAAGTTGATTAGTGTTGTTGTAAGGATATAAATCTGACCACAGCTAACATACACTAAAACATAAGTTGATTAGTGTTGTTGTCAGGATATAAATCTGACCACACCTAACATACACTAAAACATAAGGAGATTAGTGATGTTGTAAGGATATAAATCTGACCACAGCTAACATACACTGAAAAATAAGTTGATTGGTGTTGTTGTAAGGATATAAATCTGACCACAGCTAACATACACTAAAACATAAGTTGATTAGTGACTTTGTAAGGATATAAATCTGACCACAGCTAACATACACTAAAACATAAGTTGATTGGTGTTGTTGTCAGGATATAAATCTGAGCACAGCTAACATACACTGAAACATAAGTTGATTAGTGTTGTTGTCAGGATATAAATCTGAGCACAGCTAACATACACTGAAACATAAGTTGATTAGTGATGTTGTCAGGATATAAATCTGACCACAGCTAACCTACACTGAAACATACGTTGATTGGTGTTGTTGTCAGGATATAAATCTGACCACAGCTAACATACACTGAAACATAAGTTGATTAGTGTTGTTGTAAGGATATAAATCTGACCACAGCTAACATACACTGAAACATAAGTTGATTAGTGTTGTTGTAAGGATATAAATCTGACCACAGCTAACATACACTTAACCATATGTTGATTAGTGTTGTTGTAAGGATATAAATCTGACCACAGCTAACATACACTAAAACATAAGTTGATTAGTGATGTTGTCAGGATATAAATGTGACCACAGCTAACATACACTAAAACATACGTTGATTAGTGATGTTGTCAGGATATAAATCTGACCACAGCTAACATACACTGAAACAAAAGTTGATTAGTGATGTTGTCAGGATATAAATCTGACCACAGCTAACATACACTAAAACATACGTTGATTAGTGATGTTGTCAGGATATAAATCTGACCACAGCTAACATACACTAAAACATACGTTGATTAGTGATGTTGTCAGGATATAAATCTGACCACAGCTAACATACACTAAAACATACGTTGATTAGTGATGTTGTCAGGATATAAACCTGACCACAGCTAACATACACTGAAACATAAGTTGATAAGTGATGTTGTAAGGATATAAATCTGGCCACAGCTAACATACACTGAAACATACGTTGATTGTTGTTGTAAGGATATAAATCTGACCACAGCTAACATACACTAAAACATAAGTTGATTAGTGATGTTGTCAGGATATAAATCTGACCACAGCTAACATACACTGAAACATACGTTGATTGTTGTTGTAAGGATATAAATCTGACCACAGCTAACATACACTGAAACATAAGTTGATTAGTGATGTTGTAAGGATATAAATCTGACCACAGCTAACATACACTAAAACATAAGTTGATTAGTGATGTTGTCAGGATATAAATCTGACCACAGCTAACATACACTAAAACATAAGTTGATTAGTGATGTTGTCAGGATATAAATCTGACCACAGCTAACATACACTAAAACATAAGTTGATTAGTGATGTTGTCAGGATATAAATCTGACCACAGCTAACATACACTAAAACATCAGTTGATTGGTGATGTTATAAGGATATAAATCTGACCACAGCTAACATACACTAAAACATAAGTTGATTAGTGTTGTTGTAAGGATATAAATCTGACCACAGCTAACATACACTAAAACATAAGTTGATTAGTGTTGTTGTCAGGATATAAATCTGACCACACCTAACATACACTAAAACATAAGGAGATTAGTGATGTTGTAAGGATATAAATCTGACCACAGCTAACATACACTGAAACATAAGTTGATTGGTGTTGTTGTAAGGATATAAATCTGACCACAGCTAACATACACTAAAACATAAGTTGATTAGTGACTTTGTAAGGATATAAATCTGACCACAGCTAACATACACTAAAACATAAGTTGATTGGTGTTGTTGTAAGGATATAAATCTGACCACAGCTAACATACACTAAAACATAAGTTGATTAGTGACTTTGTAAGGATATAAATCTGACCACAGCTAACATACACTAAAACATAAGTTGATTGGTGATGTTGTAAGGATATAAATCTGACCACAGCTAACCTACACTGAAACATAAGTTGATTAGTGATGTTTTAAGGATATAAATCTGACCACAGCTAACATACACTGAAACATAAGTTGATTGGTCTTGTCAGGATATAAATCTGACCACAGCTGACATACACTAAAACATAAGTTGATTAGCGATGTTGTAAGGATATAAATCTGACCACAGCTAACATACACTGAAACATAAGTTGATTAGTGATGTTGTCAGGATATAAATCTGACCACAGCTAACATACACTAAAACATAAGTTGATTAGTGATGTTGTCAGGATATAAATCTGACCACAGCTAACATACACTAAAACATAAGTTGATTAGTGATGTTGTCAGGATATAAATCTGACCACAGCTAACATACACTAAATTATAACTTGATTAGTGATGTTGTCAGGATATAAATCTGACCACAGCTAACATACACTGTAACATAAGCTGATTAGTGATGTTGTAAGGATATAAATCTGACCACAGCTAAACTACACTGAAACATACGTTGATTGGTGTTGTTGTCAGGATATAAATCTGACCACAGCTAAACTACACTGAAACATAAGTTGATTGGTGTTGTTGTCAGGATATAAATCTGAGCACAGCTAACATACACTGAAACATAAGTTGATTAGTGATGTTGTCAGGATATAAATCTGACCACAGCTAACCTACACTTAAACATACGTTGATTAGTGATGTTGTCAGGATATAAATCTGACCACAGCTAACATACACTGAAACATAAGTTGATTAGTGATGTTGTCAGGATATAAATCTGACCACAGCTAACATACACTAAAACATAAGTTGATTAGTGATGTTGTCAGGATATAAATCTGACCACAGCTAACATACACTAAAACATACGTTGATTAGTGATGTTGTCAGTATATAAACCTGACCACAGCTAACATACACTAAAACATAAGTTGATTGATGTTGTCAGGATATAAATCTGAACAGAGCTAACATACACTGAAACATTAGTTGATTAGTGATTTTGTAAGGATATAAATCTGACAACAGAAAACATACACTGAAACATACGTTGATTGTTGTTGTAAGGATATAAATCTGACCATAGCTAACATACACTAAAACATAAGTTGATTAGTGATGTTGTCAGGATATAAATCTGACCACAGCTAACATACACTGAAACATACGTTGATTGTTGTTGTAAGGATATAAATCTGACCACAGCTAACATAAACTGAATCATAAGTTGATTAGTGATGTTGTCAGGATATAAATCTGACCACAGCTAACATACACTAAAACATAAGTTGATTAGTGTTGTTGTAAGGATATAAATCTGACCACAGCTAACATACACTAAAATATAAGTTGATTAGTGATGTTGTCAGGATATAAATCTGACCACAGCTAACATACACTAAAACATAAGTTGATTAGTGATGTTGTCAGGATATAAATCTGACCACACCTAACATACACTAAAACATAAGGAGATTAGTGATGTTGTAAGGATATAAATCTGACCACAGCTAACATACACTGAAACATAAGTTGATTGGTGTTGTTGTAAGGATATAAATCTGACCACAGCTAACATACACTAAAACATAAGTTGATTAGTGACTTTGTAAGGATATAAATCTGACCACAGCTAACATACACTAAAACATAAGTTGATTGGTGTTGTTGTAAGGATATAAATCTGACCACAGCTAACATACACTAAAACATAAGTTGATTGGTGTTGTTGTAAGGATATAAATCTGACCACAGCTAACATACACTAAAACATAAGTTGATTAGTGACTTTGTAAGGATATAAATCTGACCACAGCTAACATACACTAAAACATAAGTTGATTGGTGATGTTGTAAGGATATAAATCTGACCACAGCTAACCTACACTGAAACATAAGTTGATTAGTGATGTTTTAAGGATATAAATCTGACCACAGCTAACATACACTGAAACATAAGTTGATTGGTGTTGTCAGGATATAAATCTGACCACAGCTGACATACACTAAAACATAAGTTGATTAGCGATGTTGTAAGGATATAAATCTGACCACAGCTAACATACACTGAAACATAAGTTGATTAGTGATGTTGTCAGGATATAAATCTGACCACAGCTAACATACACTAAAACATAAGTTGATTAGTGTTGTTGTAAGGATATAAATCTGACCACAGCTAACATACACTAAAACATAAGTTGATTAGTGTTGTTGTCAGGATATAAATCTGACCACACCTAACATACACTAAAACATAAGGAGATTAGTGATGTTGTAAGGATATAAATCTGACCACAGCTAACATACACTGAAACATAAGTTGATTGGTGTTGTTGTAAGGATATAAATCTGACCACAGCTAACATACACTAAAACATAAGTTGATTAGTGACTTTGTAAGGATATAAATCTGACCACAGCTAACATACACTAAAACATAAGTTGATTGGTGTTGTTGTCAGGATATAAATCTGAGCACAGCTAACATACACTGAAACATAAGTTGATTAGTGATGTTGTCAGGATATAAATCTGACCACAGCTAACCTACACTGAAACATACGTTGATTGGTGTTGTTGTCAGGATATAAATCTGACCACAGCTAACATACACTGAAACATAAGTTGATTAGTGTTGTTGTAAGGATATAAATCTGACCACAGCTAACATACACTGAAACATAAGTTGATTAGTGTTGTTGTAAGGATATAAATCTGACCACAGCTAACATACACTAAAACATAAGTTGATTGGTGTTGTTGTAAGGATATAAATCTGACCACAGCTAACATACACTAAAACATAAGTTGATTAGTGACTTTATAAGGATATAAATCTGACCACAGCTAACATACACTAAAACATAAGTTGATTGGTGATGTTGTAAGGATATAAATCTGACCACAGCTAACCTACACTGAAACATAAGTTGATTAGTGATGTTTTAAGGATATAAATCTGACCACAGCTAACATACACTGAAACATAAGTTGATTGGTCTTGTCAGGATATAAATCTGACCACAGCTGACATACACTAAAACATAAGTTGATTAGCGATGTTGTAAGGATATAAATCTGACCACAGCTAACATACACTGAAACATAAGTTGATTAGTGATGTTGTCAGGATATAAATCTGACCACAGCTAACATACACTAAAACATAAGTTGATTAGTGATGTTGTCAGGATATAAATCTGACCACAGCTAACATACACTAAAACATAAGTTGATTAGTGATGTTGTCAGGATATAAATCTGACCACAGCTAACATACACTAAATTATAACTTGATTAGTGATGTTGTCAGGATATAAATCTGACCACAGCTAACATACACTGTAACATAAGCTGATTAGTGATGTTGTAAGGATATAAATCTGACCACAGCTAAACTACACTGAAACATACGTTGATTGGTGTTGTTGTCAGGATATAAATCTGACCACAGCTAAACTACACTGAAACATAAGTTGATTGGTGTTGTTGTCAGGATATAAATCTGAGCACAGCTAACATACACTGAAACATAAGTTGATTAGTGATGTTGTCAGGATATAAATCTGACCACAGCTAACCTACACTTAAACATACGCTGATTAGTGATGTTGTCAGGATATAAATCTGACCACAGCTAACATACACTGAAACATAAGTTGATTAGTGATGTTGTCAGGATATAAATCTGACCACAGCTAACATACACTAAAACATACGTTGATTAGTGATGTTGTCAGGATATAAATCTGACCACAGCTAACATACACTAAAACATAAGTTGATTAGTGATGTTGTCAGGATATAAATCTGACCACAGCTAACATACACTAAAACATACGTTGATTAGTGATGTTGTCAGTATATAAACCTGACCACAGCTAACATACACTGAAACATAAGTTGATTAGTGATGTTGTCAGGATATAAATCTGACCACAGCTAACATACACTGAAACATACGTTGATTGTTGTTGTAAGGATATAAATCTGACCACAGCTAACATACACTGAAACATAAGTTGATTAGTGATGTTGTAAGGATATAAATCTGACCACAGCTAACATACACTAAAACATAAGTTGGTTAGTGATGTTGTCAGGATATAAATCTGACCACAGCTAACATACACTAAAACATAAGTTGATTAGTGATGTTGTCAGGATATAAATCTGACCACAGCTAACATACACTAAAACATAAGTTGATTAGTGATGTTGTCAGGATATAAATCTGACCACAGCTAACATACACTAAAACATACGTTGATTGGTGATGTTGTAAGGATATAAATCTGACCACAGCTAACATACACTAAAACATAAGTTGATTAGTGTTGTTGTAAGGATATAAATCTGACCACAGCTAACATACACTAAAACATAAGTTGATTAGTGTTGTTGTCAGGATATAAATCTGACCACACCTAACATACACTAAAACATAAGGAGATTAGTGATGTTGTAAGGATATAAATCTGACCACAGCTAACATACACTGAAAAATAAGTTGATTGGTGTTGTTGTAAGGATATAAATCTGACCACAGCTAACATACACTAAAACATAAGTTGATTAGTGACTTTGTAAGGATATAAATCTGACCACAGCTAACATACACTAAAACATAAGTTGATTGGTGTTGTTGTCAGGATATAAATCTGAGCACAGCTAACATACACTGAAACATAAGTTGATTAGTGTTGTTGTCAGGATATAAATCTGAGCACAGCTAACATACACTGAAACATAAGTTGATTAGTGATGTTGTCAGGATATAAATCTGACCACAGCTAACCTACACTGAAACATACGTTGATTGGTGTTGTTGTCAGGATATAAATCTGACCACAGCTAACATACACTGAAACATAAGTTGATTAGTGTTGTTGTAAGGATATAAATCTGACCACAGCTAACATACACTGAAACATAAGTTGATTAGTGTTGTTGTAAGGATATAAATCTGACCACAGCTAACATACACTTAACCATATGTTGATTAGTGTTGTTGTAAGGATATAAATCTGACCACAGCTAACATACACTAAAACATAAGTTGATTAGTGATGTTGTCAGGATATAAATGTGACCACAGCTAACATACACTAAAACATACGTTGATTAGTGATGTTGTCAGGATATAAATCTGACCACAGCTAACATACACTGAAACAAAAGTTGATTAGTGATGTTGTCAGGATATAAATCTGACCACAGCTAACATACACTAAAACATACGTTGATTAGTGATGTTGTCAGGATATAAATCTGACCACAGCTAACATACACTAAAACATACGTTGATTAGTGATGTTGTCAGGATATAAATCTGACCACAGCTAACATACACTAAAACATACGTTGATTAGTGATGTTGTCAGGATATAAACCTGACCACAGCTAACATACACTGAAACATAAGTTGATAAGTGATGTTGTAAGGATATAAATCTGGCCACAGCTAACATACACTGAAACATACGTTGATTGTTGTTGTAAGGATATAAATCTGACCACAGCTAACATACACTAAAACATAAGTTGATTAGTGATGTTGTCAGGATATAAATCTGACCACAGCTAACATACACTGAAACATACGTTGATTGTTGTTGTAAGGATATAAATCTGACCACAGCTAACATACACTGAAACATAAGTTGATTAGTGATGTTGTAAGGATATAAATCTGACCACAGCTAACATACACTAAAACATAAGTTGATTAGTGATGTTGTCAGGATATAAATCTGACCACAGCTAACATACACTAAAACATAAGTTGATTAGTGATGTTGTCAGGATATAAATCTGACCACAGCTAACATACACTAAAACATAAGTTGATTAGTGATGTTGTCAGGATATAAATCTGACCACAGCTAACATACACTAAAACATCAGTTGATTGGTGATGTTATAAGGATATAAATCTGACCACAGCTAACATACACTAAAACATAAGTTGATTAGTGTTGTTGTAAGGATATAAATCTGACCACAGCTAACATACACTAAAACATAAGTTGATTAGTGTTGTTGTCAGGATATAAATCTGACCACACCTAACATACACTAAAACATAAGGAGATTAGTGATGTTGTAAGGATATAAATCTGACCACAGCTAACATACACTGAAACATAAGTTGATTGGTGTTGTTGTAAGGATATAAATCTGACCACAGCTAACATACACTAAAACATAAGTTGATTAGTGACTTTGTAAGGATATAAATCTGACCACAGCTAACATACACTAAAACATAAGTTGATTGGTGTTGTTGTAAGGATATAAATCTGACCACAGCTAACATACACTAAAACATAAGTTGATTAGTGACTTTGTAAGGATATAAATCTGACCACAGCTAACATACACTAAAACATAAGTTGATTGGTGATGTTGTAAGGATATAAATCTGACCACAGCTAACCTACACTGAAACATAAGTTGATTAGTGATGTTTTAAGGATATAAATCTGACCACAGCTAACATACACTGAAACATAAGTTGATTGGTCTTGTCAGGATATAAATCTGACCACAGCTGACATACACTAAAACATAAGTTGATTAGCGATGTTGTAAGGATATAAATCTGACCACAGCTAACATACACTGAAACATAAGTTGATTAGTGATGTTGTCAGGATATAAATCTGACCACAGCTAACATACACTAAAACATAAGTTGATTAGTGATGTTGTCAGGATATAAATCTGACCACAGCTAACATACACTAAAACATAAGTTGATTAGTGATGTTGTCAGGATATAAATCTGACCACAGCTAACATACACTAAATTATAACTTGATTAGTGATGTTGTCAGGATATAAATCTGACCACAGCTAACATACACTGTAACATAAGCTGATTAGTGATGTTGTAAGGATATAAATCTGACCACAGCTAAACTACACTGAAACATACGTTGATTGGTGTTGTTGTCAGGATATAAATCTGACCACAGCTAAACTACACTGAAACATAAGTTGATTGGTGTTGTTGTCAGGATATAAATCTGAGCACAGCTAACATACACTGAAACATAAGTTGATTAGTGATGTTGTCAGGATATAAATCTGACCACAGCTAACCTACACTTAAACATACGTTGATTAGTGATGTTGTCAGGATATAAATCTGACCACAGCTAACATACACTGAAACATAAGTTGATTAGTGATGTTGTCAGGATATAAATCTGACCACAGCTAACATACACTAAAACATAAGTTGATTAGTGATGTTGTCAGGATATAAATCTGACCACAGCTAACATACACTAAAACATACGTTGATTAGTGATGTTGTCAGTATATAAACCTGACCACAGCTAACATACACTAAAACATAAGTTGATTGATGTTGTCAGGATATAAATCTGAACAGAGCTAACATACACTGAAACATTAGTTGATTAGTGATTTTGTAAGGATATAAATCTGACAACAGAAAACATACACTGAAACATACGTTGATTGTTGTTGTAAGGATATAAATCTGACCATAGCTAACATACACTAAAACATAAGTTGATTAGTGATGTTGTCAGGATATAAATCTGACCACAGCTAACATACACTGAAACATACGTTGATTGTTGTTGTAAGGATATAAATCTGACCACAGCTAACATAAACTGAATCATAAGTTGATTAGTGATGTTGTCAGGATATAAATCTGACCACAGCTAACATACACTAAAACATAAGTTGATTAGTGTTGTTGTAAGGATATAAATCTGACCACAGCTAACATACACTAAAATATAAGTTGATTAGTGATGTTGTCAGGATATAAATCTGACCACAGCTAACATACACTAAAACATAAGTTGATTAGTGATGTTGTCAGGATATAAATCTGACCACACCTAACATACACTAAAACATAAGGAGATTAGTGATGTTGTAAGGATATAAATCTGACCACAGCTAACATACACTGAAACATAAGTTGATTGGTGTTGTTGTAAGGATATAAATCTGACCACAGCTAACATACACTAAAACATAAGTTGATTAGTGACTTTGTAAGGATATAAATCTGACCACAGCTAACATACACTAAAACATAAGTTGATTGGTGTTGTTGTAAGGATATAAATCTGACCACAGCTAACATACACTAAAACATAAGTTGATTGGTGTTGTTGTAAGGATATAAATCTGACCACAGCTAACATACACTAAAACATAAGTTGATTAGTGACTTTGTAAGGATATAAATCTGACCACAGCTAACATACACTAAAACATAAGTTGATTGGTGATGTTGTAAGGATATAAATCTGACCACAGCTAACCTACACTGAAACATAAGTTGATTAGTGATGTTTTAAGGATATAAATCTGACCACAGCTAACATACACTGAAACATAAGTTGATTGGTGTTGTCAGGATATAAATCTGACCACAGCTGACATACACTAAAACATAAGTTGATTAGCGATGTTGTAAGGATATAAATCTGACCACAGCTAACATACACTGAAACATAAGTTGATTAGTGATGTTGTCAGGATATAAATCTGACCACAGCTAACATACACTAAAACATAAGTTGATTAGTGTTGTTGTAAGGATATAAATCTGACCACAGCTAACATACACTAAAACATAAGTTGATTAGTGTTGTTGTCAGGATATAAATCTGACCACACCTAACATACACTAAAACATAAGGAGATTAGTGATGTTGTAAGGATATAAATCTGACCACAGCTAACATACACTGAAACATAAGTTGATTGGTGTTGTTGTAAGGATATAAATCTGACCACAGCTAACATACACTAAAACATAAGTTGATTAGTGACTTTGTAAGGATATAAATCTGACCACAGCTAACATACACTAAAACATAAGTTGATTGGTGTTGTTGTCAGGATATAAATCTGAGCACAGCTAACATACACTGAAACATAAGTTGATTAGTGATGTTGTCAGGATATAAATCTGACCACAGCTAACCTACACTGAAACATACGTTGATTGGTGTTGTTGTCAGGATATAAATCTGACCACAGCTAACATACACTGAAACATAAGTTGATTAGTGTTGTTGTAAGGATATAAATCTGACCACAGCTAACATACACTGAAACATAAGTTGATTAGTGTTGTTGTAAGGATATAAATCTGACCACAGCTAACATACACTTAACCATATGTTGATTAGTGTTGTTGTAAGGATATAAATCTGACCACAGCTAACATACACTAAAACATAAGTTGATTAGTGATGTTGTCAGGATATAAATGTGACCACAGCTAACATACACTAAAACATACGTTGATTAGTGATGTTGTCAGGATATAAATCTGACCACAGCTAACATACACTGAAACAAAAGTTGATTAGTGATGTTGTCAGGATATAAATCTGACCACAGCTAACATACACTAAAACATACGTTGATTAGTGATGTTGTCAGGATATAAATCTGACCACAGCTAACATACACTAAAACATACGTTGACTAGTGATGTTGTCAGGATATAAATCTGACCACAGCTAACATACACTAAAACATACGTTGATTAGTGATGTTGTCAGGATATAAACCTGACCACAGCTAACATACACTGAAACATAAGTTGATTAGTGATGTTGTAAGGATATAAATCTGGCCACAGCTAACATACACTGAAACATACGTTGATTGTTGTTGTAAGGATATAAATCTGACCACAGCTAACATACACTAAAACATAAGTTGATTAGTGATGTTGTCAGGATATAAATCTGACCACAGCTAACATACACTGAAACATACGTTGATTGTTGTTGTAAGGATATAAATCTGACCACAGCTAACATACACTGAAACATAAGTTGATTAGTGATGTTGTAAGGATATAAATCTGACCACAGCTAACATACACTAAAACATAAGTTGATTAGTGATGTTGTCAGGATATAAATCTGACCACAGCTAACATACACTAAAACATAAGTTGATTAGTGATGTTGTCAGGATATAAATCTGACCACAGCTAACATACACTAAAACATAAGTTGATTAGTGATGTTGTCAGGATATAAATCTGACCACAGCTAACATACACTAAAACATAAGTTGATTAGTGTTGTTGTAAGGATATAAATCTGACCACAGCTAACATACACTAAAACATAAGTTGATTAGTGTTGTTGTCAGGATATAAATCTGACCACACCTAACATACACTAAAACATAAGGAGATTAGTGATGTTGTAAGGATATAAATCTGACCACAGCTAACATACACTGAAACATAAGTTGATTGGTGTTGTTGTAAGGATATAAATCTGACCACAGCTAACATACACTAAAACATAAGTTGATTAGTGACTTTGTAAGGATATAAATCTGACCACAGCTAACATACACTAAAACATAAGTTGATTGGTGTTGTTGTAAGGATATAAATCTGACCACAGCTAACATACACTAAAACATAAGTTGATTGGTGATGTTGTAAGGATATAAATCTGACCACAGCTAACCTACACTGAAACATAAGTTGATTAGTGATGTTTTAAGGATATAAATCTGACCACAGCTAACATACACTGAAACATAAGTTGATTGGTCTTGTCAGGATATAAATCTGACCACAGCTGACATACACTAAAACATAAGTTGATTAGCGATGTTGTAAGGATATAAATCTGACCACAGCTAACATACACTGAAACATAAGTTGATTAGTGATGTTGCCAGGATATAAATCTGACCACAGCTAACATACACTAAAACATAAGTTGATTAGTGATGTTGTCAGGATATAAATCTGACCACAGCTAACATACACTAAAACATAAGTTGATTAGTGATGTTGTCAGGATATAAATCTGACCACAGCTAACATACACTAAATTATAACTTGATTAGTGATGTTGTCAGGATATAAATCTGACCACAGCTAACATACACTGTAACATAAGCTGATTAGTGATGTTGTAAGGATATAAATCTGACCACAGCTAAACTACACTGAAACATACGTTGATTGGTGTTGTTGTCAGGATATAAATCTGACCACAGCTAAACTACACTGAAACATAAGTTGATTGGTGTTGTTGTCAGGATATAAATCTGAGCACAGCTAACATACACTGAAACATAAGTTGATTAGTGATGTTGTCGGGATATAAATCTGACCACAGCTAACCTACACTTAAACATACGTTGATTAGTGATGTTGTCAGGATATAAATCTGACCACAGCTAACATACACTGAAACATAAGTTGATTAGTGATGTTGTCAGGATATAAATCTGACCACAGCTAACATACACTAAAACATACGTTGATTAGTGATGTTGTCAGTATATAAACCTGACCACAGCTAACATACACTAAAACATAAGTTGATTGATGTTGTCAGGATATAAATCTGAACAGAGCTAACATACACTGAAACATTAGTTGATTAGTGATTTTGTAAGGATATAAATCTGACAACAGAAAACATACACTGAAACATACGTTGATTGTTGTTGTAAGGATATAAATCTGACCATAGCTAACATACACTAAAACATAAGTTGATTAGTGATGTTGTCAGGATATAAATCTGACCACAGCTAACATACACTGAAACATACGTTGATTGTTGTTGTAAGGATATAAATCTGACCACAGCTAACATAAACTGAATCATAAGTTGATTAGTGATGTTGTCAGGATATAAATCTGACCACAGCTAACATACACTAAAACATAAGTTGATTAGTGTTGTTGTAAGGATATAAATCTGACCACAGCTAACATACACTAAAATATAAGTTGATTAGTGATGTTGTCAGGATATAAATCTGACCACAGCTAACATACACTAAAACATAAGTTGATTAGTGATGTTGTCAGGATATAAATCTGACCACACCTAACATACACTAAAACATAAGGAGATTAGTGATGTTGTAAGGATATAAATCTGACCACAGCTAACATACACTGAAACATAAGTTGATTGGTGTTGTTGTAAGGATATAAATCTGACCACAGCTAACATACACTAAAACATAAGTTGATTAGTGACTTTGTAAGGATATAAATCTGACCACAGCTAACATACACTAAAACATAAGTTGATTGGTGTTGTTGTAAGGATATAAATCTGACCACAGCTAACATACACTAAAACATAAGTTGATTGGTGTTGTTGTAAGGATATAAATCTGACCACAGCTAACATACACTAAAACATAAGTTGATTAGTGACTTTGTAAGGATATAAATCTGACCACAGCTAACATACACTAAAACATAAGTTGATTGGTGATGTTGTAAGGATATAAATCTGACCACAGCTAACCTACACTGAAACATAAGTTGATTAGTGATGTTTTAAGGATATAAATCTGACCACAGCTAACATACACTGAAACATAAGTTGATTGGTGTTGTCAGGATATAAATCTGACCACAGCTGACATACACTAAAACATAAGTTGATTAGCGATGTTGTAAGGATATAAATCTGACCACAGCTAACATACACTGAAACATAAGTTGATTAGTGATGTTGTCAGGATATAAATCTGACCACAGCTAACATACACTAAAACATAAGTTGATTAGTGATGTTGTCAGGATATAAATCTGACCACAGCTAACATACACTAAAACATAAGTTGATTAGTGATGTTGTCAGGATATAAATCTGACCACAGCTAACATACACTAAAACATAAGTTGATTAGTGTTGTTGTAAGGATATAAATCTGACCACAGCTAACATACACTAAAACATAAGTTGATTAGTGTTGTTGTCAGGATATAAATCTGACCACACCTAACATACACTAAAACATAAGGAGATTAGTGATGTTGTAAGGATATAAATCTGACCACAGCTAACATACACTGAAACATAAGTTGATTGGTGTTGTTGTAAGGATATAAATCTGACCACAGCTAACATACACTAAAACATAAGTTGATTAGTGACTTTGTAAGGATATAAATCTGACCACAGCTAACATACACTAAAACATAAGTTGATTGGTGTTGTTGTCAGGATATAAATCTGAGCACAGCTAACATACACTGAAACATAAGTTGATTAGTGATGTTGTCAGGATATAAATCTGACCACAGCTAACCTACACTGAAACATACGTTGATTGGTGTTGTTGTCAGGATATAAATCTGACCACAGCTAACATACACTGAAACATAAGTTGATTAGTGTTGTTGTAAGGATATAAATCTGACCACAGCTAACATACACTGAAACATAAGTTGATTAGTGTTGTTGTAAGGATATAAATCTGACCACAGCTAACATACACTTAACCATATGTTGATTAGTGTTGTTGTAAGGATATAAATCTGACCACAGCTAACATACACTAAAACATAAGTTGATTAGTGATGTTGTCAGGATATAAATGTGACCACAGCTAACATACACTAAAACATACGTTGATTAGTGATGTTGTCAGGATATAAATCTGACCACAGCTAACATACACTGAAACAAAAGTTGATTAGTGATGTTGTCAGGATATAAATCTGACCACAGCTAACATACACTAAAACATACGTTGATTAGTGATGTTGTCAGGATATAAATCTGACCACAGCTAACATACACTAAAACATACGTTGATTAGTGATGTTGTCAGGATATAAATCTGACCACAGCTAACATACACTAAAACATACGTTGATTAGTGATGTTGTCAGGATATAAACCTGACCACAGCTAACATACACTGAAACATAAGTTGATTAGTGATGTTGTAAGGATATAAATCTGGCCACAGCTAACATACACTGAAACATACGTTGATTGTTGTTGTAAGGATATAAATCTGACCACAGCTAACATACACTAAAACATAAGTTGATTAGTGATGTTGTCAGGATATAAATCTGACCACAGCTAACATACACTGAAACATACGTTGATTGTTGTTGTAAGGATATAAATCTGACCACAGCTAACATACACTGAAACATAAGTTGATTAGTGATGTTGTAAGGATATAAATCTGACCACAGCTAACATACACTAAAACATAAGTTGATTAGTGATGTTGTCAGGATATAAATCTGACCACAGCTAACATACACTAAAACATAAGTTGATTAGTGATGTTGTCAGGATATAAATCTGACCACAGCTAACATACACTAAAACATAAGTTGATTAGTGATGTTGTCAGGATATAAATCTGACCACAGCTAACATACACTAAAACATAAGTTGATTGGTGATGTTGTAAGGATATAAATCTGACCACAGCTAACATACACTAAAACATAAGTTGATTAGTGTTGTTGTAAGGATATAAATCTGACCACAGCTAACATACACTAAAACATAAGTTGATTAGTGATGTTGTCAGGATATAAATCTGACCACACCTAACATACACTAAAACATAAGGAGATTAGTGATGTTGTAAGGATATAAATCTGACCACAGCTAACATACACTGAAACATAAGTTGATTGGTGTTGTTGTAAGGATATAAATCTGACCACAGCTAACATACACTAAAACATAAGTTGATTAGTGACTTTGTAAGGATATAAATCTGACCACAGCTAACATACACTAAAACATAAGTTGATTGGTGTTGTTGTAAGGATATAAATCTGACCACAGCTAACATACACTAAAACATAAGTTGATTGGTGTTGTTGTAAGGATATAAATCTGACCACAGCTAACATACACTAAAACATAAGTTGATTAGTGACTTTGTAAGGATATAAATCTGACCACAGCTAACATACACTAAAACATAAGTTGATTGGTGATGTTGTAAGGATATAAATCTGACCACAGCTAACCTACACTGAAACATAAGTTGATTAGTGATGTTTTAAGGATATAAATCTGACCACAGCTAACATACACTGAAACATAAGTTGATTGGTGTTGTCAGGATATAAATCTGACCACAGCTGACATACACTAAAACATAAGTTGATTAGCGATGTTGTAAGGATATAAATCTGACCACAGCTAACATACACTGAAACATAAGTTGATTAGTGATGTTGTCAGGATATAAATCTGACCACAGCTAACATACACTAAAACATAAGTTGATTAGTGATGTTGTCAGGATATAAATCTGACCACAGCTAACATACACTAAAACATAAGTTGATTAGTGATGTTGTCAGGATATAAATCTGACCACAGCTAACATACACTAAATTATAACTTGATTAGTGATGTTGTCAGGATATAAATCTGACCACAGCTAACATACACTGTAACATAAGCTGATTAGTGATGTTGTAAGGATATAAATCTGACCACAGCTAAACTACACTGAAACATACGTTGATTGGTGTTGTTGTCAGGATATAAATCTGACCACAGCTAAACTACACTGAAACATAAGTTGATTGGTGTTGTTGTCAGGATATAAATCTGAGCACAGCTAACATACACTGAAACATAAGTTGATTAGTGATGTTGTCAGGATATAAATCTGACCACAGCTAACATACACTAAAACATAAGTTGATTGATGTTGTCAGGATATAAATCTGAACACACCTAACATACACTGAAACATTAGTTGATTAGTGATTTTGTAAGGATATAAATCTGACCACAGCTAACATACACTAAAACATAAGTTGATTAGTGATGTTGTCAGGATATAAATCTGACCACAGCTAACATACACTAAAACATACGTTGATTGGTGATGTTGTAAGGCTATAAATCTGACCACAGCTAACATACACTAAAACATAAGTTGATTAGTGTTGTTGTCAGGATATAAATCTGACCACACCTAACATACACTAAAACATAAGGAGATTAGTGATGTTGTAAGGATATAAATCTGACCACAGCTAACATACACTGAAACATAAGTTGATTGGTGTTGTTGTAAGGATATAAATCTGACCACAGCTAACATACACTAAAACATAAGTTGATTAGTGACTTTGTAAGGATATAAATCTGACCACAGCTAACATACACTAAAACATAAGTTGATTGGTGTTGTTGTAAGGATATAAATCTGACCACAGCTAACATACACTAAAACATAAGTTGATTAGTGACTTTGTAAGGATATAAATCTGACCACAGCTAACATACACTAAAACATAAGTTGATTGGTGATGTTGTAAGGATATAAATCTGACCACAGCTAACCTACACTGAAACATAAGTTGATTAGTGATGTTTTAAGGATATAAATCTGACCACAGCTAACATACACTGAAACATAAGTTGATTGGTCTTGTCAGGATATAAATCTGACCACAGCTGACATACACTAAAACATAAGTTGATTAGCGATGTTGTAAGGATATAAATCTGACCACAGCTAACATACACTGAAACATAAGTTGATTAGTGATGTTGTCAGGATATAAATCTGACCACAGCTAACATACACTAAAACATAAGTTGATTGATGTTGTCAGGATATAAATCTGAACAGAGCTAACATACACTGAAACATTAGTTGATTAGTGATTTTGTAAGGATATAAATCTGACAACAGAAAACATACACTGAAACATACGTTGATTGTTGTTGTAAGGATATAAATCTGACCATAGCTAACATACACTAAAACATAAGTTGATTAGTGATGTTGTCAGGATATAAATCTGACCACAGCAAACATACACTGAAACATACGTTGATTGTTGTTGTAAGGATATAAATCTGACCACAGCTAACATAAACTGAATCATAAGTTGATTAGTGATGTTGTCAGGATATAAATCTGACCACAGCTAACATACACTAAAACATAAGTTGATTAGTGTTGTTGTAAGGATATAAATCTGACCACAGCTAACATACACTAAAATATAAGTTGATTAGTGATGTTGTCAGGATATAAATCTGACCACAGCTAACATACACTAAAACATAAGTTGATTAGTGATGTTGTCAGGATATAAATCTGACCACACCTAACATACACTAAAACATAAGGAGATTAGTGATGTTGTAAGGATATAAATCTGACCACAGCTAACATACACTGAAACATAAGTTGATTGGTGTTGTTGTCAGGATATAAATCTGACCACACCTAACATACACTGTAACATAAGCTGATTAGTGATGTTGTAAGGATATAAATCTGACCACAGCTAAACTACACTGAAACATACGTTGATTGGTGTTGTTGTCAGGATATAAATCTGACCACAGCTAAACTACACTGAAACATAAGTTGATTGGTGTTGTTGTCAGGATATAAATCTGACCACAGCTAACATACACTGAAACATAAGTTGATTAGTGATGTTGTCAGGATATAAATCTGACCACAGCTAACATACACTAAAACATAAGTTGATTGATGTTGTCAGGATATAAATCTGAACACAGCTAACATACACTGAAACATTAGTTGATTAGTGATTTTGTAAGGATATAAATCTGACCACAGCTAACATACACTGAAACATACGTTGATTGTTGTTGTAAGGATATAAATCTGACCATAGCTAACATACACTAAAACATAAGTTGATTAGTGATGTTGTCAGGATATAAATCTGACCACAGCTAACATACACTGAAACATACGTTGATTGTTGTTGTAAGGATATAAATCTGACCACAGCTAACATACACTGAATCATAAGTTGATTAGTGATGTTGTCAGGATATAAATCTGACCACAGCTAACATACACTAAAACATAAGTTGATTAGTGATGTTGTCAGGATATAAATCTGACCACAGCTAACATACACTAAATTATAACTTGATTAGTGATGTTGTCAGGATATAAATCTGACCACAGCTAACATACACTGTAACATAAGCTGATTAGTGATGTTGTAAGGATATAAATCTGACCACAGCTAAACTACACTGAAACATACGTTGATTGGTGTTGTTGTCAGGATATAAATCTGACCACAGCTAAACTACACTGAAACATAAGTTGATTGGTGTTGTTGTCAGGATATAAATCTGAGCACAGCTAACATACACTGAAACATAAGTTGATTAGTGATGTTGTCAGGATATAAATCTGACCACAGCTAACCTACACTTAAACATAAGTTGATTAGTGATGTTGTCAGGATATAAATCTGACCACAGCTAACCTACACTGAAACATACGTTGATTGGTGTTGTTGTCAGGATATAAATCTGACCACAGCTAACATACACTGAAACATAAGTTGATTAGTGTTGTTGTAAGGATATAAATCTGACCACAGCTAACATACACTGAAACATAAGTTGATTAGTGTTGTTGTAAGGATATAAATCTGACCACAGCTAACATACACTTAACCATATGTTGATTAGTGTTGTTGTAATGATATAAATCTGACCACAGCTAACATACACTAAAACATAAGTTGATTAGTGATGTTGTCAGGATATAAATGTGACCACAGCTAACATACACTAAAACATACGTTGATTAGTGATGTTGTCAGGATATAAATCTGACCACAGCTAACATACACTGAAACATAAGTTGATTAGTGATGTTGTCAGGATATAAATCTGACCACAGCTAACATACACTAAAACATACGTTGATTAGTGATGTTGTCAGGATATAAATCTGACCACAGCTAACATACACTAAAACATACGTTGATTAGTGATGTTGTCAGGATATAAATCTGACCACAGCTAACATACACTAAAACATACGTTGATTAGTGATGTTGTCAGGATATAAACCTGACCACAGCTAACATACACTGAAACATAAGTTGATTAGTGATGTTGTCAGGATATAAATCTGGCCACAGCTAACATACACTGAAACATACGTTGATTGTTGTTGTAAGGATATAAATCTGACCACAGCTAACATACACTAAAACATAAGTTGATTAGTGATGTTGTCAGGATATAAATCTGACCACAGCTAACATACACTGAAACATACGTTGATTGTTGTTGTAAGGATATAAATCTGACCACAGCTAACATACACTGAAACATAAGTTGATTAGTGATGTTGTAAGGATATAAATCTGACCACAGCTAACATACACTGAAACATAAGTTGATTGGTGTTGTTGTAAGGATATAAATCTGACCACAGCTAACATACACTAAAACATAAGTTGATTAGTGACTTTGTAAGGATATAAATCTGACCACAGCTAACATACACTAAAACATAAGTTGATTGGTGTTGTTGTAAGGATATAAATCTGACCACAGCTAACATACACTAAAACATAAGTTGATTAGTGACTTTGTAAGGATATAAATCTGACCACAGCTAACATACACTAAAACATAAGTTGATTGGTGATGTTGTAAGGATATAAATCTGACCACAGCTAACCTACACTGAAACATAAGTTGATTAGTGATGTTTTAAGGATATAAATCTGACCACAGCTAACATACACTGAAACATAAGTTGATTGGTCTTGTCAGGATATAAATCTGACCACAGCTGACATACACTAAAACATAAGTTGATTAGCTTTGTTGTAAGGATATAAATCTGACCACAGCTAACATGCACTGAAACATAAGTTGATTAGTGATGTTGTCAGGATATAAATCTGACCACAGCTAACATACACTAAAACATAAGTTGATTAGTGATGTTGTCAGGATATAAATCTGACCACAGCTAACATACACTAAAACATAAGTTGATTAGTGATGTTGTCAGGATATAAATCTGACCACAGCTAACATACACTAAATTATAACTTGATTAGTGATGTTGTCAGGATATAAATCTGACCACAGCTAACATACACTGTAACATAAGCTGATTAGTGATGTTGTAAGGATATAAATCTGACCACAGCTAAACTACACTGAAACATACGTTGATTGGTGTTGTTGTCAGGATATAAATCTGACCACAGCTAAACTACACTGAAACATAAGTTGATTGGTGTTGTTGTCAGGATATAAATCTGAGCACAGCTAACATACACTGAAACATAAGTTGATTAGTGATGTTGTAAGGATATAAATCTGACCACAGCTAACCTACACTTAAACATACGTTGATTAGTGATGTTGTCAGGATATAAATCTGACCACAGCTAACATACACTGAAACATAAGTTGATTAGTGATGTTGTCAGGATATAAATCTGACCACAGCTAACATACACTTAAACATACGTTGATTAGTGATGTTGTCAGGATATAAATCTGACCACAGCTAACATACACTAAAACATAAGTTGATTAGTGATGTTGTCAGGATATAAATCTGACCACAGCTAACATACACTAAAACATACGTTGATTAGTGATGTTGTCAGTATATAAACCTGACCACAGCTAACATACACTGAAACATAAGTTGATTAGTGATGTTGTCAGGATATAAATCTGACCACAGCTAACATACACTGAAACATACGTTGATTGTTGTTGTAAGGATATAAATCTGACCACAGCTAACATACACTGAAACATAAGTTGATTAGTGATGTTGTCAGGATATAAATCTGACCACAGCTAACATACACTAAAACATAAGTTGATTAGTGATGTTGTCAGGATATAAATCTGACCACAGCTAACATACACTAAAACATAAGTTGATTAGTGATGTTGTCAGGATATAAATCTGACCACAGCTAACATACACTAAAACATACGTTGATTGGTGATGTTGTAAGGATATAAATCTGACCACAGCTAACATACACTAAAACATAAGTTGATTAGTGTTGTTGTAAGGATATAAATCTGACCACAGCTAACATACACTAAAACATAAGTTGATTAGTGTTGTTGTCAGGATATAAATCTGACCACACCTAACATACACTAAAACATAAGGAGATTAGTGATGTTGTAAGGATATAAATCTGACCACAGCTAACATACACTGAAACATAAGTTGATTGGTGTTGTTGTAAGGATATAAATCTGACCACAGCTAACATACACTAAAACATAAGTTGATTAGTGTTGTTGTCAGGATATAAATCTGACCACACCTAACATACACTAAAACATAAGGAGATTAGTGATGTTGTAAGGATATAAATCTGACCACAGCTAACATACACTGAAACATAAGTTGATTGGTGTTGTTGTAAGGATATAAATCTGACCACAGCTAACCTACACTAAAACATAAGTTGATTGGTGTTGTTGTAAGGATATAAATCTGACCACAGCTAACATACACTAAAACATAAGTTGATTAGTGACTTTGTAAGGATATAAATCTGACCACAGCTAACATACACTAAAACATAAGTTGATTGGTGATGTTGTAAGGATATAAATCTGACCACAGCTAACCTACACTGAAACATAAGTTGATTAGTGATGTTTTAAGGATATAAATCTGACCACAGCTAACATACACTGAAACATAAGTTGATTGGTCTTGTCAGGATATAAATCTGACCACAGCTGACATACACTAAAACATAAGTTGATTAGCTTTGTTGTAAGGATATAAATCTGACCACAGCTAACATACACTGAAACATAAGTTGATTAGTGATGTTGTCAGGATATAAATCTGACCACAGCTAACATACACTAAAACATAAGTTGATTAGTGATGTTGTCAGGATATAAATCTGACCACAGCTAACATACACTAAAACATAAGTTGATTAGTGATGTTGTCAGGATATAAATCTGACCACAGCTAACATACACTAAATTATAACTTGATTAGTGATGTTGTCAGGATATAAATCTGACCACAGCTAACATACACTGTAACATAAGCTGATTAGTGATGTTGTAAGGATATAAATCTGACCACAGCTAAACTACACTGAAACATACGTTGATTGGTGTTGTTGTCAGGATATAAACCTGACCACAGCTAACATACACTGAAACATAAGTTGATTAGTGATGTTGTCAGGATATAAATCTGGCCACAGCTAACATACACTGAAACATACGTTGATTAGTGATGTTGTAAGGATATAAATCTGACCACAGCTAACATACACTAAAACATACGTTGATTAGTGATGTTGTCAGGATATAAACCTGACCACAGCTAACATACACTGAAACATAAGTTGATTAGTGATGTTGTCAGGATATAAATCTGGCCACAGCTAACATACACTGAAACATACGTTGATTGTTGTTGTAAGGATATAAATCTGACCACAGCTAACATACACTAAAACATAAGTTGATTAGTGATGTTGTCAGGATATAAATCTGACCACAGCTAACATACACTGAAACATACGTTGATTGTTGTTGTAAGGATATAAATCTGACCACAGCTAACATACACTGAAACATAAGTTGATTAGTGATGTTGTAAGGATATAAATCTGACCACAGCTAACATACACTAAAACATAAGTTGATTAGTGATGTTGTCAGGATATAAATCTGACCACAGCTAACATACACTAAAACATAAGTTGATTAGTGATGTTGTCAGGATATAAATCTGACCACAGCTAACATACACTAAAACATAAGTTGATTAGTGATGTTGTCAGGATATAAATCTGACCACAGCTAACATACACTAAAACATACGTTGATTGGTGATGTTGTAAGGATATAAATCTGACCACAGCTAACATACACTAAAACACAAGTTGATTAGTGTTGTTGTAAGGATATAAATCTGACCACAGCTAACATACACTAAAACATAAGTTGATTAGTGTTGTTGTCAGGATATAAATCTGACCACACCTAACATACACTAAAACATAAGGAGATTAGTGATGTTGTAAGGATATAAATCTGACCACAGCTAACATACACTGAAACATAAGTTGATTGGTGTTGTTGTAAGGATATAAATCTGACCACAGCTAACATACACTAAAACATAAGTTGATTAGTGACTTTGTAAGGATATAAATCTGACCACAGCTAACATACACTAAAACATAAGTTGATTGGTGTTGTTGTAAGGATATAAATCTGACCACAGCTAACATACACTAAAACATAAGTTGATTAGTGACTTTGTAAGGATATAAATCTGACCACAGCTAACATACACTAAAACATAAGTTGATTGGTGATGTTGTAAGGATATAAATCTGACCACAGCTAACCTACACTGAAACATAAGTTGATTAGTGATGTTTTAAGGATATAAATCTGACCACAGCTAACATACACTGAAACATAAGTTGATTGGTCTTGTCAGGATATAAATCTGACCACAGCTGACATACACTAAAACATAAGTTGATTAGCTTTGTTGTAAGGATATAAATCTGACCACAGCTAACATGCACTGAAACATAAGTTGATTAGTGATGTTGTCAGGATATAAATCTGACCACAGCTAACATACACTAAAACATAAGTTGATTAGTGATGTTGTCAGGATATAAATCTGACCACAGCTAACATACACTAAAACATAAGTTGATTAGTGATGTTGTCAGGATATAAATCTGACCACAGCTAACATACACTAAATTATAACTTGATTAGTGATGTTGTCAGGATATAAATCTGACCACAGCTAACATACACTGTAACATAAGCTGATTAGTGATGTTGTAAGGATATAAATCTGACCACAGCTAAACTACACTGAAACATACGTTGATTGGTGTTGTTGTCAGGATATAAATCTGACCACAGCTAAACTACACTGAAACATAAGTTGATTGGTGTTGTTGTCAGGATATAAATCTGAGCACAGCTAACATACACTGAAACATAAGTTGATTAGTGATGTTGTAAGGATATAAATCTGACCACAGCTAACCTACACTTAAACATACGTTGATTAGTGATGTTGTCAGGATATAAATCTGACCACAGCTAACATACACTGAAACATAAGTTGATTAGTGATGTTGTCAGGATATAAATCTGACCACAGCTAACATACACTTAAACATACGTTGATTAGTGATGTTGTCAGGATATAAATCTGACCACAGCTAACATACACTAAAACATAAGTTGATTAGTGATGTTGTCAGGATATAAATCTGACCACAGCTAACATACACTAAAACATACGTTGATTAGTGATGTTGTCAGTATATAAACCTGACCACAGCTAACATACACTGAAACATAAGTTGATTAGTGATGTTGTCAGGATATAAATCTGACCACAGCTAACATACACTGAAACATACGTTGATTGTTGTTGTAAGGATATAAATCTGACCACAGCTAACATACACTGAAACATAAGTTGATTAGTGATGTTGTAAGGATATAAATCTGACCACAGCTAACATACACTAAAACATAAGTTGATTAGTGATGTTGTCAGGATATAAATCTGACCACAGCTAACATACACTAAAACATAAGTTGATTAGTGATTTTGTCAGGATATAAATCTGACCACAGCTAACATACACTAAAACATAAGTTGATTAGTGATGTTGTCAGGATATAAATCTGACCACAGCTAACATACACTAAAACATACGTTGATTGGTGATGTTGTAAGGATATAAATCTGACCACAGCTAACATACACTAAAACACAAGTTGATTAGTGTTGTTGTAAGGATATAAATCTGACCACAGCTAACATACACTAAAACATAAGTTGATTAGTGTTGTTGTCAGGATATAAATCTGACCACACCTAACATACACTAAAACATAAGGAGATTAGTGATGTTGTAAGGATATAAATCTGACCACAGCTAACATACACTGAAACATAAGTTGATTGGTGTTGTTGTAAGGATATAAATCTGACCACAGCTAACATACACTAAAACATAAGTTGATTAGTGACTTTGTAAGGATATAAATCTGACCACAGCTAACATACACTAAAACATAAGTTGATTGGTGTTGTTGTAAGGATATAAATCTGACCACAGCTAACATACACTAAAACATAAGTTGATTAGTGACTTTGTAAGGATATAAATCTGACCACAGCTAACATACACTAAAACATAAGTTGATTGGTGATGTTGTAAGGATATAAATCTGACCACAGCTAACCTACACTGAAACATAAGTTGATTAGTGATGTTTTAAGGATATAAATCTGACCACAGCTAACATACACTGAAACATAAGTTGATTGGTCTTGTCAGGATATAAATCTGACCACAGCTGACATACACTAAAACATAAGTTGATTAGCTTTGTTGTAAGGATATAAATCTGACCACAGCTAACATGCACTGAAACATAAGTTGATTAGTGATGTTGTCAGGATATAAATCTGACCACAGCTAACATACACTAAAACATAAGTTGATTAGTGATGTTGTCAGGATATAAATCTGACCACAGCTAACATACACTAAAACATAAGTTGATTAGTGATGTTGTCAGGATATAAATCTGACCACAGCTAACATACACTAAATTATAACTTGATTAGTGATGTTGTCAGGATATAAATCTGACCACAGCTAACATACACTGTAACATAAGCTGATTAGTGATGTTGTAAGGATATAAATCTGACCACAGCTAAACTACACTGAAACATACGTTGATTGGTGTTGTTGTCAGGATATAAATCTGACCACAGCTAAACTACACTGAAACATAAGTTGATTGGTGTTGTTGTCAGGATATAAATCTGAGCACAGCTAACATACACTGAAACATAAGTTGATTAGTGATGTTGTAAGGATATAAATCTGACCACAGCTAACCTACACTTAAACATACGTTGATTAGTGATGTTGTCAGGATATAAATCTGACCACAGCTAACATACACTGAAACATAAGTTGATTAGTGATGTTGTCAGGATATAAATCTGACCACAGCTAACATACACTTAAACATACGTTGATTAGTGATGTTGTCAGGATATAAATCTGACCACAGCTAACATACACTAAAACATAAGTTGATTAGTGATGTTGTCAGGATATAAATCTGACCACAGCTAACATACACTAAAACATACGTTGATTAGTGATGTTGTCAGTATATAAACCTGACCACAGCTAACATACACTGAAACATAAGTTGATTAGTGATGTTGTCAGGATATAAATCTGACCACAGCTAACATACACTGAAACATACGTTGATTGTTGTTGTAAGGATATAAATCTGACCACAGCTAACATACACTGAAACATAAGTTGATTAGTGATGTTGTCAGGATATAAATCTGACCACAGCTAACATACACTAAAACATAAGTTGATTAGTGATGTTGTCAGGATATAAATCTGACCACAGCTAACATACACTAAAACATAAGTTGATTAGTGATGTTGTCAGGATATAAATCTGACCACAGCTAACATACACTAAAACATACGTTGATTGGTGATGTTGTAAGGATATAAATCTGACCACAGCTAACATACACTAAAACATAAGTTGATTAGTGTTGTTGTAAGGATATAAATCTGACCACAGCTAACATACACTAAAACATAAGTTGATTAGTGTTGTTGTCAGGATATAAATCTGACCACACCTAACATACACTAAAACATAAGGAGATTAGTGATGTTGTAAGGATATAAATCTGACCACAGCTAACATACACTGAAACATAAGTTGATTGGTGTTGTTGTAAGGATATAAATCTGACCACAGCTAACATACACTAAAACATAAGTTGATTAGTGACTTTGTAAGGATATAAATCTGACCACAGCTAACCTACACTAAAACATAAGTTGATTGGTGTTGTTGTAAGGATATAAATCTGACCACAGCTAACATACACTAAAACATAAGTTGATTAGTGACTTTGTAAGGATATAAATCTGACCACAGCTAACATACACTAAAACATAAGTTGATTGGTGATGTTGTAAGGATATAAATCTGACCACAGCTAACCTACACTGAAACATAAGTTGATTAGTGATGTTTTAAGGATATAAATCTGACCACAGCTAACATACACTGAAACATAAGTTGATTGGTCTTGTCAGGATATAAATCTGACCACAGCTGACATACACTAAAACATAAGTTGATTAGCTTTGTTGTAAGGATATAAATCTGACCACAGCTAACATACACTGAAACATAAGTTGATTAGTGATGTTGTCAGGATATAAATCTGACCACAGCTAACATACACTAAAACATAAGTTGATTAGTGATGTTGTCAGGATATAAATCTGACCACAGCTAACATACACTAAAACATAAGTTGATTAGTGATGTTGTCAGGATATAAATCTGACCACAGCTAACATACACTAAATTATAACTTGATTAGTGATGTTGTCAGGATATAAATCTGACCACAGCTAACATACACTGTAACATAAGCTGATTAGTGATGTTGTAAGGATATAAATCTGACCACAGCTAAACTACACTGAAACATACGTTGATTGGTGTTGTTGTCAGGATATAAACCTGACCACAGCTAACATACACTGAAACATAAGTTGATTAGTGATGTTGTCAGGATATAAATCTGGCCACAGCTAACATACACTGAAACATACGTTGATTAGTGATGTTGTAAGGATATAAATCTGACCACAGCTAACATACACTAAAACATACGTTGATTAGTGATGTTGTCAGGATATAAACCTGACCACAGCTAACATACACTGAAACATAAGTTGATTAGTGATGTTGTCAGGATATAAATCTGGCCACAGCTAACATACACTGAAACATACGTTGATTGTTGTTGTAAGGATATAAATCTGACCACAGCTAACATACACTAAAACATAAGTTGATTAGTGATGTTGTCAGGATATAAATCTGACCACAGCTAACATACACTGAAACATACGTTGATTGTTGTTGTAAGGATATAAATCTGACCACAGCTAACATACACTGAAACATAAGTTGATTAGTGATGTTGTAAGGATATAAATCTGACCACAGCTAACATACACTAAAACATAAGTTGATTAGTGATGTTGTCAGGATATAAATCTGACCACAGCTAACATACACTAAAACATAAGTTGATTAGTGATGTTGTCAGGATATAAATCTGACCACAGCTAACATACACTAAAACATAAGTTGATTAGTGATGTTGTCAGGATATAAATCTGACCACAGCTAACATACACTAAAACATACGTTGATTGGTGATGTTGTAAGGATATAAATCTGACCACAGCTAACATACACTAAAACACAAGTTGATTAGTGTTGTTGTAAGGATATAAATCTGACCACAGCTAACATACACTAAAACATAAGTTGATTAGTGTTGTTGTCAGGATATAAATCTGACCACACCTAACATACACTAAAACATAAGGAGATTAGTGATGTTGTAAGGATATAAATCTGACCACAGCTAACATACACTGAAACATAAGTTGATTGGTGTTGTTGTAAGGATATAAATCTGACCACAGCTAACATACACTAAAACATAAGTTGATTAGTGACTTTGTAAGGATATAAATCTGACCACAGCTAACATACACTAAAACATAAGTTGATTGGTGTTGTTGTAAGGATATAAATCTGACCACAGCTAACATACACTAAAACATAAGTTGATTAGTGACTTTGTAAGGATATAAATCTGACCACAGCTAACATACACTAAAACATAAGTTGATTGGTGATGTTGTAAGGATATAAATCTGACCACAGCTAACCTACACTGAAACATAAGTTGATTAGTGATGTTTTAAGGATATAAATCTGACCACAGCTAACATACACTGAAACATAAGTTGATTGGTCTTGTCAGGATATAAATCTGACCACAGCTGACATACACTAAAACATAAGTTGATTAGCTTTGTTGTAAGGATATAAATCTGACCACAGCTAACATGCACTGAAACATAAGTTGATTAGTGATGTTGTCAGGATATAAATCTGACCACAGCTAACATACACTAAAACATAAGTTGATTAGTGATGTTGTCAGGATATAAATCTGACCACAGCTAACATACACTAAAACATAAGTTGATTAGTGATGTTGTCAGGATATAAATCTGACCACAGCTAACATACACTAAATTATAACTTGATTAGTGATGTTGTCAGGATATAAATCTGACCACAGCTAACATACACTGTAACATAAGCTGATTAGTGATGTTGTAAGGATATAAATCTGACCACAGCTAAACTACACTGAAACATACGTTGATTGGTGTTGTTGTCAGGATATAAATCTGACCACAGCTAAACTACACTGAAACATAAGTTGATTGGTGTTGTTGTCAGGATATAAATCTGAGCACAGCTAACATACACTGAAACATAAGTTGATTAGTGATGTTGTAAGGATATAAATCTGACCACAGCTAACCTACACTTAAACATACGTTGATTAGTGATGTTGTCAGGATATAAATCTGACCACAGCTAACATACACTGAAACATAAGTTGATTAGTGATGTTGTCAGGATATAAATCTGACCACAGCTAACATACACTTAAACATACGTTGATTAGTGATGTTGTCAGGATATAAATCTGACCACAGCTAACATACACTAAAACATAAGTTGATTAGTGATGTTGTCAGGATATAAATCTGACCACAGCTAACATACACTAAAACATACGTTGATTAGTGATGTTGTCAGTATATAAACCTGACCACAGCTAACATACACTGAAACATAAGTTGATTAGTGATGTTGTCAGGATATAAATCTGACCACAGCTAACATACACTGAAACATACGTTGATTGTTGTTGTAAGGATATAAATCTGACCACAGCTAACATACACTGAAACATAAGTTGATTAGTGATGTTGTAAGGATATAAATCTGACCACAGCTAACATACACTAAAACATAAGTTGATTAGTGATGTTGTCAGGATATAAATCTGACCACAGCTAACATACACTAAAACATAAGTTGATTAGTGATGTTGTCAGGATATAAATCTGACCACAGCTAACATACACTAAAACATAAGTTGATTAGTGATGTTGTCAGGATATAAATCTGACCACAGCTAACATACACTAAAACATACGTTGATTGGTGATGTTGTAAGGATATAAATCTGAGCACAGCTAACATACACTAAAACATAAGTTGATTAGTGTTGTTGTAAGGATATAAATCTGACCACAGCTAACATACACTAAAACATAAGTTGATTAGTGTTGTTGTCAGGATATAAATCTGACCACACCTAACATACACTAAAACATAAGGAGATTAGTGATGTTGTAAGGATATAAATCTGACCACAGCTAACATACACTGAAACATAAGTTGATTGGTGTTGTTGTAATGATATAAATCTGACCACAGCTAACATACACTAAAACATAAGTTGATTAGTGACTTTGTAAGGATATAAATCTGACCACAGCTAACCTACACTAAAACATAAGTTGATTGGTGTTGTTGTAAGGATATAAATCTGACCACAGCTAACATACACTAAAACATAAGTTGATTAGTGACTTTGTAAGGATATAAATCTGACCACAGCTAACATACACTAAAACATAAGTTGATTGGTGATGTTGTAAGGATATAAATCTGACCACAGCTAACCTACACTGAAACATAAGTTGATTAGTGATGTTTTAAGGATATAAATCTGACCACAGCTAACATACACTGAAACATAAGTTGATTGGTCTTGTCAGGATATAAATCTGACCACAGCTGACATACACTAAAACATAAGTTGATTAGCTTTGTTGTAAGGATATAAATCTGACCACAGCTAACATACACTGAAACATAAGTTGATTAGTGATGTTGTCAGGATATAAATCTGACCACAGCTAACATACACTAAAACATAAGTTGATTAGTGATGTTGTCAGGATATAAATCTGACCACAGCTAACATACACTAAAACATAAGTTGATTAGTGATGTTGTCAGGATATAAATCTGACCACAGCTAACATACACTAAATTATAACTTGATTAGTGATGTTGTCAGGATATAAATCTGACCACAGCTAACATACACTGTAACATAAGCTGATTAGTGATGTTGTAAGGATATAAATCTGACCACAGCTAAACTACACTGAAACATACGTTGATTGGTGTTGTTGTCAGGATATAAATCTGACCACAGCTAAACTACACTGAAACATAAGTTGATTGGTGTTGTTGTCAGGATATAAATCTGAGCACAGCTAACATACACTGAAACATAAGTTGATTAGTGATGTTGTAAGGATATAAATCTGACCACAGCTAACCTACACTTAAACATACGTTGATTAGTGATGTTGTCAGGATATAAATCTGACCACAGCTAACATACACTGAAACATAAGTTGATTAGTGATGTTGTCAGGATATAAATCTGACCACAGCTAACATACACTTAAACATACGTTGATTAGTGATGTTGTCAGGATATAAATCTGACCACAGCTAACATACACTAAAACATAAGTTGATTAGTGATGTTGTCAGGATATAAATCTGACCACAGCTAACATACACTAAAACATACGTTGATTAGTGATGTTGTCAGTATATAAACCTGACCACAGCTAACATACACTGAAACATAAGTTGATTAGTGATGTTGTCAGGATATAAATCTGACCACAGCTAACATACACTGAAACATACGTTGATTGTTGTTGTAAGGATATAAATCTGACCACAGCTAACATACACTGAAACATAAGTTGATTAGTGATGTTGTAAGGATATAAATCTGACCACAGCTAACATACACTAAAACATAAGTTGATTAGTGATGTTGTCAGGATATAAATCTGACCACAGCTAACATACACTAAAACATAAGTTGATTAGTGATGTTGTCAGGATATAAATCTGACCACAGCTAACATACACTAAAACATAAGTTGATTAGTGATGTTGTCAGGATATAAATCTGACCACAGCTAACATACACTAAAACATACGTTGATTGGTGATGTTGTAAGGATATAAATCTGACCACAGCTAACATACACTAAAACATAAGTTGATTAGTGTTGTTGTAAGGATATAAATCTGACCACAGCTAACATACACTAAAACATAAGTTGATTAGTGTTGTTGTCAGGATATAAATCTGACCACACCTAACATACACTAAAACATAAGGAGATTAGTGATGTTGTAAGGATATAAATCTGACCACAGCTAACATACACTGAAACATAAGTTGATTGGTGTTGTTGTAAGGATATAAATCTGACCACAGCTAACATACACTAAAACATAAGTTGATTAGTGACTTTGTAAGGATATAAATCTGACCACAGCTAACATACACTAAAACATAAGTTGATTGGTGTTGTTGTAAGGATATAAATCTGACCACAGCTAACATACACTAAAACATAAGTTGATTAGTGACTTTGTAAGGATATAAATCTGACCACAGCTAACATACACTAAAACATAAGTTGATTGGTGATGTTGTAAGGATATAAATCTGACCACAGCTAACCTACACTGAAACATAAGTTGATTAGTGATGTTTTAAGGATATAAATCTGACCACAGCTAACATATACTGAAACATAAGTTGATTGGTCTTGTCAGGATATAAATCTGACCACAGCTGACATACACTAAAACATAAGTTGATTAGCGATGTTGTAAGGATATAAATCTGACCACAGCTAACATACACTGAAACATAAGTTGATTAGTGATGTTGTCAGGATATAAATCTGACCACAGCTAACATACACTAAAACATAAGTTGATTAGTGATGTTGTCAGGATATAAATCTGACCACAGCTAACATACACTAAAACATAAGTTGATTAGTGATGTTGTCAGGATATAAATCTGACCACAGCTAACATACACTAAATTATAACTTGATTAGTGATGTTGTCAGGATATAAATCTGACCACAGCTAACATACACTGTAACATAAGCTGATTAGTGATGTTGTAAGGATATAAATCTGACCACAGCTAAACTACACTGAAACATACGTTGATTGGTGTTGTTGTCAGGATATAAATCTGACCACAGCTAAACTACACTGAAACATAAGTTGATTGGTGTTGTTGTCAGGATATAAATCTGAGCACAGCTAACATACACTGAAACATAAGTTGATTAGTGATGTTGTCAGGATATAAATCTGACCACAGCTAACCTACACTTAAACATACGTTGATTAGTGATGTTGTCAGGATATAAATCTGACCACAGCTAACATACACTGAAACATAAGTTGATTAGTGATGTTGTCAGGATATAAATCTGACCACAGCTAACATACACTAAAACATACGTTGATTAGTGATGTTGTCAGGATATAAATCTGACCACAGCTAACATACACTAAAACATAAGTTGATTAGTGATGTTGTCAGGATATAAATCTGACCACAGCTAACATACACTAAAACATACGTTGATTAGTGATGTTGTCAGTATATAAACCTGACCACAGCTAACATACACTGAAACATAAGTTGATTAGTGATGTTGTAAGGATATAAATCTGACCACAGCTAACATACACTGAAACATACGTTGATTGTTGTTGTAAGGATATAAATCTGACCACAGCTAACATACACTAAAACATAAGTTGATTAGTGATGTTGTCAGGATATAAATCTGACCACAGCTAACATACACTGAAACATACGTTGATTGTTGTTGTAAGGATATAAATCTGACCACAGCTAACATACACTGAAACATAAGTTGATTAGTGATGTTGTAAGGATATAAATCTGACCACAGCTAACATACACTAAAACATAAGTTGATTAGTGATGTTGTCAGGATATAAATCTGACCACAGCTAACATACACTAAAACATAAGTTGATTAGTGATGTTGTCAGGATATAAATCTGACCACAGCTAACATACACTAAAACATAAGTTGATTAGTGTTGTTGTAAGGATATAAATCTGACCACAGCTAACATACACTAAAACATAAGTTGATTAGTGTTGTTGTAAGGATATAAATCTGACCACAGCTAACATACACTGAAACATAAGTTGATTAGTGATGTTGTAAGTATATAAATCTGACCACAGCTAACATACACTAAAACATAAGTTGATTAGTGATGTTGTCAGGATATAAATCTGACCACAGCTAACATACACTAAAACATAAGTTGATTAGTGATGTTGTCAGGATATAAATCTGACCACAGCTAACATACACTAAAACATAAGTTGATTAGTGATGTTGTCAGGATATAAATCTGACCACAGCTAACATACACTAAAACATACGTTGATTGGTGATGTTGTAAGGATATAAATCTGACCACAGCTAACATACACTAAAACATAAGTTGATTAGTGTTGTTGTAAGGATATAAATCTGACCACAGCTAACATACACTAAAACATAAGTTGATTAGTGTTGTTGTCAGGATATAAATCTGACCACACCTAACATACACTAAAACATAAGGAGATTAGTGATGTTGTAAGGATATAAATCTGACCACAGCTAACATACACTGAAACATAAGTTGATTGGTGTTGTCGTAAGGATATAAATCTGACCACAGCTAACATACACTAAAACATAAGTTGATTAGTGACTTTGTAAGGATATAAATCTGACCACAGCTAACATACACTAAAACATAAGTTGATTGGTGTTGTTGTAAGGATATAAATCTGACCACAGCTAACATACACTAAAACATAAGTTGATTAGTGACTTTGTAAGGATATAAATCTGACCACAGCTAACATACACTAAAACATAAGTTGATTGGTGATGTTGTAAGGATATAAATCTGACCACAGCTAACCTACACTGAAACATAAGTTGATTAGTGATGTTTTAAGGATATAAATCTGACCACAGCTAACATACACTGAAACATAAGTTGATTGGTCTTGTCAGGATATAAATCTGACCACAGCTGACATACACTAAAACATAAGTTGATTAGCGATGTTGTAAGGATATAAATCTGACCACAGCTAACATACACTGAAACATAAGTTGATTAGTGATGTTGTCAGGATATAAATCTGACCACAGCTAACATACACTAAAACATAAGTTGATTAGTGATGTTGTCAGGATATAAATCTGACCACAGCTAACATACACTAAAACATAAGTTGATTAGTGATGTTGTCAGGATATAAATCTGACCACAGCTAACATACACTAAATTATAACTTGATTAGTGATGTTGTCAGGATATAAATCTGACCACAGCTAACATACACTGTAACATAAGCTGATTAGTGATGTTGTAAGGATATAAATCTGACCACAGCTAAAGTACACTGAAACATACGTTGATTGGTGTTGTTGTCAGGATATAAATCTGACCACAGCTAAACTACACTGAAACATAAGTTGATTGGTGTTGTTGTCAGGATATAAATCTGAGCACAGCTAACATACACTGAAACATAAGTTGATTAGTGATGTTGTCAGGATATAAATCTGACCACAGCTAACCTACACTTAAACATACGTTGATTAGTGATGTTGTCAGGATATAAATCTGACCACAGCTAACATACACTGAAACATAAGTTGATTAGTGATGTTGTCAGGATATAAATCTGACCACAGCTAACATACACTAAAACATACGTTGATTAGTGATGTTGTCAGGATATAAATCTGACCACAGCTAACATACACTAAAACATAAGTTGATTAGTGATGTTGTCAGGATATAAATCTGACCACAGCTAACATACACTAAAACATACGTTGATTAGTGATGTTGTCAGTATATAAACCTGACCACAGCTAACATACACTGAAACATAAGTTGATTAGTGATGTTGTAAGGATATAAATCTGACCACAGCTAACATACACTGAAACATACGTTGATTGTTGTTGTAAGGATATAAATCTGACCACAGCTAACATACACTAAAACATAAGTTGATTAGTGATGTTGTCAGGATATAAATCTGACCACAGCTAACATACACTAAAACATAAGTTGATTAGTGATGTTGTCAGGATATAAATCTGACCACAGCTAACATACACTAAAACATAAGTTGATTAGTGATGTTGTCAGGATATAAATCTGACCACAGCTAACATACACTAAAACATAAGTTGATTAGTGATGTTTTCAGGATATAAATCTGACCACAGCTAACATACACTAAAACATACGTTGATTGGTGATGTTGTAAGGATATAAATCTGACCACAGCTAACATACACTAAAACATAAGTTGATTAGTGTTGTTGTAAGGATATAAATCTGACCACAGCTAACATACACTAAAACATAAGTTGATTAGTGTTGTTGTAAGGATATAAATCTGACCACAGCTAACATACACTAAAACATAAGTTGATTAGTGATGTTGTAAGGATATAAATCTGACCACAGCTAACATACACTAAAACATAAGTTGATTGGTGTTGTTGTCAGGATATAAATCTGACCACAGCTAACCTGCACTGAAACATAAGTTGATTAGTGTTGTTTTAAGGATATAAATCTGACCACAGCTAACATACACTAAAACATAAGTTGATTAGTGATGTTGTAAGGATATAAAACTGACCACAGATAACATACACTAAAACATAAGTTGATTAGTGATGTTGTAAGGATATAAATCTGAACACAGCTAACATACACTAAAACATAAGTTGATTAGTGTTGTTGTAAGGATATAAATCTGACCACAGCTAACATACACTAAAACATAAGTTGATTAGTGATGTTGTCAGGATATAAATCTGACCACAGCTAACATACACTAAAACATAAGTTGATTGGTGTTGTTGTAAGGATATAAATCTGACCACAGCTAACATACACTAAAACATAAGTTGATTAGTGATGTTGTAAGGATATAAATCTGACCACAGCTAACATACACTTAAACATAAGTTGATTAGTGTTGTTGTAAGGATATAAATCTGACCACAGCTAACATACACTGAAACATACGTTGATTGGTGATGTTGTAAGGATATAAATCTGACCACAGCTAACCTACACTAAAACATACGTTGATTGGTGATGTTGTAAGGATATAAATCTGACCACAGCTAACATACACTAAAACATAAGTTGATTAGTGATGTTGTAAGGATATAAATCTGACCACAGCTAACATACACTAAAACATAATTTGATTAGTGTTGTTGTAAGGATATAAATCTGACCACAGCTAACATACACTAAAACATACGTTGATTGGTGTTGTTATAAGGATATAAATCTGACCACAGCTAACATACACTGAAACATACGTTGATTGGTGTTGTTGTAAGGATATAAATCTGACCACAGCTAACATACACTGATACATACGTTGATTGGTGCTGTTGTAAGGATATAAATCTGATCACAGCTAACATACACTGAAACATACGTTGATTGGTGTTGTTGTAAGGATATAAATATGATCACAGCTAACATACACTGAAACATACGTTGATTGGTGTTGTTGTAAGGATATAAATCTGATCACAGCTAACATACACTGAAACATAAGTTGATTAGTGTTGTTGTAAGGATATAAATCTGACCACAGCTAACCTACACTAAAACATACGTTGATTGGTGATGTTGTAAGGATATAAATCTGACCACAGCTAACATACACTAATACATAATTTGATTAGTGTTGTTGTAAGGATATAAATCTGACCACAGCTAACATACCCTAAAACATACGTTGATTGGTGTTGTTATAAGGATATAAATCTGACCACAGCTAACATACACTGAAACATACCTTAATTGGTGTTGTTGTAAGGATATAAATCTGACCACAGCTAACATACACTGATACATACGTTGATTGGTGCTGTTGTAAGGATATAAATCTGACCACAGCTAACATACACTGAAACATACGTTGATTGGTGTTGTTGTAAGGATAT
Source organism: Lutraria lutraria (assembly GCA_964023205.1). NCBI lineage: Eukaryota > Metazoa > Mollusca > Bivalvia > Venerida > Mactridae > Lutraria > Lutraria lutraria. Next base: position 1,067,978 of record OZ026843.1, on the reverse strand, counting down.
AAATCTTACCACAGCTAACATACACTAAAACATAAGTTGATTAGTGTTGTTGTAAGGATATAAATCTGACCACAGCTAACATACGCTGAAACATAAGTTGATTGTTGTTGTAAGGATATAAATCTGACCACAGCTAACATACACTGAAACATACGTTGATTGGAGTTGTTGTAAGGATATAAATCTGACCACAGCTAACATACACTGAAACATACGTTGATTGGTGTTGTTGTAAGGATATAAATCTGACCACAGCTAACATACACTGAAACATACGTTGATTGGTGTTGTTGTAAGGATATAAATCTGACCACACCTAACATACACTGAAACATACGTTGATTGGTATTGTTGTAAGGATATAAATCTGACCACAGCTAACATACGCTGAAACATAAGTTGATTGTTGTTGTAAGGATATAAATCTGACCACAGCTAACATACACTGAAACATACGTTGATTGGAGTTGTTGTAAGGATATAAATCTGACCACAGCTAACATACACTGAAACATACGTTGATTGGTGTTGTTGTAAGGATATAAATCTGACCACAGCTAACATACACTGAAACATACGTTAATTGGTGCTGTTGTAAGGATATAAATCTGACCACAGCTAACATACACTGAAACATACGTTGATTGTTGTTGTAAGGATATAAATCTGACCACAGCTAACATACACTGAAACATACGTTGATTGGTATTGTTGTAAGGATATAAATCTGACCACAGCTAACATACGCTGAAACATAAGTTGATTGTTGTTGTAAGGATATAAATCTGACCACAGCTAACATACACTGAAACATACGTTGATTGGAGTTGTTGTAAGGATATAAATCTGACCACAGCTAACATACACTGAAACATACGTTGATTGGTGTTGTTGTAAGGATATAAATCTGACCACAGCTAACATACACTGAAACATACGTTAATTGGTGCTGTTGTAAGGATATAAATCTGACCACAGCTAACATACACTGAAACATACGTTGATTGTTGTTGTAAGGATATAAATCCGACCACAGCTAACATACACTGATACATGCGTTGATTGGTGTTGTTGTAAGGATATAAATCTGACCACAGCTAACATACACTGAAACATACGTTGATTGTTGTTGTATGGATATAAATCTTACCACATCTAACATACACTAAAACATACGTTGATTGTTGTTGTATGCATATAAATCTGACCACAGCTAACATACACTGAAACATACGTTGATTGTTGTTGTATGGATATAAATCTTACCACATCTAACATACACTGAAACATACGTTGATTGTTGTTGTAGGGATATAAATCTGACCACAGCTAACATACACTGAAACATGCGATGATTGGTGTTGTAAGGATATAAATCTGACCACAGCTAACATACACTGAAACATACGTTGATTGTTGTTGTATGGATATAAATCTGACCACAGCTAACCTACACTGAAACATACGTTCATTGTTGTTGTCAGGATATAAATCTGACCACAGCTAACATACACTGAAACATACGTTGATTGTTGTTGTAAGGATATAACTCTGACCACAGCTAACATACACTGAAACATACGTTGATTGTTGTTGTAAGGATATAAATCTGGCCACAGCTAACATACACTGAAACATACGTTGATGGTGTTGTTGTAAGGATATAAATCTGACCACAGCTAACATACACTGAAACATACGTTGATTGTTGTTGTAGGGATATAAATCAGACCACAGCTAACATACACTGAAACATACGTTGATTGTTGTTGTTGTAAGGATATAACTCTGACCACAGCTAACATACACTGAAACATACGTTGATTGTTGTTGTTGTAAGGATATAAATCTGACCACAGCTAACATACACTGAAACATACGTTGATAGTTGTTGTAGGGATATAAATCAGACCACAGCTAACATACTCTGGAACATACGTTGATTGTTGTTCTTGTAAGGATATAAATCTGACCACAGCTAACATACACTGAAACATACGTTGATTGTTGTTGTTGTAAGGATATAACTCTGACCACAGCTAACATACACTGAAACATACGTTGATTGTTGTTGTTGTAAGGATATAAATCTGACCACAGCTAACATACACTGAAACATACGTTGATTGGTGTTGTTGTAAGGATATAACTCTGACCACAGCTAACATACACTGAAACATACGTTGGTAGGTGTTGTTGTAAGGATATAAATCTGACCACAGCTAACATACACTGAAACATACGTTGGTAGGTGTTGTTGTAAGGATATAAATCTGACTACAGCTAACCTACACTGAAACATACGTTGATTGGTGTTGTTGTAAGGATATAAATCTGACCACAGCTAACATACACTAAAACATACGTTGATTGTTGTTGTTGTAAGGATATAACTCTGACCACAGCTAACATACACTGAAACATACGTTGATTGTTGTTGTTGTAAGGATATAAATCTGACCACAGCTAACATACACTGAAACATACGTTGGTAGGTGTTGTTGTAAGGATATAAATCTGACTACAGCTAACCTACACTGAAACATACGTTGATTGGCGTTGTTGTAAGGATATAAATCTGACCACAGCTAACATACACTGAAACATACGTTGATTGTTGTTGTTGTAAGGATATAACTCTGACCACAGCTAACATACACTGAAACATACGTTGATTGTTGTTGTTGTAAGGATATAAATCTGACCACAGCTAACATACACTGAAACATACGTTGATTGGTGTTATTGTAAGGATATAAATTTGACCACAGCTAACATACACTGAAACATACGTTGATTGGCGTTGTAAGGATATAAATCTGACCATAGCTAACATACACTGATACATACGTTGATTGGTGTTGTAAGGATATAAATCTGACCACAGCTAACATACACTGAAACATACGTTGATTGTTGTTGTAGGGATATAAATCAGACCACAGCTAACATACACTGAAACATACGTTGATTGTTGTTGATGTAAGGATATAAATCTGACCACAGCTAACATACACTGAAACATACGTTGGTAGGTGTTGTTGTAAGGATATAAATCTGACCACAGCTAACATACACTGAAACATACGTTGATTGGTGATGTTGTCAGGATATAAATCTGACCACAGCTAACATACACTGAAACATACGTTGATTGTTGTTGTTGTAAGGATATAAATCTGACCACAGCTAACATACACTGAAACATACGTTGATTGTTGTTGTTGTAAGGATATAAATCTGACCACAGCTAACATACACTGAAACATACGTTGGTAGGTGTTGTTGTAAGGATATAAATCTGACCACAGCTAACATACACTGAAACATACGTTGATTGGTGATGTTGTCAGGATATAAATCTGACCACAGCTAACATACACTGAAACATACGTTGATTGTTGTTGTTGTAAGGATATAAATCTGACCACAGCTAACATACACTGAAACATACGTTGATTGTTGTTGTTGTAAGGATATAAATCTGACCACAGCTAACATACACTGAAACATACGTTGATTGTTGTTGTTGTAAGGATATAACTCTGACCACAGCTAACATACACTGAAACATACGTTGATTGTTGTTGTTGTAAGGATATAAATCTGACCACAGCTAACATACACTGAAACATACGTTGATTGTTGTTGTAGGGATATAAATCTGACCACAGCTAACATACACTGAAACATACGTTGATTGTTGTTGTTGTAAGGATATAACTCTGACCACAGCTAACATACACTAAAACATACGTTGATTGTTGTTGTAGGGATATAAATCAGACCACAGCTAACATACACTGAAACATACGTTGATTGTTGTTGTAAGGATATAAATCTGACCACAGCTAACATACACTGAAACATACGTTGATTGTTGTTGTTGTAAGGATATAAATCTGACCACAGCTAACATACACTGAAACATACGTTGATTGTTGTTGTAGGGATATAAATCAGACCACAGCTAACATACACTGAAACATACGTTGATTGTTGTTGTTGTAAGGATATAAATCTGACCACAGCTAACATACACTGAAACATACGTTGGTAGGTGTTGTTGTAAGGATATAAATCTGACTACAGCTAACCTACACTGAAACATACGTTGATTGGTGTTGTTGTAAGGATATAAATCTGACCACAGCTAACATACACTAAAACATACGTTGATTGTTGTTGTTGTAAGGATATAACTCTGACCACAGCTAACATACACTGAAACATACGTTGATTGTTGTTGTTGTAAGGATATAAATCTGACCACAGCTAACATACACTGAAACATACGTTGGTAGGTGTTGTTGTAAGGATATAAATCTGACTACAGCTAACCTACACTGAAACATACGTTGATTGGCGTTGTTGTAAGGATATAAATCTGACCACAGCTAACATACACTGAAACATACGTTGATTGTTGTTGTTGTAAGGATATAACTCTGACCACAGCTAACATACACTGAAACATACGTTGATTGTTGTTGTTGTAAGGATATAAATCTGACCACAGCTAACATACACTGAAACATACGTTGATTGGTGTTATTGTAAGGATATAAATTTGACCACAGCTAACATACACTGAAACATACGTTGATTGGCGTTGTAAGGATATAAATCTGACCATAGCTAACATACACTGATACATACGTTGATTGGTGTTGTAAGGATATAAATCTGACCACAGCTAACATACACTGAAACATACGTTGATTGTTGTTGTAGGGATATAAATCAGACCACAGCTAACATACACTGAAACATACGTTGATTGTTGTTGATGTAAGGATATAAATCTGACCACAGCTAACATACACTGAAACATACGTTGATTGTTGTTGTTGTAAGGATATAAATCTGACCACAGCTAACATACACTGAAACATACGTTGATTGTTGTTGTTGTAAGGATATAAATCTGACCACAGCTAACATACACTGAAACATACGTTGATTGTTGTTGTTGTAAGGATATAAATCTGACCACAGCTAACATACACTGAAACATACGTTGATTGTTGTTGTTGTAAGGATATAACTCTGACCACAGCTAACATACACTGAAACATACGTTGATTGTTGTTGTTGTAAGGATATAAATCTGACCACAGCTAACATACACTGAAACATACGTTGATTGTTGTTGTAGGGATATAAATCTGACCACAGCTAACATACACTGAAACATACGTTGATTGTTGTTGTTGTAAGGATATAACTCTGACCACAGCTAACATACACTAAAACATACGTTGATTGTTGTTGTAGGGATATAAATCAGACCACAGCTAACATACACTGAAACATACGTTGATTGTTGTTGTAAGGATATAAATCTGACCACAGCTAACATACACTGAAACATACGTTGATTGTTGTTGTTGTAAGGATATAAATCTGACCACAGCTAACATACACTGAAACATACGTTGATTGTTGTTGTAGGGATATAAATCAGACCACAGCTAACATACACTAAAACTTACGTTGATTGTTGTTGTAAGGATATAAATCTGACCACAGCTAACATACACTGAAACATACGTTGATTGTTGTTGTAGGGATATAAATCAGACCACAGCTAACATACACTGAAACATACGTTGATTGTTGTTGTAGGGATATAAATCAGACCACAGCTAACATACACTGAAACATACGTTGATTGTTGTTGTAAGGATATAAATCTGACCACAGCTAACATACACTGAAACATACGTTGATTGTTGTTGTAGGGATATAAATCAGACCACAGCTAACATACACTGAAACATACGTTGATTGTTGTTGTAAGGATATAAATCTGACCACAGCTAACATACACTGAAACATACGTTGATTGTTGTTGTAAGGATATAAATCAGACCACAGCTAACATACACTAAAACTTACGTTGATTGTTGTTGTAAGGATATAAATCAGACCACAGCTAACATACACTAAAACTTACGTTGATTGTTGTTGTAAGGATATAAATCAGACCACAGCTAACATACACTGAAACATACGTTGATTGTTGTTGTAAGGATATAAATCTGACCACAGCTAACATACACTGAAACATACGTTGATTGTTGTTGTAGGGATATAAATCAGACCACAGCTAACATACACTAAAACTTACGTTGATTGTTGTTGTAAGGATATAAATCAGACCACAGCTAACATACACTAAAACTTACGTTGATTGTTGTTGTAAGGATATAAATCTGACCACAGCTAACATACACTGAAACATACGTTGATTGTTGTTGTTGTAAGGATATAAATCTGACCACAGCTAACATACACTGAAACATACGTTGATTGTTGTTGTAGGGATATAAATCAGACCACAGCTAACATACACTGAAACATACGTTGATTGTTGTTGTTGTAAGGATATAACTCTGACCACAGCTAACATACACTGAAACATAAGTTGATTGTTGTTGTTGTAAGGATATAAATCTGACCACAGCTAACATACACTGAAACATACGTTGATTGTTGTTGTAGGGATATAAATCAGACCACAGCTAACATACACTGAAACATACGTTGATTGTTGTTGTTGTAAGGATATAACTCTGACCACAGCTAACATACACTGAAACATACGTTGATTGTTGTTGTTGTAAGGATATAAATCTGACCACAGCTAACATACACTGAAACATACGTTGATTGGTGTTATTGTAAGGATATAAATTTGACCACAGCTAACATACACTGAAACATACGTTGATTGGCGTTGTAAGGATATAAATCTGACCATAGCTAACATACACTGATACATACGTTGATTGGTGTTGTAAGGATATAAATCTGACCACAGCTAACATACACTGAAACATACGTTGGTAGGTGTTGTTGACCACAGCTAGCAATTGGGTGAAAAAAAATTAACAAAATTATTCTTTGTTCAAAACTATAAATGAACAAATCTAACTTGATCAAGCAAATATTATGCATTATAATTTAACATTACCATACGGATAATGCAATAGCAAATTGGACAAAAGCATCTGAATACAAATTCTTTAAAGTAATACACTTTTCACTCAGATATATGCAAGTGTAAACTGATATCAAATACCAAGAAACCAAATACGTAAAAGAGTAACATCAGTTTACTAGAAAGTGTTCATTTTACTGAGAAATTTTAATAGATACATTTTTGTACAGCTAGTAGATCGTACATTTTGCACATTTCTACTGTAGGCGTATGCTATGTGTATATCATAAGAAAAGTAATTGTGCAGTTTGTGAACACTTTGAATTTAGCTTTTACTCTAATTACAATAAATGGAAGTAGTTTTAGCATTAAGAAAAGCAAATTAATCGTTAAAGTGGCATACATCAAAATTATGCTGCTTTCTATAACAAAAAAAAACCTTGTCCGTCCTATAACTAGAGAACTATTTTGTCTAGTCTCTTAAGATGTGGTTCGGAGGGTGATCATCACATATAGATGACCCCTATTAAAATTTTAGGTCAGTACACAAGGTCAAGGTCACAGTGACTTTCAGCACAAAAACCTTGTCCGACTAATTAGTAGAGATCAATTGGGTCTAAGCTATTCAGAATTGGCTGGGAGGTTGATCAACAATTGTAGATGATCCCTAAAGATTTTGAGGTCAGTAGGTCAAGGTTACAGTGACTTTCATTACAAAAGCCTTCCACGAAAAATATCTAAAGAACGATTCAGCCTTAACGATTCGGTCTTTAAATTTAGTTGGGAGGTTGGTCATTGCATGTGGATTACCCCTTTTGATTACTGGTATAAGTTCAATAGTTCAAAGGTCGAGGAGTTACTATCCTGTTGGCCGTTAGGGGGCATCCGTGCTTCACAAAAACGTCTTATTAAGTATTTTTTTTAATGTCAACACCACCTTTTATTACACACAGTCATCAAAATGTCAACTATAGCTCGACTATGAGTTTTGAGCCGTGACGGAAGAATACACTAAATCCACTGGGGGATTTCGATATTCGGAACATACGTTATTAAACTGAAGGCATTTACAGATTATATATAAGAATAATATTGCACAACGTTTGTAGTAAGTGTCGCTGGCACAGTGGGTAGAACCTACGTATTCATTATGAATCAACAGCGATGAGTTCACTTCCAGATTGAGGCATATTTTTTTTCGAGCATATTATAATTTTGAAAAGTATGTTTAATCATTATTGTAAACCTTTTTAGTATATAAAACATGTTTTATATCACTGCATATTTTATTTTTATCGTTTTTGTTGTTTTTCATCGTTTTTTTTTCTTTGTTTTATTTAAATAAATAATTTCATATTGCACAATGTAGTTCATTTCACATACCTCCTACTTCATTCGCTTTGTCTGTCGATTACCCTTCAGCTGCCAAGTTTGTGACGAAGTATAACCTTGTTTAATGGAATGCAGGAATTTTTCGTGCAATTTGTATTTGATAAATTGTATTTTGAATAAAAAGGAATAGAATTTATGAAACAAATCAATAATCGAATATATTTCTTTTTTGATTATATTTTTACTTCAAAACATAAAATTTGTATAAAACATTTTGATCATAGATATTTAACCAGAAAAATACACTTAAAAAACAACCATAAAAAGAGGGCTGGACTCGGACAACATTTTCTCAATTTCTCTCCATTAATGTCAACAACATTTTCTCAATTTCTCTCCTTTAGCGTCAACAACATTTTCTCAATTTCTTTCCTTTAATACCAACAACATTTTCTCTCAATTTATTTCCTTTAATGTCAACAACATTTTCTCTCAATTTCTTTCCTTAAAGGTCAACACCATTTTCTCAATTTCTTTCCTTTTATATCAACAATATTATCTCTCTATTTATTTCCTTTAATGTCAACAACTTTTTCTCTCAATTTATTTTCTTTAATGTCAACAACTTTTTCTCAATTTCTTTTATTTAATGTCAACATCATTTACTCAATTTCTTTCCTTTAATGTCAACAACTTTTTCTCAATTTCTTTCCTTAAAGGTCAACAACTTTTTCTCAATTTCTTTCCTTTAATGTCAACAACATTTACTCAATTTCTTTCCTTTAATGTCATCAACTTTTTCTCAATTTCTTTCCTTTAATGTCAACACCATTTTCTCAATTTCTTTCCTTTAATGTCAACACCATTTTCTCAATTTCTTTCCTTTAATGTCAACAACTTTTTCTCAATTTCTTTCCTTTAATGTCAACACCATTTTCTCATTTTCTTTCATTTAATGTCAACAACATTTTCTCAATTTCTTTCCTTAAAGGTCAACAACTTTTTCTCAATTTCTTTCCTTTAATGTCAACACCATTTACTCAATTTCTTTCCTTTAATGTCAACAACTTTTTCTCAATTTCTTTCCTTTAATGTCAAAACATTTTCTCAATTTCTTTCCTTTAATGTCAACACCATTTTCTCAATTTCTCTCCTTTAATGTCAACACCATTTTCTCAATTTCTTTCCTTTAATGTCAACACCATTTTCTCAATTTCTTTCCTTTAATGTCATCAACATTTGCTCAGTTTCTTTCCTTTAATGTCAACACCATTTTCTCAATTTCTTTCCTTTAATGTCAAAACATTTTCTCAATTTCTTTCCTTTAATGTCAACACCATTTTCTCAATTTCTTTCCTTTAATGTCAACACCATTTTCTCAATTTCTTTCCTTTAATGTCATCAACATTTACTCAGTTTCTTTCCTTTAATGTCAACACCATTTTCTCAATTTCTTTCCTTTAATGTCAACACCATTTTCTCAATTTCTTTCCTTTAATGTCATCAACATTTACTCAGTTTCTTTCCTTTAATGTCAACACCATTTTCTCAATTTCTTTCCTTTAATGTCAAAACATTTTCTCAATTTCTTTCATTTAATGTCAACACCATTTTCTCAATTTCTTTCATTTAATGTCAACACCATTTTCTCAATTTCTTTCCTTTAATGTCATCAACATTTACTCAGTTTCTTTCCTTTAATGTCAACACCATTTTCTCAATTTCTTTCCTTTAATGTCATCAACATTTACTCAGTTTCTTTCCTTTAATGTCAACAACTTTTATTCTAGTACTGATTGCCTCGTTGTGAATCTTACGTTCGTTCAAAAGTTGAAATCTTTCAATAACATAATGCCTGTTAACCCTCGATCGATGGCATTATGCCTCATTAATAAACTTCAAGAAATATACGTGCTAAATTCGCTGTCGAGCAGTACCAATTTATGTGTCGAAATGATTGGTCGACACCATCCAGTGGTTTGTCATTATTAGGACATGTCAATTCTAATGTTCATGATTCATTTCACTAGCAATTAAAGAGAATTCTGAAGCACCCAACATGAATAAAAAGCTTCTAATGAGACGATTTATTCTTTCAATGTAAAATCCCGGATTTAACGACACTCTTGGTGTCCGCGGTTTGTGATTATTTTGTGCTGTGCTCAGAGTAACATTCGTCATTGTGAAGGAAAAACTTGTCGCTTAGCACGTTTTTATCAGGAATGCAAATTCAAACAGAAGCTGTCTATAATTATAGCTCCTCACTAAGGAAAACATATTTTTATTTGATCATTAATTTGGTCAATTCAAACGAGGGGCACATTCAGTTTCAAAGGGTTTAACGCAGTTTTTCAACGACATTATAATTATATATGGCGGCCGGTTCACCTAATCAGTTCTTCCAAGACTATTCAAACAAGTACGAACTTCTCTTCCACATGGAGCCTAAACTTTCTCCACATGTTGAGGAAAATCAATATGTTTGTCAAATTTCCATACAAAAGTAAAACTGTATGACCAGTTGCGATCGGGATTCGAACCTGGATCGCCGAGTACCAATTTGGCGCACTAATCACTGGACCACAATCTGACAAGCTATTGTCAAGTTACCCTGTGGGGACAATTTAACACAGTGTGTAATATCTTTGGTCAAATTGGTCGCAGATTGTGATTTCAGTAATCGTAAACCACATCACTTAGAAAATGTACTGGGTGTATCACGTTCTGGATGTAGAAGACACTTGAATTAAAGCATTAAATGTCCAAAGTGACAGTTTTAAAAAGTGTAAGTTTTCGACAGTATTATGTAATGGATTGGCTGATGGTTGATGCAGTCAATAATAACATGTCTGATAGAATATTGTGCAGCGCATGGAATACATTCTGGCATATCATCTCCGGCGAGAAGCCAAGAATGAGTTTAAGAATGACCAATTCTGCATTTAGATAGTATTACTTCCTCTCGACGATGAATGCGGTTATGCTATATGGGTATGTTGATATAAAAATAACTATCGATGGAACTGATTTGAGTTTAATAATAAGTATGTGACCCGCTGCACAATGACAGCTTGGCACCACTCGGGTTTTGTATCACCGCTTCTGTAAAGAATTCCCCCAGCTTGCAACCCGTAACGGAAAGAGTTAATCCCATACCTTGTTGCCCTCATCTGAGGCACATATGCGATATTTTTGTACCTAAAATAACAAGAAGAAGAAACAGTTTTAATACAACAAGATCCTTAAGGTACTGAGGACCAGACTTGTATTGTAAACGTGTGACCCCGAACGTTGACATTTTAAACAACTCTATTAGATAACTCGAGGAAGAAGATTTATCACTGTAAACAAACCGTAAAGCTCTTTCTTGAATCTTTTCAATATTTTTTGTTTGAGTAACACTAACACCACAAAAATGTCATCCAAATCAATTTTTTCGCTCACAACTACGGTTTGTAATCGACATTTTCAATCAGACATTAAACTCAACATATTCCCATATACTCAAATACACAGACAAAAACAATAAGAAAAACGACGTTTTAATGGAGTGACCAACATCATCTTGTTATCTGTGACAGAACTGTATCCCCTCTTCATCAACACGAGTCTCAGTGTTTGTCTACTCGAAGGCGCGGTAGATCTCTATTAAGATAACAAACTTACGCTAAAGTCGTAACTACATATTCCTCTCAAGTCAAGTAGATCTATTATTATTTACAGGAGACGATATGGTAACTTTAAACCAATTCCTTATGGCGGCTTCGTTCGATTGTTTATCACTAAAGGAAGCATAAATATTTCTGTCTCAGACTAGTATGACAGCCACGATGTGGAAAAATGAACTAAATTAAATGAGACTTTGTGATAAAAGCTTAATCAAGTTTTTACTTACAGACGGGAAGTGTTGATTCACAAGTCGTGTCGTCGTGTAATTTAATACCCCGTTGATATAATTTAATTGTAAGATAGGCTTGGTGTGTCTAAAGTAATATGTGATTGGCTACGGCTTAAGTTTTGGTACATGTGTGCCTAAAAAGACGAGGTGCAAAAATGTAAAGTGGCATAAACTTTTCTGATTGAATGTCATATAAATATGTTCATTATTTTGTTGAAACTGCAATGTTGGCGCGGCATAATTTCATCCTGAATGATTCGGCATAAACTAAATGCATACTTTTTTTAAAGCCACCATAAGCTTCGGGAACGGCGTATCGTCATCCTTCAATAATCCTATATCCTAGAATTGGGTAAGTTCGTGGACGCAAGAAACATCTCGCCGAAAATTTACACAATTTACATCAAATAGATAAATGCATACATTGAATACTTAAATAAATCCCTTTTTTATTGAATGATATCGAAAATTTCATTCAAGTATCTATTTTTGACCAGAAAATATCGATACAAACGTCACCACTATCTCCGAAATGGCAGCCATTTTTAAACATGTAAGTTCGTGGTGACGTCATACTCGCACTTGCTCTCGTGTTCAATAAGGCCAATTGTATGAAAAAATATGGTTATGGTGTCATTTCATTAAAGTATGTAAAAAGTGAAATTTGAACACTTTAACACTTTAATAACATATATTTATTGTCTAATACTTCAACTTTCAAGGTTTCTTTAGTTATGATTTATTCTTCAAAGTCAACACAGTGGGGACATAGAACTTGTCTTCCTTTTCAACAATATTAGTTTGACAGAAATACTTCTAATGTACCCAGTGGAGACTTGGCCTACCCCCCCCCCCCCCCCTTTGATTCTATCACACTGAGTCCATTGTGCAAATAAAATAATAAGATATTTGGACATTTCAAGTGGTTTGTGTAAACCACAAACACAGCATGACTCATTGTCATCTACTGGCTTAAACTGGTTCAATGTCAGCAAAAAATATTGCTGATAGACCTTGTTTTGGGCTAAAACATGCAACAAGTATATTACTCTTCTCTTTCAATGAACACCTAACAGGCTTATTATCATTAGCCACACATAGCCATAGTTTCAAATGTACAACAATTTTTGCATCCTCATGCATGGAGAGAACAGGCTCCCCTCCTGTTGTGACACAGTCGGGGCCATTTCTGCCATTAATGTTGGCCCTTAATGTCTGCTCTGGAACTCCATATACAACTTAGAAGCCTAGCAGACTGACACTTTCAGCTCCTTGACGCATCTGAAATCATTATGGAGTGAAATAGGAGAATAATTCCTGTATGAAAGCTTAATCATTACTGGATTGGACTGAAAATAACGAAAATCAATAATAAGGGCCATGGGTACGAAGAATCTACATAAAAAATAGGTTTAGCCTAAAATTGCTTCAACACCAGAACGAGGCTGTCAAAGAATGTCTACGGAATAGCTAAATGAACGCGGCCATTTTCAAAATTATTTTTTGAGTTAAAACATGCAGATTTGGATGAGACAAAAAATGGGAATAACAAAATGGCGGCAATTTGTACCACTACATGAATATTCGATGTTCTTACTAACTTGAACTGCAGATTTTCACTTTGAAACACGGTGACTGGTAGCGTTTGTTTACTTTTTCAACTTCCGGTAGGTTGCGTGTTGATTGACGATGAAATGCGCGTGAATAAGATCCAAAGAAAAAATCCACGAACTTACATTTTCCACGAACTTACCCGACACGACGATATCTGTTGTACAGAACTGTTAAATTGTCCTTATAAAACTACCAATAGCAAATAATTGTAAAGTTAAATAAAGATTTACATTCCAAGCTACATTCCTTACTTAATGACGCTTCGTCAGTGATACGGAGATTGCCGTGGAACTATTATTCCAATATCTTTATTTCAAGAAATGTGATTGGCTGAACCTCAACGGATTCCCGTTAGTGTCATATGGAATATCGTGCCTCGCACCCTTAGGGTGAGACAAGAGAATCGCGCGAGACCCGATATTCCGTCGAGACGCCTCGCGAGACATGATATTGTATCACGATATTTCTCACAGCCGCAGTATCTCATACAATGAGATCCCGTACCATGAGATTTCGCAGTAGAATATCGTGTCTCGCTACGTTTTCCACCGGAATTTCGCGATTCGCTTCGTTACTCGCGGTAAAATATCGCGCTTCGCCGGATTCTTGTCGATGCGACGCGAGAAGTGATATTCCGATGAGATGCAAATCCTCCGTACGAAATACGAATACTAAATGGTGTTTACCGTCAGCTATTTCTCAATGAAGGAACGGTCAAATGAGATCAGATATGGGTCCTTTCTGTATCATTTTGGGAACATTTTAATATTAAAATCTCGAGTAGTCTTTTGTACATTAAAACAATAGCAGTTGTAAGGTATGTTTAGGCTTTAATTAATATCACCCGGTCGACAATATGATGTGTCAAAGTATGCCGTTAACTCACGTTACTCGAGTTTCTTCCTAAAATTGTTGGGGGTTTTCAGCCTGCTGTAAAAATTACGTTGAATCTGAATATAGTATGTTTGTTGCCAGTATATATTGCTTTGTAATATTGTTTCGTATGTTCAGTCTTTAATTATGTTACAGATGGATTGTATTTCTAACATATTAACAGGTAAATATTACTGACTTTTGTCTGCAGTACATGTCGTCTAGATGGCTCTGTGCTACATAGACGTATGTACGAGTATGTCAAGATCTGGTAAATAAAAATTAATAACCTTGAATTAACAATCCACTGGTGAATACATGGACAAATAAAAAAACAGATGTTGTGTTGTATTATCGTCCAATTCGTCATAGCGTCAAAATAGTTCAAATTAAACAGATGTAATAGTACTGTACATTCCTGAATCGTTTGTGTATCTCTTGTATTTCTGATTTTGTGTTACTGTGTGCTAACTACAACTCTCATTGCGTTGCTGATACTGATGTAAGGAAGTTTTAGAGAGAAAGATATATGTAAGCCGGTGTGCTTGAATCATGTAAATATTGTTTTATATACATGGTTTGTGTTTATGTTTTGTTTGTTCATGTATTTTAATGTGGAGTTTGGTTGTAAGTATCATTTTCTCTGGATTTTACTTTACTTGTGGCATTTAATATTCTCCTCCATTCCGTTAAGCTTTACAGGGAGAGCATGAAGTTAACGGACATAACGTTTCGCGAATTCTAACCCCCTTTCCACGACACAATCATGCTCTGTGACCAATGTGACCAATACTATCAGTGATTTTCTCATATTACAATATACTTATAAAAAGTATACATTAAACAATTGCAGACTCGCTACAAGTTGGCATGGTCCTAATTTTTCACCGCTTGTAGACTTCTTCATCCAATGGAAGGAAGATTTGCCTCAGAATCATCTAATAGAATGAGGAATTTCTTCTGAATAATTAATACGCCACGCCGAGAAATATAGGTCAAATTAAGTGAGCTTAGACAACTTCATGAAAATGAGAGCGGCATACGTCGGTCGAATACGCTCATTGGTATATAATTTAATAACATACAGACCTTAAACAGTACATGATCGAATTTGTTTTCACATTTCATTCTTTACATCCGAAAATTACCCATAAAATCGTGTTCTTCTCTCCGTTGTTTATTGTTTAAGATTCCACGGGTTTTATCTCATATATATATTTCTAGTCTTTTTAGCTCACCTGATTCATCGGGTGAGCTTTAAGGATCGTTGAATGTCCGGCGTCCGTCCACAATTAGTTTGTTTACACTCTAGCAACCGCAGCTCTTAACGAATCGTGATTAAACTTGCTCACAATGTATATGGCCACAATGTCTCGGCTAAGTTCGATTATGGGCAATATCGGACAATAACTTCTAGAGTTATGGGCCCTTGAATTACAAAATGTGCTATATTTAGCTTGTTTACATTCTAGCGCCTTCATTTATTCACCAATCCTAATCATATTTTCAGTAAATGTGTATAACCAAAAGATCTTGGACAAGTGTGATTATGGGCGGAATTGAACCAGAACTTCAAGAGTTATGGGCCCTTGACTTAGAAAATTTGCTATATTTTAGCTTGTTTACACTCTAGCGCCTTCATTTATTCACCGATCCTACCCAGGCGAAATGAAGGCCATATTACCATGTCCAACCATGTTTTGTTAAATGGCACCAGGGTGGATCGACCATGGCCAGTTACCATGTTCAACTGTGGTTCCATTTAACAATATATTGTTAAGACTGACCATCATGGGCATGAAATATTATGGTAGCTAGTCATTAGTCTTTTTGATAAAAAATCTTTTAAAACACATTATTTGATAGGGAATTTAAACTCCCTTCTTGGGTACAAGACTTTTATCCAGATAAATACTGATGAATTTTAATATTTTACTGAAATGCATGATATTATGGATAACTTCCTTGTCTGTGAGTGAGCTTAACTGTTTCCATGCTTGGCAATTAAAAAAAACTTTGAATATAATAAGATAACACAGGTGACCTAAAAGCAAGTTCTGATTTATAAAATTGCAAATGCATACATGCATGATATCAGAGGAAAAGGTATTCATAATTGTGGTGTTTCATCATACCCCACCCACTTCATTTCATTATAATTTTATCTTAAATATGTATCTGTCATGCTTGGTTTTCAATTGTAAATCATTATTATTATTTATTGTATATCTATCAAGAACTTATCAGTATCAGTATCAGTACACTTACCAGTTTAATAACAACATACTTTTATCAGTGATTCCATTTTTATAACAGCCACACTTCATTTGGTTATGTCAGCAGTCAGCCATTTTGAATTTACACCATGTGACCTATGATGTCATCAAACATTGTTGAACATGGACGGACACGGCCGACCATGGCATGTCAATCAACCATATTCTCTGACCATGGCTGATCTTGTTCCAACACAGTATTTGATAGCCGAACATGATATGAGATGGTCAACCATCAAATACTGTGGTGACCATGGCAGACCATGGTCATCATTTCGCCTGGGTAATCATATTTACAATGAATGTGTATGACCTTATGGTTTTGGACTAGTTCAGTTATGAGTGGAATCGGACCACAACTTCAAGAGTTATGGGCCCTTGGATTAGAAAATTTGCTACGTTTTAGCTTACAAGTTTAACAGTATTATACCTTCATTGTTGGTTTTGATCTCAAAATCTACGTAAAAATGAGTTTTACGAGATGGAAATTATATTACCTGGTCATTAACTATTGGCCTTTGTTCTCAGGTGAGCGATAAAGGGCCATCGTGGCCCTCTTGTTTTATATTTAAATCATTTTGTGTGGTAGGTTTAAAAGGGAAAGCGCTAAGCATTATCTATGACGGAATAAGGATCAGTCAACCGTCGAACTCGTCTGATGAACTATTGCTTCAGGTTTTGATTTAAAGGCACGCAGCATTTATCATGTTGATTGGTATACTGCAAGAAACACATCGGGCTAATCTATCATGTTAACAACAACTATTAAATCGTGTTCTTCATCCTGCATTTGATGTTACAATAGTGAAAGGAACTTAAAACATCTTTTTTCTAAAATATTCCCATATTTCCGCATAAAATTCGCGCCCAAGAGAGCAATCGCCATTTTTTGTGTTGTCAAAGTAATCAAACACTCCACAGGAAAAAAAGTATACACTCGAGATTAAAAAAAAACCAGATCAATATTATGTCATTATGCAGTTAATTTTGACCGAAGCCTTGATCATAAACGTGTTAGTTAGACGATGTTTACACTTGAATAATAGAAATTAAATACGAGTTTGTATTCCTAAATTTTTATTTCCAGCCGTTGTCTGAAAAGCAAATTCTTTTCATCCTAGAAAAAATACAGACACACACATTAGATATTCTTCTTTGACTAATTGTTCAAAGATTGCAATCATGAAGAATTGTCCGTTGCGTAATTCATCCTGATACAAGATGTGGCTTCAACACGATGCTTAACAATGTGCACACTGTACAATTTGTCTAACCTCAGTTGGCATTTAATATATCAACATTAGGTGAGTTTAATAAAAGCCCTCGAATTAGTATGGCATCCTTGCAATGCTAAATTGTTTGTCTGGCTAATATGCAGAAACAAATGACTGCTGTAACTTTTCACCGGATTGCTAACAAATGTCAATTATTCACCCCACCAACAAATTTATCAAATGTGTTGCAACGCTAATAAATTGCCATATTAGAAAACTAATTGGCTGTGTGCTTCCAAGCAAACTCATGGCTTTGACGAGTCGATAACCTAGTGTTGAAAGTATGTAGGTTAGAAAATAGCTCGTGTTTTATATAATTAACAACTGAATAAACAAGAGGGCCACGATGGCCCTTTATCGCTCACATGAGAACAAATGCCAATAATTAATGACCAGGTAATATAGTTTCCATCTCGTAAAACTAATTTTACGTAGATTTTGATATCAAAACCAACAATGAAGGTATAATACTGTTAAACAAGCTAAAATGTAGCAAATTTTCTAATCCAAGGGCCCATAACTCTTTAAGTTGTGGTCCGGTTTCACCCATAACTGAACTTGTCCAGAACCATAAGGTCATACACATTCATTGTAAATATGATTAAGATCGGTGAATAAATGAAGGCGCTAGAGTGTAAACAAGCTAAATATAGCAAATTTTCAAAGACAAGGGCCAATAACTTTTGTAGTTCTGGTCCGATTCCGCCCATAATCGAACTTGTCCAAGATCTTTGGTTATACTCATTGACTGAAAATATTATTAGGATCGGTGAATAAATGAAGGTGCTAGAGTGTAAACAAGCTAAAATATAGCACATTTTCAAAGTCAAGGGCCCATTACTCTTGAAGTTGTAGTCCAGTTCCGCCCATAATCGTACTTGTCCAAGATCTTTAGGTTATACACATTTACTGAAAATATGATTAGGATTGGTGAATACATGAAGGCGCTAGAGTGTAAACAAGCTGAATATAGCAAATTTTGTAATTCAAGGGCCAATAACTCTAGAAGTTATTGTCCGATTTTGCCTATAATCAAACTTGGCCGAGACATTGTGGCCATACACATTGTGAGCAAGTTTAATCACGATTCGTTAAGAGCTGCGGTTGCTAGAGTGTAAACAAACTAATTGTGGACGGACGACGGACGCCGGACATTCAACGATCCTAAAAGCTCACCTGATGAATCAGGTGAGCTAAAAAGCCTCTCCTTACCAACGCTTTTAACCAGAGCAACTTTTCAATTCAACAAGAGGGACAATCCATATAAAGTATAAATGTGAAGTGATATTATGCTTATGCCGTCATTTTCTTGATTTTTCTAGTCACCCACACTGTCATGCATGAAAAGAACATGCTTGAACCCTAAGCGCTGCTCATGTGATCTGTGACGACTTTATTGAAAACAATGCATTTACTTAAGGGCATTCGTCCACTAATGTCGATCCTTTATGTAGAGAAAATGGAAGCTATACTTAGAAGGGTATGGTTAATAAAAAGACCGTTTACTTGACTTAAATGCCGAATGAACACCAGCGTAAAAAGTAGATAAAGATCTTCTCTTAATAATGCTTCATCAAAACTATTCCAAATGTTAAATAACAATGTTTACAGAACAGCAATTTCTATCAATTCGATGACGGTTACATAGCGGAACTGAGAATAAAGTTTGATCGACATCATATCAGATATATAATACTCGGTAACTTAATTAATTTCCAAACTAGAGATTGGACAACATGATGAACTTGTCACCGCTGTCGTCAAACTAAAACTGACAGAACTGTGTCACGTCTTGATCACATGAAATGTCTGGGCTTGTCTCCACGAAATCAAAGATCTTTATAATGACAGCCTTCTCAGGCAGATACGTCTGAACACGAAATCCATTTTGAGTCAAGTATTTCGATTTCCGTCACCAGAACACTATAAAACAAACTATCTGATATTTTTATTGTAACATAACGTAAAGCGTAAAGTTACGGAGATGATAAATGTAACATTTAGATATATTTTGCATTGATTTCTGATTGAACTCGTGTCTAAATTTAACACTACTTATTAGATCCAGAAGTGTTGGTTCGTCATATATGTCATTGTTATATAATCAGTACATGTGTGAAGGTTTTTGAAATCCTACGTTTTTAAGACTGCAGATTCTCAGTTTATCTAGTTTTTAATGATTCAGTATATAATTCCGCAACTGTATGTGTAGTAGTTTCTAAATTCTATCGGGGATTCCATTATCGGTGTTAACAGTTTTTTCTCGCGAGAATTCAACATAGCGCCACCTATCGTCTGTTTACGTTTACGCACCACTAACCCGGAAGTCTCTGGTCCGTAACAAAATTTTTCCGAAAATGTCTGGAATACAGTTACTTACGTTTATACACAAAATCAGCTGAAAACGATTTTCTACCAATAATGTCCATACCCCATGCCATAAAACTCTATATTTCCTAAAATCGCTAGTGAACAAGTTCGTCTGACATATATTGTGACGTCATCAAAACAGAAATGTATCCACACTTAGGGGTTGTTGCAGTGGATGCCAGTTTAAGCCATGGCACATTGTTCTCTAGATATGAAGAAGAGTTTTTCGTGAAATATATAGGCCACATGACAGGTATAGGCTATGGCTACACAGCATCTGTAGTCAAGGGCATAGCTATTGACTATGCTTAGTCCTTAGGCAAACCTGAAAAGGCTAAGGATAACCGTAGTAATAATTGGTATTATGGATTTATTAAAAGGTGGCCCAATCTAGCTGTTATGAAGCCACAAAAATTGTCAATTGTCAGAGCAACGTCTGCTTCGAAGGAAACCTTAGGCAACTACTATAAAGAATTGGCAACCAATCTGTCATTAAACAATCTGAGAGACAAGCCAGAGAACATATACAATGTTGATGAAACAGGAGTAAACTGTGAAAATTCCCCTCCAAAAGTAGTTTGTGACAAGAATTCCACACATCATCAAATGAAACAATAATAGCAGGAGGTAATACAGTAGGGAACAGCATCCCCCGTACTAAATTTTTCCTGGTAAGAAGTGGAACAATGACTTTTTAAGTGGGGCCTGTCCTGGTGCAACTGGGGAGATGTCAAAATCAGGTTGGTAAAATTCTGATTTTTTCAAATTTATCTGACTAAACAATTCACCAAATATGTTAAAATCTCTCAAGACCAATCCTCCACTCCAGCTCTTATTCTTTATGATGGCCATAAGTCACATTTTCACTGATATAACTGACTGGGCCAAAACCCACAATGTTATATTGTTTGTTCTGCCCCCTCGTTCCTCTCATTTGACCCAACCTTTGGATGTTGCCGTGTTTGGTCCTCTAAAATCCATGTACTCATCAGAATGTCAGGCATATGTCACGGGTCGACTCAGCGGTAGCGTGGGTTTGTACCACCGTGTACTGTTGTGTACAACGATTAGTATGATAGTGGGTTCTGTCTACTGGATGGTGGTTGATATATTAATGACTGAAACAACAATGTCAAAGACATTAATTATTTTATTATATATGATGGTCAAATAAACCAATACGGCTATTATACAAAGTATACGTCCGTAGGGCGTGATACTATATCTAGAATTGCCAAAGCATTCAATAACATAAATTTACGTACATGTATACACTTCGTCAATATTAAACACGAAGGCCAGTGAAACACGTGGCTTACACAAAATATATAAAGTCGAATTAACAAATGAAATAGATATTAAACACAATAATGCTTTTAGGACAATAAAGGTAACTAAAATACAAAACTAACCTGAAACAACAATGTCAAAGACATTAATTATTTTATTATATATGATGGTCAAATAAACCAATACGGCTATTATACAAAGTATACGTCCGTAGGGTGTGATACTATATCTAGAATGCCAAAGCATTCAATAACACAGGTAGCCACATCGGTTTATAGGTTAGAGATGTATAAAAGTTTATATGGTCAAACACTCTATATAGGACTGGATATAGTGGGCATATAGGGAAAATATGGGGTTATATAGTATGCGAAATAGAGATGTTATTATAATTTACATTCTTATTTATTTATTTAAGTAGTAAGTTTGTTTATAGTTTATAAGGTGGTTGTAATGGTATATATTTAGTTTATCTTATGATGAATTGGTATTTTAAAGCATAGTATGTATATATTAAGAGAATCAAAGGCATTGTATATTTATAGTCTATGACACATATATGAGAAAAACTCCAGGAGCAAATATACCAAAATACCAGATTGCACAGCTGACTGCCACCCCATATTTAAAAGCTTTGTCAGCTACCAATCTAATATTAGCCTTTAGACGTATTTGGCATTTGTCCATTTGACAATACATCTATTTCAGAGTCTCAACTTGCTCCATCTGTGAACATGTTCAAAATGACACCCAAAATGAAATCCTAAATGAAACTCAAAATACCAATTACATTTCGCAAACAGAAATGACTTCCGTGCCCACTTCTACAGGACCTTCAAATTTTCCATCTGATTTTTTTCAGAAGAAAGATATAATCAAAGCTGTGCCAAAAAAGTCCATAAGAAATTTGTTCCACCTTTTATTAAAGGAAATCTTCTTAAAAATCCATTAAGGATGTTTTGGTATCTTCAAAAACGAAATAATATTGCAGTAAACCAACCTAATGTATGCTCTGGTATCACCGGCCAAAATAATAAAGCTTCCACTGTATCATCCTGTATATGTAATTCAGTAAAAGCGAGTACTTCATGTTCATGTATATGTAATTCAGTAAAAGCGAGTACTTCATGTTCATGTATATGTAATTCAGTAAAAGCGAGTACTTCAGGTTCATGTATATGTTATTCAGTAAAATCGAGTACTTCATGTTCATGTATATGTTATTCAGTAAAAGCGAGTACTTCAGGTTCAGATATGTATTTCAGTAAAAGCGAGTACTTCATGTTCATGTATATGTTATTCAGTAAAAGCGAGTACTTCATGTTCATGTATATATTATTCAGTAAAAGCGAGTACTTCAGGTTCATATATGTAATTCAGTAAAAGCGAGTACTTCATGTTCATGTATATGTAATTCAGTAAAAGCGAGTACTTCATGTTCATGTATATGTTATTCAGTAAAAGCGAGTACTTCAGGTTCATGTATATGTAATTCAGTAAAAGCGAGTACTTCATGTTCATGTATATGTTATTCAGTAAAAGCGAGTACTTCAGGTTCATGTATATGTAATTCAGTAATAGCGAGTACTTCAGGTTCATGTATATGTTATTCAGTAAAAGCGAGTACTTCAGGTTCATGTATATGTAATTCAGTAAAAGCGAGTACTTCAGGTTCATGTATATGTAATTCAGTAAAAGCGAGTACTTCATGTTCATGTATATGTTATTCAGTAAAAGCGAGTACTTCAGGTTCATGTATATGTAATTCAGTAAAAGCGAGTACTTCATGTTCATGTATATGTAATTCAGTAAAAGCGAGTACTTCAGGTTCATGTATATGTTATTCAGTAAAAGCGAGTACTTCAGGTTCATGTATATGTAATTCAGTAAAAGCGAGTACTTCATGTTCATGTATATGTTATTCAGTAAAAGCGAGTACTTCAGGTTCATGTATATGTAATTCAGTAAAAGCGAGTACTTCAGGTTCATGTATATGTTATTCAGTAAAAGCGAGTACTTCAGGTTCATGTATATGTAATTCAGTAAAAGCGAGTACTTCAGGTTCATGTATATGTAATTCAGTAAAAGCGAGTACTTCATGTTCATGTATATGTTATTCAGTAAAAGCGAGTACTTCAGGTTCATGTATATGTAATTCAGTAAAAGTGAGTACTTCAGGTTCATGTATATGTTATTCAGTAAAAGCGAGTACTTCAGGTTCATGTATATGTAATTCAGTAAAAGCGAGTACTTCAGGTTCATGTATATGTAATTCAGTAAAAGCGAGTACTTCAGGTTCATGTATATGTAATTCAGTAAAAGCGAGTACTTCAGGTTCATGTATATGTAATTCAGTAAAAGCGAGTACTTCATGTTCATATAAAACAGATGCTCAAATAAGTCGTTCTTTCAGAAGATTATTCTGAAAACTCGGATTCAGAGAGTGATATGTATGATGAGGACAAATGTTGCTTTTGTAAAAAGCCAGACCAGTTAAAATATTGCTTGTATATTTCCATTGTTTACTGGGGAAAATGTGACTTTTGTCCACATTGGACGCATCAGAAAACTTGCTCTGAGGTCCGTGTCTTACGGAGAGACAGTGTTTTCAGGTGCCACCACTGTGAACATCAGTAATTTGAATAAATTGCATTGATATTTGATTTACGTTTCAGAATGAGGAATATGGAAACAATGTTATAGATAGTTGCAGAGTTCAGATATATTGTTGTGTTGAACCAACTGTTACAATTTGTATGAAATTGTTTACTGTTCTTATATCAAACGTATTCAATAATAATAAAATCATTGTGTACCCGGCGTTCCATAGTTGGCACTTTTTTACATTTACACCGATAGAAGGGGAAACTACTCTTGACATGTCAATTTTAACATGGCCGCTAATCGGCGGGATTTTGTAAATATAAACTATTTAGTCATGTATTTTGAGTTTGTTTTGATAAACATATAAGATTTTTAAAGTCACACACCAGGGGCCGTATATATAAAGCTTCTTAACTTAAGATTTTCTTAAATTTTGACTTAAAGGTTTTACGTTGGAACATTTGAGTAGAAAGAACTTTTAAAAAAGTGATTGTATACGTTATTTTGAATTCGAAGTATGTGGATTTCACTTGGAGAACCGAAAAATACCCATTTTAAAACACCTTTTTTCATTATTGAATAGGTATTTCCTAACTAGGGTGCGCACCCTAGACAGAACTATTTTAAGACCCCTGCCAAAAAATAAACCTCGCTTTCAAAACTAGGTAAACGCACGAAAACTACATGTTATGGTGGTGTTGAATAAACATAAATATGGCAAATATATTTTAATACTTAAGGTGGGTCGCGGGTTTCCTTCCGAAAAGTGTTCAGTTTCTAGAAGTCAACGCACAAGAAAATATTTTTGCAGGAATATCCTTCAAAGTATTGGCTAAAGCAAAAATGATATATTCAAATGATATTTCCATTGAAACCGCTCAAAAAACGGCCACCTAGTGGAGCGATATGTTGTATATGTTTTTTTTCGCGTTATTTCTTGTACTGCTCCGATAATTTTGTATATTAAGCTATGAAATTTACTGTGCACAATGCTGAATCATTTACAAATCCGAAAAAGTTAATACAGCTTCATTTTGCCGTCATTAAATCTTAAAAGGTTTTGATCGAACTCTGTAGTGGTGGCAATTTTTCGGGAGGGAACCCGTGACCCACCTTAACTAAAACCTCGTATTAATAAAGAAGATTAATTAAAACACGTTTTTCTTACTGTGCACGGCCTGTCTGATGTGTTTCGTTGTTTACATAATTAGAAATACAAGTCAAAATCACAGGTAACTGTATCATGAATAGATTATAAAAATATGAAAAAAAATATATATATTTATTAATATGTTAACAAGGTATATTTCAACGAAAATTCTCTGGACGATCACTGAGGTGACTTTTGTTTTTCAATTTCATCAAGGATTCCGGTGAATTCATGCAAATGAATATACTTTTTACGGCCGTAATTGAACAAAAACATATTCCTGCATTGAAAGCTTTATCTATTTACATTATTTTACCTTCATAACATGTAATTCAACGTTTAAATTTCGATTTTATCTAAATATCAACGTAAAAACATTCTGTCGATGACTCTAGAGAAATCCCAGTGTATTTTGTAATGTTCGTTTTCATTGGCCGGGAACCAAATTCTTGTACATACGTCATTTCACCTGGGAAAACCCCTTTGAAATCGGCCAATGAAAATCGTTGTCACAAACTGGATAGCACGCGCGTCATATGAACCAAAATGGAGTCTATCGGGGATAAAAATTAAAGCCGAAATTTTGTTTATTGCTTAAACATTCACATGTAACGAATTAACCAATTGTCATGGGGGTAAATGTGTTCCAACAGTTGTGTTTTCTAAGTGTAGCTGTTCATTATGTTTGTACACAATGGTTAAGACTAAATATCGTCTATTTTATGTAATTTAGTGGATGTCAAAATCACCTCAATGATCGTCCCGAAGCATTGATTTACATTTTGTGGCATAACTCGTGAACTATGCGACGGATTTCTTTGGGATTTTGCATGAATGTTGTTTTAACAATATATTTTATGAATATAATCGATCACTGGAAATATCTTTTGCCAAAAATTTTTTTGATGCTTTAAAAATCTTGGGATTTTTGTTGAAATATACCTTGTTAACATATTAATAAATATTTTTAAAAAATTTTTTTTTCATATTTTTATAATCTATTCATGATAAAGTTACCTGTGGTCAAAATAGGAAGTACACATTTCTAAAAATAGACCGAGGATACCCTTTCGGTTTCAATACAACAACGAGTAATAAAGGTTTCCTTCCATAATTGATAGCAATCTTTGCCGAAATACTTCAGCATGTGCTAGATATTGTCCCAATCAACTTTTCCGTCAGTTCTTCACACGCATAATTTGAGAAAGGAAAGCAACTAACCCCCTTTAAATACACGAAATCTGTTCATTTTGCTCTTAAATTTGAGAAATATCTTAAGTCTTATTTATAAATGATCTTAACTCTATTTTTAACTTAAATATCGATTTATTTTAAGATAGCTAAAAAGGTATCTTAAATGTTTTAAGAAACTTCTTAAAGCATGCACATTTTGTTTACCGAATCACCAACAGGACAGAAACAAAATACTGTCAGCTAAAGTAACAGAGGGAACTAGATTCTATATTGCACTTTATTGATAAGTCCTTCTATTTATTATTTATCAACAATGTTTCGAAGAAATCAATATTGTTAGGACTGATTCTACTGCAGTTATTCATATCCTAGTCTCAAATTTCAATATTTACCTACGAATTCCAATAATAATTCTCGTCTAAATTTGTAAATACTATGCGTAATTCCATCTTATTTCATTACGTTCGTTTCTTTTATTACAAGTACCTTGGCTTACATTTGGACCCGGATAACTGGCGAACCCTATAGGGGTCCTTTCAAGGCAAAGAATGTCCATACACACGCTATCTCAATATTTCCATCTAATGATATACATACTTACATACCAAATTTCATCACCATATTTTGACTTTTCTGTTTCCAAAGCAACAACAATTTTGTGGAGTGAAAACAACAGTTAATTTCTAGGTAAATAAGAATTCCGGGTGCATGCCCCCCCCCCCCGGATCTCCATAGAGAGACCCTGGGGCTGGACCTCCCTAGAGTACCCCGGCTTAAATTTGTTTCTGGCTATGCCACTGTGTATACATGTATATACGACTCATTGGTGTAATTATAATTATGACACTGTCGTTATCAACAACATCCTTACTCAGTAATATGATAGAACATTTGTGAACTTTAACACGTATTTTGCATGATAAAGGAGATATAAAATGCTGAACTGATTATTGATTTATTTATCTTATATTTTCACAAATGTGCGGGCGCGAGCGTGACAGAAATCATTTCGGTTCTATTTTTAGGAAGGAAAACCCCGGAATTCCGTAGCAACGCCATCTTAAAATATCTTCTCGATAACTAAAATATTTCTTAAGTGCATTCATAAATATCACTTACCTTAGCTTAGCTAATTTTGACCGAAAATAATTAAGATGCTTTATAAATACGGGCCCTGGTCATTAATTATAGTGTCTTTGTTTTCAGGTGAGCGATCAAGGGCTATCTTGGCCCTATTGTTCGGAGTTCCAAGCTGTTCCTTTCTCTCAATTTTGACATTACCAATATTACTGCATGGCATGTTATAAATGTAATATCAACCCCCTATACTTTTGGATAATTTTTGTTTATACGTTATTCTGTTAGTTTTCAGGATAAATATATTTTTATTTACAATATACCATTCATTAGATAAATGTTCATTGATTACCAACCAGATGAAATCTACCCCACCGCCTACTTGAAATCTCATATTTTTAAATTATGATGAGTTACAAGCAAAATGGAATCACGTGCTTTGTAATGTGCCCTGTATGTATGCATTCTCAGTATGTACTGTAAATCACTTTATATTCGCGTGATCTTTATTTCGCGATTTTGCCTACCTTGAATATATTCACGTATTTATGAATTCGCGTCTGAATGCTCCTAATTTTAAAACCAGTTTGAATTCTAAATTTCGCGATGACAACTTCCGGACGCCGTGCTATATAAAAAATATCGCTCATTACGGTATCGATATTGTACGCTATTCAATGCGTAATCTCTTACGGTTATAATTATACCCTGGTAGTCGAGAATTGTATTCACTAAAAAGTCATGCAAATTGTCCTTAATCTGAGTGAACGATTTTTATAATCATTACATTGTTGGGTATACTTAGTCACACAAAATATCTACAGTGAAAGTGCTAAGTATTGTACACAGTATACGAGAATCATAGTGTATGCAAGTATGGCAAAACGGATTGATTCTTTTTTTAAGCGGGTAGGTTCCGAGTCCATGCCGACCCCATCAAGTCCTGTTGATGTATCAGCGGACAAGTATGCTTCTGACGCTGCATCGCGTACTCCAACCAGAGGAGTTAAACGGAAGCGTGGACAGTACGGAGAATATTCACCTGAAACACGCAGCAAAATAGCTCGGTACGCAGTTGAAAATGGAAATACATCGGCAGCACGACATTTCAGTAATATTATTCAGAGAGATTTGAACGAAAGCACTGTTAGAAGCATCAAGGCTTCCTATATTAAGAGGACTATGTCGCTTGCTCAAAGGTCAAGGTCACAGTTGACACTTAAAGCATTATATGTATAAGTTCGTGTCCGGCTTATGACTCTGTCATGCATGATGGGATTTTGAAATAAATTGGCACAAATGTTCATCATATCAAGAGGACGTGTCATGAGCAATAACTGTGTCGCTTGCTCAAAGGTCAAGGTCACAGTGGACACTTAAATCATTATGTGTATAGGTTCGTGTCCGGCTTATAAGTCTGTCATGCATGATTGGATTTTAAAATAAATTGGCACAAATGTTTATCATAACAAGACGATGTGTCATGCGCAATGACTGTGTCGCTTGCTTAAAGGTCAAGGTCACAGTCGACAATTAAAGCATTGTGTGGATATGTTTGTGTCCGGCTTATAACTCTGTCATGCATTATTAGATTTTGAAATAAACTGGCACAAATGTTCATCATATCTAGACGACGAGGTGTCATGCGCATCAACTGCGTCACTTGCTCAAAGGTCAAGGTCACAGTGGACGTTAAAAGTTTGTGCATATTATTATGGATATAGTGAAAGTGTATGTACGTGTCCGGCTTATAACTCTGTCATGCATGATTGGATTTTGAAATAAATTGGCAGAAATGTTCATCATAACAAGACGATGTGTCATGAGCAATAACTGTGTCGCTAGCTCAAAGGTCAAGGTCACAGTGGACACTTAAAGCATTATATGTATAGGTTCGTGCCCGGCTTATAACTCTGTCATGCATGATGGGATTTTGAAATAAACTGGCACAAATGTTCATCATATCTAGACGACGAGGTGTCCTGCGCATCAACTGCGTCACTTGCTCAAAGGTCAAGGTCACAATGGACGTTAAAAGTTTGTGCATATTATTATGGATATAGTGAAAGTGTATGTTCGTGTCCGGCTTATAAGTTTGTCATGAATGATGGGATTTTGAAATAAATTGGCGGAAATGTTTATCATATTAAGACGAAGTGTCATGCCCAAAAACTATGTCGCTTACTCAAAGGTCAAGGTTACAGTGGCCACTTATATATTTGTCTTCATTCCTTACATTACAATAGTGAATGTACATGTAGTTGTGTGTTTATCACCCATAGATGATCTTTACCTCCCACTATGGGCAGCATTCCCAAGTAACCTGTTGTATGTTTTATTCACATATTTGCCACATAACACTCATTTCTGTGTCCAGTGTGAAATGGCAGGGGCATCCGTGTCCTACGGACACATTTCTAGTAATAATAATAATATTATGAAAATTAGCGAACATAAAACATCGCGAATAATACCGGATTTACAGTATTAATAACAGTATATTTCACGTTTTCGTGAGTCTGTTATACATTGTGCAAACATTGATAGAAGTCTACGAGTTTAATTGTCAGGATGACAATTTGTGTGTTACATATTTACCTAGAATTCGATAATAACAGGGGCAAAATGTTTAAACGACAAAAAGGTGACCAACATAACTGTAACCGCTACGTAGACTTAATCAATCATATGGCCAAACCATTATTTCAGAAAACTATTGGAAACAAACGAAGTGCGGGAAACTCATTCTCAAAAACGATTGTGATCCAATCCGCAAACTGATGTTATTCGGACTGTTCAAGAATGCGTCAGTTGTTTACATCTTCATAATGTAAATTTATAAGAATACCGTGATTGAGAAAAAGTCCATAAATTTCAAGCAAACATACCCCAGAAATTGAACAGTTAAACAAATAAACGATTTTTTGGGGACTTGTTTCGCAAAAAATAGAAACAGTACCTCTGGTGTAAATTCAAACACAAGTCATTTGTCGAAACACGAAAGCGAAAGCATTGTGAAAGGGAATGTCTACAGCAACCCCAAAATGGCCTGATCTAAATATATACTGCACAACCGTTTTTGTTTATTTTACCGTTTATTAAAATCGTTTTGATCTCCAATTATTGTGTAATTTTTCGTCATGCATTTCCTGAAGACGCCGTACTGCAATTTTTAGCTTTATTTTATTAATATGTCTTTATTGTTTTATTTGTACTTTGTAATGTGCCCCTTTCTCACGGTAAGAACATCTTTATGACGACTAAACTGTGTATTCTATTTTTCTAATGGCTGTAAAGACACCATCAACTAGTATGCAGTTCATCCGGTTGGACAAGGTAACCATTAAATGTGACAATTTTACAGTATGTGTCTAAATGATTACACGATTGTTTATAATATACACCGGTTGAACCGTCACTGCGGCTACATTGCTTTTTAAATAATCCGTTTTGATTCCGCTTTTTAAGATACAATGTAGATTGTTTATTCTTGCAAATAACCACTGACGGGAATGTATGAAAGCACAAGACCGTTATCATATGTACTTTCGGAATTTCATTTCCTACTAATAAAGAAAACATCGAATAGTTCTATATTACATTATAAACTGGTATCGTTGCCATTGGACCTTGTTTAAGGAAGCAAACAAGACTTACCAATTCGAACAATGTCAAAGAATAACAAGACAAACTATAACGAAATGTTATATGTAGACGAATTACAAGAAACACAGGTTTAAGTTTTTTGTATTAAGTTACTTTTTTCATAAAATATATTGACAGTCTACTTCATTCATTTCTCCATTATGGAGAGTATAGCATATTTACAAGTTATATATAATACACATTATATTGACAGTCATGATTATTTGACAAATGAACACATTCATGTATATAGTTCAAAAGTACATGGTTTCGTGACAAACCCCTTTGGGTTATACCATACCATACATCAATCAAACAGAATATGCCCTAAATGCTAACAAATTCACCGTAATCTGCTATGATACAACCACATTGAACTTCAAATAGCATTTCCGATATTATGCCAAATAACAACTAATCTAGGTCAACATGACAGAGCAATGCCTGCATGATTTACTTACCTATCAACAAAAGAGCAGACGGACAGATTCAGTCAAACATGACAGGTTAAGCGCCGAATTGCAAGTCCAATGCAAGAAGCACAACGTACAGTAACTGTTTATGCACTGTAAGCGAGAGGAATTGCTGTTTACTTCCAACATGGCGGATATTTACGTATTTTCGTAAGAATTTTACAACTTCTTAACTGGTGAGTGAATAAAGTTACAGTTACATGTATACACTTTAGAAATATGCGCATGCATCATTTCTCTAACCAAGTTAAAAGCTCGATTGTTAATATTTTGTAGTTTTTTTTCGACAATTGAAGTCATGATGAAAACATCGAACCCTTGTTTTGATTTCTGTCTTAATTTTTCACATGCAATGGAAATGCAGCTATCGATATGAATGAAAAGGCAGTTTGTTTTTATTGGTCATTTGTAAGATCAATGCCTAAGTGTGTGCGGCTGTAAAGTTTAACTGTAAACACCATGATAATTGTTTATGTTTTCTATAAGCACCATATGAACTGTTTACAAAGTCAATTTACCGTTACGCGAGATGTATGGTTAAAATAACATCGTCACGCAAATATAATGCTGTTTATATGTGTATAAAAGACAAATTTAATTAGTGGTATGTGTTCAGTTTGTTCCAAAGCTTATTTAAGTAATCACGTTGGCATATTAAGTAATTTTTCTGTAAAATTTCATTTTTGAGTGTGGAATAATGGACTTTTCTGAGGATGTTATAAATAAGGTAAATAAGATATCGGGATTGTTAAGTATTTCTTAATTTACTAGAAAACTATATACAAACTTTATATTTCAGATTTAGCTATATAACAAATAATCAGACAAGTGCCGAAAATCAAGAAATATGAAGGTTTCCCTGTCAAATCACATGTACAAAATAGTATAGATATATAGTCGGAAAACACCTTCACACTTGTTACTTTTTTGGTAAGTACCCAATAAGAAAGGAATTGTTAATGAGGTTATATTTTATGAAAGCTGCTACTGGTAATTTCTGTGAGATCATGTTCTTCGTTATAGATTTATAAAATATTTTGGACAAGTTATCATGTATTTGATGTCTTATTATGCTCCGGGCTATATTGCTTTGTCCATGTCGGTCGGTTCGTTCGTCTGTAATGAAACCTTGTCCAACTAATAAATAGAGAACGATTATACATAGGCTCTTCGAATTTGGTTCATCACATCTTGATGACACCTCTTGATTTTGAGGTCAGTATGTCAAAGGTCAAGGTCACAATGACCTTCAGCTAAAACACCTTGTCCAACCGATAACTAGAAAACGATTTGGCCTAGGCTCTTCAGATTTAGTTTAGAAGTTGTAGGATTACAAGTTCAAAAGGTCAAATGTCAAGGTGTAAATGTCCAGTTCGACGTAACCTATCAACTCCTAATCCACAAACGTTCTACAGGTCTTTATTATGTCTTGATACTGATGTCATACGTAATGTGGCTATGTTTATTTGTTAAACATTTAAAGAAAGGAGTAACTTTCTAAATTTGATGTAACAATAATCCTGTATGTATGCGTGATTATATTATACAAGTTTGTGTATTTATGTGATAGATATAAGCCGAAAACTGTCCATTATGTAAAATATTGGAGTGTTTGAGGCGCGTAGCGCCGAAGACACTCCAATATTTTACATAATGGGCAGTTTGAGGTTTATATGTAACTTAAATCATTTCGAAAGGATTACACAATTCATTGACTATGACAATTTGTCATTCTTAAAGGTATCCGTCGACTTAATCATGCTAGTTCCCAATGAAAATCAAGTAATTCATATTGATTTTCCTTCCTAATTTTTTGATGATACACTTTGCTCACTAAAAGTCACTTAAGAAGGGTATTGGCTTTGAAAAAGTAACTTAAGGGTTCATTTTTCTTGCATTATTATGACCAGATAAATAGATAAGATAGCGTGTAAATTTAACTGCTTAAAAGCCATTACGGTCGGTACCTTTAAATCAACTCTTTCAACCACACTGCTCGAGTAACACGAGGAATGTACGTTTTATTCAAACCTGTTCGGATTGACTCAAGCAGTGTCATTCCTACGTATTCGTTTGTTGGGAATGGGTTTGTAAAACAGCGTGGAACAATGTGGAAGATGTGAATATGAAAAAACTGTTAATGTAGGATTTCTGTGTAGTTCTTTTGTTTTATTTGATTTGTAATATTTCGAGGTATGAATTGTATTGAAAATGTGTTCTTATTGAGTGCTCATAAGCATTGTTGTAATAGGATGAATATAATGCACACGGTGCGGGGCTAGAACCCGCAACCTCCTGCTTGCAAGTCAGATGCTCTACCAACTGAGCTAATCGAGTAATTAATATTACAGCCAATTCTTAAATACAAGTACAATGTACAGTGCTGCTATAGTCCTCGTACTGTTTTATTCAAATTAATTTATCGCGACAATCACAGGTTCTGTTGACTAACCCAATCTTTGCTTCACCCTACGTGTAGTATTCCAAGTATTTCAAGACTAGTCTCACATTCATGGCACCAAAGGTAACAGGAAGAGGAAATTAATGTACCCGATGCGTGGTTCGAATCCGCGACCTCCTGCTTGCCAGTCAGATGTTCTGCAAACTGAGCTAATTAGACTATAGTACAGCCTGTTTATAAATACGAGTACTATGATACAGCACTGCTACATTTTCATTAAAATCTTAAAAAAGACCATGGACTTATATACAAGTCCTTGACCAGACTCGTAAGATATATTTATTTTCAGATCATTAAGCATTCGATAATCTTACGCATGCGTCTTTGTCAGTGTCCAAATTTGAGTTGCAGTCAAATATGTCGACTACACTCCAATATTACAAAAAATAACGGACAGCTGTCCATTGAGAGCGATCCATTCGTAAAATTATTGGACTGTGAGAACAAAAGGATGACGTCACAGGAATGATTTAAATGTACATACGTGTCTGACTTTCTGTACATACCTCGACTCACTGTCGATATTTGTATATATAGTGTTATATATTGTGCATGGGCCGGTGGCCTTTTATAAAATAAGGTTAAGGGTATCCGTGTTTCACAAACACTTCTTGTTCATAGGATAACTTAAAGGGGCATGCCCTGGAACTGAAGCGTCTCGAATATAAATCAAATTGGTATCATTTGAATTCCTAAATCAATTAATGTAAGTCCTGTAAAATATTTACGAAATGTCCCGCTATTTGACTCAAAATACACATTTCAAGATTTACCAAACCTGCCGATTACGCCTTAGAAAATATTCGTCATTTTCATAACTCGACCCTTTCGGGATCTGTCAAAAGCGGAAAAAATGTCAACAAACTGTGAAATGGTAAGTATTGCTCATGTCATGTTCATTGTTTGCGACATAAAGCTTATCTATCGATCAATTATAGGTAAATATCATTGTTTTGCTGCTTGAAAGGCAGCGCGCACGTTAAGTTAAATTCTCAGACGAATCGGAAATATCGTTGTCGTCAATAAAAGGCTTGTAAGCCTTTTATTTAAACCGGCATATAAATACCCACGCGTGCGTTATAGGGCCATTTTTGAGCGGACATTCTTCTTTGACTTTTCGGTAATAATTGGTTTTACAAGTGATAAACACATTTTTGGTGTACGAAAAAAAAGACACAGCAGTTCCTGGGCATGCCCCTTTAATGCATACGTAACTTACATTTTCTTAAGCCATCAATTCTTCTTTGTCTCCCCCCCCCCCCCCCCCTAAGTCTGTATACAGAACATAGTAAGACATTCAGGAGTCGATAGTGTTGTTTGTTTATAGATAATTTACAGTGATTGCGTGCGTGCGACTCTACATGCTAGTGTGAGAGAGGAGAACCATAAGGGTCAGTCAGCACAAATATCTTTAGTGTTGTCTTGTCAATTTCTTCCCAAAGTTGTAAACGACTTTTTAACTAAGTACTATTACACTCTTTTTTACAGACAATGTCATCGACAGAACAGATTATACATGAATGTGCAATATGTGAAAACATGTGTCGCAAAAGGTTCTTCAACTCGTCATTAAACACTTCATTCAGAAGAAAGTTACAATCGCTCTTGGTGTGACAAACTTTTTCATTCTGACAGGGCACTTGCCCAACATCTACGAAGACATGCCGGACAGATCCACG
This sequence comes from Lutraria lutraria, assembly GCA_964023205.1. Classification (NCBI taxonomy): domain Eukaryota; kingdom Metazoa; phylum Mollusca; class Bivalvia; order Venerida; family Mactridae; genus Lutraria; species Lutraria lutraria. Next base: position 1,031,822 of record OZ026843.1, on the reverse strand, counting down.
TATGCCATCAGTGTGGCAAAGAGTATACATCGAAACAGTGGCTTATGCTGCATGAACATAAGATGCATCAAGACAAGGGAATTTGTGCCGTTTGTTTCAATACAGAAGGTCATTTACGTGAACACATTCGTTTCGATGTCCTTCATGTTAAAAGTCATTTCTTAGAAGAAACATAAATGTCGTCCATCGGAATTGAAAGAAATAACTTATAGGTCTACACAATGTCCACAGTCATTCAAAAAGCTAGATATTTAAAGCAACACAGCAAAGTGTATAACCCGCCTCAGTTCACATGTTATGTTTGTGGAAAGCCATTTAGCCGAAAGCATTCATTGAAGTGGCACTTGAACCTTTGTGACGTTGAAAAAGATAAAGAATGAATTAAATTTGGAATTAATCATCTTTAATCCAATATACTGTAAGGCAACAAATATGTAATCAACTCAACTAAACTGTTGATCAACATTGTTGACAGAGAAGTATAGTATATGATCGATGAGTGAAACTCTGTACAAACAGTAAACAGGATATGTACTCATGTCAGTTTTTAGCGTTGAATGTCCGGCGTCCGTCCACAATTAGTTTGTTTACACTCTAGCATCCGCAGCTCTTAACGAATCGTAATTAAACTTGCTCACAATGTATATGGCCACAATGTCTCGCCTAAGTTTGATTATGGGCAAAATCAGACAATAACTTCTAGAGTTATGGGCCCTTGAATTACAAAATTTGCTATATTTAGCTTGTTTACACTCTAGCGCCTTCATTTATTCACCAATCCTAATCATATTTTCAGTAAATGTGTATAACAAAATTATCTTGGACAATTTCTATTATGGGCGGAATCGGACCACATCTTCAAGAGAGATGGGCCCTTGACTTAGAAAATTTGCTATATTTTAGCTTGTTTACACTCTAGCGCCTTCATTTATTCACCGATCCTTATCATATTTACAATGAATGTTTATGACCTTACGGTATTGGACAAGTGTCACATAGTGATTAGTGACATAAAGAAAAACAATCCGTGATCGTATAGTTAGGTTTAATCAAATTAAAATGTTCTTATTTTCTCTCTCATTTTCTTTTCTCTCATTTTCCTTCTCTCTCTCACACACAAGACAATTAGTTGTATGGTATCAAAACATGTTATTGACAGCAGTGGGCGTTATCATCATTATCCAATGAAGTTTCGGAACCACAATTAAGTCTCATGACCAATGAAATTATAGGTTAATCATCTGATGCAATACTAATTCGGAATGTCTTGTTTTAAATTAGACTCCCAAAAGTAGCAAAAAGTTATCATTTTTCGTCGATCAATTTATAATAGTTAATATAAACTTTTAACAAAGTTACAGTATAATGCAAACATCCCAAAATACCAATTAGTATATTGACGACATCTGTGGTATGCTGACTTAAGTTGTTTATAGAGACTTGTTCTACTGCCAATACATACATGTTAAACGTACTTTTGTCATTATTTAAAATACAGACTGGTATATACAAATTCATGTCTCTAATTAATCATTCAATTAATGATAATTATAGAAATAATATAGGTATGAGAGCCACTATGTTATATCCCTCCCTTTCTTTAGGAAATTAAATTAGTGCAACTGATTTAAATTGAGAAATCCATTCAAAAAATATTAACAGTGTGCTCTCATAAGTTAAACAAATAAAAAACAATAATACTACACTATAAAGTAAAAAGTCATTGTTTACTATTCACATACTACTATGGCATGTCAATGTTTATGTAAATGTCATCAGTAGCACACGTATTTATATTTATTTCAATAACAAATGTTCTACACTCATTCATCTACTAATTTTCCAAATGTCATCACTGTTATGATATGGTAGTCTTCATTGTTGCTGTTGTTGTCGTTCTTGATAATGTATACTTCATTGATGGTGACACAGTCTTCCTCGACCAATTGGTGTAACGTTGACTCGAAGTCCATACTGCAATGATTTGACACGCAGGACGTTGATATTTCGAATCCACATAGTGCATTTGGTTTATTTCTAACTTTTCTTTGCTTCTCAAATCAAATTATCACCATTCGGAAGTCCCTTCTTGGAGTCATGAAATTTTCTTAGGATTATCTTCACTGTTAATGTGAGGTCCCTTTTAGAGCAACGCTCGAACAGACTTTTTATATATATAATATTTACTAAGAATTATCTTCACTGTTCATGTGAGGTCCCTTTTAGATTAACGCTCGAACAGACTTTTTATATATATAATATTTACTAAGAATTATCTTCACTGTTCATGTGAGGTCCCTTTTAGGGTAACGCTCGAACAGACTTTTTATATATATAATATTTACTAAGAATTATCTTCACTGTTCATGTGAGGTCCCTTTTAGAGCAACGCTCGAACAGACTTTTTATATATATAATATTTACTAAGAATTATCTTCACTGTTCATGTGAGGTCCCTTTTAGATTAACGCTCGAACAGACTTTTTATATATATAATATTTACTAAGAATTATCTTCACTGTTCATGTGAGGTCCCTTTTAGAGCAACGCTCGAACAGACTTTTTATATATATAATATTTACTAAGAATTATCTTCACTGTTCATGTGAGGTCCCTTTTAGATTAACGCTCGAACAGACTTTTTATATATATAATATTTACTAAGAATTATCTTCACTGTTCATGTGAGGTCCCTTTTAGATTAACGCTCGAACAGACTTTTTATATATATAATATTTACTAAGAATTATCTTCACTGTTCATGTGAGGTCCCTTTTAGAGTAACGCTCGAACAGACTTTTTATATATATAATATTTACTAAGAATTATCTTCACTGTTCATGTGAGGTCCCTTTTAGATTAACGCTCGAACAGACTTTTTATATATATAATATTTACTAAGAATTATCTTCACTGTTCATGTGAGGTCCCTTTTAGATTAACGCTCGAACAGACTTTTTATATATATAATATTTACTAAGAATTATCTTCACTGTTCATGTGAGGTCCCTTTTAGATTAACGCTCGAACAGACTTTTTATATATATAATATTTACTAAGAATTATCTTCACTGTTCATGTGAGGTCCCTTTTAGAGCAACGCTCGAACAGACTTTTTATATATATAATATTTACTAAGAATTATCTTCACTGTTCATGTGAGGTCCCTTTTAGGGTAACGCTCGAACAGACTTTTTATATATATAATATTTACTAAGAATTATCTTCACTGTTCATGTGAGGTCCCTTTTAGAGCAACGCTCGAACAGACTTTTTATATATATAATATTTACTAAGAATTATCTTCACTGTTCATGTGAGGTCCCTTTTAGATTAACGCTCGAACAGACTTTTTATATATATAATATTTACTAAGAATTATCTTCACTGTTCATGTGAGGTCCCTTTTAGAGTAACGCTCGAACAGACTTTTTATATATATAATATTTACTAAGAATTATCTTCACTGTTCATGTGAGGTCCCTTTTAGATTAACGCTCGAACAGACTTTTTATATATATAATATTTACTAAGAATTATCTTCACTGTTCATGTGAGGTCCCTTTTAGAGCAACGCTCGAACAGACTTTTTATATATATAATATTTACTAAGAATTATCTTCACTGTTCATGTGAGGTCCCTTTTAGAGTAACGCTCGAACAGACTTTTTATATATATAATATTTACTAAGAATTATCTTCACTGTTCATGTGAGGTCCCTTTTAGATTAACGCTCGAACAGACTTTTTATATATATAATATTTACTAAGAATTATCTTCACTGTTCATGTGAGGTCCCTTTTAGAGTAACGCTCGAACAGACTTTTTATATATATAATATTTACTAAGAATTATCTTCACTGTTCATGTGAGGTCCCTTTTAGAGTAACGCTCGAACAGACTTTTTATATATATAATATTTACTAAGAATTATCTTCACTGTTCATGTGAGGTCCCTTTTAGAGCAACGCTCGAACAGACTTTTTATATATATAATATTTACTAAGAATTATCTTCACTGTTCATGTGAGGTCCCTTTTAGAGTAACGCTCGAACAGACTTTTTATATATATAATATTTACTAAGAATTATCTTCACTGTTCATGTGAGGTCCCTTTTAGAGTAACGCTCGAACAGACTTTTTATATATATAATATTTACTAAGAATTATCTTCACTGTTCATGTGAGGTCCCTTTTAGATTAACGCTCGAACAGACTTTTTATACCTAACAGTAATTATCATTCATTCATTCCATACTCTCCTTTACACTGTTAAAGGTTTATTCTCTTCTTAATAGTGAAGCCAAAATCGCTTCGCCTCGGTCTGGTGTGGAAGTAGTCTGCCTCCCAGGAGCATTTCTAACGTCCTCATCAGCACAGGATGACACCGACCCATCATCTCCAGGAGCATCCACCCCGGCAATCCCTACACCACAACAATTAACCAACCTTTGCTTTATCAATATGCGTTTATAATAATACAAGAAACAAATCATACATACTACAATTATTATGACAATAAATGAAATAATGGCGTATGTCCAATCGAAAGTAGATTCATTATTTACATCAATTTTATGATATCTCCGCACATGACTGATGATTGATTTCATAGGTATGGATTTCAATCGTGTCAATTCCTCAGGCAATTTAAGTTGAGTTGAATTCGGAAAGTATTTACTAACATCTTTCCAAAGCTTCAAATCAGACAGTGGTTGTACTCTAACTGTATAATTAAATGAATTTGACCTGTAAATTTTACTCTTATATTCATATTGTGGTCCGAAATTAAAGTAATCACTAGACACCTTACAATCAGAGTTTAGGCTGATAACACTCAATGGCGGCCTAATAGACACAACCGTAACATTGTTTTTACAATTGATAGTTAAGTCTACGACATCATTCACAGCTACGGCCCATTTGTGAAAACCTATATATTTTACATAAGGTAACAGAGTGTTAAGTCTAACAGTACTTTTACAATATTGTTTAATGTTCTCCTCACGATTTAAAAACAAAGCAACAGCACATGACTTGCTCAAATTAACTGGGTAAAGTGCATTCATCATATGGCAGTATTTCAATTGTTTACTATTACACTGTTTTAGTTCTTCACTTGACAACAAGGCATACTTTGTTTTTGTCTTGTCTATCATTAAGGCGTCAGCATCAAGTTCATATTGATCTACCATGTTTATTGGTCTTTGACTTTGAATGGTTACATTATGTAGTGGTAACGGTAGGTTGTAAATTTTGTAAATGTCAAACGTATGCCTAACATCTAGCAATGGAATGTCAAGAACAATAACAATTTCATCACTCAGATATGTATTGCAATACAAGGTATGGTAGTAATACCAAATATTTTCCTTGGGGTTTACTGGTAATTTAAACATTTCAGGAATATGTTCTTTAATATCAATTAGCAATATTTTAAGATCTTTAGGAGATATTGTACTGGGTGATAATTTGTTCAAGGTTAAATGATTTATTTCATTTCTTAAATTTCCTAAATATAACATAGCCATCTGACTTGCCTGTTCAATTTCTTCAATTATCAGTTTAAACTGGAAGTACGTGCTCACCAATTGTTCCAAGTCAGTTATCTTTAGAGCTAATTGTTCTTTAATTCTGGACATTTTCCTATTTAGATTTTGTATGCAAATCACCACATCAATTATAGCTCTACGATTTTCTGATATTTGAACTCTTGATAAATTTAACAAGGGCATACTTTGTTCAAGGTCATGAATAATATTTTCTTGATTTTCTTGAAGTAAACGTACATTTCTGTTTATTTTGTTCAGATCGTCTTCAGTTAAAGTTCCGAACAATACTGATGAGATTTGTCCTATGCTTGGTAATAATGAACGTTTATTGCGTTTATTACTTGACCTCATTGACCTATAATCTTCAAAATTATCTTTAATACTCCACAATGTGTCATTTATCATGTGTACATCCTTATGTAAACTATCATATGTATAAACATATCCTGTCTTATTTTGCCTGATGTAAAACTCAGAGACTGATCTCAAAATCTCGTCAACAGACTTTAAATCTTCATTGATTTTATTGATGAAATGTTCATATGGTTTTAAATCATGTACAAATGTGACTAACCATCTGGAATGACTAGTCGATACTTCATTCACTCTTTCAAATAAAACATTTTCACTTACACTTAAAGCAAAGGTATAGCTAATACAAGTTATGAGTATGATGCCTAATTGATCCATAGTGTAATGTCTATATACAATACAGTATATCCTGAAAATAAACAAAATAAATAGGAATCCATAGTTAATCAACTATCATTTTACACACTAATTCCTATTTACTTTCGAAGCCTTTAAAACAAATCAGAAAGTGCCTTAAACAAGTTTCTCATCTTGCGATTACCATCGCTATTAGGTACCTTCTTGTGTTTACGTTTAGATTTACTTAGTTTGCGAGATTGATTAATCTCATTCACTGACATAGCAGTATCATCAGTACTCAACTGATTAGAAGTATCTGTACTAACAGATTGCACAGATTCACTATCTGTACTCATTGACTCTACTGTTTCTGACTTAGTATTAATTTGATTCCTAGCCTTAAGTCTTTTCGCTAATTCCATCAAAGGAATGTTTTCTTCTTCATCAGAATCTTCCCTTTCATGGCGACGCCTATCAGCCAGCTTACTTAAAGGTATATCATCCTCGGAGTCTGTGATTTCTGACTCAGAAATTTCAGGTGGAATGGCATATTGAGATCTTCTCAATGGATTATCAGCATCTTGCTTAGGAATTTCCCATTCGTCAATGTTCGCATGTCTCAACATTTCGGCATGTACCCGGCTTGTAGATCCATCTAATTGGTTCTTAATAATATAAGATGTTGGTCCGGTCTTCTCAATAACCCGGTAAAATGGCTTCCATTTTATATCTAACTTGCCCTTTCTTTGGTTATTTTTGTAGTAGACTGGATCATTGACCTCAAAATCGATCTCTTTTGTACCCCTGTTGGCATATCTGGCTTGCCTCTTCTTTGCCTTCTTCAAGTACCTTCTTACAGACTGGAATGTCTTGTGTTGTTCTTGTAGTGCAATTTGATGGAGTTCCTCTCCTTGGTATTTTCTTCGAAGTTTCATAAGGTTGTCAACCGGCAATATTACATCTCTATTAAATAACAGGAAATACGGGAAAAATCTAGATGATTCGCTGATACTAAACCTAATGGCCGCTAGAGCTTGGTTTAAATGAATATCCCAGATCTGCTGATTTTCGGTAAGTTTCTTAGCTAGAATATCATGAAGTGTTCTATGAAACCTTTCTACCTTAGCATTACTCTGCGGATGGTATACACTAGTTAATACATGGCTTATGTTAAACCTTTCCATGGTTTCTTGGACGACCTTGTTTACATTTTCCGTTCCGTTATCTGAAACTATTTGCAAAGGACAACCAAATCTTGGAAATATTTCCTCTAATAGCAGGTGTGCGACAGTATCTGCCGTCTTATCAGGTACAGCAAAAGCTTCAGGCCATCCACTAAACCAATCTACAAAGGCAATAATATATTTATTTCCGGACAAGGAGGTTGGGTAAGGCCCAGAAAGATCAAGACTTAATTTAGCCATAGGAAAAGGAGGTATATCAGTGTCTTGTAAAGGCTGGCGAATCTTTTGTAAAGACCTAGTTTGACATAGAGTACAAGAAGAAACATATTTGTATATTTCCTTGTAGAGATTTCTTATCGAATCAAACGTCTTCTGGACACCCATGTGTCCCAGCTCATCATGGTACTGCTTCACTACCATCGCTCTCAAATGAATAGGTATATATAATCTAAGTTTGGTCTCGCCATTTGGGTCGCTAATGTAATAGAGGATATTTTCAACAACCATATATCTTGTTTGAACTTCTTTAGGGGGGTTTTCCTTTAGCATGGATAACTTCAATTGTGAAATAGCATCGTCTTTACTCTGCTCAAGAATCAAGTCGAATCCAAGTAAACCTTCTTCCGCTTTCTCCAATGGATCATCAACAAGTAAGCTACAACTGGCAAAATTCTTAGGATTGAATTGTGAGGAATCAATAACATTGACCTTAAATGCATTTTCATTAACATCAAGACATACTTCTTCATCTAAGACATCTGTAATGTTTTGGGTTAAAGAGTTATCAGGTATTCTTGAGAGTAAATCGGCACAGGTGTTAGTAGTTCCGCTTATATATTCTATTCGACAATTATACCCTGCCATGCTCAAAGCCCAGAGCTGTATCTTCTTGTTTTGCATAGGTGACTCGAGCAAGCATTTGAGAGGTTTATGGTCAGTCTTAATTACAAACTCGGCATTATGAAGATAATAATCAAGTTTCTGAAGTGCAAAGTGAATAGCATAAGCTTCTTTCTCTACAACAGACCACTTGCATTGTGATCTACTTAATTTGTGGGACAAATAATAGATGGGTTTTTCATTAATCACATTCAGAATTCCACACTCATTTCCATCGATATCTTGAGTCAAACAAGCCCCAATACAGGTGTCACTAGCATCTGTGTATAGGGTGTACGATTTATTAGGATCAGGGTATGACAGTAAAGGAACTACAGATAAACTGTCCTTGAGATAATCAAATGCTTTTTGATGTTCATTTGACCATTTAAAGCGTGCATTTTTCTTTGTAAGGGCAATTATAGGCTCAGCTATGCAACTAAAGTTAGGAATAAACCTACGGTAGTACGAACACATCCCTATAAAAGATCTGACTTCTCTTACACATTTAGGTGTTGGCAATGTTCTGATAGCTTCCACCTTTTTCGGGTCCCGTTTTACGCCATTAGTATCAATAACAAAACCTAAGTAATTTGTCTCAGTTTGTAAGAAACTGCACTTCTTCAATTTTAATTTCAAACCGTGCTCACGTAATTTGCTGAAAATGAATTCTAAGTGAATGAGATGTTCTTCTAAACTGGAACTAAATATCAAAATGTCATCTAGGTATGCTGTAGCAAACTCATAACAGTCTTGCAGAACTATGGACATTAACTCTTGAAATATGGCTGGCGCATTTGAGAGACCAAATGGCATGACATTGAATTCAAAAAGTCCTTTGTGACAAGCGAACGCCGTTTTCTCCTGGTCGTTCTCATCCATGAGTACTTGCCAATACCCGCTCTTTAGATCCATTGAACTAAAAAACTTTGCATTGCCCAACAATGCTAGAATATCGTCAATCAAGGGTAATGGGTAAGAATTTTTCTTGGTAATTGTATTCAATTTCCTAAAATCAACACAAAAACGTTTAGTATTATCTTTCTTATCAACTATGACCACAGGGAAGCTCCATGGTGACCTTGACCTCTTAATAATGTTGGCATCTAACATTTCGTTAACAGTTTGTTCAATTATTTTTCTGTTATGCATTGGTGTCCTATACGGTCGTAATTTAATTGGATCATTATCACCTGTTTCTATTTTCATTTTTACTGTGTCAGTATGCCCTAATTCGGAATCTTTTGACGCAAACAAATCTTGATTTTTAATCACAAGTTTCTCAATGTCATTCCTAAACTCAGTTGGCACTAATAATTCTCCTAAATTTAATTTGTTATCACCACCAACGTTACTAATTACAGAATTTATATTCTTCAGATTTATGTTTGTAATTTTCTCAACTTTCGCAACTACGGCGTGTCTTGAAATTTTCATAGTTTTATTTGTATTATTTACAACAATAAAAGGTATACTTCTATCTTTAGCCAATTTACTGACAGAACTAATTAAAGTTAAACCAGGTTCTTTTGACATAAAACTCCTGTCATTAAATGAGACTTCATAATCAACATTATTTTCTAACTCAGGGTGATGTCTTACTTTTCCGTAACATATTTTAGCAGTTTGCGGTTTAATTATTGTAGAGTTTTTAATCCTTACAATTGAAGATATATGGATGTCCTCTTCGAGGCTTACGTAATGTTTTTCACCTATTCTCAAACATCCCAAATCAAAATAAATTCTAACACCATTTTTAGTTAACCAATCTACGCCTAATATTACATTCCTATTTAGATCTCTAACTATATAGAACATTTGTGACACTTCCTTACCACCAATTTTAAAATCAATATTAATGCAACCATCTAATTTTAGTGGATTACCACCAGCAGACTGAAGTTTAACCTCACTGTGTTTCAGCTGGGGTTTAACTTTTAATGAGTCATAAACCCTTCGATGCATTAATGACACTTCAGCTCCTGTGTCCACAAGTGCTCTATATTTGTTTTTTCCTATGTGAATGATACATGAGTTTGGGTTTTTATTCAAATTTACACTAAATATTTCTGACGTTTTTTCTTTATGTTTACTGTTCCCCATAACGGCTTCATTATATGGAGAACCTCTTAGTTTAACGTATTAAAAGTAAAACCTCTCCCATGTCCCATTGGCGATTTTTCTTTTGTTTCTGTCTTACAGAATCTACTTATGTGACCCCTTTCTCCACAGGTCCAACATACCATAGGCCTAGCTTGTTCGACACTATTCGCTGACCTACAGTTATTTGAAGTGTGCCCGAACTTCTTACATTTATAACATTTTAAAGGTCGTGAATGATCAACCTCCATGGGCGTAGGCCTGTCATGATGTTCGTATCACCTACCCGAAAGTCCTACTCTTTTTTTCAAATTTTGTTCTAATGTTGCTATAGTAATTGCTGCTTGCAAGTTATCAGGATTACGCCTTAAAATTGTTAACTTTAAAGTGTCACTGTTCAACCCATCAACAAAAATATCTACAAGCTGACGATCGACTGCTTGACCGCCTTGACCATTGAATGCTATCTCAGCCATAGCCATCAATCTTTCAGCAAAACTTCGAATGTTTTCACCGTGACCTTGTTTCATTGAATGTAACACAGACATGGCGTGATGTGCATCATTCACGTCCGAAAACCTTATAGACAGTTCTCTTTTTAATTCGACCCATGTCATTTGATCATTATTTGTTAAATACCTCTGTATACACCCAGACACAACCCCTTTACTACTTTGGAATGCAACTAGCTTTAATTTTGCGTCAGGTAAATTCCTTAATCTGCCGTATTTTTCGATCGATTGAATCCATTCCCTAAAATTCTTAGGTTGTCCATCAAACGTTTGTACAACCTGTGAGACACCTTGATCAACAAAAGATGTTGACAAATTCCTCATTTCAATGGCCACTAAACCCAATAAATCTCTGAATTCTGTTTCCGCCATTATTATATTTATTTGTATTTAGTTTTCAATCTAATTTCCAATTTAACAAAATATAATTGCTATTATCAAATTTAATACCCTATCAAACTCCATAATTATTTCAGTAGCAAAGGTTAGCTAAATGTTATCTAGTATAAGGAAAACCAAAACAGACTAACCTTTCAGTAGTGGATTCTCGTTCTACCGTCAGATGGTCCACCGAGGTTAGATCCTGCGAACGGCACCAAATCCTTTTATGTCACATAGTGATTGGTGACATAAAGAAAAACAATCCGTGATCGTATAGTTAGGTTTAATCAAATTAAAATGTTCTTATTTTCTCTCTCATTTTCTTTTCTCTCATTTTCCTTCTCTCTCTCACATACAAGACAATTAGTTATATGGTATCAAAACATGCTATTGACAGCAGTGGGCGTTATCATCATTATCCAATGAAGTTTCGGAACCACAATTAAGTCTCATGACCAATGAAATTATAGGTTAATCATCTGATGCAATACTAATTCGGAATGTCTTGTTTTAAATTAGACTCCCAAAAGTAGCAAAAAGTTATCATTTTTCGTCGATCAATTTATAATAGTTAATATAAACTTTTAACAAAGTTACAGTATAATGCAAACATCCCAAAATACCAATTAGTATATGGACGACATCTGTGGTATGCTGACTTAAGTTGTTTACAGAGACTTGTTCTACTGCCAATACATACGTGTTAAACGTACTTTTGTCATTATTTAAAATACAGACTGGTATATACAAATTCATGTCTCTAATTAATCATTCAATTAATGATAATTATAGAAATAATATAGGTATGAGAGCCACTATGTTATACAAGTTCAGTTTGATTAACGCATCTTTTGAAATAAAAAGTCCACAATAATATTTTTTGTTTGATTGTTCGTTTACTGTACACATGACGATCTGAAAAATGAATAATATCAACTCCTTGTGACAAATTCGCTAAAAGTTATCATGTGTCAAATATTACAGTTCACTATAATTGTGACAACATCTCGGCATTTACTAGTACAGTACAACATCTGTAGAGCAATATCCTGTAGGTGGTCTGCACAGGTTAAATTTATATTGTAAATATCAGCTTAGGGGAGCATCGCTTGTTGCAATCGAGTTTTACCAGAAAGTGCAACACGTTTCCTTTGCTCCAATTTCACATCCCCAAGACCATTTGTGATTAACTTTTGATGTTAGTGCGAATGTGTGTTCCGCCCATAATTCTTACTTCGAGGGGTTTTCGCTGATTGTCATAATCGGGGCTGTAAACAGGACTACAAGTAGTGTTTGTATGCCGTGTGTCGCAGATTCGGTTGTCATGAAATTCAAGCGTTATTGTTGGCTCGATATGCGACATTGAAATCCATTCATCATTTCCTACTGGCCGTACGCTTCTGGCGTAAGATACAGTTAAGGCTTCTTTTGGATATTCTTTTTTGCGGAGCACTTTCAAACAAAGTGCTTTCAAAAGTATCACATGAGTATTTCTTCTACCTTTCAGGACACTAACGTCAGAATTAATTCCAATTGACAAACATAATTTGTTTAATATATCTTAAAGTCCCATAAGCTTATAAATAAATGTATTGGTCCTAACAGTATCTGTTTGTTCTATAACAGAGGAATCCGGTGTGTTTTCCTCCCGTGCATACTTTATAACAAGAAAAAATGTTTCCGAAACCACTATCGTATTTTTTTCAATATCATTGAAATTTGCGAAACCACTATCGTATTTTTTTCAATATCTATGCACACGTAGTAAAGTGACGTCACGCGCTCTACATATTTCAAGTTTACAAAAGCAAAAATCACAGTGAAATGAGTGTTTTCAGACGAAAAAGGGCTTGTTTCGTCGGTAATAATTATCTTGGGATAATATCAAAAATTAAATGTTTTTGCATATATTTTTATGCCCCAGTATCGATAGATCGGGGCATATTGTTTTTGGCCTCTCTATTTGTCTGTTTGTCTGTCTGTTTGTACCAAACTTTAACCTTGCCTATAAAATCAAAACGCCTGCACCTACATCCATCAAACTTCATATGTAGGTTCCTCATGACAACCTCTACAGGACCTGTGTATTTTCAGGTCAAAGGTCAAGGTCACAGGGTCATTGTGTTTAAAAAAATTCCAACATATTTTTAGGATACTACTCCTATATTTTTCATGGGATTTTGACGAAATTTGTTGTTACCAAGAACCACCACACATATGCAAGTTCCAGTCTATATTGAGATAGACGTTCCTCATTTGACTTGGTTAATTGAAGCAATTTGCTGATATAAAGATCCTTCGGCAATAATTCAATTCGTCGAACACGAATTTTTCGGCTGACAATGAATATTCCCGTCGCTGTCTAGCGGTGGTGAGGACGCATGACTATGGTGCACTGGCGGAGTAACAGATCATTTCCGCTCTGTAACTATTTAAATAAATAATTTTAAATAAATTGGTACTTAACACAAATAATTGAAAACAGTTATTTGCTTCATGGCTTAGAACAGTTGCCTTATATATATAAATATACGTATGTGTGTGTATCATGGGAAAGTTTCATAATGTAGGAAACTGGATCAGATAATGTTTAATGGCTCCAATGAGATCATTGATAGACATTCAGCACATGTGCTCTTAAATGTTACGGTCCTATTTAAAGGTTTAACTTATGTCATTTAACATCACAATTGGCCCTAAACTATAAAGCCAATAGCACCTTTCCTGTTGAGAGAATTAGCTATAATTAAATGTCTTATTCAGATAGACAACCACTCATCCAATGCCAATCTTCTAATCGTGTGTAAGAGAAATATTTAGAGAAAAAATGATGTCAATACATCTACATATTAGAGTTCTAAATTTGAGCATTCACAAAAGTTGACAAAATTCATAAATTTGTCTAATGCTACTTCTCTGTTTGTTGTGCGTTTTCTTACGGTGAAGATAAAACAAGGGTGTCTAATCACATAAAATCCCACCATTTACTCACTTTCATATGTTTACCATATACTTTAGTAATAAATTGTGAAATACATACAATGTATTTTTTACACTATCCTATGGTATTACAATATAATTTAAAAAAAGAATAGATATATAACATACCCACATACAATTTTCACACAGTTACATATGTAAGATTTTTTCACAATATAGTCATACATGCTGCCAAAATTATATATGGAAATAATCCTATTTGTATGTTTTATTTATTGTTACTGGTGCTATTAAAATGTATGAGGTTGACCAAATTGTTATTCATATACACATTGTATATGTATGTATATATACATATATGTATGTGTTTAGGGAGTGTTGAAAAAATAATCAAGTTTACTATACATATTTAGAACAAAAAAGTAAAAGGTTTTGGTATGTCCAGGGTGTATCTTCTACTGGACATAATTGCTGAGGGGGCACTCAGGTCAGGATTGAGTGCCAAGGATGGAAGTTGTCAATGCCTGCTGCTACAAGAAACATAACCATTGTTGTAATCTATATGTGTCATTAATCATAATGATACAAGCATAACAAAAACGGTTAACCAATAAAAACAACCATAAGTCTAAGCTCTCAGTATTGGTCACTTCTCCAGACATTTGCGAAATTGTTCCAGATTTTATAGAAACTAGAAAAGGTTCCCACTTTATTTGCATAATATTTTTCACTTAGAATATAATGTTGCAGATAGTTTTAAAGTTTATAAAACTAGGTCTTTTATTTTTACTTTTACAGTTAAAAATGTGACATTTTGCTGACAAAATCACCACATTGTATGAAATTGACAATCTTTTATTACCAAATATAACATCTAGACTAGAAAGAGATATAGTATTATTTAAAAAGAATTGTTCAAGCCAAAGTTTAAGTTGACTCCAGAATGTTTCTACATAATTACAAAAGAAAAATAAATGTGAAATGGTCTCAGAATGAACATTACAAAATGTACACAAATTATTATTTTTTATTCTCATTTTTAAAAGTAGGTCGTTTGTACCCAATATTCTATGGCTAATGCGAAACTGTAACCAATGAAGTTTTGAATCCTTTGTAATAAAGAATGGAGTTTCATAAACAATATTCCAATTGAAGTTTTGCGGTAAGTTTAGTTCAGTTGCCCATTTATTTTCTGATTTTACAGGTGAATTGGAGTTTGATATAAGTTGGTCATATATTAATCTACAACCACTTTTATTGCCACAAATAATGTTATTAATATATGGTTGAGTTGGTAAGGATAATGAATTTTGAGGCATAACAATTCTGTGTATTATAAACACTCTCTTTAAGCAATTAACAATACCATTATATTGTAGTAAATTGGTTCTTACATCAAATTTGTTTCTAAAGTTGTCAAATGACAAGAGCTCTCTATTCCTATTTAGTAAGTCATTCACCAAAAATATACCTTTTTCATGATAGTTCTTGTAAAGAAAACTTGTTCCTCCAATTTTAAATAGTTTATTGTACCATAGAGGTTGTAGTTGACAATTTCTTTTATCAATTTGAATACTTTCCTGTAACAACATGACACTCTCAAGGACATATTGCCAGAATTTATTTGAAACCAGGTTCCTGTTTATTTTAATAAAATCACTTCCATAACATTGAATATTATATAAAAATGGGAACATCATTGTAATAAAATTAGTATACAGTCAAAACTCGTTATATCGAAGTTCGTGGGACTTGCCAAAATACTTCGATATAAACAACTTCGATATAGGAATTTCGATACCCGTGTTTACATTTTACTAAAGTCAGTGTGTCGTAATATAACGTAATCGTGTTATTTAGTGTACGGGATTGTAACGGGTTATAAGAATACGGCATTTATACCGGTACTTATACGGGTACTTTCGATTACTTATACGGGTACTTTCGATATATTTATTTTGCGATATGCATAAGATAGTTTTAAATTAGCGTATAGCAGCATTAATAATAATTAGTTTCATCAACGAATAGTTTGTATCAGTTTTATAATCGCGAGAATGGACACTAACATGTTTATACAGCTGTCAATAATTAAATATCGATTTTAAATTGTGTTTGTTTGCGGAAAAGGTGCGAACATTTCTTTTGTAAGTTTGCGACATAATTGGTTCGACATAGATGGTCACTTTATAGTGGAAAATATTTGGTTCGGACCGAAAATCTACTTCGATATATAAAAATATCGAGAACCACGAATTCGATATACGTGCGTTTTTTTAATATGTAATAAGAAGGATAAAAATCGGGACTTTATCTTTACTTCGATATAACCGGGATTTCGATATAAGCGATTTCGATATAATGAGTTTCGACTGTATATTGATTTCTTTGTTATTATTCTCTTAATCCAAGTACATTTGAGAGCCATAAAGAACTTTTTGATATCTATCATTCTAAGACCTCCATTTTCATAAGATTGAGTTATACAACTTCTCTTGATTCTATCTGGGCATCCATTCCATAGAAACTTATAGCACATGTTTTGGATCTGGTTTATAATTTGATTAGAGGGGTTTGGGAGACTCATAATTAAATGGTTGAGTTTTGGTAATGCCAAAGATTTTATAACAACTATTTTCCCAGTTGGATTAAGGATTCTTTTAGAGAAACAGTTAAACACATTTCTAACAGCTTCCAATTTTGAATCAAAATTTAATTGGACAATATTTTCAATATTTGTAGAGAAGATGACACCAAGTGCATGAAAGTTATTCTTTTCAAAAGTTAATCCTAGGTCTGGGCATAAATTTATATTGCAATTTTTTCTTGAGCCAATACAAACAAGTTTAGTTTTATCAATGTTGAGGCATAATCCAGATATCTTCGCATAAAATTTTAAAACTTTCATTGTATTTCTAAGTGATATTTCAGAGCCATCTAAAAGAATTGTAGTGTCATCTGCATATTGTGAGACTAAAAATTCACTATTAAGAATATTTATACCTTTAATATTTTGGTTTGATTTTAGCATTAAAGATAGAATTTCCGCATATAATAAAGAGATATGGGAAAGTGGATCTCCTTGACGACAGCCACGATGCACAGGGAACCAATCTGACAGATGGCCATTTACAATAATACAAGATTCAATATTAGTATAAAAAAGTTTTATCCATTTTATAATTTTTTTCACCAAAATTAAAAAAATTTAGGACCTTAAACATAAAATCCCAAGACACTGAGTCATATGCAGTCGCAAAAATCAATTAATAAAATCAATCCAGGCGTATTGTATTTTTCTGCATAAAATAAAATATCATAAAGTAATGTTATGTTGTCGCCAATGAACCTACCCGGTAAAAAACCACTTTGGTCTTCACTGATAATATAATGTAAAACTTTTGTTAAACGTGATGCTATAGCTGCAGATGTGGTTTTATAAGATACATTGAGTAGAGATGTTGGACGCCAATTTTTAAGTATTAATTTATCTTTGTTTCCCTTTGGTATGCAAGTAATGACTCCTTGTTTCAAAGATACAGATAATTCACCAGTAAAGAAGGCCTTATTGACTGATCTTACAAGGAAATCGCCTAAGTCCTTCTAGAAAAATTTGAAGAAGGAGGTAGTAAATCCACTATTTCCGGGGGCTGTGTTATTTTTCATCTTCTTTAAACATTCAAACATTTCCCTGTTACTTAATTCTTTCTCTATGCTTTTGAAATTATAGTCAAAGTTATTATTAATAAAAATTGCCACCCCTTGATTGAGAACTAAAATTACTAAAATAACATTCAAACCCCCACATACTGCTAGTAATAAGTTTATCTTTATCAGTAAAGTGTTTGTCCTGTACACATGTTAAATTGAACTGTTTCGCCTTTAAATAATTTAGGACATCTTTTCTTTTACAACTGTCATTTAGTCCCTGTGCGTTCATGGAAGTTATAGATAATGATCCATACATTACATTATAAAGTTACCTCAAGAAACTTCACAATCTCTGGAGCACTGACCAATTCAACAGCTGACAATAACACATTACTGACATCATACAACTGGCATATGAAACTTCCTGTATATAACCAAAAAAAAGAAAAAGGATACATTGAAAAAAAAATTAAGTGGAATTTAACAAAGAAAATTTCCATATGGAGGAATTGGACTTTTATATGCTTATCCATAGTACTTTATGTGATTGTATAAATATTAGCTCAAAATTATTTATAGTATTGTATCTTTGCATCTAAATCTTGTATTCTACATAGTTTTGTATATAAGTTATTTATAATATAAAATTTACCTTAGTGCAACGTTGATAAATAATCCATTGCATGGTATTATATTTCGAATAACATTATTGAGTAAGAATGAATTACTAACATTTACCCGTACATGTGATATCAACAGATGGGTTTAATTACCTAGTTTTGTAAAAACAATAAGTTTATTTGTAGTATAATAATATTACAAAGTTTACTTAGCCGGCAGCGTCTGGAATAATTAGTACAGTGTATATTTTTCAGTTTCATCAAGATGCCACCAATCATCTAACTGACCTTTCAACCATCCTGTTTTTCTCCATTATTAGAAATAAAAACATAGATTAAGTGACAAGGCGAAATTACACATAAAACAGCCTGACATATAATACACACAGTATTATAAATTATGTTAGCATATATTAAAGAAAAAGAGATTCAAGAATGAGAAAAACCTAATACAGCACATATGTTTTTGGAGATTCTATTCCGATGATTATACAGTGTTATCAACAATTAACAGTATATATAAGGCAATGTGAACTGACAACAGCTGAAAAATTCTGTATTGCCTCCTTATGACCATAATCAGGCATGAGTTACAACTGTTCTTTTATAAATTTGATCCAAGGTTAAATATATACAGACCAATATATCTAATAATTATGTAGTTGTCATAACATTTTTCTTGTAATATTAATGTTCTGCAACATCACAGATAAATAGTTAATGGAAAAAAAGCTAAAAAATGTGTACTGAATTGGATTTTAATACAATTTTACAAATTGCAACACTTTTTGACTTACTTTAAGGAGCTATATAACACATATCCCATCTTCTAACTGTCTTCAAGAACAAAATCATTATCATAATTAGTACATAAATTACACCATAATATAAATTACACATAAATTCAATCTATAGCTAATCCATAAATCAGTTACTATTAATAAATATTTTATACAAATGCATGATTGACATAAAAGTTTACAGTTGATAGTAACCAGTCAATTACAATTGATGTATGCAGTACATGTATAACAATTAATACATAACTTACATCTATTTATATACATTCAAAGATCATCATATTAACAATAATTAACCAGCCAATTACATGTAATACTCAGCAATACTTATTATAATTACCTTTACATTCAAAGATCATCAATTATTAGTAACCAGTCACAAAGACACAACTACCTCTTTACAATAAAGATACATATAAAACTACCTGTTGCATGCGTAGTAAATAGATCGCATGTTATTATTTTACAATATACATGTATTATTGCACAGAACTCAGTTATAATCTTTCAGGTATCTTGAATATATAAATGCATGTCAACATTTATAGCTACCAATAATACTGCATACTATTATACAGTAAGTGAATGTTTCATAGAGATATACACAATATACACAAGTGATCCTACCTGCAATACACAGTGTGTGAAATTTACTTGGAGTTGTAACTTGTACAAAGCAAAGAGCGCAGTTGCAGACATATATAGTACATCTATATGTATAACTATTATAGAAATGAGCTCTTTATATACTATTATGTCTTATAACAACAAGAGGGCCAAGATGGCCCTATATCGCTCACATGACAATCACTGTTCACTCATTAAAACATTGTTTTGAACCGGTGACCTAGTTTTTGACCCCAGACGACCTATGTTTGAATTTGTCTTACATATCATTAAGACAAACAATCTGACAAGATTTGGCCAAGATCCAATCAAAACCATGACATTTAGAGCTTTTACAAGATTTTTACCTAAGATTTGACCTTGTGACCCAGTTTTTGAACCCGGCTGACCCATGTTCATCCTTGACCCACATATCATTGAGGCAAACATTTTGACAAGGTTTGGTGAAGATCCAATTAAAACTGTGACATCTACGGTGTTAACAAAGTTTTCCTAAGATTTGACCTGGTGACCTAGTTATTGACCCCAGATGACCCATATTTATACTTGACCGTTATATCATTAAACAAACGATTTGACAAAGTTTGCTGAAGATCCAATAATAACTGTGAAATCTACAGTGTTAACATGGTTTTTCATAAGATTTGACCTAGCGACCTAGTTTTTGACCCAAGATGACCCATGTTCGAACTCGTCCAAGATATTATGAAGACAAACATTCTGACAAGGTTTCATCATCCAATCAAAACAGTGACTTCTAGAGTGTTCACAAGGTTTTCCAGCAATTTGCCCTAGTGACCTAATTTTACTACAGAAATTACCCATTTTCAAACTTGACCCACATATTATTAAAATAAACATTCTGACAAAGTTTCGTGAAGATAACTGCAAAACAGTGATTTCTAAAGTGTTCACAAGGTTTTCCCTTATTTGGCCCTGGTGACCTAGTTTTTGACCCCAAATGGCCCAATATCGAACTCGTCCGATATTTTGTTGATATTAACGTTTTGACCCAGTTTTGCTAAAATTGAGCCAAAAATGTGGCCCCTAGTGTGGTCACAACAAAAAGTTTGACGACGCACGACGCACGACGCCGGACGACGGACGGAGAGTGATCCTAATAGCTCACTTTGTCACTTTGTGACATGTGAGCTAAACATAACTAATACTCGGAAACAATTACAAGTGGTTTGAGCAGGTTATAATATAAAAGATACTACCGGCTGTTTTGCACATAAGCTTTTGTACACACGAATGATTTACATGTTGTATATAAATAGCTACTCGCTAAAAATAGATTAATGAGGTAAAACCCAATTCTGTCCTGTCAAATCACTGTCACGTGGGTTGATCTCCACCAATGAACGTTTATTTCCTGTTTTCTTGATTGTTTATCAACAAAAGCACATGTTACTATAATAGTGAGAAATATATTTAGAGTTTATAAATCGCGTTCGAAGTCCGTGTGGAAATTGATTCTGATTTGTCTGTCTGAGTGTAATAAGGCTATTATTTTACCTTCATCCGACCAAGCGTTCTTGATTTTTGCGCACATTGCCGCACTTTCTAACAATTTGGCATTTTTCATCGTAATTAAGGTCTTCCCTTATCACAAAGCCGTCCCTTTGAGTGATTTTCTGCGGTGAATGATCTCCCTCTTGGTCTCCCGTGATATAAACTTGCAGATAATGGGTCTGTTGCCGTCCGGTCTGAATTGGCCCATTCTATGAGAAATATCTATATCTGATTTACTGATGTTCATTCTCAGTTTATTGTTTAGCATAGAGATGACAACTTCGCTTGTTTTTTCAGAGGATTCCTGTTTATCACGGTCTTCAATCCCATACACCCTAATACTATTTCTTCTGGTATACTGTTCTAATTCGTTTATGTCATTTTCGTGGTTCCTAAGTACGAAATTTTTCTGGCTGAGTGCATCGTTAATCTCATCATTGGCTTTTCTTAGTCGATTGTTATCAGTTTGCATTTTTTCTAAGGATGTTTTAATGTCACTGTTTTCGGATTTTAGGTTTTCAATTTCCTTTGCTTGGTCGGAAATTTTAGAGTCTAGAGACTTTACCTTCTCGTGGATCTTATTAACTTCTCTCATGATTTCGTCTCTTATCTCATCAAGCTTGCTGTTTAATGATTCAGACACTAGCTTATTTATACTCTTATCAATATAGTCCTTGGAGGCTAGCTGGTCAAGCTTGCTGTTTAATGATTCAGACACTAGCTTATTTATACTCTTATCAATATAGTCCTTGGAGGCTAGCTGGTCAAGCTTGCTGTTTAATGATTCAGACACTAGCTTATTTATACTCTTATCAATATAGTTCTTGGAGGCTAGCTGGTCAAGCTTGCTGTTTAATGATTCAGACACTAGCTTATTTATACTCTTATCAATATAGTCCTTGGAGGCTAGCTGGTCAAGCTTGCTGTTTAATGATTCAGACACTAGCTTATTTATACTCTTATCAATATAGTCCTTGGAGGCTAGCTGGTCAAGCTTGCTGTTTAATGATTCAGACACTAGCTTATTTATACTCTTATCAATATAGTCCTTGGAGGCTAGCTGGTCAAGCTTGCTGTTTAATGATTCAGACACTAGCTTATTTATACTCTTATCAATATAGTCCTTGGAGGCTAGCTGGTCAAGCTTGCTGTTTAATGATTCAGACACTAGCTTATTTATACTCTTATCAATATAGTCCTTGGAGGCTAGCTGGTCAAGCTTGCTGTTTAATGATTCAGACACTAGCTTATTTATACTCTTATCAATATAGTCCTTGGAGGCTAGCTGGTCAAGCTTGCTGTTTAATGATTCAGACACTAGCTTATTTATACTCTTATCAATATAGTCCTTGGAGGCTAGCTGGTCAAGCTTGCTGTTTAATGATTCAGACACTAGCTTATTTATACTCTTATCAATATAGTCCTTGGAGGCTAGCTGGTCAAGCTTGCTGTTTAATGATTCAGACACTAGCTTATTTATACTCTTATCAATATAGTCCTTGGAGGCTAGCTGGTCAAGCTTGCTGTTTAATGATTCAGACACTAGCTTATTTATACTCTTATCAATATAGTTCTTGGAGGCTAGCTGGTCAAGCTTGCTGTTTAATGATTCAGACACTAGCTTATTTATACTCTTATCAATATAGTCCTTGGAGGCTAGCTGGTCAAGCCTGCTGTTGAGATTATTCATAGCAGATATTAAGTCCTCAGTGGTAGAGTCTTTATTTACAATGAACATCATGGTGTCCAGCTTTGTTTGTTCTTTATCAGAAGTTGTCTTCTCGCCCCTTCCTTTAGACCTGTCTTTTCTGCTTGATATCTTATTTCCTTTTTTTCAGATTATCGGTATGTTATTAATTTGTGTTACACCGGGGAGGGGTAAAAAATATGTACTGGAGCGAACACTAATAGTAGTATAGGCGTAGTTCTCAATTATGGTCTTATCAACACATCTAGGTGTGTGCTCTAGCTGATGTCACGATGTTTGATTACACGGAATGCACCCAATGAGAAATAAAAATAATATAGAATATTTACTTGTCCAAATACCTCCATATGTTAGGCTTTTAGAGGCTCATTCCCTTCGAGCATGTATCACACTCGTACTTTTACATATCTATGCAAAAATAAATAAGTTACACCACTTTTATCCAGTAAAAATACAGCAAACTTGTTCACAGTAGAAAAACACGTCTACCCTGTTGGACACTGACCTTGACCGTCGTGCCTCAGAATTTGATGCTTGTTTATGGCGTATTACGTAATTGTCAGCGGTGTTCTGGCTACGAAATTTCTTTTAAGCCAAATATCTAATGATCGAAGGACGTTATCAAACATCTGAGGCACAGTTCCCTGCACAGTACGTTAATAGTAATTTTAAGGCTAATTGTTGTAATATATTTCCAGAGCAGTTATATCTTTGTTAAAAAATATATAAATTACAATCACTACTGATTTTCAGAAGACCAACTTAATATATGTTTCAAATCAATTCCAATGTGTTAGTTTAAGTATATTTATTATGGCTTAGATTTTAAATGTATAAATTGGTGAAACTTGATATGACCAAACAGTCAGTGACGTTGCAATTCATTATACATTGTATGTACAAAGCCGCTGACTCCTAATGACTTTTCTACCAAAATGTGTAATACAAATCCGAAACTGGGTACGTACTTTCTTGCCAAAACACCAGACCGTTGCACTTTGTAGGATCACAAGATTAATTGATGGTGAGAAAAAATGATGATTTTTTGGCATACATAAAGACATAAGGTTACCGATAGGGTAGATACATTTGTCCGGTCTATATACAATGTGAAAGATTACTTACACTTAAGCATATTTGTTTATTATCTGTAAATATTACACGGATCGTGGTTTTGATCTTTGTTCTGCTGTGCTTAACATACCATCAGACGATAAATGACCCCTAAATCTTAGAATGACGGTCAATGTAATGGCCATCGAGCAAATGGTTTGCTCTGGACATGTCATTATATATACAAGATCTGTGAATACTTTGTTTGATGGCAGGTCATTATTTGTGGAGCAAGCTAATAGTAAATGATATTTTGTATCGGCCATATATCCTTATCTAGACTAACTAATTTTTAGATTAGTTAGTCATTGAATACATTTCGTCAGCACTTGTACAGTACATATGGAATTTATGCATGCTCTTGTGTGCATCTACATTGTTTCAGTGACGTACTAATTTGCACGAGGGGTCATAGAAAAGCTCACGAAAAGTATCAATTGACAAGCACCACACAACATGGCAGTTAACAAAATGTAGAAGAATGAGTCATTTCTTATTGGTTATACTGTCGTTAAGTTCCAGTTGACTGCACATCAATTCCCTATATTATGTCGTGTCACTTGTCTTGTTATTTCTATTTCATTATTTTAACTTAATGAAATAAACTCTTGATACAATTAAATAACCATTTATTCGTCTAGTACTATACGTATAGTTTGATGGGTGTCAATCACTTATATCTTTTGGTTGTAAATATTCGAATAGTTCAACTCGATTGGATGTAATTGTTAGTTGATATTGACATTTAATTCAGTGGATCCGATCCTTGGTTCTTACATAATTGTATTTAATCGTTGTATGTTTTGCAAGACATAAACATGCAAAACAAAATCAGTTTCCGACGAGTGTCTTGAACGCCATTTTCAGCCGTACCAAAATAAGTACAAGTATTTATTGATGGATAAACGCAGATATATTTTAGTTGGATATACTAGTGGAGAAGAGCTTTTTTGTTACAAACATCATCGTTCATTATGACAATAGTTTTCCCATCATTCTTTAGCATCAACAAATGCGCAGTCACTCCGTCATCTAACGTCAGTTCAGGACACATTTATCGATAGTGATGTGACTACAACATGGACATTGATTGTTTTACGTTATATAATTGTCGAGATACATAAAACGACCGAACACATATTGGTATACAGTTATTGTACGTCGACGTGAATGCTTATTTTTAAGTGGCAATGCAAAATCGCAACTTCTTGCGCGAAGCAGATTAGTGACAGTGCCCGAAATATTCCGAAATATCCGCAATGGTCATCACGTGTTATAAACAAAACAGAAATAGAGCGAGGTCACATGTTACTCACACCAACTAGTGTTAGCTTGATGACGCAGTCGCTATTTATAGTCTAAGAATGGAGCGAGCTCGATAAACATCGACGGGAATGAATCTGCCCATCTGATAATAAACGAACCGAATCCAATCCTACTATAGTAAACAAACATGGCGTTGAATTTAGTACATTATCAAGCATTGTGTTATATTACTGAGGATGAAGCAAAACTACTTTTTATGTGGTGTTCATGTGTACATACAGACTGTGTATTATTCAAGTTGTTAATCGGACTCGCTAATAGTCTCAATGATCACGTGACATTCACCGAATACTAGTAGCTGTTTCATATCGTTGTCGTCTCGTCAATGTCAATCGCCTATAAATTACTACTCTTTATATCAAAGGACTTAGGAAAAATTGTTCGATCTAAATGAACTTCGATGTATAAATTATTAGAGAAATTCGCTGTGTTTATTACATTTTGGAGCGATCGTCGGTGTGTTGTAATAATCATTTAATCGTTTTATAAGATACGGAAGACGGTATTTATACGTTTCGATGTATTTATTTTAGCAACATGTCGCAAATAAACAAAACATTATAAACATATTCACACAGACTAATTTTATAATCGCGAGCGTGGACACTGACTTGTTTACGCAATTGTCATTAATTAAATATCGATTTCGGAGCTCAATATAAAAAATGTCCGATCAGGTGAGAAATGATGACTTAATTAATTGGTTCGACATAGACGGTCACTTTATGGTTCGATATAGATGGTCACTTTACAGTTGAAAATCTATGTTTGGGACCGTTATACCAGGTTTTTACGACAACGTACCCTCAGACAACGGAGTATATTATTTTTGGAGACTTTATTTAAATATTTTAAATGCATCCCAGCAGATATTGCAACGTCTGATACATCGAGGTGATAGTTTCCCCTGATTTTAATTTTAGGGTGGAAACAAGGACTACATATAGAGTACCTCGTGCATCGTGAACTGTAGAACCATATAACCAGATTCATGAGATTCATGAAACATCAACGGCTTGTATTTTTGATGGGTAGATGATCACTTTAGTTTCGGGATCAGTTAAGTCAAAATAACAAGTTCGTTTGATCTGAAACTTCAAAAATGTTACATAGGCCACATTCTAGTATTGAATTGCCGGATGCGATTTTGCGACGTACAAACATGTAACTTGTATAGATATCTTACGCACAACACAAGCGATCATGCAGGCAACGGAAACATCATTTGAGATGCTGGTTGTTTGTTAATTAAAAATGTATCATGTGTACAATTCCTGTAGGCCCGCCTCCGTGGTCGAGTGGATAAAGTCGCTGACTTCAAATCACTATAACCTCTCATTGATAGAGGGTCGTGGTTCTATCCCAGCTACCGACCATGTCTCTTTATGTAAGAAAGTAGGCAGTTGCTTACGGAGGATGGAAGTCTAGCATTGGTTCTTACCAGGAACAATGGTTAGGTGAACTGACTGCCTGACTGTCAAAAAGTGGTGTAAAAGCAAAACAAACAAACATTTCCTGTACAAGGGTAAAATATCAATCAGGATTTTCGGGAAATCATTCGGAAATATTTCACGATACAAAATATTAACTTGAGAGGGTAATCATAGTGCTATTATAATTGTAATGCTTATACATGTAATTATAAAAACACATATTTCAGTATTCTACCGTTCGAACATTTGCTTAACTACCCGCATGATATCTTTACAGGTTAATGTTTTGAGAAACAATTCGTACTGACGAAGCCATTATTGATATTTTGTGGATATTTTCAGAGAACTGAATTTTAAGTTGTGCGGTTTTTGATTGTATATTAAAAACTACAAAAGTGTGAAAACTAATTTCTGCCGTTAATGTCAGCACGAAACTAAGAGTCATTATGTTATGATCATAAGCCCATTTCAGAGACATAACTAATCGAAGATAACAGTTTTAAAACTTAGAAATCTTCCCTATGGTATAAATTCAGTCATTTGCCCATAACAGCTGTCAACAGATCCCCAAACAAACACTTTTTAGTTTACAACTTTAATCGTTGCTGTGATAGTGTAATGTCTGTGAGACGAACAAAATGACGTCATTATTGTAGGCAATATCGTTTTGAAGGCATCCCCGGAAGTGCGGCTTAGTCTGGAAAATCGGTTGGCAGTGAAAACTTTGTCGCATCATATCCGTTGAAAGATTTTAGCAATCAATCAAATTGTACTAACGGCTTTAATACAAGATACTTGTACCTTGGCGACTAGATCTAACATTGTTATTTAAATATGGCGATGTTCTCTGTGAACGTCTTGAACAAATTAATGTCTTAAGAAGAAGTCGTTCAGTGTATTACAATGGGAGAATGATTTTATTAACATATTTCTAGCGAAACCATCATAAATGTGATTATTGCGATAGAACCTTTAACAATAAAAACGAAATAAATTAAATGGTTTAATTTCTATTGTATTCATAAGATGTAAACTTGTAAAGTGAAATAAAATGAATCGAGTTTTCATAAAGTTTTATGATGAGCACATACTTATGTCATATTCAATACAATATGCACAATGTTGTCCGAATCTGGCTATGACACCACTTTAATATACAACTTCAACTAATGATATGCAGAAATGACCTAAAATGAGCAAAAAATCCAAATTCAAGGGCAGATAACTCAAAAACGAGATCAGTGACCCCTAATTCTTTTTCGCTTAAAATATTTCTGTTATCATATGCTAATATCATGCAAAGTTTTAAAAAAATCATATATCAGTTTTAATTTTTCCTATATCTATGTGAAAAATGTAGCGAACTACCGAAAACGTCTTTAAATTATGATTACATAGTAAACTGTCATGTCTTATGTCGACTAGATAATAGATGTTTAGTTTCAGGCGAAGACTTGAAGCAGTTCAGTGACACATGACATCAACAAAGTACTGTAACCCAGAATTATAAACAAATTCCTGTCACTGTCGTTAATTGTACCGGATGTTAATACTAAGTGTTGAGTTGGTTATTTCTTTGGTCTCATCCATTATGTCAATAAAAATCTTCTTAGCTGTGAATTAGAATCGCAATTTTGTCCTCAATATACATTAAGTCACTAATGGTAATGACATCAAGTCGAAAGCTCTAAGTGATTTTAAAAGACTTTCAATTAGAACAAAACATAGAACCAGATATAATCCCTCAACATGGTACAAGAAACACACAAAGTAAAGAGAGTATGCTTAGTAGAAACTCTGTTTACTTGTCAAAATAAGGCCTTTTTCCATTAGAATATCCCATGAATGGTTAGTGTGATTAAATATTCAATGTAGTAAAACAGACCCAAGTTTTTTTATTGCCAAGTACGGTGTTATCAAGACAGCAGGTATTATTGACACTAAGTGACTTACTTACACTTTATTGACATTTAATAACCTTTGTCCATGACATATATGCTGGTTTCTCGTTCTATCTGGATACTTAACGTTCGTAATAAAGTCTAAATAAAATAAAGCAATGAAGGTATAATACTGTTAAACAAGCTTAAACATAGCAAATTTTCTAATCAAAGGACCCATAACTCTTGAAGTGGTGGTCTGATTCCACCAATAAATAAACTTGTCCAAGACTGTAAGGTCATATACATTCATTGTAAATAATTATGATTAGGATCGGTGAATAAATGTAGGCGCTAGAGAATAAACAAGCTAAATATAGCAAATTTTCTAAGTCAAGGGCCCATAACTCTTGAAGGTATTGTCCTATTTTGGCCATAATCAAAGTTAGCCTACACAATGTGGCCACATACATTGTGACCAAGGTTGATCACAATTGGTTAAGAGCTGATGATGCTAAAGTGTAAACAAACTAATTGTGGACGGACGCCGGACATTCATCAATCCTAAAAGCTCACCTGATGAATCGTGAGAGCAAAAAACTACAAACGAAATAAATGAAAGTCTGCGTAAAAATCATTTTGTCGTTAAATGTTTGACACGCGCTTTAAAAAGCAATTTGAAACAAGATTGAAAAGTCAAACAACAGCAATAGGCAAAGTTCTGGGAAATAATAGAGCTGTCAACTGAATATACACTTACTAACCTAGGAAACAAACGCGCTGTCAAGCAGGACACCTACAGTAAAACACTTTTAGGAAGTTTTGATGCTTTGTTTCTTACGATTCAGAAACTTTTATGAATGCTTATGCGGTCTTTGATGTTAATTTACAATGCATATATGTCCTAAAACAAGGGGTACGTAAGTATTCAAATATTGATACTATCCATAATGAATGATATGACGTACATTGTAATTAAAACTATTTTGTATTCTCACTTACCTTACAAAACAGTAAATTCTGGTCCACGTAATAAAGACACAAAGCAGGCAATTCATGGTGGTGTGATAAGTTATCAAATTGATGTGATGATATGTGTTTAGCTTGACCAAGGCGTAGTACTTAACGGTAAAAAAGAAATAAATCAAAAACAGTTTTCAAAAATGAACATAGATATTTTGGGTTCGAATCTGTTATACCTCTCATAGGCACTCGATTTCCTGATTTTTATACGTTTACAGACGTTATTTTTCAATTTCACACATCAAAAAACGCAAATCTGTCGAAAGAAAAATCTTCATTTTTTCCCTTATTGAGTGTATAAAATACTCCAAGGGACCATACTTTGGGACATTACGGACCATATTTTGGGACATTACGGACCATATTTTGGGACATTACGGACCATATTTTGGGACATTACGGACCATACTTTGGGACATTACGGACCATACTTTGGGACATTACGGACCATACTTTGGGACACTATATACGGACCAAGCTTATAGGGGGTTGATGGCTTTTAATAACTTTATATATTTACATGACTTCAATGCACGAAACACGTATAATTACATAATTTTATAATGATTTACGAAGAAAATATGTAAAGAGTCGTTGTAGGAGAAGACCAAATATACATGACTTTGTAGAAATACCTACTTGAAAATTCAGTTCAATTAAGAATTTTGTCGATATATTATGATCTTTTGAAATCAGAAATGCACTGTACTTTGAATAATATTGCAGCTTGCGATTGCTGGAAAATGATTCATGTAAACAGAGACATAGATGTTATCTACGTCTCTGATGTAAACGATTCTTGTTTTTTTATTTGTATTTTTGCGTGTACGCTGTTAACGCACGTATCATGAAGTTACAAATAAATTAATAATGTATAATGCTATTATTTTAAATAAATAACTATATGTATGTATTGTTTTATACTATGAACGTACTCAAGTGCATATTTGCCTATTGTATATACTAATAAACTATGAAAAAAACTGTAAATTCGTAATAATTACTTTCTGGTGTTTCGTCCATATTTCATCTTTTAGATGTGTATATAAGTTCCACTCTTCTTGCGGTGTTAAGC
The DNA here is from genome assembly GCA_964023205.1 of Lutraria lutraria. NCBI lineage: Eukaryota > Metazoa > Mollusca > Bivalvia > Venerida > Mactridae > Lutraria > Lutraria lutraria. Next base: position 1,000,850 of record OZ026843.1, on the reverse strand, counting down.
TAGCCCAACTCATTATTTTTCTCATAAATCGTTACAGACGCAATATATAATGCGAACTTTAATTATCTCAGAAAGTATAGTAATGCATACTCAACGAAACTTTGTCAATATATCCACCATATCAATTGAATTCGTTCTTCCCACGAAGTTTTCGGACGTTAACGTCGATGACTTCATCAGCGCGCGCTTTTCCTTGGCGTCACTCTTAACAGCATGGACGCGGTAACGTCTCATGACCAACGTAATTACATTAAAATCGAGTGCCGTCGTAACAAAAAATGCAATGGAAATGTTTGGTGCCTTATAAAGAGCTTAATTGTGGCGAATGTTGCCTCCTTTTATATACTCAACTTAGCGAGATGGGTAAATGAATTTATGAACGGCAGAATACTGGTAGAAGATGACCAGGGTGCTGGGCGGAAAACTAGTGCCATGGACACATACAAGTACAAAAAGCGAGAGAGTTACTGAACACAGATATACGATTATACATGTGAGGAGATAGCCCAGGAAGTCGACATTAATGTTGGATCAGTTCATACAATTTTAAGGAACAAGTTAAAAATGCGCAAGATTTCCGTGCGGTTGGTGCCTCAGGGTCAGACATCTGACAACGCCACCCCTCATACCTCACAGAGCGGGACGTCATTGATTTTGGATTACAAGTGAGAAACGCTTTATCATCCACCATACTCACCTGACATAAGCCCCTGTGATTATGACATATTCCCTACCGGACTAAAATAAAATATACGAGGTATTTGCCGACCTAAATGACATTGAAACTGTCGTGGCCTCACAGGTTTGGGTGTATGAGCGTAGTTACCAAGCGACGGAAATAGAAGATCTTCCGAAAAGATCGAAGTCGGTCATTGAACGCAAGGGATGTTACTTTGAATGATTCTGACAAAGTTAGAACAATCCTTGCTTTTATTTAGAAAGTATGTGGTAGTTGGCATATTATATATTGAATGACCCCCGTATGCGCATTTTGAGTGTGTACAGTATAATATAAATGTACCCCACCGATCAACATTAATAAATTAAAATAAAAACAAGTATCAAATTGTATTTAATCTAATACAGTAATATACACACATTTTATAACAGAACGGAACACAATTATAACAGTCATACATTCATACATTGGAACATTTACAAAAAACTTTTGTAATAATTATTACATAATTAATTTATCAATTAACATAGATTATAGTTGGTTTCCGGCCCTTAGTTATGGTGTCTTAATAACAAAGAAAGTTTCTTGACAAGTGAACAGCTTCGTGCTGTCAGAGACATAGATATCTGTGGTGACGTGGTTTATGTGTCCGCTTGTCATGCAGTAGAGTCACAGGGCCTATCCTCGCCCAAAATATGCATACAATTCTCAGGAACTGTAAGTGCCGATAAGATCAAATTAAAATCTTTTACGCTCGACTTTTACACTGGCGAAGTAGCATCTTGTAAAACAACATATTTAAATCCTGGCCATAAATATAACATTAATTGAGAAGAGTCTGGACCCATGCTCACCCTTCAACATTTTAGTATCTAAAAAGACTGCCAGGAGAAATAATATATTCCCTTGATAGACTAACCTACAAATGATATTTTAGATATACATGTATTGAAGTAGCGATAACAGTTAGAACTGCCAACATAATTAATAAAAGCTTCAGGTCATAGTCCACCACTGACGGGAATCGAATTCACACAATAATCGAAAATTCTACTCCAAAAAGACTTCTAAAAGCTCTCAAGAACATGGGCTTAACTCAAAACAAAACAAACTGATGATTTATCTTGAGAAAATGATCCCTGCTTACACGTGCATGCACATTATTAATTATTTTCCCGCGATTCTGCAAAGTACGAAGTCCTTCTCTATGATCTAAGCATTTCAAATGAAAAATATAGTTGTGAACGTATCAGCTAACTGTTATAATATTTTAATATCCAAGGTCATGATCTATTTAGCTCGTACATACTCAAAGAATAATTCAATTCCTTCCTGAAAACTTTAAGTAGACATATATATATTTATAAACATTAATTGTTTCATTTAATAACTTATTCGTGCTACTATTAGAATATACTTTAGTGAACAAAGTAATGTCAGACTGTATATGTTTCATCTTGATATCTTTATAAACCTTAAAACATCGTGATAACAATATTGCCAGCGAATGATTATAAAAAAAGCTTTCTAGTATTTATGAATTTGCAAGAATATTTCTAATGAAAACCATTAAAATTACTTATGATAAGTAATAAAATGTGTGATTTTGAGACTTATTTCAATATTAATTTCATATCAAACGATGTCTTATATAGCTAGTGTTCTAAATTTCGTGAAAATGGCTCATGGTATATAATAATTAAATGCAACTGAAAATGAATATCACTTCCTCCTATTTTACAATTAATAATATCTTCAATTAAATAGCAACACTGAGTCATAACTAACCACTTGGATGTCTTAACTCAAACTATAATGCCGAATCCATTCAGTGCACATTGCGTACTAAAAATATCATGTTCAAATTTGGACGAATAGAAAAAATACTCATTAATGAACACAATTAAATTTAATATTCAGAACTCCCAATTCAGTAAATATTGTAAAACATCTATAAAAATAAGTACAAAATATGCTCAGGTTCTGTGGCGAGTCGTTATTACTTTGTGAGTCGTTTTTACTTTGTGGCCAGTGGTTATTTATAGTGTGCGGCCGAGTCGTTATTGTGGCGCGTCATTACTATATACCGTTTCCTACATGTACCGGAAGTTTACATATGTTCGTTAAGTAATCATGTAGTTCGACTGGTGATTAATGTTAAGTAACACCATTCCTCTGCGCATGTAGGCGGAGCTTAGCATTACTTAACTAGAATCCCCCAGTCGAATACGCCATATGAGTCGTAATAAACTTGTACACTTTACTCATTTAGATAGCCATGTGTCAAAATAAAAGTAATGTAATAATATTGAAAATCATTTAATGTCTATATTTGCTGAAGATTGAAAGAAGTTAAAGATAGAGCTGACAAAGTAAATCAAGAAAATGCCGTAATAATTTGATGAACTCTTGTTTTTTACAGGAATAAATTTTAAGTTGAGTTTTATTGTGATATTATTTTGTCTCTGAGTTTAGTAAATTTAGATGTGGCAGCAACTTTACTAAACTGTATTTTGTAAAAAGGGCATTGTTTTATGTTTTAATAATTGATTCAAAGTTCAGTGACGCTACTTGTACACATACATAATGTACCAAGATTCGAAAGCACGCCTGCACCTACGGGTACACATGAAATAATACAATCTATACTACACTCCAGGGAAAGGAATCAACCTACGACGTCGTTATGTCGTTATGCAAGTTGTTACCATTCTAGGTGAAGATCTATTACTAAGTGATATTGATCGCATCCACAAGCTTGAAGAGCCAAAAAAGCCTCCCCTTCTATTTCCTTGTAAGTTACACTTACTCTGTTGTTATTTATTGGAAATGTCAATCATTTTTGGACATTTATTTTATTTTTTTAAATTGTCATCTTAACTTTCAATTGAATCCCTAAGATCATAATATTTTTTTTGGCGCAAGATTAATAAATTTATTTGATTTTTGCTGTGTAATTATTTGTATATATGTTGAAACAAAATGAAATAAATGGATTATTGTGTTGGTATTTGAAAAAAGTCTCCGCTTCAAAGACCGAGTCCCAACCAGGCAAATCTGACGAGTCCTCAAAATCTACCGAGCCCCTTAATATCATACAATAAGGGAAAATGTGCCTGTATGCAGAAGCATGTTTAAACAATTAAGTGTGCGAATCATATGTATAAATGCCTTAAATCAAATCTAGAAATCTTGTTGAAAATAACCCAGCATATAAAGGGAAAATCGTTTAACGAAGGCTATATGGGTAGTGCAATCAGGGAAATACAAGTCGACGCTTATTTGGAAAAGAAATACAGGCACATCACCAGGTCATAATATTGTAGGTGTCGGGAGAAACGGCCTAAGTAAACCAGATGCCCAAGGGCTACATGTCGAGCCCGCTGTTTAGACAGCTTGTGACCTTGACCTTTGAACAACAAATATGGGTGATGTTCTAGTATGTGATAGATATAAGCCGAAAACTGTCCATTATGTAAAATATTGGAGTGTTTGAGGCGCGTAGCGCCGAATACACTCCAATATTTTATATAATGGACAGTTTGAGGTTCATATGTAACTTAAATCATTTCGATAGGATTACACAATTCATTGACCATGACAATTTATCATTTTTAAAGGCATCCGTCAATACACTTTACTCATTAAAAGTCACTAAAGAAGGCTATTGGCTTTATGATTCATTTTTCTTGCATTATGATGACCAGATAAATAGACAAGATAGCGTGTGAATTTGACTGCTTAAAAGCCGTTACGGCAGGTACCTTTAAATCAACTCTTTCAATCACACTGCACGGGAAGCACGAGGAATGTACATTTTATTCAAACCTGTTCGCATCGACTCAAGCCGTGTCATTCCTATGTATTCGTTTGTTGGGAGTGGGTTTGTAAAACAGCGTGGAACAATGTGGAAGATGTGAATAGGAAAAAACTGTTCATGTAGGATATCCGTGTAACACTCGTTTGATTTGATTTGTAATAGTTTAAGGTATGAATTGTATTGAAAATTTGTTCATAATGAGTATTATGAAATTTGATCAGTTGATTCTTCACATTTATTTTTGTTGTACACACAAGGCGGAATATAATGCAACCGGTGGGGGGGGGGGCTTAACCCGCAATCTCCTGCTTGCAAGTCAGAAAGCTCTACCAACTGAGCTTATCGGGTTAACAATATTACAGCCAATTCATAAATACAAGTACAATGTACAGTACTGCTACATTCATCCTACTATTTAATTCAAAATAATTTATCACGACAATCAGAGGTTTCCTGACTAACCCAATCTTTGCTTCATCCTCAGTGTAGTATTCCAAGGTTGGTCTCACATTCATGACACCAAAGGTAAAAGGAAGAGGAAATTAATGTACCCGATGCGGGGCTCGAATCCGCGAACTACTTCTTGCAATCAGATGCTCTGCAAACTGAGCTAATCGGGCAGTTTATAGTACAGCCTGCTTATTAATACGAGTACAAGATACAGTACTGCTGGATTTTCATTAAAATCTTAAAAAAGACCATGGACTTCTATACATATAAACAAGTCCTTGACAAGACTCGTAAGCTATGTTTATTTTCAGATCATTACAGCATTCGATAATTTTACGCATGCGTCGTTTTTAGTGTCCAAATTTGAGTTGCAGTCCAATATGTCGACTACACTCCAATATTACAAAAAATAACGGACAGCTGTCCATTGAGAGCGATCCATTCGTAAAATTATTGGACAGTGAGAACAAATGGATGACGTCACAGGAATGATTTAAGTACGTAAATACCCCGGTCTTTGTGACACAATTGCGAAAGAGAAAACCAGTTACAGTTTTCAACAATTTCTGAGAACAAGAGACTGTTTTGATTGGGTGATCATGAAACCTTGTCTGAATGTTTGTCTTCATAATATCTTGGGTCAAAAACAAGGTCGCTAGGTCAAATCTTATGAAAAACCATGTTAACACTGTAGATTTCACAGTTATTATTGGATCTTCAGCAAACTTTGTCAAATCGTTTGATTTAATTATATAACGGTCAAGTATAAATATGGGTCATCTGGGGCCAATAACTAGGTCACCAGGACAAATCTTAGGAAAACTTTGTTAACACTGTAGATGTCACAGTTTTAATTGGATCTTCACTAAACCTTGTCAGAATGTTTGCCTCAATGATATGTGGGTCAAGGTTGAACATGGGTCAGCCAGAGTCAAAAACTGGGTCACCAGGTAAAATCTTAGGTAAAAATCTTGTAAAAGCTCTAAATGTCACGGTTTTAATTGGATCTTGGTCAAACCTTGTCAGATTGTTTGCCTTAATAATATTAAGAACAAGTTCAAATATGGGTCACCTAGGGTCAAAAACCAGGTCACAAGGTCAAATCTTAGGAAAACCTTATTAACACTGTAGATGTCAAATTTTGATAGTATCTTCACCAAACCTAGTCTATGTTTGTCTTAATGATATGTAAGACAAATTCGAACACTGGTCGTCTGGGGGTCAAAAACAAGGTCACAAGGTCAAATCTTAGGAAAACCTTGTCTATGCTGTAGTTTTCATGGTTTTGATTGGATCTTCACCAAATTTTGTCAGAATGTTTGTCTTATTTATATGTAGAACAAGTTCTAACATGGGTCATCTGGGGTCAAAAACTATGTCTAGGTTCAAAACAATGTTTTAATGAGTGAACAGTGATTGTCATGTGAGCGATATAGGGCCATCTTGGCCCTCTTGTTTATTTTCCTATATAAGCCTAAATAAATCAAGTGAGTCCCGGGGCGGGGTCAATTTTGACCCAAGGGCAATGATTTGAACAAACTTGGTAGAGGTCCACTAGACTATGCTACACACGAAATATCAAAGCTCAAGGCATTGTAGATTTTGACAAGAAGATTTTTTTATTTCCCTATATAAGTCTATGTAAAATCAAGTTACCTGAATTTCCTGAACAACATCGAAAGGCGACCACCCAAGGATCATTCCAGCAAAATTTGCAATCGGCATAGCAGTGTAGGAGATGTTGTTTTAAGTAAATATGGACGCCCCTTCACGACGAACGATAGACGCAGTGCGACCACAAAAGCTCACCTTGAGTACATTGTGCTTGGTATGCTAAAAATCCAACAGCTTGTACACTAAGACGGAAAAGAACGATGGCTGGAGGTCGGATGATAGTGAAGCATTAAGCCATCAGTCAGACATCAGCTCAGAAGATCTGCAGTTACAAATATGCGAATTTTCGGAAAATATATTGAACTGTCATCAGATTAACTAGTAGCTATATAATCTATGACCAGACATCAATCAAGTTCTCAAGTATGGCATGATGAAAGAAAACAGAGAATCACTGCTTTTGTTTAAATTTTGGCAATTCGGTGATGCAAAATTCGAGTGTGCAATCGACCATGGTCGTAATATCGGGGTCAGAGAACACACAGATGAACAAAATGGTTGGAGATAAGTGTTCGTATTACGTAATAGCGGGGTGGTCGCAATATCGGATCAAAAGACCATTAAACATAGAAGGAAAAAATACGTTCTTTTAAAAAATGCCCGTATTAGCGTGGTGTCGTAATTTCGGGTTGGTCGTAAGGCGGGGTTTAGGTGTGTTATTGAAACAAGAGGGCCACATTGGCCCTTTATCGCTCACCTGAGAACAAAGGCCAATAATTAATGACCAGGTAATATAGTTTCCATCTCGTCTCATTTTTACGTAGATTTTGAGATCAAAACCAACAATGAAGGTATAATACTGTTAAACTTGTAAGATAAAACGTAGCAAATTTTCTAATCCAAGGGCCCATAACTCTTGAAGTTGTGGTCCGATTCCACCCATAACTGAACTTGTCCAAAACCATCAGGTCATACACATTCATTGTAAATATGATTAGGATCAGTGAATAAATGAAGGCGCTAGAGTGTAAACAAGCTAAAATATAGCAAATTTGCTACGTCAAGGGCCCATAACTCTTGAAGTTTTAATCCGATTCCACCCATAATCGAACTTGTCCAAGATCTTTTGGTTATACTCATTTACTGAAAATATTATTATGATTGGTGAATAAATGAAGGTGCTAGAGTGTAAACAAGCTAAAATATAGCAAAGTTTCCAAGTCAAGGGCCCATAACTCTAGAAGTTCTGGTCCGATTCCGTCCATAATCGAACTTGTCCAAGATCTTTTGGTTATACACATTCATGAGTTATTGCATGGAAACCAAACATTCGGACGGAAGGACGGACAAGGGCACTTTATGCCATTCTGCCAAAGAATGGCAGGGGCAAGATAAAAGAAAATTATTTAAATGTTTTAGCTGTGAACTAGGCCAATCTCTGCATTTAATTTACGTGGACAATGTAAGCACCCTCATCATCAACAACACATTTATGGAACTTCAAGTCACGGTGAATCATATCGGCCACCACATCATTGTACAGCCCATCCTTACGATTTTTACTGAAATGTCAATATATTCAATAACTCTTCAGCATTTTGTTTGAATTCAACATGTCAGAATAATTTATTAAAAGGTTTATATTGCAACATTTTTAAGGTCAAATCACATTAATTATATAATTTTATATGAACTATAAATTTTGAAGCATTTTGTAAAAAATTATTTTCTCCTGTATTAAAAATGAATTTCTAGTTTGTTAGTGGTTTATATAGTTTTTCATACCATGTTGTCTTCTTTGGGTGAACTTTCTGGTCGGACATCAGTATGTTGGAAGCATTCACTGTCTGTGCAACTGCTGGCTTCTTTGTTGGTTCTTTATTCTCAACAACAGAGGTTTGGCAACATTTCAGGTGTAGTGTCTTTATTTCAGAATAAAACCCCTTCAGATCCCCAATGGTCATTGTAGAATGTACAGTGTACATGTCTCCATCTTTGAGGCTTGTCTGAAAAATAATTTGGTTTTATTTTAATATATGTTTAAACATATTTAATGACAAAATTTAACTTAACTTTACATAAGGTAAGTGCACAAAAATATTTTGAAAATAGTCATGATTTTAACTATCAAAATCAGGGGCCTTAACTCCTATATTACTCAATGAATCTAGACTAAAATCCCCATATGCAAAACCCCATGTGGTGACCAATATTCCTGTAAAGTTTGGTGAACGTAGGTTGCGTGATTTTGGAGCTAAGCGCCTCACAAGTAAAAAATAGCCAATATATATATTCTTAATGTTTAAGGCAATATTAAACTCCTAAATGATTAACGGATGGATATGCAAAAAACACATCCAGTAAATTTTGGTGACTCTACAGGCAGAACAACTCTCGGAAGGACAGACATGGGCAAATCTGTGTGTGTGTGAGGGGGGGGGGGTAAAAATGATAAAATATAGCTGTTGACAAATAGGCAGGATATATAGTGCAAAGTTCTAAATCAAAGCCCATGCAATGATCTGATTTACAATGAAAAAGAGCATTCCTTTTATAATATACTACAGATCCTTGGTACATGGTTTTACACCAATGAAAGTGTATCTCAGATAAGCAGTACCATACAAAAAAATCACATAGAGTACTCCTTGTCACTCTAAACTGACATTTTTGTGATGTTAATTTTGTTTTCATTGTTTTAATATATGTGTATTAAATATGGCAAATCTGTTAATAATGTGGTAGAAAGAGGATTGTACGGAGGTCAGACACCATGCCAGGATCTTGTGTTTGATTCCAGAATATTTACAAATAATGTAATTCAGAAGAGTGTCACTTTTTCCTACCGAAACTTTAGCTTCAACATAAAACCCTTCGAATTCTCAATGGAGATCTCCATTAAAAACATCAGCAACTGTTGTCTGATGCGTTAGAGAAATGATCGTATTTACCCCATTGATTTGGTGCGCGCATTTGTCCAACCTAATGACAATCAAAGAACTTATCATTTTGCGCTTGATATTGCCGCCGAAACGCCGAAACGTTTGTTTACAAGGACCAAATTTACTACCATACACCGTTTCCGGTAGTCTCTATCGCCTAGGCGTATGCGATGATCCTTATAATCATGAGCGTCTGAACGATGCAGACGATTTTCGCAGGTGCGCAAATTATTCGGCGATTTGTAAACAATAACAATCTACGTTCGTATTTTACAGTCAGTGTAAACAGTAAAGAGCGAAGATTGCCTTGTACTGAATGTCAGATTAATAGCATCAAATTCGGACAAAAATATTCGGATGCCAATTTTTGGGGCATAAACACTTTTGAGTCGGCGGTTAAAATACAGGGTCGGTCGGGTAACCGGAAACAAAACAGGCCTAATCATATTTACAATGTTTATGACCTTACGGTATTTGACAAGTTCAGTTATGGGTGGAATCGGACCAGAACTTCAAGAGTTATGGGCCCTTGGATTAGAAAATTAGAAAAACGTTTTAGCTTGTTTAACAGTATTATACCTTCATTGTTGGTTTTGATCTCAAAATCTACATAAAATGGGTTATACAAGTTGGAAACTATATTATCTGTTCATTAATTATTTGACTTTGCTCTCTGAGCGATAAAGGGCCATCTTGGCCCTCTTGTTTGAAAATGGACAGAAAGCAGGGAAAATTGTGCCGCATAATAAAAGGTGTGCTAAAAGTAACACAAGTTTTTGCCTGCAGACTGAAAGTGGACAGCTGCATTTAAAACAAAGTAATAAGTATTACTTTCAATGCCGATGACTGAACATTACATATATGATATTTGTCATAGACATACTTTGTAGTAATAACTTAAGTCCGATTCAAATCCACAATGAAAGAATATTTCGTATTGATAATCTTTGGAGAGTATGGGTTTTATAACCAAAGTTTTTTTTATAATATAGCATTATTAGCAGAACTGGCTTGCCCAGGGAATGGTAAAAGTCCTGGAATCCGAAGTCCTGGATTAAGTTAAAAAATACACATGGGCAAAATTGTGTTACTTTTTATTTCATGTTTTATTTTTGTAAATGTTTCTTTAAATCTATTCATCCATTTCAGTTTGATGACAGTCAAAGGACATCCTTGACATTAAAAATGCTTAGGATCAGTGATTTGGATAGTGAACCGGTGTGTTTTGAGCTGTGGTAAAGTAAGTATTTATTTGTATTTATAATAAAAGGATACATTTGATTTTTATATGAACTGATAGATAATTTACATATCTTCTAGTGGGTGTTATTAACCAATACTTATGTCGTATTGTGTGTATATACTCATTTTGTATCGCAACTGTAGATTATGGTAACTGTAGATTATGGTAACTGTAGATTATGGTAACTGTAGATTATGGTAACTGTAGATTATGGCAACTGTAGATTATGGTAACTGTAGATTATGGCAACTGTAGATTATGGTAACTGTAGATTATGGTAACTGTAGATTATGGTAACTGTAGATTATGGTAACTGTAGATTATGGCAACTGTAGATTATGGTAACTGTAGATTATGGTAACTGTAGATTATGGTAACTGTAGATTATGGCAACTGTAGATTATGGTAACTGTAGATTATGGTAACTGTAGATTATGGCAACTGTAGATTATGGCAACTGTAGATTATGGCAACTGTAGATTATGGCAACTGTAGATTATGGTAACTGTAGATTATGGTAACTGTAGATTATGGTAACTGTAGATTATGGTAACTGTAGATTATGGTAAATCGACTCGTTTGTAAGAGGCTTGTTTACATAAGTTCTTCAGTTTATTGTGTTATTTCTACTCATGTATGTACACATGCTTTGAACAGTTTAGATTTCTGTAGTATGAATATTGTATTGTGTATACAACTTTTTCTGTTTCCTGTCTAAAGAAACAATGTTTTACCCATCAATGTTTTTTGGGACACATTCTGTTTCACACCATTCAACCTGGACGTTAACTTTATCATATGCTGATGGCATCAACTGGAATGGAATGTATTATTTTATTTACTAAGTATCTATTATTATTCATATTTTAACTTTTTCTAAAAACATGGTTCATTGGAAATATTTTACTCAAACTGTGCATATAAAGTAACAGTGTTCAAACAAAATTATATTACTGAATATTCAAATTGAGATTGTAAAATTATTAAAGGTAAATAATATCAGTTAAAAGAATTGAAACAATGTTACAGACGTTAAAATACAAGGATGACACAAAAAAGGAAGTGAATCCTTATTTCCATTGTGGTCCTAAAATTAATGTAAATAACCAAGGAAACAACAACAAATTATATTAATATGAAAAAAGAAAAGAAAATGGAATACAAATTTATCTGAGATATAATTATTACCACAGAATAAATTTACTATCATAGAATTTACATCATTATCTAAGAATTATTGACATTTAAAATGTTTATAAAAACAACTTCAAACACTAGCAAGCAGATGGGCTTAGGCGGTGGACTTATACTGAGGGAGGCTCTTAACTTCCCTTATATGCTGTAGCATTTCATTCCAGAGGAAGCAACCTTGAAAAGCAAATGATCGTTTACCAAAAACCCGTGAATCACTGGAAGCATCAACTGACTCTCTGAACCTAGCGGAATAGTTATGAACTGAAATGTGGAATGAAATGCTCATTTAGGTAACCTCGTGCTCTACGACTGTAGACTTTGAACACATGACACAACATGATTTGATTAACACCTTTTTGAGACAGGTAACCAGTTCAGTTTGACAAAATGACGTTGATGAATATGAGCTCTTGCTTCTAGATCTAACACAAATCTGAACATTTTGCTTTGGGTGACCTGTAACTTGTTCCTATGTTCCTGAGTCAAGCTGTTATTCCAAAATGAACAACCATAGTCAAAATGACACTGAATAAGGGATGTTGCTAATAACCTTTTAGAATGTGGATTAAGGAACTTACTCTACCTATACAAGAACCTCAACCTAGTATTACCTTTCTTGGTAGTTGACCTAGCCATTGAATCAAAGGATAGACTTTGATCTTGAGTGGCTCCAGTATACTTAACAGAATCCTTAGCTACGATATGTTGACCATTACATACTAGTATAACATTGATATTGGGTTGACACTTGAACCTTGGTTTGGAGCCACATAACACAGACTGTCTTCTTTCCCAAATGCAATGATAACTTATTACAAATTAACCATTCTCTGAGAATATTCATTTCTGTGCTCAATACTGATTCAATTTCAGACATATCCTTACCAGAGACCAAAATGCCTGAATCATCTGCATACAGTAACAACTTATTCTTCACTGCACCAGACATGTCATTGACATAGATAAGAAATAACAATGGGCCTAGAATAGAACACCACATGATATTGTTGCTCGAGAAGAGTGGCTCACACCGACATATACCAATTGATATCGATCGGATAATATGAAATAAACCACTGAACAGTAACCTAGTGCCTTCATCATCAGAATGTAATGATCTACAGTATCAAAGGCTTTCTGTCAGTCTAACAAAATCATACAAACAATATTACCTTTATCCATTTGGAACCTAATATTTTATTGAGAGATTAATGAGACACGTGTCAGTAGAGAAACCTTGCCTGAAGCAAGAATTGAAGTCATACAGAATATTATTTGAAGACAGATATCCTTCAACTTGATCAAAGATAACATTTTCCAATGCTTTGATCAAAACACTTAAAACTGAGACTGGACGATAATTAACAATTCTGTCTTGTCATTTTTCTTGAATGAAGGAACAACCCGAGCTGACTTAAGGTCATCGGCCACAGAACCCTGGATAATGGATAAATATTTATGTGGGTGAGTGGGGCTGAATTCATTGGGGCCGCATCTTTTACAAAGCGGCAGGGGATACCCAGTGGCTAAAATTCATGATTAATTAATAATAAAAATTCATTGTTAGGCACACTCTCGTCCAACCAGGTTTCCGACAGACACAAGGCGTCGATGTTAGATTTACGTACAAGTAAACCAACTTCGTCAAGTTTTAGTAATAGTAATAGTAATTAACCTCTTTTTTTAAAGCTGAAAACATATCTTGATGTCTTGTTTGGAGTACTTACGATGGTAGGTCAAGGACACGGGTGGATATCACCACATAAAAGCAAACATATTTGAGTCCAATTTAGTAACTTGATGAAGTAGTTATGTGTTCAGATTTAACACAGTGATAGAATGGAGCGACGAAATGTTTATAAAATGTACTTTCTCCTAGTGATACTAAGGTGATAGCTGCTGTTGATTTACCGAATATTGTGTCATCCGAATACCACTGCACTTCACAATGGACATCTGTTTGAAAATTTCCTAGACGAATTGTGGTTAACACTACTGCAAAAGTAATCTTCAAAAGCTTCATTTTCAACTGGAAATGTCTCTTATTTATCATCAGACACAGCATAATGCAACCTTCATCTCAACCAGTAAAGTTATACAAAAGAAGATATTTTTTCTGCATCTCTTAATATTCGGAGACGTCGCCATGACCCCTGGACCAATTCGTTTTCTCTGTGGGCAATGATCAGTCGCAAAAGAAATCAGAGGGCTATATTCTATATATTCATACCTAAAATGGTTACATATCAAATGCATATCGTCTACTGAATACATAGCTCTTTGTAACAGTGACTCACTCACCTTGGAGCTGCAAACTGTGTACAAATTACCATTTTTAGATTCATTTATTTGTGCTAGCTTAAATATTAATTGTCTTAGACATAAGTTTATGCATATAAAATGTTGTGGACCTATTTATTGTAGCAACTAAGTATACCCGCCTCCGTGGTCGAGTGGTTAAGGTTCAAAGTTGAATGACTCATTCGCTGATACAGAATATTTTCAGTAGATAATAACCTTGAGAGCAGAGAGAAACCAACACGGAGGTGGGGTAATCACTTATTTAATATTTGACAATGCAGGAGATAGAAGAAAAGAATTTGAATTTTGTCATGTTGAGTTAATTCTGTAGAGGTAACACTAGGCAAAACAAAATGGTTACTTTTATGTTGCTCTTAATCACAATCAATGAACCTGAACTTTTTCTCAGTGATTGTACTACAACCGTGACAAATATATGCATATACATATAAATTTGTTAATTATAGCTGATGTAAATTGTGGTAAGTGTGTACTGAAAAAGGTCAACAACTTGTACATGTAAATGTTATTTGAGACTTTGAAGCAATATCAGTGAGTTTGTAACAGCGTCGGTAACGGGTTTCTTCAAAATGAAGGTCAAACATGAGGTTAAACTACATAGGTGTCAATTTAAAAAATGTGAAGAAATGTTTTAGTGACTTTTTGAGTATCATTCTGAATAAGGTGTGTTAATATCTGTGTTACCGTCGTTGGCCCTAATGCAGGTTGCTATTCTCCTCCTCATAGAATTTGTGAGACGGCGAATGACGTCATTGCGTATATTCTATCATTCAACAAGGAGGGCATGTCTCAGATCATTGACATTGATTTGATGATTATTGCGTACCTCTCGCTAAGCTCGTCCCCCAAGTTTCTATGGATTTTTGGTCGGGCAAAACCGCCGGTAACGGCATGACGTTGACGCCGTTCTGGTCGTAACACGAGCTGTTTGGGACCTCGCGTTATCCTGCTGCAGAATCACTCCCGGACCCCGATAAATGCATAAATGGGGTTAGATTGTTCCTCAGGAGGTTCACATACTTTACTGCATTAAGATTGCCCGGAACAATATCCAAATCTGTTTTCTTATTGTCCATTAAGTCCACCCAAACCATGACGCTGCCACCGCTAAATCTGTCTCGTTCCTGCACGCAACATTGGGCATATCTCCGTTCCGTTGCCTGTAACTCTTGTCCTACCGTCAGCATGGCTGACACTGAAGCGTGACTCGTCGGTATAAATCACGTTTCGGCATTGGACTCGAGTCCAGTGTCTGTGACGTCGAGCCCAATCTAAGCGGGCGGCTCTGTGTTGCGCAGTTAGAATTTGTCCTGTATAAGGTCGACGCGCACGAATTGGTGCTCCATCTTGTCTAAAGCGATCACCTGTCGTCTGAGCCGTGACCTGGAGTCGCCGTGCAGTTAACGTTGTTGGGGTAAAGCGATTATGTTTAAATGAGTTAACGTAATGAAGCGGTCGTCTCTACGTGACGTTGCTCGGAACCTACCTGATCTCAGCCAATCCATCCGTAACTGACCTAGTAATTGCATACCGAGTTGTCAGTCTAATGCCAGGTTGTGCATTTTACCCTCTAAAACAGGCCATAAAGTATGTAAAGCATCCCCAGTATCGATAGATTTTTTATGCCCCCGTATCGATAGATCGGAGCATATTGTTTTTGGCCTCTCTGTTTGTCTGTTTGTACCAAACTTTAACATTGCCTATAAAATCGTAAAAACGACTGCACATACATCCATCAAACTTCATATGTAGGTTCCTCATGACAACCTCTACCGGACCTGGATATTTTCAGGTCAGTAGGTCAAGGTCACAGGGTCATTGTGTTTAAAAAATTCCAACATTTTTTAGGATACTACTCCTACATTTGTCATTTGACGAAACATTCACAGACTTGTTGTTACCAAGAACCCCACACATATATTCCGGGTTTTCTGATTCGATCATTTTTGACGGAATTATGGCCCTTTGTTTATTTTGTGTGATTGTAACAGCGAAATACTCTTGTTTACTTGTTTTCTCAAGGGATTTTGATCAAACTTTCATGGAACTATTGTTATCGAGATACCCAATGCATGTTGTGAAGGTTTTATGATTCGATATATTTTGGCGGAATTATGGCCCTTTCTTTATTTTGTGCATATGTAATATATAGAGAAATACTCTTTTGTTTGCAACTACTTCTGTATTTCTCAAGGGATTTTTACCAAACTTTGATAGAACTATTGTCAACATGTTCACCAGCAAATATTGTTAGGGTTTTGTGATTGGATAATTGTTGGCAGATTTACGGCCCTTTGTTTGCCTGTACCGAAATTTAACCTTGCTTATTAAATCAAAACGCTACCACCTGCGATCATCGAACTTCATATTTTGGTTCATCATGACAATCTCTACAGGACCTGTGCATTTTCAAACAGGGCAACCGGAGGGGGCATGGTGTTTATAAAACACATCTTGTTGTTCTTAAAACACTTATTCCGCTGTGAATTTTGCTTTTGTAAACTTGAATATATAGAGCGCGTGACGTCACTTCATGCCGTGTGCATAACATGACTGCGGGAAAACACAGCTGTTCTATAAATAATGGTTTTGGAAATATTTTTTCTGCTATAAAGTACGCACGGAAGGAAAACACACCGGATTCCTCTGTTATAGAACAAACAGAAACTATCACGACCGATAAATTTATATGGTTATGGGACTTTAAATATATTAGATTTATATTTGTCTAGATTTGTATATCCTGACTGAAAGCGCAAAATTAGTGTTTTATTGCGATAAACACTTCACCCATTTATCGACTTTCCCTATTAGCGTTAACCATCTCTAACGTGTTGTGCATTGTATTGGTACGATATGATACTAATAATTCGTTAATGACTATCATTTGTTATTATATCTCTTACCATACACCAAACCTGGGCGTGGTTTAAATTATTTAACCGTAAACAATCGCGATTTTGATTGGCTATCAAATTTGTATGGGATGCATCGATTAATCGATTACTGCCTTATTTAATGACGGATTTCAAAGCGATTTTCGGTATTTTGTAGCGGAAGTGTTAATTTAGTGAACCATACCTCAGAATACCTTTTTATACTTGTTTTCATTTTTTATTTATGGCGTATTACGTAATAAACAGCGGGGTTCAGGGTATAAAAAGTTTCTTTAAAGTCAAGCATCTAACGAACGGAGGACGTTATAAAAATCAGAGACATGGTTCCCTGCATTGTACCTTTAAAGTCATTATACGGCTATTTGTTGTTATATATTCCAATATACAAAATAGTTATCGTTGTTAAAAAATTGTAAACTACGAGCGATATTGGTCTTTGGAAGACCAATCAAATGTAATATTTAATTCAAATCAATTACAATTCACTTTATACAGTGGGTTTATTTTAGTATAAAATTATGGTTAGTTTTTAAATCCATAAATTGGTGAAACTTGATTTGACATGACATCCAAGCCCGATACATTAAGTTCCATCCAGTCGTTTGTAAATATTAGCTGTACCTTTTTCTACCATGATTTAGCCAAGGAAGGCCAGAGGAAAATGAATATATATAACTGTACTGGTTGGCGTGTAGTATCCGTGAACAAGTAGTAACAGTGATTTGTTTACTATGCGGTATAAAAGCTCTTCCAGTTTGAGGTAGAGTTTACACAAATAACTTAACAACCGTTCTCTTCGCATAATACGCAGAAGACTTGGAAAATAAACGTACTTTTAAAATTATTCACCTTTTTATGTGAATAATTTCAAAAACAAACTTTCTGCACATGTCTTTGCGCATGCGCAGAAATCACTAATTGGATCTGTATTTAAAAATTGGACTTTCCGATTTCTATTTTTAAAATGCAATCACTCTTACACAATCAAAAGCTGCAAAATATGTCCTAAAAAATTACAGCCCCCACAATTGCAAGTAAAATGCTTGTGAAGAGTAATATAGACGATTCTATTTCCATCAATTAGACCGCCGCCATTGTTTTATCACGTGACCGTCCGCCATTACAGAAGTGAAAGTTCCTAAGAAGTATGCGAGTTGATTACCGATAAAAATCTATAACCGCAAGTTTTTGTCTGTAAAAATGACACAGAAGGAGCAATTTCGTTAGTATTTGCTAGCGGAGTAGTGTATAATAATGAATATACCTGTAAATAAATGATTTGCCTATCTTGTGTCTTTTATTATTTGTTTAATTGCTAATATGAGACATCAGACTGTTTCTACCTGCCTTCATAAGCAGAAAACGAATGCTTGATCAGCTTTTAATTATTCGATTGAATATCTGGTGTTATATATAGATCCTTGGCTTTTGAACAGACATGCATTACCGTGTGATGATGATGGTGCTCGTCGTAATTTCTTTATTTTCTTCATAATGATGATGATAATGATGGTGGTGGTGATCGTGTGCTGGTTGTGATAAAAACTTTGTTGCATGAATGTGATTGTTTAAAACCACGTTTTCCTTTCAGAACTGCATGATGACAAATTTAATGTGATGCATTCGTTGTCAATTTCATATTCCTGTGTCCACTTTTTGGAATATGTCACATCTGACACGTGTGATATATTCGGTCGAATTTTGCACTCGTGTTACATATTCGATCTGTGACATGTGTGACTCGATCAACAATAGTTAATCAATAATAAACAGCAACAGTTCATGAAAAAAATTAAAACAAAGTAATTTTAAATCACAGTTCTTATAGCTTTTTACTGATATAACATCTAGCTGATAACGATTTTACATTTAATTTCCAATTATAGACAAGTGACACCCTTTGTTTATTTAGTCTATATCGTACGTGTACCTAAAACAATCACCAAGGTCCCAATATGCTACTATTAATCCAATTCCACATCATTAAAACATCAGATAAGATGTCACACGTATATACTGTCACAGCAGGTTTTATGATACCGAGACAGAAAAACAGGAAATTGACAGCTGACTTCAAAAAGAAGCACCGACACTTAAGATGACGGTGTAATATGGCAAACCTAAGTGTGATCGTGTGATCAATTAATTAGCGACTTTCAGTTGTTCAATTAAAATTATGGATCACTGCATGATACAAATGATATACTGGGTGCTTATATGCCTTATCGTTAATAAGTAAGTAAGTAAGCTAGTTTATTGACTTATACATATATACATGTATCTCACCAAGTGTAAATTACAAATACATATAAAACAACATAATAACACATGGTATAGTAGTAGTGGTATGACATGTAGTAAAGCATTTGAATTATACGTAGAATGAACATTAATCATGACATCTATAAAATATTACTACGACACTGAAAAATATAAATTAACAATATTTAAATTAACAATGATAATCTTTCAATTGAAACTATCAAAACTGTTATAACAATTTATAGAAAGTTCACGTTTAATATAATAAAGTATTTCTCTTATGATTTGCCTGAAAAATATATCTACTTGAATTCCTAATAATGTTTATATTTCCAGACTGTAACAGTTCAATAAATTTCATCATATTTGGTTTAACATAATAATAACGTTTAATGTATTTATTACGCAAGTCACTATAAGTACTGCAAATAAGAATAAAGTGAAACTCATCTTCAACATCATATGTGTATTACAAAGTTGGCGTAATCTTAAATGTGTATCTATCCTATTTCTTCCATAGCTACCAGTTTCAATTCTTAGGTTATGCGAAGATGTTCTAAGTCTAGTCATTTGACGTCGAAGTTTTTTACATTTTATCATATTAAGGTATTTTTCTAATAAGAAGGATGTTTTAATATGTGTATATATAAGTGGTTAAGAACACTACTGGAAGTAAGATCTGTGAAAAATTTCTGTCTGAAACAATCGACAATATAAATAAAAACTATTTTGTAAAATACCTGCGATATGCGTAAAGACAAACTGAATATCATATTTATTTAAAATCATTGCAATGAACTCTGTACAGTGATTTATTTTATGTATACAACTATGGTTTAGTTTTTAAATCTATAAATGGCTAAATATATATGACTGGATAATAAACAACGAAGAAGTTACTACGCCGTCCTATTCATTTGCTGTAGTTTTCACTATTTTACTAAAGATGTACATTATGTTTGTTTGAATTAATGTTCACAATGAAATGGATTTTTTTTATTGATTATGGCAATGAAATATCGGAACATTGTGATATTAGTTTACTAAATTTTACAATGATATATTGTACTTCTATAATTTGTGTTAAAATGTATGTCGCTATGTGTGTCTGGCACGGTGAATTTCCCATTCATTTAGTCTTTTTTTATTGTTAGATCAGTCAAACACAACACATTGTCTACCACCACCGCGTTTATAAGGCATTTTTACTGATTTATTTACTATCAGTTTCTTTGTGTTTTCACTCCTGTAATGGCGGACAGGAGATTGAAGAGTACTTTTTCAGGGGAGGTAAATCGTACAAAATTTAAAAATAGAATCGTCTATACTATACACTGTTTCTCCCTTTCCATAGTTCCACTGTAAGTGAGGCTCATTACAGGGAATTTCTACATTAAAAGATGAACGTATACGTTCACTTGTATCATTCATCATGTGCATTGATTGAGAAGACTTCTGAAGAAAGAAAATGAATGCATTTTGAGTTGAAACTCAAAATCACGGACACTTCTTGTTTTACTCGATCAATTAGTGCTAATTCATTATCCTTTTGGAGCCTCTCATGTGGACACACTGTATGACGTCATTACGTCAACGTACACAGAAGGAGCTTAACTTAAGTCCCATAAGCTTATAAATATATCGGTCGTAATAGTTTCTATTTGTTCTATAACAGAGGAATCCGGTGTGTATTCCTCCCGTGCATACTTTATAACAAGAAAAAATGTTTCCGAAACCACTATCGTATTTTTTTCAAAATCATTGAAATAAATACTATTTATAGAACACCTGAGTCGGACTTGATTCGAAATACTCCTTTGAATCTGGGGTGCACTCGGAGTACTCCGAGTAATTCAAACGAATCAAATAAATCAGCAGTACAAAAATGGCCGACAGAAGCAGAGTTTCTATTTTAAATATGTAAGTGCAACATAAGGCAGCAGTTTGTCGTATAAAAATTATGATAATTTGCATCTGTAAGTGGTGTCAAATCAGGACCATGAACATAGAAAGATTTTTACTGAGCATGTAGCTGTATACAATGTTAATTAAAATTATGAGTACAAGTGCTTAATTGTTGCCATGGTTGCAAAGAATCAAGTATGGAAAAAGTCCCATCAGAATAACGTACAATTTTTATGAGCCATATAGAGATATACATGTACTTGAATTGTACAAGTTGTATTACATGTTTCTTTTACTAAAATAACAAAAGAAGTATTTTTCACCAAAACGGCTATGTTAATAAAAGTAATAATAAAGCACTTGATGCTGCTATCTTCGTTTATGACGTCACACTCTACAGTTCCCTGTAGGTACGGTGGATAGTTCGGAGTATACTCCGAGTAACTACTCTGAGGCACTTGATTCAAGTTCGGAGTAGAAAGCGCACAAATAGTAAATGGAGTAGCCCAATCAAGTCCGACCCTGAGTTTCCCACAGTCATGCTATGCATACGTAGTAAAGTGGCGTCACGCACTCTACATATTTCAAGTTTACAAAAGCAAAAATCTCAGTGAAATCAGTGTTTTCAGACAAAAAAAGGGCTTGTTTCGTCGGTAATAATTATCTTAGGATAATATCAACAATTAAATGTTTTTGCATACATTTGTCTACAGCAAAAAGCTAATGGGGCTTTAAGGATATATCTGACAGTTTTCACAATTTTACACAAAGACATATAGGCAAAATTCTTTTCATGCAATCGCCAAAAATTTTAAGAACTGCTAATGAGTGATTTTGTATTTTTCTTCTTTACCTTCACCAATACAAATAGCACAATTAAGTCTAATTTTGAACTAAAAAAAATAAATAAAAATATTCAATGGAATTGCATGAAATTTTGTATTTTGACCAAGTATAAAATGAAAGACATAAACCAAAAGTAAAAATATGGTATTTAAGATTTATGTATGATTGATCTACCCTTGAAATGACCTTATAATAAGATTAAAATGTAGCAATAGAAAAAATAGCGCAACATCATTGTCAATGGACTTTTATTCTACACAAATGATGAATGTCAACATGTACACAGATCACTTGCTAATGAGCCACACTGAGAAAATGTGTTATATCTATCAACCAAAGACATAGTGTAAGGTAGGTGTATTTCAACTTATTGTTAACCGCTGCCATTTCAAAACTTTCACCTTTGATATGGAGGCGAATATAGTTTTAAGCATTGGATTGTAACCGTTATATTTGCTAAAATGGTTAATCATTATTTCGATATGCTTTGACGTAAGTATATATCTCAGCATGTACCACTTGTATTGCATTATGTTTATGTGTTATATTTCAAAAACTCATATTTGCATAGAATGAAAGAGATGTTCTGTTCTGTTCAGAATTGATATACAACAATCCCTACTAATAAATAGCCATCATGTTTGTTGAAATGTTGGTATTATTTTAGACGAGCTCAATACTTATTCACAGATTGCCTTAGAAACTTACATATGTCAAATATTTAAGTAGCTATTACTTTTATCGTCAAATTGTTCAGTATTGTCTTGTTTCGACGTAGTTGAGTATTCCACTTTATGTACTTTATTGTAATACAATGTATTTGCAATCAATACTTTATACAGAAGTTAGTAATATACTCCGATAAAAGCTTAAATTTACACATCGTGTTTTATTTGTAATCTTTCTAATTGTAGTTTGGTGCCACAGACACATTTAGTTTTCTTATAATTACTATAATACGCGTCAGACTGTTCTATTTTGACAGCCTCATGTTTCTTACCATGTGACACGTCGTAGAATGGTTTAGTTTGTGGATTTGACATTTCTCTCCTGTCTGCATTACATTATGTAAGGAGAGATGTTTAAGTGTTATATTGACACACCGAAAACATTAACAAACCACTGATAATATTTTTATAAAAGCTTTCATAACTCAGGATTAAAGTCCAATTTATCTAATGGTTTTGTACATTCGTCGGAAAGCAATACATTTCTAGATTCCTGAGATAATTGCGTCGACTGATGAATATTTAATTGTTTCATTATTAGATTAATGTATGAGTATACTATTTTGTCTGTCGTCCGTCCACAATTCTTCAAACGATTTCTACTCTGAAACGGCGGTGTCAAATTTGAAGAAACTTCACAGGAATGATCTTTGGATGGTCTTTTTACAAAGGTTGCTAAAAGAATGTCATATCATGTAGAACTCTGGTCTCCATGAGCACCAAAATGGAATAACGTATTCCTGTCTTAAACCGCTTGGTCTAAAGCCTAGGTATTGACATAGGGCAGTACCCTCTAACAAAGTTGCTAAAATAATGTCCTATGGGTTGAAATTTGCCCACCATAGGGTCACCTGTTTTAAACAGATTTTAATATTTAGGAAAATATGAAAGTAATGTTCTTGTCTAAAAGGACAAGGCTTAGAGCTTAATATATTTTGCTTTGACGAACATCTAGAGATCCTCAAAGTTGATCGAGTCATAACTGTCCCCGCTACAGGGGTATAATTTTTAGGATCGTTGAATGTCCGGCGTCCGTCGTACGTCCACAATTAGTTTGTTTACACTCTAGCAACCGCAGCTCTTAACGAATCATGATTAAACTCACAATGTATATGGCCACAATGTCTCGGCTAAGTTCGATTATGGGCAAAATCGGACGATAATTTCTAGAGTTATGGGCCCTTGAATTACAAAATTTGCTATATTTAGCTTGTTTACACTCTAGCGCCTTCATTTATTCACTAATCCTGATCATATTTTCAGTAAAGCGGCGGTCACATTTACGGTCACGCACGTAGTTAACCGTAGTTCATTTTGTACGTAGTTGAGCGTAGTGTCACTACGGTTGACTAAGATTGAACAGGTTCGAAGTAGGGTAAAACTCACAAAAAGGAAAATTTGTAGAAGACTATGTACGGTGAACTATGATTAAGTACGGCCAACTACATTTAACTACGCGCAAAATGACCAGGGTTAACTAGGGAGAACTACGTGTAAACTACGGTTAACTACGGTCGAGGTAGGCACAACTAAGGTTAACTAGCGTCAACTGCGTTTAACTACGGCCAAAGGGCTAGACTTTGACAGCGCATTACGGGTAAGTAAAAGTGCGGTCACGGTTATTTTTCCATTAGACCTTGACCAGCCAACATTATTATATCCGAAATTAGGGTACTTCCTAGAGAGGTGGAAGGGGTGCCACAGCAAACGGTACATCATGGGTTGGATGGAGGAGCCCATATGGTACTATCCAATTGGTCGGTAGGGAGCATGTGTTTCACAAACTACTTGGACCTAATTAACCGTACCTTAGGACGTTGTCCAACCCTAGTAAGCCCTAGTTGACCGTACTGTTAGACGTAGTGTAAATGGTTGCGTCATATTACAACAGTCAACTACGGTAAGCACTTCAGTCAAGTAGGGTTAACTACGGTCATCTTAGGTCAACTACGTTCAAACTACGGTCTTCGTACGGTTTTGGTATCCAAGCCGGCCGTAGAGATTTTTTCAACATGTTCGAACTACGTTTATTACTACGGTTAACTACATATAACTACACCTGATACGTGTTAATAAGGTCAACTACGGTTTCCCCATACCACGTTCAACTACATGCGTGACCGTAAATGTAACCGCTGCTTAACTACGGACCATGCATGAGTTCGAACTACGTTTATTACTACGGTTAACTACGTCTAAGTACGCCGGATACGTGTAAGTAATGTCAACTACGGTCTCCCCTTACTACGGTAAATGTGACCGCTGCTTAAATGTGTATAACCAAAAGATATTGGACAAGTACCATTATGGGCAATATCGGACCAGAACTTCAAGGGTTATGGGCCCTTGCTTTTGAAAATTTGCTATATTTTAGCTTGTTTACACACTAGCGCCTTCATTTATACACCGATCCTAATAATATTTTCAGTAAATGAGTATAACCAAAAGATCTTGGACAAGTTTGATTATGGGCGAAATCGGACCACATCTTCAAGAGTTATGGGCCCTTGACGTAGCAAATTTGCTATATTTTAGCTTGTTTACACTCTAGCGCCTTCATTTATTCACCGATCCTAATCATATTTACAATGAATGTGTATGACCTTATGGTCTTGGACAAGTTCAGTTATGAATGGAATCGGACCACAACTTCAGGAGTTATGGGCCCTTGGATTAGAAAATTTGCTATGTTTTAGCTTGTTTAACAGTATTATACCTTCATTGTTGGTTTCGATCTCAAAATCTACGTAAAATGAGTTTTACGAGATGGAAACTATATTACCTGGTCATTAATTATTGGCCTTTGTTCTCAGGTGAGCGATAAAGGGCCAATGTGGCCCTCTTGTTTATAAAGAAATATCTGAAAATATAAACTACAGGGCCAACATGGCCCTATATCGCTCACATGACAATCACTGTTCACTCATTAAAACCTTGGTTTGAACCGATGACCTAGTTTTTGTCCCCAGATGACCTTTGTTAGAACTTGTCCTACATATAAATAACACAAACATTCTGACAAAATCTGGTGAAGATCCAATCAAATCATTGAAAACTACAGCATAGACAGGATTTTCCTACGATTTGACCTTGTGACCTGGTTTTTGACCCCAGATGACCTATGCTCGAATTTGTCTTATATACCATTAAGACTAACATTCTGACAGGGTTTGGTGAAGATCAAACAACAATCAACAATGTTACAGTATCAATAAGGTTTTCCTAAGATTTGACACCGTGACCTATTTTTGACCGTAGGTGACCCATATTTAAACTATCCTTAAAGTCCCATAAGCATATACATTTATCGGTCCTAGTAGTTTCTGTTTGTTCTATACAGGGGAATCCGATGTGTTTACCACAACCACTCATCATGTTACTATATGACAGATAAGCTAAAAAAACAAAAGCATGACTGTGTGAAAAAGAGATGTTTGTAAAACATGTTTGATCCCATGGCAGCAAAATGGTCATTTATGTTAAAGTCCCATAAGCATATACATTTATCGGTCCTAATAGTTTCTGCTTGTTCTATAACAGGAATCCGGTGTGTTTTCCTCCCGTGCATACTATATAGCAAGAAAAAAGGTTACCAAAACCACTGTCGTATTTCAATAGCATTGTGTTTTTCCGCAGTCATATTATGCACACGGCATTAAGTGAGGTCACGCGCTCTATATTTCAAGTTTACAAAAGCAAAATTCACAGCGAATTGAGTGTTTTAGAAGAAAAATGGCTTGTTTCGTCGGTAATAATTATCATGGGATAATATAAGCAAATGTTTGTTTTTTGCATATATTTTTTTATAGCAAAAAGCTCATGGGACTTTAAAGTCCCATAAGCGGAATCCGGAATGTTTTCCTCCCGTGCATACTTTATAACAAGAAAAAATGTTTCCGAAACCACTATCGTATTTTTTTCAATAACATTTTAAATAAATACTATTCATAGAACACTTGAGTTTTCCCGCAGTCATGCTATACACACGTAGTAAAGTGATGTCACGCGCTCTACATATTTCAAGTTTACAAAAGCAAAAATCACAGTGAAATGAGTGTTTTCAGACGAAAAAGGGCTTGTTTCGTAGGTAATAATTATCTTGGGATTATTAATAATTATTACCCTGGGGTCAAAATTGGCCCTGCCCCTGGATCACATTTCACAAAGGCTCATGATAATTTTTTCTCTATGAGTATTTATCTGGTGAGCGATATGGGGCCATGATATATAGGGCCATCATGGCCCTCTTGTCTTCTAAAAACACTCAATACACCGTGATGTTTGCTTATGCAAACTTTATTTTAAAGCCCCATTAGCTTTTTGCTGTAGAAAATTATATGCAAAAACATTTAATTGTTGATATTATCCCAAGATAATTATTACCGACGAAACAAGCCCTTTTTCGTCTAAAAACACTCATTTCACTGTGATTTTTACTTTTGTAAACTTGAAATATGTAGAGCGCGTGACGTCACTTTACTACGATAGTGGTTTCGGAAACATTTTTTCTTGCTATAAAGTATGCACGGGAGGAAACACACCGGGTTCCTCTGTTATAGAACAAACAGAAACTATTAGGACCAATACATTTATAAGCTTATGGGACTTAAAATATATAGAGCGCGTGACTTCACTTCATGTCGTGTGCATAATATGACTGCGGGAACACAGCTGTTCTATAAAGAGTATTTATTTCAATGATATTGAAAAAATACAATAGTGGTTTCGGAAACATTTTTTCTTGCTATACCATAAAGTAATGCAAGGGAGGACAAACATTTACATAATGCCTCTCTTTAGCCACATCCCATGCGTTTACTTATTTTTTGCTAATCATTAAAAAAACTATGTGCTACATTTCTAAATATCTTGTACTACATCATTCTGGGTAAAATAAAACCTACTTCAAATTTAACATGTCAGTGTTAGTTATAACATTTTTAAAAAGTCTAGAATGAAAACTGAATAAATTATAACAATTTGGCATATCAATTCATTGTAAAAATAATTTCATTTAATTTTGTTAAAAATAAATAATATTATCAATGTCTTGTTATTTAAAATTCCATTTTAAAAATTGCTGATGTCCAAAAGTAGACACCCTGATCAATGATTTCAGTGGAAATGAAATAAACTCAATATAATTTAAAACTTGTGAATACATGTGCTTTGATAAAAAAACTGGACATTAACCACTTGGGTATATTTTAAACAGACAATAAACAAATCTTAAACTTAAACAGACATCTGTAGCTTTTGCTCTGATTTGTCTGCTTAATTGATAAAGTGATTGCCACTGCTTCTTGAATTTTGATAACTTTACTGCATTGTCATGCTATACATGCTTCAAAGAACTGGTAAAAAATAAATAACTTGAGTGTTATTTATTTTCCAGTAGGTACAACAAAGATCATAAGTAATTCAGCAAGAAATTGAAGAATTCCATTAAAAAATACAGATTTTTAAAGTATGCCACACCATTTTAAATTACATGTACTTTTGAAATCTGACACATTTATTTGTCTTCTACAGTGAATTAAATTCTGACAATATCATAGATAAACGACACAATTTATATATATTATACATTGCTCCAAAAAGCAGGTGAGGAAATGAGGTGAAATCCTCGTATCTATTCATCGAATGATGAAAATCAGCCAAACTGGTGGGATAGTGACTGTGCTAATGCAAAACATAACAAATACAAACAATTACGGACATTCAGAATTCCGAATAGTGAAAGTGACTTCAAAGCTTACGGAAGTAGTCGAAATATTTTCAAAAATTTGTGTAAAGCAAAACGATTAAAACTAGAGCGGAAAAGGCGAGACGAACTCATAACTATTCCACTAGGTTCAGAGTGTCAGTTGATTCTTCCAGTGATTCTGTCTACCCAAGGTTACGGGTTTTGGTAAACGATCATTTGCTTGTCAAGGTAGCTCCCTCTGGAATGAAATGCCTCAGCATATAAGAGAAGTTAAGAACCTCCCTCAGTTTAAGTCCACCATCAAAGCCCATTTGCTTGCTAGTGTCTGAAATTGTTTTTATACACATTTTAAATATCAATAATTCTTAGATAATGATGTAAATTCTGTGATAGTAATTTTATTCTGTGATAATAATTATCTCATAAGATAAATTTGTTTTTCATTTTCTTTTTCTTAGCTCACCTGATTCATTTTAGAATCGTTGAATGTCCGTCGTATGTCCACAATTAGTTTGTTTACACTCTAGCAACCGCAGCTCTTAACGAATCGTGATTAAACTTGCTCACAATGTATATGGCCACAATGTCTCGGCTTCATTTTTGGTTTTGATCTCAAAATCTACGTAAAAATGAGTTTTACGAGATGGAAACTATATTACCTGGTCATTAATTATTGGCCTTTGTTCTCAGGTGAGCGATAAAGGGCCAATGTGGCCCTCTTGTTTAATTTTAATATAATTTGTTGTTGTTTTCTTGGTTATTAACATTAATTTTATAAAGGACCACAATGGAAATAAAGATTTACTTCCTTTTTTGTTTTATCCATGTATTTTAACGTTTTTGACATGGTTTCAATTTTTACTGATATTATTTACCTTTAATAATTTTACAGTCTCAATTTGTATAATATTCGTTATATATTTGTTTGAACACTGTAACTTGATATGCCCATTTTGTGTAATATATTTCCTATGTACCATGTTTTAGAAATAGTTAAAATATGAATAATAATAAATAAATAAATAACTCACGAAATAAACCTACTGGCTTCTGGCATAAAGTTATGGAAGCAACCGTGAATCGCCAAATACAGGAGAATATATTAAAATCTGACTGGTTTAAATATTTTTCTACTGTGTTTGGGAGAGAAAATACATATGTTAACGACAGAAATTCTAATGCTCTGAACGATTTTCGATTAAACACAGATGCTACGGAATTAGAAACTCCTATTACGGAAGGGGAGATAATTCATTGTACTAATCAATTGAGGAGTTCGTGTGCACCGGGAAACGATGGACTGTGTATGGAGATGCTTAAAGCCACTCTACATTTAACGCTACCATACTGAGTAAATCTTTTTAATTCCATATTTATATCACGTAATTTTCCTATTTATCAAGAAAAACTGTATCAAAACGTTATAGGTAGATGAATTACAAGAAGCATATTGGTTTATGTTTTTTGTATGAAGTTGTTTTTTTCATAAAGGATATTGACTGTATATTTTATTCAATCATACATTAAGGAGAGTATAAATTATTTACATGATATGGGTAATGCACATTATAATGACAATCATGAGTATTTGACAAATGAATTAATTCTCGCATGTATAGTTCACAAGCACATGGTAATAATTATCATATAAAATATAAATATATATAATATAAACTAATACTCATAAGTATAATTCGTCTAGAAAAAGGTGACAAAAACAACCCGAACAACTATCGTGATATATCATTGGTGAATATGATCAGTAAAATATTCTCAGCAGACGTGTTACTAATTGGACAGAGACAGATAATGTTATCAGTGAATCACAAGCAGGATTTATACGAGGCTACAGTACAACAGACAATGTATTTAGTCTTAACGCGATAATTCAGAAATATATAAGCAAACGCCGTGGACGATTCTATGTGTTTAACGTCGATTTCTTAAAGGCGTTTGATAATTGCGCACATCTTGGGTTATGGGACAGTATGGAACGAAAACGAATTGAACCTAATGGATGTTTTAACTATATTCAAATCCATGTAAAGAAACTTAAAATCTTGTGTGAAGACAACAGAAGGACTAACTGACTATTTTCATTGTAGTATAGGCACAAAACAAAGATGTGTTAGTTCACCGATCATTTTCAATCTTTTTATAAATGATTTAATCACTTATTTAAATGATTTTTGTGTTCAATGTATATTTGTTTCTCTATCGATGAATTGCATGCTTGTATGTTTGCTGATGATGTTTCCAAAATTGCTGATACTGTGATTAACCTTCAACGGAAAATAAATGCTGGTATGCAAATCAATTTAGATAAGTCAAACATTATTGTCTTCATAAATGGTGGTATATTAAGACCAATGAAATCTGGTACTACAGAGGTGAACGTTTGGAAGTTGTACCATTTCATAAATATCTTGGAGTTTACTTTACATCAATGCTAAATTGGAAATACACTAAAGATATTTTAGCATTACAGGCAACAAAGGCACTGTATTCTATATTCAATTTACAAAAACATTTTGGTTATTTCAAACAACATGAAGCATTCAAATTGTTTGATGCTATGATTTCCCATATTTTGACCTTAGAGTATTGCAAACAAATTGAAATTGTACATATTAACTTTTGCAAAAGAATTGCTTGTTTAAATAAAAATGTATGTAATGTATTGGCCCTTACTGAATGAGGAAGATTACCATTATACTACAATTATTATAGTAAATGTGATAAGTACTGGATAAAATTGTTATATATGCCAAATAATAGGTAACCTCGTCAATATTACTTGATGTTATGCCAACTTGATGAAGCTGGACGAATGTGGCTTCAAAAATAAAAAGACTGCTATTCCAGTATGTGTTCGGCTATGTATGGCTAGCTAACGATGTTGGAAATTCAACCTTGTTTTTACAGTTGTTTATGCAAAGAATAAAAGCCAATTGTTTGCAAAATGCATTTTCGTTTATAGAAAATTCATCCAAAACTTAAACATATAAACTGTATAAAAGTGCTTTCGAACCTGAAAAATATTTATCATAATGTATGTCATTAGAATTCAGTCGGAAAAAACAAACTGATGATTGAGGCCGGAAGACATTATATGATTGTAAACTTTGTCTTAAAAGGAATGTTTTTACTGTCGAAGATAAAATTCTTTTTCTTGTTCTATGTCCTGAATATTCAGACTTGAAAGTATCTCATTTTAAAGCAAATTGGAAGCAAAATTTACATCCACAGAGACAGTTTATTCAAATAATGAGTGATAATTCAAATTATTTGTTATCGAAGTGTTTAAAGCTATCGTTTGAATTAAGATTAATAATAATAATGACTTTATTTAAAGAGCCTCTATGTTGCATGATTAACACAAATACATGTTCACAAGAATATATGGAATAAGAAATTATGATCCTGAAAAAGAAATACATTTCGGAATACATGTTTGCATGGAAGAAAAATGTGACATTTTTCAAAAACCGACATGAAACATATAATGTGACAATATTCACAACGTAACATGATAATAAATGAATGTGACATTATTTACTAAGAAACATTATTTTGTCCACCAGAGTAAAACCAAGTGAGGTATGTGTTTTTGAAAGTATTCAGTGAACTGGATTGACGTATGTTTAGTGGTATTTTGTTTCAGATTTTAGGACCTGAGTATGCTAGAGATTTTCTGCAGAATTCAAGTCTAGGTTTTGGAACGTAGAGAGTATTGTTTGAGTGAGATCTTAAGGATGCATTATTGGTTTCGATAAACAGGTTAGACACGTACTCAGGAAATATATTATTTAAGGATTTGTAGACAAAAATGGCTTTTTTATAGAAGATACAGTCTTGTATTTTCATCCATTTCAGATCATTGAATAAGGTAGGAGTTGGTGCATCATAAGGCTTGTCTAGAATTATTCTAGCAGCTATTTCTGAAATTTATGTAACTTATTTAATAATTCATCACTGTAATTGCCCCAGATAGTGCAGCAATAATCAAGGTGTGGCAAGATATAAGCATTGAAGAATATTTTTCGCAAGTGTATACTAAGATACTGTTTTATTCTCAAAAGTAGATACAGCAGAGAATTACATTTCTTAAGGATGTTTTTAACTTGGATGGTCCAGCTTAACTTGTGGTCAACATTGACACCTAACAACTTTTCGACTTCAGTAAAATCAATGTTCTGATTTTGTAAAAGCTGGTTATGGTGATTGCTTGTATTAAGTGCCTTGTAGATAGATTTTGAAGGTGAGATAATCATTGATTTAGTCTTCTGAGTATTTGGTATCATTGAATTCCTTTGACACCATTCATCCACTGAGTCAAGGCTAGTTTGTAGAATGTGACAGACAGTATTAATGGATGTACCAATTGCAGTTACAGTAGTGTCATCTGCAAACATCAATAGAAGAATTTTTTACATGCAGAGGTAGATCATTTATGTAAAGAATGAATAGTATAGGCCCAAGGACAGATCCTTGGGTACTCCTGCTGTTATTTCAAGAGAAGTTGAAAGCTTCCCTTGGATAGACACTTGTTGGGATCGATCTGACAAATATGATTTAAACCACTGAAGTGATGGACTGGATATGCGGTATTCTAGCATTTTATCAAAAAGTAGTGCATGCTTTATCAAGTCAAATGCCTTTGATAGATCCATAAACACAGTACCAACAAGTTTATTATCATTTATGGCGTCTATCCATGTGGCAACAACAGAAGTTAAAGCAGTTTCACAGGAGTGATTAGAGTGAAAGTCTGATTGGATCGTGTGAATGAGAGAGTAGTTTTCAAGGTATACTTTCAAATGATCACTTACATGAGTTTCAAGGATTTTTGATAGTATAGGGAGAATAGAGATAGGGCGGTAATTGTTTGTATCAGATTTACTCCCCTTCTTGAAGATTGGATAACTTTTGCTTTCTTGAAGAGTTGAGGAAAACTGGATTTTGAAATACTTTGGTTGAAAATGTAAGTTAGAGGTTTAGATATGATATCAGCACTCATCTTAAGAAATTAAGCTCCCAATCCATCTAGTCCCGTTGCTTTACTTGTGTCAAGTGATTGCATTTTTTTGTGACAAACTTGAGTTACGCATGGAATATCGAACAGTGTAGATGCATTTGTTTGACTGGTGACAAATTCTTGTAGTGCAATTCTGTCACTTTGTGTTATGTTGCAACATTCGCTTGGCGCCATTTTGAAAATGTTAGTAAAAAAGTTGTTGAAAATTTCAGCTGTTGTTTGTGGATCCTGAATTGGGCTGCCTGCTGTGTCTGTTATAAAGTTGGTTTGGTGCTTGGTTGATTTTCCTGATAAATCTTTCAGATTTCTCCAAAGTTTCTTGGGATTATTTTTATTTTCATTAACTGTTGTATTATAAAAAGATTTTTTTGCATTGGATATACAGATTTTTAATCTATTGCGCCAGTACTTGTATTTGACTGTATCGTTTGATACCTTAGCACTGTCTCGTTTCTTTATTCCCTCAGCAATTTCAGGATTAAGCCAGTCGGGCAAATGAACACTCTTAACACGTTTTTGTTTGATTGGAGCATATGAATTTAGGGTACTTGTGAAAAGGTTCCCACACTTTTTCCATTTTAAAATTCAAGGACTTTTCAAGGACTTTCCAGGACCTTTTTCACAGTTTTCAAGGACCTTTTTTTCGACTAATCTAGACGCCATTTTATCATTGAACACCTTGAAGTTGGTGTTCATATAAACTGGCACATCATGTGGATTGGAAATGAATACAGCTGCAGTTGATTTCAACATGTTAACGAGGCCATAGAACGCTACACTTGTTATGAACATTTTCTCACTATAGATCAATAGCAGCAGGGCTCAACACTAACACTGGTCTGAGACCAGTGGTTTTCATGGAAGACCACTAACTCTTGGAATGCAGGTGGTCCCATTAACCAAAGAACATTTCCAAGAAAATATTTCTTTAAACAGGATCAAATCACTTTTAGTAAGCTGATGAAATGGTGCTCACTACAAATCATTGTAACATATTCTGAACTTAAGTTAAAAAGAAATTTGTATAATTCAGTATTTACAAGTCTTTGAATATTAATTTTTTTCATTGCAACAGTGCTCCAGATAAGGTTTATTGAAATTCATAACGGTACTGCCACATATCAGAACATTATCGGATTTCACGCGCCAGGTGACAAAAGTCAGGCAGTCTACATCTTTTCGGCGGTTAAAAATGACAGGAAAGATCCGTTAGGCTTCAGACAATCAAATTAATGAATCAACTTGGACATGATTCCAATACGGCTTGGTATTTGTTTTAATTATATAATGTGGATAATTAGGTCGTAATGATAAAGCAAGACTTTGTAAATAATTAAAGCTCTAAACGTTCACAAAAAGGCGTATTTATCAAAGTACGACCCTTACCTGGAGCACTGACTGACAGCAAGCAATTTAGTGGAGAGACTTACTTGAAGTCTTCCATTTCTGGCCATTTCAGTAGAAATTTAGATAAAGTGCATATTTTTTTCTCAAAAACGAGGAACAGCGACAAAATCGCGACATTTTTCAACCAGGAAATAAAAACAAATGACTGGGCGGCCATTACTGTACAAGATTTGATGACGTAGTACACACGCACATTCGTGCCCAAACCATTTCGTTCAATTCCCGGATATTTCCCGTACCGTACCGTTTTGCTTGAAATTCCCGGTGTTTTCACGGCCGGGAACAGGTGAAATAAAATTCCAGGACTTTCCCGGTTTTCCCGGTTGCGTGGGAACCCTGGTTAGGTCAATAAAACAATCCAATGTATCATCAGGATCATCATATATTTCTAGAACTGACCAAGGTTGGGTTTCTACTGACTGCAGAAAGTCATTTTCATTAAATTTGTTCATATTTCTGTAAGTAATTATGTTATGAATCGGACCTTTGTTGCTATTAGAGGACATTTTACGCGTGAAACAAACAGGGTAGTGATCACTCAAAGTTACTTTAGGTATTTGAACATCAACAATATTGCATGGTGTATTAGTGTATTATATGATCTATTATAGTTGATGAATTAGTAGTTACTCTGGTGAGTTTATCAACTAGTTGTTTTAAATTAAATGCATCTGTTATATTTTTCCATGAATAATTAACAATTTCAGAGTTCACAATGTTATAATTAAAGCCCCATTAGCTTTTTGCTGCAGAAAAATATATGCAAAAACATTTAATTGCTGATATTATCCCAAGATAATTATTACCGACGAAACAAGCCCTTTTACGTCTGAAAACACTCATTTCACTGTGATTTTTGCTTTTGAATACTTGAAATAT
The DNA here is from genome assembly GCA_964023205.1 of Lutraria lutraria. Classification (NCBI taxonomy): domain Eukaryota; kingdom Metazoa; phylum Mollusca; class Bivalvia; order Venerida; family Mactridae; genus Lutraria; species Lutraria lutraria. The sequence continues at coordinate 964,917 of OZ026843.1, read as the reverse complement.
GTAGAGCGCGTGACGCCACTTTACTACGTGTGCATAGCATGACTGTGAAAAACTCGGTGTGTACTATAAATAGTATTTATTTCAATGATATTGAAAAAAAATACGATAGTGGTTTCGGAAACATTGTTTCTTGTTATAAAGTATGCACGGGAGGAAAACACACTGGATTCCTCTGTTATAGAACAAACAGAAACTATTACGACCAATACATTTATATGTTTATGGGACTTTAAAGTCTCCAGACAAGATAATTTCTTTGTTTTCTCCATATAATTGTTCCAGGATTTTTTCAAGTTCATCATTCCAAATGTTATTTGATGACGGTGGTCTGTAAATGTATCCGAAAATGAATGGTTTCTGTTTAGATACCTTAATTTCTAGCCATATTGCTTCTATTTGTTCACGGTCCAGATCAAGTCTCTGTTCACATTGATATTTGCAGCTGACATAAGTTACAAGACCTCCGCCATTAGTTGGTCTATCACGTCGAAAGAGGTTGTAATTATTCAATTGAAATTCATTATCATTAAGTTGCTTATTTAAAAATGTTTCACAGAGACATAATATATCTATTTCTTCATGATCAGACAAAAGAATCTTCAGTTCATCGAATTTTGGACACAAATAATGAATATTAAGGTGAAAAAAATTAAGTCCTTGTTTATGGAAGAATGTGTGAACTGATGTATTGGAGTCGATATGATCTTCGGTTTGATTTTTAGAAGTAGGTGAGTCATTTTTACAGATAGTCTCAGGCATGACTGAGTCCTGATGTTCTGTATGTTGTAGTTGTATAGGAATCTTTAATTGAGCTTCTTGTGTTGTTTCTTGGCAGTCAGTCACTAATGATGTGTCATTGATGGTGGTATTCAACTTCTGTATTGTTGTCGTGGATAACGCTGATATTCGGTCCATTTCTTGTCCTAGTACCGATGAAAATTTACAGCAGGTTGTTGATTTTGTGATATGTTGTACTTGTTGTGTAGAGTTTTTTTTAGCTCACCAGAGCACGAATGTGCTCAGGGTGAGCTTTTGTGATCGCCCTGCGTCCATCGTATGTCGTTACGATTTCGTGGCGTCCATGTTTACTTAAAACAACATCTCCTCCTACACCGCTATGCCGATTGCAACCAAACTTTGCTGGAATGATCCTTGGGTGGTCCCCTTTTAAAGTTGTTCAAAAAATTAAATTTCATTAAAAATTCTGGTTGCTATGGCAACAAATAGAGAAAACTTAAAAAATCTTCTCGTCTGAAACCACAGGGCCTAGAGCTGAGATATTTGGTATGTAGCATTGTCTAATGGAACTCTACAAAGTTTGTTCAAATTATTACCCTGGGGTCAAAATTGGCTCCGCCCCGGGGGTAACTTGATTTTACATAGACTTATATAGGAAATTTAAAATATCTTCTTGTCAAAAACTACAATGCCTAGAGCTTTGATATTTGGTGTGTAACATAGTCTAGTGGACCTCTACCAAGTTTGTTCAAATTATTGCCCTAGGGTCAAAATTGGCCCCGCCCCGGGGGTCACTTGATTTATATAGACTTATATACGAAAATTTAAAAAATCTTCTTCTCCGAAACCACAAGGCCTAGAGCTAAGATATTTGGTATGTAGCATTATCTAGTGGACCTCTACCAAGTTTGTTCAAATTATTGCCCTAGGGTCAAAATTGGCTCTGCCCTGGGGTTTATTCTTTTTTATATAGGAAAATTTAAAAAATCTTCTTCTCCGAAACCACAAGGCCTAGAGCTAAGATATTTGGTATGTAGCATTGTCTAGTGGACCTCTACCAAGTTTGTTCAAATTATTGCCCTAGGGTCAAAATTGGCCCCGCCCCGGGGGTCACTTGATTTATATAGACTTATATAGGAAAATTTAAAAAATCTTTTTCTCCGAAACCACAAGGCCTAGAGCTAAGATATTTGGTATGTAGCATTATCTAGTGGACCTCTACCAAGTTTGTTCAAATTATTGCCCTAGGGTCAAAATTGGCTCTGCCCTGGGGTTTATTCTTTTTTATATAGGAAAATTTAAAAAATCTTCTTCTCCGAAACCACAAGGCCTACAGCTAAGATATTTGGTATGTAGCATTGTCTAGTGGACCTCTACCAAGTTTGTTCAAATAATTGCCCTAGGGTCAAAATTGGCCCCGCCCCGGGGGTCACTTGATTTATATAGACTTATATAGGAAAATTTAAAAAATCTTCTTCTCCGAAACCACAAGGCCTAGAGCTAAGATATTTGGTATGTAGCATTGTCTAGTCGACCTCTACCAAGTTTGTTCAAATTATTGCCCTAGGGTCAAAATTGGCCCCGCCCCGGGGGTCACTTGATTTATATAGACTTATATACGAAAATTTAAAAAATCTTCTTCTCCGAAACCACAAGGCCTAGAGCTAAGATATTTGGTATGTAGCATTATCTAGTGGACCTCTACCAAGTTTGTTCAAATTATTGCCCTAGGGTCAAAATTGGCTCTGCCCTGGGGTTTATTCTATTTTATATAGGAAAATTTAAAAAATCTTCTTCTCCGAAACCACAAGGCCTAGAGCTAAGATATTTGGTATGTAGCATTGTCTAGTCGACCTCTACCAAGTTTGTTCAAATTATTGCCCTAGGGTCAAAATTGGCCCCGCCCCGGGGGTCACTTGATTAATATAGACTTATATAGGAAAATTTAAAAAATCTTCTTCTCCGAAACCGCAAGGCCTAGAGCTTAGATATTTTGTATGTGGCATTGTCTAGTGGACCTCTACCAAGTTTGTTCAAATTATGGCCCCGGGGTCAAAATTAGCCCTGCCCTGGGGTATAATCTATTTTATATAGGAACATTTTTAAAAATCTTCTTCTCCGAAACCACAAGGCCTAGAGCTAAGATATTTGGTATGTAGCTTTGTCTAATGGACCTCTTTTAAATCTGTTCATATAATGGCCATGGGATAAAAAACGGCCCAGATCGGTCACTTGATCTTACTTAGACTTGTATAGAAAACTTCAACAATGTTAATCTCCAAATGACCTTTTCTCCTGGTGAGCATTTATAGGGCCATCATGGCCCTCTTGTCTTTTATTTGTTTAGTGAGTACTGCTGCACCTTTCCAAGTCAGATGAACTTCGTCACGATAGAGGGTTCTGTCAGCAGATTTGTCATTGAACATGAAGTGCTTTGTATTATCAATAAATGTCAGGTCTTGCTCTCTATAGTATGTTTGGAGTAAATTGTTAAGAATTTGGATGTTAGTTGTCAAAGTCTGTCATATTTCTTTGGAAGTATTAAGGATACCTTAACAAACAATTGAAATCAATTTTTGATAATACAGTATGTTGAATTATTGTAAATGATAACAAATATTTGCAAGCAATAATACTCCTCAATCTTCTCTATTTATATTATTGTCTATTTCATTATGTTGTGGTTATTTGATTGATGTTGTTTATGTAGTATTACATGAAAAATACATCACCAAAGTGTTAAATATCATGTTTGTATTATGGGTCGGAGGCTTGAAATATTGCAAATACATTTGTAAACTAATTGTATTGTATACAAAGTTCTGAAAGAAGCTCTCCCTTAATGGTGATGTCATTATTCTACTGACAAGTTCACTGACACTGGAGGACACTGAAATAATAGAAAAACAAACAGACTAGCATTGTCTCTTTTAAAAAATAAATGACGCTTAGTGAAATGTTTACGGTCTACCTCACTTGGTGAGTCACAAACTTTAAAAGATCTCAAGTTTACCAACCGTAGGATTGACAACTAACAATGCAATGAAAATATAACATCCACAATAATTTCCCTGGTTTCTAGCAAGTACACGCCAACTCCTTGTTTAGGTTGTTAGTAACCTGCAACCAACACTATTGAAACAGATTGGAGACAAAGGTTGTCAGCGTCGGGCCTGTCGGTGCTTGAACCAACGACTGGTACACACACTTGTGGCTCAATCAAATGGGGTAGTTGACTAGTAATAAAATACTATACTTTTACACACCAGCATTGCTAGCTTTGACCTTTTGACTGTTTCGGCATGGTTCTAGGAGATACTATTCTTTTACGCATCCCTTTTTGCTGGAAGTTTAACTTGAAGGAATTATCTGGACTGGTTCTATCCTTTATAATCTGAAACTAGTCATTCCTTCTAGGGACGATCTTTATGCACAGTTTTGTATTTTTGTATTCATTATCAGGTCGTTCAGTTTTTCACTAACAATCCCGACGTGCACTTATCCTGCCTATTACATTCGGCAGAGGGATTTACACTACATTTTTGTATTAAGAGAGGGAGAGAGAGAGAGAGAGAGAGAGAGAGAGAGAGAGAGGGAGGGAGAGAGAGAGAGAGAGAGAGAGAGAGAGAGAGAGAGAGAGAGAGAGAGAGAGACATATTTCAAAAACAAAGCAGTCTACAAAACAAGCTCACCATAACTGATCAAGGAAAGTAACTGCTGTGCAGAGAGATTGAGTTCTAGTAAGACCATGCATATTACAAGGGATGCTACATTATGTAATATTAAGGTAAATAAAATCAATAATTATTGTCGTTGGCATTTACATTTACCCATTTTTTATCTAAAAAATTATTTAACATGTTTACATCAAAATTACATATGAATACGACACAAAGTGGACATTATTGATTAATACGGTGCAGAGATAAATTATATTCAATGTATCTAGTCTTTTATCTCATTGCTTCTTGCTTCAATGTTAAAATGGATGTCGCTTCACCGCAAGAGAACATATTTCGGATCGTGGTTCGTGAATGCAGCATCCTATATGCTTGTCAAGAAGATCATGAATTAAGAATATCAATGCCATACGTTGTATGTTTTTGTACCGGAATGAGTTTGTATGTAACGTTATCGTCTGTCTATTTTCTTCAAGAATAAATATAATAAATGCATTGGTGTTTTCTTTTTCGGAGCAACAGAGGTCGCTAAGCTGTCCATAACCCAGATTATGTTATTTGTTCAAACTGATTTGATTCATGTTTAGGAGAGATATACTGTGTAGCAAATAAGATAGAACAAATATTATTTTTGTCACGTTCCTTCTCCAGTTCTTATAATCTAACGAATAAATAAGGATATACCATGACATATCTCGGCAAGTGAATGATCACAGTGACTCTTTATTTATCACCTTTATTGTGGATATGTTCAACGAAAGCTTTATATATACAAGTCTTGACAATACATTGTTAGGTATTCGTGCCGACCTAAGCGACTTGAATCCGCGTGAGTGTCGAAATGCTGCGCAGATGCACATTATTATTGACTTAATGATTTTTCAAGACAAACAATACAAATGGGGGTACACCTTAAAATACCCCACCCCTTTATATCGCCCCCCCCCCCCCCATTTTTGTTATATGACAATAAAATAACAAAATAAATTTGAAATGATATTTATTTTTTATATCAATAAATGTTATATAACTACAACAACAACTATGAAGATAACATTAATGAGAATATGATGTCTGGAGTAATGTGCCTTTATGACATAATATGGAATTGTAGTTTTGTTTGCTTGATTTAGAGCATGTACGTTGAAATCACTTCGGTTAGGTCGTAAATGGTGCAAGAAAATTGAATATAACACGCAAAAAACTACTCCACGAGATTATCTATGTATCTCTCTAAACACGCCAGCTTTGATAGAGCTCCAGGTGCGCGGATAGCGAAACCATTTAGAAACGTAACGGATATCTCAACGAATCTAGTTCTCGGTCGGTGAACGAAAGCTCCAATTCCAACAGAATAGAGTTCACGTTGATATTCCTGCTTTGTAGCAAATGTTTCACAGTCAACATTGCGACACGTTTGTTTCGTCTCATCTTGAAATACAAGTTCGTCCACCATTTAATGTTTCTGTCTTATTCCTGGGATTCCTGAGTAGTCTGTCTACAGTCATCCAAACGTTCTTGCAATGATTGTATTCCTGATTCTAAATTGGATCGATCACGTTTTCTACGTTCTGGCGAGCGTTCGAGAGCCACTTCAAGTTTCTTGATTCTGCGCTTGTTATAATCTAGCGTTATCTCTAAGGTGTCGACTGAACTTCAAAACTTATTATGTCCTATAAACTTTATCTTGTACATGTATTTACAATATATTCACTTAGGATTGAAAACGTTCTTTAAATACCGAATATCAAAGCTTTTTGACATCTTAATCCATAATACAAGCTATGTTTTCACTTGAATACTTTATGCAACCGCATTAAAATAGCTTCCTGAATTCTGAGTACTATTAAAAGCTACTGCTTAAAATACTGAATTAACTATTAAAACATACCATTTAAAAGACCTGGATAATGAATAATGAATTTGGAAGGGGCTGCACCATCCTTAATATTTAAACATCAGGCCACCATGTATTGTTGTGTTGAGTAGTTAGTTAGTACTTATTAATTAATAAAAAAACATTATGCTATCTTGATTTCAAGCAGTTTCTATCTATTTCGATGGAATGACAATATGTAGTATAGATTTTTAGAAATATCGATGCTAAAGGTCATAGAACATATTTTAATGCAAGAAAAGACTATCTCCATCATACAAAAGACACATGTTTTGCGATTTTAAATCCTTTTGTGCTGTTGTTTGCGCAAAATATAAGAAAAATATGTAAAATAAGTACATGTATTAGTTAAACATAAAAGATATATTATAGCTGTAAATCTTACCAATTTATTGCTAAAATTGCGAAAAAAAGATAACTTGGTAAGTCGTGCATGCAAACGGTTTTCACAACATCAGATGTATCAAGTTTGTGCAAGAAATGACCTAAGTACAATATAATGAGTTAGGTTCAATCTTGACAAAATATCATTTTTAACTCTAAAACAGGAGAATACATGGCTAGAGGTGAGTTAATCAGATGGGAAATTGTCTGTTTTATGTAAAAAAAGGTTCTAACTCAATTTTGACCAAATGTTTAGTTAGGCATGGTTTTGCATGGACCCTTTCAATTTGGATTTCGTCGCTGTGAGTGGGTTAAATTGTTACGTATCGTGAAGCGACAACAAAACTCGTGTTCGTAATGTTAACAGATAGTAGTAAATGTGAAAATATTCATTAACAATGTTATAATTTATTGAATTCTTCCTTTTTCCTTAGACAAACTACAGTATTGGTGAACAACCATTTGAGCTTTGAGATCAGAAAATGGAAACAAATACATCAAATGAGTTCGATTTGTCTTTAAGTCTGAATCAGTGCTAGCAGTGTAAGTTCGTTACTGCAAGACTGAAGGGTGGTATATAAGGTCGTTACCTGCAAGACTGAAGGGTGGTATATAAGGTCGTTACCTGCAAGACTGAAGGGTGGTATATAAGGTCGTTACCTGCAAGACTGAAGGGTGGTATATAAGGTCGTTACCTGCAAGACTGAAGGGTGGTATATAAGGTCGTTACCTGCAAGACTGAAGGGTGGTATATAAGGTCGTTACCTGCAAGACTGAAGGGTGGTATATAAGGTCGTTACCTGCAAGACTGAAGGGTGGTATATAAGGTCGTTACCTGCAAGACTGAAGGGTGGTATATAAGGTCGTTACCTGCAAGACTGAAGGGTGGTATATAAGGTCGTTACCTGCAAGACTGAAGGGTGGTATATAAGGTCGTTACCTGCAAGACTGAAGGGTGGTATATAAGGTCGTTACCTGCAAGACTGAAGGGTGGTATATAAGGTCGTTACCTGCAAGACTGAAGGGTGGTATATAAGGTCGTTACCTGCAAGACTGAAGGGTGGTATATAAGGTCGTTACCTGCAAGACTGAAGGGTGGTATATAAGGTCGTTACCTGCAAGACTGAAGGGTGGTATATAAGGTCGTTACCTGCAAGACTGAAGGGTGGTATATAAGGTCGTTACCTGCAAGACTGAAGGGTGGTATATAAGGTCGTTACCTGCAAGACTGAAGGGTGGTATATAAGGTCGTTACCTGCAAGACTGAAGGGTGGTATATAAGGTCGTTACCTGCAAGACTGAAGGGTGGTATATAAGGTCGTTACCTGCAAGACTGAAGGGTGGTATACAAGGTCGTTACCTGCAAGACTGAAGGGTGGTATACAAGGTCGTAACCTGCAAGACTGAAGGGTGGTATATAAGGTCGTTACCTGCAAGACTGAAGGGTGGTATATAAGGTCGTTACCTGCAAGACTGAAGGGTGGTATACAAGGTCGTTACCTGCAAGACTGAAGGGTGGTATACAAGGTCGTCTGCTATAAAAAGGGTTCATTTTTGCTCTTGACATTATGTTAGAATAATGTCGAAGCAATGTTTAAAGCACGTTAAATTTGTTAAGTGTGGCGCCAGCGCCCAGTTATAATGCGCTGGCTGTTATGTCATCCTGAAGAAGCCTGGCGAGGACCACAATTGCCCAGTAAAATGTACAGTTGTTGTATCGCGAGTGCTGTGCACTCAGTGCGAAGCAGAATAGTAAGTGTTTCTACGTTGACATTTTGTTAATACTTTTGAGCTAAAAAACGGTTAAAAACACATCCGCCTAAACTTCGTTTTTGAGGCGAGTAAGGGTTGATACCGTCTAAAGTGGTGAATAGCTTATAATTAATAAGCTGTTGCTGATTTTGCTTGTTGACATATTAATATACCGTTTTCAAGCCACTGCCCTCTTTTATAAAGTCTCATAGACGTTTCCTAAGCTATGTAATGAAGGCCTCGTTGATTACGTAGTGATTGTCCCGTTGATTTTCTATTGGACTAACATTTTGATAATAACAGTAACAATTTGTTTAGTATTTATGTACATTTATTTATTTCTAAATATGTTCGGACAGCATGCAGAATTCAAACACACAAGTAAATTTGATGTAATAATGTCTGATTAGATGTGTAGAGCGCATTTAGCGCTCAATTATATTCGATGTAGGTCAGTATTTATATCTTTGTAAAATATGATTGTTCAATATTAATACAAACTGCATTTTAATTATAAAAAAATGTATATAAGTATTTTGCAGTGTCTTACGTTTAGTATCCCCGTAACATATCGAGCAAAACTGATAACACATTTAAGTGGAACGGAGAAATGCAGTTGTCCCGTTGATTATTCAAGAGTTGTCCCGTTGATTACGTACAACACATCTATGAATTTTCAGCCATGTTGGTTAGTTATCGAATTGATGCATATACTGTTATATTCGCAACCATGCATATTCGTATTTGCATTATGGCGAAGTCCAATTCGCAGCAAAGAATTATAATCTACGGGACAACTCTTGAATAATTAACGGGACAACATTTCATTCGTGTGATAAGTTCAATCAGTTTGTCTGACGAGTAATATATTCGCTTTCACCATCGTAAGCATATACTTGTTTCGATTAAATTGTTCAAATACATTTATCTTCTATAAAGTGGCTTTATTTCACAACTTAATACAAAGTTTCTCAAAACTGAAGTAAAAATTATTAATATATTTTCAAAAAGCATGACATAGTCCAAGTATTCCTCACTCAAGGGCGGAATCGCGAGCTTATATCATATGTTATCCTATTTTGCACCGATATTTATTGGTTACTTGTACAAAAGTTATACCAATTCATGGTACTATCACGTGTACTGTTTAAAAATGCGGTAAAAAATACAACAACAAGACCAATTAAGCATCCGAATCTCAAAAACTGTTAATATGTTGCTGGTATAATTTTGGAAATCAGTAGTTTATATGTATCCTGATATGATGCTTAGGAAATGAGTAAGTTCTGGGAGTACAGAAAAATCGGGGTTTTTTACCCCAATTGTCCAGATAGAAAGGCCTGTGCAACAGAGCATCGTGACATTTTTCACTTAATATGCAGTCTTATTCGGCACCTTGCAGCATCACTGAAACTGAGTGGCAATATCCCATTCGAAACCGCAGTTATTAGGTATACAGTCACTGTCTTAAACCAGGAAAATATTTACCTTGACTCTGATTCAGACAGCTGTTTTAGTTTTTTTACCCAATTTATGATTGCAAACTTTAATTGGCTGATAAAGCCATAAAACAAGCATGCATTAGTTCTGATTCCTCAGATCCAAAAGTCTCCCCGATGTCTAACCTTTCTAGTGATGATGAAGTAATGAATAATGAAATACAAAATGTGAATGACAGTGCAACCTTTCTTGATAGTATTAACAGTAATGTATTTGACCAAAGTCTCAGTGAATTAGATAATATAATGTTTACTGCTGAAAGAATTGTTTGCCATGACAATGACAAAGAAAAAGAGATCCATCTTAATGGAAACGGAACATGGCAAAATAGACGTAATGAAGACAAGGTATAAACACAGCAGGTAATGTAAGGTCAAGCAGAGTGATGAAGAAGTGGGTGCAGATTCAAGTGTTCATCTAATTTCACAGGGTTATATTATATTATATTGGGGTTATAGTTAGACAGGGAAAATATTTTTCATTCATACTGGACGCTTGGTAGCATTGATAAACAGAGACAGTTTTTGTCTTGTTATGCAGTTAAAACAACAAAGGTATCTAAATCAGCACATTTCAGTAGGCGAACATCTACAATTGTATGGCATATGTCATGTTCAGAGAAATACAGCAGAAAGGCAAGGGTATGCAAGACCTTCTTTTTGAACACACTATCAATTTCTGACAAAATGATCACAACAGCTCACAGAAAGCAAAATAATATTGGTATATGTAAATATGATGAAAGAGGCAACCCGGCCAAATAGAGTGTAAGAACAGAAGCTTGTAAAGGTAAGATAATCACATATTAATTCATTCAGTATTGTTGAAAGTCATTATTGCCGTGCAGAATAAAACAGCATCTTGCACCAGGTTTAACCATATATAAAATGTACAGACTTTATAAAGAACTGCGAATCTGAAGATGTGCAACCAGTTTCTGAAAGTATGTATAGGTCCATTTTAAATACGAAGTATAACCTGTCATTCCATCGTCCAAATAAAGACCAGTGTGATTTCTGTAAATCATATAAAAATGCATCAGCAGAAGAAATACTAAAAATAAAATAATCTTATGAAAAGCATATTAAAAACAAAACTTTAACTAGAGAGAATAAACAGACTAATAAGAATCTAGTTAAAAATGTAAAAACTCAGTATGTTGTTTTGATCTTTAACACCTCAAGCATTTGAGTCTTTATACTACAAAAGAAGGCTCTGTTCTTTTAACTTCACAATATATGATTAAGCTTCAGCTGATGGCCATTGTTTCCTCTGGAATGAAACTGTTGCTAAGAGAGGAGCATGTGATGTGGCACCATGTTTGCATAGATTTGTACAAGGTAAAGCTAAAGAGGGAGCCAAGAAATTTATTTGCTATGGCCCTTTCCCATAACTAGGTTACTTCCCTTAGTAAATCGACGGTGATGTCCCCTGATAAGGAATAATTTTACTTCCGGGGACTACTCTTATATCGATGATAATGGCGGACAACTGAGAAATTTCTCAGTGCGTTAAAGAAATGCGTTTTACTTACTTGCAAAACTGATAAGTTAAAAAGTAATATACGGGTCGTTGGCCAGCATGTTCATGGTAATTAACGTGAATTAACTAGATCCGTAGAAGGGTCAATTAAGCTCGATATTAGGAATGTGTATGATGAAGAAAACTCAAAATATCCCAAGTATGTTAGCGGCGAGAGTTGGAACTGTTAAAGTTTACGATGTTGAAACGTCTGTCTTATAGTACGTGATGATGTCTCAGTGGCACAGTCTCACTGGTACCTGAACTCCGAACATATATACAATTATTTTGCTGACAAGTTGTATACAAAACGTCAAGTCCAGTCATATATGAAAAGGGCCATATTCAGCGTTTGTCTAAATATGATTTGTGGTTGTATTAAATACTTACAATAATATCCAGTACATATACATCAATAATTATATTATTTTCCGGTTCACCGCTAAAATTACAAGAAATAAATGAATGAAATAAAAATCATCTGTGATATGTGTTTTTGAAGCAATCAATGTGCTGCTGTTTTCACTCGACCGTGCGGAGAACGACAACGTGAAATTGTACTCTGATCATGTACAGCTATTTTTCTGTCTCATTATATGAAATGTATGAAGGTGTGAAAAAAAGAAGAAATTAAATGTGCAGGAACGGGCCCTCACTTATTGAATATCATTGACACATTAATGAGGAATGTGTTGATTATCCAATTTGCAATTGTGTTAAAATAATACTTATTTTGGCATCTCGTTTAGACTCATCATTCATAAAAAAAACGAATAAAAAAGCCTTATAAGCCAAAATAGCTGTAAAAGCTGTAACATATCTATCATCTTCATCTTTTAGAATATATATCTATCAATAAACCCACGTTCGTATAATATTGTGAAACTACTTGTATTAAATCTAGGACCGTTATACCTGGCATCTTTATATATACACACACATACAATTAATTATTACAAGTTACAACAGCCTGGCTACCCTTACTGTGTAAAAATTCTTTACGGTTCCAAAAACGACTATTTTTTTCAAAATACAAAATATTTATTCATTTACAGTTAACTTCTGCTGTCCGATAATGCTACCGACCCGAACCGCTCTTTCATAGAACCAAATATTTCCCTTTCGAAATTACTACATACATGTATATATATTATATATGTCCCCTATTATGTAATATGACCCGTTTCTGCCGAATAAACACGTAATATGGTGTTGTTTTATGGTCCCATAAACCAATTAACAATAAAAGTATCAACTGAAACACTGATTGTTAATGAGTAACTTTGACTTCTCACTGAGGTGCAATAATTAGCACTCTGAGTGGTATACATACAGGGTGTCCCATAATATCTGTTACCATTTTAAATTAGTGTCATTTCATTGCATTTTGTGAGAAACAAATGAATATGACATCAAATGAACAGGAAAAGAGTGAAGTTTTCTGTTCTATTAAGTACGGGAAAGTAGTTGACGTCGTTTAAGAGGAAGTGACGTCATTGACGTCAGATGTTTTTTAAAGATGTCGTCGTCATGTACTTTTGCTACAGAAGTTGTTAAATTGTATTATTTAACCTCTTCTCCAACAAGGGTGATCCGGGAAATGGCAAAACGCCATAAAGATCGTCTGCGATAAGATTAGTTGACGTTACTGTGGTCTTTTATATCACGCAATATGTCATAAATCGACGAATTACACATCTAATCAAACTTGTATTCCTTATTAAGAATTGTGACAAAGAAAACTTATTTATTTGATATTTCATTACTGAAGAAACTACGTGGAATACTTAAATTATGAATTTAAACAATTAGTAGAAATTATGTAGTCAACAATTTTCAATTTTAATATTTAGCACTTTGGGTGTGTACTGACTGTCAAGGGTTTGGTATTTACAGAAACCCAAATTAGTAAAATCATGACGAAAAAATCTCAGTACAGTCGATGCGATTTTCGTTTTACAAAATTTGATTGATCAATGATTGAATGACAAAAAACGTTTATACTGTGCGTTTGTTGACCTAAAGAAGGCCTTTGATTCAGTGAACCGTGATGCCCTGTGGTTTAAACCAAAGGGGTTTGTCACAAAAAAAAAATTAAAAAAAATTTTTTCCATGTAACCCATATATATATATATATTAGGGATGTCAATTTGTCAAGATTTTACTAATCGGTTAATCGTTCGTTCATACGAACGATTAATCGATTAACCGTATGTTAATTGTACGAAGTGCTTATAAACATGAATTGTCATAAGTTTACGCGACACCGACTAATCACACGGAATGCGATAATGTATATATACATCAATACATATTTACCACTGAAATGTGATGCATGTATGTACTATCAATTTTCAGTTTATATATATCAATGATCAATTACAAATAACATTATGGCAACTAATAGTAATTTTGTTTACAAAAAAAGTAGATTACGGCATACTTGTTTCATACTCAATTTGGTCAGGTTATAATTGGAACATTGGGCGGAGCGTACAACAACGATAATTTGATTGGTTGATTGGTGTAATGATGAATTTAATTGTGATTCCACTCGATGTATTTAAGTATTTCACACTTTGTGCAATTGAGTATCAAATGTCAACACGTTCTCATAATTATCAGCCGCTATGTTTGATGCAAAGATGCAAAATTAAATCATACCAGTGTCTTAACTCAGGGATAATTAATAAAGAACAAGGTTGTCAGTTTATATCAATAAAGATGCAAAAGACGAAAAAGGTGATATTGTTCGACGATTTTATTAGCATGTCTTAGTAGAACGTAACACACAACATACGTGTATACATAGTATAACATACATGCATTACCGCAAAGGTTACATTTTACGTTTTTTTTCATCCAGACAGACGATTTTTTCGGCGATAGTATAACATATCATATTTATTGTATATGACTTGCGATACAATTATCAAATTGTGAGGAAGTCCCAGACCAAGCAAGTTTACTCGTATATCCAAAAATCGCTTCTCAATTAGTTAATTACACAATCAACTATAAACGTGTCAGTGTGTATAATGGTCCCAGGTCAGTGTCAATGAATTGTTAATTTGCTCAACTGTCGTATTTTTCGCACCTTTGGTCGACTGGTTTATTGACAAGATAATACGCGCGTATAGACTTCAAAGTTTCAAAAATGAAAATTTCGATTTTTCTATAGTTTATTATTATATTTTACTTGCTTCTTTCTATTTCTTTCGGTTAATCGATTAATGATTTAATAACCGGTTAATCGAACAAACGAACGGTTAATCGATTAATCGATTAACCGTTTACATCCCTAATATATATATATGGGTTACATGGGAAAATTTTTTTTTGATTTTTTTTTTCGTGACAAACCCCTTTGGTTTAAACTATACAAACAAGGTCTAGATGGAAAGATTTTAAAAATGTTTCGAAGCATGTATGATATTGTAAAATCCAGTATAAAATTATGTAATCAGTATTCGGACTTTTTCGAAATTGCAGTGGGCTTACGCCAAGGCCAGACAAATTCACCAGCATTTTTTGCCTTATTCATTGACGATATAGAATTGTTTTTACAACGAAGTAACCTATCGGGTTTGACTGTAAACGAA
Source organism: Lutraria lutraria (assembly GCA_964023205.1). Taxonomy (NCBI): domain Eukaryota; kingdom Metazoa; phylum Mollusca; class Bivalvia; order Venerida; family Mactridae; genus Lutraria; species Lutraria lutraria. Next base: position 949,843 of record OZ026843.1, on the reverse strand, counting down.
ATATGTATTATCAATTTATTGTTCGCTGATGACATGGTTATATGTGGTGATTCAATCGACGACCTACAGTCGAGCCTAAATTCTCTCTATGATTATTGTTTTAAATGGGTGTTAGAGGTCAATACTGCGAAAACTAAGGTTGTTGTTTTTAGAAAGAGGGGTCTTATACGAAATAATGAAGTTTTTTATTATAACAACGAATTGTTAGAAATTGTTGATAATTTTAATTACCTTGGTGTAAGTTTGAATTATACGGGCACCTTCGTATTAAATATCAAAAGTCTAAAAGGCAAAGCCCTAAGGGCAATGTACGTTTTATTAAACAATATTAAACAATATACATTGTAACATACGTCCCGATATTTCATTACAACTTTTTGACGCATTTGTTGGCTCAATATTAAATTACGGCAGTCCTATATGGGGAATAACAAAATCTACTGAACTAGAACGCATTCATCTTCAATTTTGCAAGTCAATATTAGGAGTAAAACAACCAACAAGCAACGCGGCTATTTACGGGGAATTGGGACGGTACCCTCTATATGTAAATCGTTTTGTTCAAGTTATGAAATATTGGGTTAAAATCATTAGAACTGATAATATTCTGTTGAAAATTGTATTTTTACATTCCTTATCTCAATACCATGATGGAAGAAAAAATTGGGTCTATAATGTTAAAAAATTATTAGATGAGTTTGGATTTAGTTATATATTTAATAATCAAGAAACCATAGATGGTAAACAATTTATCAATTTATTTAAGAGAACTGTTATAGATTGTGCTATACAAACATTTTTCGGTAATATTGAAAGAAATGAAATTCTTAAATCCCTATACATCCATTTAAAACCACAATTTGGTATATCTGAATACTTAATGAATATCAATTCTTATAAAATACGCAACCAAATTACTAGAATACGTGTATCTTCACATAATTTGTTTATTGAAACTTTTCGACACGGACGAAATTGAAGACCCAGACATGAAAGAATTTGTTATTTTTGTGGATCAGACGTAGAAGACGAATATCATTTTATCATCACATGTAAAAACTATTCTGACCTTAGAGTTAAATATATTCCGAAATCTTTTTATAAAAAACCAAGCATTTATAAGTTTATTGACTTACTAAGCTCAACAAATAGATCAACATTATTAAATTTAGCCAATTTTATTTTTCAAGCATTTAAACGTCGTGAACATGTTAGTTTAGAACCTGCATCATTTATTATAGCTATTAGCATTCATTCATCCTCCGTTATACATTATACTATTTGTCTAAAGTATGTTACACCTTTAAAATATGTAATTATGTTGTATTATTATAAGCAATATTGTATGTCATATTGACATTTTCTTTTTCCCTTTTGTTTCACACGAATATTATTATATTTGTATTAATTTTATGCATACATTGTGACTATGTACTATTTGTACTTGTCTAAATAAAGATATGTTCTGTTCTGTTCATGATACAATAAAATATAAATTTCAAATACTTGGACATATACAAAACTATCCTAACGTCTAGACATCATTGAATATTAATTTACTGAACACAGAAAATATTGAGCAATAGTTATTAGTTATTTTAAAGTGTTTAAAAGCAGTAAATTTATAGTTGAAAGATGGTTTGTCTAACTAATGTGTTCAACACCTTTGGTATAAGATATATACATGTGCAGCTTCTTTACCTTTAAGTAACTCCTACATATAGGTATTAATATATCATTTAATTGTTAAACTTAATCATGCCCTCATTGTATTATTTGTGTTTGCTTATAAATATTCGTGTAGATCTGCAGTCAACTTTAAATATTATGACATAATCTAATGTCGCCAATGATTAACTTGCTACTTTTTACACTTCCGAGAGACATAATGATAATTGTGTTGAATGTTACGAATTTAAAAACATTCATTCAATTACTGCACTTTGAAAGTCTATATATAATCTGTCACATTATGTTTTGTCTGCCATGATATCGCTAATTGTCTGTGTATGGACCACTTTTCAGTTCAATTCGTTTTAACAAGGACTTATATACATACAAGGACTTATATACATACATGGATTCGCAACTTCCGTATTAACAGTTTAAAGTAATCAAATCCCGCGATAATAAGACGTGAATCAACGGGAATACAAGCTATTGTTTACAAAAGCGAAAATACGAAAAAATCCGTGATATCCAAATGATAATAACAGCGAAAATATCCGTGGTATTCCGCATGTTTAATCTCGGAGACGAAAGGATTATAATAGATGTCCGCCATCTTGGAATTTAAAATGTTCGACTGATGCCTTTTTCGATGCTTATACTGTACTTAGACTTTGTGGATTATAAATGTATCTCAATATCTTTTAATAAGGAATTTGTTGCATCCCTTACCAATTCCCCGTGCCCAATTGCCAGAGTCTTATTAGTATAATCAAATTCGTAAACACCCAAATACAGCTGTCGGACATTGCCGAGTATATAGCAATGCATTGTGGGATCGCCGAACGATATCGTTTGATCTATTTTTAGCAGTTGCGAATCCATGTATGTATATTAGTCCTTGGTTTTAAATAAATAATAACAATTTCCGTCTGTTTTTATGTATCAAATCACATGCATGCAAAATATTAATAAGTGGTTTATAACATAATGTGTGAAAAAACTTATTATTAAAATTATTGACTCAATACTATCAGGTTGACGAAACAGTATTGACTTTTCCTATATGTGTTCTGCTTAGCGAATTAAGATATAGTCCTCGGAAGTAGATAATATTTTTAGTGCATGCGCAATGCCGACAAGAACGACAATCTTCCAAGGGAGACTACCTAGTTATGGGAAACTGTGTTTCCCAAACTAAAAACCGGTTCTAGGTCAGCATGCTCCGGTATTACCTGTCTAAATACAAACTTCACCTCATTGTCCATAAATATCTGGAGAAGGGTAACACTCAAATAAGGGTGACTCTATCCATTCTGCTGTTGAGTCAGCTAGTCGCCATATACCAGGGCAATAGGCCACAGTTCGCACTGTCAGGCATAAACACCCATAATTATACTGTCAAATTGAATAAAATGAAATAATTATTGAAAGATTTTATTGATTTCAAGCACCTTGCTAAAGAAGTTAAGAACACTGATGGCCAGAAGGTACACTGGAATTCAATTAAAAATGTAAAACTTGATTCTTCTGCACCAAACAGTTCCAATACCAGAATGATTATGATGGTTCCGTATTTACTGTTGACCTTTTTTACAGGTCCCGATACCAGTAGACTGGCTTTGACAGAGCTACGTAATCAGTCTTTACCAATACCAACGGCTAAACACCTTGACCTGTTGTCAATGTGTCCAAAAATGTATTCCAAGCGCCCATCATAGCTATTTACTTCCTTATGAATAGAGTTTTTGCTACGAATGTCTGAGTGCAGACTAATATGTGTACAGCCATCTCAGAAGTTACTCTGATGATAACTGTTGTTGTAACAGTTACATTTATTTTGTTTTCATGCATTATTTGTTCATGTTTTCTTTGAGACAGTCTTGTTTAAGCACCTACACACATAATTAGATGTTATACATGTAATGAGTATTGTATTCATGTATAACATACCATTATTGTAGTGAAGACCACATTACATTCTGATTAACTGTACAGTAACACTGAATCAACTGGTTTTATTCCCTAGTTACTGTAAACCAGGAAACTTTCGCGTCACGAAATGTCCGCGTTTTTACGTACCCAGGCATATTCGCGGTATTATACTTTCGCCAATTTGAGGAGACCACGAACCTCGCGAAACAAAATACGCTCTGAATGAAATACATATTTTAAACATAATGGAGAAATAGTTTGTTTGCACAAAAATTAGTGACTATAACAATAGTCATTACTGGGTATATTTAACATAATATTTACTCAAATAACGGTGTCTTAAACAATAAAACAGGTGGCTACCAACCTTAAAGCATGTTTTTCACACAATGTGTCGCAAACATGTCTGAATTGATTAAACAAACCATTACGGCTTTTAAGTCTCAATTATTTGATATTTGAAGCAGAATTGATTAAACAAACCATTACGGCTTTTAAGTCTCAATTATTTGATATTTGAAGCAATCACTATTATTTCCAATTCTTACAAATCTACGCGTTTTGATTGGTCAATGGAGGAAGTTTACACTTCGATAAACTCCTTTTCAGTCGGAAACCTTTTGCTTCCGTACATATCGTCAACGAACTACTTTTGACCTAATTATGTTCACCGTAAAGATTCAATGTACCCAGCAATAAAGTCACAATCTTTCCGATTTCTTTCGTTTTTTCCCTACTTGTAAAGTCGTTTACAATGTTTGAGACGGTCCCTACAGATTCCAGTGGGCGGTACGCGTATGCAAATTATTGTACAAACACTCGTTGACATTAACAAAACACGTGTATCGTCTGCATTAGTAAAAAGCAACGAAATTACGATTATTAGCACAGTTTTCTTGATCACGGACAAAATGAGTCAAGATTCTCAACTGAGCGACATATCAGTTGGCACCTTTGAATTAATATGGGAAAACATGGACGGAGACTCATTTTTGACCCCTGTTGCACCTGAGCCCGAGTCTGAACCTGTATTCTTTCCCAGTCAACTCGTGAAAATATCCCCCGAAGACTTCAAAGCACAGTACGGAGTGGATCCATCTGCATTTGATGCTGATATGGTACAAATATAGCTTTACAACATTTGTTTCACCACCTGTCTGTCACATAGCACCAAATTATAATACAGATACAATTAGGCCATTCTTAAAAATGTTTGTTTGCTGTAACCCGGTCCACAAATTTTCAGTGGTTAGGAAGGAAGGATTTTTACCATTTATCTTTATATTTAACCAAAAATACATGTCACAGTGTTATTTTTAATGAAAAAATAAATCCTGAAAGGCTAAAAACATTTGGGGAAGGGCCTTTTCTGGTGGATAGTTAATGTTACGGCAAGCAATTTCTTTAAGGTTAGACCGATCTTCAATACGATACAGCTTCTGCTTTGGCACATAAAATACCTTTAGATAGGCTAAGGCCTACCATTTTACTTGTAATAAGGATCTATCACAATGAACTTTGGTTCATGGCCTTCAACTTCCGTTAAAATGACTACTAGTATTTTAAAACGAAAAAAAAAAACAGAACCTGAGAGGCCTGAATTGTATAGATATATTTCTCAAGATGAAAGTTGCCATATATATATAATCACTTGTTTTTATTGAGAGATCTCTTTATGTATGATACAGCCAGTATAGCGCAACCATGTTTTTGAGCCGTGATGGAAGACTACACTAAATCAACTGGGCATACATACATAATACTTAAGCATGTTACATTTATCTTATCTATTAAATTGTCAGTTGATATTATTTAATTTATTACTGATTACATGGATTATTATGAATAATTTCGTCACGGCTAAAAAACATGGTCAAGCTATAGTATCAGCTAGTGGCTTTATGTCTGTTATTTACTTTTTCATGTAAATTTGCATTTATATCGAAGAACCTGAAGAGTGCGTCATCATGTGTGTACACATGCACAAAATTATATAGTCTCAACTGCTCATAAAAGCAAACAAAAAGGAAATTGTGCTTCGCTTCAAAATTTAATAACTTTCCTTCTTACAAAACAAAATCTCACATTGATTTACTTTTTGCAAAATTAGATACTAGTATGTTTATACATTATGACCACAGGTTGATAATGAAGTTGTTGAATATACATGTAGCAATGATACTAACCAAATTACTGAGCAAAAAATTGAAGAAACTTCTGTACAAACTGGCCCAACTAATAATAACACTTCTGGTACTAGCCATACTGACCAACCTAAAGATGAACCAGTTAGACAACCAAGTACTAACCAAACAAAACTGAGATTCAAAAAATTATCTGATGAAAACCTGACTGAAATTGAAGAACATGTGTTATCCAATGCAACAAAGAAGAACACTAAATGGGGCCTAAATGTGTTTGTGAGTATCAATAATAATAATAAATGCATTGGAAACATTTTAAGTCATCATATTGCACCTGCAGTAAGAAAATGATTGCTTTTCTGGTAACTTAAATGAAAATACTGTAGGAAAGTGTGTTCTAAACCCAACAAGACAAACAGTCAATTTTAAGTGTTACACAGTATTATATAATATTATTATATGTTTTATTATATATGTAAACTTCAAATTTGAGAATACAAAAATGTTTTGTTCTGATGCTCACTTTTAAATGTCAATTGCATGTTTTCTTAAATACAAGATATTTTCTTTGCACAAAAAGCCTGAAAACCCAAAAAGTATTTTGGTGTGGCCTCATAAGTAATTTTTCAAACACAGGTCTTGATGTTCATATAAAACAATCATTCAATTATACAAAAATTTATACATTTACATCATTTATTTTACACTTTCTCACTTTATTTCATGTCATGATATCAGTATTAGTTCCAAAAACAATAAAATACAGAACAGAATGATACTATATAAAGGAAAATAATTATGTAAACAGTAAAACACTGAAGGAAAATTTTTATTTTTTTTATCTTCATTATTAGCTTGGTGCTGTGAGAGCCTTGGATACACCGTTGACCTTACATCAGTTTCTGCAGATAAGCTAAATAACTTCCTGCGACAATTTTATGCAGAGGCAGCACCACAGCAAGCAATGGTTAAACGACGTGCCATAGGTGGCATTACAGAAGAACAGGCATCTGAGTATTACAAAAGTACTATGAAAAATGTCCGTGCTGCTCTCAACCGTCATCTTAAAGAAATTAGAGATGATATTGACATTGTTCTTGGTGCAGCCTTTACAGCTGCAAATAAAATGCTTGGGGGGGGAATTGAAAAAAAATCTGAGAGACGGCCTTTCCCGTCCTGTTGACCACTACCCAGTTATTCAAAAGTCTGACATCCAATTAATTAATAGCTACTTACTCCAAGAAAATCCGGTTGCTCTCAGGTTTCGTGTACAGTTGTATGGTACCACCTTTCTTTTCAGTTTGTAAGCCGAGGTATTGAGTTTCACCAACAGCTCAGAATGAATTCTTTTGAATTTAGTACTGATGGATATGGGTGTGAATTTGTAACCCTTTCACATGAAACTATCCAGAAAAAACATCAAGGTGGTACTTCACAAAAGTCTGAAGAAAATGTTGATAAGAGGATGTACATTACTGTTGGTAATTCAGTATGTCCAGCTAAGTCTCTTAAGAGTATCATATCGAAAAGCAACCCTGATTACTTGATGCTTTTCAATTAGTGCAACCCTGAAGCACTGAAAAATACATCTATGCCAATTTGGTATATCCCTAAGCTAGCTTAAGGTCTTCAGTGTACCCGGTTTACACTGTTATAGGACGGGTACGCTGAAGACAAGGCCGTTAGGAAAGCTTACCAATAATCGTGTCAGGAATCTGACACACTCGTATTGATTTATCCTGCATGCAATGGGGTAAATTGAAGTATATCCCGACAGAAAAATATATAATCTTTTTATATGGAAAGTATCGAAGAGATAAACCTAGTTTTACACATAAAACAACCTAAGAAATTCAGGTAGGTCTATAATTTCATCACTACGCCGCCATTTTGCCATAATGTTTAGTCACGTGACCACGAGAGTCGTCCGCGCGAACCGGTTAGAAAGCAATATACCATGTACTTTTAACCCCGCAGCATTTGTCACCCGCAGCATCTGTTTACAAATGTCTTATTTGTTTTTGGAGGACCAATAAATAACCAATTAATACTTATAAATAATTATTACTCTTTATTCAATGTATTTACTTAAAAAGGAAATAAACAAATACGAAAAACAATCCCCAACCATCACGTATATATACACAAGTCATGTTTTCTAAGCGGTTCGTGCGAATGACGTCATACGAGATCTCGCGAAGCTGTTAAGTTTCATGGCGGACGAAAGTTAATGCAAATGCTATTTCGCAGAGAAAGAAGCAAATTTGTTGACTGTATTGATATTTTAACTTTGTATAGGGTATAAAGCGATAGTGAAATAATTGCTTTATCGATTTATGGCCAAAATTTATATAATAAAAGCGTATTTGTGTATTTAAGCGAGGTTACAATAATGCTTGTTATTCTGGTAAGGTTTCGTAACGGGTCTGATCCAAAACTTTAATGCCGCATAAAAAGCAAAAACATATTTAAAAAGCGGCTTTTAAAGTTTTGGAAGCCAGAACTATCCCTAAGCCAGTGAAAGCTAAACAGTTTTCACCGTTCATGCCTGACATTTGTAGAAATTCTGGCTGCACGCGTTATACCGCCCATTCAATCAGAGCCACAGTGATTAGTGGAATGGATGACATGGGGTTTCAGACTCGATCTATAACGTTTATGTCTGACCAGAGAGAGACTTCCGGTCTTATTGAAATGGTCAGCTAAACTCAAAACAGAGAGATATTTAGTAAATTAAACTCTAAATAATTGTGCATAGTATGTGAGATTTTCAGGAGTTTTATATAAAGTGATTATTGATAGGATAACATATGGAAAGGTGACTTTTATTATCAAATTTGACTTTGTAAACCATTTATAAATATAGTTTACCCGTGTTACGCACCGGTAAACACTCAAAATCACCGACTGTGTTGTATTTCGGACAATCACGTGAAAAGCGAAATTGTGCCCACCAGCCACGCCAAATTTTTCTCGAAGTACAGGGTATAACCAAAAGTCAAACTCCGTCCAATCCTGAGAAGAAACGAATGGCAACGTCCCCCCTTGATGCTGCCGATATAAAGAAGACAAGGACTTTATCTGTGGATTCAGTAATAAGTAGTCCAGACGAAAGTGTCACGGACAAAATCCAAATAAATTTAGACGATTTGGCTCTTGAAAAGATAGCCAGCTACATCAGTGCTAAGTTCGAGTCCTTATTTCTGAGTAAAATGGATTGTATGCAGTCTAAAGTCACGTCTCTAGAGCAAGAAAACATGTCTCTGAAAGAACATGTTGCTAAACTCGAAAAGCAGGTCGAACAGCAGGAGAAGCGAGATGATGATGCTGCCCAGTATAGCAGACGAAATTGTATACGGATCTCCGGTCTCATCGAAGATGACGACGAGTCTCTAGATGCCCTAGTCAATCAGATGACATCAGAGATTAACGCTAATGTAGATGTACGGGACATCGATAATATGCATCGATTAGGTAGCAAAAGGGTTTTCGACAGAAATCTGTCCGGCGGTTCGACCAAACCAACACCATCACGCCCAAGGGACATTATCATCAAGTTCACGTCATACCGTGCACGGCAGCAAATTCTGACACGTCGCTCGGCACTAAAAGACTCCAATAAGTTTAAAGGAGTCTTCATAAACAAGGAACTTACCAGGAAACGTGGCGAGGTTTTCTACCATGCTCGACGTCTGGTCAAGAACACCCGTGTTCAGTCAGTATGGACTTCGAACGGAACCATACTAATCAAGGACAATTCCAACAAAATTCATAGATGTGAATGCTTAAGCGACCTATCCATCTTCAACTAACTTCATCAACCTAAAATATAGTATGCTCACACATCATACGACTCGTTCGTCTGAAATTCTTTACCGATGAACCATCATTCGACTATTGCATATCCAGTGCTTGTGAAGACTCTATCCATTCATTGTGATATAGCATATACTTTTGAGCGGTACTTTCCCTATACGCATGACTTTGTCCGCACGGACTATGCTTATACGCAGTAAATGACTATACTAATTCGACACTTGATATGGTTTTATAAATACACACAATCTATAAAATAACTTTGAGTTGAAGGACATATTCATTCCGCTTTAGCTTTGAAACCTTGATAAACGAACCAGATTGTATTATACATGTATGCGTTTAACTAGAGTATTAATTGTAATGTTTTCTGGTAGTTGTTTATGAAACGATCTATTTAGCTGTATTTTTGCTAACTGCTATGGCATTTTTCTTTTCACTTGTAACTGTGGTATACTATATGGGTTAAGATACTGATCTGCTCTGCATGGATGTTAATGGTTGTGTTGTAATGTCGCACATATTGTTTTATTGAATTTGAATGTTGATGATGTTGATTGTGAAATATACTTTGTGTATAGTATGGTCTAACATACTGACTTGTACAGCATGGGTTTAACATTCTGATGTGTATGAATTATTTTAACCATTTGTGTTGTAAAGATACACATTTGTCTCTGTCGAATTGATATACAAGTTGTATGGTTATGATGTTAATTGTGGAATATTTTTATGTATAGTATTAGATTAACAATTTGTATTGAAAGGTTGCACATGACTTTTATTGAATTGATGGTCATAATGTCTATTTATGCTCTGTAATTTTGCATATTCAAATTTAGAAACTGCACGTGTATACATTTATGTTACCTATTGCACACCCGAATTTCGTTTAATTGTTCCCTAACACATACCTATGCACAACTGCAATATTCTCAGTCTGATATACTCTATATATCTCTCCACCAAATACCTCAAATAAGGTCCAATCTTCCATGTATTTTCTTCACATTCTCTCTCTTTATCTTTTATCTATTGTCGATACTCTTATCATCAACTATGGCTTCTCATCCTTACGCATATCTTGCTATCGCGTCTACGTACTTGTACCTGGTTCGAATGGCATTCGGACTGGCATGACGGCTATCCATTTGTTTTTGATCTTATTATTGTCAATAACATAATTATTCATAAACTGCCCGTCATGTCGGTTTATAGATATCGAGGGTCTTTACCTATGATCATACATATGCTTTTGTTGATATATCTGAATTGTAACGTGTTGCACTTGTATACAATGTACAACTTAATTTTAATGTCCAGCAAGACACAACGTCCAGTGATACATACTCACAAGAAAGTGATCCCAAGTTCTCGATGTATTAACAATATAATATTCACTCATGAAATTGTTATTATTTTCATTGTTACTGTAATTTGCGTTTGGCTTAATGTGTTCCTTCTTACGTCAGGAGACATACATCCTAATCCAGGTCCTCTCTCTCGAAGGTCATCCTCCTCAGGTTCCTTAGCTTCAAATACAGTTGCCAGTGATGTCTCGCGATATTTTTCTTTTGTCCACTTAAACGTCCAAAGCATTCAATACAAACTTGATTTGCTGTACACAGAACTTAATGACTACGATATTCTTGCTTTTCGCTGAGACCTGGTTAAATAACACAATACTATCAGATGATATCAGGTTACATTCATACCATTCTCCTGAAAGGCGCGACAGAAACGGTAACTCTCATGGTGGTGTTATAGTGTATATCAAAGATAACATCTACTACAAACGTCGCACTGATCTGGAATTGGCCCATGTTGAATCTATTTGGCTTGAGGTCTATATACGTTCTAACAAGCGTATTCTTTTTGGATGCTTCTATCGTCCGCCAAACTCTGATGCAATATATCACTCTTTGATAGAAGATTCCTTTGGACTTGCCCTTGATTCTAATATTTCTGATATCATCATCACCGGCGACTTTAATTATAACGCTTTCAATGATGCTACAGTTAGGAAAATACACAGTATCACACAACAGTTTCCTCTGGAACAGCTAATAAACGATCCCACATACTTCACAGAACATTCACATTCACTTCTTGATCTAATTTTTGTATCAAATCGTCATATTATCCTGTATACAGGTGTAAGTGATCATTTTCTTGAGCAGGAATTAAGGTACCATTGTCCAGTGTTTGGAGTTTTGAAAATTCCCAAGACAAAACGTAAATGTATTAAACGTCTGATATGGAGATTTGACAATGGTGATTATTTAAAACTGCGATCTGATATTCATGATTTCAACTGGAACTCTTGCTTTAATGAAGATATTGATGTCTATACGACAAATATCACTACAAAAATACTTGATATAGCAAAGCAAAACATTCCAAACTCATCAAAGAAAATAAGGCCAAATGAACCACCTTGGATCAATGCGGAGATTAAAAAAATGATACGTAAAAGAAAGAGAATATATAAGAAAGTTAAAAATACGCAATCATTACCTCATTGGCAGAAGTTCAGACATTTTAGAAATCGCGTTATTCTTAGTATCAGAAAAGCGAAATTAGACTACTTTGATAAACTTTCTAATAAACTTAAAGATGGGTCTCATTCAAACAAAGACTGGTGGAAGCTTCTCAAATCAGTCATAACTCCTTCTGCTAATAACTCTATTCCTCCACTGTACGACTCTGATGAAAATCATATTGCCTCTAGTGACTTAGAAAAATCAAATCTATTAAACCGTTATTTCCAACAACAAAAAGTCTCTCCACGATGACGGTATAGAAGTACCAACTCCCCAACCTCTTGACTCAAATGCATGTTTGACCACGTTAGTCATATCACCCTCAGAGGTGTGTGATGTTTTGAAATCCTTAAATGTCAGTAAAGCCAATGGACCAGATGGTATAAGTAACAGAATTCTTCGTGAAGCTGCATCGGGACTGTCGCATCCCCTTTGTAATCTCTTCAATTACTCACTTCAGACTTGTAAATTACCTTCATCTTGGAAAGAAGCCAATGTAACTGCTGTTTTTAAAAAAGGTGACGTCTCTCTACCTAGCAACTACAGACCGATTTCACTTCTAAATACAGTAGAAAAAGTATTCGAACGCATTGTCTTTAAACATGTGTTTAATCATCTAAGAGAACTTCAGTTTCTTACTCCTGTTCAATCTGGATTTGTCCCTGGCGATTCTACTGTCAATCAACTCACTTACTTCTATAATACGTTATGTAAAGCACTTGATGATGGTCTAGAAGTCCGTACAATTTTCTTTGACATTAGTAAGGCCTTTGACAAGGTATGACACAAGGGTCTGCTTGTGAAACTTCAATCGGCAGGAATAACAGGGGATCTGTTGCGTTGGTTCTCTAACTATCTTTCTGGTAGACGTCAACGTGTTGTTCTTCCAGGTGCAGCTTCGCAATGGTGCGAAATAAGAGCAGGTGTTCCACAAGGTTCAATACTAGGGCCGTTATTATTTCTTATTTTCATTAATGATATCGTTATTGATATTGAATCATCGATAAACCTTTTTGCAGACGACACAAGCCTGTACGTTGTTGTCTCAGATCCTAATACTGCTGCTTATCAACTTCAAAGTGACATTGATAAAATTACATAATGGGCTGAAAAATGGCTAGTGTCCTTTAATCCAGCGAAATCCGAATCTTTACTATTATCAAAAAAGCGAAATCGACCTGATCATCCTGATTTACAAATGCTTGGTCAATACATTCCAAATGTCACTGTCCATAAACATCTTGGAGTTAGCATTATTGATGATGTCAGTTGGCATGTACACATTGATTCTGTCGTTGATAAAGCATGGAAAAAAGTAAATATAATGAGAAGATTGAAGTTTTTGTTAGACCGTAGAACACTGGAAATCATCTATTTATCTTTTATTCGACCAAGTCTTGAGTACGCTGATGTTCTTTGGAGCAATGCTACTAAAGATGACTACGACAGACTTGACAAAGTTCAAAATGAATGTGCCCGCATAGTCACGGGCGCAACAAGATTAGTTTCATTAGAAAGACTCAAACAAGAAAGTAATTGGGAATCTCTATCTGACAGAAGACACAAACATAGAATAACACACTTCTATAAAATGTATTATGGCCTTGTACCAGAATACTTATCTTCTCTCGTCCCAAGACAGCAAAATACTCGGTATCATCTTAGAAATGTAGAAGACATTCCTAGAATTAATTCTAGAACAACTCTTTATTTTAACTCATTCCTCCCTACTTCAATTCGTGAGTGGAATGCTCTTCCTCTTGAAACAAGGAATTTACAACCACTTTCAGCTTTTAAGAAGCATTTGAACAGAAACATGACCAGATTACCATCATATTATTTCTCGGGTCCAAGAAAACTTCAAGTTCTACACACCCGTCTGAGAACCAAATGCAGTTCACTTAATTATCACTTGTACCTATGTAATATATCCCAGTCAGCACTCTGTACATGTTGGAAAATTGAATCCAATTATCATTTCTTCTTTGAGTGTCGATTTCTTCAAGAACCCCGTGATACTCTTTTTAACCATTTAGATAACAATGAAATCTGTTTAGATGTTCTTCTTTTCGGTGATTCAACCCTCTCAGATCAAGAAAATACATTCATTTTTAATCAGGTCCAAGTCTACATACATGACAGCAATAGATTCACATGAAAGTACTATGCATAATGCTTGAGAAGCCTCTTTCTTCTTCATTTCTACACACACCCTTCTGTCTCTCTTGATTTATACAGTAATATTCCTTTCCCGCTGTGTTACTGTCTAAGTTTTTTCATACTGTTTTCTGAATTATTTTTACTTTTTGATCACAAGACCCATATCCCTATATCTGTATGATTTAATCTTAAATCTATTTTATACATACCAATAGTTAAATTGTTGAATAGTTCTTGAAATATAACTGAAAGTCTATCCAAGGAGAAGAATTTAATAAGACGTTGTCTTCCATTCCAATCCTTTCCAAAATTGATGTTAAATTTTGTATATTTACATATATGTACAATGTATTATAGACGGGAACAAATATGTTTAAACTATGTCCGACCACAAACGTGACGAGTCTGTTAAAAGCTACTCAAGAAATTTGTCCACTGACAAGAAACAGAAAATAAGTCATGCATTGTCCACAATATCCGGCTCAGCATTAAACACACAGAAACCTAAAACTTCAACTGTAAGCAAATGTCCTGAGTCAAACATGACCAATGATCCACTTACTTTGAATACTGTCCCTGATTCAGTCCTTACACCTGGTCCCTCTCAGATGGTCGCGGAATCCGGTGATTGTAAGGAATTCAGTATAAACAGCGCAAATAAAGCTGCTTTTGGCACAAATGCTGCATTTCATAATTATACCTTTCACTTCTCTTAAGTTGATATATCGTTACAAAAAGTTACAAAAAAGTCACTTTGTTTACATAGTTATATACACAAGCAATAAACATTAAAGATAAGTTACTTCCCTTTTGCACAAAACATGAATTTCATTTTTGCTGGAAATTTAAGTGCAAAACGGTTGTAACTTACACTTTCTAAACTAACTCTTTTGAGAAACTCTTTACAGTATTGAATTTAATATATATACTTTTACATACATAATATAATGTACAGGTGTACAGGTATTATATCCGAACATAAGTACATAACAAAAAAAACATTGTAGTGTTTTGTCTCTCCAGTAAAAATTTAGAATACAGAATTACAACCGTTTTGCGCTAAGCCCGCGATATGTAGTATTAGACATTTGCGGTTTAAGACGGTGACGGTGGTGGACATCGGATTTGTGATTAAATTCGGGGGTCATCTCAAAATGATTGATACATACTCTTGAATAGGGCAAGTGTTACTAATTATTGTGTTTGCATGTCAACTCAAAAAAATGTTTAATTTACAATTTTATTCATTTTCATAAGAACTAGAACCAAACCAAGTATACGCATCAATTTCGGTACTTTTTGTAATGAATCTGTTATACGACTCTTGGTTGTCCCGAATTTATTCTGCCAGAGGGCGTTTCTGCTGTCGCCTGCGTCTACCAGGTACCTGTCGTCAACGTGGCTCTTTCCCGTCACTGGCATCGGGCGACTTTGCATTTTCAAGTGACTCCTAAATTGGTACATACTCAAAAGCTCTAAGGTGATTCTATGAGAATGTAATCGTAAACAGGATTGCACATTCATGAACAAAACTACTCACGTCTGCATTTGTCATATTGTTAAAATAAAAATTTGTTAATGAACAAAATACAAGTAAATTAATTCAAAATGATCACGAATCTAGACTATTTATAGTTGTACATGTAGTGTAATTTACCCTGACGATGATAGCAACATACCTAAATATACGCATCATAATTATATATTGTAGGACATCTGAATGATGCTCAGCGGTTTGGTTTAATGCGACACATTAAAGAAACTGAGCTACCTTTTCCTACTTGGAGACAAAATAGGGAAACTTAACATCATACCCATGACTAAACTTCGTCTAGAAAATTGAAGGCCAGAAACCGAGATTTGTACCCATCCGTACACATGGTGCTCTGTGTGTTCGCTAGTATCTACAGCTACAGCTGAGCGATGGTTTATTGATATGCTACACCAGAAACACTATGACAACAAGTATATTGTCAAGCTTAGGACTAAATGTTTACACTGAAAAACAGCTGGACTCTGAACATGTTCTGGATGTAATCAGCCGAAAAAGGAATCGTAAAATTACACTGATATTCGATTAGAACTAAATACATTTCGTAATGTGTTTTTGCGTAAATATTGAAGGTACATGTAGATCTACTGTTTTGCTGTTCGCATTTGATATCTGTAGAAATAACAGACATGCGACTTCGTATGCTGTTAGATTTATTGGTCTAATGAATAGTATGTACATGCGAATTATTTGCCAGTGTTAAAAAAATATCCTCAGTCGAAGGGTATTGCAGTGTGTGGGGGCAAAAAAGTCATGGAAGATTTTACGAAATTGAAACAGGCATAGATTTTCAAGCGAAATATCTAAAACGCACTTGATCCGAGGTACATAATAACCCACACGAGCATTCAAAAAGTTTGCGTACACACCATTATTGGTCAAGCTGCGCCCCTGGAAGGTACCGAAAATTAAACAGATATATTCGACAGTATCGTCTTTATGTTGAGCTCAAGTGTTATAAATCAGTAGGAACAATATGAAGACATCGTCGGGAAAGTGTTACCTACTGTAGTAAATATTCGCCGGATCGTGTGTGCCGGAGAAAAGCAAATCGGTTTAATTCTGTAAATATGGCTTGATATTAAAATAACATGCATGTACTCCAATGTGATTCATTTTCATTATAATTTAATCCGAAGTTCAACACCGTCACCGTCTTAAATCACAAATGTCTATTAGTCGTAAATCTATGTGGTTGTCGAAATACTTTTTCAAAAACGGATGTTGACAGAATTTTGGGTTAAAACAGAGCACAAATGAGACGTATTTTATATCAATATGATACAATGTTGTCGTCGGTGCAGAGAAACAATATGTGAACGCCTTGCACGAAGTAACAAAATATCGTACAACAGACATTTAGTACAGTTCCTGAGGGCTTCCCGTGTGCACAAAAGGTCTTTGAATAAATTTTATATCAATGTGAGCTGAATGTTTATAGTATTTCAATGAATGACTGTTTTTAGCAAAAACTATATACCAGCGTTTTATGCATCTTATGAAAATAAACTCAAATAAAATACAAAAGAGTGAAGTACAATACAACTGAAAATACATTACAACTTGTGTAACCGTACGTTATTAGATAATATGTACCTCGTAAACCTAAAATGAACATTTTATTTCGATTTATTTTGGCTATATCACATCATAATCAGCAAAATTTGTAAACCAATATTGTAGAGTGTGTCATATGAAAATGTTAAGTTTTGTTGAAAAATTAACTGTAATAAAATATACCCAGCATTATACAAAATGGCTGACTAACACTGAATTACTCATTTGAGTAAAGTTTTTATAAGAAATCTAGAAAATTAAAAATGTAACAGTGTAAGATGAGGTGCCCTACCAGCCCTATATCGCTCACCTGAGCATTATTACACTAAGGGATAATTAAATCAAGGAATGCTATTTGACATGGTAAAGAGTTATCTACCCCGACTGCTCAGTAGTTGTTGAAATCAGCTGACCCATAGGACGGGCCAATATTGACCATGGGGCGATGATTTGAACAAACTTGATAGAGATCCACAAGAAAATGCAACATCCACAATATATTAGCCCAATGACTCATGGTTTTGGACAAGAATAAATTTTCCTATACAACTCTGCATAAATCAAGTGACCCCCGGGCGGGGCCAATATTTACCCTAAGGAAATAATTCGAACAAACTTTATTAGAGGTCCACTAGACAATGCCACATACAAAATATCAAAGCTCTATGCCTAGTGGTTTTGGACAAGAAGACTTCTACATGTTCCTATATAAGTCTATATAAAATCAAGTGACCCCCGGGGCGGTGTCAATCTTGACCCCGGGGCCACAATTTGAACAAACTTCGTAGAGGTCCACTCGACAATTACACAAGCTTTAGGCCTTGTGGTTATGAACAAGATTTGTTTTCAATTTTCCTATATAAGTCTATATAAATAAAGTGACACTCGGGGCAGGGCCAATTTTGACCCTAGGGCAATAATTTGAACAAACTTGGTAGAGGTCCACTAGGCAATGCTACATACCAAATAGTCAAGCTCTAGGCCAAGTGGTTTCAGAGAAGATTTTTTTAATTTTCCTACATATGTCTATATAAATCAAGCGACCCAAAGCTTGTTAGAGGTCCACTAGGCAATGATACACACAAAATATCAAAGCTCTAGATCCTGTTTTTTTAGATGAAGATTGTTTATCTTTCTTTATAAAATAGAGTTAACCCTAGGGTGGGGCCATAATTTGAACACACTTGGTAGAGGTCCACTAGACAATGCCAGATACAAAATATCGAAGCTCTAGGCTATGTGGTTTTGAACAAGAAGATTTTTGACGGGACGTATTATGTGAAACCCCATGGCGGGCGGGCGGCGGCGGCGTCCAGCACATTGTCCGGACTCTAATTCAAATAGTGTACATCAGATCTTCACCAAACTTGGTCGGAAGTTGCATCTACATGATATCTAGGTCATCTTCCAATATGGATTATTTAGGGTCAAAAACTGGTTCACAGGGTCACTAAGTGCGTTTTAAACATTCAGCATAATTACCAATCTATCTTCACCAAACTGTGTAAATATATTTCTGGGCACAAGATATTGGTCAAGTTCGATAACAAGCATAATTGTCCCAGGCACTTGTCTGTTATGCCCCTTGATACATTGAAAATTGACTAAAATGGAGTGTGCTGGAAGTGTTTATATTTCTCAGATCACAAGGCTGTCTGCATTTCGATTAAAAAATGTGAATGGTGCTACATGTCATATTTATAAAATGTAGCTTCTTTAAAAAAAGATATATAATTTTAAAAAGATATATAATTTGCCACTCATGAACAGCCAAGTAAAAATTATATAAACCATTGTAATGTGCTTACAGTACAGTATCAGAAATCTGTCGAAATGTCCAATGACAATAGAGGAAATTATAATGGGCACGCTACCTGAATGAGCGTTAAAACAAATAATTGGATAACATTATTTAATAATAGAAGGACGTGCCTTTAAACCTTCTAAATGTTATATATCACATTTGACCTTCTACACATTTTCCCAAATGTAACCAGTACAGGGTATTCATGACTAGAAGTTTCTGAAAGCTGCATGACCCAATATTCTAAGAAAAATATATTAGAATGTAAATCAACACGTCAATCTCAGCAGATTTTGAGGAGACATTCAAATGTGTAGAAAACTGAACATTACTATGAGTAATTAGTTTTGAATAAGTTTTATACAGATGATTCATGATAAAAGTATTTAAGGCCATCCTTAAAAAATGTCAGAATGCTATTTTAATGAAAAAATCAAAACAAATCCGCAGAGGCCAAAGAATGTTGGGTAGGAGCCAGTTTTTGGTAAGTAGGTAGCGTTACCTACGGCAAACAATTATTTTTATTTTCATACAGACATACAAGAGTTAAACAAACTGTGCATTATACTGAATCAGAAGAAAGTGAGCCAACTTTTTCCAGTTGTACTTAACATAGGGCATAGCTTAAAGTCTCATAAGCATAAAAATGTATCGGTCATAATAGTTTCTATTTGTCCTATAATAGAGGAATCCCGTGCGTACTTTATAGCAAGAAAAAATGTTTCAGAAACCATTATCGTATTTTTGTCAATTTCATTGAAAAAAAAACTATTTATAGAACAACTGTTTTTCCTCAGTCATATTGTGTTTACGGCATAAAGTGACATCACTCGCTCTATATATTTGAAGTTTACAAAAGCAAAATTCACAGCGAAATGAGTGTTTTTAGAAGAAAAGGGGCTCGTTTCGTCGGTAATAATCATCTTGGGATAATATCAGCAATTGTTTGTTTTTTGCATATATTTTTTACAGCAAAAAGCTAATGGGACTTAAAGCCTTATGATACCAAGTTTTGTAGCATTTTGAGAAACTAGAGCTGTCACAGAGGTGACTGATAGCGCTGCCACCACTTTGACAGTAATAATGCAATGGTACACTATACAGCTGAGTTCAATGGGACATAACTCTGCAATGAGTATATCGCTGGGCATGAAAATTGTCTTGTACATATACACTTGATGGTGACATTTCCAGTGACAATGCATTTTCCTCATCCATGAAAACATTCCAAGCTAAATTGAAGGATCTTCAACACAAAGGAAAAGGCTCCGTCAACCACTAAGATCCGATATAAAATATGTCACAGAATGAATTATTTCCTATGTCTTAATAAAATATACTTTCTATCTCTATTAATGTGTTATTTCATTTATCAATCCAATAGCGTCATGTTCGTAAAACATTCAACTTGATACAATCTCAGAAGACTATTTTGACAGTTTTATATGTACCCCTACCTTAATACAGTAAGTACTAATCTTCACAAATATTTCCTATCACCACTAATCCTTTAATTAGAACTCACCTGCATTTATTCACCTGTGACGTATGAAATGTTAAACTGACCCGTCACTACAGGTTTAGACATCCTGTTGGATAGTAGTCAGTTTGATCATTAACATTTCATACGTTGCATATCATTAAATATATATTATACATATATATAGTACAGTCTTTAATTATCCCAACCCCAAAACAGACGTCTAGACCCACAACACACGGAGATCCAAATCCGGTAACAAATATAATATATAAATATCACATCCCACAGAGGATGATTATAAGAATTATAAGAACGTAATGATCACCCAAGACAAGTAATGTCGACCGAGAAATTACCGGTGTTTCTTTTTTTTGTATTTATCGATAGTGTACACTAGATTAACTAGTACATATTTTTAGGATTTGACTGTTGACATTTTAAATGAGATATATGGCATGCATGTACATATAAATCGCTATACTTAGTTTCTGGCAATGAATTATTTTCTTTGTGTAATTTCCAGTTTAAATTTAGCTTCATAGTATTTAGTATCACCAGGATACATGCATTTCGAATAATGTTTGAATTCTAAAATGTGATAAAACTTAGTAAAATATCAATGACACTCTGAATGATGACAATTCTAATTCCAGGTCTGGTTTGACATCATGTTTCACCTCTGTCGTCGGGGCCGTGAAAACCAACGCCAAATGAGGAAATCTACATTTGCTGTAGAAACTGATACTAGTACCTCTGGTCGTGAATATGTGAGAGGTTATTGGCGAAGCTGATAAAAAGCATGGGTAATGTTTTTGTTTTATTTTATGCAATATTATGATTATTTAATGAATGTAAACTGTTTTTTGCACAATTTTCTTAAATTTTGTGAAAAAATGTTGCTTATCACCATATGAATTATGGAGGTCTACACTTTAAAAAAAGTTAACAGAATATATATATATTTATACATATATTCTATAATAACTCAAAAGTAACGCTCTATTTAACAACTTTCAGGGCTGCTTCAACACCTGATGATACTATTGGGAAAGGAAGAATGTATGCACAAGGTGGCGCCATGTGTCAAGTCATGAGCTTTAAAGCCTTCTGTAGCAAGCTTCATCCTTTGTCTGAAGACCTATGGCAGAGGCCACGAGAAAGCTTTTGTTCTGGGAATAATGTGTGGTACTATTATAACTGTCCTCTTGGTAAACATTCACTGGCCAATATGATGAGCAATATTTCTGTCTGTGCGAAGTTGTCAAAACGCTACACTAACCACTGCATCAGAGCTACCTCTATTTATGTCATAGATAGAGCGGGGTTTGAAGCCAGACATATTATTTGTGCTACTGGACACAAATCGGAAACTTCAATAGAGTTATTCTCGTCGTCTCACTGAAGGAACCAAACAAAAAATGTCTGATGCTTTAAGCGGTGCCTTAATTGAACCAAAACCAACAGAAAAACCTCTTGATGTGCCAGAATTGTCTGTTGCTGACAGAATGTTTTCTAACCAGAATGAATTTTCTGAAATTGAATTGCCAACTCTAGTTGCAGCAGAAAGCACTGTTTTGCAGTGTTCAGTCTTGACAACAAATTATCGTGTGGACCATCAAATGAATGTAGCCCAAATCACCCCAAATGTAACTCAAAACTTTCCACAAAGGACACGCGGTGGATATTGTAATGTTGCACCAAATATCAGCAACTGCACTGTCAATTTCTACCTTGGCAACCAATAATTGTAATAAAACTGTTGCTCCTTATAGTTATGTGTTTATAAAAACATGTGATATTTGTTTATTATGATATCTTTCATTTACTTAAGGCTGACCATGAATTGATTTTATTGTTGTCAAAATATTTAGCATTTTTTGTCTTTTAATTATTGATTAGTTCAGAAATGATAATTTACTTATTAATGTGTTATAAAAAACCTGATATTTGTTTATTATGATATTTTTTATTACGGCTGTACACGATTAATTGTTATTAATTTTAAAATATTTAGCTTTTTGTCTTTCTTATTTATTGTTTAGTTCAGAGTGTTAATTTATTTATTTGTGTGTTTATACAACAAACATGTGATATTTGTTAATTGCGATATTTTTCATTAAGGTTGTACATGATTTTGTTGTTGTGTTAAAATATTTAGCTTTTTTTCTTTCTTAATTATTGTTTAGTTCAAAATGATAATTTATTTATTTATTTTTGTGTAAATATAAAAAAAACGTGATATTTTCTAATTGTGATATTTTTCATTAAGACTGTACATACATGTACTTTTATTTGTTGTTCTTGAACTACACAGTTTTTAATGTTTATTGTTAAATAAATTGTTGATATGTTAGCATATTTTATCTTTCTTAATTATTGTTTTGTTCGGTATAATACTATAAATATCACATCCCGCATAAGGTTAAAGAACGCAATGTTCACCCTTGACAAAGTAATGTCAACCTCGGCTAACGCCTCGGTCGACAATACTTGTCTCGGGTGAACATTTCGTTCTATCACCCTATGTGGGATGTGATATTTATATAGTGTTATTGTGATATGAAAAACCTATAACATCACCAAAACTGAGCAAGACACATAGAAAATGGAAAATCTTGAAATGTTAATTTATGCGTTTTCAGTACAGGATTAGGATTGAAATAACTGTGTATATTTTGTCAATTTGTAACATTGGTACTTGATAAACATAGACATGCATACATACAAAGAAAATTTTGATTCCTGTAGATAATTTCTAACAATTCTTTTCATGATATTCAACAATATGCTTTATCTATCAAGCTATATAGTGTCGTGCGAGCAATATGACGTAAGCTCCAATACATCACGCATTTCAGGTTAAATTTGTCTATAAATTCTTGCAGGGTTTACGAAATATGATGTCTTGAATAATGTATTGTAACAGTGTTCGATAGATACAGTTAACAATATCAACAAATTTGTACAGCATGTTTGCGTTCTGACCACAATTTCACCGATAAAACCAAACTCAACTAATTTATCAAGCCAAATATTTCTCATTTTCACACAATTGCGAACAAGCTATACACTCTTGATGTAGTGTAATTCAATAACAGAACAGAACATATTTTATTTAGACTTATACGAAGTACATCGTCTGGTTTGCATACATTTATAATATGTACAGATAATCACGTGATCTAAATCTATATACAAAGATAATTCAAACAAATATGACAAAATAATCAATACAAAATGTAATTGTAAATGAGGATGAACATATAATTATACATTCAATATCGTTTTTCTTAAGAATAAAGATTCCTTGATGTATAAAGATAATCTAAGGAGGATAGTTTTGTTACTAGAATTCAACAATTCAATAAATTTATATACGGACGGGCGTTGATAAAAATAAATGTTGATATATTTTCTTCTAATGGCGTTAAAACATGGGCATATACAAACAAAATGAAATTCGTCTTCAATATCTAGTTGATTGCAACATAAACAATACATTTCTTCCCTAACAACACGATTACGTGCATATCTACCCGTTTGTATTCGTAATGGGAGACCAGACAATCTAAGTCTACAAAAGTAAAATCTAAGGCTTTTTGGTAATATGTCTAAATAGCATTCGTATTCATATACTGATTTAAATTCTTTATATAATGTTAAAACCGGACTATCCAATTGTCTACACCATTCCTGATTAAAACAATAAATCAGTCTACTTTTAAATTCTGATATAAATAACTTCTTATTGAGTGTAGCAGTATTTTCGAAAACATATGTAAAACCATAATTGTTTAAAAGTATTCTAACATTTGTAACCCAATTTGGACGGCCTTTATCCGAATCTGCCAGAGCTTCATTATATACTGTACGTAATATAATATTATCACTGTTTGTGATTTTAAGCCAGTATTGTATAATCCGTACATATCGGTGAATGAAGAGAGGGTACCTGCCAAGTTCTCCGTAAACAGCAGCTGTACATGTATTACTTCTGACATTTAAAAGGCGCTTACAAAATTTTAAATGTATCCTCTCTACCTCTTTAGATTTGGTGTAACCCCAAATTTCAGATGAGTAATTAAGTACAGGTAAAACAAAAGCATCAAACAACATACAAAGAGTCTTTGGTTTCAAATCAAAGTCGTGGCATTTATACAAAAGTACATTCAACGATTTTAAAGCCTTACCGACAAGGTGCTCTATGTTAAGGCCAAAATTACCAGTATAAGTAAAAATTGATCCTAAGTAATTGAAATCATCAACTACCTGTATGACTTGGTTATTATAGGTCCATCTTTCTGTAGGTAATAACTTACCGCGCTTGCGAAAAACCATTATTCTAGTTTTTGATGTATTTACAGTAAGGCCCCAAGTATTACAATATGAATTTAAACGGTCTAAATGGGATTGCAATTCTTTCGGTGATTTACCAATAATAGCCATGTCATCCGCAAATAATAGCAATATTAATAAAATATCGTCAATTTGTATACCAGAATTTATATCATTTTGTAAATAAAGTTCCAAATCTTCCACAAAAAGGGAAAATAACAAAGGGGACATAACTTCGCCTTGACGAAGGCCGACAGCATAATCAAAGTAATCTGAGAATGAGGAACATGATTTTACGCAAGATTTTACTTTTTGGTACATGTCCTTAACAATTCTAAGTAATTTACCTTGGATGCCGCTTTTAAATAATTTCAACCAAAGTGCGTTTCTATAAATAGAGTCGAAACACTTCATCATGTCAACAAAAACAACATACAAGCGTTTATTTTCATTTAAATATTTTTGCACCAGTGACATTAGAATGAATATAGCATCCACGGTTGAGCGTCCTTTTCTAAAACCGAACTGTGCGTCCGAAATGATATCATTGTTTTCGCAAAATGATTCTATTCTTTTGTTAAGTACTGTAGTAAAAAGTTTAGACATACAGCTAAGTAGAGTAATCCCACGATAATTATTTACATCGTCCGTGCTACCTTTCTTGTGTAATGGTACTATTACCCCTTCCATCCATTTTTCAGGATAGCAACCAGAATTTAAGATGCTGTTAAATATATCGCACAAATGAGGAGATAATATGTCAATACATTCAATAAAATACTCATTCATCAAACAATCGCTACCGACAGATTTGTTCCGCTTGAGCGATTTAATAGCACGCTGGATTTCATTAATCGTAATTGGCTGATCGAGTTCTGGGTAGCTAACATTAGTTTGGTCAAAATCGTTATTACTACAAAAAATTTCTGCTTCAGCATTATAACAATCAAGCATACCGTTACTCAAGTTTGACAAATATTCCTCGAATGCGTCAATAGAAATACTATCATCTGATGGTTTTGTTTTCGATTTAAAATATTTCCAGAATTCTTTGGGTTAACATTGATTTGAATCTGTCATTGGGAAGTTTATACTTGAGACTTAATTCGTCCGCCGGACCCAAAATATTTTATGCTTGCATGTTTTAACACTTTTACATACTATTAGTCAATTATATGCGTAAAACTGGGGCCTGGTTATTATCCTCAAGTGATCAGTGTAATGATATATTACAAAAATCTCCTGTTCATGTTCGTGCTCGCCTCTGGATTTTTTCTCTCTATTCAGAAAAAATAGTATCAAAACAGTATCTTTTTGTTCCAATCTGTGAGGATTTTAATCCATTTTGTTTCGCTATCAAAATAACAACATAATTTTTGAAACTACAATTTTATTTAGTATTTTTACAGTATAATAGACCTGAAGTCAGCCACATTGTTTTCTATGTCTCCTTAAGATATAAAACAAAACATAAAAGATCAGTGATATACATGAACAAGTTATTGAAAAATCACAAACAAGAATCATTATCAATCAAAGGCTCTTTTTCAGTGTAAAATATCTAAATCTTACAGATGAACACATCTCCCAAAACAGGCGGGACACCAGCTGTTCCATTTTCTCTTCTTCGACCCCAGAGAAGAACACTTACTGACCAAAGAACATGGCCCTTCAGTTCATTCTTCAAGTTGAAGCTGTCTCTTTCTGGGGATTGTCTCCCCAATCTTCTACTACCCCAGAGTCATTATCTTGGGTGTAATTGTTGGCATTCCTAGTGGTAGACATTTCGGCTTTTGACAGATTTTTAGGGAAGAACCCTTTATGTATAGATAGAGCTACCCTAACATATTGTATTATTCCAAAAAGTAATCAGGTCAGACCGATCAAATAGAAAATCTTGAAATGTGAATTTGTGTGTTATGTAAGAAATGAAAAATCCTACAGATTGACATTTTTGGTCTGTTCGTAACACTGAAATATATAGTTATATGAGTTGCTCGCACAGCTCAAGTATTAGGGTGTTTTTTTTATAGAAATCTAACGTATTGTTGAATATCATGAAAATTATTAGATAATTCTTGCTGGTTCTGTTCTATAGATATCTGTATGAAATATGTTGAAGTAATGTTTGCTCATTTTTATGTCACTACAGAACATTTACTTCCCAACACAGGGATGTTGGATAGATTTACTTGAAATTTAAACATTCTGATATTTTTTTCTGTCCTGCAGTACAGACTTATTAAATGTGGAAGCCGGTTATCAAATATATGTTACTAACATCTGGGGCTGAAACTAGAATGGTCGCTTAGGAAAACTGATCATGTGAAATACTGACATTTCTACGAAACTATTCTACACGCCGGTGTGAGACAGGTCTGACTAGCGATTATGAAATATACAAACCAATGTAAACTTCATGATACAATACTGAAATACTGACATTTCTAAGAAACAATTCCTATGTTTGCCTGACGATTATCACATATACAACCAAAATCTGAAGGTTAAATATCTCTACTGATATCCATATTAAAAAACAACTCGGTGGATCATTCGTACTACAAGAAAGGTTTACAAACTACTATCTGACACTGAAACTAACATTGATCTATGATAACACTGACAACATTACCAAACAATTCACCCTACTCGCTTAAGAAAACTGATGGAGAGAAAATATTTTTGAAACATTTAGCGTCCGATCTACTTGAAGCCTAAGACAACCAAGCCAAAATGATAGCTTCATTGACAATGTATTTTATCCACTAGAAAATCTCTCGTGAACATTTATGTTGAAGAGGCAATTAACTCATACAATAGGGTCCTTACCTACATGAGCTTTTCTGCTGTGAAAATCAAACCACAAGTCCAATCTGTTTGAAGCCTAAGATGCAAGATCCAGCCACAAATTTAGTGATTCAAACAAAAAAACATCTTTCGAAAAATATCTAATTGTTTGCTGGCATACGGAAACAACATTTTGAAATATTTTCATTTCACTGCTAAACATTTTGGTCGGATGACTAAAGCTTGGAATCAACATTCAAGTCCTCAGAAAATTATCATATTTTCTAACATCTCAAATTAGAACACTTGCCATTAAATACTTTTTTTGTTCCAAATTATTATTCAAAGTGAAGAACAGAAAACGACAACTAAAAATATGTGGTGGTTTTTATTTATAAATATCTACCAAGCATTGTAAAACATTTTAATCACGACAAACAAGTCAGTGATTCGTACTTGTCATAATATTTTTGATTATATACACCGAGCAATCTGGGAACATAAATTTTTGACAAACGAATTCAGTTTCGAACAAATATCTCATACTTACTCGTATATAAAACAAAATTGTGTATACATATCGCCACAATATAATTTTATTGTACATAGTTATCTAATTGGGCTAAAAGAAGTAACGAGGCTGAAAATAAAAATAAGTTTGTTTGGAGTGCTCCAACCTACTCACGAAAATCCTAGCAAATACATAAAATCAGGGGGGGGGGGTTTGGGGGAGGGGGGGGGTAAAACTTCCCTACCTACCTACCTGCCCAGTGCTAAAAGTCTAGGTCGGAGCACTCCAAACAAACTTATTTTTATTTTCAGCCTCGTTACTTCTTTTAGCCCAATTTGATAGATTTTTGCCATGCTTGTAATGTTATGATTTTTGCATTCAGATTAGTATTTATTATTTATTATGGGGGCTATATTGGATTCACGCTTGACGGTCGGTTGGTCCGTGCGTCTGTAGACACAATTTGTCCGGACAATTTCTCAGCAACTACTGACAGGATTTCAATGAAACTTCACAGCAGTGATCAGTAGTAAGCCTAGTTGTGCATGCTGAAACCATTTTCTGTTTGGCTTAATTTTAACTGAGTTACAGCCCTTTGTTTTTTTATACAGTATATACAATAGGCAAATTTTGTCCGGACAATTTCTCAGCCTGGCAACTACTGACAGGATTTCAATGAAACTACACAGAAGTGATCAGTAGTGAGCCTAACTGTGCATGCTAAAACCATTTTTCGTTTGGATTAATTTCACTGAGTTATAGCCCTTTGATTTTTATAAAGTGTATACAGTAGGCAAATTTGTCCGGACTACTTCTCATGAACTACATACAGGAATTCAATGAAACTTCACAAATCGAAAAATACTAAATGAGCTGCTGTGCACCACGGAATTTTTCTCTCGATTCGATTTTCTTGTCCAAGGTAACCTTTATTCTAGAGGTACCTAGTAAATACTTTGGGTACCAATGTGTCCAGAAAATTGTGTAGCATGTTCTTAGCTATAGAAGATATTTGAAAGAAAAGCGAAATCGAAGAAATAAGCAAACAATTACCTTTTTCTTCCAAGATGGCGGCTTTTTGTTTACGTTTTGGATGGTGCACAGCAGCGGGTATACCGGCACTGACAATGACAAAATACAAACATGATAACTGTATTGTGTATGTAAACAGATTCTGTCTTGTCTATTTCAAATGCATGAAACTGGGGCCTGAATCTTCAAATGTTTCACACATTTAACAAAATTCTACGACTACATTTCAGCTTTTTCATACATGCTTCAACAATATACTATATTTCTATCGAAATCTTCAAGATTCCGTTGTACAGACATATCTTAGCTAATCTACTACATGTATTTCGTCGTTTCTTGCTTACTTGCGACAAAATTAAAATACGATCGTTTCATAAACGCTGTGAAATTGTATAACTTAGCTCAGAAAAGTGTCAATTCCAGTGAATAGCAATAAATGAGCTATCCGAGAAATGTTAGCGAAATGGGGCCCGCTCTAAACGATCACGGGTAAGCTCGTCCTTGAAATATACTCTGTTCCAGGAACTATACCTCTTCGAAAGGAATTCATGAACTTTTCTTAAACTAGATTATCATACGCCATGAATAGTTCTTGATGTATGAATAACTAGTTGACAGGGATGTCACCGACCTCGACCTTGTAACGCTATTCTCAAACACAGGATCGTCTATGGCTACGATTGTTCAACATGCGAATCGAAAAAAATTAAGCGTCGAATTTGAAATGGAATCAAAACTTAGATTAACTCAACACGAACGGGAAGAAAATTTATAAATACCAGCGATATCAATAATAGGTATTTCAATGTAAAACTCGTATTTGAACGATTACAACAGACACATACTTATTTAAATGTTAAGATACTAAATTCAAATATTTTTCATCATATTGACCCAAATCTTTTGGTAACTAGAAGACTTATCCACAGTCGAACATGTGGCCTTTATTTTGAGGTTATTTTGTTCAAAATAATCAATATCGTTTTTTAAAAAGAATGGCCTTCATTCACAGGGTAGCCTATATTTAGAGGTAGCAGCAAACAGCAGGTTCGACTGTAATCTTGTGAGTCTATTGTCATTTTGTTTATTTATCTTGGTAATTTTGCGTTTATGGAACATGCTTGTTTAAACTTTAACAACATTTGTTGTTATGGTTTCCGAATCCCACAGGGTCCAAATTTTAAGGTCGATGGTTCTACCTAAGTGTATAGCTTGGATATTCTTCCGCCTTTAAAGTCTCCAAATTACACCGATTGTTGGTATAATGTTTTTCACCAGAGATAAAACATATTTCAGTTTGTCTTAAATTCCCAAGTTACGATATACTGGTGTTCTAGCTAATATGATTAACTTAGCTTGACTTTCAATTTCTAAGACTTACAAAAATGAGGCTACGATTAACTGAAGCAGAAGAGTAAAAGTTGCAAATGAAATTTAAGTAAATGCAGTTGATAATATTAGCACTTGATTTATTAGATTTACTGACTTTTCCCACAATTTTGGTAAATTTATGCCTTGATTTTAAAAGTGCGCATTTCTGCAAAACAACTCCTAATTACTATTTTCAATTTTAAAAGTGTGGTGATAAATAAAACTGAAATTGGATTAAAATGGTTACACATTCTCAGTGCTAAAGTACAGTGGATGTTTCAGAAAGAATTTGTACCTAGATCGAATTTATTTAATTCTCACTAGTAAATGAATAAGTTGTAAATTGTTTTATTATGTCAACGGTACGTTAGATTCGACATTTGAGAATACATTAAACATGATATATATACTGTCAGTGAATTACCGGTTAAATTTTAGTATTCACAAACATTAAGGGAAAATAAATTGTATATAACAAATAAGTTACTCCCAACTTGTTTATGTCACACCGTGATGTACAGTACTCGTATTATTGTGTTGGAATGATTTAAGCTAGACAGGTTATTTGATTTTTTCACATAAAACAATTATTTCTTCACGTCAAAGTGTAAATAAGTCATTTAAAACTATTAATCATTATTTCATACGTTTTGTATTTATATAGATGTTAGAACAGAACGTATACACAAGCTAAGTATCTAACTATAAACATAAGCAAATAATAATAACATACACATCATTACGTGACATGTCTATTACTATTCATATTTCACACATCATTACGTGACATGTCTATTACTATTCATATTTCACACATCATTACGTGACATGTCCATAACTATTCATATTTCACACATCATTACATGACATGTCCATTACTATTCATATTTCACACATCATTACGTGACATGTCCATTACTATTCATATTTCAAACATGTGTGTAGTCTAGTTTCACTGAAAAAACTCTTTTTTTTCAATATTCTGTCAGTGAAACTATCAGTGACAGTTTGATCAAAGAACTTGTGCCCGCCTTTAAATGAAGTTGTAAAAACTAAGCCATGCCACCAGAGATTTAATTAAAGAAGTGTTTCAATTAACGTGGATCTCTTTAAGCGATAGAAATGTCAGCTGAACTTGTATAAATGCATCAATTCCATGTAACTTTGCCTTTTTAATTATCAATTGTCAAGTGTGGTGTTTTTATACGTTTAATGAAGCTGTTCTACACGGTTGTGTTGAAAATATCATGGTTTCGACTTTCCATTTCCATAGAAAAATCATCAACTTTAACGTTTAGTTTCTGTAAGCCAGTCGTACGAAGATTTGTTATTCTTACCGAAATATACAAATCATGATATCTTTTATTTGTTGGTAAAGATGTTTGTTTCAGTTGCCACATTGGAAACTTTGGTTTGCTAATTTAGTTCACGGTGATCATGTATGCTGTGTAATAAATAGAGTTGTATGATACAATAATTATGTTCTCCTGTTCCATTGCTTATGGACATTAGTTCTATGTTTTTGATTCATTGTCTAGCTAAAAGGAACATAAGCCATTATGACGTTTGTGGTTGATTTCGCGATTTTGACGATATTAGTAACAAGAAATGTCTTTAAAAAGACAGTCGCGAAGTTTATTTGTTGTTATTAACACTGTTGAATCCAAAAGTATGATTTTTATTAAATTCCTAAATTGCCGTTATAGTACCGTGTGAACACTACTTATCAGCTAGCAGTCCAATTATACTAAGGTCACGCATTAAAATGTTCATATTAGGTCAGCTAAATAAATTACGCATTTAGACATAATTCAAATAAATGTAAAATGTTTGTGAAGAACGGTTTATAACTTTATTTCGACCGCATAAAATACATATTTGTACATTTTTACTTTACAAATTTCACAAGAAGTACACATTAAGGAATCTGGCGTGGATGTGAGGTCAAATCAAGTTTCACCAATTTATAGATTTAAAAACTAAACCATAATTATACACTAAAATAGACCCACTGTATAAAGTACATTGCAAGTGATTTGAAACAAATATTACATTTGATTGGTCTTCTATAAACCAATAACGCACGTAATTTTCGATATTTTGAACAACGATAACTACTCTGTATTTAGGAATATATTACAACAAATAGCCTTAAAATAACTATAAATGTATAATGCAGGGAACCGTGCCTCAGTTTTTTTATAAAGTCCTCGGTTCGCTAGATACTTGACTTTAAAGATATTCCGTACATAAAACACCGAAGTTTATTACGTAATACACCATAGATAAAACAAAACTAGTATCAAAATTCAGAGGCACGTTTCCCTAGATTAACATTTCCGCTACAAAATACCGAAAACCGCTTTGAAATCCGTCATCAAATAAGACGGCAATGTTAATTCGAAAATGACACCTACTGTGTTTTTTAAGCTGAGCAATTAACAATTGAAATGTCGGATCATTATCGTCTCATGAAATCAACGAATTTGACGCTCCCCTTTTCAATTTTGATAGCCAATCAAAATCGCTAATGTTTACGGCTCAATAATTGAAACCATGCCCATGTTTGATGTCTAGTAAGAGATTTTATAACAAATGTTTTGTCATTAATGAATTAATACTATCATATCGTACCAATACAATGCGCATTACGTTATTGATTAGGAAAAGTCGATACAGGGGTGCAGTATTTATCGCAATAAAACACCATTTTGTGGCGTTCCGTTAAAATTTTTGTTGCTTGGTGTTAAAGTATGATATTCAATCTTTGTAAATAACGTAAAATATCATTTTACGTTATTTTAGCGATTTCAACCTATGCCGATACGTTAAACAATTGCAGAATCGCTTTACGTTGGCGTGGTCTTAATTTTTCTACGCTTGTAGATTTCACCCATCTGAATCATCCTATAGAATGAGATAGATGTTTTATTTTCCTCCATTACATGAAGAGTTAAACAAACATAATTATATAATTACAATATACATGAGTATAAAAAAGCAACAAATTTATGACAATACAACATGAATCAGTGACTTTCACACTAATTGAAACAAAAGCATCTGTTTCGTTCTTCGTATGTAAACGGTTAAAAAGTCAACCTATGATTAACGTTAACTTGAGTTGTTAGATAAACACGGTCATATTGCAGATTGAAACAAATAGTAGACAAGTTAAATGTTTGTACGGCGCAAAATCGCATCCGGCAATTCAAAACTAGAATGTGGCCTATGTAACATTTTTTATCAGGATGTGCAAAGTTTCAGATCAAACGAATTTGTTATTTTGACTTAACTGATCCCGAAACTAAAGTGATCATCTACCCATAAA
Source organism: Lutraria lutraria (assembly GCA_964023205.1). Taxonomy (NCBI): domain Eukaryota; kingdom Metazoa; phylum Mollusca; class Bivalvia; order Venerida; family Mactridae; genus Lutraria; species Lutraria lutraria. The sequence continues at coordinate 915,811 of OZ026843.1, read as the reverse complement.
AAATACAAGCCGTTGATGTTTCATGAATCTCATGAATCTGGTCATATGGTTCTACAGTTCACGAGGTACTCTATATGTAGTCCCTGTTTCCACCCTAAAATTAAAATCAGGGGAAACTATCATCTCGATGTATCAGACGTTGCAATATCTGCTGGAATGCATATAAAATATTTAAATAAAGTCTCCAAAAATAATATACTCCGTTGTCTGAGGGTACGTCGTCGTAAAAACCTGGTATAACGGTCCCAAACATAGATTTTCAACTGTAAAGTGACCATCTATATCGAACCATAAAGTGACCGTCTATTTTTTGTATTGAGCTCCGAAATCGATACTTAATTAATGACAATTGCGTAAACAAGTCAGTGTCCACGCTCGCGATTATAAAATTAGTCTGTGTGAATATGTTTATAATGTTTTGTTTATTTACGACATGTTGCTAAAATAAATACATCGAAACGTATAAATACCGTGTTCCGTATCTTATAACACGATTAAATGATTATTACAACACACCGACGATCGCTCCAAAATGTAATAAACACAGCGAATTTCTCTAATAATTTATACATCGAAGTTCATTTAGATCGAACAATTTTTCCTAAGTCCTTTGATATACAGAGTTTCGGCTGCATTTTCAAGAGCACGACCATTCGGGCTACCAAATAGCAAGATGCACTAGACTGGACCAGTAAGCTATTGATTGTCGTTCGGACCTGCCTTAAAATCAGGGGAAACTATCATCTCGATGTATCAGACGTTGCAATATCTGCTGGATGTAAATACAAAAATGTTAAACAGTAGGCGTGGCTGTACAAGTGCATAAGTCTCAGAAAAAATAACAAAAAGAAAATGATACATATGTAAGGGTAATATGAAATTAGGAGGTTACACATTTTGCCAGATGGTTTTACAATGGAAAAGCACGTGGTTGAGGAAAATGGATAATTTGAATAATTTACTATTCTCTCGTTGATTCATTAATACGTAAAATGTATGTATATTCTTATTTTTTTCTATTTATAGTTGGCAATAATCGAGAACGGAGATCAGAAAAATAAGGACAGTTTGAAAACATAACATGGGGTGTGCTTTTTTTTAACCAGGAGTATATACTTGAGAAAATCAGTATGATTTTTTTTCGATCATTGACTGGTCAGTATATCCCCAAATTTCACAGCCATAAGTCAAAATTGGAACAATAGTATGATCAAACAACTTAATGATAAATCCAGATTTCGAATTTTTTTCTTAAGTACAAAAAGTGCTTTCCTGGCTTGTTCTAAAATGTGTTGTTTAGCGTCATTAAACCTTCTATCTTTTGAAAAATAAAGACCCAAATATTTTAATGAATCTAGAACTTCAAGGCTGACATCGTTTATCTTTATATTTCGTTTTCGTTTTTTCTTATCGCCGAATACTAAAACTTTAGTTTTTCCATAATTAATACTAAGTTTCCATTCATTACAATAGTTATTAAATGAATTAAGGTTACTAATTAAGTTTTCTTCAGAATCAGCAAAAATGACAGTGTCATCAGCATAGAGCAAAACGATAAGTTTGAGGAATAATTCAGAGTCTACATTTTCTAAGTCAATGCCAGAGTTATTGTCATTTAGTAGAAAATGTTCAATATCATTGAGAAAGAGTGAAAATAGAATTGGGGAAAGATTTTCACCCTGTCTAAGACCCCTTTGGCAATTGAAAAATTCAGATGTTTTATTATTCAAACGTACAGCATGATTTAATACCACTGTACATGTTTTCCACATATGTCAAAAATTTACCATGAACATTATAACTTCGAAGTTTAGCCCACAAACCTGCTCTCCAAACTAAATCAAAAGCTTTTTGGAAGTCAATGAATGCACAAAAAAGTTTCTTTTTCTTTGATTTAAGTATTTCAGACAGAATATGTATGATAAATATATTATCAATTGTGGAAAAATTGTTCCGAAATCCAGCCTGGTTTTTATTTAGCAGATCATTATCTTCCAGGAATGAGTTTAATCTGTCATTCATTATAGACGTAAACAATTTCCCTAAGCAACTGAGTAGTGTAATTGGACGATAATTGTCTGCTACATTTGGGTTACCTTTATTTTTATATATAGGTATAATACAACCACTCCACCAAGACTCAGGGACAATTCCAGATTAAAATATTACATTAAAAACATTAATGGAAGTAAACGTGGACAACAAGCTTTGATATATTCATTTGTAATTTGATCTAGACCAGCTGCTTTACCGGTGTTTAACTTACAAACTGCTTTATTTATTTCTAATTCAGTTATTTCATCGTTTAGATTATTAAGTATATCAACATTTGGGACATTTATAATAGGAGTATCCTCATTGTCATTATTATTCGAATTAAGATCCCTGTAGAAATTAGTGAACCTATCTATATCATCACAGGTATTAGACTTTCTTGCATTCAAACTATTGATGTAGTTCCAATAATCTTTAGGAGAAGAACTCCTCATATTTCGAAGCTTTTGTTTTTGCATTCGCTTGTATTTAAGCACATTAATTATTTTCTTATATTGCTTGCTTGTCTGTAAGAGTTCATCTTTAGTTTGACTATTTTTCCTGGTATGGTACTTTTTTCTACAGCTATGATACAATTTTCTGGAATATTTACATTCATTATTAAACCACGGTTTTTGCTCATCTCTTTTATCATTATTGACCTTATGTTAATAAGTACCACATGTTTTTAGTGCTGTATCATGTAATACAGTCTCAATATCAGACACTATACCGTTAATAAATTGTTCGTTTATATACTCTGTTGTATCAATGACAGACATAATTTCATTGATATTTTCGTTATCTAAATTCTCACTGAATTTAGCCATATCAGATTTATGAAGATTTTTTACCTTTTCATATATTATAGGGGGCGTATTTGGACGACACTCTGACATTTTAAGTACAAATAATAGTGGACAATGTACATCTGAGTGTAGTGAACAGAACTCGTCAACGACAAAATCACCAAATAAATGTAATGATTTAGCTGATGCAATAACGTAGTCAATATTGCCAAATCAATATGCAACCTGCACGTTCTATGCGTTGATTCGAACTTGTTATGAAAATTCCATGAACATATGATTATATTATTGAAATTAAAAATCAAGTGCAAAATTTGGATAATAACTGACTCTATCTGTGATTAAATTCTAGTTTCTAAATTATATTCGTCTGGTCAATAACTTTAGTACTTAACATTATCAAATTTGGCAATAACACTTTATTTCGGATTCAATTTCGGCTGACATCTTGTGTTTATCCGACGTTGATAAATATGTTGATATGCTATTTGTACAATAGAACACGGTAAAGTGACATCAAACATTAATTTCTCGAGTTACCAAAGTGCAGCATAAATAATTGAACATTTATGACGGTAGTGCTTGTTTTGTTGACCAACATTGTCATGTCTATTTATCTAAATATTCAATCTTACAACTATGATAAAATATGATAACTTTCTTATAAGTCTGGTACACTATCTTATTCTTTAGAACAGAAAACGTTTTGTGTGGCTTAAGTTTTTACCCTATCAGATTATAAGGAAAACAAATAAAATGTCTAATATTGCATTTGTAAATGTTTTCTATAAAGACATGAGAAAAAACTCTCAATGGTCAATGTTGTCTAATTTGTCATCAAATTGGCCGTGAATCATTTCATCTTGGCATCTATAATAAATGACAAATGGTAACGATGAAAACTTAGGTGGCGACGTATGTTATACATGTAGCCCTGTAGTTAGTGTAGGCCATAGTGTAATGTACGAGGGGTGTCCCAGAAGTTCGTGGACTTGAATCATAACTCAAACGATATATAAGTTAGAGACAAAATTATCGCTTCTGTCATAAATTTAATGTATGTTAAGCGTAATGATAAAAAATAACGATATACATAAGACATTTATTTTTACAATAGTTTTCACAAGGTCACTTACTGCCACCTGGCGCACGCAGCACAGTCTGATGACGTCAATTTTGACGTCGCGCTGAATCGCTCATCAAACCTTTTCAATATAGTCCCCACCTGTTCTTATGTACTTCATAACGCGTTACCCACTTGCTGTATGTGTCCCTGTACCATTGGCTGTCGATTGATGACACTGTCCTCTGGGTCTCGAGCACAAGCTCATCTGCACTGTTAAAGTGTACACCACGTAGTTGGGACTTAACTTCCGGAAACACACGAAAATCCATTGGAGCCAAGTCAGGACTGTTAGGCGGATGTCTCAATCTTTGAAATCCGAGAATATCGATCTCAAGCTGTGTAGTAGGTGCTGTATGGACCGGTGCGTTATCTTGGTGCTGTATGGGCCGGTGCGTTATCTTGGTGCTGTATGGGCCGGTGTGTTATCTTGGTGCTGTATGGGCCGGTGCGTTATCTTGGTGCTGTATGGACCGGTGTGTTATCTTGGTGCTGTATGGGCCGGTGTGTTATCTTGGTGCTGTATGGACCGGTGTGTTATCTTGGTGCTGTATGGGCCGATGTGTTATCTTGGTGCTGTATGGGCCGGTGCGTTATCTTGGTGCTGTATGGGCCGGTGTGTTATCTTGGTGCTGTATGGACCGGTGCGTTATCTTGGTGCTGTATGGGCCAGTGCGTTATTTTGGTGCTGTATGGACCGGTGCGTTATCTTAGTGCTGTATGGGCCGGTGCGTTATCTTGGTGCTGTATGGGCCGGTGCGTTATCTTGATGCTGTATGGGCCGATGCGTTATCTTGGTGTTGTATGGGCCGGTGCGTTATCTTGATGCTGTATGGGCCGGTGCGTTATCTTGGTGCTGTATGGGCCGGTGCGTTATCTTGGTGCTGTATGGGCCGGTGCGTTATCTTGGTGCAGGATAATGTCTTCTGGATTAAAATCCGGTCTCTTCTTCCTTAGTGCATGCATCAGGTCTCTGCGTAGAATCTGAAAATAGACAATTTGTACCGACATAAGAAAACAAAATGTTTAGACTGTAACTTACCTAGAACTAAGATTGCATATTATTAAACATCTATACTGTGATAATTAAATATTAATAGGTAAAATATAGATATCTGTTATTTATAAACATGCTTACCTTTGAATAGTAGGCGGCGTTAACAGTCTGTCGTTCGGGCACGCCTATCCATGTAAAACACAAACATTTGTTTGTCGGGCTTATTTTGGTGGTGGAGTACTGGGTGCCTTCCACACGGACATTGTGTCTTTGTTTCTGGATCATAATGCCATAACCATGTCTCATCCTGTGTGACGATGCCATCGAGAAATGCATCTCCTTCGGCCTCGTAACGATCCATAAACGCTTCAGAACATGACACGCGTTGGGCATTTTGATCGTCCGACAACAGCTTCGGCACCCACCTTGCACTACCTTTTTTCTTATGTAGATCATGTTTCAATATTCTGTGCACTGTGTTTTTCGATATGTTCAACTCCGAAGATAAATTCCGTACTGTAAATCGCCTGTCTTCGTTAATCAAGTCTTTAACCTTTGTTACCAATGTCGACCTAACACTTGGAGATCGTCCACAACGTTCATCGTCTTCTATCGACTCCCGACCTTCTTTAAATCGTTTGTGCCATTTATACCATGATACATTTATACCATGATACATTTATACCATGATACATTTATACCATGATACATTTATACCATTTATACCATGATATACTAATGATCGAGTGACCAGATTCCTTAATCATCTTATACGTCTGTGTAGGAGATTTCTCCAGCGACACGCAAAACTGTATCACCGCCCGTAATTTCACGTCGCCCAATGTGTACACTACGGTAGCAAACGTAGTGACGTCACGCTATGTATAGAACCCACGTCGCCAGTTGACGTCATGATAATATTTCCCGCAGTAGTTCCACTCTTGTTGTTTTTTATCGTATCTCCGCTCAGAAAAACGTTACGAAACAACAACTGACAGGATATGACGTCATGACGTAACGCTTACAGCAGACCAAATTGCGCGCTCATACGATATGAGGAACTAAATGATTTTGTATCTTAAATAAACACATCGTTTTGTACAACGGACACGATCTTCCCGTGCGCCGGTATCTACTTCATCGGTTCCTATGGAAACACGTCTTGGCAATATTAGACGAATTGTGAAAAAAAATTGTTGATGGATTTTGGTTTAAATATGTTTAAACTTTATTTTGTATGAAAAAGCAGCCAAATCTACCGACAAATAAACGAGATACGGAAAAAGTCCACGAACTTCTGGGACACCCCTCGTAGTATACTTTTCGTTCTTTAGTCACTTTCCGTTAGTTAGTGTCATTGAGTTAATTAATCAGCTGATATCTGTCACTTATTCCGTTTCCTTCGAAGAGTGCAGTTGCTTGCCAATAGTTCAGTTGGTTTATTTTGTATCCACGTGCATCTAGTTTATCTGTAGCTAGAGCATCCATCCACACACCTGCATCCATCCACACACCAATGAGAGTTCTTAGCGAGTCCAACATACCTTACTACATGTAATTAGTAATTATACAATTTCGAACATGGTTGTATACGATTAATAATGTGTTATTATACATCTAATTGTTATGTCTTTGAGATTTCATTGAGAGTTGCTCATTCGTTACCGAGAATTAGTTGAGAGTCATTCATTTCATTGAGTATTACTGTGTACCATAATGAATAAACATATATATTTATGATAAAGACACTGCCTGCCTTAGGTTTTCTTTATCCCCCATACGAGTGCAAGGTTACATATATGTTTACCTTCAAGAACCTCGTGAAATATAGAGTAAGTCATTTGCCGTATTCGACTGGTCGATTTCGTTGAGGTAGTTAACTAACGATGTTTTGTTAAGTAACTGATTTCATTCGACTGGGACTGTGACGTAAAAGTGTTAACTAAGTTCTTAACGAAAAAAAGCTGCGTTAAGTAGGTCACGTGGTAGCTAAAAATGGACACTTCGGACCACGGACATTACGGACCAGACCATATTTTGGGACACTACGGACCATATACTTTGGGACACTACGGACCTTATCATAATTATAGGGGGTTCATGGCTTTTAATAACTTTATATTTTTTTTTCATAAATTCTGTAATATGAAATATATTTGATTGTGAAATAGTGTCTTATTTAACGATGATATTTAAATGTCTTCAATGCACGAAACACGTATAATTACATAATTTTATAATGATTTACGAAGAAAATATGTAAAGAGTCGTTGTAGGAGAAGACCAAATATACATGACTTTGTAGAAATACCGACTTGAAAATTCAGTTCAATTGAGAATTTTGTCGATATATTAATCTTTTGAAATCAGAAATGCACTGTACTTTGAATAATATTGCAGCTTAATTGCGATTGCTGGTAAATTATTAATGTAGGCAGAGACATAAATGTTATCTACTTCTCTGATGTAAACGATTCTTGTTTTTGTTTGTATTTTTTGCGTGTGCACTATTAACGCACGTATCATGAAGGTACAATGTATAATGCTATTATTAATTATTAGATAAATAACTATATGTATGTATTGTTTTATACTATGCACGTACTCAAGTGCATATTTGCCTAATGTATATACTAATAAACTATGAAAAAACTGTAAACTCGTAATAATTACTTTCTGGTGTTTCGTCCATATTTCATCTTTTAGATGTGTGTATAAGTTCCACTCTTCTTGCGGTGTTATTTCAACTCATTAATTTTCCTCTATGAGTCTGTTCTGTTAACTCGATCGAAAAGCGAAATAATGTCTTCAATCAATCCACAACAGGGAGGATTTCAGGACGGTCTCTCCTGCCTCATGACGTCATTCATTTTGCGTGAATCGATACATTTCTCCCAAGAATTCAACTCAAAACTTTATGTCTGCTTTATGGATGGCAGGAAAGCATTTGACACTGTCTGGCACGAAGGCATGTTGTACGTCTTAGTTATCGTTCATATTTTGAATTTTATGGGATATATCACAAGCGACGCGAAGCGGAGCGCAGTGATATGTCGCATAAAATTCAAAATATGAACGATAACTGATTTACAGTTTGTCCTAATTTCTGTCACGTGCGCATGTTATGTCTCGACAAAAACTGTCAATCATCACTATAGATTAATTTGACACCGCCCACAAAGTACCTCAGTTCAGAAGGAAATTTAAAAGAAAGCGAAGGCATTCAATGTGCTTTATACGCGTTAATAAGAGCCAACATTTGTCTGTAACAATGGATTTTCACTTAGCTTACGACGATGTTTTATTCTCGAGGAACTGGTATTGTCTTAGTTATTATATATAAACAATCAATACCCAGAAATGCACGATTTTAATGTTTCTTACTGTTTCGCCATTCTTTCAATTTGGACCATTAGGCCTGTGCACCGTTATTTACAGTTTTCGACCGTTCTGTTTCTTTCGAGTCAGATCGAGTCTGGCTTAGATCGGAAAACCTTGTGTGGTGTCTAGCACCGGCCCAGGTGTTATACAACTTACAATCGATCTCTGAGCATCCATTCCATTCTCAACGTATTACTGTTGAATATAAGGTGCTGGTTGATTTATAAAATGCATATTCAGGTTGATTGTGATGATGAAAGATTCATGTATCTACATGTATTTATGAGTAATTGTCCGATCATAATTAATTTAGAAATATAAAAAGACAAGCTGTGCAATTTGATGCAAACTATGAACGATGGTAAGTGAAATTCTGTTGTAAACGGGCATTAAATCCAACAAAAATAACGAAAACCATGGAAAATTCGTATGCTATACGACCTGGTTCAACAAACGCTACCGAATCTCCTACGAAGTCTATGGGCATTTAAACTCCGCCTACTTTATTGTACGGTTAAAGGATGACGTAATAAAACTGATGCAACTTGCACCGCCCTATTCAGCGTTTGGTCACGTAGCACTTATTTTCTCCATATCAAGGATTCGGCACATTTTATGCGATATATTTTTCAAATTTCAAATGACATGCGGACATTTCATTGGACGAGAAATTAGGACAAACTGTAAAAATTACTAACAGAGACTGATATGTATTTGTTATCGTTCATATTTTGAATTTTATGGGATATATCACAAGCGACGCGAAGCGGAGCGCAGTGATATGTCGCATAAAATTCAAAATATGAACGATAACTGATTTACAGTTTGTCCTAATTTCTGTCACGTACGCATATTTTGTCGAGACAAAAACTGTCAATCATCACTATAGATGTAATTTGACACCGCCCACAAAGTACCTCTGGTCTATGCACCTTTATTTTACAGTTTTCGAACGTTCTGTTTTGAGAAATGCTTGTTAACAATTACAGCATAAAGCACTGCTTTTTCTCAGTAAATTAAAGTTTTCGTTTTACCATGACAGTTCTAGAATGACATAATAGGCTATACGTGGCTTACGAGTATTGCGCTTGTTAATCACGGCATCTCACCGCTGGAAGTTCGAGTGTGAGATAACATGCAGTCGCTAACTGAGGTGTCTATACTATAGTAATGGCCTATCTAAAACTTGTAATTTATCTCTGAGCTCAAATCTTAATTCCATTCCCAAAGTATTACGGTTGAATATATGGAGCTGATTATTAATTTACAAAATAACATTCAGGTCGATAATCATGTAATATTCATGTGTATCAATATTATGAGTAATGTAATAATTAATTTAGAAACATCGAAAGACAAACTATGAGATTTGATTAACAGTTTTATAACTATGGGACCTGGTACTACCAAGGAACGATGGTAAAATTAACTGCCCGCCTGTATTTGACTGAAATTCTGTTGTGAACGGGTGTCAAATCCAACAAAAATAACGAAAAGCATGGAAAATTCGTATGCTAAAGTTACGACTTGGTTCAGTATGATGCAATCTCTTACAACATCTATAATGATTAAACTCCGCCTATTTTATTGAGCACTGTGAGTAGTAATAGGCGTTACCCTGGGACCCGGGTCATATAGAATATAGAGGGGGTGGGTCCCCAAAGTAAACAAAATTGGGACAAATTGGGACAAATTGGAAATCAATATTGGGTGCTCAAAATAGTATGAATTGAATTTTCGGAAACTTCTGGCACTGTGTGTGTGTGTGTAATAGACTTAGACAATGAGAGAATTTTCTTTCGAAAAGACATGGTGGCCCTGAAAAGGGCCGTTGGTGGTTGGTGGCCCTGAAAAGGGCCGTTGTGTCTTCTCAAGGTGGTTTCTTCATAGCTGTTAGTCGGATCTTCACTTCTTTATTTCTTTACCATACTTGCCCCGAGGTTGTTTCTCAAGGTCATGTTTTCGTTTCTTCGTTTCTGTCATCTCCGGTTTCTTTTTGTCATGCTCCATTTCTTTTTCTCATGCTCATGTTTTCGTTTCTTTGAATCATACATAAACTGTACAGGTACAATCATTTCTTGTGGCTTAAACCGTACTTCTTGATTTTTCATGAGCCTGACCATCTCTTGCATCACTTGATTCATCTGTACCATTTCTTCCTTGATACCTTGTAGAACAGACAATCCCGTTGTAGGCTTTGTATCACCCGTTGTATTAGACTGTGTTTTCGCCATAGGCTGTATAGGCTGTGTATTCGCCATAGGCTGAATAGGTTGTGTATTCGTCATAGTGGGTTGTACATCTACCATAGGCTGTACATCTACCATGGGTTGTATTGGCTGTACATCTACCATGGACTGTATTGGCTGTACATCTACCATGGACTGTTGACTGTACTTAGGCAGGCTGTACTGTGGTTGACTGTATTGGCTGTACTGTGGTTGACTATACTGTAGTTGACTGTACTTTGGCTGGTTGTACTTCGGCTGGTTGTAATGCATACCCGCATTCTGGTCTATCAACTCAGACGATTCTAGTGCTTCTCTCAATACATCGTATGGCATGTTGAAGGACTCCATGCTAGCTAATGAAAAAATAGTGTCTGCGCCGGGGGTATTTATACTTTTTGCCTTCACGCGCCAGTGTTCTATTAGGTCAAGGTCAATTGTGACACTTCCAAGTTTTTTTTTGTCTTTGTGTGACACTTCAAGTCTTTTTTTTTGTAGCCGTGTGGCACTTCAAGGTTGTGTCAAATTCAAGGTTATATTGTATCAGTGTTATATTGTATCACTGTTATACTTTGTAGAAAATACATCATACAATCACAGCACTTTGCATGTATTTGTTGAAAATGTTATACTTAATACAATCACAGCACTTTGTATCCATTTGTAGTAAATACTTTGTACACATCATACTAACACTTTGAATACTGTACATACATTTGTAGGAAAAATGATTGTACACATCATACTAACACAGCACTTATATTTGTAGGAAAAAATGTTATAATCAAATGTTTATAGAAAAAATGTTTATAGAAAAAATAACTCTATAAAACGTACACTTACCCCACACCATCTACGCACCAGCATATTTATAAATGACGTCATGATTTGACGTCATCAGATAGGAATGTAAATATAGTAGTAAATAGTAAAGTATGATAATATTGACAATATGAGAATGATTCTTTCTGAATTGTATGGGGGTCCTGAAAAGGACCGTTGGTGGTCCTGAAAAGGACCGTTGGTGCTTGTATGGGGATTAATGGTGTTGACCGCATCTCCCCATACAAGCGGGACACCACTTGTCCCATTTCTGCACATTCTTGGGGTCCGGTGTGGGTTGATAGAGGTTCGACGGAACCTCTACCAGCTCATCTTCCCAGTTCTCTGGGGTTGATTCTTGAGGGGTATCCCCCCAGTCCTCTTCCCCAGAGCTGACCACGACCTCCTCTTCAAACTTCTTCCCCTCTCTTAGGGTCTTCACTTCAAAACGCAGCTCTTCCAACTGCATCTCAAGTTGTTCAATATACCGCCCTAAGGCAGCATATTTTCTTTTGATAATATTGACTGTTCTCTGTGACATCTTGATACAGAATGAAATTAGATCAAAGCAAGGTCACTGACTCTCATATGATACAAGGACTCTGATTGGTCCATTTTAACGGTATTTCATTGGTCCATTTTAACGGTATTTCATTGGTCTATTTTACTGGCATTTCATTGGTCTGTTCAAGGTCAGTGTTTTTTTCATGGTCCATAGCTCATTTGTGTTTCATGATTCAACATGGGCAACTGCTTGAAAAGTACTTCTGATGAACCTAACTTGTCTGAGTTACAAGAAGATGTTTGGGTGGTCAAGATGGGTAATTTGTACCCAGACTTGTCTGAATTTCAAGATACTTGTACGGTGGATATCAAGATGGGTAATTTATACCCTGACCTTGCCATTTACTATGATGAGGATTTGAGAGCCAACTATTGGCGATACTTATTTCTTGCAGAAATGCAATGAATTACCCAACGGCCCTTATTAGGGCCACCATATGTGTTAGATTCGTTTTGTTTCTCAAGCAAAGTCAAAAGCATATTACATTGTCTATCATTTTATTTTTGAAAACATTCTGAGTAACAAAGTGTAACAAAGTACAACAAAGTACAACACAATACAACTCACTTAGATACACAATTGTCCAACAAATTGTCCAACACATTGTCCGGATTACACAAAGTCACTCACAGTTTTTGTTGGATTCTTTTTGTATTTACGTTTTTTCTTACTCTGTTCTGCGTCCTGTAGATCGACCTGTTCACCTTGTTTCTTAGGACAGTCTGCGATGTTCATGACAATAAAAACATTCATTTTTATCGACGGTTTCCGTACAGCTGGTAGAATAATGTCCTTTCTTTCCACAACGATAACACTTGATATGATCCCATGTTACATTTTTCTGTCCAAAGAGCTGATCGGCTAAGTTGTTAAGCTCTTTAATTTTTTTCTTTAATGAATACATCAAAGTTTGATCTCGGTTCTCTTCAGCTTGGTTCATTTTAGGATCGCTCATGTTGAAATGATAAAAAACTGACGGAGCGTACGTCTTTTATAGAGTGTCACGCGTTATGACCTTGAACTTTATACAACTATAAAAAACGGCGGAGAAGTTTTAAGATCATAATCATGTCAGATACCGACAGTACTAGTGGTGAGGATGACCCTCCAACTAAACGAAGCAAGTTTGAGCCTGTGCGCGACTATTATGACATACAGTCACGCATGGAAAGAAAGTCAAGGAAATTCAAGACTCAATCTAGAGTATATGATGTGACATTTCAGCCGTATAATCAATCGTTTGAATTTACAAACAGGTTGTTTAATGATATGATGGATCAGCTCTACAAGAGATGTGAAGTGAAGTCAAATGATCGAGTTCGAGTATCTATTCTACATCCTGATTTGGACTTTGGAATACATGTGCCGTTTAATAGGGCATCTCGTATTAGTGGAGATACATTGTTGGATGAAATTGAACGTGTGGCACAAAGTAACCGTCAATTTAAAATTCATGATGGGGCGGCACAGATGGAAATTACGCATATTGCTATGCCATAGGGATCCGGAAAGAAAACGTTTAAAGCACCAAACTTATTCAGTATGCGGAAGTCAAAGACAAGTGTTGTGTGTATTGACAATAGTAAGGACTCTATGTGTTTAGCTAGATCAATTGTGGTAGGACGGTGCAAAGTACATGAAAATCAAACCCCGGAATGGAAAAAACGATGGGGTCTTATACGTCATTCTAAGAAAAATCTTCAAAAATACGAAGCCGAAGCATTATTAAAGCAAGTGGGTATTTCATCGGATCAGTCGTGCGGTATAGAAGAATACCAAAAACTACAGGACTATCCGAGCTATGTGATTAAAATTCATCCACAACATTATGGAAGTGAATTGTTATTCAAACCACCTGCTCTGACTGAAAAAAGTCGTGTGTTTCATATCTTTCACCATGATAATCATTATGACTGTATCGTATCCATTACCGGATTTCTCGGACGGGTTTATTATTGTGAATGGTGTGATGTCGGTTATGATCACCGTGAAGGACACCAGTGTAGCCATATTTGCCAGTGTTATGCTCACACCCTGTGCCCAGCAGGACAATCTATAAGATGTCCGGATTGCCGTCGCCTATTCCAGAGTCAGGCATGTTTTGACAATCATAAAACAAAAAAGGGAAAACAACGTAAAACCATTTGTGAATCTGTATGGAATTGTAAGAAATGTGGGCAAAAGGTGGTAGGAACGAAACGGAATCACGTTTGTCCAGGGACAAAGAAATGCAGGTGTTGTAAAGCCATAGTAGGACCAGATCATGACTGTTACATTCCAACATATGAACCACCCGATAGAAAACAACCACCAGTACCATTCATCTTTTTTGATTTTGAATGTCGTTTTGATTCTGGAGAACATATACCTAATTTTTGTGTGGCTCAACGTGCTTGTGGTGACTGTATGTGTAAGTCAGTGAAAGCTCCTTGTGAGTATTGTGAAGAGGTGAATGAAGCCAGACAAATGACATTCCGTGGTGAAAATACGTTACAACAATTCTGTACTTGGCTATTTCTCCCTACCCATCGAGGATCGACAGTGATAGCCCACAATGCTCAAGGCTATGACGCTCAGTTTATTCTTAGATATGTGGTCACTCAGGGGACGGCGAAGCCCCAGTTAATTATGAATGGCAGTAAAATCATTCAATTGAGAGTGCATGGAATACGCATGATTGACTCCCTCAGTTTCCTGAGTATGCCTCTCTCAGATTTTCCCAATACATTTGGACTGACCGAGTTAGCCAAAGGATGGTTTCCATTCTATGCAAACACCCTGGAGTATCAAGATTATGTGGGACCTTATTTACCGCTACACTTTTACAAACCGGATAGTATGAAACCAGAGCGACGTGAAGAGTTTTTAACCTGGTACAATGAAAGAAAAGGTGACGTATTTGATTTTCAAAAGGAAATGGAGAAATACTGTCAATCGGATGTGGACATTTTAAGGCGCGGGTGTGGAGAATTTTGTCAACAATTATTGGACAGTGATCAAATAGATCCATTTACTGAAACTACCACATTAGCCCAAGTGTGTAACAAAGCCTGGCGCAAAAATTCCATGCCACCTCATAGTTTAGCCGTGATTTCTGATGCCGGGTATCCCAATAAAACCCGGTATTCCATGAAAGGCATACGTTGGCTACAAATGATGGCTGCCACAGGAGAGATACATATTCGGCATGCCTTGAATAACAAAGGCGAAGTCAAAATTGGACCTTATTACGTGAATGGCTATTGTCAAGAGACCAACACCGTGTATGAATTCATGGGATGTTGGTACCATGGGTGCCCCACCTGTTTTCCTAACCGAAGTACCATCAATCCATATACTTTGAGAAGCATGCAACAGGCCTATCACGATACGTATAAGCGACTGGAGTCTTTGAAAGAACAGGGGTATCCTGTTGTGGTTATGTGGGAATGTGAATTTGATCAGCGTTGTCAAAAGGATCCTGCCTATAAGACAAGAGTGGAACGATTCTATCATGGTCAAGGCCCGATTCAACCTAGGGAAGCTTTGTTCGGAGGTCGTACGAATGCCGTCCGACTGTATCATGAAGTAGACAACGACCAAGAAATCAAATATGTGGATATTTGTTCTCTCTATCCGAATGTGAACAAATGCAGGGCTTATCCGATAGGCCATCCAGTGATCATGAGTCAAGAACAAATTGATCAACAGCATATTGAGAAATACAAAGGACTGATTAAATGCCGTGTTCTACCCCCGCAAGATTTATGGATGCCTGTCTTACCCATACACTGTAATAGCAAAATGGTGTTCACGCTATGCCGTACCTGTGCTGAGAAGGAGATGGATTATTGTACTCATTCATCGTATGAACGATTCTTGTATGGCACATGGACTCATGTTGAATTGGCTAAAGCTATTGCTTTAGGCTATCAAGTATCAAAAGTGTATCATGTATGGCACTGGGATGAATGGAGTACGGACGTCTATCGGCAATACATTGACAAATACTTGAAAATGAAACAAGAGGCTAGTGGATATCCTCCAGGGGTGGATACGGAAGAGGCTCAAGATAAATTTAAACAAGATTATTTTGAAGCTGAAGGAATTCGTTTGCAACAGGTGGAGAAAAATCCAGGAAAACGAGCTTTTGCCAAAACCATGTTGAATTGTCTCTGGGGTAAAAATGCTCAAACCAACCTCTTGCCTAAAACAGAGTATGTTCATCGATTGGACCAGTTCTACGGAATACTGAACGATCCTAAAAAGTCTGTGAAATATGCAGAGTGTTTTGATCATGATGAATTCATGTTAATGAATTACACTGATGAATCGGACAAAGCAGACCCTCATTCATCATCCAATCCTGTGGTGGCTTCATTTGTGACGGCTTATGCTCGATTAGAACTGTACAAAGTGCTTGAACCTCTAGGAAAGAGAGTACTGTATTTTGACACAGACAGTTGTATGTACATTCATGACCCTGATGGCTATAATGTTCCTATTATCTCCAGTCGATTGGGAAAATGGACAGATGAGGTACCAAAGGGTCGTATTGTGAGATATGTCGCTTTAGGTCCAAAGAACTATGGCTATGAATACATTGAAAACGGTGAACTCCATCAAAAATGCAAAGTGAAAGGTATTACGTTAGACTACAATGCCACTCAACAAGTGAATTTCAATACGATGGTGGATTGTGTGAAAGACAGACACCATTATTCGACCGTAGTTGAATATGCTTCTCGGATTAAACGTCATAAGGACAGAACCGTGACCAGTGAGAAACAAATCAAAACATTTCGTTCGGTATATACCAAACGTATTGTGGTCGAGAATCATATGACTGTGCCTTATGGTTATCTACATGACTGACCTTGACCTTTTGGCCTAGAAGTACTATACAAGTTGTTGATAACTAAAAGTCATTATTCACAAAGACATGGATTGGATACCCTTACTACCGATAGAGATGAGACTTAAAATTTATCGTTATGTCATATAGGCTAACGCTAAAACATGGAAGATGGAGTTAGTGCACACATGGGCTACTCATAATGCTATACATAGTTTACAACATACGAGTCAACGACGGATAGAGAGACTGTTGAAGGATGTAGGTGATCGCCAGGACTTGTCATTCAACCAAAAATTACCTATTCTACGAAAACTGAATGTGGTACAACAAAGCTTAGATCGTATGTTATCTACGACATGGGTTTTTTTAATCCACGATGCTAATTTGAGCGACGTATCTGCCTTAGCTAACAATTTTCGTTCTACCCCCAATGTGATATGGTTCAGTATGGCTGAAGAGGACAATGGGAGATCTCACCCCGGATGGCGTCCGTATTCACAGTTTAAAATACGTGGTATCATGGTATTTAAGAGACAGGTACCGTTCACTCATGTTATTCATATTCTAAAGTATCGTGCTGTGTTCTATAAATTAAGACATCGCTTAAGAGAAGTCAAAGACGAGATTGAATCCCTTCATGCGAATCGACCTAGAATAGTGATTTGTTCAGGAAATATTCAATTATGGGTAAACCATCTAGACGATTTATAAGTTTATATTACATTTTGGATTTTGAGCTGTATACGGATACGTTATACAGTATTGTACAAGATGACCTTGTCAAGGTCAAGGACATTCGCGCGTGGATTCTGAACCCTCACACGTTTGAACTATTTAGACAGATGATTCGTGATGCTATGATCAGTGCACACTTAGACTTGAAAGCTATCCATCGAGACGATTGGAATACTTATGTATGTAACGATAGAGTGATTCACACGATTCAAGAATGGAACAGTTTGATATTATGAACCATACCCTGTTGAGAAAAGCATTGGTATTTGCTTATCGTATGAAGATACCTGAAGGTCATCATTCTCTGGAATGGATTCGACAACAGTTGAGTACACCAGACATGTTTGAAGAAATGAAACATGGACTTCATGTGATGAATTCGTACCAATCAGTACCCATGGACTTGAGTGAAACGGATTGGTTCAAACAGGTGGTGAACAATGACTCTGTGTTAACATTTCTTAGTCAATTTGGACATTCAGAATGTGTGTTTGAATTTTCTGACAAACTGTTGTTACCATTACATGACTTGTGTTGTTCTTGTTGTGATTATTCTTGTACTCATACATAAACTTGTTAATGTACACAAATAAATAAAATGTTTTTCTTCCAATAGTGTTAGTTGTGATTTTCACGTCATGGAGTCCAGTTTACTTTTTAAACATCCTTGCAATATGTTTATCTCAGGCCCTAGTGGCTCTGGTAAAACACAATTTGTAAAAAAGGTGTTGGAATACAAATCAGATTTGTTTCAAGTAGTACCAGAGCGTATTGTATGGTGTTACAAAGAATGGCAAGTAGCCTATGCACAGTTACAAGAACAAGAACCTAGTATTCGGTTCATACAGGGGATACCTGACGAGGATGAAGAGATAGTAGAGGACACATCCATTCCTCATTTAATTATATTTGATGACATGCTTGGTGATAAAGATGAAGAGAAAATCAAATTATGGTTTACACGAAAAGGTCACCATCGTAATGCTAGTGTGATCTACATTACACAAAACATGTTTCAACAATCGAAAGCCAGTCGTACCCTGAGTTTAAATGCACATTACATGATCTTATTTCAAAACACAAGAGATAAAGGACAAATCAAAGTGTTGGCGAATCAAATTCAATTGCCACACTTGTTACCCGCTTATCAAGATGCTATCTCTACACCTCATGGGTATTTAGTGATTGACTTTCACCCTCAAACACCAGACAGTTATCGGTTAAGAACTGATATTTTTCATCACTGGAGAAAAACGTGGGCCAGTTGTGTATATATAAACGACACTGTATTCGTTTTGAGATCATTCAGTCATCATGTCAGCCACAGCCATAGCTCAATCATTAGAACATTTGGGTCAGGAACGAGACCCTACTGTACGGGAGCAAATGCTACGGTCTGGATTAAAAGAAATGCTCAAGTGGTTCACCTTAGCAGCAAAGGTGATTTTAAAAAAGAAAATTGTGCTACCTAAACAAACACAAAACTTTATGCAAAAACATCAGCATGAATTAGAGCAGCTGGGAGATGATCAAGTGGACATGGATACTAAACGTCAACTCATATTGAAACCAGGAGGAGGTGGATTTCTTGGTGGAGTCATGATACGAAGTTTACTCCGATGGAATGGTCAAAAGACTATTCGTAAATTCGTAAAATCTCCAGCTAAAAAAGCCAGAAAAGCGCCTGCTAAAAAACCTAGAAAAGCGCCTGCCAGAAAATCTCCAGCTAAAAGAGCAAGAAAAGCACCAGCTAGAAAATCTCCAACTAAAAAAGTAGTCAGAAAATCGCCTGCCAAGATCAATGAACGTTTTATTACTCTCCGTCGTCGATAGCAAACCACTTCAACACCCTCTATAGCTGTAACTCCAATCAGTAAGTTACAATGGTCTCCAATCAGTCCTGTGAGTAGTTTGAGTTCTTCTAGAAGTGGATCAAACAGAAGTTTTACTTCTCAGAATCCATCTAAAAGCTCACCTAGAAGTTCATCTAGAAGTTTATCTAGAAGTGGACCAAGCAGTTTGAGTTCTTCAAGAAGTTTATCAAGAAGTGGACCAAGCAGTTTGAGTTCTTCAAGAAGTGGACCAAGCAGTTTGAGTTCATCAAGAAATTTATCTAGAAGTTATTCAAGCAGTGGGCCAAGCAGTTTATCAAGAAGTGGACCAAGCAGTTTATCTAGAAGTTCATCAAGAAATTTATCTAGAAGTTATTCAAGCAGTGGGCCAAGTAGCTTGAGTTCTTCAAGAAGTGGACCAAGTAGCTTTAGCTCATCTCAAAATTCATCTAGAAGTTCGCCAAGTAGTTTTAACTCATCTAGGAGTTCATCTAACAGTTTGAGTTCATCTCACAGTTCTAGAAGTTCATCCAATAGATCATCTAACAGTTTGAGATCATCTCACAGTTCTAGAAGTTCACCAGACACTCCATTGTGCCGTTTTTCACCCCTATCCTTATCTACCTTATCAAGACAGGCTGTCTTGAAACCCCTTTTGAGACATCGTATTCACCTGATGAGACAGGGTCCTATGAATCCAGCTTCAAGACAAGCCTTTGATGCTTTAGTATAAAAGATGTGAAGAAGTAAAAACAGGTATTATTTGACATAATGGCACCAAAGCGACCACTCCTGCATAAATACGGACATCTGGTTTTGGGTTTAACTCAAGCCCCAGATGGGTTAAGAAGAAAGATGATACATGGAGCATCTAAAGAAATGATTCAATGTGTGGCAGAATGCTGTCAGAATGTTTTAAAAGGCAATGTTGCCTTATCCCCCTCTCAAAAGCAAAGGTTGAAGTCCAAGCGTCAACATCTCCGCACTTTAGCAGATAAAAGAGTATCCAAAAAAAGAAACGTGTGTTGAATCAAAAAGGAGGATTATTTCCATTACTGGCTCTTGCTCCAATCATTGCTAAAGCTGTTGCTGCAGGAGCACTCAGTGGAGGTGTTGCCACACTGGTGAAAAAAATATGAAGAAAATGGCTATCGTCCCGTTCAAAATGCTAGAAGAGATGAATCGATGGAAAACAGAACAACGACCACGTTTACCTCCTCCCCCGCAAGTCAGTCAAACATCCGATTTACAGAAACAAATGGGAGACGTATTACAAAATGAATCGTTGTCTGAATCAGAAAAAGCACAACACTATGGGCAAGTCTTGCAAAAGTTTCAACTGTCTCATCAAAAAGCACGTGAACCGGCTACTCTGGCTGGAACGGCTGCACCGGTTGCACCGGTTGTTCCAGCTGCTCAAGGTGCACAAGGGGCACAAGCGGCTCCTGCTACATTGACGGATCGGATTCTTGAAAGTGTTCCTACTACCATGCGTCGAAAAACTCAACTTTTATTACACTTTCTACAAAATCATCCCCACATGTCATGGAATGATCAAGGGATGTTGGAATATCATGGAAAACCAATACAAGGATCCAACAATATTGATTTGGTAAATGATGTCATACGTCATAGAAAAGGGTCGGAGCCTAGAGGATGGGAACAGTTTTCTAGTGGACTAAGAGATGTCAATGTACCACAAGAAGTGATAGGAAATAAACGGAGATGGTCATGGATGCAAAAAGCAGACGATTCGGAGGAAGATGATGAAATCTTTGATAGTTTTGTTGAGCCTCCTTCACCTATAAGTAAACCTGCCAAACAGATGAAAGCAGAACCTAAGTGGGAAGCCTACTAGACAACATGAACAAAAAGGTAGACAGTCTGTTACATCAGATTTATTATGATCCCCACCATCCGGCTGGTTTTGGTGGGGTAGAACGTCTTACTACAGCAGCTCGAACTCAACTGAAATCCATTACGCCAAGTCAAGTGCGATCCTGGTTGAAGGGGCAAAAGACCTATACCCTGCACAAACCTATCCGTAGGGCATTCTCGAGACGGAAAACGATTGTGGGTGGTATTGATCATCAATGGCAAGCTGATTTGGCAGACATGCAATCCTTGGCTCAGTACAACACCCCTTATCGATATTTGTTGTGTGTCATTGACGTGTTTTCAAAATATGCTTGGGTAGTTCCCCTCAAGGATAAAACGGGGCTCACATTGGTGGAAGCGTTTCGCTCTATTCTTAAAACGAGACAACCTAAAGCGTTGCAAACAGATAAAGGAACAGAATTCAAGAATCAAAGGTTTCAACAGTTTTTAGACAAAGTAGGGATTCATTATTTTACGACTGAAAACCCAGAAACTAAGGCTAGTGTGGTGGAACGTTTTCAACGGACATTAAAATCACGCATGTGAAAATACTTTACGCATCATAAAACACGAAGGTATATTCAGGTATTGCCTGATCTCGTGCATGCCTATAATCATCGTGTTCATCGTAGTATACAAATGGCACCCGTATCCGTGAATGAGAATAACGAATCTCAAGTGGCCTTGACCTTGTATGGAAAATCAAGAAAAAAAGCGTCGACGACCCTTCATGTGGGAGATATTGTTCGTATCAATAAAACAAAACGTACATTTGATAAAGGTTATCTACCCAACTGGACCACTGAACTGTTTAAAGTGATCCAAGTCAAAAAGACCTCTCCTGCTACTGTGAAATTGACTGATTTAGACGGAGAACCCGTATTGGGTTCGTTTTATTTCTCTGAAGTACAGGTTATAAAAGATGATGCTATCTATGAAATTGAATCAGTGCTCGCACATCGCCAGAGAAAGGTAGACGGAAGACGAGA
Organism: Lutraria lutraria; assembly: GCA_964023205.1. Lineage (NCBI taxonomy): Eukaryota > Metazoa > Mollusca > Bivalvia > Venerida > Mactridae > Lutraria > Lutraria lutraria. The sequence continues at coordinate 893,581 of OZ026843.1, read as the reverse complement.
AATTAAAGTGCATTGGAAAGGCTATCCTTCGAAATTTGACAGTTGGATTCCCGAATCCCATCTCGTTTAAAGTTTAAACTGGTTAATAAATACATCATGTCTCAAGCTGATACGGCCAGTGTGGAAGTGACTGCCTCAGAGCAAGCCAAATTGTGTGAACCCAAAAATAAGGTCACTTTTTTGTCACAAATTGTAGTGGTATTTATTATTATTACCGTATCGCTATTTAATTTGTGTTTTCAACGACCCGATCGAGAATTGTGGCTTCTGCTTTTAAGTAGTTCTCTAGGTTATATTCTACTGAATCCCTCCTTGAAATTCAATAAACCTAAATCAACATGAGTTCGTTTTACATAACACTTATGAGTGATAGCTCTATGGATTTATTCCAAGACAATACGCAATGCTGTTTTCGTACCAAACTGGCAAAACCCATCCATCTCAATAAACAAGACTGGGAAATTGCCTTAGTGGAAATGATTGTTCCTAGTCAGGTCATTAATGTCACTGAAGAAGAGCGACATTTCTACATTGTCACACACGATCCTGTCCTGGGTAAGGCCTTAGAAAACTTTCAGACCTATTGTACTCTCCCCAATAAAGAAGAAAAAGGTGTACGACTTTGTATTCCTGTAGGAACTTATGTCACACCCCAACATTTGATCGAGACGATTGACTTTACCGTGAAAGATCAATTAGGTAAAATATTTAGACAGAAAGGGCTTCGATTTACCATGGGTTTTTCAGGACAAAGTAAACGCGCAAAACTGGACAGTTCGGATCAAATAGGCATTCAGTTTCATCCCCACATGTTTATTAAACTGGGTGGAGCCCCTGATAGTTCTCCTACCATCTTTTTTAAAGACACTCCGGAACCGTTTCCTCATGGCGTAGATATAAACAGGGGTCATAATCATTTGTTTGTTTATTCCGACCTTGCGTCTTATACCTATTTGGGAAACATAGAAGCCCCCATCTTACGTGTAGCTCCATTTGATCCGAGAACGAAAGCAGTAACTAACCCCCATATTCATTTCGAGTTCTTGAATTTACACTATGTACCACTGGCTAAAGCCGACTTTGACACCATCACTATCCATATAAGGGGTGACACTGGCCAGTCTATTCAGTTTATTCATGGGAAGTCTATGGTGAAACTACACCTACGTCAAAGACAATGATACCTACTTACCAAGGTCAACCTCGAGAATATGGACACGGACTTGGATCCATGTTTAAGAAAGCCATGAAAAGAATCATGCCTTTACTGAGTCCATTGGTGAAATCTGGAATTCACACCTTGAAAAAAGAAGGACTCCAGCAAGGAAGAGCCGCTATGCAAGATATCTTGACAGGATCAAACGCTAAAAAAGTAATACGAAAACGTGGAGCCTCTGTATTAAAAGATGTGGGTGAATCCTTGTTACGTGCCGTGGCCATCCCTAAAAGACGTATAAAGAGCAAACCTGTCAAGAAAAGACCTCATTCGAAACTTCATCGTCGCCGAGTTAAGCAGGCCAGACCTCTTGATATTTTCGATTAATCATGATGCAACACGGTTCCTGCGAATGTAGTAAGACAGAGTTGGATGTGTCTGTTGTGCCACCTACCATGACAGCCATGCAAGAAGGTCAATGGACTGAGCATTATCCCATTTATGCTCTGGACAATAATGCTCCGATTGAATTTGTGATTCCTGCACAGACAGAAAAATGGACTGATCTGAATCAATCTTACCTGTACCTAAAACTCAAAATTATACAGGCAGATGGTACAGACCTAGCGGCCGACAGTGAAATTGCTACCGTCAACAATTTCTTTCACAGCATGTTCTCAAGCATTGATGTGTACCTGAATAATAAACTGATCACCAGCAATGCGGACACGTATGCCTATCGGGCATACATAGAAAATTTACTCTCCTTCACCTCAAGCTGTAAAGACACTCAGCTTCAGGCGTTAGAGTTATGGGCTGAAGACACCGCTGGTCATATGCTCACCAAAGTACATGACGGGGATAACAAGGGCTATGCTAAGAGGCGTGCTCGTGTCCATCAAAGTCGTGTGGTGGAACTATGTGGACGGCTTCATTTGGATCTGATGATGCAAGATAAATATTTACCCAATGGTATGGAAATACGCTTAAGACTAAACAAAGCGTCACCTCAATTCTGTCTCATGAGTACTTCACCGGCTAAAATCAAGTTTCTAGAAGCAGGATTCAATGTAAGAACAGTAGATTTACTGCCAGTGGTAGCCAATCAACTCAATCAACAGATTGCTCAACATAACATGAAAATCCCCATCCGACGAACTGAAGTAAAAACATTTACGATTCCTAACGGTCAACGATCCAAGATTGAAGATCATTTATTTCAAGGTCAATTGCCAAAACGGCTTATCATCGAAATGGAGACATGAATGGAGACATGGCTACCAACCCCTTTGAGTTCCGTCATTTTACACTGAATCATCTAGAAGTCAGCATTGACGGAAAAAGTATTCATAACAAAGCGTTTCAACCCAATTTTGAAACGGGAGAAGTTCTAAGATCCTACATGTCACTCTATCAAGCGACAGGAGCTCTTGGTCTCAATCAAGCATGAATGATTATCGGAACGGATACACACTCTGTGGGTTGGACTTGACAGCAGATCAAGGTTGCGAGGAAGGTCAACTCCATCCTATAAAAACGGGCAATCTGAGATTGGAATTTCACTTTGGAACAGCACTTGAACAAGCCATCAACGTGATTGTATTTGCGGAATACGACAATCAAATTGAAATCAATCAATTCAGAGAAGTGCTTCTAGATTATTAATCTAGATTATTAAGATTATTAAGATGGAAGACATGGATATTGAACACCTGGAAAAAGGACAAGATTACGAAATGAAGTTATTGGCGTATCCTTGTTGTACAAGTTCAAGGACGGACTTTTTACAAGAGTGCTTGAATCATCACGTCACAGAAGCACTCCAATCTTTAATTTATAATCAAGTGCATAAAGACTGTTATGGTTGTCGAGTGAATCATCCTAGTCAAGTACAACATGTACTCTGCTTATACACGAATACGGAAGAGTGGACAGAACTTTACATTCAAAAAGCTATTCAACGTTTGGACGTGTTCAAGGTCATGGAAAAGTGGTATCCTGAATTAGTGACCTTGACCGATAGTGAAAAAGGAGACGCGTGTCGATTATGGATTCAGTTTAAAGAAGAACTCACACAGAATCAGTTCATTGATCAGTGGATCAGTGTTTGGGCTGAACGTGTCAACAGAAATTGGCATTATGGAGACGAATGAACTACAATACCTATTAGATCATTCACCGTTATTAAAACCACTACGTGCACGTGTTTGTGCTAAAGATCAATTACCTTCAGAGAAACCGCATGACGTGAAAGCCTATATTGTGAATAACCATAACGGGAATCAACCTGGAGAACACTGGGTGGCTCTTTATTTAAAAGACAATAAAGCAGTGTACTTTGATTCCTATGGATTACCTCCTTTCGAAGAGATTCTATCCTTTGTGAAAAAACATGCCAGCAAAACTTATGTGTGGAATGCCATGAGAATACAAGGCGATATGTTACCGGTGTGCGGTGTGTATTGTCTATTCGCTTTGGATTTTATCTCACGTGAATGTGACTTGAACCAGATACTGTTAACCCGATTCAAACCGGACATGTATGGAAAAAATGACACTTATGTGACGCATTGGTTTCAACAATATTATGGTACTTATTACATGCATGCTCAATATGTGAACAAGTGTGGACAAAAGTGTTTTGCTCAACGTAACTCTAGACCAGAAGGTCACAGACGTTTGTATCATAGTATCATACATAGAAATACAACTCTTTATGGTGATCATTAAATGTAAAAATGTTTCATGTAGTTCCTTGTTACTGTTTTCTTGTTACTGTTTCTTGTTACAAAAAAAAATAAAAGTTTAGAAAACTGAAACTAGGCGTCTGTTGTCTTTTTTTATTATAAGTTCATAAAATTACCAATCAAGCTCCGCACATGCAAACGCGTGGCGTCATCCAACAATAGGGTGACGTCACCCAAGCAATATGACGTCATCCAACCACGAGAGTGGGCGGCGTTTCAACAGAAAAATACTCCGTCTTACAACACAATGCCTCATTTCATTCTGAGAACTCAAACGCTCAAACGCTTATTAAATGAACTCAAAACAGCAAAACAACTTACTGAAAAACAGAATAGAGTATGGCGTTCAATCAGTCGCTTAGCTGCTAGCATTGTTAGAAAAAGGGAACGAGATCTTCAAACCATTGGTGAGACTTTGAATACCATTGAATCAAATCGATTTCATCATAGAGAAGAATTATCTCAAATGCGAGAGCATTTTCGAGATCAAGCCAAAGAAAGACAGCGAGATGCCAGGGAAAGAACGGTGAATAGACAACGGGAACAACAACAAGAAGAAGAGCATTGGCGTATCATCACTACCGCTCAAGTTGAGTACACGGAACAACCACCAGTACCAGAACAGGAATGGTCCTGTGGGGATCTAACATGCAGACTCTGCTATCCCCCACCAGACTGCCAATGCGAACTATGTACCCAACCAGATCAGTCAGCAAACACGGTTTAAAAGTTTAAAAAACTATCAACGGCCCTTTTCAGGGCCACCAACCACCAACGGCCCTTTTCAGGGCCACCATGTCTTTTCGAAAGAAAATTCTCTCATTGTCTAAGTCTATTACACACACACACACACACAATGGTCCCAGAACATTCCGAAAATTCAATTCATACTATTTTGAGCACCCAATATTGATTTCCAATTTGTCCCAATTTGTCAAAATTGTGTTTACTTTGGGGACCCACCCCCTCTATATTGTATATGACCCGGGTCCCAGGGTAACGCCTATTACTACTACTGTGCCATTGCGGTAAATGATGACGTATTTTGCACCGCCCTAATCAGCGTTTGGTCACGTAGCGCACAAACTTGACTTATTTTCTCCATATCAGGGTTTTTGGCACATTGTATGCGATATATTTTTCAAATATCAAATGAAATGCGGACATTTCATTGGACGAGAAATTAGGACAAACTGTAATGACTATACAACGTTCTTAGCATTTAATGCTTTATACTCAAACATGTCAAGCTGTGTTCGTTATCAAGGTAAAAACTCTCAGTGGTTCAGTGTTGGTCAAGGAACCAGACAAGGAGGGAGGAGTTCGCCGATCTTATATCTCCTGTATATAAACGGGCTTATTAACATGTTAGAATGCTCAGGAGCCGGATTCTGTTTATATGACACAAGGCTCAGTTCACCAACAGTGGCCGATGATATGGTCCTTGTGTCATTCTCAATGCAAGGGTTAAATGACATGCTTGAATTATGTAATAATTATTCCAAACAGTGGCGCTACAATATAATTCAAATAAGTGCGCGGTCATAGTTTTTATCTAAATATCGTCAATAGTGGGATCAGTCCACGTGGTCTCAATCCTTGTACTTCAGTGAAAATTTACAATTCTATTGTTATTCCAAAAGCCCTTTATGGATGTGAACTTTGGACGTCGCTTACGACACTACAGACTTACTCAAAATTGAACGTGCGCATAGATTCTGCATTAAATATATGCAGTCATTTAGTTCTGGATCATCAACTAATTTATCGCTGTGTGCATTGAATATGGTATCGATGGAAAGTTTCATTGAACATAAAAAATTGCAGTTTCTTGGACAAATATGCAACCTTTCAAATGCCTACATTGCTAAACATATATTCAACAATAGACTTATTCACTACATCAACTACATAATCATTAATCATTTCACTTCAGAAATGGCCATTTGCTTCAAGTTCTACTTCTACTGAGCAAACCTCTGTACAATAGCTAGAATTTGTGCTTTCCGTGGGTTGTTGCTCTAGAGAGGTTGTACTGTATTATTAATTAATTACATGTATTAGCAACTTCCATCCTTGATTATCTAGCTATTTTGTTTCGTTGTCTAGGTAACTTTCTGATGGTGGAAATTGCTATGAAGATATGAGTAAACATGAATTTATGTACGTGTGTAAGTTTGTGTGTACGGTTTGGATGTATATGTGGATGGGTGTAAATAATGCTTGTGCATGAATGTGTTTAGATGTACGTGCATGTATGCTTGCTTGTGTGGTTGTTTAATTATATTTAGAAGTGAATCCTTGTGTAATTGTCTATTAAGCTTATTATGTCATTCTATTTGTCATTGTTTTCATATGCTTTATTGTGTTTCCTTGTATATTGTTGTATACGTGCATATAACTCTTCAGAAAATGGAGGAATAAAAGTAAAAAGTACTCAAGTGCATATTTGCCTAATGTTTATACTAATAAACTATGAAAAAACTGTAAACTCGTAATAATTACTTTCTGGTGTTTCGTCCATATTTCATCTTTTAGATGTGTGTATAAGTTCCACTCTTCTTGCGGTGTTAAGCAAGCCCAACTCATTATTTTTCTCATAAATCGTTACAGACGCAATATACAATGCGAACTATCAATTATCTCAGAAATTAGTTATGAATACTCAACGAAACTTTGTCAATATATCCACCATATCAAATTCGTTCTTCCCACGAAATGTTCGGACGTTAACGCCGATGACGTCATCAGCGCACGTTTTTCCTTGGCGTCACTCTTAACAAAATAGACGCGGTAACGTCTCATGACCAACGTAATTACAATAAAATCGAGTACCGTCGTAACAAAAATGCAATGGAAATGTTTGTTGCCTTACAAAGAGCTTAATTGTGACGAATGTTGCCTCCTTTTATATACTCAACTTAGCGAGATGGGTAAATGAATTTATGAACGGCAGAATACTGGTAGAAGATGACCAGGGTGCTGGGCGGAAAACTAGTGCCATGGACACATACAAGTACAAAAAGCGAGAGAGTTACTGAACACAGATATACGATTAACATGTGAGGAGATAGCCCAGGAAGTCGACATTAATGTTGGATCAGTTCATACAATTTTAAGGAACAAGTTAAAAATGCGCAAGATTTTCGTGCGGTTGGTGCCTCAGGGTCAGATGTCTGACAACGCCATCCCTCATACCTCACAGAGCGGGACGTCATTGTTTTTGGATTACAAGTGAGAAACGCTTTATCATCCACCATACTCACCTGACATAAGCCCCTGTGATTACGACATATTCCCTACCGGACTAAAATAAAATATACGAGGTATTTGCCGACCTAAATGACATTGAAACTGTCGTGGCCTAACAGGTTTGGGTGTATGAGCGTAGTTACCAAGCGACGGAAATAGAAGATCTTCCGAAAAGATCGAAGTCGGTCATTGAACGCAAGGGATGTTACTTTGAATGATTCTGACAAAGTTAGAACAATCCTTGCTTTTATTTAGAAAGTATGTGGTAGTTGGCATATTATATATTGAATGACCCTCGTATGCGCATTTTGAGTGTGTACAGTATAATAATTATAAATGTACCTCACCGATCAACATTAATAAATTAAGAAATTAAAATAAAAACAAGTATCAAATTGTATTTAATATAATACAGTAATATACACACATTTTATAACAGAACGGAACACAATTATAACAGTCATACATTCATACATTGGAACATTTACAAAAAACTTTTGTAATAATTATTACCTAATTAATTTATCAATTAACATAGATTATAGTTGGTTTCCGGCCCTTAGTTATGGTGTCATAATAACAAAGAAAGTTTCTTGACAATTGAACAGCTTCGTGCTGTCAGAGACATAGATATTTGTGGTGACGTGGTTTATGTGTCCGCTTGTCATGCAGTAGAGTCACAGGGCCTATCCTCGCCCAAAATATGCATACAATTCTCAGGAACTATAAGTGCCGATAAGATCAAATTAAAATCTTTTACGCTCGACTTTTACACTGGCGAAGTAGCATCTTGTAAAACAACATATTTAAATCCTGGCCATAAATATAACACTAATTGAGAAGAGTCTGGACCCATGCTCACCCTTCAACATTTTAGTATCTAAAAAGACTGTCAGGAGAAATAATATATTCCCTTGATAGACTAACCTACAAATGATATTTTAGATATATTGAAGTAGCGATAACAGTTAGAACTGCCAACATAATTAATTAAAGCTTCAGGTCATAGTCCACCATTGACGGGAATCGAATTCACACAATAATCGGAAATTCTACTCCAAAAAGACTTCTAAAAGCTCTCAAGAACATGGGCTTAACTCAAAACAAAACAAACTGATGAGATTTATCTTGAGAAAATGATCTCTGCTTACACGTGCATGCACATTGTTAATTCTTTTCCCGCGATTCTGCAAAGTACGAAGTCGTTCTCTATGATCTAAGCATTTCAAATAAAAAAATATAGTTGTGAACGTATCAGCTAACTGTTAATATTTTAATATCCAAGGTCATGATCTATTTAGCTCGTACATACTCAAAGAATAATTCAATTCCTTCCTGAAAACTTTAAGTAGACATATATATATTTATAAACATTCATTGTTTCATTTAATAACTTATTCGTGCTACTATTAGAATATACTTTAGTGAACAAAGTAATGTCAGACTGTATATGTTTCATCTTGATATCTTTATAAACCTTAAAACATCGTGATAACAATATTGCCAGCGAATGATTATAAAAAAAGCTTTCTTGTATTTATGAATTTGCAAGAATATTTCTAATGAAAACCATTAACATTACTTATGATAAGTAATAAAATGTGTGATTTTGAGACTTATTTCAATATTAATTTCATATCAAACGATGTCTTATATAGCTAGTGTTCTAAATTTCGTGAAAATGGCTCATGGTATATAATAATTAAATGCAACTGAAAATGAATATCACTTCCTCCTATTTTACAATTAATAATATCTTCAATTAAATAGCAACACTTAGTCATTACTAACCACTCAAACTATAATGCCGAATCCATTCAGTGCAAACAAGGACTTATATACATTACATACATGGATTCGCAACTTCCGTATTAACATTTTAAAGTAACCAAATCCCGCGATAATAAGACGTGAATCAACGGGAATACATGCTATTGTTTACAAAAGCGAAAATACGAAAATATCCGTGATAATCCGAATGTTAATAACAGCGAAAATATCCGTGGTATTCCGAATGCTTAATCTCGGAGACGAAAGGATTATAATAGATGTCCGCCATCTTGGAATTTAAAATGTTCGACTGATGCCTTTTCAATGCTTATACTTAGACTTTGTGGATTATATAAATGTATCTCAATATCTTTAAGTAATTTGTTGCATCCTTTACCAATTTCCCGTGCCCAATTGCCAGAGTTTTTTTTAGTACATGTATAATCAAATTCGTAAACACCCAGTTACAGCTGTCGGACATTGCCGAGTATATAGCAATGCATTGTGGGATCGTCGAACGATATCGTTTGAGCTATTTTTAGCATTGCGATTGCGAATCCATGTATATATAAATGCAAGTTAAATGTTTGTACGGCGCAAAATCGCATCCGGCAATTCAATACTAGAATGTGGCCTATGTAACATTTTTTATCAGGATGGGCAAAGTTTTAGATCAAACGAATTTGTTATTTTGATTTAACTGATCCCGAAACTAAAGTGATCATCTACCCATCAAAAATACAAGCCGTTGATGTTTCATGAATCTCATGAATCTGGTCATATGGTTCTACAGTTCACGAGGTACTCTATATGTAGTCCCTGTTTCCACCCTAAAATTAAAATCAGGGGAAACTATCATCTCGATGTATCAGACGTTGCAATATCTGCTGGAATGCATTTAAAATATTTAAATAAAGTCTCCAAAAATAGTATACTCCGTTGTCTGAGGGTACGTTGTCGTAAAAACCTGGTATAACGGTCCCAAACATAGATTTTCAACTGTAAAGTGACCATCTATATCGAACCATAAAGTGACCGTCTATGTCGAACCAATTAAGTCATCATTTCTCACCTGATCGGACATTTTTTGTATTGAGCTCCGAAATCGATACTTAATTAATGACAATTGCGTAAACAAGTCAGTGTCCACGCTCGCGATTATACAATTTGTCTGTGTGAATATGTTTATAATGTTTTGTTTATTTGCGACATGTTGCTAAAATAAATACATCGAAACGTATAAATACCGTGTTCCGTATCTTATAACACGATTAAATGATTATTACAACACACCGACGATCGCTCCAAAATGTAATAAACACAGCGAGTTTCTCTAATAATTTATACATCGAAGTTCATTTAGATCGAACAATTTTTCCTAAGTCCTTTGACATAAAGAGTTTCGGCTGCATTTTCAAGAGCACGACCATTCGGGCTACCAAATAGCAAAATGCACTAGACTGGACCAGTAAGCTATTGCTTGTCGTTCGAACCTGCCTTAATGTCGAACCCTGTCGTCACAGTGCCCATATAAATACTAAACTAGTTCTCGTTGTAGCCCACCAGGCAGAGTCAAATTCCCAGTCGACTGAAACCACTTTTATTGAAATATTGACACGTTTCTAGTAATTTATAGGTGATTGACATTGACGAGACGACAACGATATTAAACAGCTACTAGCATTCGGTGAATGTCACGTGATCATTGAGACTATTAGCGAGTCCGATTAACAACTTGAATAATACACAGTCTGTATGTACACATGAACACCACTTAAAAGTAGTTTTGCTTCATCCTCAGTAATATAACACAATGCTTGATAGTGTACTAAATTCAACGCCATGTTTGTTTACTATAGTAGGATTGGATTCGGTTCGTTTATTGACAGATGGGCAGATTCATTCCCGTCGTTGTTTATCGAGCTCGCTCCATTCTTAGACTATAAATAGCGACTGCGTCATCAAGCTAACACTAGTTGATGTGCGTAACACGTGACATCGCTCTATTTCTGTTTTGTTTATATCACGTGATGACCGTTGCGGATATTTCGGGCACTATCAGTAATCTGCTTCGGTGCAAGAAGTTGCGATTTTGCATTGCCACTTAAAAATAAGCATTCCAGAGTGTACGGCGACTCCTGTCGCCGTACAATAAGTCCTTGGTGCAAATTGCGTGCTAAAAATATCATGTTCAAATTTGGACGAATAGAAAAAATACTCATTAATGAACAAAATTAAATTTAATATTCAGAACTCCCAATTCAGTAAATATTGTAAAACATCTATAAAAATAAGTACAAAATATGCTCAGGTTCTGTGGCGAGTCGTTATTACTTTGTGAGTCGTTTTTACTTTGTTGCCAGTGGTTATTTATAGTGTGCCGAGTCGTTATTGTGGCGCGTCATTACTATATACCGTTTCCTACATGTACCGGAAGTTTACATATGTCCGTTAAGTAATCATGTAGTTCGACTGGTGATTAATGTTAAGTAACACCATTCCTCTGCGCATGTAGGCGGAGCTTAGCATTACTTAACTAGAATTCCCCAGTCGAATACGCCAATTGTCTGGAATCTCTCTAATAAACACTGATCAACCCAGCTGATATACTAGTAAATGTTCATTAAATTAGAATTACCTTAGTGTACTTGTGCTGTTTGTTTAACGGCCTATTCGACAGCTATATGACCATTACAGGGCCGTCCCAGAGAGAGAGAGAGAGAGAGAGAGGGGGGGGGAGAGGAGAAGATACAGGAAAGCCGGGATACAAGGATAGCCGGAATACAGGAAAGCCGGACATTTTTAATCCCACGATTATTGCGAGTAGTTTTCGATACACGCCTCGTTCAGTAGCGTTACCACTCGAACACCGATCTTATCTGTACTTACGGTGTATGATCACTGTTTATACGCTGTATAGATGGGAATACTAGAGCGCAATAATAATATCATCACTAACAAATAATTCGAAATTATTGTTCGATTCGTTATGAAAGCTCATTAAGTAATTCAAACATGTCTTTCATTCGCTGCATACTGTAATTTGATCTCTCTTTATATGTGTTAAAATTCTAGTTTCACTTTCATCTTTATTAACGATTTTATTTCTTGAATCTAGAAGTTAAGTAAGTCAACTATAACTGAGCTGTCGTTGTTACTTCAAACCGATTTGATTGAAAATACTCCAGGTGTTACTTGGTGTTGGATGTATATGTTTTGTACGCACAATATTGTGATGAACTTTCTCCGTCTTTGATTCACATTCTATCACTGTACTAATGATATGACATGGTGTACGAGCGTATATTTTATATATCTGTCAATATTCACTCACTCTGATGTCTGGACACTCTATCAATAAGTTAATTACATGGACATACAAATTTGGCGTTTTTACGTGTATGTTTATTCTCATTGAACTTTAGGGATAACACTCGTATGTAGCTCAGGAAATGTAGTTATTACCTGCGGCCCCGCAGGTATTTTGGATTGTGTTTAGTGATTTTAGCTATGGGTGATCTGTCTGGCTTTCGTGCTTAAGTATATTGAAAGTAGCATTTTGTAAGAATGTCGAGAACCAGACTAATGCAGTGTTTAGAAGCAATTGAGAACAATTTTTTTTAAATATGGAAATTATTTGATATATTTTTCATGAAAAGCAGTAGCTTGTAGATCTAATTTAGTTTTTAAATCCTAAACAAAAAAGATTCACTCCTCTCGGAGTTATTGATTCATCTCGTCTATTTTCTAGACGAATTATACTTATGAGTATTAGTTTATTATAGCTGTTTGCGGGTATATAGTGTAGTGTCTATTACTAGTTTGGCTAATCCTGGCCATTTGATTGGCTAATGGTGATGACTGAATCTATTAATAGTTGACAGGATTATAAATCATGAAGGCATTGCCTAGATAAGTTGTTGTGTGGTTATTTGAAGTTCAATGTGGTTGTATGATAGTGCTCAGATTTATGGTGAATTCGTTAACATTTAGGGTTGATTCTATTTGATTGATGTAGGGTATGATATTACCACGTGCTTGTGACCTATTAGATAGTAAAGTTGTTGGTATCAAACCTATGACTATATATATTATTCTTATTCTTATTCTCTTTTTAAATTTTTAGCTGCTATGTATACATATGTTATATCATAAATCAGTTATTACTGGTATTTTTATATTATTTGCTTTCATTGCAGTTTCTGCCAGTAGTATTTTGTATCTTAATGATCCTGATTTTGTATTGTGTAATTGCTTTTGGCGCACTATTTAATATCTTATAATACTTCACTATATTATAATTTTGTCAGTTTATAGTTTATAAACTTTTACTATTTATTTAATTTTAGAATCTTTTATAATTTCTAATAATTCCTTTTCATTTATTTTTACTAAAAATTTTATTTTTATTTAAAATCTTTTTTATCTCTTTTTTATCTCCTTTTTATTATCTTCAATTAAATTATTATAAATATAAAAATGCGCCAAACGTAACGTCACCTTTTGACGTTGTGATGTCATATGTTATGACGTCATGACGTCACACATATGTTTACCATCATTCCAATAATTATACTAGTTGCCTGAGGAAGTAAATTACGAAACGCGTAGCAACTTTATTTGAGTTATGTTTTCTTTTTTACCATCATAATTTATCATACTCAAGAAGACATAAAAGCATCAATTTAATTGATCCTCAACATGAATGAACAGCAGCTTATTAGAGACATTAAAAAGTTAGCAGACTTTCAAATGAGGAAGTCTACACATATACCATTTCTGGAAAACTGCATCACTGAGTTGGTCATACCTAAAGGATTGAGACTAAAGATGAAAGTTCAAGTTGGACAGAATAAACATTTGCAAGAAACTGTGACCGCCTACTTAAGAAGACATCTCTTGAAATATGCAGGTTGATAAAAGATGAGCATACCCACCAGCTTACATAATTAAAAGGAAAAATGACTGAGTTGGAAAATAAACTTTCTTCTACTATGAACAATTGCATGAAGCTAAATGAAATAAATGAAGAAATATTTCAGATCACAGAAGAAAATAAGAATACCATCATCGAAAGACAAACTCGGAAATTTGAATCCCTTAAAGACCAGCGAGATATATTGATCATTGAAAATGAGACATCTAATACACAAAAGAAGAAAAAGATACAAAAGACACAGACTGTGAATATTGAGAAAACCCAAAGAAGCAACATTTCTATCAAGAAGCCAATTCACAATAGACGTGAAATTTCATATAGGAAACAGCATTATAAAAAGGATACACCCAATGAAGAAAATGAAGACAAAAGAGGTCATCATTCTCCTAGAACACAGCCACAACAGAAGCAGCAACAGCAAAAAAAACTTCAAACCCCTGGGCAGCGAGAACAACAAGACATACACAGAGGCCACAAAACAGGGGATAATAACAACAGAATATATTCAAGACTCAATCAACACCCTGATGAAATTTCTTCAAAATGTCCAAAGAACCGCCGATTTGTACGCATCACAAACAAACGCAAATGGAGAAAACAGAAGAAGATAAAACAAGAAATTCAGAGAGGTAAAGCTACTGTTTTAAATTTGTCTAACAGAACACTTAATAATAATGATTATAGACTTTTAGGCAAAGGACTTACATTCTGCCCTAAAACTAAATGTCATGACAAAGTAAAATTAGCAGAAGAGACGTTTCGCTTTACCCGCAGACTCAGACTAAAAGAATTTTTCTACAAACAGCAAGATGAAGACACATCGGATCATGGTAATACTAAAGATTACACTAATAAACCTTTCTTCAACAAAAAATCATCATCGTTTACTCCAAAAAGTGGTCGTGACCAGTATCTAGATATGTATATTGAGGCAGTTACTCAGGAAAGTATTCACTCTTTACCAAATAAAAGAAGATATACAAATATCAGCAAGGATGAACTGGACAGCCTTAGAAGCCTTACACAAAATAGTAATAATAAAGAAAGCAGACAAGTCAGGAACTATTGTTTTAATGAATCGAATAGATTATGATAATGAAGTAAATAGACAATTAACTAACATTAAGTATAATAAGAAAATTGATGAATGTATGATTGAAATAGTAAAATCTAATGTGTCTAAATGTGTAGAAAACATAGGTCATAAAGAAAGTTCTATCACAGATGAATTTGACATTTTCCAGTAAATATTAGAGTCTCACAGCTTTATATTCTGCCTAAAACACATAAATCCCCTGATGAAAATTTGCCACTTAGGTTCCCAGGTAGACCTATTGTTTCCGCATGTAATTCCAGTACTGACCATGTTTCTAAATATGTTGACTCTATTCTAAAACCCCATATGCAGTCCCTGCCATCCTATATTAAAGATACTAATGACTTTATAGAGAAACTTAAAAATTGCAAATTAAGTTCTGTGAAGGCTTATCTTGTCACACTTGATGTAAGTTCTCTATATACCAACATTCCACATAATGAAGGTATAGAGGCTTGTAAATATATTCTTGAGAACAATAACCATAGTGGTAACTTATCTATTGACAGCATATGTACTTTGATTGAAACTGTATTAAATAACAATGTTTTCCAGTTTGGTGACCAGTACTACTTGCAAACAATGTGTACTGCTATGGGTAGTCCTATGGCCCCTGCTTATGCATCTTTATTCATGGGAAAATTTGAAAAAGACTTCCTTAATACTTGTAATGTTAATCCTGCTCTGTGGCTTCGCTTCCTAGATGATATTTTTATGATCTGGACCCATTCTGTAGACAAATTATATGAGTTTCTTGAAAAGATTAACAATTTTCATCCCCATATTAATTTTACATATGACATTTCAGAAAACTGTGTTTCTTTTTTGGATGTAAATATTGAAATTGATGACAAAAACAATCTTAAAACCAGCGTTCATGTTAAACCTACTAATGTTCATCAGTATGTACATTACAATTCCTGTCATCCTAAACCCTGTAAAGATAGTATACCTTATAGCCAGGCTAAAAGATACAGACGTATTTATTCTGATGATAATGATTTCAAAGAATCTATTAATGAACTTCACAGTTTATTCCTTACTAGAAACTATCCAAAAAATGTTGTTGATAAAGCATTTAATGATATAAGGAATTTATCGCAGAGTGATGCTTTTATCAAGAATAGCAGAGACAATAATAATGTCATACCATTTGTAATAGAGTACAACCCTTCATTACCTAATATAGGTACTATAATACATAAATACTGGGATTTATTAAATCTGTCAAGTAGCCCTGAAGTAAAAGAGTTATATAAATTTAAGCCGGTTATGGCTTTTAAACGTCCTAAGAATCTTAAAGATGCTTTAGTTAAAACTAAATACTTGTCTCATGATGCCTATCCACATTTTATTTCTAATAAGTGTAAAAGACCTAGATGCACGCATTGTTCTACAATTTGTGAAAGTGATAATTTTAGCAGTTCACAGTACAGTACTACATTTAAACTTAGACAAAATGTAAATTGTTCAAGCAGTAATGTTATATATTTAATAACATGCAAAAAGTGCAATGCACAGTATGTTGGTGAAACTAGCCAGCAAGTTTCTCGTCGTATGAATAGTCATAGGTTTGATATCAATAGTTTTGTCAGTCCGGATTTTTCAACTAATGTAGCAATTCATTTTAATGATATCAACCACAGTTACACTGATTTCAGTTTTATGCCTATTGACAGTGTTAATAACAAAATGGATAGGTTACTTAAAGAAACTTATTGGATGCACAAATTAGGTACTGTATATCCACAGGGTCTAAACTCTAAAACATTATATAATATTCAATGATTTTTCTATTTATTCTCAATTTAATTTTAATGCATTGGTTGGGAGGTCTGGGTTGGCGGGGTTGTTGGTATCAAACCTATGACTATATATATTATTCTTATTCTTATTCTCTTTTTAAATTTTTAGCTGCTATGTATACATATGTTATATCATAAATCAGTTATTACTGGTATTTTTATATTATTTGCTTTCATTGCAGTTTCTGCCAGTAGTATTTTGTATCTTAATGATCCTGATTTTGTATTGTGTAATTGCTTTTGGCGCACTATTTAATATTTTATAATACTTCACTATATTATAATTTTGTCAGTTTATAGTTTATAAACTTTTACTATTTATTTAATTTTAGAATCTTTTATAATTTCTAATAATTCTTTTTCATTTATTTTTACTAAAAATTTTATTTTTATTTAAAATCTTTTTTATCTCTTTTTTATCTCCTTTTTATTATCTTCAATTAAATTATTATAAATATAAAAATGCGCCAAACGTAACGTCACCTTTTGACGTTGTGATGTCATATGTTATGACGTCATGACGTCACACATATGTTTACCATCATTCCAATAATTATACTAGTTGCCTGAGGAAGTAAATTACGAAACGCGTAGCAACTTTATTTGAGTTATGTTTTCTTTTTTACCATAATAACTATATGCATGACTTCTTTCATTTGTCAAATACTCATGATTGTCATTATAATGTGTATTACTCATATCATGTAAATATTTTATACTCTCCTTAATGTAGGATTGGATAAAATATACAGTCAGTATCCTTTATGAAAAAAGCAACTTCATACAAAAAACATAAACCAATATGCTTCTTGTAATTCGTCTACCTATAACGTTTTGTTATAGTTTTTGGAATTTGATAATTCCTTTGCTATCATCGACTTACAAAAATGCCGTGAGCTCCATAACTGCCATGGTTCCCGTTCCCACTTTCACACTATTGTGTGCTGTAAGATAGGGTTAGGAAACCAACTAGTTTAGCATAAAATAGTTCTACTTTCGGCTTTCGTTCAGTAGGTCAGTAATTTCTTTACGGAAGTATGCATGTAATTACATTAATCTACTATTGGTGTATGTCTTATATGTGACTTTTTGACATGATATGTAAATCAGTGTTAAGGTTTATATCCACAACGCGTATCGATCGATACTATCGGCTAGAGCTATATATTGTTGGATAAATTCTAAAAATAGAATGTGGGGTTTTCCCGTCGAAGTGCAGAGAACAGAACGGCAGTACACATACATTTGCGAAGAAATAACATTTATTGTGAAGTTCGCAATTATTATGTTGGTTCACAGTGTACGAAGGGTATTTTGATGTTAAGACAGAAGGATCGTAATGGAACTGATGAAATCGTGGGATGTCGGTATATTCCATAGCGAGATCGGCAAATATCGCCGTATAACGGCTCGTTTCCGAATAGCTATATTTTTCACAAACATTTTTTACTTTCACTTCAAAACCTGTCATATAGTCCAACATCATGATACTAAGTTTGAATAGATTTTCACATACCAATTACATATATTTTCTGAAAAAAAAATCTTAAACTACGATTAATCAATCGATAGTGGTTCATGTCAGTTTTGTTCCGAGTTAGGAACTAAAAACATGGAGAATCGAAAAACTCTTCAAAACCAAATTATCACTAAATGAATTATATAGGTCGATTTTAATTCGTTTCTAACACTGTAGTGTGCATTTAAAGTGATATGTGGTCATAATCAAGATATATTATTAAAATGGAGCGTTTTGAAGAGCTTTTCGGTATGCTTATTTTGGTACCGATGGATTCGGAAAAATATAGGCTGGATAATGGGCTACATAAAAAACTTGAAACATTTGATAACTTAGATAACCATCATGTTAGGTTGATGGAATTTAGCACATGAATATCAGAATATGTACATAAATAGATGGCAATATTGAGATGGTGTATGTTAATTCCTAAGCATGAATATCCATCAACTGTACCTTCTCCTAACTGTCATTGTTCAAATTCCGACAGTACTTTCAGTACTTTGATTCTTGTTAGACTTTATCTACTATACAGCAAGCGGTACGCGGAAAAGCAATAACACCGAAGAATATAACTGTACATAAACTGTTACATACAGGTTTCAAGTAAAGTTGGGCAGGTTAGGTTAAGGAAGCAAGTTTAAATCAGAATTTAATTAAATGCCTTTGTGTACATATACATTGGTGGATTTATATACAAGGTCATCAATTGGAGCAGAAAATTGATGGTTTCCGCACTATATATTTTCTTAGCAAGCACCAGTTTTACTTCGGTGTACATAAATTTGTTCCACACAGATTTCGTCCGGGATTACATAGCCAAAGCGTAAAACTTTTCCGACGATAATGCCCGAACTCATAGGGCCACAATCAGTACCTGGAAAGGGAAACTATTGCCTGAATGGACTGGTCCGCTCGATCTCCCGTCCCAAATCCATCGAACAATCCAATGTATCAGCATCCAAACTGCAGAAAAATACATCCTTAACAATGCTGGTCTGTAAATTATCTGGCCGCAGAAAACTATTTGACTTGTCTTATGTTGTAGCATGTTTTCTAGGTATAATTTACATGTTATGACTAGTTGTGACTTTGACATTAAATTTTATTCAGGTGGAAAACGTCATCATCTTTATTAACAACCTAAGAACTTGATCTTATATCATGACATTATTCAGAAAGTTATATTTTTAGAATAAATATAACTTAAGAAAACTTGATTTTATATCATGGAATTATTCTGACAGCTATTATTTTTATAATCGAATATATTTTTACTGATTTTTTTTTTTTAGAATAAATATATTTTTTTAAGTGAAATATTTTTTACTGAACAAATTTTTTAACAAATATTTTAATTTTAAACAAATATTTTGTATTCAGAACATGAATATATTTTGAGTGAATGAATATATTTGATATAGAATATTACAACTTTTGTCATGCCATAATCTTATATATTTGTAATAGAATATTACAACTTTTGTCATGCCATAATCTTATATATTTGTAATAGAATATTACATCTTTTGTCATGCCATAATCTTATATATTTGTAATAGAATATTACAACTTTTGTCATGCCATAATCTTATATATTTGTACAAAACCAGTATTTATTGTATTGTGTCACTTAAAACAAGCCTTACACAGACATGTAGTCACTTTTCCTGCTTCCTTTAATAAATCACCAGTCAGTCGTTGCTTTATCTATGAGTATTAAATACAAGTTACGTGTATATAACATGGTATAAGTAATATTTACTGTATATCTAAAACCAATTCCTGTTTCTATGACGTCATGATATATTGTATAAGACAAAAGCGAATACTCTAATCACAATGTTAGGAGTATACTTCAACAAACAAATAACTTCTTATAACATAACATCCCAGTCGGTTCATTAAATAGTATTCACTGAAAATCATTTCTTGTAAATGAATTGAAAATGGTTTTGGAAACTGAACGATAGCCGTCACTTACTCGGCGTGCATGAATTTTTATGCGGACCTAAGCACTACGTTTATCTACATCTGTCATGTAATTGTTAAACTAGTTCCTGTTTCGTGTTGCCGTGCAAGTCTATGTAAGTTCAGTTTACATGTGTACTCTCAGTACTTTTTTCTTAGTGTACTTTCGATCATTATAATATTTATTGTCATGTCACACAGACTTAGGAAAACAATGTTTTATTTAAATGGAGATTTTATCACTTTGTTTAAAACGTAAACGTCCTGTACGAGTACATGTATTTAGTTTAATATGTTTATTAAGACCGCTTCTGTCGCTAAGTAACAATGCAATTATTTATAGTTAGAGTAAAATCTAGTTGAGATTGTTTATTTAAAACGTTTCCTAGAAATCTATGCACTGTCAGGTTTAATGGTGAAGAAATATAAAAGTGTTTCAATGTAGACGTATCTCTTGATCTGATAGAAGTGTTGATTGAGAAAGTATTCAACCAAAGTACATATTTGACTGATGATTTAACGTAATTGTTGACTAGAATATATCAAGTTGTTTGCTATTAACAATAGATAGGTTTTGAAGAACAATAGTTCATATGTTATAGTTGGATTCATGTTTAGAAAACATTTTGTGAAAGTGGATTTTCTTTATCATTAGCATATCTCACTGCCACTAAAATATTAGTTTTGCAATTTTCAATAAATTCTATGTTTGTTCAAGAATGTGTCAAAACGATCGCTTGTTGACTTTCATATCACCGTAATAGACAAATATTGTTTATATCTACAATAATGTACCATTCGTTCAGGCTTATACAAATCACGCATGGCATCTTTTTTCATTACAAAACACCTTTTTATGCAATTATTATAAGAGGTAAAGCGTTGTACATTGCCATCTAGGAACGGAAAATAAATTACAAAAATGTGTCTTAAAGTTACAGCCTTCTCCATTATCAGATATTTTTATTAATATCGTAGAGTGAATAATTCTCAAGTCACAATTTAACCAATATTTATGCAATTGAGAGAAATTGGGTCAATATTTGTGTATTATGAATGGATTGGGTCTAATCGATGTTAAGTTAATCTGCCAAGTACCATACAGTTCTATGATATGCATTAATTACATTAGCTTGTATTTGAACAGAAAATTTCTACGCGTTGTCACTTTCATACCAACAGAGGAATGCAGTGCAACCTTCCTATAACAGCCACACCAATTGGAAGGACAAAATGGCTGTTGTAATAGGTGACTGTTGATCGAAAATAGAGAAAAACGTCAATCTGGGTTGCTTGTATACAGGCTGTAACAGGGAGGTGGCTGTTGTTTGGAGGTGACTGTTCATGGTGGTTACAAGGTAAGTGATACCAATCAGTACTCATTGGAACTTGTTTATTTAGTAAATAACTAAATAGCAGAACACATTATCTACGAGAAAATCAAGATATTCAATGACAACACTGCAAGTAAACAAGCAAGTGTATTTCTTAAAACAATTGCTGTTAAATATCTCTTTGATTCGGAAAAGCAAAGAAAGTATAAATTCTAATATTTTAAATATTTTGGAAATAAGACCGCCAAGTTCTGTTCATTTAGTTTATGAGACAATGTAAGATAAAGTATTGACAAGTTGTATGTAGAAATATTCGATGCTTTGAAATGTTATGAAATGTTATTTTTAGATCTTTCATAAATAGTCTCATTCATGTACAATGGATAAGATGATCTTTAATAGTTGTCGAACTAAATGACAGCAGTTTATAAAGCTTAATAAGTTTAAAAAGGTCATCCTTAAAAAATATTTGTTTGCTGTAACGCGACCCAGAAAATTTTCAATGGGTACCGGTAGATAGGTAGGTAGATAGGTAGGTAGGTAGGTAGGTATGTAGATAGGTAGATAGGTAGGTAGGTATGTAGATAGGTAGATAGGTAGATAGGTAGGTAGGTAGGTAGGTATGTAGATAGGTAGATAGGTAGGTAGGTAGATAGGTAGGTATGTAGATAGGTAGATAGGTATGTAGATAGGTAGATAGGTAGGTAGGTATGTAGATAGGTAGATAGGTAGATAGGTAGATAGGTAGGTATGTAGATAGGTAGATAGGTATGTAGATAGGTAGATAGGTAGGTAGGTATGTAGATAGGTAGATAGGTAGGTAGGTATGTAGATAGGTAGATAGGTAGGTAGGTAGATAGATAGGTAGGTAGGTAGATAGGTAGGTAGGTAGGTAGGTAGGTAGGTAGGTAGGTAGGTAGGTAGATAGGTAGGTAGATAGGTAGATAGGTAGGTAGGTAGGTAGATAGGTAGGTAGGTAGGTAGGTAGGTAGGTAGGTAGGTAGGTAGATAGGTAGGTAGGTAGATAGGTAGGTAGAAAGGTAGGTAGAAATTTTTATCTTTTTTTATATTTAACACAAAATACATGTCAGAATGCTATTTATAATGAAAACAAAATTAAAAATCCTGAGAGGCCAAAAAAAAGTTGGATATAGGCCTTTTGGTAGGTAGGTAGCGTTACGGCAAACATTTTTTTTAAGAATGGCCTAGTAGAACAAATACTGGACTATCCGATGAAATAATGTTTATAGGGGCACATGTGTAATTAGGGAATTATATCAGTGACCAGTATCACTACAAATGAACTATACATGATATTAACGCTAAACTCATAAAATGTAATTACTCATATAAATTATGTAGATTTTTATGAAGCACAATTTACATGTCAGTTACCCTCCAGTTTAACACAAAACAAAAATTATGAATGTTTATCTTCATTTAATAAACGAGCACCCTGGGTATTGTAAATATTCCTACGTCAAATTACCATCAACACATGATTGAATGAGGACACTCGTGTAGAATATATTCATCTGCCTTTCACAGCTAATACGTAAAATAAATGATAAAATTGTAAACTGTGTAAACTGTGCGATTTAACCCATCGGAATATCGTAAACTAATATTTTCCTCATTTCCGAGAATAAGGCCGTGTAATCAAATTATATTTATGTTTAAAAAAATTGCAACAGAAGCAAACGAAAGAAGAATGACACCTAAACATCCGGAGTACTTCTCAGTTCACTTGACTGTTATAAGCTTGATTTGAATAAAGTTCTTGGACCGAACGTGGCATATTGTAGCAATTATTCCTTCTTTTATTTGACTTCATAGACTTGTAAAATACCCAAATCGTGTCAGAGTATCTGTTTTATTGTTCATGAAAAAGGTTATTTAACAATTATTTAGATTGAAACCACTGCCAATGATAAAAGTATTGCTTTAGCTTAAAGCAACTAGGGTAAATACGGACGTGTATGATTAAATTTGTAATGACTGGTGTTAAAATTGCAGATGCTGAAAAAATTATGTGGCGGTGACATTCTGTTCACCAATTTGCAATTAACTGCTTTAATTAATGACTGAAAAACACACCACTTGAATTAAAAGTGACAACAGACTAAGGTTTTAGCTCGTCTGTTTTCGAGAAAAAAGTCGAGCTATTGTGATCATAGGCACTCGATTCCGTGATTTTTGTACGTTTATGGAAGCTCTTTTTCAATTCAACTCATCAAACAACGCAAATCTGTCGAAGGAAAAATCTTCAATTTTTACCTTATTTGGTGTATAAAAACAGCAAGGTAGTGCACTCGCCATCTTTTCGATTGACGGAAGTGACGAAAATAAGCGTGAGTCCCGTCAATCGAAAAGATGGCGAGTTCACTACCTTGGTGTTTTTTATACACTCAATAAGGGAAAAAAAGGAAGATATTTCTATCAACAGATTTGCGTTGTTTGATTAGTTAAATTGAAAAATAACGTCTGTAAACGTATAAAAATCACGGAATCGAGTACCTATGATTGTGATCACTGCGGCGTCTACGTCTGTGCAAAAACTAACTGAGGCGGTCACGGAACAGAAGAGTGTTGGCACCGCTTGTGGCGCTCTTGTTTATTCTTAGCATGAAATAAGCTTGCGATGAGTTTCAAGTGATTGTCAAGACAAATAGATATGAAGTATAAATAATTCTTGGAGCGATAAACTAGAATGTCCGTTTGCAGTCTGTCCTTGTGATAATTTCCATGGTGATACTATGACAAGTTTCAATTATTGTCTAGACATGGAGTACAATATACTGCATACCAAAACCACTGAATCAAGGAGAAACAATGGTATCTTATTTGCTGACACATATTGTGTCATATGATTGTTACACTATATGGCTGAACAATGCACATCGCAATATTACTAGCATTTTAGAAAATGGATGAACTTGCTTTAACTAGGTCTATATTAAAATTCCGAAACTTTTATTGTATATTTCTGCTCACATTGGAAAAACGTGCCAATTAGACAGTTAATGTACAGTGTAATAATAAAAAGTTAAAATATCACAGATCATGTTGATGCAAGGCGCTTTAGTTAATGTGGTTAGGCGGGAATATGCATATGTTGTTTCGTGTGATATTTTATTGTACGGCGACGGAACTCTGGAATGCTTATTTTTAAGTGGCAATGCAAAATCGCAACTTCTTGCACCGAAGCAGATTACTGACAGTGCCCGAAATATCCGCAATGGTCATCACGTGATAAGTAGCAATGCAAAATCGCAACTTCTTGCACCGAAGCAGATTACTGACAGTGCCCGAAATATCCGCAATGGTCATCACGTGATATAAACAAAACAGAAATAGAGCGAGGTCACGTGTTACTCACACCAACTAGTGTTAGCTTGATGACGCAGTCGCTATTTATAGTCTAAGAATTGTGCGAGCTCGATAAACAACGACGGGAATGAATCTGCCCATCTGTCAATAAACGAACCGAATCCAATCCTACTATAGTAAACAAACATGGCGTTGAATTTAGTACACTATCAAGCATTGTGTTATATTACTGATGATGAAGCAAAACTACTTTTTAAGTGGTGTTCATGTGTACATACAGACTGTGTATTATTCAAGTTGTTAATCGGACTCGCTAATAGTCTCAATGATCACGTGACATTCACCGAATACTAGTAGCTGTTTAATATCGTTGTCGTCTCGTCAATGTCAATCAACTATAAATTACTAGAAACGTGTCAATATTTCAATAAAAGTGGTTTCAGTTGACTGAGAATTTGACTCTGCCTGGTGGGCTACAACGAGAACTAGTTCAGTATTTATATGGGCACTGTGACGACAGGGTTCGACATTAAGGCAGGTCCGAACGACAATCAATAGCTTACTGGTCCAGTCTAGTGCATCTTGCTATTTGGTAGCCCGAATGGTCGTGCTCTTGAAAATGCAGCCGAAACTCTTTATATCAAAGGACTTAGAAAAAATTGTTTGATCTAAATGAACTTCGATGTATAAATTATTAGAGAAATTCGCTGTGTTTATTACATTTTGGAGCGATCGTCGGTGTGTTGTAATAATCATTTAATCGTTTTATAAGATACGGAAGACGGTATTTATACGTTTCGATGTATTTATTTTAGCAACATGTCGCAAATAAACAAAAACATTATTTATCCATACTCGATGTTACATCGTATAGTCGAGTATTATTGTCCAATCGTAATTGGTTACAAAACCGGATTTATTATGCTCGAGTGATTCGAGAGTTGTTGTAGGAAAACGCCGTATTTTCAAAAATCAGTTTTAGCGACCGCTCCAGAGGGCACACAAAATTCAAATTCGATGCTCAAGAGTAGGTTTTTAAACGCGTCAACAAAACTTTTATCCGAAATGTTATTTTAATAAGGATATGTTTATTATAGAACATTATTTATGTTGACACTCATTACGTTCAAAATATTTTTTGCGAATGTTTAGCGAAGATGAGGACCCACATCTAGGTGGTAGTACTATGGGGACAGTACGTTCGAGTGCCGTTATCGGTGACAAAGGGTTATAGGGTTCCAGAGTTGTTTTGTTCCCTATCTAAAAGTGGGGTTTTATCTCTGATTTTACCTGGGCGATTCGGCCACCATTTGCTAAACATTTGATTACTAATAGACAGAGACAAGCACTAGTCTTATTATTGCATGTATATTACATTTGTAATACGAGACAAGTAAGAACACAAGTGTATACAATTTCTTACATACGTTCATTAAATTATTCGACATTGTATTATACATGTATGATTTTGTGTTCCTCAAATATATACGAGCGTCCCCTCTTATAGGAGCGTCCCCTTGCAAATTGCATATTGAGTTTGTTCTTTATTTCGATAATAAAGTTTTGTAGAGATGAGTATGGACAAACATATTCACACAGACTAATTTTATAATCGCGAGCGTGGACACTGACTTGTTTACGCAATTGTCATTAATTAAGTATCGATTTCGGAGCTCAATACAAAAAATGTCCGATCAGGTGAGAAATGATGACTTAATTGGTTCGACATAGACGGTCACTTTATGGTTCGATATAGATGGTCACTTTACAGTTGAAAATCTACGTTTGGGACCGTTATACCAGGTTTTTACGACAACGTACCCTCAGACAACGGAGTATATTATTTTTGGAGACTTTATTTAAATATTTTAAATGCATTCCAGCAGATATTGCAACGTCTGATACATCGAGGTGATAGTTTCCCCTGATTTTAATTTTAGGGTGGAAACAGGGACTACATATAGAGTACCTCGTGAACTGTAGAACCATATGACCAGATTCATGAGATTCATGAAACATCAACGGCTTGTATTTTTGATGGGAAGATGATCACTTTTGTTTCGGGATCAGTTAAGTCAAAATAACAAATTCGTTTAATCTGAAACTTTGCACATCCTGATAAAAAATGTTACATAGGCCACATTCTAGTTTTGAATTTTCGTAAATAAAATAAACATGTTGCTATTTTATAGACTAAATAATATAAAGCTTGGAACATGTGCAGAAACAAAAATATGATGTGGATTCTTTGCGGAGATGTAATAACAGTACGACACAAAAGTATATAACGCCGGTGTTATACATCTTAATACATTACACATTAATTCTAGAATACGTCATCTACATTATCTTGTATTTATTAAAGTGTGAGAAACTCTACGTATAGATCAGCAAGGCTTAAAAAACATAATTTCTTCTCCCACATTGAAAGCCTATATTGGCATATTTGACTTCATTTTGGTAATAAAGTTATATTATCAAGTAATTGATTCAATCAGACAGTCTTACATTACATAATTAGTATGCCGTTCTGTTTTTGTGTGTGGGGGTTTGTTTTATTTTTGTTTTCGTTTTTTTCTTTTGAAACCTTATTTAGCAAGTTGAATGTTTCAAGGTGAGTACAGAGACATTATGTTACATAGTGACAAATAAAGAATTGATGACATTCTGTCAAACAAGCTCCGTTTAAATGTCAATGTATTCACGTCACAGACTTAAACATATGGGCATAAATCAAAATAATGAAGACAAAGCGTGACATGGGGGTCAAATTTAGAATGATACTTGTGTTCATAGTATTGCTAAAAGTAACTTGGAAATATATTATATTGTGAAAAATTGACAATGGCTAAAGTATAGGATTAAAGTCTTCTTCAAATTTACATTTTAATCAAAAAAATATTATATTTTCAATAGCAAGCCTTAAATTTCAAACAATCTTATGGATTAAACTATGGAAATAATAACACATTTTTGTGATTTTTTCAGCAAACTTTCATGAAAACAACTTTTTAATACAAAAAAATATACATACAACCATAAATTTCCAAAAGATATATATTTATGGCGTTTTGAACTTTTTTTTTTTTTAAATACGCTTCAAAAAGTTTTTATGTAACATTTACTGCTGCAGATACAAATTAGCTAATTCAATTTTATCAATTTTCGGGTATATTCAAAGATATACGTGAATTTTCACTTAATTGGTACTATTCTTGGGTAACTAAACAATGCCCCCAAAACTAGTATATATCTTCTGTTACCGTTACACTCGAGACAGATATTCTTTGTGTATGGTCTTACGATAATGACAGTATTGTTAATCTATTATTATACAATTTGTTTCATTGTAATACAATTTGTTCCATTATTTTATTATAAAATACAAACAGATAATCTATTTGATAATGTTTTAGTTTTAAATGGTGAAAACACAAACACCAGGGGACGTTCTAAAACTGTAATGTAAATATACGAAACTGTTATGATAAGGAGTATCATAAAATGGATTTATAACAACATTTGTCAAATGTATTTTGCAATTCGTTAAATAAGATTTTTTTGTTTTGAACAAATGAAAACTATTTCCAATTTGGTAAGTCAATTGCGTTACTGAACATGAATTATTAATTTATATATATACAGACTAAGTAAAGGTTACACTCCGTACACATTTGTTTAGTCTTTTAGCATACAAATAATTATGAAAGTGCTATGATCATTGCGTTGCAATTTATTCTACGTTTTTTAAGATAATAAAAAGATACACAAACATCTGTATTGTTTGATATGTTGTTGGTTGAAAATGTTGTTGGAGGGAGGGGAGGAATTAGAAAACATTTAAAACTGTAGATTTGTCAACTTGTAACAATTAATATTGCATTATCATATATTTACTAATTTTGCCACTTATTAAATTAAAGAAATGATTTCTCAACACATTCAAACTATTTCAAACTATGTTGAACAAATATTTTAAACATGAATTAAGTCATATAAACAGACATATAGAAAATACACTCGGGACTCACAATTTCTTCTTTGTTTGTTTGTAAGTAAAACAATACTAAAAGTTTTTGAAATGTTTTGATTATGAACTATGTATTTGCAACACAACTCAAGGAAGATATGCGTCACTGAAATTAGATTTCAAAATTTTAAAAAATAACCGAGTTATGAGAAAAGTCTACATACTTTAAGGACAACCCTCGTATATCCTAGTAAATGTTTAATAAAAAAATATCAATTTCAAGTCTTTCTACTCAGAGTGTGCTTCTTCTCAGTCCTCTATAAATGGAAGTTTTACCACTTATTTAGGCATTTTGTAACTTCATGACCCTGCAGTGTTAGTATATTGTTACTGGTACAGTTCCTGTAAAAGCAAACCGAATGTGTGTATAATATTGCAAAAAAACTTTTTAAACATGCTGCATTTCACTGCTTCAGACTTTAAAGTATTTATTCACGTCAGTTATTTGATATAAATGTGGAAAACAATTAACATGGATTACTGTACATATCAAAATTAAGATGATGAATATATAGCGTTACACTCGGGACAACACTTAAAACAATGTAGACAAAAATGAATTGCACTACATGAATTTGTTTTGGTTTTGTGAGCTTGTGGGTACGCTTCTGTTTGAGAAATAGAGAAAAAACATATCAAAAAAATTCAAAGAATGATAAAAACATTCTTATCTAAATGCAAAATGTTACACTCGGGACATTTCTAATCAGCTTTATTCAAGACGGTATAACTTTAAAAAAATGATTCTTTTGATCTTTTAAACAACATCTTTTTTTGTTTGACACGTTCCCTAGGTCCACTCGCTTGCTTGTTTTTGTTTTTAAAAGCACATTGAGTAATGTGTTTTATAAAATGTACTTATATATGTATTCCTCTTTAAACCTTTGACTTTTTGGTTCATGTTTATGTGAACTATATGTATATATCATTACTGAATCATTTGTTACCCTCAGATCTAATATACAAACACTTTTTAAGTCAATTTGCTTATTGCCAGCACTGCGATTCTTGAATCAGATCACATCCTCATGGAACATAAAAGCGGTGGCACTTCTATTGGTTCTACATGATAAAAGAGTGCGTAAAATGATGAAAATGATATTCATTCGTAGACTGTTTAAAAGCCTTTCTCGCACTTATTCTGGACTACCAAGGCTAGTAATGAAAAGGGGCTAATGTGCAAATAAGTTTGCTCGTTCGTTCACACTGAGCACGTAATGAAATAAGTCAATACGAACGGTATTTAAAAAATACGATACCTTTGGAACTTGCTACTTTCTACGTAAGATGTTAAATTAAATCGCCTAATTGTTTTAACAAAGCCATTGCATTTTAACTCTGCTTGATTTTAGCTTATACATTGTACTTTTTTCTACATCATTGACCTGATGTCAATATCTCATATTATTAACTCTTAATTTTTTGTAGGAAAAATGAGCGTTTATTTTACGTAAACGCTCGGCCTTCCGAGACCACCTCTGAGGGCGGAGCATCTAATCCGACAATTCTGACTGGTAGACGCTGTCAGTGATACTGATAGCGGATAGTTCTTTCCGTACTACTTGTCAGTCTAAATTTAGTACATTGTAACAATCTATCCAGTACGCGTTTCACGTGCGTCAACACACAGGCTACCGGCGTGTGATAACAGCAAAATAAAGTTTCAAAAAATATTATAAAAAGTTCACCATAATTATATACATGTATATATATTATAGAGTAAAGGTATAGAACTCCTGGGCTCAGAAATCACACCGGTCATGTTCATCAAGGTCCTGTTGTAACAATTCTGAACCGATTCTTAAAAGCCCGGACTTATTCGACGCAGAAATATTTTTTCTTTATCCACCATCCAATCTTATATCCATACATTTCTCTGAACTGGAGCAACAAGCCCTTCAACCTACAAAAAGTGCTACTCGCTATCGATGTGACCTAAGTTTGTTTTCATTAGCTACAGAGTAAATTTCTTCATTCCTACCTACTTCGGTGTAAATCGAAAGAAAATCAAATTTGTTATCACTCACCGCCGACGAATCATTCAATTGATAGATACCTAAGGCATTACGATTCATTATTTGACGATGGCAAAATGACTGCTAAAGGTGAAGGTTGCCATACCTCCGATTTTGACCAATCGTTGAACTTTATCTGCCCGGAACGGTACGAAAATGGTACGGCGTTTAAACTGTGCGATCATGGCAGCTGAGAAGCGAAATCGGACGAAATCGTGGAATATTGAATCGTAATGTCGTAGTTTATTTGTAAAAACATTGAATTTCAATACAGTTCGAATACTAATTACAAAACCATTCATGTTTATCTATGAATTACGCATTCTACATATTAAAACTTCGTGTAATACAACACGTTGTTGTGCGTCACGTTCTTCTTCTTCTTCTTTAGTTACGTAATTGGTGTCAATCATGATAATTATATTACGGTGCGCAAGAATTAAAAACATAGAAAAGATAGGAAAGTGTAGAAAAGTATCGGACATGATATGCTATAGATAAAAGTAGAAATATTTACAAAAAGGGTTTACAGTTGCTTTACCCGTCTGAGACTGGGTGTGACCTCTCCGCTTGCGTGGCGCTACCAGGAAAGTGTTCCCGTCGGCACAGCTCACGTCCCCTCAAGGCAAGCAACTGTGGTGTGTTCCCCATTAGAAGGGCTGGGAAGAAAGCTCTCCCTTGAAGGATACCTCAGCAACGGTGGCTGGTAGTGAATTCCACGTTGGAACGGTTCTTGGAAAGAAGCTGTATTTGAACTGATCGGTTGAGGGAGAAAACCTTTTGTACTGCAAAGTATGTTTAGATCTTGTGGTAGTTGTTGATCTTTCTAAATACAAATGTAGTCTGAAGCTTGGATGGCGACGATGTTATGATGGATTTTGAAGAGGTTGGTCAGTTGTAGTTTGGTTCTTCTACTTTGAAAAGTTTCCCAACCTAGGTTTGATAGCATGGAACTGACGCTACTATGTTATGGTAACGGTTGAGAGTAAACTTTGTAGCTCTTCGCTGTATCATCTCAATTGTATTGATGTCCTTCTTAAGATGTGGGTTCCAGACTGATGAGCAATACTCCAGGTTGGATCTGACCATTGTTACATTGGCATTTGTCTTCGTCTCTTTACTGGCAGAGCGGAGGTTACGACGTAAATAGCCCAACATGTTGTTTGCTTTTGGGGTAATTCTGTTTATATGATTATTCCAAGAGAGATTTGATTCTATGTCCACACCAAGGTACTTGCTAGAAGATTCTTCGGTCAGTGTGATGCCTTTCAATTTGTATTTGTAGAGTTTCGGTTTCCGTGATCGTGATATATGGAGATAACTACATTTCTGTGGATGGAATTCCATTCCCCATGTGAGTTCCCACTTAGCTAGTTTGTGTAGATCATTTTGTAGGATAGTATATGGTCGCCCTCTGATGTTATCTGACGGTAGACAATGGCATCATCTGCGAGTATAAGCGAGTATTGGAGGTAAGGTTATCAGGTAGGTCATTGATGAACATGAGAAAGAGCAGCAGTCACAGGACAGACCCTTGGGGAACACCACTAATGACTCGTACCCTTTCAGACGATTTACCTTCGACAACGACTTGCTGTGATCGGTTTGACAGGAATGATTGAATCCACTTGTATGTGCTGCCGTGCACTCCATAGTGACGCATCTTGGTGAGTAGTCTTTGATGTGGGACGCGGTCAAAAGCCTTGGAGAAGTCAAGGACAATCATATCAGTCTGGATGCCCCTGTCTAATGCTGATGATAGTTCATGCGTTTGAGGGCGACAGACGACATTTGATATGGCACTAACAGGATTCCGTACTTTTAGTTTTAATTTTGCATTGCTTAAAAATGTTGGTGCAGACATGTGTATTGATATTGTGTAATTGCATCCTTTTCACATGAAATGAATGTTCCTTTGCCTTTAATCTTTGAAAAATCAAATGGGTTACTCAAGCCAATCTCTATCCAGAGTTGTCGTTCGTCGAGACTCGCATACATCTCTGTCAACGCCTAAAAAGTAGTATAAAACATGTCCTAAACTTCTATCTAATTTATTAAGTCGTAAAGTTTAGAACATTGCACTAAATATTAATATGTACGAGTACACTGCTAGGAAAAGGCCATTATTTGGGCACTTTCCGGAAAAAATCATTGAAATTATGTTTCCTCAAAAAAGATCTGAGGGAATTATATTGCTTTTGCCCTGGTTGTCTATTATTATGTCCGTCCGTCTATCTGTCGGTCTGTCACAGATCATTTCCGCACTGCAACTCTTTGACCCCTCGAAGGATTTTCAAATAATGTGACTTATGTGTTAAATGTATCAAGAAGGTCGGCATAACGCATTCAAGCTGCTTGGTTTATAGGTCACAGATGATTGTCAAAGGTCATTTTGCTCGATTCTTTTGCTATTATTTGCTATAACTGTTATTAATGTGAATACTTATTAAGTTATTCTCCAGACAAGAGTTTGGCGGACGGACGAACAGACAGACTGTGACGGACAGACGAACAGACGGACATTTTTACTGTTACCTATTATCCATATAGCCATCTAATAATCACCCGTTCGCTATGACGGACAGATGGACGGACAACGCGGCATTTATATACATGTCTATGTTCGCCCGGACAGAAGAACGGACAATTCGGCGACTATATATTCAGCTTTCAAGACGAATAAAAGTATATGACTAAAACATAGTATCTAAGGCAGTTTCATATAGTTTTTCTACCACAAAAATGTGTCTATTCATTCAACGTATTAGGCAAACACAATGAAAGTCACGCATCATTTGGACTTATGTCGACAGTATTATATCCACTTTAAAAAATGTATGTACGTATCGACGATTTTTGGTTTTAAAGTCTAAAAAGGGTGCGGCAAGAAGTGTATGGCGACTGTGTAAAGCGTTATCATATCTAAGGTTCTAACTGTGTTCAAGGTTCGTACCGTTTACAAAAACTGTGTTTGACGTTCTCAAAAATACGAGGGCAGGCCGACTTTTATGGAACAGTATTAGTACAAAAATTACATTGTGCTTTCTGACATGCGGCCTTGCGCTGTTACGTTGTCCATTCGCACAATTGACATTTCATACTATATTTTGACTTCTATTGTTCGCGCATTTTTCAGAATGTCATCGTAATTATGGGAAATGAATTGATGCATGGTTCGTGTATCTGTGTAACATATAATATTTCTATATTGTCCACTCTTTATTTGATTGTTCGTATCTCATTTATATCACCTACTTTATGAATTACTGAAATGATAATGTAGCTGTTCTCAACATCGGTAATTATCGAAAGAAGGCGCAAATTATAATGCGAAACTAAAGCTGGCCTTACAAAAGTTTTGTCCCATTCTAAGTCATCTATATTGTCATAACGTAAGGTCCCTAGGGAACCATCGTTCTTTGCAGGTCTTTGCCTCTATATCCGAATATTGTACACATTTTCGCCAAGAAATACACAATGTACTTAAAAAAGTCTTACTATATACCGTATAATTTATGTACATTCCCTGAATATAATATTATAGTCATATCAAAAGGTAAGCCACACGTCTATATTCAAAATATGATACAAGGATGCTGTAAGAGCTTGGGTAATAAACTTGTACTGGCAAGAGAACAGTTCCCGGACAGTAATAGTTACCGTATCCTCAAGTGACATGTTCCCGACATAATAAATTTCCCAAGCCATTTTTTATAGTCGTGTTATTTTTATGAATCGTTTCGGACCCACTTGATTGTCAGCGAACGTGACGTCATTTCTCTACTGAAAACTGGTTCCCGTTCCATGTTGCAGTGCAACAAATGCCGTATTCGACTGGGGAATTCTAGTTAAGTAATGCTAAGCTCCGCCTACATGCGCAGAGTAATGGTGTTACTTAACATTAATCACCAGTCGAACTACATGATTACTTAACGAACATATGTATACTTCCGGTACATGTAGGAAACGGTATATAGTAATGACGCGCCACAATAACGACCCGGCACACTATAAATAACCACTGGCCACAAAGTAAAAACGACTCACAAAGTAATAACGACTCGCCACAGAACCTGAGCATAGTTTGTACTTATTTTTATAGATGTTTTACAATATTTACTGAATTGGGAGTTCTGAATATTAAATTTAATTGTGTTCATTAATGAGTATTTTTTCTATTCGTCCAAATTTGAACATGATATTTTTAGTCCGCAATTTGCACTGAATGGATTCGGCATTATAGTTTGAGTTAAGACATCCAAGTGGTTAGTTATGACTAAGTGTTGCTATTTAATTGAAGATATTATTAATTGTAAAATAGGAGGAAGTGATATTCATTTTCAGTTGCATTTAATTATTATATACCATGAGCCATTTTCACGAAATTTAGAACACTAGCTATATAAGACATCGTTTGATATGAAATTAATATTGAAATAAGTCTCAAAATCACACATTTTATTACTTATCATAAGTAATGTTAATGGTTTTCATTAGAAATATTCTTGCAAATTCATAAATACTAGAAAGCTTTTTTTATAATCATTCGCTGGCAATATTGTTATCACGATGTTTTAAGGTTTATAAAGATATCAAGATGAAACATATACAGTCTGACATTACTTTATTCACTAAAGTATATTCTAATAGTAGCACGAATAAGTTATTAAATGAAACAATGAATGTTTATAAATATATATATGTCTACTTAAAGTTTTCAGGAAGGAATTGAATTATTCTTTGAGTATGTACGAGCTAAATAGATCATGACCTTGGATATTAAAATATTAACAGTTAGCTGATACGTTCACAACTATATTTTTTTTATTTGAAATGCTTAGATCACAGAGAACGACTTCGTACTTTGCAGAATCGCGGGAAAATAATTAACAATGTGCATGCACGTGTAAGCAGGGATCATTTTCTCAAGATAAATCATCAGTTTGTTTTGTTTTGAGTTAAGCCCATGTTCTTGAGAGCTTTTAGAAGTCTTTTTGGTGTAGAATTTCCGATTATTGTGTGAATTCGATTCCCGTCAATGGTGGACTATGACCTGAAGCTTTTATTAATTATGTTGGCAGTTCTAACTGTTATCGCTACTTCAATACATGTATATCTAAAATATCATTTGTAGGTTAGTCTATCAAGGGAATATATTATTTCTCCTGACAGTCTTTTAAGATACTAAAATGTTGAAGGGTGAGCATGGGTCCAGACTCTTCTCAATTAGTGTTATATTAATGGCCAGGATTTAAATATGTTGTTTTACAAGATGCTACTTCGCCAGTGTAAAAGTCGAGCGTAAAAGATTTTAATTTGATCTTATCGGCACTTACAGTTCCTGAGAATTGTATGCATATTTTGGGCGAGGATAGGTCCTGTGACTCTACTGCATGACAAGCGGACACATAAACCACGTCACCACAGATATCTATGTCTCTGACAGCACGAAGCTGTTCACTTGTCAAGAAACTTTCTTTGTTATTATGACACCATAACTAAGGGCCGGAAACCAACTATAATCTATGTTAATTGATAAATTAATTAGGTAATAATTATTACAAAAGTTTTTTGTAAATGTTCCAATGTATGAATGTATGACTGTTATAATTGTGTTCCGTTCTGTTATAAAATGTGTGTATATTACTGTATTATATTAAATACAATTTGATACTTGTTTTTATTTTAATTTATTAATTTATTAATGTTGATCGGTGGGGTACATTTATATTATACTGTACACACTCAAAATGCGCATACGAGGGTCATTCAATATATAATATGCCAACTACCACATACTTTCTAAATAAAAGCAAGAATTGTTCTAACTTTGTCAGAATCATTCAAAGTAACATCCCTTGCGTTCAATGACCGACTTCGATCTTTTCGGAAGATCTTCTATTTCCGTCGCTTGGTAACTACGCTCATACACCCAAACCTGTGAGGCCACGACAGTTTCAATGTCATTTAGGTCGGCAAATACCTCGTATATTTTATTTTAGTCCGGTAGGGAATATGTCGTAATCACAGGGGCTTATGTCAGGTGAGTATGGTGGATGATAAAGCGTTTCTCACTTGTAATCCACAATCAATGACGTCCCGCTCTGTGAGGTATGAGGGGTGGCGTTTAGTCAATTTCTAAATTGTTCTAATGACTTGTAAAATAACGCTCATTTTCACAACACTGTCAAACGGTTTGGACAAGAAAAGTAAAAATTAGAGGACCTCCAGTGACAAAACTCTGAACCGGAGATGGCTCCTTATGCAAGGAGTTGCAACAGTAATGTGGTTTTAATAGAAAATGAAAAATACAACACTTAAGTGTGGTCACTCCTGAGCTTTTGTGATACAAAGTAGCCTCACTATATGTCGTAATTTTCTATCGTTTAATGTAGTCAACAATGCATAAATAATCTCAAAGTGGCGTTTTCTTCATCGCGAATTTTTACTGCTTTTACGACATCCGAATAGATTACGGTGGTCAATTTAGTTCGTCTGTATATATACAACAACAATATGCCGTTCAGTATATATCAGTTAAAGGTTGATAAAGTGTGTATGAATACATTTATATAGCATGGTTTGTAAATATATTGTTCCACCGAAGTTCTTAAAAATTATATAAAACATTGTTTATTTCAGTTGCTGTTGTAAAACGGTGGGTGGTGTAAGTTTTAATCAAGTTCAGCATTATGATGAAAAATATTCATCCAAAATGCATGCAAGTCCATCAAATATTTTTCTGATATGCATATGCGGTTATTAATGCAGCATGCAGTGGTTTTGTCTTGAAATACTAGAAGAGCATTAACTAAGAAATGTCCAATTTTTGCTGGAAAAAAAGCTAAGAGACTAAACATTTCACATGATAACTTTCGTATATGAACATGGACATTTACGTTTCATGTCATATTTTTAATTGATGTTTAACCTTCTTCAGCATAATCAATGTCCTTCAAAATCCTTGTTACACCTTCAATATGTAAAGATTGTATAAACTTTATTCATAACCCCTCATTTTTTATGGATCTTAATTTGGTAAATAACACAGTGTTTGAAATAGTACACAGTCAAGAAATTGGCGTAAAGAGGTAATTTAATGCTTTAAGTTTCTTCTACATTCAGACTGTGATACAACCAGTACATTTTTTAAATGATTTTGTTAATATTTACTAAAATATTTGGTAATTTTTCAAAACCATTATTAAGAAAATCATCGATTTTGGGTATATCACTAAAAAGTAATTTTACGAAAAAGTAAAATCATGGACATATACTTTTCACACTAAAAACTGAATGTCAACTGAATGTCAACATGTTATTCTTCAAAATTAAATTAGATCCGAAACATCCTTGTTGCAAGATTTTTTTTCGATTTAACGAGTGACCCTTAAAGACGTTTGCTACAATTCGCTACATTTTTCACAAATACATATAGGCCCTTGAAATGACCTAAAATAAGCAAAAAAATCAAATTCAAGGGCAGATAACTCAAAAACGAGATCAGTGACCCCCAATTTTTTGCTTAAAATGTTTCTGTTATCATATGCTACGATAATGCAAAGTTAAAAAAAATTCATAGTTCAGTTTTTATTTTGCCTATATCGACGCCTCAGTGCTATAACGGCGTAAGTGTATTTTCACAACTTTTCAGGAATCGAAAAAAACTGACTACCATTACAGTTTTTGATGAATATTAATGAAATTTTCAAATCAAATTAGAAGCAAATCAATGATTTCATTGTGATTATTATTATGCAATCATTTTCTTAATGTTGTCAGATAATTCGATTTTTTCAGTTACAACCTTATAATATTATTACCATCAATTGCGTTTCTTTACATGAAACACGTCGTATGTACCAGATAAGACCTTTAAAGTAGGGAAGAAATGTATACAAAAGGTTGTATGTACCACTTACAACCTTGAAAATTTTGTTATATATAGTGCATGAAGCAATCTGGTAGTTTGATTTAGACGGATTATAAATTTTATTTGTATGCTTTAATTGATTGAAATGAAATAAAATACATTTTGTATCAATTTATCTATATTCAGGTTAACTATTACCTGTCTTTGATTTTACAACGTATGTATTAGGAACAGATCTTCAAAAACACCGTAAAGCAGTTAATTTAATTCTGTAATAACAGTCGTCTGTCAAAAAACATTGTTATTAAAAACTTCAGACAATAAAATCAATAAAAAGCAGAAAATAAGGAGCATACAGCCACGGTTTCTATTTACTAGGTTCAATTTGGAAAAGCATATTTTCTATAGAGATTTCGTGCGTTTTTTTGACGCTCAGTTTTGTTAAGGTATCTATGTTTGGTGTTTTCTTACAGTGTTGTGTATTATTGGTTGAACACTGTTTATGTGTCGTCTGATCACGTCTCATGGACGTCCAGGAATAGTTTTTCGTGTGTTTATCACAATCTTTTATCTTTTGATACATATTTCTCCCTGTTTCTATTTTATATCTTATAATGTATTAAGGACAACCTGCATGCACACTTCAAAGTCGGATGCAAAATAATATCCATAAGAATACTTTCTTCTCGACATTTTGTCTCCTAGTATGTTCCTCCTTTTTCCGAACATGGTGTAATATGAAGCTTCTCTGACTTTCATAGTCTAATTTCCTGCAGTGTAGGAATGTTCTACCTTGTTTTTCTTTATCTAGATTCTGATTATACCTGAATTTACATAATATTGTATATGTTGGGTTTTTATATAGGTACTCAGATTCCTTTGGCATTTTCATATTCCTTGCCCTTGTGGTGTTGTCGTGTGGTCATGTTCTTTTCCATGATTTTGTATCTTGCCGTTTACTAGTATCGTCCTTGTTAACTTTTGTATTTCACTTTTCTACTTCTCCATTTTTGTTTATTTCTATCTTAATGTGTTTCAGATGTTAATTAAGACACGTCTATATCAGATGGTATATATTCTGATCCGGATGGTTCCCCCTTTTCCAGTTTCATTACCTCGTCCGTAATAGCCAATGATTCTAAGATTTTGTCATCATCATTCTCGAACAAACTAATTTCTATTTCACTTTCTATGGAAATATCTATATACTAGTATATAACTGTATACCATAAATAAATTCTAGTCCTACCCCTAACTCTGTTGTTTCATTCAAGTCAATTTGTAATGCAAGCAACAATCCTTCATTGGTTAATACCCCGTTTCAGTTTCTTTGGATTATACCTTCACGACTTACCCTTGTTAAAACATTGTCATATTATCATCTATTGAAAAACTCATTTGTTTGATGTAACGCTACATTTTCCTTATCAGCTCATATAATGGTAAAATATCATCTGAAATATATTCGCTTCTTGAATTATCCATTTTTAAAGTGAACTTGTATTTCATTGTATCAGCACAATAATGTATTCAATAAGTTCTTCGATCTTGTTTATCTTTTATGCCATTCAAAACTCAGTCTAGATTAATAACATATCTTGAAGTAGTATCCAACAAATATTATTTCCATTTGATAGTACAAACCGTTTACATGCTTCATGTATACATTATTTTATTTGTATTAACAATCTATATTATATTAGTTGTATATCTAACGAAAGGTGCAATGACTTCATTACTGATTGAATTATATGTGTGTGAATGGAAAGACTTGGCTAACATCCCTTGTTAGAAAATGTACGAGTTTGTCAACAGGTCTGGTTATTTTTTGTGTTAAATAAAATTACATTCTAACCATTACATTTATTTTGAATACTTTCCTTTATATCTGAAATATGTTTCAATGGTTTGATTTCGCAAATGTCCTTAACTGTGGTATCAAAATAAATCATTGTGCAATATATTTTATTCAAAAATAGACGTCAAATTCATGAGGCGTTCTCTAAGCTGTTCAAAACATTCTGATCAGTGCTGTACTACAAAATACTGTAAAACGCCTTTATTATGAGCATCAATATCACGAGCACCCAGTCTTATCCCGAGGTGTTCTTGATGTCCCATCAATTTTCAACAAAGGCATAATAACCTCGTTATTACGAGCACTTGGTTATAAGGAGCTGTTTGTCTATTTTGATGACTCCTCAAGAGTATATGTATTTTCTCGTAGTGAAATGTTGTTTTTATGTGAAATAATGTGCGAGTACAATTGAAGATTCATAACATTGTCTAATTTATTTATCAATTAAAAGTGAAATTATTTCTGGATTTTTGTTTGTTTACAATAATAAGTGAAAAAGGCAAAAGAAAGTACTGAGAGTAATGAAACAGAGAGTAATAATTATACACTACCAGTTAATAAATAGGGTCTTAAGTGACAGGTATCCTCTACTCTGCTTATATTATTTGCTAGTCAAAAATCTTAAAAGGTATTATCTGCCACTTAAGCCCCTTTCTGTTTTACAGAACATAATATTAAAAGGTCGTAACTGGCAGTTAAGACCTTCTAAAATATGATGATGTTGTAGATACAACCTTTTATTTGGTTGCACAAAGACCCCGTACACTTACGACCTACAGTAAATGCTTAATTATGACGTCAATATTAACAATATGGAGCTGAAATTTTCACAGCACATGCGCAGAGAGCCTGAACCTCTAAATCTGCGTTTTGGTAAAAAGGGCGTAAGTACCACTTACGCCGTTATAGCACTGAGGCGTCGATATGTCTATGAAAAATGTAGCGAACTATAGCAAACGTCTTTAAGTGATGTTTTCCTAGTTCGAATGATAGAAAACACGCTTGTTACGATAACTTTGTGGCGTCACTTGGATTCCCCACACTGCGTCATTACCTGGTCCGCATCTAGGGTGACAATTATCACTGCTTGAATCTCGTCCTGACAAGATAACCACACATACTGATGGAACCACACTGTACGACATAAGGACAGAGTCCTAAGTACACAGTTTGTATTCATGAAGATCTGAAACTAAAGGTGTGAAAAATTTACACGAGGACGTCGAACCAATCAATGGAAGTAGAGAATGCACTCTAAAGTTAGACAAAATAAATAACAAACATGGACAGTGGAGATAAAAATGGAAACGGTGAAAGATTTACTTATTTATCTTCATAGGCGTTACGACATGGTACCTTGACATGGTACCTTGCTATAGAATTCACAACTCATGAACCAAATATGTACATTTTAACAAAATCTCAGCCAATTATACCGTCTAGGGATGTGATGAATTCTCTTAAAGCAAGATTTATTTACAAATTAACAAATTATTCCATTTACTGTTGCGGGTTTCAAAGTATAGGTGATTGGATTAAAGTATGTTGACGCTGTTTCTGAATAAAACATCGCAGGGAATTGGTGCAAAGCCAATAAATAAAAAAAACAAGACAAAGACGAACAAGACGTTTTAAATGTTTTACAAAGAAACCATGGGGCAGTAAATACAATTCAATTTTCACTACGGAAATATTACTTTTGTTTATTAGCTGGCACTGTGAAAGACGATGAGTACAATGTAGTTTAGGCAATAATTTTATGATAACCTCTCTACCTGAACCGAAAAACTCTTACAAGTAGCGCTTTCTTAAACTTTAAAAGCAACCTTTTATAAGGATGAAAATAGTTTGTAACTAACGATGTTAAAACGTGCAGATATAATAATTATATACGTACACAAACTCATGGAACATGGTCTTCAATTGTTTGATTTGATTTTGATTTTGAGTTTTACGCCCCTTTTCAACAGTCTAAGTAATATGCGACGGACAGTTCACTTAACCATCGCTCCTGGGAAGAACCAGTACTAGACTCCCATCCTCCGTAAGCAACTGCCTCATATAAAGAGACATGGTCGGTAGATGGACTCGAACCCACGCCCCTCAATCTGAGCGAGGTTACAGTGATTTGAAGTCAGTGACATTATCCTCTGGACCACGGAGGCAGGGACCTACATGGTCTTCAAAACTTAAAATGCTAGAAATATATAATATTGTTTCATGGAGTATAAAAACCATTTTTAATCCAAATACCGAGAACTTCATGTACATTGACGCACTGTAAATATGTATTACATTGAACATGCATCTATGGCATAAGCACTTGATAATTATGGCGTGTCAAACTTTGCAATATTCGCTAAATTTCATTTGAGTGCTATACTAATTTTTATATGAAAAAAATATTGCATAAAGTCAAATAAAACAATATTGAATATAAATGAAACAATATTGCGTATAAATAAGAAAATATAGAATATAAATGAAACATTATTGCATATAAATAAGAAAATATTGAATATAAATATAAGTATAGAACACAAAAGAAATTGAGCAAATATTGCAACGTTTGACACGCAATAATTATCAAGGAGGTGTTGCAATGATATGTTTTTCTAACGTTTTAGAATGATGATAGAAGATTGCTATGAAGAAGGGAACTAATTTGCCTCACTTGTATAATTGCTTTTTGGTTGATTTGACCTTATAAACTCACGACTTTCCGCATTAATTACACTTTTGAAAAAATGTATTGAACTGAGCCAACCATAAAGTGAAGGTTACTCGTGTATTTTATTCGAATTAAACATGAATTAAGAAACGATTTATTGAGAAGTCAGGAGAGCCTATTAAAAGACGAATGATGGAATTGATCAATCTCGCCCGTCTCACCAGACTTATCGATAGGGCCGACCTAATGATGGAATTGATCAATCTCGACCGTCTCCTCAGACTTATCGATAGGGCCGACCTAATGATGGAATTGATCAATCTCGACCGTCTCCTCAGACTTATCGATAGGGCCGACCTAATGATGGAATTGATCAATCTCGCCCGTCTCCTCAGACTTATCGATAGGGCCGACCTAATGATGGAATTGATCAATCTCGACCGTCTCCTCAGACTTATCGATAGGGCCGACCTAATGATGGAATTGATCAATCTCGCCCGTCTCACCAGACTTATCGATAGGGCCGACCTAATGATGGAATTGATCAATCTCGCCCGTCTCACCAGACTTATCGATAGGGCCGACCTAATGATGGAATTGATCAATCTCGACCGTCTCCTCAGACTTATCGATAGGGCCGACCTAATGATGGAATTGATCAATCTCGCCCGTCTCCTCAGACTTATCGATAGGGCCGACCTAATGATGGAATTGATCAATCTCGCCCGTCTCACCAGACTTATCGATAGGGCCGACCTAATGATGGAATTGATCAATCTCGCCCGTCTCCTCAGACTTATCGATAAGGCCGACCTAATGATGGAATTGATCAATCTCGACCGTCTCCTCAGACTTATCGATAGGGCCGACCTAATGATGGAATTGATCAATCTCGCCCGTCTCACCAGACTTATCGATAGGGCCGACCTAATGATGGAATTGATCAATCTCGCCCGTCTCCTCAGACTTATCGATAGGGCCGACCTAATGATGGAATTGATCAATCTCGACCGTCTCCCCAGACTTATCGATAGGGCCGACCTAATGATGGAATTGATCAATCTCGACCGTCTCCTCAGACTTATCGATAGGGCCGACCTAATGA
Organism: Lutraria lutraria; assembly: GCA_964023205.1. Lineage (NCBI taxonomy): Eukaryota > Metazoa > Mollusca > Bivalvia > Venerida > Mactridae > Lutraria > Lutraria lutraria. Next base: position 849,110 of record OZ026843.1, on the reverse strand, counting down.
TGGAATTGATCAATCTCGCCCGTCTCACCAGACTTATCGATAGGGCCGACCTAATGATGGAATTGATCAATCTCGACCGTCTCCTCAGACTTATCGATAGGGCCGACCTAATGATGGAATTGATCAATCTCGACCGTCTCCTCAGACTTATCGATAGGGCCGACCTAATGATGGAATTGATCAATCTCGACCGTCTCCTCAGACTTATCGATAGGGCCGACCTAATGATGGAATTGATCAATCTCGACCGTCTCCTCAGACTTATCGATAGGGCCGACCTAATGATGGAATTGATCAATCTCGACCGTCTCCCCAGACTTATCGATAGGGCCGACCTAATGATGGAATTGATCAATCTCGCCCGTCTCCTCAGACTTATCGATAGGGCCGACCTAATGATGGAATTGATCAATCTCGCCCGTCTCCTCAGACTTATCGATAGGGCCGACCTAATGATGGAATTGATCAATCTCGACCGTCTCCTCAGACTTATCGATAGGGCCGACCTAATGATGGAATTGATCAATCTCGACCGTCTCCCCAGACTTATCGATAGGGCCGACCTAATGATGGAATTGATCAATCTCGACCGTCTCCTCAGACTTATCGATAGGGCCGACCTAATGATGGAATTGATCAATCTCGACCGTCTCCTCAGACTTATCGATAGGGCCGACCTAATGATGGAATTGATCAATCTCGACCGTCTCCCCAGACTTATCGATAGGGCCGACCTAATGATGGAATTGATCAATCTCGCCCGTCTCCTCAGACTTATCGATAGGGCCGACCTAATGATGGAATTGATCAATCTCGCCCGTCTCACCAGACTTATCGATAGGGCCGACCTAATGATGGAATTGATCAATCTCGCCCGTCTCCTCAGACTTATCGATAGGGCCGACCTAATGATGGAATTGATCAATCTCGACCGTCTCCTCAGACTTATCGATAGGGCCGACCTAATGATGGAATTGATCAATCTCGACCGTCTCCTCAGACTTATCGATAGGGCCGACCTAATGATGGAATTGATCAATCTCGACCGTCTCCTCAGACTTATCGATAGGGCCGACCTAATGATGGAATTGATCAATCTCGACCGTCTCCTCAGACTTATCGATAGGGCCGACCTAATGATGGAATTGATCAATCTCGACCGTCTCCTCAGACTTATCGATAGGGCCGACCTAATGACTGAATTGATCAATCTCGCCCGTCTCCTCAGACTTATCGATAGGGCCGACCTAATGATGGAATTGATCAATCTCGACCGTCTCCTCAGACTTATCGATAGGGCCGACCTAATGATGGAATTGATCAATCTCGACCGTCTCCTCAGACTTATCGATAGGGCCGACCTAATGATGGAATTGATCAATCTCGCCCGTCTCACCAGACTTATCGATAGGGCCGACCTAATGATGGAATTGATCAATCTCGACCGTCTCCTCAGACTTATCGATAGGGCCGACCTAATGATGGAATTGATCAATCTCGACCGTCTCCTCAGACTTATCGATAGGGCCGACCTAATGATGGAATTGATCAATCTCGACCGTCTCCCCAGACTTATCGATAGGGCCGACCTAATGATGGAATTGATCAATCTCGCCCGTCTCACCAGACTTATCGATAGGGCCGACCTAATGATGGAATTGATCAATCTCGACCGTCTCCTCAGACTTATCGATAGGGCCGACCTAATGATGGAATTGATCAATCTCGACCGTCTCCTCAGACTTATCGATAGGGCCGACCTAATGACTGAATTGATCAATCTCGCCCGTCTCACCAGACTTATCGATAGGGCCGACCTAATGATGGAATTGATCAATCTCGCCCGTCTCCTCAGACTTATCGATAGGGCCGACCTAATGATGGAATTGATCAATCTCGCCCGTCTCACCAGACTTATCGATAGGGCCGACCTAATGATGGAATTGATCAATCTCGACCGTCTCCTCAGACTTATCGATAGGGCCGACCTAATGATGGAATTGATCAATCTCGACCGTCTCCTCAGACTTATCGATAGGGCCGACCTAATGATGGAATTGATCAATCTCGCCCGTCTCCTCAGACTTATCGATAGGGCCGACCTAATGATGGAATTGATCAATCTCGACCGTCTCCTCAGACTTATCGATAGGGCCGACCTAATGATGGAATTGATCAATCTCGACCGTCTCCTCAGACTTATCGATAGGGCCGACCTAATGACTGAATTGATCAATCTCGCCCGTCTCCTCAGACTTATCGATAGGGCCGACCTAATGATGGAATTGATCAATCTCGCCCGTCTCCTCAGACTTATCGATAGGGCCGACCTAATGACTGAATTGATCAATCTCGCCCGTCTCCTCAGACTTATCGATAGGGCCGACCTAATGATGGAATTGATCAATCTCGCCCGTCTCACCAGACTTATCGATAGGGCCGACCTAATGATGGATACGTCGTTTGTTGAAGCTTCTTGGGCGATGTACGTGTTAACACATGAAAGATGGTAGGTAACACATGAATGATAGTATGGTAACACATGAACGATGGTAGGTTACACATGAATGATGGTAGGTAACACATGAATGATGGTAGGTAACACATGAATGATGGTAGGTAACACATGCATGATGGTAGGTAACACATGAATGATGGTAGGTAACACATGAATGATGGTAGGTAACACATGAATGATGGTAGGTAACACATGAATGATGGTAGGTAACACATGAATGATGGTAGGTAACACATGAATGATGGTTAAATCTCCTCTGTACATAATTTAAGTTAAGATGATTATTAGAGTAAAACTTCAGTTTTCTGGTAAAAAGTTCTATTAATGAACTCAGTAACGTACTTTGGATACAAAATTATTATGTCCAGGGTAGCTTTAACTTGAATAAATGTCTAGTAGCCATTCTGTGAACCCATCCCACCTTTGTAATATGGAAACTTCTAATATCATTAGTGTTATACGATTAATGTTACACTTTATATACATGTATTGGTTATTTAAAATGTCTCCGTAATTTAGCAAATAAATGACATTATCACATATAGCAGTGTTGTACTTTTTCCATCGGTCACAAATAAACTCACATCCTAATGATTTAAGAGTTACCATGTAGATACATAAATAGTGGATTGGAAGGGAATAGCCAAAGGTTTGATCAGATTTTTGTATGCGTCGATTTGTCAGGACCAAACAACAGCTGCTGTTGGATTTGTCGGATATTGATAGAGTTCACATAAAGTGCTACAATCAATTCATGGTGGAAGGGAGATAATTCAACCTGAATTGTTTGTCTGACACTTCATTACTTATCTTTTTTGTTTGATTTGTTTGTATCGAGTTTTACGCCCCTTTTCAACGGTCAGAGTAACATGAGGCGGACAGTTCACCTAAGCATCGCTCCTGGGAAGAACCAATACTAGACTCCCATCCTCATTAAGAAACTGCCTACTTTCTCACATACAGAGACACGGTTGGTAGCTTGGCTCGAACCCACAACCCTCAATCAGTGAGAGGTACCGTGATTTGAAGTCAGTGACCTTAACCACTCGACCATGGAGGTGGGTCATTACTTATCTACTGTAAGACTACAGTTATTGGCGTAAAAGTGTTGAGATCATTCCACTTTGGAAGTAATTGAATTTAGTTTCGTAGATAGGTGCGTACAAAGTCCCAGATGTGTACAGAGTCCCAGATGCGTACAAAGTCCAAGATGCGTGCAGAGTCCCAGATGCGTACAAAGTCCCAAATGCGTGCATAGTCCCAGATGCGTACAAAGTCCCAGATGCGTACTGAGTCCCAGATGCGTACAGAGTCCCAGGTGCGTGCAGAGTCCCAGATGCGTACAGAGTCCCAGATGCGTACATACTCCAGATGTGTACAGAGTCGCAGACGGGTACAGAGTCCCAGATGCGTACAGAGTCCCAGATGTGTAAAGACGGTCCCAGATGTGTTATGACGGTCCCAGATGCGTACGGAGTCCCAGATGTGTACAGAGTCCCAGATGCGTACAGAGTCCCAGATGTGTACAGAGTCTCAAATGCGTACAGAGTCCCAGATGTGTACAGAGTTTTAAATGTGTACGGAGTCCCGGATGTGTACGGAGTCCCAGACGTGTACAGAGTCCAAGATGTGTACCGAGTCCCAGATGTGTACAGAGCCCCAGATCCATACGGAGTCCCAGACGTGTACAGAGTCCCAAATGCGTACAGAGTCCCAGATGTGTACAGAGTCCCAAATGTGTACAGAGTCCCAGATGTGTACCGAGTCCCAGATGTGTACAGAGCCCCAGATCCATACGGAGTCCCAGACGTGTACAGAGTCCCGGATGTGTACGGAGTCCCAGACGTGTACAGAGTCCCAAATGCGTACAGAGTCCCAGATGTGTACAGAGTCCCAAATGTGTACAGAGTCCCAGATGTGTACAGAGTCCCAAATGTGTACAGAGTCCAAGATGTGTACCGAGTCCCAGATGTGTACAGAGCCCCAGATCCATACTGAGTCCCAGACGTGTACAGAGTCCCGGATGTGTACGGAGTCCCAGACGTGTACAGAGTCCCAAATGCGTACAGAGTCCCAGATGTGTACAGAGTCCCAAATGTGTACAGAGTCCCAGATGTGTACAGAGCCCCAGATCCATACGGAGTCCCAGACGTGTACAGAGTCCCAAATGCGTGCAGAGTCCCAGATGTGTACAGAGTTCTAAATGTGTACGGAGTCCCAGATGTGTACAGAGTCCTCGACGTGTACAGAGTCCCAAATGCGTACAGAGTCAAAGATGTGTACAGAGTCCCAAATGTGTACAGAGTCCCAGATGTGTACAGAGCCCCAGATCCATACGGAGTCCCAGACGTGTACAGAGTCCCAAATGCGTGCAGAGTCCCAGATGTGTACAGAGTTCTAAATGTGTACGGAGTCCCAGATGTGTACAGAGTCCCAGACGTGTACAGAGTCCCAAATGCGTACAGAGTCCCAAATGTGTACAGAGTCCCAAATGCGTACAGAGTCCCAAATGCGTACAGAGTCCCAGATGTGTACAGAGTCCCAGATGTGTACAGAGCCCCAGATCCATACGGAGTCCCAGATGTGTACAGAGTCCCAAATGCGTGCAGAGTCCCAGATGTGTACAGAGTTCTAAATGTGTACGGAGTCCCAGATGTGTACAGAGTCCCAGACGTGTACAGAGTCCCAAATGCGTACAGAGTCCCAAATGTGTACAGAGTCCCAAATGTGTACAGAGTCCCAAATGCGTACAGAGTCCCAGATGTGTACAGAGTCCCAGATGTGTACAGAGCCCCAGATCCATACGGAGTCCCAGACGTGTACAGAGTCCCGGATGTGTACGGAGTCCCATACGTGTACAGAGTCCCAGATGTGTACAGAGTCCCAAATGTGTACAGAGTCCCAGATGTGTACAGAGCCCCAGATCCATACTGAGTCCCAGACGTGTACAGAGTCCCAAATGTGTACAGAGTCCCAGACGTGTACAGAGTCCCAAATGCGTACAGAATCGCAGATGTGTACAGAGTCCCAGATGCGTACAGAGTCTCAGATGCGTACAGAGTCCCAGATGTGTACAGAGTCCCAAATGTGTACAGAGTCCCAGACGTGTACAGAGTCCCAGACGTGTACAGAGTCCCAGATGTGTACAGAGTTCTAAATGTGTACGGAGTCCCAGATGTGTACGGAGTCCCCAGATTCGTACAGAATTCCAGATGTGTACAGTCCAAGGTGGTAGACATGTGATACAAACACTAACTTTATATTTTGAGGCATGGTGTCAATGCAATATGGACACATAACTTTATACTTTGAGTCATGGTAGACATGCGATATGAACACATAACTTTATATTTCGAGGCATGGTAGACATGCGATTTGTGTGGGACCTGTGATACATACACATTACTTGTTACAGTAGACCACTGACTTACCCTGCCAATTGTCAATAAAATATCAAAAGTGCAGGATGTGTTGAAGATACAAACAGAAAATAATGTTAATATTTATCAATACTTTATTAACTATATAACAATAACAATAATTCTACAACAATGAAAATAGTATTATAATGTAATACCTATCAGAAGCAATTAAAATGATATTCTAACTGTATGAGAAAAGAATCATACATGATTAAATCATGAGTCATTTTGACATTCTTACTAAAATTTAAAACAAGAGGGCCATGATGGCCCTATATCGCTCACCAGATAAAAAGACTCTTAATCTTAGAGAAATTTATCATGAGCCTTTGTAAAATTAAGTGACCCTGGGATGGGGCCAATTTTGCCCCTAAGGCAATAATTTAAACAAACTCGGTAGATGTCCACCAGACAATGCTACATACAAAATATGTAAGCTCTAGGCCTTGAGGTTTTGGACAAGAAGATTTTCTTGTTTTCCTATATAAGCTTTATAAATCATGTGAACCCAGGGGCGGGGCTAATTTTCACCCTGGGGCCATAATTTTAACAGACTTGACAGAGGTCCACTAGACAATGCTACATACCAAATATCTTAGCTCTAGGTCTCGTTGTTTCGGACAAGAAGATTATTTCAATTTTCCTAAATAGATTAGAGTAAACCCCAGGGCAGGGCCAATTTTGACCCTAAGGCAATAATTTGAACAGACTTGACAGAGGTCCACTAGACAATGCTACATACCAAATATCTTAGCTCTAGGTCTTGTGGTTTTGGACAAGAAGATTTTTTCAAATTTCCTAAATAGATTAGAGTAAACCCTAGGGCAGGGCCAATTTTGACCCCAGGGCAATAATTTGAACAAACTTGGTAGAGGTCCACTAGATAATGCTACATACAAAATATCTAGGCTCTAGGCCTTGTGGTTGCTGACAAGAAGATTTTTAAAATTTCCCTATATAAGTATTTGTAAAATCAAGTGTCCCTGGGGAGGGGCCAATTTTGACCCTAGGGCAATAATTTGCACAGACTTGGTAGAGGTCCACTAGATAATGCTACACACCAAATATCTAAGCTCTAGGTCCTGTGGTTTTGGACAAGAATTTTCCTATTGGTTGCCATGCAACCAGAGTTTTTAATGAAATTAATTTTTTTTACCAACTTTGGTAGAGCTTCATGCAAGGAACATCCATTTAAAATTTTGTTGAAATTGGCCAACTGATAACAGATGTTGTTTAAAGCAATTGTTGATGCACACACGCACGCACGCACACACAGACGATGGACATCACACGATCACAATAACTCACTATGAGCACTTTGTGCTCTGGTGAACAAAAACATAGATGTTGACTTCAAATATATTAATAACATACCATTAGTCAAATTGCTGCTTCAGGAATCTGATAAAAATTGTGGTACATAGAGAATGTAAACATCTCTTATTATACATTGTAGAAGACTGTCATTCTTTGCTTAGTAAAATATGACCGTTCCAGGCGGAATTATCTTAAAAAAATCAACAATCAAATGATCATTACACCGTCTTTATACAGAATCATTATCTATTATAAACATACTGATCACATGACTGGCTCCATAAACCATTGTTGAGAAAACATCAATAATCAATATATGAATTTATAAACTTATAAAAAAGATATTTGATGAATACACAGACTAATTCTTATTGTAATGATAATCACAAATCATTGTAGACAACATAAAGAACAGAAAACATACGTGTCAAATATGTTTTACAAATTTAACGACAATTTTAACATTCGAAAACATATTCAGCCTCCTGTAACATTCAGACAAATGTAACGACACTTAAGATAGAACAAGGCAATTGATTAATGCTATAATTATGTTTTACTACGATAAATTAATACATACAGTCAACCCTCAAAGTTAAAACCATTATGCACGTAAAGCAACCATTATTTTTATATCAATAATTGTGTGCTATGAGTGAGTGTTTAGCACATTGTATCCTTACAGGAGGCCATTAGATTAAGTATGACTATATTTGATAATTGATAGGAAATGTTTTACCATAAAAAAATCCAAGATGAAAACAATAACTTACATGTACCACCAGCATACATAGACTAATAATAATTAGATACACCAGTGAATGATTATTATCAAATTTGAACACATGTGTTTGCAACTTTTACATGATTACATTTTTAGGATAATGAGTAACTAACTACCTATGAATAATTCTAAAAGCTTCCGAAATTACGCTAACTCACGATCATGTCATACAGAACATATTTTAGTTTGGCGCTCAACAGTGAATCATTCCATTATGTATACAATTTGATGAATAACATTCAAGTTTATATCAATAGATCTGTACTCAGTATGAGCTGCTATAAAAATAATGTTTGAACCTCACATAGATAAATGTGTAAGTAAGCTATATATATATATAAGCTATAGCCAAACTATTAGTTGTAATTACAGCTGAAGCTGTGAACAAAGATCACCCTTCAGAAAGACATAATATGGCCTGTAATGAAAAGTGACTTTCATTTGAAGGTCATTTTGTTCTAAAAAGTCAAAGAAGTTTTTTTAAGGAATGATCTTTATTCACAGGGTGGCCTTCATTGGATGTTGTCGCAAACACAGGTTTGACTGGATATGATGTGATGGTAAGGCGGGCTAAAGTAAGTTTTAACATCTACTGTGTGCAAAAAAATGTATAACTGAACACATTACTTAGTCCATGTTACTTTCAGAAAGGTGAATGACAATTTCATTCACACAGAAATCTTCATCAAATTTTTCAACAAAATGGTTTGTCTACTTTATTAAAAATAACATTACTCTTATCTGTTTAAATTATCAATAAAAGTAGATTTAACAAAGCGATTCATCTTTGGGAAAAACAAAGAGTAATATCTAAGCAAGAGAGCTTTAAGGAGTATAAGTCGCTCACCTCAACTTAAGTAAATTAAACATTCAATGGGATAAAACTCCATCATGCCCAATTTCGCATGTAACTAAACTGAAATCATTATGTTGGATTATCATTAGGGCTGGGTAAAAATAAAACTTCTTCAGTACATGAATAAAAAATCTTTTGAACTTTATAAAGGACAAGAGAGATACATAAAACTATGACCACAAGTCCAGTATTAAAACTTTCGGTCTTATTGTAATAACCAGGTTAACTTTGTCAAAGTTTGTTGAAGATTGTATCAGAAATGTTGACAAACAGTTAATACACCCCAGTTGTGATTTGACAATTTAACAGTCAGTACACCCTCGGTGCACCACAGGTGAGTAAACAGATCTAACAATCTGAATACAGCACAGGTGAGTAAACGTAGTTCTAACAATCTGAATACAGCACAGGTAAGTGAACATCTAACAATCTTATAAGTTCATAGTGAGTATTCTCTGTTTAGATAAGTTGGATAAATCAACAATGTGAGTCAGCCAATGAAAATACAAATAAATGATGTGAAAATCAAATCACAAAAAAGCTCTACCATAGAGCAGGTACCATAGAGCAGGTACCATAGAGCAATAGAGCAGGTACCATAGAGCAGGTAACTAACCCATGGGTAAGTTTTTACATAATTTATAATAATTATATGAAAGACATACATAGTACATAGTAAATAGTGTAATAATATGACAGATCAATTTCTTCAGCAATCAATATAAAAATTATATAAACAAAATCAAATGTGGAGAAATATTGCAAACTATACTCGATAATGGTCCAGCCACCGTTAGAATATGGCATACACTGTTTTCATCTTGAAAACCACGAAAAGCAAGCTAAAGGGTAAACAATCAGTAACCATAGCAACTGTAGTAAACGATCAGTAACCATAGCAACTGTAGTAAACAATCAGTAACCATAGCAACTGTAGTAAACAATCAGTAACCATAGCAACTGTAGTAAACAATCAGTAATCATAGTAACTGTTGTAAACAATCAGTATACATAGCAACTGTAGTAAACAATCAGTAACAATAGTAACTGTAGTAAACAATCAGTATCCATAGTAACTGTGGTAAACAATCAGTAACATGGTAACTGTAGTAAACAGGGGTATGGTATTTTATAGTTAATACAAGTCACAGTATGATATAACCATTTGTTTGGTAACTAGAAATGTGTCTGGAGGACACGAATGCCCCCACTGAGAGCAATGTCAAAAAGGGGCCATAACTCTTGTGAAATGTTTGAATGTTAATGGAAATCTTACTTGGCATGTATTTTATAATTATACACCTTAATGTAAAATATGAAACCAATCCATGAAATGTGTCTTCTGTTAATGCTCAGATCAAATTTTAACAGATGGACAGGGGTAGTAACACTTGATGCCCTTCTACTATTTCAAATGGCGGGGCATAAAACTCCATCAATACGTCCATTTGATATGGCAGACAGGTGACTTAATCAGAGCAGCTGAATGACATGAACAATAAGTTACTGATAAGCCCCTAAATTTGTTACAGAGATGAATGACTTATTAAAACAAACATCAGGCTAGATTAAATGGTCTTGTTACTATATTCATAATACTTGAAGACTTAGGAAAGTATGAGGTTTCCCCTGATTAGACTACCTATATATACATGTAGTATGTATCTCATACATCTTTATACAGTCAAACATTGATATTTGGACCAGCCTAGGAACCATGGAACAGGAGGTTTATATATAGTCAGGTAGTCTACTTATTAAGTTAGAATATACAGACCATGTTACACATCCCTTCAATGCTCAGTGATAGTTTAACAAAATGGTCTTAATATTACATTGTTCATTGTGTGAGGTTTTACTGAATGTAGCCAAGAATATTTATTTAATGCAAGCATAAAAAATATCTAATACCAGCTTGTATGTACTGAAATCATGGTAAGTTGTGTAAATAATATTAACTCTGGTAAAGGGTCCTATAAAGAACAAGAGGGCCAAGATGGCCCTATATCGCTCACATGACAATCACTGTTCACTCATTAAAACATTGTTTTGAACCGGTGACCTAGTTTTTGAACCCAGACGACCTATGTTTGAATTTGTCTTACATATCATTAAGACAAACAGTCTGACTAGGTTTGGTGAAGATACGATCAAAATTTGACATCTACAGTGTTAATAAGGTTTTCCTAAGATTTGACCTTGTGACCTGGTTTTTGACCCTAGGTGACCCATATTTGAACTTGTCCTTAATATCATTAAGAGAAACAATCTGACAAGGTTTGGCCAAGATCCAATCAAAACCATGACATTTAGAGCTTTTACAAGATTTTTACCTAAGATTTGACCTTGTGACCCAGTTTTTTTAACCCGGCTGACCCATGTTCATCCTTCACCCACATATCATTGAGGCAAACATTTTGACAAGGTTTGGTGAATATCCAATTAAAACTGTGACATCTACAGTGTTAACAAAGTTTTCCTAAGATTTGACCTGTTGACCTAGTTATTGACCCCAGATGACCCATATTTATACTTGACCGTTATATCATTAAAACAAACGATTTGACAAAGTTTGGTGAAGATCCAATAATAACTGTGAAATCTACAGTGTTAACATGGTTTTTCATAAGATTTGACCTAGCGACCTAGTTTTTGACCCAAGATGACCCATGTTCGAACTGGTCCAAGATATTATGAAGACAAACATTCTGACAAGGTTTCATGATCATCCAATCAAAACAGTGACTTCTAGAGTGTTCACAAGGTTTTCCAGCAATTTGCCCTAGTGACCTAATTTTACTACAGAAATTACCCATTTTCAAACTTGACCTACATATTATTAAAATAAACATTCTGACAAAGTTTCATGAAGATCCAGTCAAAACAGTGATTTCTAAAGTGTTCACAAGGTTTTCCCTTATTTGGCCCTGGTGACCTAGTCTTTGACCCCAAATGGCCCAATATCGAACTCATCCGAGATTTTGTTGATATTAACGTTCTGACCCAGTTTTGCTAAAATTGAGCCAAAAATGTGGCCCCTAGTGTGGTCACAACAAAAAGTTTGACGACGCACGACGCACAACGCACGACGCCGGACGCCGGACGGAGAGTGATCCTAATAGCTCACTTTGTCACTTTGTGACATGTGAGCTAAAAAGTATAACTTCAGAAAGATATAAAAAATAAAAAATATTTTATGCATAAATTTTGTGACAAAAATTCTGGAAAAAAAACTTAGCTTGAAGCAACCTGTTTACTCCCATGCTATTCCTATAATATAATGATTAATATACAATTCACCAATTTCACCTACATACTAAACCAACTACATTATTAACAAGACAGTTAAGTACATAAGCCTATATCAAATGATTACCATTTTGACAAACAAAAAACTTTCAATATGTCTGACAACTATGTATTATTGCACATATCCAATACTTGACCACCATAAACTTGCAAAAAATACTCACTTCATCAAAGACAATATAAAAATTCAAGACAGAGCAGAAACAAAAACAAGCACTACAGTTGCCAAGGGAACAGTTGGAAATAGTTTCTCCATCCTAACAATGTTAACCATGGCAACAGATACAGGTCACAAAGTAAGTTTTTTGATCCATTTTTATATATGTTTTGGCACAAAAATACGAAGAAAAACAAGAATGTATACAATGATAATTACTAAACTACAACGTACAGACAGAATGGTACATGCGTACAGTCAACTATATACATGCTTAACTTACAATAAATAATAAATAATCAATAAAATATAAAGACATTCCTAATTATGCACAATGTCTAATATCTGGAACTGTAGTTATATTACAACAAGCAAATAACTTATACAAATATAAATATACAATGTAGATGATCTTTTTGATCCAACCATTGTATTAAAGAATGAATATAGCAATAAACAACAAAATCATACCACTTTTCCTTTTGAAATGAAAATATATTTAGTTCAGCTTTTTCTAGAATTCCAAAAAGCTTTTGAATTCTTAAAACAAGAGGGCCATGATGGCCCTATAAATGCTCACCAGGAGAAAAGGTCATTTGGAGATTAACATTGTTGAAGTTTTCTATACAAGTCTAAGTAAGATCAAGTGACCGATCTGGGCCGTTTTTTATCCCATGGCCATTATATGAACAGATTTAAAAGAGGTCCATTAGACAAAGCTACATACCAAATATCTTAGCTCTAGGCCTTGTGGTTTCTGAGAAGAAGATTTTTTAAAATTTTCCTATATAAAATAGAATAAACCCCAGGGCAGGGCTAATTTTGACCCCGGGGCCATAAGAAGATTTTTAAATTTTTCCTATATAAGTCTATATAAATCAAGTGACCCCGGGGCATGGCCAATTTTGACCCTAGGGCAATAATTTGAACAAACTTGGTAGAGGTCAACTAGACAATGCTACATACCAAATATCTTAGCTCTAGGCCTTGTGGTTTCGGAGAAGAAGATTTTTTAAATTTTCCTATATAAAATAGAATAAACCCCAGGGCAGAGCCAATTTTGACCCTAGGGCAATAATTTGAACAAACTTGGTAGAGGTCCACTAGATAATGCTACATACCAAATATCTTAGCTCTAGGCCTTGTGGTTTCGGAGAAGATTTTTTAAATTTTCCTATATAAGTCTATATAAATCAAGTGACCCCCGGGGTGGGGCCAATTTTGACCCTAGGGCAATAATTTGAACAAACTTGGTAGAGGTCCACTAGACAATGCTACATACCAAATATCTTAGCTCTAGGCCTTGTGGTTTCGGAGAAGAAGATTTTTTAAATTTTCCTATATAAGTCTATATAAATCAAGTGACCCCCGGGGTGGGGCCAATTTTGACCCTAGGGCAATAATTTGAACAAACCTGGTAGAGGTCCACTAGACAATGCTACATACCAAATATCTTAGCTCTAGGCCTTGTGGTTTCGGAGAAGAAGATTTTTTAAATTTTCCTATATAAAAAAGAATAAACCCCAGGGCAGAGCCAATTTTGACCCTAGGGCAATAATTTGAACAAACTTGGTAGAGGTCCACTAGACAATGCTACATACCAAATATCTTAGCTCTAGGCCTTGTGGTTTCGGAGAAGAAGATTTTTTAAATTTTCCTATATAAGTCTATATAAATCAAGTGACCCCCGGGGTGGGGCCAATTTTGACCCTAGGGCAATAATTTGAACAAACCTGGTAGAGGTCCACTAGACAATGCTACATACCAAATATCTTAGCTCTAGGCCTTGTGGTTTCGGAGAAGAAGATTTTTTAAATTTTCCTATATAAAAAAGAATAAACCCCAGGGCAGAGCCAATTTTGACCCTAGGGCAATAATTTGAACAAACTTGGTAGAGGTCCACTAGATAATGCTACATACCAAATATCTTAGCTCTAGGCCTTGTGGTTTCGGAGAAGAAGATTTTTTTTATTTTCCTACATAAGTCTATATAAATCAAGTGACCCCCGGGGCGGGGCCAATTTTGACCCTAGGGCAATAATTTGAACAAACTTGGTAGAGGTCCACTAGACTATGCTACACACCAAATATCAAAGCTCTAGGCATTGTAGTTTTTGACAAGAAGATTTTTTAAATTTCCTATATAAGTCTATGTAAAATCAAGTTACCCCCGGGGCGGAGCCAATTTTGACCCCAGGGTAATAATTTGAACAAACTTTGTAGAGTTCCATTAGACAATGCTACATACCAAATATCTCATCTCTAGGCCCTGTGGTTTCAGACAAGAAGATTTTTTAAGTTTTCTCTATTTGTTGCCATAGCAACCAGAATTTTTAATGAAATTTAATTTTTTGAACAACTTTGAAAGGGGACCACCCAAGGATCATTCCAGCAAAAGTTGGTTGCCATCGGCATAGCGGTGTAGGAGGAGATGTTGTTTTAAGTAAACATGGACGCCACGAAATCGTAACGACGCACGATGGACGCAGGGCGATCACAAAAGCTCACCCTGAGCACATTCGTGCTCTGGTGAGCTAAAAAATGATAATAAAAGGAAAAATAATCAAGACTATATGGTAAGGTATTCCTAACAAAAAATCTTTCAAATGACCAGTAACAGTAATATTCGCACAACAAGAACATGATGTTCATCACCCAGGCCTCTCAAAATATCAGTTACCTGTCTTCAGAACAAATTTAATTATGGTAGTATGCGACCTTCCCCTGACGTCATGGGTCAAGTCGACTTTTCTCGGATTGTTCTTAAATTTTGCACAATAGTAGTATAGCATGTTCTGAAATTTTTGTCTGTTTTATTTTTTCCGTTTTCCTACCCATTTCCTAGCAACGCCACGATGAATGTCAGCGGTGTAAAACCGACATTTTACATGCAAAATTGGTTCAAACATACCGCTATATTAACTTCAGATACATCAATGTCAAGCTCTCTTTCTGCGGAATAAGCTCATATAAAGGTTTAATGCCGTTTTGCCGTCATTGTTTTCCTGGTAGGACTTTAAGCACTAAACATACGTCCGTTTTTTCACCCATAATTTTGACCCCCAACTATATTTCAGTGTACTTTTGGGAAACGGAAGTAGATTCAATCAACTAAGAATCGCATTTTGATATCGTGGAGATGTTAACAAGCAATTATAAAATATAAAAATAATATGTCATCGCACATTATTTTTCACAAAATTGCAATATAGTAAAGTTCAGACATCATGAACAACGTTGTTGAAACTGTTACGTCATGCCAATATTCAACTTATTTGTAATAACGTCAGGCTACAATTAGCGCGACGTAACAATTTCAACAACGTTATTCATGATGTCCGAACTTTACTTTATTGCAATTTTGTGAAAAATAATCCCCCCTCACTTGTTTCTAAACACAGTACTGGGCTCGGTACTATGGTGGGAACACTGAATAAAACATCCCTGAAATATCATAAGTCAGAGCCGAGAATCAAACCCACAACATTTTGATCAGTAGCTCTGGGGGTTACAAGAAGACCAACGATCCAAAATCTGGATAATTTATGGTGCAAATAATATTCAATTGAACAGCAACCAATAAGACTGATTGTTGTAGAGCAAGGTCAATAAATTAACTTAGTTCATTTCAGTCAGGAGACATCAATAATCTTCTAGCACAAATTACTCATGGTTATAAATGAATGGGAAAATACATTTAATGTATTATTTCAAAACAATCCATTGTACTTGGAAACTACAATGTAACTTACAGTATAATATTTGATATTTTACATTAATTTTGAGCATGCAATCCTTTTAAAGGTATAATGAATTCACTTTTTCTCTAAAACCTTTTTATATGAGAAATTATTTTAGTGAATGTGCTCTTCAACAAATGAGGAAAGAAAGCTATCTATCATAACACATGTTTAACAGTGGCTACAATAGATAAAGGCACCACTACAAATAATGCTTTATAAATCCAAACTAAACTTAACATTATCTTTCACAATACATTTTTATTTCAGAGGGTTTAATGCCATTTTTCAACTAGATTTCAGTAAATAGGGAGCAGTTTCCCCTAACCAGTATTTCCAGGACTGTATTCTAACCAGTATTTCCAGGACTGTATTCTAACCAGTACTAACAGGACTGTATTCTAACCAGTATTTCCAGGACTGTATTCTAACCAGTACTAACAGGACTGTATTCTAACCAGTATTTCCAGGACTGTATTCTAACCAGTATTTCCAGGACTGTATTCTAACCAGTATTTCCAGGACTGTATTCTAACCAGTATTTCCAGGACTGTATTCTAACCAGTACTTCCAGGACTGTATTCTAACCAGTATTTCCAGGACTGTATTCTAACCAGTACTTCCAGGACTGTATTCTAACCAGTATTTCCAGGACTGTATTATAACCAGTATTTCCAGGACTGTATTCTAACCAGTATTTCCAGGACTGTATTCTAACCAGTACTAACAGGACTGTATTCTAACCAGTATTTCCAGGACTGTATTCTAACCAGTACTAACAGGACTGTATTCTAACCAGTATTTCCAGGACTGTATTCTAACCAGTATTTCCAGGACTGTATTCTAACCAGTACTAACAGGACTGTATTCTAACCAGTATTTCCAGGACTGTATTCTAACCAGTACTAACAGGACTGTATTCTAACCAGTACTAACAGGACTGTATTCTAACCAGTACTAACAGGACTGTATTCTAACCAGTATTTCCAGGACTGTATTCTAACCAGTACTAACAGGACTGTATTCTAACCAGTACTAACAGGACTGTATTCTAACCAGTACTAACAGGACTGTATTCTAACCAGTACTAACAGGACTGTATTCTAACCAGTATTTCCAGGACTGTATTCTAACCAGTACTAACAGGACTGTATTCTAACCAGTACTAACAGGACTGTATTCTAACCAGTATTTCCAGGACTGTATTCTAACCAGTATTTCCAGGACTGTATTCTAACCAGTACTTCCAGGACTGTATTCCAACCAGTACTTCCAGGACTGTATTCTAACCAGTAATTCCAGGACTGTATTCTAACCAGTACTAACAGGACTGTATTCTAACCAGTACTAACAGGACTGTATTCTAACCAGTATTTCCAGGACTGTATTCTAACCAGTATTTCCAGGACTGTATTCTAACCAGTACTAACAGGACTGTATTCTAACCAGTACTTCCAGGACTGTATTCTAACCAGTAATTCCATGACTGTATTCTAACCAGTATTTCCAGGACTGTATTCTAACCAGTACTAACAGGACTGTATTCTAACCAGTACTAACAGGACTGTATTCTAACCAGTACTAACAGGACTGTATTCTAACCAGTACTAACAGGACTGTATTCTAACCAGTACTAACAGGACTGTATTCTAACCAGTATTTCCAGGACTGTATTCTAACCAGTACTAACAGGACTGTATTCTAACCAGTACTAACAGGACTGTATTCTAACCAGTATTTCCAGGACTGTATTCTAACCAGTATTTCCAGGACTGTATTCTAACCAGTACTAACAGGACTGTATTCTAACCAGTATTTCCAGGACTGTATTCTAACCAGTATTTCCAGGACTGTATTCTAACCAGTACTAACAGGACTGTATTCTAACCAGTACTAACAGGACTGTATTCTAACCAGTACTAACAGGACTGTATTCTAACCAGTACTAACAGGACTGTATTCTAACCAGTACTAACAGGACTGTATTCTAACCAGTACTAACAGGACTGTATTCTAACCAGTACTAACAGGACTGTATTCTAACCAGTACTAACAGGACTGTATTCTAACCAGTACTAACAGGACTGTATTCTAACCAGTACTAACAGGACTGTATTCTAACCAGTATTTCCAGGACTGTATTCTAACCAGTATTTCCAGGACTGTATTCTAACCAGTACTAACAGGACTGTATTCTAACCAGTACTAACAGGACTGTATTCTAACCAGTACTAACAGGACTGTATTCTAACCAGTACTAACAGGACTGTATTCTAACCAGTATTTCCAGGACTGTATTCTAACCAGTATTTCCAGGACTGTATTCTAACCAGTACTAACAGGACTGTATTCTAACCAATACTAACAGGACTGTATTCTAACCAGTACTAACAGGACTGTATTCTAACCAGTACTAACAGGACTGTATTCTAACCAGTACTAATTTACCTTTCTACAGGGAGCCAGCAAATTCTCCATATGAGAAGGAAAATCTACATTTTGTGTCAAATTTTCGTAGAAAGGTATGACCTGTCCTGACCAGGAATCGAAACCCCTTTCTCAATACAGAGACAATGTTTTTACTCTCTTAGTTCAGGGACACAGTCTGACAACACAGAATAGAACACACACCTGATGTAGTTAAAATTGGAAAATGTCATAAGAGTAATGAAGCTTGCACATTCCCTAGCTCACATTTAAGAAACTACTAAAGCTATAAATTCAGTAACTTCACCAAACTGACAAGACAGCATTCAGTCAGATAACTATTCAAAAAGCAAAATTCTCAAAACTTTATACACTATCTGTACAAGGTCAAACGCAAAGTGTGTGACAGATGTTTATAATCGGTGCTAAACCATTGTATTGTTGTAACTTGTTCTATTGCACACTAAAACAAGAGGGCCACATTGGCCCTTTATCGCTCACCTGAGAACAAAGGCCAATAACTAATGACCAGGTAATATAGTTTCCATCTCATAAAACTTATTTTTACGTAGATTTTGAGATCAAAACCAACAATGAAGGTATAATACTGTTAAACTCAAATGTAGCACATTTTCTAAGTCAAGGGCCCATAACTCTTGAAGTTCTGGTCCGATTTTGCCCATAATCGAACTTGTCCAAGACCTTGTGGTTATACACATTTACTGAATACATTATTAGGATTGGTGAATAAATGAAGGCGCTAGAGTGTAAACAAGCTAAAATATAGCACATTTTCAAAGTCAAGGGCCCATAACTCTTGAAGTTCTGGTCCGATTCCGCCCATAACCAAACTTGTACAAGATCCTTTGGTTATACACATTTACTGAAAATATGATTAGGATTGGTGAATAAATGAATGCGCTAGAGTGTAAACAAACTCAAATATAGCAAATTTTCCAAGTCAAGGGCCCATAACTCTTGAAGTTCTGGTCCGATATTGCCCATAATCGAACTTGTTTAAGATCTTTTGGTTATACACATTTACTGAATACATTATTAGGATTGGTGAATAAATGAAGGCGCTAGAGTGTAAACAAGCTAAAATATAGCACATTTTCAAAGTCAAGGGCCCATAACTCTTGAAGTTCTGGTCCGATTCCGCCCATAACCAAACTTGTACAAGATCCTTTGGTTATACACATTTACTGGAATATTATCAGGATTGGTGAATAAATGAAGGCGCTAGAGTGTAAACAAGCTAAATATAGCAAATTTTGTAATTCAAGGGCCCATAAATCTAAAAGTTATTGTCCGATTTTGCCCATAATCGAACTTAGCCAAGACATTGTGGCCATATACATTGTGAGCAAGTCTAATCAAGATTCGTTAAGAGCTGCAGTTGCTAGAGTGTAAACAAACTAATTGTGGACAGACGACGGACATTCAACGATCCCAAAAGCTCACCTGATGAATCAGGTGAGCTAAAAAATTACAGCATTTCATAATCAAAAGGTGTCTATCGCTAAATGGATAAATAATTTTTAAATCATTGTAACATGATAATGGTATAACAGTCTATACATCAATTAATCAAATAGTTACAAGCTTGTTGCGCAGTAGAGACTAATCTACAGTTTTGATTTTTAATCAAATTTTAGGCCATTTTGCTCAACACTCTATCTTATATAACATCCATGGCAGGATCAACTCTGCACATCAAGCTTCATACTGTCCTAAATCTACTTCATTCAGCAACATCCAGGATGATATAAACTGTCTGGGAAGCATTATGAGAGCCTAACATAATTATATACATTTTTAATTATTATCAAAATACACTGCAGGTGATCCTGAAGCGATCTGAGGCAATCCTAGCAAATAGTAAAAAAACTCAAATCACTGAGAGAGTTACTTCTGATTACATTCCCATGATTTCCTTATATTTAATTACAACTAGTTGAGATGTATGTAAGTTTTTGAATATCAACAGCTGACCATACAGTACAGCACTTGATAATATAAACCAATATGTCAGCTTATTCATAATTCTGACAGAATTTTCCAATATTCCCTGATGGCAAAAATGTGGCAAATAGTAGCAGTGAACAAGAATAGCTCACTATATTCTAATAAAAACAGAGAAAATGACATCTTGAAGAACAACTTTCTCATTCTGACTTCATATCCGCTGATGTCATCATTTCTTGTGTTTGTGGACAGCCAATCAGTTGAAGAGTGGCTCCAGTACTTGCAAGAGTAATTTGCCCCTGTTTTGTGGTCGTCACGGTGACTGGTACTAGATTTAGACTAGTTTGGGTCAAGGTGCCATTAGCAAGTGCTGACTGAGCTACAGATGGCGGGACGGAGAAAATAGCATTTGTCATAATGGGTGAAGCAGAAGTGGCCTGAAAAGTTAACAAGAAATTGTTTTAGTTAAAACTTTAACCACGAGGCCACATCCAAAATGTCCTTAAAAGGTCCAAATTCATGACAGTTTATTAAGAGCACTTAATATTACTCTATTCATTAACAAAATAGGTAAATCACATTAGAATAAGAATCGTTTGATCTTCCAACCAAATATCCTAATCATTAATCACATACGGTAGTCATTTATAATCAAGTATGATAAAAATACTATGAATCAATAAACAGTTAAACCTCTTGACAGAATGTGGTCTTTATTGACAGGTGGTCTTAATTTGGATGTCGTTTTGTTCTTAATAATTAATGATAGTTTTTCAAAGAATGGCCTTTATTCCCAGGGTGGCCTTTATTCCCAGGGTGGCCTTTATTCCCAGGGTGGCCTTTATTCGGAGCAGGCTGCTTACACAGGTTTGACTGTACTTCATTTGAACCTATTTGTGCAAGAGAAGATCACACTATACACCAGAAAATATGTTTACATTTACCATTAAGCTCCGACGTGAAAAGGGAATGTTCACCCTCCCCAAAAATATACCGTACAACCTCTCCAGAGCGGCCCTCTCTTGAGCAACAACCTCCCTTCAACAACAGTGTGATTTTTTCCCACTGCATGATTTAACTATTAATCTAACTTCTCCAGAGCAACAACCTCTCTACAACATTATTTTGCTACTCCTAAAGGGTGTTGCTTTGGAGAGGCTGCAATGTATTTGCACGATATTAACCCCAATATTTTTCGGTCTAGAAACCCTAAAGAGAATATGTATGGCCTTATGTAAAAGCATAATTTACTGGTAATAGTGCAAATACAAATATGTCAGTACAGACAGTTCATATATCTGTGTGTAGTCAGACAATTTATATTGTAATAGGACAATATCTAAAATGCATATCAGTAATAATATAAAATAGTATTGAGAATTTATGCATTATAAAAGTATAATTGGACATAAAACTACCATTTGGTTAATTAAACAACAAGATATGTTTTCTATGGCTACTGTGCAAACATTTTTTTACCCACAAGCCCTTTAGAAAATGTTTGAAAAATTCCATTGATTTTAAGCCAGATTTGTATGTTTCTGTTTCAGTGGGTTTAATGCAGTTTTTCAACAATAGTTATATAGGGCGAGCAGTTCACTAAGCCAAAAGGAGCCGACCCGCCTCCGTGGTCGAGTGGTTAAAGTCACTGACTTCAAATCACTGTAACCTCTCACTGATCGAGGGTCGTGGGTTCAAGCCCCGCTACCGACCGTGTCTCTTTATGTGAGAAAGTAGGCAGTTGCTTACGGAGGATGAGAGTCTAGTACTGGTTCTTCCCAGGAACGATGATTAGGTGAACTGTCTGCCTTATATGACTTTGACTGTTGAAAAGGGGCGTAAAACTCAATATATAAACAAAGAAATTCAGAAGAAGGAGCCACAACTTCTCATGTGGAGGAAAACCAACTTTTATTATATAAAATTTTCAAAGAAGGGTAAAACCTGCTGTGACCAGGTTCTTCAAATACAAACCACTGCACTGTAACAACTGGACAACAGCCATGGACAGGGGCGGCAAAATCGATTGTCCGTATTGCCCAGGTTGTCCCACAGCCTGTACGGACAAGTGAACATTTCCAGAATTTACTATATAAATATCATACAGACAAGTTGAGAAATGCTTCTGGCAAAATTGACAAGTAAGTCAAAATCAGATTTTGCCGGCCCTGCATGACCGCACAATTTTGTACATACCTGCTGCGTAGTCAGGGTAGATGATGTCAAATTAACTGCAGAATTTTGTTTGAGCAATTCAGTTGTAGAGTGCTTTGCTATCATGTGAGCACGAAGTTTCTGTGCCGTTCTGTAACTCTTCCCACATTTACATTTGAAAGCCTTTTTCACCCTACAAAACAAGCTAAAGAACAAAGAAATTATGCTATTTGGTCAACAATCATAGTTTTACTACAGCATTTTAAAGGTACACAACAGAATCATAAAATTTCATACTGAAAATTAGCTGTGGCACATAACTTCATGTTGGTACCTGAAGGTTTCAAACTAAAAATAGCCTATGGGTTTCACAAGACATATCCCTATGTTTGAATCAGAAAAATTTGAACTAGCAATTATCTGTTGTTTTAAAGGGCCATAACTCCACGTTGGTATCTGAAAATTTCAAACTAAATATTAGCTATGGGCTAGCAACTCTAGTTTACCAACATAGTACAGTGCAATGTTTCTGGAGCAGACATAGTTCCATACAATAAAGTTTTTTTTCAGCAGTTTCAGTTTAAGTTAGTACTATGGTTCTAGAGCAACTCACAAAGGGGACAGTGATACAGTCCAGCATGAAAATGCATTCTCCAACATGGTAAAAGATAATAAAAAACAAGAGGGCCAAGATGGCCCTATATCGCTCACATGACAATCACTGTTCACTCATTAAAACATTGTTTTGAACCGGTGACCTAGATTTTGACCCCAGACGACCTATGTTCGAATTTGTATTACATATCATTAAGACAAACAGTCTGACTAGGTTTGGTGAAGATACGATCAAAATTTGACATCTACAGTGTTAATAAGGTTTTCCTAAGATTTGACCTTGTGACCTGGTTTTTGACCCTAGGTGACCCATATTTGAACATGTCCTTAATATCATTAAGACAAACAATCTGACAAGGTTTGGCCAAGATCCAATCAAAACCATGACATTTAGAGCTTTTACAAGATTTTTACCTAAGATTTGACCTTGTGACCCAGTTTTTGAACCCGGCTGACCCATGTTCATCCTTCACCCACATATCATTGAGGCAAACATTTTGACAAGGTTTGGTGAAGATCCAATTAAAACTGTGACATCTACAGTGTTAACAAAGTTTTCCTAAGATTTGACCTGGTGACCTAGTTATTGACCCCAGATGACCCATATTTATACTTGACCGTTATATCATTAAAACAAACGATTTGACAAAGTTTGGAGAAGATCCAATAATAACTGTGAAATCTACAGTGTTAACATGGTTTTTCATAAGATTTGACCTAGCGACCTAGTTTTTGACCCAAGATGACCCATGTTCGAACTCGTCCAAGATATTATGAAGACAAACATTCTGACAAGGTTTCATGATCATCCAATCAAAACAGTGACTTCTAGAGTGTTCACAAGGTTTTCCAGCAATTTGCCCTAGTGACCTAATTTTACTACAGAAATTACCCATTTTCAAACTTGACCTACATATTATTAAAATAAACATTCTGACAAAGTTTCATGAAGATCCAGTCAAAACAGTGATTTCTAAAGTGTTCACAAGGTTTTCCCTTATTTGGCCCTGGTGACCTAGTCTTTGACCCCAAATGGCCCAATATCGAACTCATCCGAGATTTTGTTGATATTAACGTTCTGACCCAGTTTTGCTAAAATTGAGCCAAAAATGTGGCCCCTAGTGTGGTCACAACAAAAAGTTTGACGACGCACGACGCACAACGCACGACGCCGGACGCCGGACGGAGAGTGATCCTAATAGCTCACTTTGTCACTTTGTGACATGTGAGCTAAAAAGTATAACTTCAGAAAGATATAAAAAATAAAAAATATTTTATGCATAAATTTTGTGACAAAAATTCTGGAAAAAAAACTTAGCTTGAAGCAACCTGTTTACTCCCATGCTATTCCTATAATATAATGATTAATATACAATTCACCAATTTCACCTACATACTAAACCAACTACATTATTAACAAGACAGTTAAGTACATAAGCCTATATCAAATGATTACCATTTTGACAAACAAAAAACTTTCAATATGTCTGACAACTATGTATTATTGCACATATCCAATACTTGACCACCATAAACTTGCAAAAAATACTCACTTCATCAAAGACAATATAAAAATTCAAGACAGAGCAGAAACAAAAACAAGCACTACAGTTGCCAAGGGAACAGTTGGAAATAGTTTCTCCATCCTAACAATGTTAACCATGGCAACAGAGGTTCACAAGGTTTTCCCTTATTTGGCCCTGGTGACCTAGTTTTTGACCCCAAATGGCCCAATATCGAACTCATCCGAGATTTTGTTGATATTAATGTTCTGACCCAGTTTTGCTAAAATTGAGCCAAAAATGTGGCCCCTAGTGTGGTCACAACAAAAAGTTTGACGATGCACGACGCACACCGCACGACGCCGGACGGAGAGTGATCCTAATAGCTCACTTTGTCACTTTGTGACATGTGAGCTAACAACTACAGTCAACAATGTAAACAAAGGACATCCTTGGGGAAGACAAAATGTGGCCTTTATCTACAGGTGGTCTTCATTCAGGCTCAGAGGTAATTTCATTCTAAATAATCAAGAAGAGATTTAGAAGCCTTTTTCACAGGATGACCTAATTCATAAATGAATAACACAAAGTGATCAAGTTTTGGTCTGTTTCATAATAAGAATACAAACTGATCTCTCTATATTGTGATCCATACATATATCTATTAACCTTTTACTCATTTTTGCAATACATGCAAAACAAGAAGTGTTTGTGAAACACAGATGCCCGCTAAAGGCCAACTGGATAGTAAGACTTGACCTTTGACCTATAGGGGTCATCTACATGCAACGACCAACCTACCAACCAAATCTGAGAACCTAAGGCCATATAGTTCTCTGTTATTTGTCTGACAAGTTTTTTTGTGCTGAAGGTCACTGTGACCTTGACCTTTGAAGCACTGACCTCAAATAGGCGTCATCTACATGTGATGACCAACCTCCAAACCAAATCTGAAGAGCTTAATAGGCCAAATTGTTCTATAGTTATTAGTCAGACAAGGTTTGTTTACGGACAGACCGACAGACTCACCAACATGTGTAAAGCAATACAACCCCATTTCTACAAAAGGGTGCATAATAATGTGAACTGGAAGTTACGTTATTTCAGCAACACTGACCTTGAATCTTTTCTGTGACCATGTCTCGCATGATACTTCATACCATTGACATTCTTGTATCTTTTTTTACAGCCAGGCACAGGACATGCAAATGGTTTATCAACATCCCCATCCTTCAAGTTCTGCATCATGCTGAAAATATCAAAATAAAACATGTTTTTCAAACAAGAGTGCCTGTCACAATATATGCCTGTCATGATTGGGTGGAATTTATACAACTTAGAGAGTGAACAAAGCTATTTCATTGTTTTACTGAATCAGGGGCCATAACTGTACAGTATCAGGAACGATTTGCTTGATGTAAAATGTAGCCAATATATTATATTAATTCAGGGCTCGACACTAATAATAATTTGTTAGCCTATTTTCTCCAAGGACTAACTGGGTTTCCAAGCTGGGTATCCCATCAGCCTATTGGACATTTGGGTGGCCTGAATTCTATAAATTTATTTCAAGTAAATTAAACAATGAAGCTTACAAACTTTTGTTAGATTTGATGTGATGTAACCTGTATAACTTTGTTCAATACATTTGTGAAAATCTGACTTTTATTCTTCATATATATTCTAATAAAGTATACTCGATAGGTATTGGAATAAAATGACAAACACGTTCTTTATAAATCAAAATGAGGGCTACCAATATTTTGCAAGGACTTCCTCATATTCTATGCTGGTAGTCCTGCTGACTACCTCTTGAAAAAATAGTGTCAAGCCCTGTTAATAAACACATTGACTAAGTTTGATGAAGAATGAGAACAGTTCTACTTAAGAGTGGGGATGATTATTATGAATGCTGCCAATCTGCTTGTCTACCACTGATGTTTCTTAGTACTACCAATAAAGACTGGTTGGTGTATTATACTTAGTACTACCAATAAAGACTGGTTGGTGTATTATACTTAGTACTACCAATAAAGACTGGTTGGTGTATTATACTTAGTACTACCAATAAAGACTGGTTGGTGTATTATACTTAGTACTACCAATAAAGACTGGTTGGTGTATTATACTTAGTACATGTACTACCAATAAAGACTGGTTGGTGTATTATACTTAGTACTACCAATAAAGACTGGTTAGTGTATTGTACTTAGTGATACCAATAAAGACTGGTTGGTGTATTATACTTAGTACTACCAATAAAGACTGGTTGGTGTATTATACTTAGTACTACCAATAAAGACTGGTTGGTGTATTGTACTTAGTACTACCAATAAAGACTGGTTGGTGTATTATACTTAGTACTACCAATAAAGACTGGTTGGTGTATTATACTTAGTACTACCAATAAAGACTGGTTGGTGTATTATACTTAGTACTACCAATAAAGACTGGTTGGTGTATTATACTTAGTACTACCAATAAAGACTGGTTGGTGTATTATACTTAGTGATACCAATAAAGACTGGTTGGTGTATTATACTTAGTACTACCAATAAAGACTGGTTGGTGTATTATACTTAGTACTACCAATAAAGACTGGTTGGTGTATTATACTTAGTACTACCAATAAAGACTGGTTGGTGTATTATACTTAGTGATACCAATAAAGACTGGTTGGTGTATTATACTTAGTACTACCAATAAAGACTGGTTGGTGTATTATACTTAGTACTACCAATAAAGACTGGTTGGTGTATTATACTTAGTACTACCAATAAAGACTGGTTGGTGTATTATACTTAGTGATACCAATAAAGACTGGTTGGTGTATTATACTTAGTACTACCAATAAAGACTGGTTGGTGTATTGTACTTAGTGATACCAATAAAGACTGGTTGGTGTATTATACTTAGTACTACCAATAAAGACTGGTTGGTGTATTGTACTTAGTGATACCAATAAAGACTGGTTGGTGTATTATACTTAGTACTACCAATAAAGACTGGTTGGTGTATTATACTTAGTGATACCAATAAAGACTGGTTGGTGTATTATACTTAGTACTACCAATAAAGACTGGTTGGTGTATTATACTTAGTACTACCAATAAAGACTGGTTGGTGTATTATAAACACTTCATGACATTTATGGTGCTGGCTACATCATAATGAACAATGAACATGCAGCCATCAGAGATAAGAAGTGCCTGATCAACATACAAACTGCTGTCTAATAAAATAAAGGGTGCCCTGAGAAAAGAAGCCATATATCTGGAGACGGGTATGTACTCAGCATTATTAATTAACTGTTCAATATTAGGCATGTATTCACTTCAAATGCAGGGCCAATATGAAGTTCACCGCGAAATTATGAACGCAAAACCCTGCTATTATGGAAAAACATGGCCTTTATGAAAAATCTCGGCTAGTATGAGATTCGGTCATTCTGATTGGCTGACCAACTCGGCCATTATGAAACTGCTGCTATATTCTATAGCTAATTAGTAAAATTGTCAGTAAGTATGTGTTTTCATAATGGCCTTGTTATAGGCTTCAGACAGTCATATTAAGCTTCAGTCTCAGACTAATATGACAGTCTTCAGCCCAATAACAAGGACATTATGAAAACATTTACTTATTAACATTATAATAATACATGTGATCTGCAGTGACTGACACAATAACTTACTATTTCATAACTTAATTTTCTTGTTGTTTGCTAGCATAAGAGTTTGTTTGTTTATTCACATGTTCATATTTGTATTGTTTGTTATTTATTCATTAGTTCATTCATTCATTCATTCAATCAGGACTAACTATTGACAGTATTTCTGTATAGTATTTTTAGTACTTTTCAAACTGAATGTGTGTAAGTCAAGTTATGAGATAAATAACATTGAATACATACTGAACCTATATATTTCAAATAAGGTAACAACCAACATGTGAGTTAGGAGAATAGAGATATACAACCTTCAATAAAATATCTCTAATAACAAGAGTGTCAGGTCACAAAATACACTTGTCAAAAGGTTTGGGATACTGTGAGTAGCGAATTAGTACCTGGTGCAATAGGGATCTCACACCCATAAACATTTCCACATTTCTGATTATGATCGGTTGATGATTGGTCGACTTAAAGGGCGGTAACTGCATTTTTAGTCAATGTTCAATTTATCAAGGGGCATAACTCAGATGTGCTAGGGATGATTGCGCTGGTTATCAAACTTGACCGAGATGTCATGCCCGTAAACATTTCCACCAAGTTTGATGAAGATCGGTTGATAATTGGTCGACTTAGAGGGCGGACACTGCATCATTAGTCCATTTTCAATGCATCAAGGGGCGTAACTCAGAAGAGCCTGAAGCAATAGGGCTGGTTATCAAACTTGACTGAGATCTAATATGGATAAACATTTTCACCAAGTTTAGTGAAGATTGGTTAATAATTGTTCGATTTAGAGAGCGAACACTGAATTTTTAGTCAATTTTCAATGTATCAGGAGGCATAACTCATACTTGCAAATATTTTTCTCCAACCACTGACTTCAAGACTGTCCATCTGTCTCTATACACTCATTAAACATGGAAATGTTTTGTACCTTACAATATTTCCTATATAAATTATTTTTCACTGGGGTTTTACATCGCACCATGGTCAGGGTCGTTGACAACTTAACTTAGCGGACCAACCGACCGACAAAGTGACTCCTATATAGCCCCTCACTTTCTAATGGGGGTATAAAAAGAGGTCTATGTCTACAGGGGATCTATTTAAATGCAGCCATTAAAACATGCTTATTTAATATATACAATAAGCTAGTTTGGAAGCAGTAATCAGTCTGCTGCAGAAAATAATATCAATGTGTAATGTTTTGATGTATTTCCCACAAGTCTGTTTGCTAAATAGATTTCCAGTGAGTACCTGCAATACGGTATGATTTAACAACCATTTGATAATACAAGCACATTTTTTTCAACCACATTCAATGTAATCAACCAAGTACCATGAGAGCCTAAATGGTTATGAACAACACTATCATCTACAGTAAAACCTTAGTTACTGGCCACTAGTGAATAAACATTGGACCATTAATTGTGTCTATTTTTATGTTTTGTTTTCCTTTTCATGGCCCTTTTTTGCAGGTGGTACAGTATATGAGAAACTGAACAAATTAAGTTAATGAATGTCAAGTAATTAGTTCATATATATATTAGGTCTTATCAGTAAAATTATAGCGGACACTTCATTAAAGCCCCATTAGCTTTTTGAATGTTAAAAGTAGGTTTTATTTTACCTAGAAAGTTTTCTTATCAGTGAAACTGACTTTTATTTGCAATAAAAACATTCCGAAATTTTACAAAATACATATACAAATATGGCACAGTAATTTTTTCAATGATATTGCAAAAAATAAGAAAAGCGTCTGACAACATTTTTACGAGATGTGGCTAAAGAAAGGCATTAGGTAAATATTGTTTTAGAGCAAATAAAATATATTTCTTATATTTTACTATCACTACATCTATTGTTCTGCAATACTAAATTTAAAAAGCTAACAGGGCTTTAAAACATTTTTATTGCTTTTTACTTGGCTACTAAAATATCTGACTTTTCTTCAGATGAATGCAGCAGAAACATGGATCAAATCTAGTCAAGGTCATGTCTTTAATTATAACTAATAACCAAGCTTGTCAAATATGCCAAACATATAAGCCCCCACCCATTCTTCAGTGTGGGGGACAAAAACAATTTTATCAAGGTCATGCTTTTAATTATAACCAATGAAAAAAATAAGTGTCAGATTAGTCAGGTAACACAGTTTATAATATTCACATAATATTTTATATAATTCTGATGCTTTTTGTAGCAATTATGTCAAATAATCATTAATTAATAACATAATAATATTAATATATACAACATGTACTAGGGAATCAGACCAGTATAAGTACATTAATAATACAATTTGCAGATGTAGATCAATAATGGTAACAACTAACTCTCCAGCAGAACCTACAGCATATTTGTAAGAGATGCTAATAGATCTTAGCACGACAAAATCAATATAGTTCCACAAATACTACCTTCTAGATCTCTGAACACGATACCATCTGATCTTAAATAATTTTGTAAAACAACAGATCACAGTGGCTTTCAACAAAATGATGGGATTTTTGTTGAAGTAAAACTACCTCTTTGTTGAAGAGTTAATCTCGTAAAATTGTAAGCTGAGAACATACATAAGTTTATTGTTGTTGCAGAATGTATGATATTAAGATAAATAAACCAGATATAAGATACAATGATAATTTATACATCAACAGAGTAAAGCATTCAGCTTCATAAACTATACAATGACCTACTTAAATATTCCCATAATAAAAGCATTTCCCCTAATAACGAACATCTTTAACCTGTTTGAGGACAAGAAAAACAAGAGGGCCAACATGGCCCTTTATCACGCACATGACACTCATTGTTTACAGATTAAAACATTGTTTTGAGCCTGTGTCATGAGGTCTGTTGATATCAAGGTTTTCCTGTAATTTGACCTGGTGACCTAGTGTCTGACCCCAGATGTCCCATGTTCGAAATTGTCCTATATATCATTAAGACAAACATTCTGTCAAGGTTTGGTGTAGATCCAATCAAAACCGCTAACAAGGTTTTTATCTAAGATTTGACCTGATGACCTAGTTTTTGACCTAAGATGACCCATATTCGATATTGTCCTACATATTAATTATCATAAAGACAAACATTTAGACAAGGTTTGGTGAAGATCCAATCAAAACCGTGACATCTACAGCATTAACAAGGTTTTTCTCTAAGATTTGACCTGGTGACCTAGTTTTTGACCCAAGATTACCCATGTTCGATCTTCTACATATCATAAAGACAAACATTCAGACAAGGTTTGGTGAAGGTCCACCAACTGTGACATCTACAGTGTTAACAAGGTTTTCCTAAGATTTGACCTGGTGACCTAATTACTGACCCCAGATAATCCATTATCAAACTCATCCAAAATATCATGAAGACAAACATTCTGACAAGGTTTCATGAAGATCCAATCAAAAGAGTGACTTCTAAGAGTGTTCACAAGGTTTGCCTGCAGTTTGCCCTGGTGACCTAGTTTTTGACCTGAAATCACCCACTATCAAACTCGTAGCCCCATGTAGCAAATGTAGCCCCTAGTGTGTTATGAGCTTCACTTTTTTAAGCAATAAGTTTTAGCAAGACGCAGACGCTGCAGTGATCATAAATAGCTCAACTTTTTCTTCAAAAACAGACTGATGAGTAAATAATGATTATTTTATAGTAAACCTAACATGAACAAAAAGTTTGAAATATTTAAAGATCTTTTAAACAAGATTTGTTTTATAAACACCATGCCCCCTCCGGTTGCCCTTTTTGAAAATGCACAGGTCCTGTAGAGATTGTCATGATGAACCAAGATATGAAGTTCGATGATTGCAGGTGAATTAGAATAGGCAAGGTTAAATTTCGGTACAGGCAAACAAAGGGCCCTAAATCTGCTAAAAATGATCGAATCACAAAACCCTAACAATATTTGCTGGTGAACATGGTGACAATAGTTCTATCAAAGTTTGGTAAAAATCCCTTGAGAAATACAGAAGTAGTTGCAAACAAAAGAGTATTTCTCTATATATTACATATGCACAAAATAAACAAAGGGCCATAATTCCATCAAAATTTATCGAATCATAAAACCTTTACAACATGCATTGGGTATCTCGATAACAACAGTTCCATGAAAGTTGAGAAAACAAGGAAAAGAGTATTTCGCTGTTACAATCACACAAAAACAACAAAGGGCCATAATTCGGTAAAAAAAGATCGAATCACAAAACCCGGAATATATGTGTGATCCAATCAAAAGAGTGACTTCTAAGAGTGTTCACAAGGTTTTCCAGCAATTTGCCCTAGTGACCTAGTTTTTGACCGGAAATGACCCATTATAATTAACTTGACTTACATATTATTGATGGTTTTCCTAAGATTTGACCTCGTGACCTAGTTTTTGACAAGGTTTCATGATGATCCAATCAAAACAGTGATTTCTAAAGTGTTCACAAGGTTTTCCCTTATGTGGCCCTGGTGACCTAGTTTTTGACCCCAAATGGCCAAATATAAAACTTGTCCGAGATTTTGTCAATATTAACGTTCTGACCCAGTTTTGCTAAAATTGAGCTAAAAATGTGGCCCCTTGTGTGTTCACAAGGTAAAGTTTGACGACGCCCGACGAAGACTGATCAGAAAAGCTCACCCTGTCACTTTGTGACATGTGAGCTAAAAACTCATGGAAAATTTACGGCAATCTCCGTATCACTGACGAAGCATCACCGAGTTAACAATTTAGTTTGAATTGAAAAAAACTTTAGTTTAACCAGGAATTTCAATAAGTTCACTATGGCAAGGACTTATATACATACATGGATTCGCAACTGCTAAAAATAGCTCAAACGATATCGTTCGGCGATCCCACAATGCATTGCTATATACTCGGCAATGTCCGACAGTTGTAATTGGGTGTTTACGAATTTGATTATCCTAAAAAAACTCTGGCAATTGGGCACGGGAAATTGGTAAAGGATGCAACAAATTCCTTTAAGATATTGAGATACATTTATAATCCACAAAGTCTAAGTATAAGCATTGAAAAAGGCATCAGTCGAACATTTTAAATTTCAAGATGGCGGACATCTATTGTAATCCTTTCGTCTCCGAGATTAAACATTCGGAATACCACGGATATTTTCGCTGTTATTATCATTCGGATTATCACGGATATTTTCGTATTTTCGCTTTTGTAAACAATAGCTTGTATTCCCGTTGATTCACGTCTTATTATTGCGGGATTTGATTACTTTAAACTGTTAATACGGAAGTTGCGAATCCATGTATGTATATAAGTCCTTGACTATGGGTAATAAATTAGAGAATATTCATGTCAGAGTTATTGACCTTGGATATTGATCTCCAATTATGATCACAAAGACATGTGTGAAGTACAAAGCAAATATGAGATATGGTTGATGAGATATGGTTGATGAGATATGGTTGATGAGATATGGTTGATGAGATATGGTTGATGAGATATGGTTGATGAGATATGGTTGATGAGATATGGTTGATGAGATATGGTTGATGAGATAT
This sequence comes from Lutraria lutraria, assembly GCA_964023205.1. Classification (NCBI taxonomy): domain Eukaryota; kingdom Metazoa; phylum Mollusca; class Bivalvia; order Venerida; family Mactridae; genus Lutraria; species Lutraria lutraria. The sequence goes on along the minus strand of OZ026843.1, from coordinate 815,154 downwards.
GAAGTTGCATGCAAAACTTTAACCAACATGTTACACTAAAGCCAGGGCCGGTAGAAATTTAGAGGTAGATGCAACTTCCTAAATAATTGTATAGATTGTAGAATATAGTGTCATGGCTTATTCAATCAATGCGGTATCACAGCATAGTGAGAGATAAGATAAGATAAGATTTATTTAAAGTCAGAAAGACAACAACAGTATAACATAAGCTATCTAAAAGCTTTTGAGCCGACTATATAACTAGAGTAAACAACGATAACAAATTATATAAGAGCTGTAAACAAGAGGGCCAAGATGGCCCTATATCGCTCACATGACAATCACTGTTCACTCATTAAAACCGGTGACCTAGTTTTTGACCCCAGACGACCTTTGTTCGAATTTGTCTTACATATCATTAAGACAAACAGTCTGACTAGGTTTGGTGAAGATACGATCAAAATTTGACATCTACAGTGTTAATAAGGTTTTCCTAAGATTTGACCTTGTGACCTGGTTTTTGACCCTAGGTGACCCATATTTGAACTTGTCCTTAATATCATTAAGACAAACAATCTGACAAGGTTTGGCCAAGATCCAATCAAAACCATGACATTTAGAGCTTTTACAAGATTTTTACCTAAGATTTGACCTTGTGACCCAGTTTTTGAACCCGGCTGACCCATGTTCATCCTTCACCCACATATCATTGAGGCAAACATTTTGACAAGGTTTGGTGAAGATCCAATTAAAACTGTGACATCTACAGTGTTAACAAAGTTTTCCTAAGATTTGACCTGGTGACCTAGTTATTGACCCCAGATGACCCATATTTATACTTGACCGTTATATCATTAAAACAAACGATTTGACAAAGTTTGGTGAAGATCCAATAATAACTGTGAAATCTACAGTGTTAACATGGTTTTTCATAAGATTTGACCTAGCGACCTAGTTTTTGACCCAAGATGACCCATGTTCCAACTCGTCCAAGATATTATGAAGACAAACATTCTGACAAGGTTTCATGATCATCCAATCAAAACAGTGACTTCTAGAGTGTTCACAAGGTTTTCCAGCAATTTGTCCTAGTGACCTAATTTTACTACAGAAATGACCCATTATCAAACTTCACCTACATATTATTAAAATAAACATTCTGACAAAGTTTCATGAAGATCCAGTCAAAACAGTGATTTCTAAAGTGTTCACAAGGTTTTCCCTTATTTGGCCCTGGTGACCTAGTTTTTGACCCCAAATGGCCCAATATCGAACTCGTCCGAGATTTTGTTGATATTAACGTTCTGACCAAGTTTTGCTAAAATTGAGCTAAAAATGTGGCCCCTAGTGTGGTCACAACAAAAAGTTTGACGACGCACGACGCCGGACGGAGAGTGATCCTAATAGCTCACTTTGTCACTTTGTGACATGTGAGCTAAAAAGCCTTTTGATAATGAAACAAGCTCAATGTTAGACCATTTTCTTTGAAACAAAAGGTGATTTTAATATCAAGGCTTAACTAGGGCAGTGGATCGTTGGACAAGTGGCAATCGGACCCAATCCATAAATTTAACACTTACGATCCACAAATCTAAAACTTCAACATTTGTACTCGATTTTTCAATTTGATTCGTGACTACCGAGTACTATGACACTTGCCCCAGCCCTAGGCTTTATAGCAATGACTATAATATTAATATTGTTACCCCAGAATGAGTTCCGTAGTAAATTCTTCCTGCGTAGTATAAGAATCATCACTGTCTTCATCTTCACTACACATATCTTCCTCATCCCCAAGGTCACTACCTGTAATAGTGACATGACAATAATTAGCTCCAACAGGTTTTAAGCACAGATTTTTTACTTTACTATCTACATTGTTGAAATAAATATCAACAGAGTATTTGGTGCGACGGTTGTATTCATCAGAAGATAAAAGTTTAAAAAATGCTTTTTTCTACACCAATTAAACCCAGGTCAAAAATAATAAAAGCATTGGATCTCTGGTGATCTGAATTACTTTTCAGAATATTGGACCGATGCAACTGATAGGTTGAGTGGCTGCCACCTTAACACTGAATACGTCAAGAAATCTCCCATCAATTCATTTATCACCCAACAGATTACAGACAGGCTTTTTTTCCTTCTATAGCAGGGGCTGTTATCAGGCGTCTTCCCCTCAGAAAATTTATTTAAAATCATGCAGTTCTCCCCTAAATTTCAATTTACATCAAGTTTTTTCTTCCCCTTTTGAAAAGATTATGCGTTATTTTCCCCTAAATTAAAAGAAAAGGCCCCTTCCCCTACCTGTGAAAAAAAGCCCTGACAGAAATTACTCAAGAAAGTTTACCTGTTGGAGTAGAACTCCGAATACTTAAAGGAGATGGTACTCTATGCTTGGCCTTCTTTTTATCAGCGTCCTTTTTGGATTGTACACCTTTGGTAAAATGCCTGAAAGATATGCCAGTAAATATTATAAATAAATATATATATATATAATTTCATTATTCTATGCTATGCAAATGGATTTTCAAAATGAATGATCATTTTTAACCAAGGACTTATATACACATACATGGGTTCGCTAATTCTGTATAAACAGTGAGAAGTAATCAAATCCCGCAGAAGCGACGTGAATCAACAGGATTTCAATAAGAGAACCTGTACTTGCTCTCTCGTCTTTTCCTCTTTCTTTTGACTGTCATTTTCTCAGATGCGTATCATAATATACTTAGTATATATATATTGTTTTCTCTTGTCAAAGAACTAGAAAATGTACATCACTTTCACCCCCCCCCCCCCTCTGTCTCTCTCTCTCTCTTACTGTACCATTGAATATGTATATATTGTCTATATTGTTATTAATGGCTACAACAATTATTGACCAGTTGCCCTCTATTATGTCTATTGTAATGTATGTCAAATGTTCACATAGACCTCCGGCCTAATGAATTTGAAATAAAAGTATCTATCTTGTTCCACTGCGCATGTTCATGTTTACAAGAGCGAAAATATTTGTGATTATCTGAATGTTTAGTTCTGGAGAAACACTCAATTACAGCTATCTGATAGTTGAGTATCGCAATGGATTGTTGAATATTTTGCTTGATTGGGAAAGGTACCGGTACTGCTGCTACCGGACAGACGGGGAGAAGTATTATATACTCTCCATATGGCCCTTTCCCTTAACTAGGTTACTTCCCTTAGTAGATCGACGGTAATGTCTCCTGATAAGGAATAATTCTACTTCCGGGGACTATGCTGATAATGGCGGACAACTGAGAAATTCTCAGTGCGTTAAAAAGAAATGCATTTTACTTACTTGTAAAACTGATAAACTTCTAGTTATAGATAGAAGTTATATACAGGTCGTAGGCCAGCATGTTCATTGTAATTAACATGAATTAATTAGATCCATGGAAGGTTTATTTAAGCTCGATATTAGGAATGGGTATAATGAAGAAAACTCAAAATATCCAAGTATGTTAGTGGTGAGAGCTGGAACTGTTAACATTTACGAACTGTTGTTGGAGGGATGTTGAAACGTCTGTCTTATAGTATGTGATGATGTCTCAGTGGCACAGTCTCACTGGTATTAAAACTCCAAACATATATACAATTATTTTGCTGACAAGTTGTATACAAAACGTCAAGTTCAGTCATATATGAAAAGGGTCATATTCAGCGTGCTAAATTTGCATGCTAATGAGGGATAAGTCTCATTTCGATATATAGGTGTAACAGGTAAACCCGGTAACCGTTATAGATAAGATAGAGAAAACATAATTACGATTGCCTCAATAGCGTAAAGGTTAGTGCTGATGATTTTGAGATATACATCATTTTAACCATTGGTTCGAACCTAGTTAATGTCATTTTATAACTATATTTTGTATGTTTGTTTTTCTTTTGATTATTTTAAATCCTTTTATTATTTTGTATATTTTATTTTTTCATTATTTTATTATTATAATATCGTTTCAAAACAATTCAAACATGTAAATTCAACACACATCATCGCATTCACTCGCCGTGTCTTTCTCCTTCTCTACTGCATACTGCATGTATATTTTATAGTACACATTATTGTGTACACATGAAACAAGATATTAATTTTGATTTTCACAATTTGAAGGGTAATTCTTGAAAGTCGGAAAGAAATTGTAATTTCGAAAACTACATAATTATCTTAATAAAAAAAAAGGATCTTGGCAGTTTTGAACGCATGGCCGCTACGAATAAAAAAACATAGCCTTTACCTCTCAGCCACGGCGCATTACGATAGTGTTTGGATTATGTATTACAATATAAAGTCATTTCAACTGGTAAATAACCTGATCTACCTCGGAAAAATGTAAATGTTTACAACGGTTCTCATTTAACTTTAAATCGACTGTACTTACACTAATATCCAGTACATAAACATCAATAATTATATTGTTTTCCGGTTCATCGCTCAAATTACAAGAAAAAAATAAATAAAATCATATGTGATGTGTGTTTTTGAAGCTTTCAATGTGCTACTTTCACTCAACCGTGCAAGAGAACAACAACGTGATCATGTTCTGCCATTTTTGCTATGTTTCATTATTTGAGATGTATGAAGGTGTGAAAAAAAAGAAATTAATTGTACAGGAAAGGGCCCTTACTTACTAAATATCATTGACACATTAATGAGGAATGTGTTGATTATCCAATTTGCAATTGTGTTAAAAGAATACTTATTGTTGGCATCTCGTTTAGAATCATCATTCAAAAAATAGAATAAAAAAAATTCAAAACGCCAAAACAGCTATAAAAGTTATAATTATATATCTATCATAATTTCACCTCAATCTTAAAGAATATACATCTATCAATTCCATAGCTATCAATAAACCAACGTTTGTATAATATTGTGAAACTACTTGTATTAAATCTAGTACCGTTATACCTGGCATCATTATATATATTCACACATACAATTAATCATTACAACAGCCTGGCTACCCTTATTATTTAAAAAAAATATATTTACGGTTCCAAAAACGACTATGTCTTCAAAATACAAAATATTTATTCATTAAATTTTACTGTCCGATAATGCTACCGTCTCGAACCGCTCTTTCAAAATTACCGTATGTCCCCTACTAAGCAATATGGCCAGTGTCTGCATAATAAACACGTAATAATGTGTTGTTTTATGGTCCCATAAACCAATCAACAATAAAAGTATCAACTGAAACACTGATTGTTAATCGTTAACGTTGACTTCTCACCGGGGTACATTAATTAGCGCTACATGTGGCAAACATACCATAAAGATCGTTTGGATAAGATTAGTTGATGTTATTGTGGTATGACAATGCATAATTATTATACTGTTCAGTTAGGATAATGTGATAGTGACGTTTCATTTTATGTGTACACATAAGTTTACATCTATTGTCCGAACAGGTAAAATGGGTTTATAAGAATGATATTGTAGATGTCTGGTTGGCGCAGTTGGTAAAGCCTTTAGAATTGCTCAGGAGCTAAAATTTTATCGCAAGTTCGAACCTCACCGGTCGTCTCTTTTTTTTGTTTTCTTTTTCAACTTCACCTCAGACGCAAATGAATTGTAGTACATAGGTAGGTTTGATATAATATTTTAGTAGTAAACTGTAAAGAAAAATAATGCATAATATATAATTGTCCTGTGTAATGCCAAGTGTGTAGTGCAAAAGTACTTGAAGTATTAATACCGCGCACAAGTATTTCATGCAAACTTATCTGAAGGCCAACTAGCTAAATTTGACTGAAAAAGGTGGACTTTTAATAGCTAACCAATCGTAATTACCAGACTATTCTTCATCAAGTTTATTACATGTAAAAAGATATTCAAAAAAGATATGCCAAACGATAAAAATGATGATAATAATATAAACACTAGATCTAGTATTTTCCTTACAAAAACAAACAAGAGGGCCAAGATGGCCCTATATCGCTCACATGACAATCACTGTTCACTCATTAAAACATTGTTTTGAACCGGTGACCTAGTTTCTGACCCCAGACGACCTATGTTCGAATTTGTCTTACATATCATTAAGACAAACAGTCTGACTAGGTTTGGTGAAGATACGATCAAAATTTGACATCTACAGCTTTAATAAGGTTTTCCTAAGATTTGACCTTGTGACCTGGTTTTTGACCCTAGGTGACCCATATTTGAACTTGTCCTTAATATCATTAAGACAAACAATCTGACAAGGTTTGGCCAAGATCCAATCAAAACCATGACATTTAGAGCTTTTACAAGACTTTTACCTAAGATTTGACCTTGTGACCCAGTTTTTGAACCCGGCTGACCCATGTTCATCCTTGACCCACATATCATTGAGGCAAACATTTTGACAAGGTTTGGTGAAGATCCAATTAAAACTGTCGCATCTACAGTGTTAACAAAGTTTTCCTAAGATTTGACCTCGTGACCTAGTTATTGACCCCAGATGACCCATATTTATACTTGACCGTTATATCATTAAAATCTACAGTGTTAACATGGTTTTTCATAAGATTTGACCTAGCGACCTAGTTTTTGACCCAAGATGACCCATGTTCGAACTCGTCCAAGATATTATGAAGACAAACATTCTGACAAGGTTTCATGATCATCCATTCAAAACAGTGACTTCTAGAGTGTTCACAAGGTTTTCCAGCAATTTGCCCTAGTGACCTAATTTTACTACAGAAATTACCCATTTTCAAACTTGACCTACATATTATTAAAATAAACATTCTGACAAAGTTTCATGAAGATAAATTCAAAACAGTGATTTCTAAAGTGTTCACAAGGTTTTCCCTTATTTGGCCCTGGTGACCTAGTTTTTGACCCCAAATGGCCCAATATTGAACTCGTCCGAGATTTTGTTGATATTAACGTTCTGACCCAGTTTTGCTAAAATTGAGCCAAAAATGTGGCCCCTAGTGTGGTCACAACAAAAAGTTTGACGACGCATGACGCACGACGCCGGACGCTGGACGGAGAGTGATCCTAATAGCTCACTTTGTGACATGTGAGCTAAATACGACAAACAAATTTACGATTTTTTAAACAAGAGGGCCAAGATGGCCCTATATCGCTCACATGACAATCACTGTTCACTCATTAAAACATTGTTTTGAACCGGTGACCTAGTTTTTGACCCCAGATGACCCATGTTAGAACCTGTCCTACTTATAAATAAGACAAACATTCTGACAAAATTTGGTGAAGATCCAATCAAAACCATGAAAATTACAGCACAGACAAGGTATTCCTAAGATTTGACCTCGTGACCTAGTTTTTGACCCCAGACGACCTATGTTCGAATTTGTCTTACATATCATTAAGACAAACATTTTGACTAGGTTTGGTGAAGATACGATCAAAATTTGACATCTACAGTGTTTTTCCTAAGATTTGACCTTGTGACCTGGTTTATGACCCTAGGTGACCCATATTTGAACTTGTCCTTAATATCATTAAGACAAACAATCTGACAAGGTTTGGCCAAGATCCAATTAAAACCATGACATTTAGAGCTTTTACAAGATTTTTACCTAACATTTGACCTGGTGATCCAGTTTTTGACCCCGGATGACCCATGTTCAACCTTGACCCACATATCATTGAGGCAAACATTCTGACAAGGTTTGGTGAAGATCCAATTAAAACTGTCGCATCTACAGTGTTAACAAAGTTTTCCTAAGATTTGACCTGGTGACCTAGTTATTGACCCAGATGACCCATATTTATACTTGACCGTTATATCATTAAAACAAACGATTTGACGAAGTTTGGTGAAGATCCAATAATAACTGTGAAATCTACAGTGTTAACATGGTTTTTCATAAGATTTGACCTAGCGACCTAGTTTTTGACCCAAGATGACCGTTGTTCGAACTCGTCCAAGATATTATGAAGACAAACATTCTGACATTTTTTTTTTTTTTTTTTTTTTTGAGGTTTATGTATATTTTATTTGGTTCAGCTCATATTGCATGTTTACAAACAAGCTCAAAGGCTTTTGAAAGACTACACTAACATAGTTTGAACTACCTACTGTTAAACTAACATATATTACATTTATATACATGTAAGACAATATACAGAAACCTCATTTAATATATATAAATAAACAAAAGAAACAACAACATAGTTTCACCACCATTTTTGTAATTTTGATATTTGAGTGTACCTTTAATAACAAAGCAAGGATTAAAAACAAAGATGTCTTACAATTGTCCATCTGTTGTATTCTATATCTGTTATGCCCGATGTTTTATATATCTCCCAAGCGAGTTTTAAACTGTTTTTCAAACTTTCAGTACTAGGTAAGATTTCTCTCCTTTTACATAAGTAAATATATTTTTTAAATTCTAGAAGAAGAATATCGACAGGTATAGACTCTTTTTTTCCAGATCCTAATATAACAATTATCATATTAATGTTAAAATTGGGATCTAGATGTATTATTCCATTATTTAAAAATTGTATGATTGGTCTTACTCTGCAGCAGTCCCAAAACAGATGAGATATTGTTTCTTCAAGCTTTTTGCAAAATGTACACAGGTTATTTGGTTTAATTTTCATTTTATAAAGTAACGTATTGGTAGCTAGAATTCTGTGTATAATTCTTGTTTGTAACCATTGTATATATGTGTCTCTAGTATATTTAAAGACGTAACTATATATGAAGTCCCAGTCTATAATGTTATTACTTAAAGATTCCCACTTGGGTTTGCTTGTGGGTATTTCATCATTTTTAATCAGTGTTTTATATATAAATTTATTTGCATCCTTCTTAGTTAGAATTGGATGTATATAACAATTCATACTTGGATTTAAGAGTTGATTATTTTTCTCTAAAGGTATTTTTTTCATTTTAATATATTTATTGACAGCGTTTCTGAGTCCATAGTATGGTAGAAAATTCAATTTTTCCCCTGTTATTTCTTCTAGATATTTTATGTCAACAAACTTTCCTTGATCATCAATTACATCTTTAATAAATCTTATTCCTTTTTTGTAGAAGGAAGGTAGATATATATGTTGTTGATCTATAAGTAGATTTTTGTTATAGAAAAGTGGCATATTAAGTATTTGTGATGTTTCCCTAATAGACAATTTATTAAGAAAGCAAATATAGGATTTTAACACATCTATCCAAAACGGGTTCTTTATTTTTGTAATGATGATGTCACAGTATGATTTGCCACAGTTAAAAAGTTTATCCATGTCAAATATAGAGTTAACAAGATTGTAGCATTTACTTTTGCTATTATGGACATAATTTTTTAACCATTTGATTTTTAGACTGCATATATAACTTGGGATATCGATCATTTTTAAGCCACCTTCCTTATAACATTCTGACATGGTTTCATGATCATCCAATCAAAACAGTGACTTCTAGAGTGTTCACAAGGTTTCCAGCAATTTGCCCTAGTGACCTAGTTTTTCACCGGAAATGACCCATTATCAAACTGGACCTACATATAATTAAAATAAACATTCTGACAAAGTTTCATGAAGATCCAGTCAAAACAGTGATTTCTAAAGTGTTCACAAGGTTTTCCCTTATTTGGCCCTGGTGACCTAGTTTTTTACCCAAAATGGCCCAATATCGAACTCGTCCGAGATTTTGTTGATATTAACGTTCTGACCCAGTTTTGCTAAAATTGAGCTAAATATGTGGCCCCTAGTGTGGTCACAACATAAAGTTTGACGACGCACGACGCACACCGCGCGACGCCGGACGGAGAGTGATCCTAATAGCTCACTTTGTCACTTTGTGACATGTGAGCTAAAAAGATAAATAGAAAAAGAAAATAATTTGTGAAAAAGTACTAATTTGCGGTCTCACACAGTTCTTTTCACATCCATAGATTATCGTCAGACATCATCGTTACCAACTGCGCTACGCCGACAGTTGATGTACTTATTGAAATTTGTAAATCATGTAGTCAGCCTACATGTCCAATGATAATTTGACAACGGTTTTACACCGTAAAAATGGACTCGACCACTGTGTCACTATACAATTATCCTAACTGAGCAGTACTGACCCATAATTATCAATAAAATTAATATACAATATCTTTTATGTCATAAATCGACGACTTACACCTCTAATCAAACTTGTTTTCGTCATTAAGAATTGTGACAAAAAAAACCTTATTTATTTAATTGCTCATTACTGAAGAAATATTAAATAATTATGAAACTATGTGGAATACTTACATTATAAATTTAAATAATTAGTAGAAATTATGTAGTCAACAATTTTCATCTTTATTCAGCACTTTGGATGTACTGACTGTCATGGGTTTGGTATTCACATAAACCCAAATTAGTAAAATCAAGATACCGTAAAACTCACTTACAGCGAACTCGGTTACAGTGAAAACTCGGTTACAGTGAAACGATTTTTTTGGCCCGGCTGAGGCCTTCTTTATTCTATATAAAAATGTACGGTTACAGTGAACTCGGTTACAGTGAAAACTCGGTTACAGTGAAATTATTTTTTTGGCCCCAGAATCATGTTTTAGAGGAAATATGCTCGGTTACAATGAAACTAAATTTTTTCAAACATCAAAGCAAAAACTTCTATTGACCGTGATGATTACGTATTGGATATTATTTTGACCCGTAGCTTTCCATTGTTATCAAATTCAATAGCGTTTTCACGGGTGATAAATACCGATTACCGGAGTGTATCAATTTAAATTCTTTTGTTTGAGTAAGTTCTCAATGTTTTCGCGGTCAATTATTTCATGTTTATTGAGTGAAAAGGATTTACAGAATAAAATTGCATACATTTTAAAAGTCTCATTTTGTTTGCGTTCGTCAGTCAGGAAATATTTATGTTAAAATATGGAAGGGTCGCCATCTCGAAAACGAAAGCAACTGACATTAAAACTGAATACTTGACTCACAGTTGTTTATTTATTTATTCAAATTAAATACATTTCTCACAATATCAAATGTAATACACGAATAAAATACATATGCATCAAGGTTTTCTATTCATTTATTGCATGACATATATTTACATAGATCTAGAAGAATTATACCTCCGATACAGGTTATAACGAAGTTCGTTATATGTGAGCAACTTACAGTGAAATTTCACTATAAGCGTGTGCTCGGTTACAATGAAAACTCGGTTACAGCGAAATAATTTTTATACCCCCTGGCATTTCGTTATAAGCGAGTTTTACTGTACAATAAAATATAAATTTTAACATACTTGGACATAAACAAAACTATCCTAAAGTATAGACATCATTGAATATTAATTTACTGAACAAAGAAAATATTGAGCAATAGTTATTAGTTATTTTAAAGTGCTTAAAAGCAGTAAATTTATAGTTGAAAGATGGTGTGTCTAACTAATGTGTTCAACACCTTTGGTATAAGATATGTACATGTGCAGCTTCTTTATCTTTAAGTAACTCGTACATATAAATAGGTATTAATATAGCATTTAATTGTTAAACTTAATCATGCACTCAATTTATTATTTGTGTTTGCTTATATTCGTGTAGATATGCAGTCAATTTTAGATTATTATGACATAGTCTGTCGGGGTTTATGTACGTCAATGATTAACTTGCTACTTTTTACACTTCCGAGAGACACAATGATAATTGTGTTGAATGCTACGAATTTTAAAAACATTCATTTAATTACTGCATTTTGAAAGTCTACATATAATCTGACACAATATGTTTTATTTGCCAAGATATCACTAGTTGTCTGTGTATGTACCAATTTTCAGTTTCGTTCTAAATAAATAAAAACAATTTTCATCGGATATTGTGCATTAAATCACATGCATGCAAAACATTAATTAGCGGTTAATAACATAATGTGTGAAAACACTTAATTATCGACTAAATACTATCAGGTTGACGAAACAGTATTGACTTTTCCTGTATGTGTTCTGCTTGGCGAATTAAGATATAGTCCTCGGAAGTAGATAATATTTTTAGCGCATGCGCATTGCCGACAAGAACGACAATCTTCCAAGGGAGACTACCAAGTTATGGGAAAGGGCCAGTGTTATAGCTATTTTTAGCAGTTGTGAGTCCATCTGACTCATACTTCTCATACAGAGGTGGACAAGCCTGGTGCTAACTGTACATCAAAAATTATCCTTACAGATAATGATCAGAAGAGTGATACTAATGAAAAAGTAAATTTGAATTTCAGAATGCCTGTTTAAGGGTCAAATGAAAGCCCTACGATTGCCGAGCTTTTGAAGAAATATACCTGAAATTTGTTTTTGATTTTATTGATTAATAATTGCTACTGTTGTACATACAGCAATATTCACATGATTAAGTTTAAGTGTAATAATTTTTTTATTGGTTCTAACATCATTACATATTTTGTGGATTTTTCTCAAAGAAAATATTGCTTATTACAGCGATTTTTTCCTTCTTTCAATTTTGTTTAGTACTAACTGGTAAATGGTACCCTTCCCAATTTGAAAAAAAAAATATCCATTTTCCCCTATTTCAATGCTTTTTCAATCGAGCGCATCTGTCTGGTTCTCACTTCGATTGGTTTTCAGTCCTAATATGTTAAGTACATTGATTAATAAGAACTAGTTGTTTCCTGTCAAACTTCTCCCCGTCTGCACTAACAAACTTCTGCTCCTGCCGTATGCAACAGCCGGATGTAAACAATGCTTCCACACTGAGCATGCGCAGCTTAAAGCCACGCCTGGTTTTACTCGATTAACATTTTGCACAACAGCTACTTTCGGTTTCAAGTCATTTTTATACCATGTATAAACAGAATTTGTTCTGTTTTAGTGTTTTTCAATGCAGGGGTGTGACTGTTCAAAGAGCAAAAAGGCTGAAATACCCTACCCCTATTCCCCTCATGCTAGCAAAAACATCATTTTTGAGTTGGTAAGTCTGAATCTGGACCCTTTTGTTTCAAAGATTTTAAGACAAAAAAGAGGAAATCAGCTGAAAGGAGGGAGAATCACACCCCTGAATGCAGGAATGCTATAATATAGCATGGATTCCTGTTCAATGTTATAATGCTATGTCTGGTTCCAAATGTATCATTTATGTTTCTTTGGTTGTCTACGGAACTGAAACTTACACACTACCAAACCGCTCTATATGCAAAGGTCAGCATGCTAGCGAGACTTGTCATATCATACAGATACTTATTCATGACAGTTACTAGCAATCGAAAAGTGTAATAAGAACTTATTATGTGTACAGCAGGTTCTAAGCTCTGTCAATGGTCAGATTTCTGCTGTATTTTGCGGTCACTGAGTTATCTAATACTGCCAAAATTCTAACACAAACTGACAGGATTCGAATCCACGAGACTTTGTATTAACGACCTTATATACATCGACCACGGAGGCAAAATACAATTAAGTAAAAAGTTAAGTGACAGCAATATAAATAATTTGCCAGAGTTATAAAAAAGGATCTTAATTCTACACAACTCTACTGAATCAAATTTCTTGTATGTATACCCCCCCCCACCAATCTTAATATGCTAGAATCAAAGCCTATAGAAAACAGCGCAATATGTACTTTGTATAAATTATATGAAATGTTCTGTATAATATCTTTGTAAGATTTTGAAAATAAATGGGTAACCTATGGCTACCGAAAAAAAAAAAATTCTTGTACATACAGTAAAACCTCGATTATCCGAACACCGATTATCCGAATACCCGGTATTATCCGAATAAAATCTACGGTCCGGATTACGTCTCTATATATTTCAAGTACAACGAACCCCGGTTATACGAATCGGATTTTACGAATACCTGGTGTAATCCGAATGCATTATTTGGTCCCTAAAGTTACACCTATTATTCGAAGTCGTCAATTTAACAATGGCCGATTAAGAATCAAATGTCGTGTGACAAACAATGTGTCACATCAATTCATACACGAAGCGTGTCAACAGTTTAATTATCGTTAAGTTGACCATATTCTTTGTTACGCTTTTATACTAATCGCGACGAATATTACACTATGATCTCGGGTATAATAAGTTAATATGCGTACGTACCTGCATGGTGATCTGTATTAACTTATTTGCATTTCAGCGTCAATAAAAAATTTAAAACAGATTCGAACACAGTTAAACAAAGCTAACTAGAATATGATGATTTAGTGAAAAAACGTACCAAACCTAAAAACATTACGTATTCGATTCTTTAATTGTCTTAGAATGTTACGATAGCGATGCCTAGTCGATCGTTAGTTAGTGAAATGAGAATGACATATTATTGTGTCGGATTGTGTTCTGCATAATCCATAAATGCGCGGATATATATTTAACAAGAATTATTGTTTCATTGGTTAACTCATATACATTCATAAAACAATGATAAATAATAAGTGTTTGTTGTACATTTGATTTTATTCTTATTATCAAATAAATAACGTCATGTTTACATACGAGAGTTAACTCCCTTGCAATATACGGACAGTACGGAATTTCCAACCAATACATTATACTGAAATGGATTATTCGAAACCATGGATTATCCGAATGATTTTTCAGGTCCCAATGACATTCGAATAATCGGGGTTTTACTGTATATATATCTATAGGTCCATGCACATATCCAGCGAGCCGAAGGTGTGTTCATGTGATGTCCTATGATGTCCTTGAAATATACAAGTGATTTCCTTAAAAGCCAAGGAAATTACTCTCATGCATAATTTGGTCATTTTTAGTCTGTCCCTTCTTTGAATTCATTGAGCCGCCTGCATATATACATGCATGTCAGGCCGACGGCACATGTAGTAACTTTTTTTAAGTATATGCAATAAACGAAATGAAACTCCCACTAAACAATACATCCATACATTTATCAATTTCTTATTCATTAATGCCCAACATACGCAAAACTGTACACATGAATGTATACACGTATCAAGGTCGAATCAGTACTGTGCTGTTACGCAGAAATTATGTGGTATTTTTAATGTAAACAAACCACTTTAACCTCACAGACACTAAAAACAAGGAACAGACACTACTCAATCATGACAGAAACATAAAGTATATTCATTTATGTGTTTGAAAAAAATTGTCTTCATGTTCAAATAAATTTCTAAATTCATTAAAAACGGTATTTTCTACAACGACACAGTGACAGAACTGTGGCCATTCTGCAGCATGTCTGGATTTATAACGCTCATAAATCAGTTATTTGACGCTTGATTTTTATCATATTGGTTCAACATAAAATTCATTCATTGCATTTATAAACAAACTGTAGTACGTGGGACAAGACTAACAATTGCTTTGCACATAAAACATACATGTACATGCTACTTTCGTTTTCGCAGAACATACTGGTCAGGCACACTTGATTACGTTCGCGGCTTCATTTGCATAATTTATTCATAATCGCAGGAGCAGGTTAAGTTTGATAGTGATCGGTCTGGTAGCAGTACTGGTACCTTTCCCAATCAACCAAAATATACAATAGACACTATATAGTGAATAACTATTTATAAACGTATTAAACTAGATTATAAAATAAAACTCGTACTTTAAAATGTAACTGAGAGCAAGATGTGGCGGTTGTTGTCCTTCTTGTTTTTCAAGAATTTTTGGATCACCATCTGAAAGTGAAAGTAACAATATTGAATGATAAAGATTATCAAATTATATAAAGATTTGTGTGAAATATTAAACATACTATTATACTAAACCACTTAAAACGTTAACTAAATGCAGAAAACTAATAAATTAAGATCAAAATTGATTTTATTGTTTACTTTCGGTTTGGATATTTGACCTACTTTTTGACAGCTGATCTCACCAAAACCGGAAATGCGCAAATTCCCCGCAATTACTGTAAACATTACAATATATCGGCCAATAAGTCCTTTCAAAATCAATTCCTGTGGTTTTGGACTATATCTTATGATAGTTACCTATGTGTGAATCCTCTATATGGTGTATAAGATCACCTAAAGTTGAAAATGCTCGTCCACAACCCTGAAATTTACAGTTGTTCAAGAGGAACACCGCCATTTGCATGTAAGATATAACCTCGTTCTGGATCTCATTAGCATAATTAGAGATTTCTATTTTGTTAGTATTTATAATTATACAATTATATTGCTGTGGAACAGTTAAGATTAAATAGTTGATGATTATTTTGATGTAGGTTATTGGTTTGTGTGACTAAGCTTTGAACATTTTAGAAAAGTATTATCACTCTTATGTAAGTGTACGTTGTTGACTTTCTGAATGCGTTTTTTCGTTTTAATAGAACGCCCATCCGTGCTTAAATTGATTCGACCAGGGATAATAGCATCCCTGATTCGACTAACTCTTCAAACTATTTTGAATGATTGTTTGTCTTGATTTTATATTTCATTTGGACGACCTCATTGTCCTAGATATTTATCTGTTATTAAGTATGTGTTTTTTTCGAGTACAATATATATAGCATTCTTTAAATATTCATGTCATAATTTAATTAAGGTTGTAATTAATAAATATAACATTAATTAAAATTTATTAATAAAACCAGTATACGTCTCTGATTAAACCTTAAACCAATATGCATTTATCCGAGATTAAACGTTCCTAGACTAGTTTCACTCCATGAATCTCCAAATTTTCACCTATAGCCTATACTATATACATGTACATATATATATATAATATCAGAGACGTATAATACATTATACGTCTCTGATAATATACATGTAATTAATAGTCCAGACTAAATAAATTTCGGGTTTTTGCATCCATGCATGGCTTGTCTGGTCAAATTAATAGGCCGGGGAAAAACAATTAAAGTCTTGCAGTACGTGGTGAAAGTGAAGTATTGTCCGGTCAAGTTAATTAATATATTTCACTAAAATAATTATAAATTTCTTTTTTGCTTGTGTACATTACATTTTTTACTTTTTTGTTGTCCTGTTATTTGACAAGTGCTATATATGGTTTCGGGGACAAAGTGGTGTTCCTTCGTGGCATACCATACCATATACCATACCGGTATCCTGTCAAATTGGCCCCAAGTTATATTGTCCCCAAAATCAGTCAGATTGGCTCCAAAATCGGTTATTATGGCCGACTCCGAATATGATTTACAACACGCATTAAGAACATATGAAGCATATTGTAATCTATGGAAACTAACAGTAAATACAACTAAATCAAAAGTTCTTATTTTTTCGAAGGGTAGACAACGATAATATATAATTTTACTTACAAGAATGAACCAGTAGAAATTGTTAATGAGTATAAATATTTGGGAATACTTTTTAGTAAAAGCTTCATTCTACAAATGCAAACAGCACATTGCAACACAGGCAACAAGAGCAATGTATAGCCTTTTAAGAAACTCAAATAGACGTAGCCTCCCAACAGACATACAGATTGAACTCTTTAACAAAACAATTAAACCAATACTTCTGTTCGGAGCTGAAATATGGGGTTTCGGTAATTTAGAAATACTTGAACGTGTTCAGCTTAAATTTTTAAAATATATTCTAAAACTAAAACGTTCGACACCAAACTACATGATATATGGAGAAACCGGATGCACACCATTATGTCTAGATATCGAAGAGAGAACGATTGCATTTTGGTTAAGAATTAGTAATTATGATATAAACAGCGTACCTAAGTTATCATCAACAATCTACCAAAGTATCCTATCTATGTGCAGAAATATTGACGAAGAATCATTTCAAAGAAAATTCCCATGGTTATACAATATTAGACGTATTTTAATCAACGTTTGGCTTAATTAACGTTTGGAATAACCATGTATTTCCAAATTCTAAATGGCTCAAACTAGCAGTGCGTTTTAAGTTAAAAGATTTGTTTATAAATGACTGGTTTTCACTTGTAGAAACTTCTTCTAACAGCACATTTTATAGAATTTTCAAAACTGAATTTGGTATGGAAAAGTATTTCATGAAAACCCCACCATCCTTTTTACATTATATGATACGATTTAGAACTAGGAATCACCGTATGCCTGTTGAAATAGGAAATTGGTCAAGAACGCCTTTAGATTTAAGAATATGCAATGTTTGCAATAATTAAGGTCGGTGATGAATACCATTACTTGCTTGAATGTTCTAAATTCAATGACGATCGTGTGAGATATTTAAAACCTTATTATTATCGACGACCGAACACATTGAAACTCTTTCAACTTATGTCTGTTACTAATAAAACGGAATTTTCAAAATTATGTAAACTCATAAAATGTATATTGTCTTCTCATATATAAAACATTAGAATATTTCATTCAAATTTGAATTAGTCTTGTATACTTTGTCTGAGTTAGCTTAACATATGTATTAAACGTAACTAATATAATGAATTAAATGTAATATAATAACAATAATAATACATAAAATGTGGCTCTCCACAGAAATACAATTGTAATTGATTATCATGTTTGCTATATAACATATAAATTTACTAATACTAATATACATGTATATGATTGTCAGTATTTTGATTTTGTTAAAGAGTCTCTTATCAATGTTTGTACACTATGTTCCTCATATTTGCATGCATACATGAAGTGAGAGAATAAAAGAATTTTTACTTTGAATTTTTTTGACTTGTACATACATGTCGGTGTATATAAGTCCTTGTGTTTAAATAATTAAATACATTGGTATGCGTTAATAAATAAAAAGGTGATAATTGTATTCTATAACTCGGATATTTTTTAACATTTTATCAGAGACGTATATTTGTATTATACGTCTCTGATTTTATATATAATTATTATCAGGTAGTTGTATTAATCTAAATACAACTACCTGTTATTATATAGACGATTTTAGAGTTTATTTTATTCCATTATATGATTATTTCAATTTCTTTGCATTGAGTGACATTCATGCAAGACCGATGGTCGAAAAGTGTAATTGTTGAAAATATTTCGAAATTATCGTCTGCAATTTTATGATCGGCGTTAATGAACTCGTTGTTAGTCACTGCACGTAGTACACATTACACGTAGTTGATCTCTAGCAAAGCGGAAGCTATTTCTACGCATGCGCAGTAACTTGGTCTCCTCTGTTGGTTGCAAAGGTTAGCGTCGTCAGTTTAGAACTCGGAGTAAATCCAACTGTTTAATTTGTTTTGTTTCTTCATCGTTCGTTGACATTTTGATTTTTATTGCTTTAATAGTTCTTTAAAATGTAAATCGGTATTATTTTTGTGAATCATTGCGTACTTTTGTAAAAATACTTATTTGAATTTATATTGACAACCGGTATATTCTTTCAGGCTGAATCGGTCGACTGTTCCATATTCCTGCAAAGATGTACGCCTGTTCAAGAATCGCTACCCCAGCAACCAGATTCATGGTAAGTTGATCTTCTGTTTTGTGCTTCTAAACGTTCTTTTATGTCTTGTTGACTAGCAAAACTGCAAAAATCTTCCGAGGTCAAAAGGTTGCTTGAATCCATTTTGCGGGTGTCCGAATTCTAGTGTTAGTTTCTCTGATAGATAGGACGCCAAATGCAATGTTATATTACTAAATATGATAGTGCAACGACTTTTAAATGTTGTACCATACTAATAATTGGTTCAAATTCGTGTTGTCAGTATTTTTGCATGTGAAATACGAATGTTGACCTTGAAGACATTCTGATTGTCAAGTCAAACTTGATTTTTGTTATGATTAATGGAACGGAAAGACAGCTTAGTAACAATTTACACATCTATACAACAAAACGATATATATCTGTATTCATTAATTTGTTAATATTAATGTTGTGTTCATGTGTGAGAATGAAGATAACTGGTTTGCATTGTCGGAAGTGGGTGGGGTATGTTTCTACGGAGGACGTTTGGTCCTTGAGCAAAGTTTTGACCCAGTCGACTTATAGGCTCTTAGGGACTGTATATAGTAATGAAGATTCTGCAATACGCATATTTACATTAGATTTGTTAATTTGTATGTATTCTGGTTGACTCATCCCACAATACATGTCTTAGCATGAACATCATTCGTTAGCAGTCTTGAAAATTTTGGCAAGATTGAAAAAAATGTAATGTTTCGCATTGATCTTTTACAGAAGTTTTACAGATTGGAAAAAACATATTTTATGTATATTTAAACTTAATGATGAGCTGATGACTCTTATTATTGAATTAAGACTGTTCTTTATTTTCACATTCTTGTATCAGGGGTGCCGGAAGCAATTTGACATAGGGGCGGCAGAGGGGATTGGTTTGGGAGGAGATGAATATTCATTTGAACAATACTTTAATAGGTTATAGTTTATAACAAAATCTATTTTTGACCTTGAGTTGACCGGACATGTTTTCAGAATACTTTTGATGAGCTGAACGATTTGAATCACTAATGGTAACTGACGGCCTCTCAATTTTGTTGTTTCAGGTTGCAAGTGGGAGTAAAGCAATCAGACCAATCAGCTGCACTGCTTTTTCAAAAGACGTATGTGTTATATTTATAAACTTATTATTTCCCTGTATTTATGATTTGTAACTGCGCTTCAGAGTAAGGGATTATTCAAATTCTGTAAAATGTGAATGAAACTCAAAAATATTAACTATTCATTGAAGTTTTTTCCACATTTTGGGGCACGCATGGTCTTCGGGTTGTAGGAAAAGAGAAGACACTGGTTACTGGTAAAAGGGGGAAAATTGCACAAATAGGCAAAGGGAGGACGCTGAGTGACTATTAGTCCAACTTATTAGACTGCTTTGTGACGGCGAGACATTTTTCGACTTGGCTCCGTCCCGCACAGTCTAACAAAGATCTGTATATTTGTGTGCGGAAAATCCCCAATTAAAACCCGTTGGGCCCGATAACTACAATATCTGTGACCAAAGTGAACCATTCCGTGGGTAGAAAACATGTTTCTATACTCATATGAGTATAAATTATTCCAACATACCTTTTCTGAAAGATGCATTAATGATTTGTTTCTCCCCACTATTTCCCAACTGAAAACGAAACTGGCGTAATGGTGGTAAAATGCCGGTGTCATGGTAAACATTGCCTACTCTCAAAATAATTTTAAGTACACGTTTAAATAAGCTGGCATGTCAACGAAACGTTGGCTTGTAAATTCTCAATCAACTTTCGTTAATTCTAGGTACTCATTATAAAGATCAATATAGAATTAACTGTCCGACGGTATTTGTGTACGGAGGGGAACTGGATGAGGCTAAAGTCCGTTCGTACCGTTTTTTTCACGCGACTTAAAATTTAAGTCTAATATTTCAAATTTGACATTTAACACAGAATTTTTAAAGCACATTCATGCAGATTATTGTTATTTGTATTGAATTAAGTAAGTTATACACGTAATTGAAGAATTTTGACCTAATTTAAATTTTCCGCACATAAATATGCAGATGTTTGTAAGGCTGAGAGGATGGCCCTTCTGAAATCGTTCACGAAAAACGGCCAACTGGAAAGCCGAATTAGTAGGGCTAAGTGACTATCAGTGATACTGGACACGGGTACCAACTGTGGCTACAGTTTGATGAATATAGCATGCACTTTTTTTTAGTTGAAAATTTATCTCTTGACAGTGAATTTTATTTGACATGGTATATAGTGGGTAAAACTGTTTCATTGAAAATGTCTGTTTACCAATTTACATACTGGAAAAACAAAACTGATTAAATGTTGAGTCTAATTTCATTTACTTAATTTGAAGATATGTTTTGTACATTGTATCCGAGAATTAACTGGGAAAATGTGAGACACTTTGAACCATTTTAAATGTTAACTTTGAACTCTGACACCACTGAAAATCTGCCTTACCAGCTTGTTTTATTTCTGACTAAGATAAGCATATTTTCTCTTTTTACAGAGCTCAGTCAGTCTTACACCAGTTAGCACAAATGCTTTTTTGAATCAGGTAAGAATTTTGAAGTTTTTTTATGAATGTTAACTTCTGACATTTTGACTAAAGGTCAGTTCATTAGTCCTACTTAACATGTCTTCTTTGCAGAGGAAAGTCTTCAGGTTATAAAAAAAAACTGCATATGTTTATCATTTAGCCTGCACGAGTTCATTTTTGCATCTCGCACCACAGTTATTGTGTTCGTCTTTCTTTTGATGCAGTGATAAAAAAATAAAGTACAAAATACATTCATATTTAATTCAATAATAAACTAGTTGAAACAGGGGTTGAAATTAACTTCTTTTGCCACTTGCAAAAATTGCGAGTGCCAAAATTTCCAACTAGCAAAATGCTAATTGCTACTTGCGAATTTAAAAGTGAATTTTTTTTCAAGACAATTTGTTAAACAAACAATAAGAAAAATAAAGCACATGCAAATACAATGATCAGATATGATAAGAGCAAGTATAATATACCTGTAACCAGATGATCTATTGTTTAATAATACAGTTTTATCAATTGTTTAATCAGGATCTAGTTTATGGTAGTTTGTCATTTATCTAAATTCATTATCAGATTTACAACAGCTTCATACCTTACTAAGTAATCCAGTAACAAATTATTCACACACAAAAATATCCATAATTGTGTGACACATATAAATTACGAAATTCCTGTTCAATTTATGGGAGTAAATTAACCAGAGAGTAAGATATATATGTCATCTGATTGACAGTTAACATCATTCATGATGTCAGTTACATTAACTTTAAACCTAGTTTATTTCAACAGCGCTAAAAATAGAAAATCAATATAGTTCAACTCTCATGCTTTACAAATTGCACCAGTTCACCCTGTTTGTGCAAAAATATGTGTGGACTTTAATTATTGTGTTTTTAGTGGTCTGTAAGTTTCTAAGTGATAATAGGGATATATTTTTTGGTTGCCTGGCCGTAAGTCGAGTTGGATTTTACCAATAATTTCAGGACTCATATTTGGTCAACTTATGGCCAAGTATATATGGTAGTAGTTTGTTTGACATCATCATCATTGGTACTTGTTGAATTCACCTAACAGACTTGCCGAAAAATTGACAAATATCGGCCATACTGTTCGTTGTCAACAACGGTCTATGTCGTCTGAGCGCTTACTTTACATAAACATAGAATAAATGCAAGCGTTTAGCGATAAACGATGCGTGGGTACAAAATTCACACGGTAAAGTAATTTAAAGAGCGTAAAAACAGCTTAGCAGATTTTCGGTGATTGCAAAAATTTGCAATGATGAAATTTCATACTCGCATTTTTCAATTGCAACTAGCATTTTGCAAGCTAGCAAGTGCTAATTTCAACCCCTGTTGAAAGATGCATTTAATCGTAATGGATTTTCTAGACATCACCATCATTGTTAGCAATTATATTATTGTAGATTTGTCTTTACAGTTGTTTTATTATTCAGTACTTTGAATTACAGCTCAGAAATTTCCAGACCAGTGTAGCCACACGTGATATCGATCAGGCTGCCAGATACATTGGTGCTGGTGCATCCACAGTCGGAGTAGCTGGATCAGGT
This sequence comes from Lutraria lutraria, assembly GCA_964023205.1. NCBI lineage: Eukaryota > Metazoa > Mollusca > Bivalvia > Venerida > Mactridae > Lutraria > Lutraria lutraria. The sequence continues at coordinate 791,711 of OZ026843.1, read as the reverse complement.
TTGTTCTTTAAATTGTTCTTTTCCAAGTTCATTTCCATAAGCTGTCTCCATTTAACCAATCGGTGGCAGTTATAAAGTAAATTAATAGGATACCAGACTTCGTGAAAGTGGCGGACTTGTCCAATTCTTATCTGGGATACCATTATCACCTGTGTATTCCGACAGTTAAAAAATTAAAAGTGAAATCATTTTTATGCAACGGCATATTGTTATTGACTTGTCCTACCATAGGATTTCAAATACATTTGACAGTATTGCCTATTGCTTTGATACTAACAGTTGTTGCTGTGGACCATTCCCAGTGCACCTCAATTTGACCTTGACCAGATAAGAACTTATTATTGTTCTAAATTAGGGGTCATTTCTTGGTTAAAAATTTACCATTTCGCTTTCTAGTACACTATGATACTTACCAGGTAGTGCTGTATACTGTTTGCAATCCATCCATATTTTTCCAATGTTAATTTATTGGGCAATAAAGACTGATGCTACTAATGCACATTAACCTCATTAAGATTCAAAATCTCTTCTTGTCAAGTATGCCAATGGGTGTATGTGCGTTTATTGAATGCTGCATCTTGTTAAGCAAAGGAACTAAGATTATGGGAAAAATAACCCCCCGAAAAAACATGTTTCTGTGCTTTTGTGTTGCACAAGTAGAATAAAAAACTTGCTAGCCCTCGTCAGTCTTCGAATTAGTGGGTTGCCCCTTGTCTGAAAGGATTTTTTTCCTTCTTTTGGGGAACAACCTAGTTCTAGAGTTTCGTTGTCCTGACTCCGCCTCTATGGTCGAGTGGTTAAGGTTGTTAATCTTCAAATCACTGTAAACTCCCACTGATAGAAAACCATTCATATAATTGTAAAATAATTGGGTCAGCTAGTTAACTAATGCATGATCTTTAGTCTCAACTTGTTATTTTTGTTGTAAATTCTTTTCAACAAGAATTTTACCTATTTACTACAACTTGTGTTCTTCTTTCTCTACAGGAGCAGGTATTGGTTCTATCTTCGGAGGTTTGTGCGTAGGATATGCCAGAAACCCATCATTGAAACAACAGCTCTTTGGTTACGCCATTTTAGGATTTGCCTTGTGTGAAGCTATGGGTCTTTTCTGTCTTATGATGTCCTTCATGATCATCTATGCTCTATAAATGTGGACACGAACTAGTTACCAATATGTTTGACAGAATCTAATTAGTGTGAGATTGAAACTTGTCTTGAAATTGTTAACATGAAAAGCTGTAATATGGGGAACAAAGATGACGATCCAGAATGACATCAGTCCTATTATTTGAGTTATCACAGCATCAGGGACCTAGTGCTATTTATTGCAGGCTACTTGGGTTCGCCTAATGAGTTTTTGGATCGTCCAGAATGTATATTTACAAAGAAAAAATTTGAATAAATGTTACAGACTTTTATCTTCGTTCTCGTTTGAAAATAAAAATAAGTGTTCCTACTTAAAAGGATTTGGCACAAAAAACACCTTACACTATATCCCTTTGCTCCTACCTAGGCTACTCAAGAAAATCCAAGCAAATGAAAAAAAATTGTTTACATTTTTAGCTCACATGTCACAAAGTGAGCTATTAGGATCACTCTCCGTCCGTCGTCCGGCGTCGTCAAACTTTTTGTTGTGACCACACTAGGGGCCACATTTTTGGCTCAATTTTAGCAAAATTGGGCCATTTGGGGTCAAAAACTAGGTCACCAGGGCCAAATAAGGGAAAACCTTGTGAACACTTTAGAAATCACTGTTTTGACTTTATCTTCATGAAACTTTGTCAGAATGTTTATTTTAATAATATGTAGGTTAAGTTTGATAATGGGTCATTTCTGTAGTAAAATTAGGGCAAATTGCTGGAAAACCTTGTGAACACTCTAGAAGTCACTGTTTTGATTGGATGATCATGAAACCTTGTCAGAATGTTTGTCTTCTTAATATCTTGGACGAGTTCGAACATGGGTCATCTTGGGTCAAAAACTAGGTCGCTAGGTCAAATCTTATGAAAAACCATGTTAACACTGTAGATTTCACAGTTATTATTGGATCTTCACCAAACTTTGTCAAATCGTTTGTTTTAATGATATAACAGTCAAGTATAAATACGGGTCATTGGGGTCAATAACTAGGTCACCAGGTCAAATCTTAGGAAAACTTTGTTAACACTGTAGATGTCACAGTTTTAATTGGATCTTCACCAAACTTTGTCAAAATGCTTGCCTCAATTATATGTGGGTCAAGCTCTAAATGTCATGGTTTTGATTGGATCTTGGCCAAATCTTGTCAGATTGTTTGTCTTAATGATGTTAAAGACAAGTTCAAATATGGGTCACCTAGGGTCAAAAACCAGGTCAAATCTTAGGAAAACCTTATTAACACTGTAGATGTCAAATTTTGATCGTATCTTCACCAAACCTAGTCAGACTGTTTGTCTTAATGACATGTAAGACAAATTCGAACATAGGTCGTCTGGGGTCAAAAACTAGGTCACCGGTTCAAAACAATGTTTTAATGAGTGAACAGTGATTGTCATGTGAGCGATATAGGGCCATCTTGACCCTCTTGTTTATGACTACATGTATTGTTCAGTAAGAAAAAAAATCCCTATCTTCACAGTACTAAAATTCTGGGTCAGAGCAATCCAAGCAGACTTATTTTTATTTTCAATCTAAAGATTAATCTCCTTGCTTGTAATTCTAAAGACAGCTTTATGGCTATTAATCAAGTTTGTTGTTCAAATATTGTACATACTGATAGGAATATGTTACCAGTCTTGATGTTGACTTATAGTGATCAGCTCAAAGTAAAGATTCACCTCCATAGCTGGGTTTGGACCCATGACCCTGCATGAGCGCGATGTTACAGTGATTTAAGGTCATGGGTCCAAACCCAGCTATGTCCATGTGAGATAGTAGGCAGTTGCAGGAGGATGGGAGTCTAGTACTGGTTCTTTCCGGGAACGATGATAAGGTGAACAGAACAGTTGAAAAGGGGCGTAAAACTCAAATAAACAAACATAAAAAGTAAAGAACAACAATTCCAGATGCATGATCATACCAATGGTATGGATTGATGGACTACTAAACAAATGGTTGTGGGTCCAAATCTAGGCTCTGCTTCTGATATTTCAGTATGTCTCAATATCAAGTACTGTCTTTCAAATAGCTGTTGAGGGGAGTAACGGTGCTTTACCCCAGGTACACTAAAGAACCACAAAATTTCTTCATCGGAAGATTTTGAAATAAATCGCCACAAATGTTAGACAATGTGTTGCTAACAATTTCATGGCTGTAGGCTAGTTCGAATGTCGACTAGAGGTCACACTGAGGTATCTGCTCTGACAGTAACTTAGGTCATCTAGGGTGGATTTTAGAAATACTTGGCAGAAATGTTCACAATTGTCCCAACATGCGTCATGCGCAAGACCAAGGTAAAACTGCCTCACAAAAGAAATCGAGTTTGCATCTTTATGTAATAGCCAGTAACATTAAATTTTCTGAAAAACCTTTATACCTCAGATTTTAAACATTCTGTGTAAAGGCAGTGTGTAGGGGTATTCTTTTCTAGTTATGGACAAGTGGAAGTTACTTTTCCATAAACATAAATAGACATTGATTTGTACTGACTTGAACCATTCTTTGACACTAAATGCAACTGGAACTCTGGCAGTGAAAGGATGTGTACAAATGATTAAGATAGCAAATTCAGACAAATAGTAAAATACATGTATGTTGTAATTCTGAATATTCTGGCTGATGTCAGTAAAGACTGTTTTGTTCTTTGGTTTCCGAAATGCTAAGAAAAGAAGTTACCTCAACCATAGTTAAGACAAATGTGCAAATCCCTGAATCAATATTGCAACACATTAACAACAATTGGGTAGAGTTCCTTTGATTTTTCTTAAATATGCAGATATTGTGGAACAAACATATTTTCAAACTAAAAACATAAAAGAATGGCCTCTTGTCATCTTACAGGTTAAATGTTGTGATGATAACTATGGAAGCTTTATCTGCATGGGTAATGGAGTATTAGTTCTTCATGCCATAGCCCACCCAGTTAGGTCAATGTTTAGAGCCTTTGTCTACTGATCAAGAGGTTGTGAGTTGGAACCCTAGACGAGGCTCGCACTATCCTAACAAATTTGACTTAAGATATTATCTTATGTTAAATTGTCCTCCATCTCTGAATTATATGTGGGGTAGTTTGGTAGTAGCTTGCGGATAGAATGTGGTTAGTACTGGTTAAGCCCTAAATGAAGTTCAGGGAAGCTGGTTAGGATAACTACCCATCTGATAATAATGTTGAAAATGGTGTTAAAATTCCATGAAATACTTAATAATCTTCATGCCATACATGACCCGAATTTCTGTCAAAGAAGCCGAAATATACACATGATCATGACAGTATATGAATGTCTTCATTGAAAAAGAAATGTTGCAACAATTCTGACCATCAATTAAAGTCTTTATTTAAGGAATTACATTTTACAATCATTCATATCTGGTATCAAGCTTTCTTTGAGCAGATTTTTCCATCTGTATTACGACCTAAAGTTTCTACAATCATTACTATAACAACAAGAAAACAAAATTTTACTGAAGTTACAAAATAATAAATTATTGGTACAGAATGAAAAGGTTTTATATTTTCAACAATCTGGCATATTATCAAAGACAAAATAATGTTAGGTAACTTTGATAATAAAGAATGTTTAGCTTGTAGTGACTTTGTAGGTATGAATCTTGAAGATAGAGACAGAAAAATACCATAGCCTGAAATTAAGAAAACATAAACTTAGTCAAGTTTATCGCCTAAACATCTTCAAAGAAGCAAATTTAATTTTGAGAAATGCACTGGATCAGGATACAAATGAAACATGATTCATACTCACTTGGCTGATTCCCCGCCCAAGGTATGAGCAGTGTTTTAAAATAAGTAACTTAAACTAGAAGTTTTCCTATAGCTTCATAGTTCTAAGCATTGTACTATTCATCATTAAAACTTAAGAACGGGAAAAAAATATCTAAAAAGATAAAGTTTATATAATTATATACATGTATAGGGTTACTTTTGAACTCTAAACTTCATCTCATCATTCTCTAATATTCTAGTTTAAGTTTCAAGTAAATTTCTCCAATGTTTTGGGGTTATATACCATTATCATATCAACACCTGCCTTTCAGCAGGGGATAAAATAGTTCCAGTCAATTTTCTTTGGACAAACTGATCATTGTTTATGCTTAGTACAATGTATTTTATAGCTATATGTAGACACCAATTATTAGAAATTTAATTGCTTTTTTAAAGTTACATAGTGTTATTTAACTAACACTTGATGCGGGAACTGTCGTTTTGGAATTATTACCCTGGAATATGTAAATACATCCAAACCTGTGAACAAAGGCCACCCTAGAGAAAGACATAATGTAGCCTTTATTGACAGGTGACCTTTATTCGAAGGTAATTTTGTTATAAATAACCAATTAATTACGATTTTTAAACCAATAACCTTTATTCACTGGATGGCCTTTATTCACTGGATGGCCTTTATTCGAATGTTGCTGCTAGCACGCTTTTGACTGTATATTGATAAATATGTTTTTGTCCGTGTGACCTTTGAAGGCCTTAATAACCATTATACACCATCCCTTCAATGTGCTAGGCCCCTTTGATCCAAGTGTGCATGATGTTTTAATTTAATAATTAGTGTCCTTAATACATGACGTTATGAGCTGATAAAACAGCAAAACTTGTCAGTCACTATCAATGGTAGATGACAAATTTAAATCATTTGTAAAACAAAGAAATAAAATGATGAACATGTACATTGATTTGAAACTCTAAACATACATACCTAATACAGTTCCAGCATCTCTGTAGGCAGCATTAAATAGTGTTGTGTCCAAGTGTATCCACTCCCTTTTAGCACAATGCTTAGTAGCAAGAGAAATTGACCATTGAGGGTCCAAATTTATCAATTTCAGGGCATAGAATGTAAATATACAGCTTAAGAGAATGGCAATGGAGACGTACAGGCAGTGTGCAAATCTTAGACGTAGTGAATCTATTCTATAAACGAACGTAGCAAGACATATACCTGAAAAAACAAGATGTGTTTTATAAACACCGTGCCCCCTCCGGTTGCCCTTTTTGAAAACACACCTGTAGGTCCTGTAGAGATTGTCATGATGAACCAAGATATGAAGTTCGATGATTGCAGGTGGTAGCGTTTTGATTTAATAGGCAAGGTTAAATTTCGGTACAGGCAAACAAAGGGCCGTAAATGTGCTAAAAATGATCGAATCACAAAACTCTAACAATATGTGCTGGTGAACATGGTGACAATAGTTCTATCAAAGTTTGGTAAAAATCCCTTGTAAAATACAGAAGTAGTTGCAAACAAAAGAGTATTTCTCTATATATTACATATGCACAAAATAAACAAAGGGCCATAATTCCATCAAAATTTATCGAATCATAAAACCTTTACAACATGCATTGGGTATCTCGATAACAATAGTTCCATGAAAGTTTTATCAAAATCCCTTGAGAAAACAAGGAAACAAGAGTATTTCGCTGTTACAATCACACAAAATAAACAAAGGGCCATAATTCCGTCAAAAATGTCATGAGGAACCTACATGTGAAGTTTGATGGATGTAGGTGCAGTCGTTTTGATTTTATAGCGAGGTTAAAGTTTGGTACAAACAGACAAACAGAGAGGCCAAAAACAATATGCCCCCGATCTATCTATACGGGGGCATAAAAAGCAATACCATAATATATCTCACAAATGTTATAGCAACTACAGAACAATCTCTTCAGAGTGGCCCTTTCTTAAGCAACAACCTCCCTTCAACAACAGCATGATTTTTTCCACTGCGATTTAACTATTAATTTAACCTCTAGAGCAACAACCTCTCTACAACAACATAATTTTACTACTTCCAAAGGGTGTTGCTTCGGAGAGGTTGCGACTGTACATGTCTAACAAATGTTATTGTAATCACGGAGAAGGAATAACTTGTCCTTAAGAATGATTTGCTCAAAAGAAAATCTTATCTAAACATATTGAGCATGTAGCCACATTTGGACTCGACAAACTGGTATATTTGTATTTAGAACATTTCTCACCAACAATTGTTCCTACTAGGACTTGATGAGGAAAATGTGTAGCAATAAATAACCTTGATACACAAACTGCAATCATGAACAATGTAAACATCAACCATAAAATCCACTTTACAAACATTCTGGAAAAAAAATTAATTCACATTCATTACATGTCCAGAAACAACAAAAAATCCTTCACGGCTCTGTCAGTTGGTTAAAGGCTCTGTCAGTTGGTTAAAGCAGACTTCATGCAGTTCCCTTTGATTCTTTAAAAGTATAATTATAAGTACATGTAACAGTAAAAGTGACAATTTTTCCAAATCCTAAAAGGGGGATAATTCAGTCAAAATGAAAGATAAGTTCTAGCCCCAGTTTCACAAAAAAACTTAAGTTCTTGTTCTATATTGTATGCAATTCAGAATGTGATATTAGTATAAGGTACAACATTGGTCTAATACAAGTTTCCTACAATTTTAACCTAGCTATAGCATCTCTTGATGTACATGTAGTATATTTCATTAAAACTGATTTGAGTCTATTATTGGGATTTTTATTTTTTACTTAAATAAAAAGGCGTTTTGAGACATATTAAATACATACGTCAGACACACAATATTTTATTTTGTCATGTTAAAGTATACATGTACAAGGAAACAAATGGTACAATTACTGGTCAAAGACACAAGATTCTAGGTAGAAAAAACACTCGAATCTATACTTGAGTTTCTACTCAATGCTGTTCGTGAAACTGAGGCCTGGCCCTGAGGTTATAAAACTTGAGAACAGACTCGGAGCTCAAATCTCAATTTCATTCTCAAAGTACTCTGGTTGAAAGAATGGAGCTGATTTAATGAATAAATACATATTCAGATCAATTATGCTTTCAGACTACTATATAACAAAGAGCATCATTGTCTGATCATAATTATCATAAGATAGGAGATTCGAGCTAGGAGACTGATCTCAAGTTTTATAACCTCGGCGCCAGCACTCTTCAACACATCACACTTTACCAATATATCAAGTTTCATGCCTTTCCCTTCAATACTTTTGAAGTAATGCATGATAGAGTTATGGTTCTTGATCAGTACTTTTGAAGTAATGGGCATGATAGAGTTATGGTTCTTGATCAGTACTTTTGAAGTAATGCGCATGATAGAGTTATGGTTCTTGATCAGTACTTTTGAAGTAATGCATGGTAGAGTTATGGTTCTTGATCAGTACTTTTGAAGTAATGCGCATGATAGAGTTATGGTTCTTGATCAGTACTATTGAAGTAATGTGCATGATAGAGTTATGGTTATTGATCAGTACTTTTGAAGTAATGCATGATAGAGTTATGGTTCTTGATCAGTACTATTGAAGTAATGCATGATAGAGTTATGGTTCTTGATCAGTCCTTTTGAAGTAATGCATGATAGAGTTATGGTTCTTGATCAGTCCTTTTGAAGTAATGCATGATAGAGTTATGGTTCTTGATCAATACTATTGAAGTAATGCATGATAGAGTTATGGTTCTTGATCAGTACTTTTGAAGTAATGCATGATAGAGTTATGGTTCTTGATCAGTACTATTGAAGTAATGCATGATAGAGTTATGGTTCTTGATCAGTACTTTTGAAGTAATGCATGATAGAGTTATGGTTCTTGATCAGTACTTTTGAAGTAATGCATGATAGAGTTATGGTTCTTGATCAGTACTATTGAAGTAATGCATGATAGAGTTATGGTTCTTGATCAGTACTTTTGAAGTAATGCATGATAGAGTTATGGTTCCTGATCAGTCCTATTGAAGTAATGCATGATAGAGTTATGGTTCTTGATCAGTACTTTTGAAGTAATGCATGACAGAGTTATGGTTCTTGATCAATACATTTGAAGTAATGCATGATAGAGTTATGGTTCTTGATCAATACTTTTGAAGTAATGCATGATAGAGTTATGGTTCTTGATCAGTACTATTGAAGTAATGTGCATGATAAAGTTATGGTTCTTGATCAGTACTATTGAAGTAATGTGCATGATAGAGTTATGGTTTTTGATCAGTACTATTGAAGTAATGTGCATGATAGAGTTATGGTTCTTGATCAATACTTTTGAAGTAATGCATGATAGAGTTATGGTTCTTGATCAATACTTTTGAAGTAATGCATGATAGAGTTATGGTTCTTGATCATTACTATTGAAGTAATGTGCATGATAGAGTTATGGTTCTTGATCAGTACTATTGAAGTAATGTGCATGATAGAGTTATGGTTCTTGATCAGTACTATTGAAGTAATGCGTGACAGAGTTATGGTTCTTGATCAGTACTATTGAAGTAATGCATGATAGAGTTATGGTTCTTGATCAGTACTATTGAAGTAATGCGCATGATAGAGTTATGGTTCTTGATCAGTACTTTTGAAGTAATGCATGATAGAGTTATGGTTCTTGATCAGTCCTTTTGAAGTAATGCATGATAGAGTTATGGTTCTTGATCAGTACTTTTGAAGTAATGCATGATAGAGTTATGGTTCTTGATCAGTACTATTGAAGTAATGCATGATAGAGTTATGGTTCTTGATCAGTACTATTGAAGTAATGCATGATAGAGTTATGGTTATTGATCAGTACTATTGAAGTAATGCATGATAGAGTTATGGTTCTTGATCAGTACTATTGAAGTAATGCATGATAGAGTTATGGTTCTTGATCAGTACTATTGAAGTAATGCATGATAGAGTTATGGTTCTTGATCAGTACTTTTGAAGTAATGCATGATAGAGTTATGGTTCTTGATCAGTACTATTGAAGTAATGCATGATAGAGTTATGGTTCTTGATCAGTACTTTTGAAGTAATGCATGATAGAGTTATGGTTCTTGATCAGTACTATTGAAGTAACGTGCATGATAGAGTTATGGTTCTTGATCAGTACTATTGAAGTAATGCATGATAGAGTTATGGTTCTTGATCAGTACTTTTGAAGTTATGCATGATAGAGTTATGGTTCTTGATCAGTCCTTTTGAAGTAATGCATGATAGAGTTATGGTTCTTGATCAGTACTTTTGAAGTAATGCATGATAGAGTTATGGTTCTTGATCAGTACTTTTGAAGTAATGCATGACAGAGTTATGGTTCTTGATCAATACTTTTGAAGTAATGCATGATAGAGTTATGGTTCTTGATCAGTACTATTGAAGTAATGTGCATGATAGAGTTATGGTTCTTGATCAGTACTATTGAAGTAATGCGTGACAGAGTTATGGTTCTTGATCAGTACTATTGAAGTAATGCATGATAGAGTTATGGTTCTTGATCAGTACTATTGAAGTAATGCGCATGATAGAGTTATGGTTCTTGATCAGTACTTTTGAAGTAATGCATGATAGAGTTATGGTTCTTGATCAGTCCTTTTGAAGTAATGCATGATAGAGTTATGGTTCTTGATCAGTACTTTTGAAGTAATGCATGATAGAGTTATGGTTCTTGATCAGTACTATTGAAGTAATGCATGATAGAGTTATGGTTCTTGATCAGTACTATTGAAGTAATGCATGATAGAGTTATGGTTATTGATCAGTACTATTGAAGTAATGCATGATAGAGTTATGGTTCTTGATCAGTACTATTGAAGTAATGCATGATAGAGTTATGGTTCTTGATCAGTACTATTGAAGTAATGCATGATAGAGTTATGGTTCTTGATCAGTACTTTTGAAGTAATGCATGATAGAGTTATGGTTCTTGATCAGTACTATTGAAGTAATGCATGATAGAGTTATGGTTCTTGATCAGTACTTTTGAAGTAATGCATGATAGAGTTATGGTTCTTGATCAGTACTATTGAAGTAACGTGCATGATAGAGTTATGGTTCTTGATCAGTACTATTGAAGTAATGCATGATAGAGTTATGGTTCTTGATCAGTACTTTTGAAGTTATGCATGATAGAGTTATGGTTCTTGATCAGTCCTTTTGAAGTAATGCATGATAGAGTTATGGTTCTTGATCAGTACTTTTGAAGTAATGCATGATAGAGTTATGGTTCTTGATCAGTACTTTTGAAGTAATGCATGACAGAGTTATGGTTCTTGATCAATACTTTTGAAGTAATGCATGATAGAGTTATGGTTCTTGATCAATACTTTTGAAGTAATGCATGATAGAGTTATGGTTCTTGATCAGTACTATTGAAGTAATGTGCATGATAGAGTTATGGTTCTTGATCAGTACTATTGAAGTAATGCATGACAGAGTTATGGTTCTTGATCAGTACTTTTGAAGTAATGCGTGACAGAGTTATGGTTCTTGATCAGTACTATTGAAGTAATGCATGACAGAGTTATGGTTCTTGATCAGTACTATTGAAGTAATGCATGATAGAGTTATGGTTCTTGATCAGTACTTTTGAAGTAATGCATGACAGAGTTATGGTTCTTGATCAGTACTTTTGAAGTAATGCATGATAGAGTTATGGTTCTTGATCAGTACTATTGAAGTAATGCATGATAGAGTTATGGTTCTTGATCAGTACTATTGAAGTAATGCATGATAGAGTTATGGTTCTTGATCAGTACTATTGAAGTAATGCATGATAGAGTTATGGTTCTTGATCAGTACTATTGAAGTAATGCATGATAGAGTTATGGTTCTTGATCAGTACTTTTGAAGTAATGCATGATAGAGTTATGGTTCTTGATCAGTACTATTGAAGTAATGCATGATAGAGTTATGGTTCTTGATCAGTACTTTTGAAGTAATGCATGACAGAGTTATGGTTCTTGATCAATACTTTTGAAGTAATGCATGACAGAGTTATGGTTCTTGATCAATACTTTTGAAGTAATGCATGATAGAGTTATGGTTCTTGATCAGTACTATTGAAGTAATGCATGATAGAGTTATGGTTCTTGATCAGTACTATTGAAGTAATGCATGATAGAGTTATGGTTCTTGATCAGTACTATTGAAGTAATGCATGATAGAGTTATGGTTCTTGATCAGTACTATTGAAGTAATGCATGACAGAGTTATGGTTCTTGATCAATACTTTTGAAGTAATGCATGATAGAGTTATGGTTCTTGATCAATACTTTTGAAGTAATGCATGATAGAGTTATGGTTCTTGATCAATACTTTTGAAGTAATGCATGATAGAGTTATGGTTCTTGATCAATACTTTTGAAGTAATGCATGATAGAGTTATGGTTCTTGATCAGTACTATTGAAGTAATGCATGATAGAGTTATGGTTCTTGATCAGTACTATTGAAGTAATGCATGATAGAGTTATGGTTCTTGATCAGTACTATTGAAGTAATGCATGATAGAGTTATGGTTCTTGATCAATACTTTTGAAGTAATGCATGATAGAGTTATGGTTCTTGATCAGTACTATTGAAGTAATGCATGATAGAGTTATGGTTCTTGATCAGTCCTTTTGAAGTAATGCATGATAGAGTTATGGTTCTTGATCAGTACTATTGAAGTAATGCATGATAGAGTTATGGTTCTTGATCAGTACTATTGAAGTAATGCATGATAGAGTTATGGTTCTTGATCAATACTTTTGAAGTAATGCATGATAGAGTTATGGTTCTTGATCAGTACTATTGAAGTAATGCATGATAGAGTTATGGTTCTTGATCAGTACTATTGAAGTAATGCATGATAGAGTTATGGTTCTTGATCAGTACTCTTCCACTCATCATGCTCTACCTTTCAAACAGAAACCTTCAAGTTTTAAAGTTATTACAAGTTTCAATAAGCGTGACTGACATCTGGACGGATGGATTAGGACTAACTAACAGCCGGACAGACAATGCCAAAGTTATATCCCTCTGCCTTTGGCGCAGGATAATCATAGACACGAGTTCTTAGTTAAAAAATGAAAAACAAAATCATGATCATTGAATGTAGTTGATGTACATTAACTGTTCTTTGTCCGTTAGGGCAAGAGACCAAATCTATTTTATATTCATACCTTGGTTTTGTGTTTGCTATCAATGAAGTTAGGAGACAGAATACAACAGAAGCTGTAACCATAGCATGCCCTGAGGGACTACCTGAAAATAAAGTATCACTGACGTTCAACATTCATGTAAATAATAACTAAATAACAGAAGAACAAACTGACACAAAAGTCTTCAAAATTGCAAGTAATGGTGTTTAGTATCAGTCATTTAAAAATAATATGGAACCAGAAATGTGTCCGGAGGACACGAATGCCCCCACTAGAACTAAGTCAAAAACGGGCCATAACTCCTCTGAAAATGTTCAGATTTTTGGGAAATCGAACTTGACCTGTACTTCATTTTTATACACATAAAATTCATGTTAAAATATGAAACCAATCCATGAAATATTTTTTATCGCTCGGAAACCATTTGAATGGAAGGACGGACAGGGGTAACACTTAATTTATATGCTCTTCCACCATTTCAATTGGTGGTGGCATAAAAAATGTGAAGAGAGTATGTCTATTCTTTACAGTATCACCTGGCCCTGTTTCACAAGTCAGTCTATACTGTTGTAATTTGGTATCATCTGCATATTGATATTTAGACTCTGGAACCCACCAAAATGGTCTGTCGCCATGTAGCAACCTGTAAAACAGCATCTATCTATAACCAGCCTGTAATGTTGCATTTACCAGTTCCATGAACACTAATCACGATCAAAGCACTGAAAGTACTCATGGAAAATCACCTTACATAGACTTGCACTGCGTAATCAACATGAAGCGGGAAGTATTTTAACAATTACATGGCTGATATACATGTAGAAAAATCTAGTACATTGGTTCGCATCAAAATTCATGTGCACAGAGGGAGTGACTGTTATAGACAGCTGAACAGTTGTTCAGTGAACAGTTGTTCAGTTCCCAAAAATGTGTTATATCTGCCAGACATGATATTTTAGCAAACATTCATATATAAATACGTACACTATATATCCCCCTATTACCGGTATTAATAGTAAGGGCAATTAATAAACTGTATTGGAAGCTAAAAATTTGTTTTTCAAACATTCTTCCTTGGCTGTCAATGTACGTAAAATATAATGTATATACATTTACACATAAATATTACCATTTAAGTAATGCATTTATCCATTCAGATATACAGGCCAGCCACAATATTTGTACTCCTGTAGCTTTGTGTATACAGTATACAATAGGAAAGAACACCAGGAAGGCATTACGTGGATCACCAAGATGTGAGGAAGCCAACATCAATTCATCATAATCCTGTAATAAAAAAAAATCGCATCGATTAAAATTCAACATATAAGATCATAAGGTTATACTACAAATTGTAATAAAGTATAATAGAGTGTGCAATTTTAAAGGTTAATTTAGTCAACAAAGACTCCATGGCATACTTATAACAATCCTGGTCAATTGGTAGTGTAGTGGTGAGGTATATTGTATTTATAAATTGGCTGGGATATTCACCAGCCCAATTAGCTTGATCAGTTAATTGGTAGAGCATCTGACTTGCAAGCAGTAGATTTCGAGTTCCAGCCCCACATTGGCTACATTATTTTACTCCTCCTTTTACAGCAGCATTTGATGAAAAGACCTGTTAGTTAATACAGGTTACAGGCACTGAGGCAGACGTAACAAAATTTTGTCCAAAAGACTAAGACAGCTAGAATAAAACATTAAAACATATCCATAAATTAATTTATAGTATGTTACCTCAAATTCCTCTTGCAAGTACTTGACAATATTAACGCCATAATGATGTAAAACATCCATTGTCAGTTTTATCTAAAGAAAATACATGTTTCATATGTTAATTACTGCAATATGTACAGCGTTAGAGCAATACATAATAAATATTTGCACTGAAGTCAGGGATGCTATATTACAGGGATACGCAACGGACGGAAACTGGCTGAAAAACAGTGCCTAGGGATATTCGCGCGAGAGCGCATGCGCACGCATTTACCGTTAATGTCGGTATCTAGCAGATAAAATATGGGTCAAATATTCTCTTCAAACGGCTTAAATAAATGCTGTTTTTGCATAGAGTTTTTTATATATTGATCTTAAAGTGTCAAATATTTTACAGATGTTGTAATTTTGTTTCTAAATATTAGTGGTTCTAAAGATTTCCAAGTTTTTGTGACCGTTCGAAAATAAAACTAACGTGATAATTTGACCGAAATGGTCGCACTATAGAAAATGTCAGTTTTTTGCGACAGCTTTAGTACATGAAGATATTCTTAATTTCACGATATTTTGCCGTGGTTGAAGTGTGACATACTTCTTTATTGGCTGCATATCTATATTTTCATGTTTTATTTTGTTATAATACATAATTTAGCGATCGATTATGACCCAGTTTTTACAATTTACAAAATGGAGGCCTGATCTGACGAGGAAAATATTGCACTATTTGCGACATCATTTGTTTGTGAAGATATACTCTATATCAAAATTTTCTTCCATAGTTTGACACTTATACACGTCGATATTGGCGGCATGATAATATTTTCATGCTTACTTTAGTAAAAGAACACAATTTCGCGATTGATTATGACCCCATTTTTACGATTCAATTCAATGGCGGCCTGATCTGACGAGGAAAATATTTCACTTTTTGCAACACCATTTGTATGTGAAGGTATACTAAACATGAACATTTTCTTCCATATTTTGAGACTGACATACGTCTGTATTGACGGCATAACAATAATTTCAAGAATTATTTTGCTGTAGTACCTTATTTCGCTCTCGATAATGATCCATTTTTATCGGTGCATAGCAAAACGAAAAAGCATCATATAAGCACTAAATTACATAGATTTTAGCGCAAACCAGAAACGGTGTAACCCGAATATATTATTTGGTATGCACATATTTTCACACCTATTATTCGAAATCGTCAATTCATAACAATGGCTGATTGATAATCAACTGGCATGTGACAAACAATATATGTACATCAATTCATACACGAAGCGTGTCAACAGTTTAATTTTACTGATTGAGTAAAGTCAAACAGTTTATTCATGACTCGTAGAACATTATGTACATACATAATATGAAAACATAGAATACGTGTATACATGCCTTTCCATACAGAAATATAAGATACAGATCAATTCTTTAAATATCTACTACATTTAGTCAAAGACTTGAAATAATGACGGTATATTACGTACATTATAATGCTAACAGAATTCCTTGCAGTTATTCTATATCTGTTTATAATGAAGAGAGCAATGAAGAAACATTACTTTAATCTTATTCAATATTTATCTGGTAATGTACATCTTTAATGATGGGTTAGTTGAAAGGTCGACCAAATTATGGTTTTATGCTAGCAATCGCCACGAATATTTCACTGTGATCTCAGGTACTTGACTTGTTTTTGTATTTGCTAAAATAATATCAGTTTTTCAACAATTATTAATTACTGTCATGATCAATATGATGTGAATATGTTGGTTTAAATTATGACATTAGATTTTATTGGTGGAACCCTGTTGTTTCCAATTAATGGTCACACACCGTGACCTAATGCATTCAAATGACATATGCGCAGCTGTGAAAACAATGTAGATTTATGAAACATAGACTACCCCATACTGTTTTCCATCCGGATTTATTGATTGCTTCCTTGTAATCAGTAAAGATCGTCACCGAGATTATGATTATGACTATACGAGGGCATATCGTACGCCATTTTGGCGGAAGATTAAAAGTTACAGATTAAGTCTTTGGCTAATAAAATTGATACGCTATAATAGAGACATACATTATGAAAAACAAAGATTAATAACAAGATAAAGTTATACGAATCAAAATTACAAATAACAAACTTTTCACCATAAAATGTATAACATACGTACATTTCTTTCGCACAAAACATTCATGATATATAGCATTTCTTTAAATAAAAGTTTAACCATGAACATTTCTTCTTCAGCTGATAAATAGAAAAACGTTCCACGATACAAAATTAAATTTGGTCTTGAGTTGATAAATCGAACAAAACTTTCATGATATAAATATTTGTTATACAAATTTAATTTAATTAAAATGTTTAGCATTCGATCGTACATTTTTTCATAATATAAACGTTTCTTTCACGAATTTAAAGTCAAATTTTAGCATTCTATCGTACATTTGTTGTCATGATATAACTTTTCTTTCACAAGTTTATTCCGTGAAAATTTCGCCTTCAGCTGATAATTCGAAAACAAGTTTCACGATATAAAATTTAATTGTACAAAACTTTCATAATGTAATATACTACATGTATTTCAGTTTTTCATACATATTTTCATGATATAATCGTTTCTTTTAAAAATTCAATTTAAATAAAAAAAATAGCAGTGAAAATTAATTTCGTCTTGAGCCAGGTGTAGCATCACTGCTTGAGCTCATAAATCGAACAAAACGTTCATAATGTAAACATTTCTTTCCTACAAAATTTGCATAATATAGCATTTCTTTCTCAAATTTAATTTAGAAAAATAAGTTGTGAAAATTAACAACAAACAAATAAAAACTACGAGGAACTTGAGTCGATCATAAATGTTACTTTTTGTCAATTATCGATTCTTTGTGTCATTTTCATGGTAATTTCGGTAGTTTTGATACCTTTGCTTTCATTAACTAGCCTAGGCACTGATAATCTATACTTGATCAGTGGATGATAAGCGGTTGCACATCCCTGTAATATACACCCTTTCGCGGTAATTTGAATTGTCGCCCCTGAATGACGTCATACGAGGATACCGGCGGATAAGACAATTTTATCAACAGGAAATCAATATCGTCAAAAACTATGACAACTAAAGGTATTTTACTACGAAAACGGTGATAATTAATATTTAGATATATGACAAGGTTGTTGTAATGAACAATTATTCCGTTTATATGAAATATTCGAGCCTCGGATTGATTTTGTCATATATTTTCGCGATCTCAATTGTATGTTAGTTTTTAACGTATTTGTTTCGCACGGACTGCAAACTCGAGTCTGTTTATATGATACAGTAAAATTATGGATCGGGAAACATGCAATGCTTAAAATATGAATTTCTTTCCACTAGCTTGCGTGTAAATTTTGTTTGTTTGTTAGTTTCAATTCGTTAAAATGTTCATGTAATTTTGCCAATGTTTAGATTTATCAAGTGAATGCTTTGCGTACATATATTCTTTACATATTTATTTTACAGATCACATGGGTATTAGTGAGATTGATCACGACTATTCTTAACCAAATAACATACAACCAGGATTTTTCATAGCAAGTTCTTTTGAAAAGTCAGATGGTTCTGCCTTAGATTTTCCCAATAAAATAAAGAGACAAAAGAAGTCAGACTGAACATTCGTACATTCATAGGACAGTATCATTTTGATGAAATGACTGAAAATGAGGTGAGACAAGCTCAAAGCATTGCTTCAGAAAGAATTTATAATGTGGAAAAGGCAATGAATATATAAAATGAAGAACTTTCACATGGATTTACTTTTGTGACTGATGTAATGATATACAAATATTGTAATGACACAATGTCAAGTTGTTAATTTTAATACTATCATAAATATATAGCTGTTTGTGTGTAGCCTACTGAATTGATGTAATTAAATGTCTAATACAAATGTAATAGTTATAATAACTCTGTCTTGTGTTACATTTTGCTTGAGACTTTTCGGACAGTCGGTCCGACAAGCTTGAAATTCTTTTGGACTGAGAGGAAATTTGCCAAGCGGATGAACTGATGAGATAAGATTCTTCATCCGACCAACACAGTCTATCAGACAATCCACCATTATTCGCAAAGTCTGATTCTTGTCGGCTTGATTTGTTTTAACTCAATGCCATGACAAAATAATACCAGTATTAAAACCATCAGATGATTAGGCATCCCACATTCTATTATATGTAAAAAGCATAATACAGGAAACAAAAGGCCACGAGTAATTTACAACTAAAAAATATATTTATATGTATAGAAGAGACAACTTAAACAGGCATAAAATACAGGACTAGTACTGTTCACAGCAACATGCAGTACATTACATGTTTACAGTACAACCTCTGTAGAGCAACACCATGTGGGAGCTGCAAATATTGGCCGTTGTTTAGAGGTTGTTGCTCTAAATGTTGTTGTAAATATCAACTTAGGTAATTTTTGAATGTGTTGTTATAGAGAGGTTGTTGATCTACAATGGGCCACTCTGGAGAGGTTTTACTGTACATTAATTCAGCTTGACTGATATGACCAAATACCAAACAGTTCATGAGTTTAGAAACTTGGGATATAGAAATGTGGCTGTTATTGGCAGGAGGTCTTCATTCAGAGGTCATTTTGTTTTAATTAATCAACTACTTCTTTAAACGAATGGACTCCGGCATTCACATAATGGCCTTTATTCAGAAGTGACCACTCACACAGGCTTGACTGTACACCTAAATTAAAACATTCAAATAATATCAAGATATCTAATAAAGTAGATTATCTACAATGAGTCATAAAATTTAAACAACATACATTTTTATACCACAAAAAGTCATTAAAGTTTCAACTTTTCCAACTTCCTGATAAAAACATGTATATCAAAATAAATGCATTATTATCCGTTATCAATGTTTTTCCTACATAGGTTGTGGCTATTTTTCAGACTTTTAACTACAACTTTGAAACTTTGAACCCTTGCTCAAGACATTTCTTTTCACCGAAACAATATAAGAATAAGACAATGAAATATCATACATTGTCGTACACAGCACTGCAAACTATCGCCTATTTATATTCCTGTCTTATGATTTCATAGATGCACAAGTTTTTCAACAGATAGTAATAATATGTTTTTATCGAATTAATCAACAAAGAGAGAATGATATTGGTAATCGTTTTCATGTCACTAATTAATGCATTGATTGTTGGACCCCAATTATTTTTAATTAGTTTATCACACCCGCTGATTACATCTTGAAAGCACATGTTTGACCCTCAGGCGACTGTGAAAACTATTTTCATATGTAAACAACGGGTGCTATATTAGACCCCTGACCGTTTTCCCCCCAATTTCATTGCTTATCTAATTGTAATCAGTAAGGATCGTGTCAACAATTTTACGTTATTCTGACAAGTAGACATGCAATATATAACACTGGAAATTGGACTGAGATCAAACAAAATTGATACCAGAGACAATGCTTGGATTATACAAATTAGTGACAAAAATATGACAGAAAAAGCACTCAAGTGCTGATAAATCACAAAGATGAACATGTGGATTTTTCAAAATATGTAAGTTGACTAGCTGACAATTATGAATGGAATTATTTTTTCTTTTCAACAAACCAAATTTATTATTGCAAACCACAAAATTTCCGAAATATATTTATATTTGCCATTGTAAACCCCTTCGGAAGATTATACATATATTCTACTGTAACCTGTAATGATGGACAGAATTTCCGTGAACAAATGCCATTTATGAATATAATATGAAATATCGAACGTACGTTGTCTTCTTAATTAGATAACAATATAACTTATTAATATAGTAAAACACAAATTTTTGTTGTAACTTGTACAACCGAGAAACAAGCCGAATTCGTCCTTTACGGCAAAATATCGATTGTATCAGCTTTCTATCCTCGTTTGACGTCACATCCGGTAAGCTGATACAATCGATATTTTGCCGTACAGGGCGAATTCGGTTTGTTTCTCGGTTGTACAAATTACAACAAAAATTTGTGTTTTACTATATTAATAAGTTATATTGTTATCTAATTAAGAAGACAACGTACGTTCGATATTTCATATTAATATTTATAAATGGCATTTGTTCACGGATATTTTGTCCATCATTACAGGTTACAGTAGAATATATGTATAATCTTCCGAAGGGGTTTACAATGGCAAGTAAAAAATATATTTCGGAAATTTTGTGGTTTGCAATAATAAATTTGGTTTGTTGAAAAGAAAAAATAATTCCATGCATAATTGTCAGCTAGTCAACTTACATATTTTGAAAAATCCACATGTTCATCTTTGTGATTTATTAGCACTTGAGTGCTTTTTTCTGTCATATTTTTGTCACTAATTTGTATAATCCAAGCATTGTATTGTCTCTGGTATCAATTTTGTTTGATCTCAGTCCAATTTCCAGTGTTATATATTGCATGTCTACTTGTCAGAATAACGTAAAATTGTTGACACGATCCTTACTGATTACATTAGATAAGCAATGAAATTGGGGGGAAAACGGTCAGGGGTCTAATATAGCACCCGTTGTTTACGTATGAAAATAGTTTTCACAGTCGCCTGAGGGTCAAACATGTGTTTTCAAGATGTAATCAGCGGGTGTGATAAACTAATTAAAAATAATTGGGGTCCAACAATCAATGCATTAATTAGTGACATGAAAACGATTACCAATATCATTCTCTCTTTGTTGATTAATTCGATAAAAACATATTATTAATATCTGTTGAAAAAACTTGTGCATCTATGAAATCATAAGACAGAATATAAATAGGCGATAATTTGCAGTGCTTTGTACGACAATGTATGATATTTCATTGTCGTATTCTTATATTGTTTCGGTGTAAAGAAATGTCTTGTCAGAGCAAGGGTTCAAAGTTTCAAGGTTGTAGTTAAAAGTCTGAAAAATAGCCACAACCTATGTAGAAAAACATTGATAACGGATAATAATGCATTTATTTTGATATACATGTTTTTATCAGGAAGTTGGAAAAGTTGAAACTTTAATGACTTTTTTTGTGGTATAAAAATGTATGTTGTTTAAATTTTATGACTCATTGTAGATGATCTACTTTATTAGATATCTTGATATTCTTTGAATGTTTTAATTTAGGTGTACAGTCAAGCCTGTGTTAGTGGTCACTTCTGAATAAAGGCCATGATGTGAATGCCGAAGTCCATTCGTTTAAAGAAGTAGTTGATTAATTAAAACAAAATGACCTCTGAATGAAGACCACCTGCCAATAACAGCCACATTTCTATATCCCAAGTTTCTAAACTCATGAACTGTTTGGTATTTGGTCATATCAGTCAAGCTGATTTAATGTACAGTAAAACCTCTCCAGAGTGGCCCATTGTAGATCAACAACCTCTCTATAACAACACATTCAAAAGTTACCTAAGTTGATATTTACAACCTCTAAACAACGGCCAATATTTGCAGCTCCCACAGGGTGTTGCTCTACAGAGGTTGTACTGTATACATGTAATGTACTGCATGTTGCTGTGAACAGTACTAGTCCTGTATTTTATGCCTGTTAAAGTTGTCTCTTCTATACATATATATATATATACATTTTAGTTGTAAGTTACTCGTGGCCTTTTGTTTCCTGTATTATGCTTTTTACATATAATAGAATGTGGGATGCCTAATTATCTGATGGTTTTAATACTGGTTTTATTTTGTCATGGCATTGAGTTAAAACAAATCAAGCCGACAAGAATCAGACTTTGCGATTATTGGTGGATTGTCTGATAGACTGTGTTGGTCTGATGAAGAATCTTATCTCATCAGTTCATCCGCCTGGCAAATTTCCTCTCAGTCCAAAAAAATTTCAAGCTTGTCGGACCGACTGTCCAAAAAGTCTCAAGCAAAATGTAACACAAGACAGAGTTATTATAACTATTACATTTGTATTAGACATTTAATTACATCAATTCAGTAGGCTTACACACACACAGCTATATATTTATGATAATGTGAAAATTAACAACTTGACAATGTGACATTACAATATTTGTATATCATTACATCAGTCACAAAAGTAAATCCATGTGAAAGTTCTTCATTTTATATATTCATTGCCTTTTCCACATTATAAATTCTTTCTGCAGCAATGCTTTGAGCTTGTCTCACCTCATTTTCAGTCATTTCATCAAAATGATACTGTCCTATGAATGTACCAATGTTCAGTCTGACTCCTTTTGTCTCTTTATTTTATTGGGCAAATCTAAGGCAGAACCATCTGACTTTTCAAGAGAACTTGCTATGAAAAATCCTGGTTGTATGTTATCTGGTTAAGAATAGTCGTGATCAATCTCACTAATACCCATGTGATCTGTAAAATAAATATGAAAAGAATATACATGTACGCAAAGCATTCACTTGATAAATCTAAACATTGGCAACATTACAGGAACATTTTAACGAATTGAAACTAACAAACAAACAAAATTTACACGCATGCTAGTGGAAAGAAATTCATATTTTAAGCATTGCTTGTTTCCCGATCCATAATTTTACTGTATCATATAAACGGACTCGAGTTTGCAGTCCGTGCGAAACAAATACGTTAAAAACTAACATACAATTGAGATCGCGAAAATATATGACAAAATCAATCCGAGGCTCGAATATTTCATATAAAACATATAAACGGAATAATTGTTCATTACAACAACCTTGTCCTATATCTAAATATTAATTATCACCGTTTTCGTAGTAAAATACCTTTAGTTGTCATAGTTTTTGACGATATTGATTTCCTGTTGATAAAATTGTCTTATCCACCGGTATCCTCGTATGACGTCATTCAGGGGCGACAATTCAAATTACCGCTTAATTGAAAGGGTGTATAGGATGCTATATTACAGGGATGTGCAACCGCTTATCATCCACTGATCAACTATCGATTATCAGTGCCTAGGCTAGTTAATGAAAGCAAAGGATCAAAACTACCGAAATTACATTGAAAATAACACAAAGAATCGATAATTGACAAAAAGTAACATTAGTGGTCCATGATCGACTCAAGTTCCTCGTAGTTTTTATTTGTTTGTTATTAACTTTAACAACTTATTTTTTTCTAAAAAAAATTCTAAATTAAATTTGAGAAAGAAATGCTTATATTATGTAAGTTTTGTAGGAAAGAAATGTTTACATTATGAAAGTTTTGTTTGATTTTCACTGTATTTTTTTTTATTTTAAATTTAATTTTTAAAAGAAACGTTTATGTATGAAAAATTGAATTACATGTAGTATATCACATTATGAAAGTTTTGTACAATTGAATTTTATGTCGTGAAACTTGTTTTCGAATTATCAGCTGAAGGCGAAATTTTCACGGAATAAACTTGTGAAAGAAAAGTTATATCATGACAACAAATGTACGATAGAATGCTAAAATTTGACTTAAATTCGAGAAACAACTTTTATATTATGAAAAAATGTACGATCGAATGCTAAACATTTTAATTAAATTTGTATAACAAATATTTATATCATGAAAGTTTTGTTCGATTTATCAACTCAAGACCAAATTTAATTTTGTATCGTGGAACTTTTTTCTATTTATCAGCTGAAGAAGAAATGTTCATGGTTAAACTTTTATTTAAAGAAATGCTATATATCATGAATGTTTTGTGCGAAAGAAATGTACGTATGTTATACATTTTATGGTGAAAAGCTTGTTATTTGTAATTTTGATTCGTATAACTTTATCTTGTTATTGATCTTTGTTTTTCATAATGTATGTCTCTATTATAGCGTATCAATTTTATTAGCCAAAGACTTAATCTGTAACTTTTAATCTTCCGCCAAAATGGCGTACGATATGCCCTCGTATAGTCATAATCATAATCTCGGTGACGATCTTTACTGATTACAAGGAAACAATCAATACATCCGGATGGAAAACAGTATGGGGTAGTCTATGTTTCATAAATCTACATTGTTTTCACAGCTGCGCATATGTCATTTGAATGCACTAGGTCACGGTGTGTGACCATTAATTGGAAACAACAGGGTTCCACCAATAAAATCTAATGTCATAATTTAAACCAACATATTCACATCATATTGATCATGACAGTAATTAATCATTGTTGAAAAACTGATATTATTTTAGCAAATACAAAAACAAGCCAAGTACCTGAGATCACAGTGAAATATTCGTGGCGATTAGCATAAAACCATAATTTGGTCGACCTTACAACTAACCCATCATTAAAGATGTACATTACCAGATAAATATTGAATAAGATTAAAGTAATGTTTCTTCATTGCTCTCTTCATTATAAACAGATATAGAATAACTGCAAGGAATTCTGTTAGCATTATAATGTACGTAATATACCGTCATTATTTCAAGTCTTTGACTAAATGTAGTAGATATTTAAAGAATTGATCTGTATCTTATATTTCTGTATGGAAAGGCATGTATACACGTATTCTATGTTTTCATATTATGTATGTACATAATGTTCTACGAGTCATGAATAAACTGTTTGACTTTACTCAATCTGTAAAATTAAACTGTTGACACGCTTCGTGTATGAATTGATCTACATATTGTTTGTCATATGCCAGTTGATTCTCAATCAGCCATTGTTATGAATTGACGATTTCGAATAATAGGTGTGAAAATATGTGCATACCAAATAATATATTCGGGGTACACCGTTTCTGGTTTGCGCTAAAATCTATGTAATTTAGAGCTTATATGATGCTTTTTCGTTTTGCTATGCACCGATAAAAATGGATCATTATCGAGAGCGAAATAAGGTACGTACTACAGCAAAATAATTCTTGCAATTATTGTTATGCCGTCAATACAGACGTATGTCAGTCTCAAAATATGGAAGAAAATTTTCATGTTTAGTATACCTTCACATACAAATGGTGTTGCAAAAAGTGAAATATTTTCCTAGTCAGATCAGGCCGCCATTGAATTGAATCGTAAAAATGGGGTCATAATCAATCGCGAAATTGTGTTCTTTTACAAAAGTAAGCATGAAAATATTATCATGCCGCCAATATCGACGTGTGTAAGTGTCAAACTATGGAAGAAAATTTTGATATAGAGTATATCTTCACAAACAAATGATGTCGCAAAAAGTGCAATATTTTCCTCGTCAGATCAGGCCTCCATTTTGTAAATTGTAAAAACTGGGTCATAATCGATCGCGAAATTATGTATTATAACAAAATAAAACATGAAAATATAGTTATGCAGCCAATATAGAAGTATGTCACACTTCAACCACGGGAAAATATCGTGAAATTAAGAATATCTTCATGTACTAAAGCTGTCGCAAAAAACTGACATTTTCTATTGTGCGACCATTTCGGTCAAATTATCACGTCAGTTTTATTTTCGAACGGTCACAAAAACTTGGAAATCTTTAGAACCACTAATATTTAGAAACAAAATTACAACATCTGTAAAATATGTAACACTTTAAGATCAATATATAAAAAACTCTATGCAAAAACAGCATTTATTTAAGCCGATTGAAGTGAATATTTGACCCATATTTTATCTGCTAGATACCGACATTAACGGTAAATGCGTGCGCATGCGCTCTCGCGCGAATATCCCTAGGCACTGTTTTTCAGCCAGTTTCCGTCCGTTGCGTATCCCTGTAATATAGCATCCCTGACTGAAGTGTAGCAACTAGTACTGTATATTATAGCTTGCATTTACAAATTGACTGTACGTAATATTAACAATATTAACAGCCTGATTAACTCAGTTGGTAGAGCATCTGATTTGCAAGCAAGTGGTCGCAGGTTCTAACCCACATCGGGTACATTAATTATTTTCCTCCAATTTTACTTTTTAGTTTAATTACAGAAGGAACAATCAGTTTTAAGTGGTTTAAGATAATTAAGGTCATTACTAGCAAACAATCAGGCTAAATAAAAGCGTATGAAGCTGACATCATGCACTGCACAGTTTGTACTGCAGTTGTTTAACAAATATCTAAGCTGTGACCAATATACTGTACACTGATAAATACTGCATACTGGTCCCAGAATTAAGTAAAGAATAAATGACCTCTAGACTTCTGACATTGGAAGAACTAGCTTAATTTAAAGTCAGGCTCTATTTCAGCCAAATTTTCTTCTTCTGTAATTATGATTTTTTTGGAACCTTAAGGTGACCGAGTTTCTGTTGACGATCTACAAAGATGAACTTGAAAAAAAAAGATGTTTATTCAGGACCTTTTCTGATTTAGGATAAATAAATATATAACTGATACTAAGAATTTTACTACAAATAGATAAGTGCTAACGATAAATCATACATGACGTAACAGTCTAGCTCCGATATGTCAAGTGGATGTACAAGTTAACCACAAATCGGGTACGAGTTGACCAAATTCGGGTACGAGTTGACTAGAGATATCGGATGATTACTAGTCTGGTTCGGGCAGGTATAAAACATGGCGCCTCTCTAGATTTTAGCGTAAAATTAAAGGAAAACATGGCCCCCCCTATCAACTTTTTTGTTTCTTATTGGATATTAATAATTTTGGTATCATATTAAAGCTAACGTTCTGTAGTTTTAGAATATGTAATTAGATATAGAAATCCGTTTTGTTTTCGAGCATTTATTTCTGGTTAAAGATAGGTAAAAAATCATTTTTTTTATCACAAAATTTGGTGTTCGGAAAACATGGCCCCCCTCTTAACTTTTTTATTTAATAATGTATTTTTTTAAGATTAATACTGTTGGAAACCTGAAGCTCTCTAGTTTTCATAACTGTACACAGAATTAAAATTGAATGAGTAAAAACGTTTTTTATCGCGAGTTAAATTCGACTAAAAAATTTATTTATTTTATCGCACATAAAATTTGGTTAGGAAAACATGGCCCCCCCTCTTAACTTTTTTATTATTTAACATATATTTTTTAAATCTACATGGTTAAAAAGGTATTGTAATGTAGTTTTTATAATGGTAAAAATATTTAAAATTGACTGAGTAAAACGTGATTTACAACGAGTTAAAGTAGACGCATTTTTTCATTTTTTTTTTCACGGGCCCGATAATCGGCATTTGTGATATTGTTAACCGGCACAGTACATAATGTAAGTATACGTATTATATTAAGTATGCTGTATGAAGAATGAAACAGTAAAAACATAAATCAATGGTTATTATCAGTTTATTGTATTTGTCTCATACACTGATTAATGGTCGTAATTGCCTAATTATAAATTTAACATATATTTATTAAGTAACGTATACATATAAAATGGGGGAATACGTAATCAACATATAAATATGATTGACTCCCGGTCCTTATGAAAAAGATATATTCATAACAACATAACAAACATTTACAATCACGGTATACGTACAACATATTACATGATTATTGAAAGTAACACTTTCCAGAAATCATTATATACATCAAATTATCACATGATATACTGAGACAATATATGTATATAAACACTCATTAGGTAGATATAACCAAGGACGTATGTATGTAAGTCCTTGATATAATTCACTGTTTATTGTACATGTGCATGCTTTTGTATGTTTTATGATATATTTTGGCGGTCTCGGTATTCTAGCTAAGAAATAAAGTTTATATTTGAAGAGTTATAAGTATGAAAAAGTATACAAATTTAGTTTATGAGTTCCAATAAGTCACGGTAATTCAGATGCTAGAAATTCATCTAAATATATAATAATAAATATAATGCATATTATAACAGACAGCAATCTAAATAAACCGAAATATTCACCATGAACAGAAAGTACACAGATTTTTGCTACTAAAAGTCATACAACTTTTATGAAACCACTTGATTTTACAATATCTATTGTCACACTGAATCATGTCATCAATTATATCAGGTAATCTGCATTGGCAATACAATTTAATATTTTGGCATTTTGGGTCACTTACGGGCATTTTCGGCATTTTAACAATTTTTGGAAATAAGTGAATTTTTTTATTGATAAAACAGTCGCGTAAATGATTTCGCATATCTGATATGATGAATCTAATAAGGGACAGATTTGCATTAAAATTGGTACAAATAAGTTCAGTCAAATATGCTATAGCGAAAACTCCACAATCAGAACAATTAGTCTGTTAATGAACATCAGGGACTACAATTTTTAAATTATTAGTGTTAGAAGAATACATTTGTGATAATTGAATTGATATATTGCTGTTTACACTTCGATTTGATTTAATGCTATCAATAACAATTATATCGCCATTTTGTTCGCGTTGGTATGACATTATCCAATGATGATTTCCATTATAATGAATTTGTGCGCAAGGTGCATCTTGTCTCTTAATGTCTTTATTTAGATTCCAACTACCACGTTTCTCACAATATACGGGAATAAAAAGAGTGTTTTGTAAACCATTACAATTAAATTGAGAATTCTTTAAAATACATTGCGACGCATTTATTATTGTATCATTTAGCCAACCGTCTTTACTTTCGATGAGATTTTTATCATTGTCGCACAAATCATAATT
The DNA here is from genome assembly GCA_964023205.1 of Lutraria lutraria. Taxonomy (NCBI): domain Eukaryota; kingdom Metazoa; phylum Mollusca; class Bivalvia; order Venerida; family Mactridae; genus Lutraria; species Lutraria lutraria. The sequence goes on along the minus strand of OZ026843.1, from coordinate 762,352 downwards.
TGGAAGCCACATTTCATTTTCGTTTGTAGAAGTGTTCGAAATACTTTCGTCACTTAATATCGCGTGTTCGTCATATAAAATATCTTCCGCGAGTGAATTATTAAAATCGTCTGCAAATGTTATACGTTTACGATGCGAGTTTTCTGAACGTTTCCGTTTTGACGCGGGAGTTATTGCTATTTCTTCATGTAAGATATCTAGCGCCGGTGTATTATTAATAACAAATGTTTCAGGTTTCTTAGAACTTGACCTACGATGCGCGTTTTGTGGACGTTTTCGTTTAGACACTGGAGTTATCGCGATTTCTTCATTTAAAATATTTCGCGTCGGAGTATTATTAATACAGTCGTCAGCAAATGTTATACGTTTCTTAGAACTATGATTATGCGCGTTTTCGGTATGCTTTCGTTTAGACGAGGGTGTTATATTATACAATTGTCCTGTCTGTGGAGTTGCTATAGCAGTAGAAGGAGTATATACTTTGGGCGTAGAGGGTATGTTTGCTTATATTGTTTATCGCTTTTAGTCAATTATTGTTCAGTTTCCTGGAATTAATTATTATCCAGTACTAACTTGCAAACAAATGATAATATCATTGGATACAAATCCTTACGAATACAATACCCAGCAGTCTTGTATATTCCATATAAAACAGACAGTGCCATTGACATAATAACTTAGATTCCATAAAAATAGAAGTTGCGTTTACTAACATAAAATGCTTATAAAGAACATGAAGTTATCCAAACCCAATTTATCACTAAGTTTGTAGACCGTGATAAGCATTTTGTTCCGTAATATTTTCATTGTCAATAAATAACGTATATTACAATACACGTTAACTAGTCAAATAATTATTGTTCAGTTTTCCTGGAATTAAATATTAACCAGTACTTACTTGTCCACAAACATACAGTTTTGATTCAGGTTAACATGTGTAAGAAATCATACTTACCCAGTCTAGTGTAGAAATCTGGATGTTGAATGATGTCCAACCATGCAGATTCATCCGCCAAGTCGTGTAGGAGGCTATTAAGGTATTGGGCGTCATTATTCCAGTCTTCCAAAATTGTCCTGTGTAATTCGCAACCGGGAAATCTGTTCTGGATTCTAGGTAATACTTCAGAGACAAGAATTGATGCGTTGGGCGATGAACATCTCAACTTGTCCACCAAGACATGGATATCAGCAGCTATACTGGTGGGATCCTTTCTACCGATGTCATTAGCACCGACTACTACAACAATCACCTGCAAGGGAAATATGAGTTATTCAATATACAGTACAATATAAGATATACAAAGTCCAAAATATGGTTCGAACAATATAGACTATTTAAAATAACGATATACTTAAAAAAAACTTAATGATTCGTATATTTTGATGTATGATTTTTTTATTTATCAGAACATAACAGATTATTTATTTCGTCTTATACATAGTACATCGACAAATATATATTTCTCCCTCATTCAGCATGTATAATCGCATTACATGTATTAATATTTGCTTTTAACAATCTTTTGTAAAATTTAAGGTGAACCCTTTCTATTTCTTTAGATTTCGAAATACCCCACGCTTCACAAGCATAGTTTATTATTGAAACTACAACTTTCATTGTAAAATAACTATATCATCTGTATGTAAGCTACTATTAACTTCATTTTGCAAAAATAATTCTAAATCTTCGACTAATAAATATCAGTTACTACTCTATTTTTTTTCCATATAAACGAATCATTTATCGACACCATCAGAATCGGCATGTTATCAAGTGTCACACAGTTTATTATTGAAACTACAACTTTCATTGTAAAATAACTATATCATCTATATGTAAGCTACTATTAACTTCATTTTGCAAAAATAATTCTAAATCTTCGACTAATAAATATCAGTTACTACTCTATTTTTTTTCCATATAAACGAATCATTTATCGACACCATCAGAATCGGCATGTTATCAAGTGTCACACAGTTTATTATTGAAACTACAACTTTCATTGTAAAATAACTATATCATCTGTATGTAAGCTACTATTAACTTCATTTTGCAAAAATAATTCTAAATCTTCGACTAATAAATATCAGTTACTACTCTATTTTTTTCCCATATAAACGAATCATTTATCGACACCATCAGAATCGGCATGTTATCAAGTGTCACACTTACGCAATAAACAAGCAATCAGCTACCGTAATAGGATTATCCGATGATTGACAATACAATACAATTTATTGGCAAAAAATCTTAATATGCCTTTATCTATTGACAACAGCATGCATATACAATCAATCACATACGTTAATGGGATTATCTATATTGAATACATTGAAACTTAATGATATGCGGTCAATTATAAGAGACAATAAAAATAAAACAGCCATTGGACAACATTAACACCATTGAAAACCATATACAACCAAAAGTTAAAGAATTTGTAAATTAATATGTAATTTAAGCCATATTATATTTATTTTCAGAAAATGATATCATGATGATAATATTATAACACAGTCAACTAATTAAAGTATCTTTAATGAAAATTATTGCTTCACATCGATATAAATTTAGTCATATAGAGACTGCTGTTAATGCGTTGTTATAAAAGTCTGATAAAAACTAATTGATTGTAGAAATGTCTCCGATAGAACATAATAGATTTTCTAATTATAACACTTAAGAACGCAATATTAGAATTTGGCCAAAATTGTACGGATGAATTTACATAGGTGCAATAGTTTTGCATAGTGATAATCTACTCAGTTAAAATTATTAAGATATATAATACGCTCATTGTTAGAATAACTACACCAAATAATGAAGATAAAAGGATAAATACGTTCACTATCATTTTATAAGTCACTCACATGCATTTACCAATAACGAATTAATACTTTACCGAAAAAAACGGCGCCACTTCAAAAACACTAGATTTATCCAATAGTTGAAGACTCCTAGCTCCAGGGTAGGAAAAGACAGAATACTCTTCTGAACTCAAATATTCACTAAGATATTTAGTTTGACTATGTCCCACTACAAGAGCCATCATTAACTGATTCACTTGTAATTTGGATTAAGTGTAATTTACAGGTGGACTTGATTACTAAAACTATTATTCATTTATCATGATTAAAGGCATTCCGTTCACCAAACTGTCATTAATTAAAATGTGTATAAAATACATTGATTATCATAACTTAATCATGAAATTGTGACCTTTAAATTAAATTGGAATTATAAGTAGCAAACTTTCACTTTACACATGTGATATTAATGTTAATTATCGGGATCAAAGCAAATACAATTGACAAATTGTCATTTTGATAAACAATAGTAACGATAATTAAGCTTCGCATTCATGACATTTAAGATGTTTGTTAAATATGTAACTAAAAAAACAAAAGCAAATAAATGAACTATATGTGTCCGTGAATTCATTTTTTGTTCATTGCAATTATTATGTCATAAAATTTCGAAATATAAATTATAAAATAAATTGTTTTTATAATATGATATACAATATATAAGAAATAATTATCTATCATTTAACTACATATTACTGTATATCTGGTCTGGCCGCTAATTTTCTATAAGAGTTACTGTAATACGTATACTTAATTAATGTACTGTACCGGTTAACACTATCACAAATGCCGATTATCGGGCCCGTGAAAAAAAAATGAAAAAATGCGTCTACTTTAACTCGTTGTAAATCACGTTTTACTCAGTCAATTTTAAATATTTTTACTATTATAAAAACTACATTACAATACCTTTTTAACCATGTAGATTTAAAAAATATATGTTAAATAATAAAAAAGTTAAGATGGGGGGCCATGTTTTCCGAACCAAATTTTATGTGCGGTAAAAAAAATAAATTTTTTAGTCGAATTTAACTCGCGATAAAAAACGTTTTACTTATTCAATTTTAATTCTGTGTACAGTTATGAAAACTAGAGAGCTTCAGGTTTCCAACAGTATTAATCTTAAAAAAATACATTATTAAATAAAAAAGTTAAGAGGGGGGGCCATGTTTTCCGAACACCAAATTTTGTGATAAAAAAAATGATTTTTTACCTATCTTTAACCAGAAATAAATGCTCGAAAACAAAACGGATTTCTATATCTAATTACATATTCTAAAACTACAGAACGTTAGCTTTAATATGATACCAAAATTATTAATATCCATTAAGAAAAGTTGATAGGGGGGGCCATGTTTTCTTTTAATTTTACACTAAAACCTAGAGGGGCGCCATGTTTTATACTTCGCCGTCTGGTTCCCGTCGTACTATGCTGCGTAATCATGTAGTGTAAGGGGCAGGTAATCCAGGCTAGATGATTACCATCTGACATGTGGCGGGAAATTTTCAGAATCGCAGAGAATAATTTAACATGTGAAAATGTCCTCTGAAGTCAGAGTTACCAAGCTATCTATCAATAAATTAAAATTATGATTACTTATATAATTTTGAATTTGAAATTTAATTAAGTACCTTTTTCTGAGTCACGTCGGTCCTGCAAACACGTGGAAAGTAACTTCCGGGGAAAACAGTGCGTTTTAACAAGCGCAGCTTTTAGTACTGATTTGAAAACGATAAAGCTTTAACATTGTTTGTTCTGGATATATGTCCGTGTGAAAAATAAATAATATGGCTCACTATAACTTCAAGAAGATTACAGTTGTACCTACTGCAAAGGTTTGTTCTTTATTTTGTATTGATATTTCGCGACCCGTACAAAATATCAAATATTCACGTGCACTGTTTTGGGGAAGCATGGACGACATCAAAGAGATCCCACTAAAGATCTGATTCAGGAACAATTTTATATAGATTTTGTATCATAAATATGAGATTGTGAAATTTCTTTGGTCTGAACCGGAGATTGAACCCAGGTCCACTACTAGCATGTAGTCCAACTAATTAGACTGCTTTGTGACGGCGAGACATTTTTCGACTTGGCTCCGTCCCGCACAGTCTAACAAAGATCTGCACATTTGTGTGAGGAAAATCCCCAATTAAAACCCGTTGGGCACGATAACTACAATATCTGTGACCACAGGAGCCTGTTAAAAATATTACCTACGTATAGAAAAAAACAACAGGAGTGCAATGCCTCCCACTCCCCACCCACATCGCCGATACAAAAATCTCTATTAAACAGTGGTCAACACGTGAAATTCTGGTCTACATAGTTAAAGGCTATAAAAAGGTAACAAATGCAGTTGCGTGACGTCATAAGGCGGGTCAAAGATGCTGCTTTGACCAAAGTGAACCATTCCGTGGGTAGAAAACATGTTTCTATACTCATATGAGTATAAATTATTCCAACATACCTTTTCTGAAAGATGCATTAATGTTCCCCCCCCCCCCCCCCACTATTTCCCCATGGTTTGAAAACGAAACTTGCGTAATGGCGGTAATATGCCGGTGTCATGGTAAACATTGCCTACTCTCTTTCGCAAATAATTCAAGCACAAGTTTAAATAACCTGGCATGTCATTGAAACATTGGAAAGTTAAACTTTAAATCAACTTTAGATAATTCTAGGTACTCATTATAAAGATCGATTTAGAATTAAACTGTCCAACGGTATTTGTGTATGGAGTGTAACTGGATGTGGCTGAAGTCTGTATGTACCCTTTTTTTTCACGCGACGTAAAATTTAAGTTTAATATTTCAAATTTGACATTTTACACAGATTTTTTGCAGCACATTCACGCAGATTATTGTTATTTCTAACGATTTAAGTAAGTTATGCCTGTTATTGAAGAATTTTGACGTAATTTGAATTTTCGCACGTATATATGCAGATGTTTGTAAGGCTGAGAGGATGACCTTTCCGAATTTGTTCACGAAAATCGGCCAACCGGAAAGCCAAATTAGTAGGGCTATACTAGCATGGACCTAGCCTTCTACTTCATACTCCCGTCCAGTCAATACTGACTATTACTTGGAGGCGCTTTGTCTGGAAAAACAGTGTTAATTTATAGTGTTAAGTTCTTGTGTTAAAAGATAAAAGTATAAAAGATAAAAGAGGTGCAAGGATAAAAACAATCTGATAGGGGGCTAGGGGTTGACCATCACCAGCCTATCTGTGAAGATACCCTAGGCTGGGACTAGATTTAACCTGGGGTGGGAGACAGTTCCAGTACCTTATAGTTCTTGGGAAGAAGGAATTTTGATGATACTGAGTGCAGGACTGGGGTATAAGGAAGTTCATGTTTCTGGTCCAGACAAGGTGGTTGTGATTAACATAGACAAGGTTATACTGGATTTTATACAGGAAGATTAGGGAAGATTGTACTCGGCGTTTCTCTAAAGTCAGCCAACCAAGATCTTTAAGCATGTTGGTGACACTACTCTGGTAGTCATAGTTATTTGCAACATATCTTGCTGCAGCTCTCTGTACACTTTCTACCTTGTATGCCAGATGTTTTTGCCAAGGGTGCCATATAATTGAGCAATATTCTAATTGAGGTCTTACATAAGTTTTGTATGCAGCTTCTTTGACTTGTTTATTTTGGGTTTTGATGTTTCTCTGGATAAATATTAGGGTGTTTTTTGCTTTGGAGGTTATATTATTGATGTGGGGGTCCAGTTACAGCGTTTTTTTTCCTTCTTTGCAAGGGGCCGGTAAACAGCATTTTCACGTGTACGATGTTAGATCGAATAATTCCGAGTACGAAAAAAATAGGTAGACTGGTTTGCCGTATAATTACGATAAAACGTGGTGCTCGGAAAGAAAACGAAACCAGTCGATTTCCCGAAAACGAGTCAAACCGAAAGTATAAATCACGACAGTATGCATGTAATATTGTAAAAAACTTAAACAGAAAGTGGCTCTACTTCCAGACGTCGAACCGATTTTGACTTCATGTCTCTATTGCGCCCTGCTGAGAGTGTTAACTGATTTTCAGGTCGAAAATGAGAAGTTATGTACTTGTTTCGTTACGTACGTGTAGTGTTAGAGCAGAACATGATCAGTAGTGCATGACAACCAGGTACTGAGGTAGACATTACTCCATGCAATGCTAAGGCTCTTGATCCTGACTCTTAATAATATTTATGAGAAAATTGAAGAATGTAACATGTTGTGAACTTTTCACAGGCATACACAAGCGAAACAAGAGTGTCAGATACTCATGTTTTTTGAGGGACTGACATTGGACCAAATTTGACCTCATGTCCCTTGACTAAATAGAATGTTTATCCTCCTAAACCCCTACAGTAGAATTTTATGGTCTTGAAAAAAGGTTTTGATAAATAAGATCAATAATGTAGGCGAGCTCTTTGTTTGCAATCAACAAGGTTATAACCTATTGATTATCAAATGTAGGGAGTAGATATGTATGCTGTTTTCCCTTTTTTAAGGCCTCGCCACCTTTTCTCTCAAGGTAGGCCCAGAAGTGTACTTCTAAAGTTCTTTCATGTGGACATGCTGTATAATTACATCAATATGAATTATGATGACTTTGACTTTTTTGCTTATCAATAAAATTAATGTGATCCAATGTTATTTTCACATTTTTATGTGCATAAACATATGTAACAAGATCATAAAAGTAACCTAGATTATAAAACTTATTAAAAGACAGCAGAATTATTCATGTAACTTGCTAAAACTGTAATTTATTCACCTTATATAAAATTCCCAATTTGCCTTATTTCGCGACATGAAATTCCCAATTTGGCACTTTTCACAACGCGAAAATTCCCAATTTGATCGGTACCGGACCCGTTCCCAATGAGGCGAAAAAAACCCGCTGAGTTAAGGTTTTAGCTCACATGTCACAAAGTGACAAAGTGAGCTATTAGGATCACTCTCCGTCGTGCGGTGTGCCTCGTGCGTCGTCAAACTTTATGTTGTGACCACACTAGGGGCCACATTTTTAGCTCAATTTTAGCAAAACTGGGTCAGAACGTTAATATCAACAAAATCTCGGACGAGTTCGATATTGGGCCATTTTCGGTAAAAAACTAGGTCACCAGGGCCAAATAAGGGAAAACCTTGTGAACACTTTAGAAATCACTGTTTTGACTGGATCTTCATGAAACTTTGTCAGAATGTTTATTTTAATAATATGTAGGTCAAGTTTGATAATGGGTTATTTCTGTAGTAAAACTAGGTCACTAGGGCAAATTGCTGGAAAACCTTGTGAACACTCTAGAAGTCACTGTTTTGATTGGATGATCATGAAACCTTGTCAGAATGTTTGTCTTTATAATATCTTGGACGAGTTTGAACATGGGTCATCTTGGGTCAAAAACTAGGTCGCTAGGTCAAATCTTATGAAAAACCATGTTAACACTGTAGATTTCACAGTTATTATTGGATCTTCACCAAACTTTGTCAAATCGTTTGTTTTAATGATATAACGGTCAAGTTTAAATATGGGTCATCTAGGGTCAATAACTAGGTCACCAGGTCAAATCTTAGGAAAACCTTGTTAACACTGTAGATGTCACAGTTTTAATTGGATCTTCACCAAACCTTGTCAGAAAGTTTGCCTCAATGATATGTGGATCAAGGTTGAACATGGGTCAGCCGGGGTCAAAAACTGGGTCACCAGGTCAAATCTTAGGTAAAAATCTTGTAAAAGCTCTAAATGTCATGGTTTTAATTGGATCTTGGCCAAACCTTGTCAGATTGTTTGTCTTAATGATATTAAGGACAAGTTCAAATATGGGTCACCTAGGGTCAAAAACCAGGTCACAAGGTCAAATCTTAGGAAAACCTTATTAACACTGTAGATGTCAAATTTTGATCGTATCTTCGGCAAACCTAGTCAGAATGTTTGTCTTAATGATATGTAAGACAAATTCGAACATAGGTCGTCTGGGGTCAAAAACTAGGTCACGAGGTCAAATCTTAGGAAAACCTTGTCTATGCTGTAGTTTTCATGGTTTTGATTGGATCTTCACCAAATTTTGTCAGAATGTTTGTCTTATTTATATGTAGGACAAGTTCTAACATGGGTCATCTGGGGTCAAAAACTAGGTCACCGGTTCAAAACAATGTTTTAATGAGTGAACAGTGATTGTCATGTGAGCGATATAGGGCCATCTTGGCCCTCTTGTTGTTTATATGCAACGCAGTAAATGAAACGACGCGCTGATTGGATAATATTATTGCCGGCGTACGCTAAATGACAGTGCCAAACCGTACTGAACCGAAAATACAGATTCCAAATCGGATAATCGATCCGATGACATGCATTCGGATATATTCGTGATTCGTTGCAGTCCTAATCATTACATCACTACCGGGAATAAAACCTGGATTGCCAGGTTACAAGTCTAGTGCACTAACCAATAACCTGTGTACCACTGTACCAATAACCTCTGTACCACTGTACCTCTGTACCACTGTACCAATAACCTCTGTACCACTGTACCAATAACCTCTGTACCACTGTACCAATAACCTCTGTACCACTGTACCAATAACCTCTGTACCACTGTACCACTGTATCACTGTACCACTGTACCTCTGTACCACTGTATCACTGTACCACTGTACCACTAACCACTGTACCACGGCCTTCACTCCATATTTGTATAATTTCTACACTATTATAGTACTGTTTAATACTTAAAGTTTACATTTGCAATGAGTGAACGTGAAATGCTAATTATAATCAATAACATAACAATCCTGAAAGTTTGAACATTTTAAGCACAATATTTAAGTTGGCAGCCCTATTAGTCCCGGCCAAATCTGTTATTTTCGTAAGAAAATCAGTGAAAACCCTGAACATTCAATGGGAAACAACAATTCCTTCTTGAATATATGGACAGTACGGCTCGGGTGACTTGTCAGAAAATTGCGAATCGGCGCGGAATTAAAATCGCTCTAAGCCACAGGTAGATCGGTTTTTCTACATATTACTTCAAGAATGGGATTTCCTACTTGACATCTACTGATTTCTGTTGGTCTTGGCCGACAGATTTAGTAAGTGTTAAATCCTGAATCATCTTACCATGTAAGTGTTTTTCGGAAATTGAACGGTCAACAGAATTCGAAAGTAGAAGAAAGATTCACAATAAATATCATTTTAGCTACTTGAGCTGGCTTTAGACGTTCGCGAATCACCGTGATCCTTAGCGATCAAAGATTACTGTCTAATAAAAAGTCATAAAACGCGGTGAATAGCGACATTGCGGTGAATCGTCTTTTTTGTCAAGATCCATGTCGCTACGGTTGATAAATTGCCGATTACGAACGTGGGGGAACCCAATTTTCAGACAAATCACCCGAACCGTACTGTAAGATATGATAGAGTTTTTAACAATTATTTGAAATTAACATCAAATTAACTTTCCCTGTCACTGCATAATTTTGTTGTCATGTTTTGTTGTCATTGCTTTTCAAATTGTGTTTCAGTTGTTACTATTGTAACAATATTGTACTTGTTGCTTATTTACAGGACTTTGTGGACATTGTTTTATCCAAGACACAAAGAAAGACTCCGACAGTAATACACAAGCATTACAAAATATCCAGAATTAGACAGTTCTATACTAGAAAAGTGAAGTTTGCTCAGCAGACATTTCATGATAAGCTGTCACAGATCATATCTGACTTTCCAAAGCTTGAGGTATGGGAACATTTTTTATTTTTCTATTTCTTAAAAGTTTTGTGTATTAAATTACTTGTGTACTAAGTGAAGCTGACTTAGATAAATCTACTTAGGTTGATATGCCTATCTATGTTTTTTTATTCACATATGAGATCTCGTGCATGTAAGCGTGAAGTGGTAAGGTTAGACTGTTTGCTGGTCATTATGTGATAATGTACTTTTAGTTGTTACTCATTAAATAGATATTAAAATGTTTCTTGGCAGGGAACTTTAATTACTGTACAGCTCTGCTTATCAAATACATAAGAAGCTACTTTAGTACTTACATGAATGTGATATATTAGATATCAATTCTTGTTCTTATTCTAATATATCTTGTTAGTTTTCATCATGAGCGTTGTTTTGCTGTTTGATATGACTCCTTCAGTATTCGGATATTTTCATCATGACCTTTCTACTTCCTGTGTTAAATAAATCTCTAATGGAGTTATTTGCACTGGAACCAGATACATGTGTATGTATGAAGATGTAATATTACTGTGTGGACAACTTCTCTACTTTAGTCATTATTACATTATTATACTTGTATGCTTTATTTTAGGATGTGCATCCATTTTATGCAGATTTAATGAATGTATTGTACGACAAGGATCATTTCAAACTTGCTTTAGGACAGATCAACACAGCTAGACATCTTATTGATAAGTATGTAATATGCAGTCTTCACGAAAAACATTTTTATGCATCAGACATTCAGTCAGTCAGACATTCAGTCAGTCCAGAGTGAAAATACAAACTTTAATGGACCAAAAAAATGCACACAACATTTCATATAATTTTGGCTAAAAACCATATTTTTCAAGAGTTACTCAGTGATTTTTTTACCTGCATCCTCCATCCAGGATGCAAAAATATCACCATGGATGCATGTTTTCATTTTATGTGCATCCCCAGGACGCATATTATTTCTGAATGACGAGTCTTAAATCTGTCTGCTTTTGTTCATTATCGAAGTCTCTAAATTTCCACATTGCGAAATAATATTACATGTAAATGGTGGACTGGTGTTATTGATTAGAGCACCGAGATACGTAGCTAAAATGAATAAAGCGACACAGTCTAAGTAATGACTATAAATAGATACAGTAAAGTTCCGCTATTAAGACCACCCTTCGGACCGCCATGAAGTGGTCTTAATTTGAAGTCGGTCTTAATAGCGGAACTCAGGTGTTGATGATGATAACAATAGTAATATGTAGTTCAACTATACAAGCCACTTGACATACATTCTGTTCCTTGATTGTGTGTTTATTAGTATTTTTTGCATAATTATTGTTTATGTAAAAAATGCATTAATTACAGAAAACTGAGTTCTTTTTGAGAGTTCAAAAAGTACAAAAATCTGATTTATGAACATCTGTCAATGGGTGATTTCATGGTCCTCTGTCCTGTACTCAGACTGTATTCTATTGGTGATTGTAATTTTATAATCGATTCAAACACACCATTAATATGGTTTAAGTAAATAAATAGAAAAACAACATAAACAGAAACATAAAACTGAAATTATTTTATTATCAATACATATATATTAAACAGAAGAAACATTTGCATCATTAAATGTCATTTAGTGACTGATAGTGATAGCATGTACATATGAACAAAATTTTATAATGAGTCCAGTAAGTCCTGTCATTGGTACACTCACAATTGTCAAGAGTTTATCTCTTCTTTTCTCTTTCCTGACCTGAAACAACAAAATGAAAAAAAATCATTATTCTATTTGCATCAAGTTTGAAGTGCTTAGTAAAAATCACCAAAACAATAAATTATTACAGTGCGGAATAATCAGTGATATAAATAAAGTGTTGAATATTTTAATCAAGGAAAATAATGTTTAATAATCCATACAGTATTCAGTGATATTTTAAAGACCTAGAATGATAATGCAAGAAAATAATGCGTCATGCTGATAAAAATATACGAGGATCATAAAGCACCAATCGAAAAATTATTCGATCTCATTAAAATAATTAGCCAAAATACGTACCTATCCAAAAACTCGTAACAAATGCATTTGTTTCTTTTTGTGAAAACAGGTTCACATCAAGATGAGCAACAACACCAATTAATCCATCGGTGTTAATTGACTCTTTTAGACCCCTTTATTACAACCATTTAATCGTGTTGATCCATTTGTTTTCACAACTAATTTACGAGCGTGTCAACACATATGCCGAATCGGGTTAGGTATAAAGTTTAAACAGACGGACCGGTCGTATTACCGGGACCAAAATACGTAGAAATACCGGTATTGGGACCGAATAAAGTGGTCTTAATACGTAATAGCGGGGCGGTCTCATTATCAGAACCGGCGACCATTGAAATAAAGAAGGAAAATATCGGGACCAAGAAAAAGTGGTCGTATTATGCGGACGGTCGTATTATCGGGACGGTCGCATTATGGAACTTTACTGTATATGTTTTTCGCCCTGTACCCGTCATATATAAAACACCGCTACCAGTGTACAAATGTGTTTTACATGCGACAATGATTCATTTGTTTGATAACATTTGCCAGCTTTTTATTTCATGATTGGAATTTCCATCTTGACAAATTAATTGGATGCCCAGGTTTCTGTCAGTCTCAGAAAAACTTGACCAAGTTTCTAATATTCGCGATAAAAGATATTTTTCTGATAACAATGAGATATGGGACATCGTCATCGAGAACATGGCCGCTCTGTGTTTATTTGGAATTGCAATCGTTGGAGAAAGCGATTTGCAGACAAATCATCATACTGAACCATATTGTTGTCGCCCTTCATTGGATGGGCAATATTTACATCCATTTAAATCACAAAATTTGGGATTCGCACTTTAAACATTGGGACGCAAAGATTTTTAGTCCTGCGAGTCCTAGGACTCGAGCAAGTTAAATTGTAAAAAAATCACTGAGTTACTAAAATATTTCTTTTTTCCTGAAACGTAAAATTATCACTGAATTTACTGGACCGATGGCCATTTAGGTGGACTCGGTTCAAGGTCCGGGGTTAAATTGGAAGACTGAATATGTATAATTTAATAAGATAATTGGACCTTGTATAGACAAAATGACGCCTTTATGGAAATAAAAGATGCTTAAATATTCACATTCCAGATTGCTACAAAACTTAAAGTGCAGTATTTTTAATGTAAAGCAACACAATTAGTTATTTAATCCTGTATGAATCTATACATAAACAATTCACACACGTAGAAATCACGTTTACCGAGTGTGGTTCAACATTTTTTGGATGTTCCCATGGCATTTCGAACGTATGCAATTCAACTGTTTTTTGCATTTAAATCAATTCGTTAAAAAATATCAACTTACTTCCCATCCTCATACATACATGCACAAAATACTTTCTAAATATTGTTGTATTCAAATCTTTTATTGGTTGACAGTATCTATAATATAATTATAGAGAATTACACTTTTTTATTATCTGTAGTACTAACTCTACAGTCACTAATTGGCTAAAACTTGAACATTTATATGTTAGTTGATACATTGTTTCAGTGACACTTTGTCAAATAGCAAAATATGTGATCATTTGGAAAACAAGATTAGGAGAAAAACATCAGTAAAAAGGAAATTTGGAAAACACAATTATTTGGAAAATGCAACTAATTTGAAATAGCATATCAGTTAAAAATGTTTTTTTATCAATGACATGGTGAATTACTGTGTGAACCTTCACTTTCATTGTATTTACAGTGTGGCAAAGGACTATGTTCGTCTTATGAAGTATGCAGACAGTCTGTACCGATGCAAACAGCTGAAGAAAGCATCTCTGGGAAGGTAGTATTTTTACATCTGCACAAGTTTTTTTTCAGGAAATAACACATCTGAAACAAGAGTACAAAATCATACAAGACAGGTGTCTTCATTAGTACAGGTGTCTACCATCAATACAGATGTCTTCATCAGTACAGGTATTTTCATCTGTACAGGTATTTCCATCAGTACAGGTATTTTCATCAGTACAGGTGTCTTCCATCAGTACAGGTGTCTTCACCAGTACTGGTGTCTTCCATCAGTACAGGTATTTTCATCAGTACAGGTGTCTTCCATCAGTACAGGTATTTTCATCAGTACAGGTATTTTCATCAGTACAGGTGTCTTCCATCAGTACAGGTGTCTTCCATCAGTACAGGTGTCTTCACCAGTACAGGTATTTTCATCAGTACAGGTGTCTTCACCAGTACAGGTATTTTCATCAGTACTGGTGTCTTCCATCAGTACAGGTATTTTCATCAGTACATGTATTTTCATCAGTACTGGTGTCTTTCATCAGTACAGGTATTTTCATCAGTACAGGTGTCTTCCATCAGTACAGGTGTCTTCACCAGTACAGGTATTTTCATCAGTACTGGTGTCTTCCATCAGTACAGGTATTTTCATCAGTACAGCTGTCTTCCATCAGTACAGGTGTCTTCCATCAGTACAGGTATTTTCATCAGTACAGGTGTCTTCCATAAGTACAGGTGTCTTATAAGGTGAGCTTATATTTTGGTGTGTAGCATTGTCTAGTGGACCTCTTCAAATTATGACCTCAGGGTCAAAATTTTGCAATTAGGCTTATGTCAGATAAAAGTATGTTTGCCTTTTTTCTGAAAACCTTTCTATGTTTTAGAATGTGTACTATTATGAAGAGACAGAAACAAAGTTTGGAATACCTGGAGCAAGTTCGACAACATTTGTCCCGTCTTCCATCTATTGATCCAAACACACGAACATTACTTATATGTGGATTTCCGAATGTTGGAAAATCTAGTTTTATCAACAAGGTATAATCAGTTTTATTATAAATCTTATATAAAGATTGTTTCATGTAAGCAGATGTTGATCCTACTTAATGTTTCCTGGGGCTTTTAGTGATTTCCTATATATACTTACCAAATTTGTTACCACCTCTAATTATACCCCCAGATATGAAATATATGGGGGCTATATTGGATTCACGCTTGATGGTCGGTCGGTCGGCCGGTCGGTCGGTCGGTCCGTGCGTCTGTAGACACAATTTGTCCGGAGAATTTCTCAGCAATTACTCACAGGATCTCAATGAAACTTCACAAAAGTTATCAGTAGTAAGCCTAGTTTTGCATGCTTAAAGCAATTTTCGTTCGGATTAATTATCACTGAGTTATACCCCTTTGTTGTTTTTATACAGTATATACAATAGGCAAATTTTGTCCGGACAAATTCTCAGCAACTACTCACAGGATCTCAATGAAACTTCACAGAAGTGATCAGTAGTAAGCCTAGTTGTGCATGCTTAAAGCATTATTCGTTCGGATTAATTTTCACTGAGTTATAGCCCTTTGTTGTTTTTATACAGTATATACAATAGGCAAATTTTGTCCGGACAATTTCTCAGCAACTACTCACAGGATTTCAACGAAACTTCACAGAAGTAATAAGTAGTTAGCCTAGTTGTGCATGCTTAAATCATTTTTCATTTGGATTGATTTTCACTGAGTTATAGCCCTTTGTTTTTTTCTACAGTATATACAATAGGCAAATTTTGTCCTGACTATTTCTCATTGACTACTGCCAGGAATTCAATAAAACTTCTCAGAAGTGATAAGTACTGTAGAACTGGTTTTATTCGCATTAGTTTTATTTTCGCTAATATTCGCAAATCGAATACCTCGCGAATTCATAAATATCGCGAATAAATTTAGTTTTATACAATTAAAAAATGAGTATGTCAGAAAACAAGCAACTTAAGTCACTATTAGTATTTTATTGTAGAATAATCAGTTTAGTTAATCTGATGAAAGCAAAATATTAACAATTAATGTTTGCATACTATTTTTTTATAATCAGGGTTCCCACGCAACTGGGAAAGTTCGGGAATTTTATTTCACCCGTTCCCGGCCGTGAAAACACCAGGAATTTCGCGCAAAACGGTACGTTAAGGGAAATATCCGGGAAATGGAACGAAATGGTTTGGGCACGAATGTGCGTGTGGACTACATCATCAAATCTTGTACAGTAATGGCCGCCCAGTCATTTGTTTTTATTTCCTGGTTGAAAAATGTCGCGATTTTTGAGAAAAAAATCTGCACTTTATCTAAATTTCTACTGAAATGGCCAGAAATTGAAAACTTGCCGTCAGTCAGTGCTTCAGGTAAGGGTCGTACTTTGATAAATACGCCTTTTAGTGAACGTTTAGGGCTTTAATTATTTACAAAGTCTTGCTTTATCATTACGACCTAATTATCCACATTATATAATTAAAACAAATACCAAGCCGTATTGGAATCATGTCCAAGTTGATTCATTAATTTGATTGTCTGAAGCCTAACGGATCTTTCCTGTCATTTTTAACCGCCGAAAAGATGTAGATTGCCTGACTTTTGTCACCTGGCGCGTGAAATCCGATAATGTTCTGATATGTGGCAGTACCGTTATGAATTTCAATAAACCTTATCTGGAGCACTGTTGCAATGAAAAAAATTAATATTCAAAGACTTGTAAATACTGAATTTTACAAATTTCTTTTTAACTTAAGTACAGAATATGTTACAGTGATTTGTAGTGAGCACCTTTTCATCAGCTTACTAAAAGTGATTTGATCCTGTTTAAAGAAATATTTTCTTGGAAATGTTCTTTGGTTAATGGGACCACCTGCATTCCAAGAGTTAGTGGTCTTCCATGAAAACCACTGGTCTCAGACCAGTGTTAGTGTTGAGCCCTGCTGCTATTGATCTATAGTGAGAAAATGTTCATAACAAGTGTAGCCTTCTATGGCCTCGTTAACATGTTGAAATCAAGTGCAGCTGTATTCATTTTCAATTCACATGATGTGCCAGTTTATATGAACACTAAC
Organism: Lutraria lutraria; assembly: GCA_964023205.1. Lineage (NCBI taxonomy): Eukaryota > Metazoa > Mollusca > Bivalvia > Venerida > Mactridae > Lutraria > Lutraria lutraria. Next base: position 744,879 of record OZ026843.1, on the reverse strand, counting down.
TTCAAGGTGCTCAATGATAAAATTGCGTCTAGATTAGTCGAAAAAAGGGTCCTTGAAAACTGTGAAAAAGGTCCTGGAAAGTCCTTGAAAAGTCCTTGAATTTTAAAATGGAAGAAGTGTGGGAACCCTGTATAATATTGCTTTTACTAAACTTTTGTTTGTTGAACAATTTTTGACATTGTTTGAACATACTAGTAACAATTTTTCACACTTCCCTACTGTTTGTAAAACATAACTTCCACAACAACCCCAAACTATTATCAATCTATTGTTAAATATTATACTTTATTAGATATAAATCACAACTTAAATGTCTAACAGATCAGATGTGACACACAAATAGCAAAGCAACAACAGCGTGTCTTTGATCGCACTTTAATCCTGCCCGACGACGTCCCGAATTTATAAATACGCGAATAAAGAAATCAGCAGCTTTTTTTAAAAAACACGAAATTTTGACCTCGCAAAATTAAAGCATTATACAGTAGTTAGCCTAGTTGTGCATGCATTAAGCTTGTCTTGGTTGGTTAAATTTTCACTGAGTTATGGCCCTTTGTTGGTTTTTATACAGTGTATATACAATATCTCAGTAACTACTCATAGGAATTCAGTGAAACTTCACAGAAGTTATAAAAAGTAAGCCAAGTTGTGCATGCAATAACCAGGTTTTGTGCGTTGTATTTCCCTCTGTAAGATGTAACAATAACTGTGTCAAGGCCGCATCTGGGGGTATTCATCACCTTTAGTGATAGTTCTAGTTTACAGGTAGGATTCATTTTGGTTCCTGTATTTCACAGATATCCAAATAAAGACGGGAACCAGTCACCTGTTTGAAAGAGAAAAAACACTTTATCAGATATATTTAATTACAAACTACAGATGTGCCGTGGTACTGACGGGACATTTACCACTGTTAGCTACGGTTTCCATTTCTTTTATACTTCCAGATAACCAGAGCAGATGTAGAAGTTCAGCCTTATGCTTTTACAACAAAATCCTTGTTTGTTGGACATACAGACTACAAATATTTGAGATGGCAGGTAAGTTGTATTTGATTATGTTTGCATGAAGTTCTACTACAGTTGTATAAGGTTATAAGTGGAGGTTGCAATGAATGTTCAGTCCATTGATTGAATACCAGTAAACACTCATGTATATGTCGCACTTTTGTATAGGACGCAGGAAAAAAAACAGTTGAAATCCTGGGAAAAAATTCGTGTAAGAACGTATAACATCAAATTACATACCTACCTGCGAAATTGTAAGTGTCAATTTTATGCAATTAACCAAGTGTAAAGGCTACCAGTAATCCTGCATTTCTTAACCACTAACATATGACACAATAAAAAATCAATACTTCAGCTGCCAGATTTGAAGTTTACACACACTTTGACCTAATTTTGTGAAGATTCTGGAGTTAATTTAGGGCGCACAAGGGTGTCAATATAGCCAAATTAAAAACATTATACATGGCCGACATTTTTTGCTTCAACCACATTGTTTCCATATCTAATTCAGTTTGCATTATAGAATATCCTTCAGGGCAGATTAAATAATTATAACCGTGCCATTTCTTGAAAATTTTCATCAAAAATCCGAATTATTGACACCCCTGTGCGTACCATGACATTTAAACATTGTACCTCAAATAAAAAAGTCGATCAGCTCACATTAATTGACAACCACTGAGGCAGGATCAAAGAGCAGTGAATTATAAAGATCAAAGACAGCTGCCGCCGTTGGTGTCTGATATTTGTGTGGATATATATTAGAGTGGAAGAAATGATATTTAAGTGCAAAGGGGAGTAACTTCCAGAGACTGTTCTACAGTATATCCCATAATGCACTGTAAGAGATTCAGACTGATTCTGAAATGCCCCCGGGTGATGTTGATATAAACAAGACCCTAGTCATCATTTTCCGGTTTAATTGTTTAACCTACTGCAATCAGCAACAATTAAGTCACATGATAGACAAGTTGAGACATAAAAAGGCGTTAGTTTCACTGGATACAGTACAAAGAAATTAAGTAAACATACACAAAAAAGTGTCAAACTTGCTAATCCATGACCAACGAGAACAAAAGCCATCAAGATTAATCAGGAAAACAAACATGTGCATTTACTCATAGTATAGGTCTTTGAGATCGTACCTTACTAAGTAATGCAGTAACAAATTATTTACACAAAAAATCTGTAATTGTGGGTCACATTTAAAGTTCAAGTAAATATTAACCAGAGAGCAAGATACGTCATCTGATTCACAGTTCATTCATGATGTCAGTTACATTGACTCTAAACCTAGTTAATTTCAGCAGCGCTAAAAATAGAAAATCAATACACTACAGTATATTTAACTCTCTGGCATTTGCACTAAGTTCACCAGGTTTGTGCAAAATACGTGCGGACTTAAATTATTGTGTTGTAGTGCTCTGTGGTAGTATATTTTTAGCTCACCTGATTCATCAGGTGAGCTTTTAGGATCAGTGAATGTCCGGCGTCCGGCCACAATTAGTTTGCTTACACTCTAGCAACCGCAGCTCTTTACGAATCTCGATTAAACTTGCTCACGATGTATATGGCCACAACGTCTTGGCTAAGTTCGATTATAGGCAAAATCTGATAATAACTTCTAGAGTTATGGGCCCTTGAATTACAAAATTTGCTATATTTAGCTTGTTTACACTCTAGCGCCTTCATTTATTCACCAATCCTAATCATATTTTCAGTAAATGTGTATAACCAAGAGATCTTGGACAAGTTCGATTATGGGCGGAATCGGACCAGAACTTCAAGAGTTATGGGCCCTTGACTTTGAAAATTTGCTATATTTTAGCTTGTTTACACTCTAGCACCTACATTTATTCACCGATCCTTATAATATTTTCAGTAAATGTGTATAACCAAAAGATCTTGGACAAGTTGTATTATGGACGAAATCGGACCCAAACTTCACGAGTTATGGGCCCTTGAATTACAAAATTTGCTATATTTAGCTTGTTTACACACTAGCGCCTTCATTTATTCACCAATCCTAATCATATTTACAATGAATGTGTATGACCTTATTGTTATGGACAAGTTAAGTTATGGGTGGAATCGGACCACAACTTCAAGAGTTATGGGCCCTTGGATTAGAAAATTTGCTACGTTTTAGCTTGTTTAACAGTATTATACCTTCATTGTTGGTTTGATCTCAAAATCTACGTAAAAATGAGTTTTACAAGATGGAAACTATATTATCGGTCATTGATTATTATGCCCCCCTTCGAAGAAGAGAGGGTATATTGTTTTGCTAGCCTGTCGGTCTGTCTGTCTGTCTGTCTGTAGACCAGTTAGTTTCCGATGGATAACTCGTCAATGGATTGACCGATGGGCCTGATACTTTGCAGGTACATTGGCCCTGGACAGTAGATGACCCCTATTGAAATTGGGGTCACTAGGTCAAGGTCACTGTGACATTAAGTGTGAAAATTGTTTCCAATCGATAACTTGTCAACGGATTGACCGATGGGCCTGATACTTCACAGGTGCATTGGCTTTGGACAGTAGATGACCCCTATTGAAATTGGGGTCACTAGGTCAAAGGTCACTGTGACATTGAGTGTGAAAATAGTTTCTGATCGATAACTTGTCAACAGATTGACCGATGGGTCTGATAATTCGCAGGTGCATTGGCCTTTGACAGTAGTTGACCCCTATTGAAATTGGGGTCACTAGGTCAAAGGTCAAGGTCACTGTGACATTGAGTGTGAAAATCGTTTCCGATCGATAACTCTTCAACGGATTGACTGATTGGCCTTATACTTCGCAGGTGCATTGACCTCGGACACTAGGTGACCCCTATTGAAATTGGGATCACTAGGTCAAAGGTCAAGGCCACTGTGACATGGAGTGTGAAAAACGTTTCCCATCAATAACTCGTCAATGGATTGACTGACGGGCCTGATACTTTGCAGGTGCAATGGCCTTGGACAGTAGATGACCCCTTTTGAAATTGGGGTCACTAGGTCAAAGGTCAAGGTCACTGTGTCATGGAGTGTGAAAATCGTTTGAGCGATAACTCTGTGTCAAGGCCCTGTTTGGGGGGCATATGTCTCCGACCGCGGAGCTCTTGTTGGCCTTTGTTCTCAGGTGAGCGATAAAGGGCCAATGTGGCCCTCTTGTTTGGTTACTCGTATTTTTAGCTCACCAGAGCACGAATGTGCTCAGGGTGAGCTTTTGTGATCGCCCGGCGTCCATCGTGCGTCGTTACGAATACGTGGCGTCCATGTTTACTTAAAACAACATCTTCTCCTACACCCCTATGCCAATTGCAACCAAACTTGGCTGGAATGATCCTTGGGTGGTCCCCTTTCAAAGTTGTTCAAAAAATTAAATTTCATTAAAAATTCTGGTTGCTATGGCAACAAATTGAAAAAACTTAAAAAATCTTCTTGTCTGAAACCACAGGGCCTAGAGCTTAGATATTTGGTATGTAGCATTGTCTAATGGAACTCTACAAAGATTGTTCAAATTATTCCCCTAGGGTCAAAATTGGCTCCGCCCCGGGGGTAACTTGATTTTACATAGACTTATATAGGAAATTTAAAAAATCTTCTTGTCAAAAACTACAATGCCTAGAGCTTTGATATTTGGTGTGTAGCATAGTCTAGTGGACCTCTACCAAGTTTGTTCAAATTATTGCCCTAGGGTCAAAATTGGCCCCGCCCCCGGGGGTCACTTGATTTATATAGACTTATATAGGAAAATTTAAAAAATCTTCTCCGAAACCGCAAGGCCCAGAGCTTAGATATTTTGTATGTGGCATTGTCTAGTGGACCTCTACCAAGTTTGTTGAAATTATGGCCCCGGTGTCAAAATTGGCCCTGCCCTGGGGTTTATTCTATTTTATATAGGAAAATTTAAAAAATCTTCTTCTCCGAAACCACAAGGCCTAGAGCTAAGATATTTGGTATGTAGCATTGTCTAGTGGACCTCTACCAAGTTTGTTCAAATTATTGCCCTAGGGTCAAAATTGGCCCCGCCCCGAGGGTCACTTGATTTATATAGACTTATATAGGAAAATTTAAAAAATCTTCTTCTCCGAAACTGCAAGGCCTAGAGCTTAGATATTTTGTATGTGGCATTGTCTAGTGGACCTCTACCAAGTTTGTTGAAATTATGGCCCCGGTGTCAAAATTGGCCCTGCCCTGGGGTTTATTCTATTTTATATAGGAAAATTTAAAAAATCTTCTTCTCCGAAACCACAAGGCCTAGAGCTAAGATATTTGGTATGTAGCATTGTCTAGTGGACCTCTACCAAGTTTGTTCAAATTATTGCCCTAGGGTCAAAATTGGCCCCGCCCCGGGGGTCACTTGATTTATATAGACTTATATAGGAAAATTTAAAAAATCTTCTTCTCCGAAACCACAAGGCCTAGAGCTAAGATATTTGGTATGTAGCATTGTCTAGTGGACCTCTACCAAGTTTGTTCAAATTATTGCCCTAGGGTCAAAATTGGCCCCGCCCCGGGGGTCACTTGATTTATATAGACTTATATAGGAAAATTTAAAAAATCTTCTTCTCTGAAACCGCAAGGCCTAGAGCTTAGATATTTTGTATGTGGCATTGTGTAGTGGACCTCTACCAAGTTTGTTCAAATTATGGCCCCGGGGTCAAAATTAGCCCTGCCCTGGGGTTTATTCTATTTTATATAGGAAAATTTTAAAAAATCTTCTTCTCCGAAACCACAAGGCCTAGAGCTAAGATATTTGATATCTAGCTTTGTCTAATGGACCTCTTTAAAATCTGTTCATATAATGGCCATGGGATAAAAAACGGCCCAGATGGGTCACTTGATCTTACTTAGACTTGTATAGAAAACTTCAACAATGTTAATCTCCAAATGACCTTTTCTCCTGGTGAGCATTTATAGGGCCATCATGGCCCTCTTGTTTTTTTAATTTTCGTCATAAAAAAGGGGTCGGTCGGAAAGAATATGTTTTAAAAAAAGGTTAAATTCCATTTTTATTTTTTTCGAATTTGCCGAAAATAACACTCGCCGGTTTTGTAAACCAATTTATATAAAAGTTGTGGCCTAGTAAATCAAAACAATAGATAAATTGATAATAAAATATAAGAAATATGTTTTATTTGAACCAATTTCGATGTACAACAATATTTTACACAATGCCTTTTTTAGTCTCATCTAGTAAAAATGTTGTCAAATGCTGTTTCTTATTTCTTTGCAATATCATTGAAAAAATACCGTGCTATATTTCTATATGTACTTCTTGATTGAAAAAGAATATTAAGAAAATGCATTCGTGTGGATACGTTTTATTATCTGATACAGATGTGGCTAAAGCCTCTGACCACTTTTATGACTGATGATATACAATTAACAGGATGTTACGTAATATTTATTGATTTTATCGCCCTGTTAAAGGGATATTGCTCATTCATGCAGTATCGGCCGGGTGTTAAAATTGACATACAATGTTTGATATGCGCCATTTCAAATTAAATACCAATTTATTATTATTATTATTGAAAGTGCCGTTTTAACTTTTTAAAGTCCCAAGAGATTTACTAATACAGTTCTCCTAGGTCAGTAACCAATAAATATCTAAATTTAAAGACAGATAGATAGATAAATCTTTACCGATGGCTCATCATCACAATAAATATATAGACATACATGATATTGTACGTAAACAGTGAATGAGTAAGACTAACAAACAATCCCTGATTCTCGCGCACACACTCGCACATACATACCCCAACACCCTTAAACTATCAAATATCAAATAGCTAAATTTAAAGACATTTGACAGCTCCTATTTAAGTGACCCCAAAAGCAACAGGAGGTCTATTCTCTTGATTGTTTTATTGCCCCTTATCTGTCTAATCCTGTCTGGTCACGGTCAGCTTAGTGTCTGGTTAAAAGATTTATAGTGATAATTAGTTTATGAAAAACTTTCGTTGTATTTATAAGCATATAAAACAAATTATATTGAATACTGATATTATTTTTAAAAAACAATATTTTCAGAGTTTCCAATATCTTGTTTGCCTTACTTAGCACAGTCATTAGAGATCGCGTTCCAACAACGACTTGTATCTGGTCGGGAAATAAGAATCACTATGTCAGTTTTACTTGTCCCTGAGCTGTGTAAAAACATGCAATTATTTCCTTTAGTAGTGTGAAACAGGGATGCTATATATCCATGTGTGAAATGGATATATATACATGTATAGAACTGTGTTCTGTAAGGTGTTTGATTCCGAAAAATCAAAATATATTACTGCTGTAATATTTCATCTAATAGTATGTACTTTCCTTGACCTTATGTAAAGTCATTAAATTGGAATCAAACAACAGCAGTTTACTGCTGGTTTGTTAATGTTATTCACACCAATATTCATTTATTCATTTAAAGATCAACATTAAAATATGTAATAATGTATTTTAAAAAACAAAAATATGACATTTTTCTTTTAATTATTGTATTGAAGACCATGATCCTTCACCCTCGTGAGAAAAATAATACTCTCAAATTCCCTAAAACTCAGATCGCACAAAAAACGACCAGGAGATATAGATCTCGGTTTAACGCTAAATAATCCATATTCGATAAGGTTAACTTGCTAAAATCAATACTGACCACTTATTGTTTTTTTTGGCGTAAAGGGAAACAACTAGTTTATCACACAGGTAAAGAAATCAATAACGACAGGAGTTGTCTTTTCATAGGGAAATAGCGTCAATGTTCCGCATGGTTGGCTAGCAGTTTAAAGACCACACGTGTTTCTGACCTGTTTGACATTTTATCTGTGATTCAGTGATTTATGTCTATTAATAAATAGATCAATAATAGTTTATATAAGGATTGTTGTGGATTTTATGTTTTACCAACATTAGGTAAGTGTGAAAAAAATACTTCAGAATCCATTTTTACTTTTTGTTTGAGTCGTAGAAAACTTGGGATTGAGTTCTACATCCTTGTATTGGTCGCACCAAAGTTTCGGTCTTGATTTTGGATGTAAAAAAGTGCGACATATACACGAGTGTTTACGGTATTTGAAACCAAAATTGTTATTCAATTATTTGCCAAAAAAGGTTGATATATTGGTCATTTTTAGTTCAACTGTTGTTGAAGAAAAAGTCTAGCAATTGTGATCACTGTGTTGTCAGTATCTGCTATAAGAGGTAGTAACATGAAACTTCTTAGGTGGATAGATCTCAATGAGGCGGTGAACAGACGAATGTTGGCATTGCTCACGTCGCTCTTGTAAATCCTACACTCATGGTTTGATATGAAATGCTTAAGATTAGTTTCGATTCTTGTTAAAATTAAATCAATTAAAATGAAATGTTCTGTTAGTACTTGGCATATTTATTGTCGAGCCCACCTGTGGTGAGCTCGACATAGTCGCCACAAGGGCGGTTGCGTGTCTGTACCATAGTGCATCTCCATTATGCATTGACACTTTTTAAAATAACTTGGCATAATTGTTAAACACCATGAGATGGTGTGCAGTGCGTAAGATCAAGGTCTCTAGCTCAAAGGTCAAGGTCACACTTCAGCGTTTTTTTCCGCCTCATTGGGAACGGGTCCGGTACCGATCAAATTGGGAATTTTCGCGTCGTGAAATTAGGCAAATTGGGAATTTTATATAAGGTGAATAAATTACTGTTTTAGCAAGTCACATAAATGATTCTGCTGTCTTTAATAAGTTTTATAATCTAGGTTACTTTTATGATCTTGTTTCATGGGTTTATGTACATAAAAATGTGAAAAATAACATTGGATCACATTTATTGATAAGCAAAAAAGTCAAAGCCATCATAGTAATGTATTTATACAGCATGTTCACATGAAAGAACACTTCTGGGCCTACCTTTAGAGAAAGGTGGTGGGGCCTTAGAAAAGGGAAAAACAGCATACATATCTACTCCCTACATTTGATAATCAATAGGTTATAACCTTGTTGATTGCAAACAAAGAGCTCGCCTACTGTATTGATCTTATTTATCAGAACTTTTTTTCAAGACCATAAAATTCTACTGTAGGGGAGTTTAGGAGAATAAACATTCTTTTTATTCAAGGGACATGAGGTCAAATTTGGTCTAATGTCAGTCCCCCAAAAAACATGAGTATCTGACACTCTTGTTTCGCTTGTGCATGCCTGTGAAAAGTTCACAACGTGTTACATTCATCAATTTTCTCATGAATATTATTAGGAGTCAGGATCAAGAGCCTTAAATTAGCATTGCATAGAGTAAGGTCTACCTGGTTGTCATGCACTGCTGATCGTGTTCTGCTCTAACACTACACGTAACGAAACGAGTACGTAACTTCTCATTTTCGACCCGAAAATCAGTTAACACTCCCAGCAGGGCGCAATATAGAGACATGAAGTCAAAATCGGTTCGATGCCACTTTCTGTTAAAGTTTTTTACAATATTACATGTATACTGTCGTGATTTATACTTTCGGTTTGACTCATTTTTGGGAAATCAACTGGTTTCGTTTTCTTTCCAAGCGCCACATGTTTTATCGTAATTATACGGCAAACCAGTCTACCTATTTTTTTTTGTACTCAGAATTATTCGATCTAACATAGTACACACGTGAAAATGCCGTTATCGGCAGTAAAAATTGTGTTAGAGATTGTGATTATTAGGTGGTTTCGGACGATATTGATTGATATTTTAAAATAAAATGGGAAAAGGGCAATATTGATCAAATTGGTACAGGTCCGTGCTCGAATTGGGACGGGGCCGGTAGAGATTGGGAACGGGTCCGTTTACCGGCCCCGTCCAAAGAAGGAAAAAAAACGCTGCACTTAGAGGTCAAACATAAGAAATAATCATTATACACCTTGTCAGGGCTGTGTCTCCCTTATGCATTGAATTATTTGAAAATGACTTGCCATAATACAATGAGACCATGTGTCTTGGGCAACACCCAGATTTTCATAGGTCAAGATTACACATTTGGTCAAGGATATTTTCCTTGTCTGGGATGTGACTTCTGTTTGCATTCAAGGATTTTGAAATAAATTGGTATAAAAGTTTACTTTAATGGAATGATGTGTCATGAATATCACCCATACTTGTAGTTCAAAGGTCAAGATCACAAGCTGGCTATATAGGGGGCTCGACATGTTGCCCTTGGGCTTCTAATTAAACAATAATTCATCTGATTTTTAGCTCACCAGACTACGAAGTGCTCATGGTGAGCTATTGTGATCGCGTGATGTCCGTCGTCCGTGTGCGTGCGTCAACAATTGCTTTAAATAATATCTCCTTCTTAACCAGTTGGCCAATTTCAACGAAACTTTACATGGATGTTCCTTGCATAAAGCTCTACCAAATTTGTTAAAAAAAACTAATTCAATTAAAACTCTGTTTGCCATGGCAACCAATAGGAAAAACTTTAAAAATCTTCTTGTCCAAAACCACAGGGCCTAGAGCTTAGATATTTGGTGTGTAGCATTGTCTAGTGGACATCTACCAAGTTTGTTCAAATTATTACCCTAGGGTCAAAATTGGCCCTGCCTTAGGGGTCACTTGATTTTACATAGACTTATATAGGGAAAATTTGAAATCTTCTTGTCAGAAACTACAATGCCTAGAGTTTAGATATTTGGTGTGTAGCATTGTCTAGTAGACCTTTAACGAGTTTGTTCAAATTATTGCCTTAGGGTCAAAATTGGCCCTGCCCTGGGGTTTACTCGAATCTATTTAGGAAAATTGAAATAATCTTCTTGTCCGAAACAACGAGCCCTAGAGCTAAGATATTTGGTATGTAGCATTGTCTAGTGGACCTCTACCAAGTCTGTTAAAAGTATGGCCCCAAGGTGAGAATTAGCCCCGCCCCAGGGTTCACATGATTTATATAGGCTTATATAGGAAAACAAGAAAATCTTCTTGTCCAAAACCTCAAGGCCTAGAGCTTACATATTTTGTATGTAGCATTGTCTGGTGGACATCTACCAAGTTTGTTTAAATTATTGCCGTAGGGGCAAAATTGGCCCCGCCCCTGGGTCACTTAATTTTACAAAGGTTTATGATAATTTTATCTAAGAGTCTTTTTATCTGGTGAGCGATATAGGGCCATCATGGCCCTCTTGTTTAATATTTGTTGGCCATACAGTGCTGGCAAATTAATTTGTTCAACACAGATCGTCATTTTATTTCAATAGAAGCAGAATTTCGATGTAAGCAAATTGTATATCTTTGGAATTGTAGAACAATGCAAATAGTGCCTTTTTGTTTTGTTATAATTAACAACTTTTACCTATTTCATTTGTGGATTTTTATTCTAAGAATTTTGTCCATACCCTAATAAGCTCAAGTTTACAACTGCTCACTGACTTATTTCCTATTTACAGGTAGTTGATACCCCTGGAATATTAGATCATTCACTGGAAGATAGGAATACCATAGAAATGCAAGCTATCACAGCACTGGCTCATCTCCGTGCTGCTGTACTCTATGTCATGGATATATCAGAACAATGTGGTCATTCTATAGAGCAACAGGTAAAAGCTTTTATTCAGTTAGTCTTTAAAAGAACTCTTGTCTGAAAGTTGGAATAATTCAACATGGATTGGTTCAAACAAACATATTAATGTTAGATTTATAGCAAAACTCATTTATAGCTGTTCATATTTGGTGGACAATATGTCTGTTTCTGTTGTTATGTTCTGATCTCAATATGGAATCAAAGCAGATACAGTACAACCTCTCCAGAGCAGCCCCCTCTCTCTTGAGCAACAACCTCCCTTCAACAGCTGCATGATTTTTTCCCACTGCACAATTCAACCATTGATTTAACCTCTCTAGAGCAACAACCTCTCAACAACAACATACTTTTGCTTCTCCCAAAGGGGGGGGGGTTGCTTTGGAGAGGTTGCACTGTACCACAGTAGGGTGACAGCAAGGATTCCAGTGTGGTGGTCAGTTTTATAATGATTATAAAGTCTTATGATAAAATTGTTCCTGACTCATGTGTTAATATGTGGCTGAAAGTATTGGCAGTCTTCACTGACTGCTGTTGAAAGGTTTTCTGTTGTAATTGTATCTTCCACATGATTTGTTGTGTTTATATTAAGTTATATATTTAGATTATGGTTAGGAACCAACCACCATTGTCTGTTCATTATGTTCCTATTCAAAGATGTGGGGTATATTGTTTTTCACATGTGGGTCAGTCAGTCCTGTCTGTAACTATACCTTGTCCAATCAATAACAGAACAATTTAGCCTTCAGTGGAAGGTTCTTTACTAGTAGATGAGGTCAGTGGGTCAAGGTCACAGTGATCTACAGCTTCAAATTTTCTGACTAATCACTGGAAAATACTAGAGAGCAATTTGCCCTACAGTCCTCAGACTTGGTTGGAAGGTTGGACATCACAATCATGCAGATGTCCCCTGTTGAGTTTAAGGTCAAGGTTTTATTATCCAGTTGGCATTTAGAGGGCATCTAAGTTTCACAAATACCTTGTTTAATTAGTATTCATAATATTATGTCTTTTCAAAATCATACATTTCTAGCAGATATATCTTGAATGAGTACTATAGATCTTGGTATTATTTCTAAGATAATTATGTTAACATTCTTTTACATTTTCAGGTTGCTCTCTTCAAAAACATCAAACCTTTGTTTGCTAATAAACCTCTCATTGTATGCATTAATAAGATAGATATATTGAAAGTAGAGGATCTACCTGAAGACAAAAGGGTAAGTCACTCTTTTCTTACCTCTGCTATTTTTTGATGGTTTAATTGGGAAAATGGCTGAGTTCGTAATTGCTAAGTAGTTTTGCTTAGGAAAATTAGTATGATACATGGTCTTGTAAATTACATCAAACTTCAATAATCCAGGAAGTGCTGATGTTCAGTCTTCACGAAAAACTTGTTTAAGCACTGGACATGGTCCAGTGAAAATGCAAACTTTACTGGACTGAATGAACTTTAGTGGACCAAAAAGAGTACACACAAAATTTCTTATAATTTTGCTAAAAATATATTTTTCGAGAGTATCTTTCATTTTTTGTTCTGAAATATGATAAAATCATCACGGAAAAATTTACTGGACCATCAGACCACTGACCTTTTCAAATTTACTGGACCGATGGCCATTTTGGTGGACTTGGTCCTCGGTCAAGGGCTAAGTTTGAAGACTGCATGTATGTGTTAAAAACAACATAATGTTCTTTTCAATTTCTGATTAAGATTACCTGCTACTGAATTGATTCGTTTATTCCTTAAATACAACTGAACTCGCCTTATGACCCCAAAATAAAGACCACCTGGCTAATATGGTCACTTTTTAAAAGGACAGAATTGTTCCTTCTTTGTTTAATGGTCTTGTCATCTGAATGGATCTGATTATCTGTACTGATTCTTCATTATTTAATGATTTTTGTTTTTATTTGACGTATACTAGGATTTGGTACAAAGTTTTGAGGAGGAAGAAATACCATTAATGACTATGAGTACTTTGACTGAAGATGGAGTAATAGAACTTAGAAATGAGGTATGCTGCTGTTCAATTTTCCTAGTGTTCAATCAGTCTGAATATAGCTTTAAGCCTTGGTTAGTGTGCTGGATGTGTAACCAGGTGATCCAGCCAGGTGATCTAGCCAGGTGATCCAGCCAGGTGATCTAGCCAGGTGATCCAGCCAGTTGATCTAGCCAGGTGATCTAGCCAGGTGATCCAGCCAGGTGATCCAGGTTTGATTCCCAGTCATATCAGGTTATATCATTCCATGAACATTTGATAATGTTGATTTTCCTTCACATGTGGAGATGTGTATGGTTCCTAGTGGAAGGGTAAGTTAGTACTGGTTAGAATGCAGTCCAGGAAAACCGGTTAAGTGAACTGGTTGCCGTATATAACTGAAAATTTGTTGAAAAACGCCATTTAACCCAAATCAATAGATAAACTGAATAAAGCATATCTGTGGAAAAAGCAATCATTGTTTATCCCTTAATTTTCTGTTATAAAGACAGGGCCTTGTAATAAACATAAAATTTGTTCTTTTATGATAGATGAAACTGATTTGTTTTTTAGCTTCATCAGGTGAGCTTTTAAAATCGTTGAATGTCCTGCATCCGTCGTACGTCCACAATTAGTTTGTTCACACTCCAGTAACCGCAGCTCTTAACAAATCGTGATTTAACTTGCTCACAATGTATTTGCCCATAATGTCTCGACTAAGTTTGATTATGGGCAAAATCGGACAATAACTTCTAGAGTTATGAGCCCTTGAATTACAAAATTTGCTATATTTAGCTAGTTTACACTCGAGCGCCTTCATTTATTTACCAATCCTAATCATATTTTCAGTAAATGTGTATAACCAAAAGATCTTGGACAAGTTCGATTATGGGCAAAATTGACTTAGTTGACTTAGAAAATTTGATTTTGTTTACACTCTAGCGCCTTCATTTATTCACAGATCCTAATAATATTTTCATTAAATGAGTATAACCAAAAGATCTTGGACAAGTTCTAACCAAAAGATCTTGGACAAGTTCGATTATGGGCGGAATCGGACCACATCTTCAAGAGTTATGGGCCCCTGACTTAGAAAATTTGCTATAATTTACAGTACGGTTCGGGTGATTTGTCCGATTTTCGCGAATCGCCGCGGAATTAAAATTGCGCTAAGCCACAGGTAGATCGCTTCAACGCGGCGATTTGAATTTTGGTCGTCGCGTTCAGAGCGACGTTGATCGACGGTCACCACTGAAGGGCAATAATTCGCGGTGGATTGCGGCGACGATCGCTCAACCTGGTGATACGCGATGTCGCCTCTTTAGTTTTCTCAAAACTTACAAATTTCTTGTCAATAACAGTGTTATTCACACATTATTTAATTGCGCTTTTGTGAACAAATTGTTACCTGATATGTGTGAAAAATTAGAGTTGACATAAATTATAATGAACGAGTGTTGAGAACTTAATAGTAGTTGATGAGCTTTAATTAATCTGTCAGCTTTCGTATATTATTGCGCGAAATAATATTACATGTAAACAATGGACTGGTTTTATTAGCTCACATGTCACAAAGTGACAAAGTGAGCTATTAGGATCACTCTCCGTCCGGCGTCCGGCATCGTGCGTCGTCAAACTTTATGTTGTGACCACACTAGGGGCCACATTTTTGGCTCAATTTTAGCAAAACTGGGTCAGAACGTTAATATCAACAAAATCTCGGACAAGTTCGATATTGGGCCATTTGGGGTCAAAAACTAGGTCACCAGGGCCAAATAAGGGAAAACCTTGTGAACACTTTAGAAATCACTGTTTTGACTGGATCTTCATGAAACTTTGTCAGAATGTTTATTTTAATAATATGTAGGTCAAGTTTGAAAATGGGTAATTTCTGTAGTAAAATTAGGTCACTAGGGCAAATTGCTGGAAAACCTTGTGAACACTCTAGAAGTCACTGTTTTGATTGGATGATCATGAAACCTTGTCAGAATGTTTGTCTTCATAATATCTTGGACGAGTTCGAACATGGGTCATCTGGGGTCAAAAACTAGGTCGCTAGGTCAAATCTTATGAAAAACCATGTTTACACTGTAGATTTCACAGTTATTATTGGATCTTCACCAAATCGTTTGATTTAATGATATAATGGTCAAGTATAAATATGGGTCATCTGGGGTCAATAACTAGGTCACCAGGTCAAATATTAGGAAAACTTTGTTAACACTGTAGATGTCACAGTTTTAATTGGATCTTCACCAAACCTTGTCAAAATGTTTGCCTCAATGATATGTGGGTCAAGGATGAACATGGGTCATCCGGGTTCAAAAACTGGGTCACAAGGTCAAATCTTAGGTAAAAATCTTGTAAAAGCTCTAAATGTCATGGTTTTGATTGGATCTTGGCCAAACCTTGTCAGATTGTTTGTCTTAATGATATTAAGGACAAGTTCAAATATGGGTCACCTAGGGTAAAAAACCAGGTCACAAGGTCAAATCTTAGGAAAACCTTATTAACACTGTAGATGTCAAATTTTGATCATATCTTCACCAAACCTAGTCAGACTGTTTGTCTTAATAATATGTAAGACAAATTCGAACATAGGTCGTCTGGGGTCAAAAACTAGGTCACCGGTTCAAAACAATGTTTTAATGAGTGAGAAAAACCTCGGAGAAAACCTGTGCCGCCACCCCCAACCCTCTTCTGTAGTGATCGTATATGGCCTGATATACTACTCGCACAACTATGGTGACGGTTTTAGGGGCCACCCGGAACCCATAGAACAGCGACATGTACGAATCCCCGGTGGAAAGCTACTGAGCGTGATGATTAAAAGTCATTCTCTCACCTATACACTTCTCCGTACCTTGACCTTCTTTTTATCTCCGTTCTTTGGCTTTGGTCGTAGCTTTTTGGACAGGAGACATACTGTAGACTTCAGCATGGCATTGTCATTTTCAACAAAAAGTTGATCCATCTCAAATGACGTCGTCTAACGGCTTAATAATTGCTGAAATTCGAGTATGTTGCATTTTTATTTTTTATTTCTTAATTGCTTTTCATAATTGTCGTGCGATTTTCGCATGAATGTCGCGCGAATTTTGTAAACACAAAAATGCCGCAATTATGTCGAACAGATGACGTAAAGGTATCGTGCGATATTCTCATGACATGTTTGAGAACTTAAGCAGATATTCGCAGGAAGTGCGTGCGACATTCGCGTAACATTCGGGCGACATACTCATTCATGTCGTTGGTATAAAGACGTGAAACCCGAGTGAGTTTTGTCGCTAAAATTCGCAAAATTTGTGTCTCAAACAGTTCTCCAGGTGTCGCAGTTCAGTGTGACACTACCTTAAGCAACAATTTGCAGGTATTAAAAAAATGAAAATGCATTATATTTCCCTCTGAAAAATGTAACAATAACTGTGTCAAGGCCGCATCTGGGGGTATTCATCACCTTTAGTGATAGTTCTAGTTGGTTTTGATCTCAAAATCTACATAAAAATGAGTTTTACGAGATGAAAATTATATTACCTGGTCATTAATTATTGGCCTTTGTTCTCAGGTGAGTGATAAAGGGCCATCGTGGCCCTCTTGTCTAAGAATGTACTACATCAGTAGGTGATAACGCTTGTTGTATGTTCTATACACTGATAAGTTTGTTATATGAAAGTCGTGTAAATGTATCATGTTTTCATATCTTTAGGCTTGTGATAGACTGTTAGCACACAGAGTGGAAACCAAAATTAAGACAAAGAAAGTTAACGACATCGCTAATCGACTTCATGTTGCTCTTCCCCAGAAACGAGACAAAAAGGTAAAAACAAAAAATTTTAATGATTCAAAGCAGACAGCAGTTATCTTCATACTGACATTCCTTGTTTATCTGTTGTTTAACAGTGGCCCATTTATAGACAGCTATCATCAATGGTCATTTCAGAGCAGCCCCAGAAAGGTGAGAGAGAAGATGCAGGAAGGTGAGAGAGAAGATGCAGGAGAATGGGGCATTCATATCTGTACTCTTTTTGTCAATGAATAACTTTTCTTGGTTCTTTACCATGAGTTGTGTAAAACACCAATACCTGCCTCACCTGAGATTTTCTAAACACAGTCAATACTTGGCTCTGTAGTTTGGATGGGGACACTGAAAAAGCCTTCCTGAACGATCAGTAGGTAGATCTGAGATTCGAACCCACAATCTTTTGATTGGTTGTCCAACATGTTACCATGTGACCAGAGATCTAATTGACTTGTTTATGAATGAAAATAGACAGATATATGATTGTATTGATTTGTTTGTCTTGTTTATCTCATAGTATAATGCTCTTATGTTTATTCAAATGTTTATTCTGATACAGGACAGGCCTCCATTTATACCTGATACCATATTGAAGAAAAGACAAGCCATGGAAGTTGACAAAGAAAAAAGAAAATTGGTAAAATTAAGAGATCTATTTTGTTGGAGAAATCTATTATTTTGAGACTTTAAGAAATAATCCACAAGGGCACTACATTTATTTCCAGAAGTGTTTACATCTCTTTTGTCCTTGTTTTTATGCCCTTGCCATTCGCAATGGTGGAAGGGCACAAAGTGTTGCCCCCTGTACGTCCATCCGATCAAATTTTGGAGTATAGAGATATTTTCATGAATTGGTTTCATATTTTACATGAATGTGTATAATTATAAAATATAGACCAAGTTCGATTTCCATTAAAATTCAAACATCTCCACATGAGTTAAGGCCCCTTTTGGATTTAGCACTCAGCGGGAGCATACTTGTCCTCTGAACACATTTCTTATTGACTTAGTATTAAAGATGTTGTAATAATTAAAAGAAATGTTGAATCGACATTTATTTATCTATTTATGACCGTCAAAGACTGGACGTATTATGGGAACACCCATAGGTGGTGTCCAGTACAATGTCCGCTCACTAATATCAATAGTTTTTATCCAATCTTCAAGTTCGATTACTGGCTTAATCGCTCCATTTCCTGATAATTGCCCTTGAATTTCCAAAATTGGCCAAAGTAGCCTTATCTGCAGTTGAATGGTTTTAACTCTTATCTTCATCACACTTAGTGACTTTATTAGTGGACATAATATCTCGACCAATTTTGAAAATTTTGATAACCAGCCAGATTGTCTTAGATACTTCTGGATTATGGCCCTTGACAGATGAATTTTGTGACATTTTGACACTCTTGTTAATGATAATGATGACATGATTATTGATGTGACATTTTAGTGTAATTATTATTTCAGGAAAGGGATCTAGAGCTGGAAGAAGGGGATGATTATATTTTAGACCTTAGAAGTAAGTGACCCGAGAATTTAGACTCTAAATCTGACATGATGCTAACTGAATAAATTTCCTTTCTTGATAAATTGTATATCTTTAAAGTATCAAAATAAAATGTCTAATTTAAAACTAAGATACTGTACTATCTGTTGTCTAGCTTAGAACTTCGATCTTGTTAAATATGTTACGTACAGGGCAACCTCTCCAAAGCAACACCCTTTGGGAGTAGCAAAATTATATTGTTGTATAGAGGTTGTTGCTATAGAGAGGTTAAGTTAATGGTTAAATTGTGCAGTGGGAAATAATCATTCTGTTGTTGAAGGGAGGTTTGTTGCTTGAGAGAGGGCCGCTCTGGAGAGGTTGTACTGTAGTTTAAATCCTGATGTTGTAACTTACCTGTCGTAACACATGACTACATGAATATTACAGAAACATGGGATTTGCCTCACCCTGAAGAGAAATATGATGTCATACCTGAAATATGGCAGGGACATAATGTAGCAGATTTTATAGATCCTGATATTATGAAGGTAAGTGATAGTGTGGCATTCACTGATATATATATATATCTTTAGAAGAGAGTACATTTTCATCTGTTAGGCCATCCTTAAGAATGTTTGTTTGCTGTAACCCTACCTAATTTTTTTTTGCAATTTAGTTTTTATATTGAACCCAAAATACATGTCAGATTCACAGATTGCTATTCTTATTTAAAACTTTTTTACCCAAGAGGCCAAACAATGTTGGGTAGGGGTTTTCAGCTCACCTGATTCATCAGGTGAGCTTTTAGGATCGTTGAATGTCCGGCGTCCGGCCACAATTAGTTTGTTTACTACACTCTAGAAACCGCAGCTCTTGACGAATCATGCTCACAATGTATATGGCCACAATGTCTCATTATGGGCAAAATCGGACAATAACTGCACAGAAGTAATAAGTAGTTAGCCTAGTTGTGCATGCTTAAATAATTTTTGACTTTGAAAATTTGCTATATTTTAGCTTGTTTACACTCTAGCGCCTTCATTTATTCACAGATCCTAATAATATTTTCAGTAAATGAGTATAACCAAGAGATCTTGGTCAAGTTCGAACCAAAAGATCTTGGACAAGTTCGATTATGGGCGGAATCGGACCACATCTTCAAGAGTTATGGGCCCTTGACTTAGAAAATTTGCTATAATTTAGCTTGTTTACACTCTAGCACCTTCATTTATTCACCTATCCTAATCATATTTACAATGAATGTGTATGACCTTATGGTTTTGGACAAGTTAAGTTATGGGTGGAATCGGACCACAACTTTAAGAGTTATGGGCCCTTGGATTAGAAAATTTGCTATGTTTTAGCTTGTTTAACAGTATTATACCTTCATTGTTGGTTTTGATCTCAAAATCTACGTAAAAAGGAGTTTTACGAGATGGGAAACTATATTACCTGGTCATTAATTATTGGCCTTTGTTCTCTGGTGAGCGATAAAGGGCCATCGTGGCCCTCTTGTTTTGGTGTAGTATATCTCATTCACTAAAATGTTTTGGTTTGGATTTGTCATCAAACTATATTTTAAAGCGTCAGAACTGCAGACTGACATAACTCATCAAGGAAATTTACCCCCCCCCCCCAAATAAATTTAAATTTTGTTGAGACAAAGGCCACCCCTGGAAAAGACATGCTGTGGTCTTTATCTACAGGGGGCCTTTGGAGGGGGGGGGGGCAGTATAGTTCAAGGTAGTGACTGCAAACAAAATATTTTTTTAAGGATGGTCTTACTTTTAAGTTTTCTGTTTAGAATTTTGTATTATGTCTGTAGAAGAATATCTGAATGTGTATTTCATTTGTTGGAATGTTCTATCTATCCTAAGAAGAAAACATGTTTGACAACAATGTCAATTTTCCTCAGCATAGTGGTTAGTGTCTAAAATGACTGTTCTAAGGGAGCGAGCGTTAACTAGCGACCAGCGTTTCTAATTCATGTAGAACAGTCATTTTTAGGAACTAACCAACTTAGTACTCTTAATACAAGTAGGTCAGACTCTATCTGCTGAAGAGCCCAGACAGTTGTCTTCATGAAATTAATCAGAACTAAATTCAAATAATCTCGGCAGCTGATTAGCAGGAAAATAAGGCAAACACTAAATGTTGAGAAGTTGCCAGTTCCTTGTGGAAGGGTAAGTAAGTACTGGTCCGAATAGAGTCCAAGATAACTGGTTAGGTGAATTTTCTGTTGTATGTAACTGAAAAACTATTGAAAAATGGCCTGTACCCAAATAAATAAATAAGTAATAAGAAAATGTGAACATTAACTAGGATTTCTTAATTCGTCATATTACTTCCTTAGTTACCTGACTTATCAAATGAATGTCTTTTTGTTGTCATAGAAACTTGATGAGTTAGAAAAGGAGGAGGAGCTACGAGAGGAAGCAGGTTACTATGACAATGAAGATAGTGATATGGAAGATGAAGAAATTCAAGAAATGAGAAAAACAGCCTCTAAGTAAGATACATGTATACATCAATTACAAATAGTTTCTTATTTATTAACTCGGCTGTTTTCAAAGAAAAGTCGAGCTATTGTGATCACTGCGTCATCTGCGTCGGGCAAAAATTTGAATGTAGCTTATAACTCAGAAACTGTAAGAGGTAGAAACATGAAACAACATTGATGGATAGATCTCACTAAACAGACGAGCATTGGCATAGCTTGCGGCACTCTTGATTATGTAAAACAGTAAAACCTCGATTATCCAAAACACCGATTATCCGAATACCCGGTATTATCCGAATAAAATCTACAGTCCCGATTACGTCTCTGTATATTTCAAGTACAACGAACCCCTGTTTTATGAAACAGATTTTACGAATACTTGGTGTAATTCGAATACATTATTTGGTCCCTAAAGTTACGAATGCGCGTATTTTCACACCTATTATTCAAAATCTTCAATTGATAACGATGGCCGATTGAGAATCAAATGTCGTGTGACAAACAATGTGTAACATCAATTCATACACGAAGCGTGTCCACAGTTTAATTATCGTTAAGTTGACCATATTGTTTGTTACGAGTTTATACTAATCGCAACGAATATTTCACTGTGATCTCGGGTATAATAAGTTAATTCGCGTACATACTTGGTGATCTGTATGAAATCATTTGCATTTCAGCGTCATTCAAAATTTAAAAACTGATTCGAACACAATTAAACAAAACTAACTAGAATATGATGATTTGGTGAAAAAATGTACCAAACATAAAAACATTACGTCTTCGATTCTTTAATTGTTTTAGAGTGAGACGATGGCGATGCCTAGTCGATCGTTAGTAAGTGAAGTGAGAATGCCCTATTATTGTGTCGGATTGTGTTCTGCATAATCCATAAATGCGCGGGTATTTATTTAACAAGAATTATTGTTTCATTTGCTAACTCATATACAGTCATAAAACAAGGATAAACCAATAATAAGTGTTTGTATACATTTTATTTTATTATTATTAACACTCACGTTACGTCATGTTTGCATACGAGATTTAACTCCCTTGCAATATACGGACAGTACGTAATTTGGATTATTCGAAACCATGGATTATCCGGAATTATTTTTCAGGTCCCAACGACATTCAAATAATCAGGATTTTACTGTACATGTATTATTAGTATATAGTGTATCATTAAATATCTTACTGTAACACAATTTGTATAAAATGAAATCTAGGTTACTAAATGATATTGGGAAAAGACTTGTTGAAGTCTTTGGTAAACACACAGAAGTTTTCTTTAAACAACACCTCCTGCTAAATCACTGGCCATTTACAGGCAGCTAATTTTGCAGGAATCGTCCTTGGCTGGTCCCTTTTCAAAGTAGTTCAAAAGATTAATTCCATTAACACTCTGGTAAAACTTAGAAATCTTCTTGTCAGAAACTACAATTCTCTCCAAACCGTAGATTAAGATGAATTTATAGTCTCAGGTTAGCAATTATCAAGGCCCTTTTGTTTGAATTCTCCCTATATTCACTCATATATGAATTTTAGTTGAAGAAATTTAAAGTTGTATTTATTGGCCGTTATTTTTTAGCTCACCAGAGCACGAATGTGCTCAGGGTGAGCTTTTGTGATCGCCCTGCGTCCATCGTGCATTGTGCGTCGTTACGTGGCGTCCATGTTTACTTAAAACAACATCTCCTACACCGCTATGCCGATTGCAACCAAACTTTGCTGGAATGATCCTTGGGTGGTCCCCTTTCAAAGTTGTTCAAAAAATTAAATTTCATTATAAACTCTGGTTGCTATGGCAACAAATAGAAAAAACTTAAAAAATCTTCTTGTCCGAAACCACAGGGCCTAGAGCTATGATATTTGGTATGTAGCATTGTCTAATGGAACTCTACAAAGTTTGTTCAAATTATTCCCCTTGGGTCAAAATTGGCTCCGCCCCGGGGGTAACTTGATTTTACATAGACTTATATAGGAAATTTAAAAAATCTTCTTGTCAAAAACTACAATGCCTAGAGCTTTGATATTTGGTGTGTAGCATAGTCTAGTAGACCTCTACCAAGTTTGTTCAAATTATTGCCCTAGGGTCAAAATTAGCCCTGCCCTGGGGTTTATTCTATTTTATATAGGAAAATTTAAAAAATCTTCTTCTCCGAAACCACAAGGCCTAACGCTTAGATATTTTGTATGTGGCATTGTCTAGTGGACCTCTACCAAGTTTGTTGAAATTATGGCCCCGGGGTCAAAATTAGCCCTGCCCTGGGGTTTATTCTATTTTATATTAGGAAAATATAAAAAACGGCCCAGATGGGTCACTTGATCTTACTTGGACTCGTATAGAAAACTTCAACAATGTTAATCTCCAAATGGCCTTTTCTCCTGGTGAGCATTTATAGGGCCATCATGGCCCTCTTGTTTATTAGAATATTTAATTTCATTTTATAAGAATCCGTGAGAAGAGACAATTGATAACACTGGAAAGTCGTGAGAAGAGAAGAGTTCAGAGACCAAGAGTTCCTAGATCAGCAAAGAAGATTGATGTTAAAAATATGGAAGAGAGTATGGAATCGCTCGGTGTTGAAATGGAAGGAACTGATGAGGTGGGTGGGGTTATTTGGCAAATATTAATTATGTCTTCCCCCACTATGGGGGGGGGGGACATATTCATAATTCTACATTTGTACTAGTGTAAGTTGGTTGGTCTGTCCATATTTTGTGTCCGGGCCATAACTTGAACTTCTCTTGGACAATTGTAAAATAACTTGGTACAATTACTCACCAACATTAGACAGTGTGTCACACGCAAGAACCAGCTCCCTAGGGTCAAAGTCACACCTGGAGGTCATATAGTTTGCCTGTCCATAAGTCGGGGCGATAACTTGGACAACCGTTGGACAAATGTAAAATAACTTGAAACACCAACATCAGACAGTGTATTGCATGCAGCATTTCAGGGTTAAAGTTAAGGTTATACATGTAACTGTTTCTTCTGACATCACTGGTTAAATTTTGACCTGTTTGAAGTAGGCCTTATTATTATACCCCCAGATATGAAATATATGGGGGCTATATTGGATTCACGCTTGACGGTCGGTCGGTCAGTCCGTGCGTCTGTAGACAATTTGTCCGGAGAATTTCTCAGCAACTACTTACAGGATTTCAATAAAACTTTACAGAAGTGATCAGTAGTAAGCCTAGTTGTGCTAGCTTAAAGCATTTTTCGTTCGGATTAATTTTCACTGAGTTATACCCCTTTGTTGTTTTTCTACAGTATATACAATAGGCAAATTTTGTCCTGACTATTTCTCATTGTCTACTGTCAGGAATTCAATAAAACTTCTCAGAAGTGATGAGTAGTTAGCCTAGTTGTGCATGCATTAAGCTTGTCTTGGTTGGTTAAATTTTCACTGAGTTATGGCCCTTTGTTGTTTTTTATACAGTGTATATACAATATCTCAGTAACTACTCATAGGAATTCAATGAAACTTCACAGAAGTTATAAAAAGTAAGCCAAGTTGTGCATGCAATAACCAGGTTTTGTTTGGATTAATTTTCACTGAGTTATGGCCCTTTGTTTTATACAATTAGGTAAATTGTGTCTGTACTATTTCTCAGCAACTACATGCAGGAATTCAGTGAAACTTCTTAGAAGTGATAAGTAGTTTGCCAAGTTGTGCATGTCCACAATAGGTTTTGTCCAAGTAAATTTTAATGAGTTATGGCCCTTTGTTATTTTTTATATAATGTATATTTAGAAACTGGTCAGGATATATCTAAGCAACAATTTGCAGGTATTAAAAAAATGAAAATGCATTATATTTCCCTCTGTAAAATGTAACAATAACTGTGTCAAGGCCGCATCTGGGGGTATTCATCACCTTTAGTGATAGTTCTAGTTCATGTATGATTCTGTAAGATATAAAAATCCTTTTTGATTTAAAACGTCTTGTGTTCTGTCTGAAACGAAGGTGATACTTTTAAACATCTTAGTGAAAACTCAGTGGACTTCTAGTTAATGTCAGAAATGGGAACCATTAACACCTGGCTGGTCAGGATAATTGTGTATTGTAGACAAAGTTGACTACCGTCATGTTCCTTACCCATGAAAAAAATGACAATATGTTAAACTGTAGCATATGTAATAAAATATTAATATTATTTTCAGACACACTACAACAGGTTGCGATCTAGAAGTGCCAGCAGAGCTGCCTTAAAAAGAAAACGTGAGCCGTCTGAAACCCAGGCTAGATCAAGGGCACGTAGTGCATCAAAACCACCTCGTGATAAATCAGGCGTTAGAGATGAAGTGGTGAGTTGGTTTTATATTTGCTTATTTTGCTCGGTCGGTCAGTCGATCAGTCAGTAACCAAACATTGTCCGAGCAATAACTAGAGAACAATTTTGTCTGCAGTCCTCAGACTTGACTGAAAGGTTAGTCTTAGCATGAAGATGATCCCCTATTGATATATTAAGCTCAATAGGTCAAGGTCTAACATCCAGTTATCGTTTAGGGGGCATCCATGTTTTGCAAATACCTCTTGTTCAGTATTTGGATAAGGTAAAATGGCTGACTGAATCTCATGTGATAAATTATTATAATTATGGTAAGAGATTTTTATGGATTCAATAAGACTATGTGAGTACTAAAAGTTTGACTTTAGAAAAAACTCAAGTTAACCAGGTTTGTTTGGTTTATTCTGTCCTCTATGAACAGTATGAAATTATTGTCGGGGGAAACCATTTGGTTCAAATAACTGGTTCGTCATAAAAAAAACTATGAGGTATTGTCAGATTGACTTCTGTTAACCAGTACCTTGAGATACTGATGTACATTGTATTTGTATGACTGCTTATATTTGTAGATGGCCAAGAAAGCAAAGAGGATAGGAAGAAATGCACAGAAGTCCTTCAATATGGAGGCTAGAAAGGGTGAGGCTGACAGAAGAGTGCTGGACATGAAACCTAAACATTTGTTCTCTGGAAAACGAAAAATGGGCAAAACAGACAGGAGATAAACTTAACATGACTAATTTTAACCATCCAAGACCTGGATCTGTGAATTATGATACTATTATGTTATTGGAGATTTTGAATGAAAAATATGTTGTATATTCTCTAAGATTTGGTATACATGTAGTATTTACATTGCTTATACCTTGAATATTGTGAGGAAGATTTGAAGTAATTATATTGATGTAGAGACAATGGACAAGCTGGTTCTCTGTTTGTGTAAGTTAAGATCAAGTTTTGATACTGTTAGAATGGATGGACTGGTTCTCTCTGTAAGGCCACAACTTTTTTATTTGTTGGTTTACAATTTTTTTTGGAAAAGTGACCACCGGTCGGTCGAAAAAAAAATATAAAAAAAAATCCCGTGCCCATGTTCATTTGTGCACAACAAACTACCGTATATATATATATACTTGGCCATAAGTCTACTTAGCTAATAAGTCGGGTGATATATATTAGAGTGGAAGAAAATGGTATTTAAGCTTGATCTGTAAATAAGCCGAGTGCATTAAATTATTGCCGAAATTTCATCGCTCACGACGTACGTGTGAAACAGAAAGTAGAATTTAACAAAGGGGAGTAACTTCTACTAATTGTTAATTAGTACAGTATATCCCATAATGCACGGTAAGAGATTCAGTGCACCCCGGGTGATGTTGACCCCTAGTCATCATTTTCAGGTTTAATTGTTTAACCTACTGCAATTAGCAACAATAAAGTCACATGATGGACAAGTTGAGACATAAAAGGCGTTAGTTTCACTGGATACAGTACAAAAAAAATAAGTTAACACAAAAATGTGTCAAACTTGCTAATCCGTGACCAACGAGAACAAAAGCCATCAAGATTAATCAGGAAAACAAACATGTGCATTTACTCATAGTATAGGTCTTTGAGATCGTACCTTACTAAGTAATCCAGTTACAAATTATTAACACAAAAAATCCATAATTGTGTGACATATTTAAAGTTTAAATATACGTCATCTGATTCACAGTTAACATCATTCATGACGTCAGTTACATTGACTCTAAACCTAGTTAATTTCAGCAGCGCTAAAAATAGAAAATCAATACAGTAAATTTTAACTCTGGCATTTGCACTAAGTTCACCCGGTTTGTGCAAAAATACGTGCGGACTTAAATTATTGTGTTGTAGTGCTCTGTGGTAATATATTTTTTGGTTACTCGTATTGTTTTTCAATTTTCGTCATAAAAAAGGGTCGGTCGGAAAGAATATATTTAAAAAAAAGGTTAAATTCCATTTTTATTTATTTTCGGATTTGCCGAAAATTACACTCGCCGGTTTTGTAAACCAATTTATATAAAAGTTGTGGCCTAAGAAGTATTGACATACTGGTAGAATGGATGGACTGGTTCTCTCTGTTTGCGTAGATTGATACTGCTAGAGTAGACAGACTGTTTCTATGTTTCTGTAAGTTAAAATCAAGTATTGCGACTGGTAGAGACAGTTGACAATACTCTGGTTTTGCCTTAGATATTTTTTTTATATTCTGTGACCGTCTAAAATTTTAAAGATACATCTTAATTGTTGAATTGTCTTAGAATTAACATTGTATTTACAAGATAGGTTTGTTAAATGCAAATTTTGTGTTTTAGATAACTGTTGTTTCTGGTTGTTATCTGAAAGCTGGTTTCTTGTTAATTTATAATGGTACAAAATGTATATACAACTAAATACTGAATAAAGTTAATTAGCTTCTTGATGGTACTTGTAATGTATCTAGATTTAGAAATTAATCCTTTACTGATGTGTGCGGCGTCCACGACGGTGTCCTATCACCAATTCAAATAGTTTTATTCCAATCCTTGGCAAACCTGATGGAAATGTTTATGGCCATGAGATCTCGGTCAAGTTCGATAACCAACCCAGGCACATCTGAGTTATGCCCCTTGATGCTTAAAAATTGAATTACGATGAGCATATTTTATGACTTGGCACACTTGTTAAATCATCTTTTCCACACTTAACCACTGTTCCTCTACTTGTCAGTCTATGGACATTGTCCCCTTATCACAGGATGTGATCATTGTACACTTATCACAGGATATGACCATTGTCCACATATCAGAGGATGTGACCATTGTCCCCTTATCACAGGATATGACCATTGTCCACTTATCACAGGATGTGACCATTGTCCACTTATCACAGGATATGACCATTGTCCCCTTATCACAGGATGTGACCATTGTCCACTTATCACAGGATGTGACCATTGTCCACTTATCACAGGATATGACCATTGTCCCCTTATCACAGGATATGACCATTGTCCACTTATCACAGGATGTGACCATTGTCCACTTATCACAGGATATGACCATTGTCCCCTTATCACAGGATATGACCATTGTCCCCTTATCACAGGATATAATCATTGTCCACTTATCACAGGATATGATCATTGTCCACTTATCACAGGATATAATCATTGTCCACTTATCACAGGATATGATCATTGTCCCCTTATCACAGGATATGACCATTGTCCCCTTATCACAGGATATGACCATTGTCCCCTTATCACAGGATGTGATCATTGTCCACTTATCACAGGATAGGACCATTGTCCACTTATCACAGGATATGACCATTGTCCCCTTATCACAGGATATGACCATTGTCCCCTTATCACAGGATATGATCATTGTCCCCTTATCACAGGATGTGATCATTGTCCACTTATCACAGGATAGGACCATTGTCCCCTTATCACAGGATATGACCATTGTCCCCTATCACAGGATGTGACCATTGTCCCCTTATCACAGGATATGACCATTGTCCCCTTATCACAGGATATAATCATTGTCCCCTTATCACAGGATATAATCATTGTCCCCTTATCACAGGATATGATCATTGTCCCCTTATCACAGGATATAATCATTGTCCCCTTATCACAGGATATGACCATTGTCCCCTTATCACAGGATAGGATCATTGTCCCCTTATCACAGGATATGATCATTGTCCCCTTATCACAGGATATGATCATTGTCCCCTTATCACAGGATGTGACCATTGTCCCCTTATCACAGGATATAACCATTGTCCCCTTATCACAGGATATAATCATTGTCCCCTTATCACAGGATATGACCATTGTCCCCTTATCACAGGATATGATCATTGTCCCCTTATCACAGGATAGGACCATTGTCCACTTATCACAGGATGTGATCATTGTCCACTTATCACAGGATATAATCATTGTCCCCTTATCACAGGATATGATCATTGTCCCCTTATCACATGATAGGACCATTGTCCACTTATCACAGGATATGACCATTGTCCACTTATCACAGGATATAATCATTGTCCACTTATCACAGGATATGATCATTGTCCACTTATCACAGGATATAATCATTGTCCACTTATCACAGGATATGACCATTGTCCACTTATCACAGGATATAATCATTGTCCACTTATCACAGGATATAATCATTGTCCACTTATCACAGGATGTGATCATTGTCCACTTATCACATGATAGGACCATTGTCCACTTATCACAGGATATGACCATTGTCCACATATCACAGGATAGGACCATTTTGCACTTATCACAGGATAGGACCATTTTGCACTTATCACAGGATGTAAGATTGTCCATCACACGATATGATCAATGTCCACCAAACACAGGATATAACCATTGTTCATTTAACCATTGGATATGATCATTGTTCACTTACCATTGGATAAGATCATTGTCTATATATAGACTATAACTGGATATGATCATTGTCTATATATAGACTATAACTGGATATGATCATTGTATATATATACACTATAACTGGATATGACCATTGTCTATATATACACTATAACTGGATATGATCATTGTCTATATATACACTATAACTGGATATGATCATTGTCTATATATACACTATAACTGGATATGACCATTGTCTATATATACACTATAACTGGATACGACCATTGTCTATATATACACTATAACTGGATATGACCATTGTCTATATATAGACTATAACTGGATATGATCATTGTCTATATATACACTATAACTGGATATGATCATTGTCTATATATAGACTATAACTGGATATGACCATTGTCTATATATACACTATAACTGGATACGACCATTGTCTATATATACACTATAACTGGATATGACCATTGTCTATATATACACTATAACTGGATATGACCATTGTCTATATATACACTATAACTGGATATGACCATTGTCTATATATACACTATAACTGGATATGACCATTGTCTATATATACACTATAACTGGATATGACCATTGTCTATATATACACTATAACTGGATACGACCATTGTCTATATATACACTATAACTGGATACGACCATTGTCTATATATACACTATAACTGGATATGACCATTGTCTATATATACACTATAACTGGATATGACCATTGTCTATATATACACTATAACTGGATATGACCATTGTCTATATATACACTATAACTGGATATGACCATTGTCTATATATACACTATAACTGGATATGACCATTGTCTATATATAGACTATAACTGGATATGACCATTGTCTATATATACACTATAACTGGATATGATCATTGTATATATATACACTATAACTGGATATGACCATTGTCTATATATACACTATAACTGGATATGACCATTGTCTATATATACACTATAACTGGATATGACCATTGTCTATATATACACTATAACTGGATATGACCATTGTCTATATATACACTATAACTGGATATGACCATTGTCTATATATACACTATAACTGGATATGACCATTGTCTATATATACACTATAACTGGATATGACCATTGTCTATATATACACTATAACTGGATATGATCATTGTCTATATATACACTATAACTGGATATGACCATTGTCTATATATACACTATAACTGGATATGACCATTGTCTATATATACACTATAACTGGATATGACCATTGTCTATA
This sequence comes from Lutraria lutraria, assembly GCA_964023205.1. Classification (NCBI taxonomy): domain Eukaryota; kingdom Metazoa; phylum Mollusca; class Bivalvia; order Venerida; family Mactridae; genus Lutraria; species Lutraria lutraria. The sequence continues at coordinate 713,564 of OZ026843.1, read as the reverse complement.
TATACACTATAACTGGATATGACCATTGTCTATATATACACTATAACTGGATACGACCATTGTCTATATATACACTATAACTGGATATGACCATTGTCTATATATACACTATAACTGGATACGACCATTGTCTATATATACACTATAACTGGATATGACCATTGTCTATATATACACTATAACTGGATATGACCATTGTCCACATATCACAGGATAGGACCATTTTGCACTTGTCACAGGATAGGACCATTTTGCACTTATCACAGGATGTAAGATTGTCCATCACACGATATGATCAATGTCCACCAAACACAGGATATAACCATTGTTCATTTAACCATTGGATATGATCATTGTTCACTTACCATTGGATAAGATCATTGTCTATATATAGACTATAACTGGATATGATCATTGTCTATATATAGACTATAACTGGATATGATCATTGTCTATATATAGACTATAACTGGATATGATCATTGTATATATATACACTATAACTGGATATGACCATTGTCTATATATACACTATAACTGGATATGATCATTGTCTATATATAGACTATAACTGGATATGACCATTGTCTATATATACACTATAACTGGATATGACCATTGTCTATATATACACTATAACTGGATATGATCATTGTCTATATATACACTATAACTGGATATGATCATTGTCTATATATACACCTATAACTGGATATGACCATTTTCTATGTTAAATTATTTTTAATTTTGGAACCCTGTCCAACTCGGTGACAGTGTAAGATTGCCCTTGACGACGAGATAGGACTTCTGTATCATTTCCAGACATGTTCTATATGATAGAGTTGGACGCCGTGTACAACATTCAGGATTTATGCAACACGTCACTGGGGTATGCTCTCCTGTAACATACCGAACCCCATTTTATTTCCTTTGGAGTAAAAGACTCCCATAACCCTATATTCACCGTTACAAACGAAATAACAAAATATCGTTTGTCAAGAAAAAACACTAACATCAAACGTGATCTTGTGTTTCTGTTTGCCTCTCTGTCTCAATTGAAAGGGTGTTGCTATGAAAAGGTTGCACTGTACTGGATAATTAACTTTACGTTATGATGTGGCGAAGCTTTAGTGCTGATAGCATAAAGTGTATAATTGATGTATAATTAAGTGCGCCCGAACCCAATTCTAAACAGGAAGTTCGTTTTACTACGACATTTTGTTTTCTTCTTAACTAAACGTAAGTTTTGTCACTTCACCAGATGTTTGGTAATTGTCTTATTAATGTAAATATTTCCTAGCTTGTATTTTACCGACTGAGACCAAACACAGGAACTTGACACAAAACCAAATTTTGTCGCAAACTCCACAGATTACCTGTCCTAATTAAATGGTAATGTACCCAACGTTAATTCAACAATTAAGCATGCATACACAAAATTTGACACGTGATTTTCGACGTCCTCTATAGGTACAACATATGTATGTATCTGGTCTATTTTCATATCTAAACTCCAAATCTGGACGCAAACAGTGCTAACTTCAATAGATAAATATGTTATCTTGCTTTTCGATGCACGTGTGCGATTTAAACTGAAAACAACAAAATATCGCCAGAAACTTCAACCCTAAGGAAAGTTTATCCTCATAAAAATCTTCGTGAATTTCATCCCAATTCTTGTTCTAATTTTATTATTCAAAACCACGAATATATACAAATACATGTATACTCAGTTGTGATAAAACACGTACATAATTACCAATTGAGTGAAAGCAGGCTTGAATATGATATTACAAACTTATCCACTCTGGCGGCTACACTCTTTACGTGCTAAATCATTTCAAACAATAAAGGAGCATGGATAACCTGAGGTTTCACGTCGTGGATTATGTTGTTATGGGAATGTTTCTATTAATTTCATCTTTCATTGGAATTTATTACGGGTTTTGTCAGAAGCAGAAAACTACAGACGACTATTTTTTAGGTGGAAGACGTATGCATCTACTTCCGGTGGCTCTTTCTTTGTTAGTCACATACCAATCAGCAATATCCGTACTTGGTATTCCTGGTGAAGTGTATAATTTCAATATAATGATTATTTATACGTACATCGGTATAGTTATTGCCAGTTTTATACAAGCAAAGCTGATTGTTAACCTGATATATCCATTACGCATTACCAGCACTTACGAGGTATGATCTTTTGCAATTACAATAGTTTTATGCCCCGAGTGAATACTCAAGAAATATTTTATGGATTGGTTTCATATTCTACATGAAGGTGTATAATAATAAATTACAGGTCAAGTTGGATTTCCGCTAAAATCCAATCATTTTCACATGCGTTATGGTCCCTTTTTGGCTTAGTTCTCAGCAGGGGCATTCGTGTCCTCCGGACACGTTTATAGTTTCTTAATTTCTTTTAATTATGCTACCAGAGGTTTGCTTTTACTTTACTGTGAAATAAAGTTTATGCGATATAAAGTACTAAGTTTCCCTGAACTGTTCAATGATGTTTCTATATGCAAGCAATAAATTAGTTAAAACATCGCAGGAGAAAGTTTTTTGCAATCTTTGTAACATGCTTGGTTTAGATGAAACATGGGCACTCAGTTTCCATGGGTTTTAATTTTTACTCTACACTCATCAACGCAAATTTGTCCAAAAGAAATCTTCAACTTTTTGCCGCTACTGTACGTATACATAAATAACACATAAAGACATGTCACTCGCCATTTTCTTCTATTGACGGATATGACGACATCCGGGATAGACTGGTTGCAAATCAGCATGGATCCCGGTATTCCTTATGAAATGCGTGCGCTCTTCGGGGACGCTTTTTACGCCAAATGTTGTTATTTACTGTCTTTCATGTCACATAATATATACGTAGCATGACGAACTCCTCACACCGGTTACGTCACGTGATGATAGTTGTATCATGTGACCAACAATTGATAAACAAGACATTTCCGATAACCAACAAGTAAATTCACAACTTACGTCTTTACCACATAAAATTTGTTGAAAACACTCCATTCAACAATTGATGGATCGAATTATTTCGCGCAATCATTAAGTAACTGTCTAAATATAGCTATTGTTTACGTTATGACGTCACTACATTTGTCTATTTTTAAGATATTTTCTTTTCAACGTTTATTTTACTTTTTTGTGCATTAAGCATAATATTTAAAAAAAAGAAAAGTGCAGTGATCAAATTTAATTTTTTTTTAAATCAACAGTGAAAAGAAATATTCGGCTCTGTGACGGCCGGTGAGTTCGGTAGCATGAATATAGTACATCATCCTCTTTCTTTCAGTACCTTGAACGGCGTTTTAAATCTAGATCTGTACAGTTACTTGGTACAGTGATTGGAATGATACAAACGGTATGTTTTACTTAAAGCATTTTTCAATTAAGAGGATTCTTTTCTTTCAAAATACAGAACAGCCTCTTCAGAGTGACCCTCTCTTGAGCAACAACCTCCCTTCAGCAACAGCGTGATTTTTTCCAACTGCACGATTTAACTATTAATTTATCCTCTAGAACAACAACCTCTTATCAACCACTTAATTTTGCTTTGAAGAAGTTTGTAAGTTTGTATTCCAAAACCTCATCGTGTTGCTGAAGTTTTACTGCTAATTTTCAGCTGTTATACATGAGTATTGTATTACTGGCACCAGCTATGGCTCTTGAAGCAGGTATGTACATTAATTATCACCATTCTATCTGAAGGTAGTCAGTAAAACACTTATACGACATATAACTAAGTACCTATCATGTAAAGTACAGAACTGCTATTTCTGTAGTAGACCTAAAACACATTTTTCCACAGTAAACCGTTGATTTGAATTCGTCAATGATTTACAGACGTTTGCTGTGGCTACAGTTTTCACATAGACATATAGACAGAATGAAAACTGTACAACATAGTTTTTTTAAAATTTGCATGACTATAGCATATGATAACAGAAACATTTTAAGCGATAACAAAATTGAGGGTCACTGATTTCGTTTTTGAGTTATCTACCCTTGAATTTGAATTTTTACTCATTTTAGGTCATTTTAGGTTTTCATTCTGCCTATATGTCTACGTGAAAACTGTACAATCATGGCAAACTATAGCACACGTCTTCAAATCCTCAAGTGAATTATATATTACTGCACGGCATTTATGTGGATGAAGGATAAGTTAAAATATATACGTGCACATGTATTTATACCACAAAATCAACATTCTACACACGTTTTAACAAGTTAACAACATATTAGAACACATGGAACGAAATAGAAAACAGTAGGAATCACATGTGGATATGGGACATGCTATAGGTTATGGGACATGCTATAGGTTATGGGACATGCTATAGGTTATGGGACATGCTATAAGATATGGGACATGCTATAGGTTATGGGACATGCTATAGGTTATGGGACATGCTATAGGTTATGGGACATGCTATAGGTTATGGGACATGCTATAGGTTATGGGACTGGCAATGTTCAATGTCCCTGTCATATCAGGAACTATATTGCATGACGGTGGATTCTTAAGCCGGAAATTATTTCAAAACGAATGGTGTACCACAAGAGAAAAGTGGATCTGAAATCTCTGAACCACACATCGCGCACATTTGTAAAGAGCACTATCAGTGTGGGGAATCCACGTGACATAGTGACGTCGCAATGTAATCGTAACAATCGCATTTCTGTCATTCGAACTAGGAAAACATCACGTAAGAGCATTATTTTTCGTTTTCTTCTAAAGCCACATAACTGTTGCAACTCCTTACATAAAGGGCTACCTCCGGTTCAGAATTTTGTCACTGAAGGCCCTCTACTTTTTAGCTCACCAGAGCACGAATGTGCTCAGGGTGAGCTTTTGTGATCGCCCTGCGTCCATCGTGCGTCGTGAAATGGCGTCCATATTTACTTAAAACAACATATCCTCCTACACCGCTATTCCGATTGCAACCAAACTTTGCTGAAATGATCCTTGGGTGGTCCCCTTTCAAAGTTGTTCAAAAAATTAAATTTCATTAAAAACTGGTTGCTATGGCAACAAATAGAAAACACTTAAAAAATCTTCTTGTCAAAAACCACAAGGCCTAGAGCTAAGATATTTGGCATATAGCATTGTCTAGTGGTCATCTACCAAGTTTGTTCAAATTATTGCCCTAGGGTAAAAATTGGACCCGCCCCAGGGGTCACTTGATTTTACATTGACTTATATAGGAAATTTTTAAAAAAATATTGTCAAAAACTATAATGCCTAGAGCTTTGATATTTGGTGTGTAGCATAGTCTAGTGGACCTCTACCAAGTTTGTTCAAATTATTACCCTAGGACCAAAATTGGCCCCGCCCCGGGGGTCACTTGATTTATATAGACTTATATAGGAAAATTTAAAAAATCTTCTTCTCCGAACCCGCAAGGCCTAGAGCTTAGATATTTTGTATGTGGCATTGTCTAGTGGACCTCTATCAAGTTTGTTCAAATTATGGCCCCGGGGTCAAAATTGGCCCTGTTCTGGGGTTTATTCTATTTTATATTTGCAAATTTGAAAAATCTTCTTCTCCTAAACCACAAGGCCTAGAGCTAAGATATTTGGTATGTAGCATTGTCTAGTGGACCTCTACCAAGTTTGTTCAAATTATTACCCTAGGTTCAAAATTGGCCCCGCCCCGGGGGTCACTTGATTTATATAGACTTATATAGGAAAATTTAAAAAATCTTCTCCGAAACCGCAAGGCCTAGAGCTTAGATATTTTGTATGTGGCATTGTCTAGTGAACCTCTACCAACTTTGTTCAAATTATGGCCCCGGGGTCAAAATTGGCCCTGCCCTGGGGTTTATTCTATTTTGTATAGGAAAATCTGAAAAATCTTCTTCTCCTAAACCACAAGGCCTAGAGCTAAGATATTATGTATGTAGCATTGTCTAGTGGACCTCTACCAAGTTTGTTCAAATTATTGCTTAAGGGGTCAAAATTGGCCCCGCCCCGGGGATCACTTGATTTATATAGGCTTATATAGGAAAATTTAAAAAATCTTTTCCGAAACCACAAGGCCTAGAGTTAAGATATTTTGTATGTAGTATTGTCTAGCAGACCTCTCCAAATTTGTTCATATTATGGCCCTAGGGTAAAAATTGGCCCTGACCTTAGGGTCACTTGATTTTACTTGGACTCGTTTAGAAATATTTTAACAATGTTCGTCTCCAAATGACCTTTTTTCCTGGTGAGCATTTATAGGGCCATCATGGCCCTCTTGTTTCTTTTCTTGTCCAAACTGTTTTCTAAAATTTTCTTGTAAAAGTAACGTTTATTTTCATAACAGTGACAAAAATCTGAACCGGAGGTAGCCCGCTATGTAAGGAGTTGCAACAGTTATGTGGCTTTAGAAGAAAACGAAAAATAATGCACTTATATGGTGTTTTCCTATTTCAATTGACAGAAAACGCTCTTGTAACGATAACATTGTGACGTCACTAGGTCACGTGGATTCCCCACACTGACTATGAATACCATAAAAACGTCCGTTTTGACGTCGGGAACGACGTCATTTCAATTGTTTGGTCTTACTGTAAAGTATTCGTCTGTATATTGTTTAATATCTTTCGGTTTGTGAAGGCGGAGCACATTCACAGGAACGAAGAGTTATACGCCTTCTTACAGTGTCGACCGAATTCTTTGCCAACTCTTTTCAACAAGGTATTCTTTGGTTAAATTACGGTGTTTTATGTAGAATTTATTACCATTTAACCATCAGAGGTCCTGTGACCTTCTGTAAATACATACATACACGGGAGTGTATTTTATATTTTAGTGGCTGGTATACCTTTATGGGTATCTGTTATCATCTTAGGGGCAATTGGTACAGTCTATACATCAGTGGTTAGTATCAAAGATCAGTCAAATCCTTTCTCCGCACAATAACGTCATGTTTATATTACTAACACCGGCCCCGAGGTTATAAAACTTGAGACCGGTCTCCGAACTCAAATTTCATATTTTGTCTTTTAATGTTTTTAAGTTAATAATGATCAGACTATAATGGTATTATACAGTAGATACATTAGCTCTGTCAGCATAATTGATCTGAACATGCATTTAAATATTAATCAGTAATATCCCTTAAACCATAATACTTTGAGAATGGAGATTTGAGCTCGGAGACCGATGATAAATCTTATAACCTCGGGGCCAGGACTACATACTCTTAAAGGGGCATGCCCTGGAACTGAAGTGTCTCGAATAGCAATCGAATTGATATCATTTTAATGACTAAATCAATTAATGAAAGCCCTGTTGAATATCTACGAAATATCCCGCTAGTTTACTTAAAATACACATTTCAAGATTTACCAAACCTGCCGATGTCGGCCTCAGAAAGTATCCGTCAGTTTCACAACTTTCCCTTCCGGGATCTGTCAAAACCGAAAACTTCGCGGAAAAAATGTCAACAAACTGTGAAATGGTACATGTTATGTTATTTAAATGCGACATAAAGTTTATTTATCGAGGCAGCGCGCATGATCAGTTAAATTCTCAGACGAATCGGAAATATCGTTGTCGTCAATAAAAGACAGCCTTTTATTCAAATCGACATACAAACACCCCTACTAAACGGTGGCTCTTTCACATGTTTGTGATATGTTAAATATGAGCCATCGACACGTCCGTTATAGAGCCCTCGAGCAAAAAAACAGGTAAGCACGTTTTATAAAATTAACCGATTTTAATGAACACGACAATGACAAGTGAACATAACATGAGCAATACTAACCATTTCAGTTTGTTGACATTTTTTCTGCAATGTTTTTGGTTTTGACAGACACCGAAAGGGTCGAGTTGTGTAAATGACAAATAATTTCTGAGGCCGAAATCGGCAGGTTTGGTAAATCTTGAAATGTGTATTTTGAGTAAACTAGTGGGATATTTTATAAATAGTTTACAGGGCTTTCACTAATTGATTTAGGCATCAAAATGATACCAATTTGATTGTTATTCGAGATGCTGCAGTTCCAGGGCATGCCCCTTTAAAGGTCTAATGACCAAATAAATATATCTAGTACACGGCAAGGAATGCCGGAATAATATGTACACGACAGCTGTCTAATTCAATATTTTGTTGTTAACTTTAATCCACCCTTAATTGTTATTTTGATATATAAATCAAACGTATTTGTTATTATAAATATTAAAATAACAGCTATCTGAAATAGAAGCTAGTATCAGATTATGATCTATGTTAAAAATGATGAACTTCAATACTACTATTGTTGTGTTGGTTCTATTATAGGGAGGTATGAAGACAGTTATATGGACGGATGTTTTTCAGTTTATTGTGCTGTATGGTGGACTGATGGTTATTTTAATCATGGTAATACGGACTGGGTTCATTCAATTTTTTAATATGTTTATATAAGTTTGTTGGCCTCACATGACGGTATGATAATACCAGAGAATGATACATGATGCATCAGAAAGTGTTCTATACTGTAGCATCATTCATGCATACTTTACATGTTAATCTATACATACGAGTAGATCTATAATATTTTTTGTGCTTGAAGTCCCATTAGCTTTTTGCTATAAAAAATATGTAAAAAATTAGCAATTGCTGATATCATCCCAAGACAATTATTACCGACGAAACAAGCCCTTTTTCATCTTAAAACACTCATTTCACTGTGATTTTTAATTTTGTAAACTGGAAATATATAGAGCGCGTGACGTCACTTTATGCCGTGTGCATAACATGACTGCGGAAAACACAGCTGTTCAATGAAAAGTTTTTTCAATGATATTGAAAAAAATACGAAAGTGGTCAGTGTGGGGAATCCACGTGACCTAGTGACGTCACAATGTTATCGTTACAATCGCATTCGAACTAGAAAAACATCACGTAAGTGCTTTATTTTTTGTTTTCTTCTAAAGCCACATAACTGTTGCAACTCCTTACATAAAGGGCTACCTCCGGTTCAGAATTTTGTCACTGAAGGCCCTCTACTTGTCCAAACCGTTTTCTAAAATTTTCTTGTAAAAATAACGTTCATTTTCATAACACTGTCAAACGGTTTGGACAAGAAAAGCAAAAAAGTAGAGGGCCTACAGCACAGTGACAAAAATCTGAACCGGAGGTAATGTCGTTAACATTAACGACAGAATCACCAGGCGAAACACCTACAGGCATGAATTAAGCATTATTTAAAACACCAATTTTAAGAGACAATTCGGTTTTTTCTAGACGAATTTTAGTCATGGGTACGACTTTATTCTAATTGTTTGCGAGTATAATAGTATAGAGTCTATTACTAGTTTGGGTCAAACTGTCTACCTATAACATTTCGTTTTAGTTTTTCTTGTACATAATTGTTATAAGGTAAGTGAAACTATTACCTTAATGTATAAATCAGTAATATGCTGTAAGTGTTGTTTTTTAACTTAATAGAAAGTATCAGCAATTCAAACCTACTTGACGTCAAAGTAAATCGTAAACAAATTTCTGAAAATGGGTTCAACATTAATTTACAGACTGTAACAAGAACAATGTCGCAAAGTACGCAATCAGAGGTTGAAGGAAATCAGTCCAGGGTTACTCCAATATAAGATGCTTACTTAAGTTATTATAATAATGAGAATTACTACTTTTAATTGACCTTTACAGAACCTTTCAGCGATAAGTGCCTGTACAAACAACATATAGTATATTTTACCTAGATGACTACGAAATAACATTTAAACACCTAAGTACATGTAATTATATAAATAAATGAGCAGTTTTAAAATCGGAAACAAAATTGACACTCTACATCAAGTTGTATATTGTATGAGTTTGAACGCCTGAACACACATTCTTTGTATACAAATCATCCGTCCGACAAACTAGATATGGTAAGCACAGTGGAGAGAGCTATGTACTGTTGGTCAAGTGTTGACAGGGGTTTGTAGTTCCGGGGTATCACTGGAAGGTATCACCGGAAGGTATCACTAGAAGGTATCACTGGAAGGTATCACCGGAAGGTATCACTAGAAGGTATCACCGGGAGGTATCACTAGAAGGTATCACTGGAATGTATCACCGGAAAGTATCACTGGAAGGCATCACTAGAAGGTATCACCGGAAGGTATCACTAGAAGGTATCACTGGAAGGTATCACCGGAAGGTATCACTAGAAGGTATCACCGGGATGTATCACTAGAAGGTATCACCGGAAGGTATCACCGGGAGGTATCACTGGAAGGTATCACTAGAAGGTATCACTGGAAGGTATCACCGGGAGGTATCACTGGAAGGTATCACCGGAAGGTATCACTGGAAGGTATCACCGGAAGGTATCACTAGAAGGTATCACCGGGAGGTATCACTGGAATGTACCACCGGAAAGTATCACTGGAAGGCATCACTAGAAGGTATCACCGGAAGGTATCACTAGAAGGTATCACTGGAAAGTATCACCGGGAGGTATCACTGGAAGGTATCACTGGAAAGTATCACTGGAAGGTATCACTGGAAAGTATCACTGGAAGGCATCACTAGAAGGTATCACCGGAAGGTATCACTGGAAAGTATCACCGGGAGGTATGACTGGAAGGTATCACTGGAAAGTATTACCGGGAGGTATGACTGGAAGGTATCACTGGAAAGTATTACCGGGAGGTATAACTGGAAGGTATCACTGGAAAGTATCACTGGAAAGTATCACTGGAAGGTATCACTGGAAAGTATCACTGGAAGGCATCACTAGAAGGTATCACCGGAAGGTATCACTGGAAAGTATCACCGGGAGGTATGACTGGAAGGTATCACTGGAAAGTATCACTGGAAAGTATCACTGGAAGGTATCACTGGAAAGTATCACTGGAAGGTATCACTGAAGGTACTGGACATAGTGCACGCCCTACTTTCTTATCCAATCAGTGACCAGGATTTTAAAATACAACTGTAGTTTGTCTTTCTTATCTTACGGACATACCTGACAGTTTCCAGTTTTTGCATATAGATGTATAGACAGATTTTTTTAAAAATTTGTATGATCATAGCATATGATATAAACATTTTAAGCGAAAAAAAACGGGGGTCGCGGTGCTCGTTTTTGAGTTATCTGCACTCGGATGCGATTTATTGGCTTATTTTAGGTAATTGCTAACTTCTTATTTTCGACGAACGACTTAATTAGTACACACTATGCATGCTTAATATCAATGAAATCAAGGTAAAATCACATTGTTTTAATTACCTTATAGCGTTTTCTCAAAAGAGTATGAACAAAAACTGTAAATGTGTAAATTTAACAAACATGATTGTTACAAGATGCTCCCTAACATTTTATTTCACTGTTTAATTATTCAAGCAGCGTTTGCTGAATTCAAACATGATCCGCTCGCTTTCCCACTGACTGAGTATTATAGCTGATAAAACATCTTTCCCACTGACTTTCCCACTGACATAGTATTATAGCTGATTAAACATCTTTCCCACTGACTTTCCCACTGACATAGTATTATAGCTGATTAAACATCTTTCCCACTGACTTTCCCACTGACATAGTATTATAGCTGATTAAACATCTTTCCCACTGACTTTCCCACTGACATAGTATTATAGCTGATTAAACATCTTTCCCACTGACTTTCCCACTGACATAGTATTATAGCTGATTAAACATCTTTCCCACTGACTTTCCCACTGACTGAGTATTATAGCTGATTTAACATCTTTCCCACTGACTTTCCCACTGACATAGTATTATAGCTGATTAAACATCTTTCCCACTGACTTTCCCACTGACATAGTATTATAGCTGATTAAACATCTTTCCCACTGACTTTCCCACTGACATAGTATTATAGCTGATTAAACATCTTTCCCACTGACTTTCCCACTGACTGAGTATTATAGCTGATTAAACATCTTTCCCACTGACTTTCCCACTGACATAGTATTATAGCTGATTAAACATCTTTCCCACTGACTTTCCCACTGACTGAGTATTATAGCTGATAAAACATCTTTCCCACTGACTTTCCCACTGACTGAGTATTATAGCTGATTAAACATCTTTCCCACTGACTTTCCCACTGACATAGTATTATAGCTGATTAAACATCGACCAAACCGCCTCTGGTGATGGTTTGGAAGGTTTGACAGTCCGGTTCGAGAATTTTTTAAACAAATGGCAAAACTTTATTTCGTTTCAAACCAGTTTTACTGAACAAACGGACAGTTTGACAAACCAGTTGGAAACCAAACTTGGTTTGTTGCAGACAAAAGCGTCCTTAGTTTATCACGAAACGGAGATAAATCAGTTGTCATTGATCTTAAATTTACCCAGTGTTTGTTTAAAAACTGAATTTTAGATCAGCATTAACAGTCAATTTAAATTCGTAGTAAAGTATCATTCACGTGGACAAGGGTCGTGGTGTATTGGATAAGGTGACATGTACATACATGATATTTTTACATGGACCAGATCTGAGTGGTTCGAACTCAGTCAATGGCACTTTCTTTTTAAATTATTATATACATTTATGTTTTATAATTCATTTTATTGAATTTATTTATTTATTGAAATATGTTTGTTCTTGTTATATGTATGTATACACGGTGAATAGTACATTTTTGTATTCCAAAAGAGAAAAGGGAAAGAAGAAATGTATTTTTTCTCTAATGTATGTCTCATGTAAACATTTACAAATGGGATCGTCCATGTATACAATAACATTGCTGACCTAAAAATTGAACTATAGTAGCGGTGAAAAACATACATTTTAGATATTTCGACATTTTCTTTATCACGATCCATACAGGTCAAATCAAGTTGTTGTTGTTGAAAAGAAAGTAAATACTTTTTAACGAAAGTAGCTTCTACCAGATCCCACAGTACTACCAGTACCTTGAAACCTATCCAATACTGACGGCAAAAATATATTTAAAAAAAACAGTATCCGGGGTTTACCACCTTGAGAATATTGCATGGAAATAGCCTTGTTTGTTGCTGAGGGCACAGGCGGACCTATTATAGCCTACCGATTCTTTGCTGACCTAAACTTCAACAGGCAACACGTTTAAAATGTCTTATAAATTGACAAGTTAATTATGTGACCGAAATTATATCTCAAAGGGGCAGTGTATACATGTATCAATTTGTACGCATGAATAAAATTTCATTTGCTTTAAGTTTTCATTGGAATTCAAAATACAGTACTTGGGTCACGACCAAACAGAAAAGATCCCAAATGACCGCCTGTCCTAGCGCTTACACATCATTTTTTATTTATTAAATTTCTAATATTAGATGGGGGATTGGAAGAAATCGACACTCAGTACAAAACAGTTGTCGACAATACGGACAAAACTCGACAAAACAGAATTCTATGCATCCCCATTGGTTAATCAAAGCTCTGAAGGTTCTTCTGTTGTTCGGAACTACAAAGCAGTCAAAGATTGATTTTGGAAACTGAACGATAGCCTTCCATCGCTTTCACTCGCTCGACGCGCGTTAAATTTGATACAGAACAAAGTACTCAGGCATGTATAGTCTGGATTACATGTATACATGTATCCTATCAGTGATATATAATCATGCATGTAGTACAGGCATGTTAAAGACTACACATGCATGCCTGTACATTAATGACTTACTTATGAAAAGTTTATTTTATTTTTCAGGGAGGCAATAAAGTCGGTAGTTTTACAAAGATACTTGAACTTGCACATAAAGGTGACAGACTTGCATTAAACGAGTGAGTATCATCAGATACATGCATGAAGTACTCTTGTAATGTGAGATATATAGAACCATCACCACTGGCTTGTTGACATATCATTACAATACATGCTCCAGATGGTCTCGGAATTAAATTAAACTTACTTCGAAAGAGTCCGGAAAAAGTTCATCGACAGAGCTCATTTATCAAAATAGGACGTTGTTTGTATTTTATTACTACGATTGTCATTACTTATATATACTATACTATACTATACATTATTATATGATCTATAAATAAACACATTTGATTGGCTAAAATCCTGATCCATCATCTAACATAAATGTCATATTCAACGGTGAAACTTGATATTTAATGGATATTTCGGAATTTTCAATTCTAAAAATTGAACCAGATCAATATTCATCACACAAAAGATAGACGCATTGTGTATTTTGTTCTATCGTCCCTCCGTGTCGGGGGATGGAAACAAACCGGGCAGTTTATGTCCCCACCGCATTTTCCTGACCTCGGGCATTTTCCCCGACCCCCGGGCATTTTCCCCAACCCCGTGCAGTTCTTGTCCCAATTTTTTACAAATCCCCGCGCATTTACCCCATCCCCCTGGCAATTTTTGTACCGGTCCTTCGAACAAATATTATCCAGACCCCTGGGCATTTACCCCGACCCGGGCATTCCAGCCGACCCCCGGGCATTTCGCCGGCCCCCTGGCAAGTTTTGTCCCGATCCTTCAAACAAATATCCAGACCCCCGGACATTTTCTCCCGACCCCCGGGCAATTTTTGTCCCAACCCCCGGGAAATTTCCAATTCTAAAAATATAACCATGTCAATATTCATCTACCAGAATTATAAGTCGTTATTTGTGATATATTCATCTTTCTTTATAATTGATATGATACACATTTCTGTTTATCAAGTAATGCATTAAATTACGAAATGAATCAGAATATTATCTTCAATTGTTTCAAATCAACTTTTCATATAATAAAACAGTTGTTGACTAGTGAGCCATTAAATATATAATACATAATACACATTCTACAGATAGACGTCAGCAAGAGCGGCATAACTTACACAAGTCCAACTTTACTATTTTTACCATTTAACTAAAGATGGCATTTTGGCCAGTTTTTTTGTGATTTACCATTTTTGGAATGAATTGAAATCACAAAATTAATATTGGAATTACCAAATGAATTTGATATAGAAATAAACTACTCGTACATACATAGCCCACTATGATGTAAATGCTACATTATGATAAAATAAAACATCGTACATTCCAGAATCAGTCCAGATCCACGAGTACGACATACAGTGTGGGGTCTTATGATTGCTGGTGTATTTAACTGGTTACCTAATTGCTGTAACCAGTCCGCAGTACAACGGATATGTTCCATGCGTTCAGCACGGGATGCTAGAATGTAAGATCCGGCCCCGAGGTTTTAAAACTTGAGATCAGTCTCCGATCTCAAACTTATTCTCAAAGTGTTATGGTTGAATGTTTACATACATGTCCAGATCAATTATACTGTCAGACTAATATATCAATAATATCATTATTGTCTGATGATAATTTACTCACAAGCATTAAAAGACAAGATATGAGTTTGAGCAAGGGTGCCGATATCAAGTTTTGTAACCTCGATCAGGTTCTGTTCTTTTACGTCTTTTAGAAAACAGTTCATATGTATCATTCTATTCTCATTTACAATTTAAAGTAGTGTTGTTTTTACGTCTATGTCACGTTATGTAGCGTAATACCAACTCCTCGTTTTTAAGAATATCCGGTTAATGTCGAGCATTTCTCCTTACTTCCTGTGTCTCTGAGTGAACGAGGTTTATCTTTTATACAATTTGAACAATCAATGTACAACTATAGTATAATTTAACACTGACATTAGTTGAAGTAAATACTTTAGGTATACATACATCAATATGCCGTTAATGAAGTAAATATTTTAGGTCTACATACATCAGTATGCCATTGATGCTTTTATATGGTGTTATTCTGTGTTTAACTGGTCTACTGTTGTATGCTTACTTTGAAAACGAACAATGTGGTCCACTGACGTCAGGGAAAATTGGAAACATCAATCAGGTTAGTCTATGAAAACATTAATTACAATATAAAGTCCTATAAGATTACTGTACGTAAATATTTCTCATCATTAATCAACGCATTATACACTTATATTGCGAGAGGCACTTGTTTGCACGAAGCCAGGAGATAAGAAGCTGTAAGTAGTTTATTATGATTGCAATTTTCGCGTTTAGTTGTCATTTCTTTGTATTCCAGTGTGGGGAATTCACGTGACCTAGTGACGTCACAATGTTATCGTTACAAGCGCATTTTCTGTCATTCGAACTAGGAAAACATCACTTATTTTTCGTTTTTTTCTAAAGCCACCTAACTGTTGCAACTCCTTACATAAAGGGCTACCATCCGGTTCAGAATATTGTCCCTGAAGGCCCTCTACTTTTTTACTTTTCTTGTCCAAACCGTTTTCTAAAATTTTCTTGTAAAAATAACATTCATTTTCATAACACTATCAAACGGTTTGGACAAGAAAAGCAAAAAAGTGGAGGGCCCACAGCACAGTGACAATAATCTGAACCAGAGGTAGCCCTTTATGTAAGGAGTTGCAACAGTTATGTGGCTTTAGAAGAAAAGAAAAATAATGCACTTACGTGATGTTGTTTTCCTAGTTTAATTGACAGAAAACGCGCTTGTAACGATAACATTGTGACGTCACTAGGTCACGTGGATTCCCTACACTGTATTCTGGACATTGGAAATACAAAGGCATGAAAATTATAAGTAGAATATTCACATTTTTCCGCTTTGCATGCGCCATGTGTCATGAAAATTGAAATCGGAATGAAATTCTTACTCTTTTCTCCTGGCTTCGTGGAAAGAAGTGCTTCCCGCAATATCCATTTGTGACGTCATAGGTCATGTGTATTTATTCCTTATTAGGTTTAATGTATAAACGTTGTTTTATAATAATACATTAATATATATCATGTATGTAAATTCTCGTATGCATTTTGTTTGCCAGTTGATGCCTTATTTTGTGATGCACGTTTTGGACAGTGTCCCTGGTTTGGCGGGAATTTTTATAGCAGCGTTGTTTAGTGGAGCACTAAGGTTTGGCCTTTACATCAGACGTTTAAGTATCATATCAAAACATGACTAAAGTGCTTTACTGAATTGTAGTTGTTTCCCTTGAAAATTGATCTGATGCCCGATAAGGCCATGTCCGCCAAAGTTGGACATGGAAACGTACTGGTTCGAGAATTAGTGTATGATAGAGTTCGTCATTTTTTAGTCATCATTTTAGTTCAAAACATACATGTACATCTATAGATATACTGCTCGGACTAAAAGCAAATTGCAATTCCTAGTTATATAAACAGCGTTACTATTCCCGCAATATATGGAAACCTTCAAGTTTACGGATTTCGGTTGTTGGAAACTGGTCGGGCTTGGTCAAAAGTGATTGAAGTTTGGTTGGAATATGGTCGGATAGACGTCAAAATTTGACGTCTAAACGGTTTGCAAATCCAAAATCCAACGTTAGTCCGACCTCGAGGTCCGACGTCTATACAACGTCCATCTAACGTAAATTGCTTACTGTGTAAAGGCATATGCGTACTGTCGTATCACTGATATTGGTGTTTTTATCTTTTTGACTTTTTCATCTTTTTTAGTTCGCTTTCTTCTGGTATAAATGCCATGGCAGCTAACACAGTACAGGATATTTTTGTTAATGTTCACAGTTGGACTCCAGCGACGAAAACATTAGTTGCCAAACTTAGTGGTTTGTCTTTCTCATGAGTTTTTTCTCAGAGCCAAATTATGAAATTTAATAAAAAGATTCATGTGTACACATACCAGTAACCAAATGAAATGTTAATGTATCTAAGATGGAAAACGTGGGATTTATAAATGTTGCTTACAGGCCTAATGATGGATTGATGACTACTAGTATATGTGTGTCATATTTTTACACTACACTATGACAATTATCAATTAAGCAGGAAAAACATTGACATCTTGTCACGCTTTATTGTCTCAAATTTCACTTCAATATTATACATGTACAAATAATTAAACATTGGATGTCTTCTTTACATAAGTCATGATCTCTTAGACTGGTCATGGCTTATCGATTAAAGTGTCCGTCGTTTAAAGTCAAAATGCCAAATCGGGAAATGTTATTCTATTTCATAGTTTTTGTATACGGTATACTAGCAGTGATTCTGGCCTACACAGCAAGGAATCTTTCCGGACCAGTCACCCAGGTATTCTTGTTCATTTTGACAAATAGATATAGAAGTCTGATTCTATACTTATAGTTAGATAATATATCAAATGTACGTGTAGTATACGTTGTTTATTTAGTACATGTGTACTTGTAAGTTGTAGTGCGGCCCATAGATTAAAATTTACATATGAAATAAATGAACGAAAATTTCAGTTTGGAATTAGTGATTTTTTTCTCGGTAAACGGACCCTTCTCAATAGCATTTAGACTTCATTTTCCCCATGTCTAAATGTAGAAAATTCCCAAAAAACATTAGTAAAAAAGAATGTCGAAATCGGACATAAAATGACAAATTATGGGACCATTTTTGACATTAAGTATAGTATACTAGTGAACTTGATTTATTTGACATTGTCTATAGATAATGTTTCCCAATAACCTTGTTGTTACGACTCCAAAATTCCCAATCTGACCGGATCCTGACCCATTCAAATAGATGAAACTAATCATTGGGAATGAACGAGTTCAGTTCATGTGTTGATACTGTATTTCTATCTCAGATGGCAATGACAGCTTTTGGGTCTGCAGGTGGACCTGTAACGGGGATATTCTTCCTAGGGGCCACCTTTCCACAAGCTAATTGGATTGTAAGTATTTAATTTCAACGTTTTATATCCATGATGTTCACAACAGTATAATCTCAATAGGCCGGGAACTGACATATTTTGATAACCTGTATAATTCATACTGGTTTGTATTACAGAAAATAATTCATTGTGAGACTGTTAAAACAAGACACTCCATAGAGTTATTGCCCCTTTAAATTTACACTGAAGTCTATGGAAGTTCCCATTGATGAAACATACAAGATTTAAAATAAAACTGCGGTAAAATTTATGCAAAAACGCAATAATTTATTGAAGACAGACTGAATATACATTTTGTATAAGCCATGGTGCTTTATCGTTAGAAATTAATCAACTGGCGAATTTATTGTCCAGCAAGGGCGACAAGTCTTACAACGTTTTCAAAATGTGTCGTAAAATAGATTAAACTATACATGTATATGGTAACGCTGGTTAGGGTAATAATATAGTATTATATTAACATTTATTATAGCGTGTAATAGATACGTAAAATGAACGACATTGTGGCTATGGTATCTAAAAGAACATCATTTTGATTCTAGTGTTAAGTTTCTTTCAAGCACAAAGAAGGCAAATTATTGTTTTTCAAGAATTCGTAGAAATTGCGTTTGTCTGAAGTATCAGGTGTGAATTTTTAAACGTCATGAGTTGAAAATATTCAACGTTACGTTATTATATAGTTATACGTATAAACTAATGGTATGTATGATTTAAGAACACTGTCTGGCATCAGCTTGTGAGTTGGTCGATGATGTAGTGGTTACGCGCTCGACTACTAAACGAAAAGTCGTGGGTTCCATTCTCTCGGCTCCGCCTTTCGAATTTCTCAGTGACATTATTTCAGTGTCCCCAATTACCGAGCCAAGTAATGTGTCTAGAAAATCACAGGAAAGGGACGAGGTGTGAATCAGTGTTTTACACCAGGCACGGTAAAGAACCTGGAATAACTATTTTAAGAGTAGGAATAAATGCCCAATTCTGTATCATATCTCCCCTCTCTTTGGGGTGTCTCTGAAATGACCATTAATGTTGAATAGGTACATGTATTTAAACAACGGATGAATAGACTCTAGCTGGGTGACTAACTCAAACATTACGACGTCGTAGCTGATACGATGTTGTAAACAGGATTTTTACGAGATCGTTACAACCTTATTTGGCACTCAAACGACCTCGTAACGAAGTCGTAACATTTTCGTGATTTACGACCTCGTAAGTACTTTACACACACGTGTAGAGATATTGAAGAGAAATTGAAAGTTAACTTCAAGTTTAAATATTGAGCCGCTATATGTCAAAAATATTAATTCTGCAAAAGGGTTTGTAGTATAATGATTATTAATTCTGAAAAAACAGTTTTGTTAAAACCATTTTTATTTTTCCATTGGTTTGACGAAACTCTTTGTTATTATTAAAATTGCATAGTTATCTTATATATAAGAAACAACATACTTAAAGTCTTCATTACCCAACTTCTGAAATTGAAGGTAAAACATTGTTCAAACTACCACTTCAAAATTATATTTATTTAATTTGATATCATTCTCGCAATTCAAGAAACTATAAATATCGAAAGAAAACATATTTTTGATAAATTTAAAATCCGTCATTTTTGGTCGATATGTGAACAAATATGTTATAGCCTCAAAATCTGAATTATTCATTCACAATTAATGTATGCACGTTTTAATGAATCTGACATAATGGAAAAAGTGATGTAATATTGTATTTGGTGAATATTCTTAAATATTGACTGGCCATCAGGAATGATACATACTAATTTGTAAAGGCAGCACAATTCTGCCGACACTAAATGATTACATTATACTGCTGGATATTTTATCTAACCATGAATGCTTAAAAAGATGGAATTCAAGTCAAATTGCTGAGCTCTATAAACTATTTATTATACATGATAATAATCGTGTAAATAATCAAATCATAATACAAATACGCATACATACATGTAGTTGTTTCTCCTGCAACACACGTCAAAAGTAACAACATACAATGTACTTCGGAACGGATACATTTTTTAATGAATATTAACGGATTACAAGATCAAATTCTATGTTATTTATTTATTTAACACGCGTAAATACATCATAGTATCAAACGCAAAAAAAACTGTAGAATGCATTTCAACCGTCATTTGTTTAAGTTACAATCGGTAAAGATTCATTTATTTTATTTATTTAATATACCCTTACATAAAAGTACAACTTATGTAAGCCATTTTCTTAAAAAAGATGATAAATTATTAACCTCCGAATCAAATAGAAGTCTTAAATGTCGACACATAACTTACGACCCTCTTATCACCTAGATATTTTTCTCGTTAATATTTGTCAACTTTACGAGAACGTCGTATCTTACAACCTCGTTGAGTTAGCCACGAAAAGGCACTCGATTCCGTGATTTTTATACGTTTACAGACGTTATTTTTCAATTTCACACATCAAACAACGCAAATCTGTCGAAAGAAAAATCTTCATTGTTTCCCTTATTGAGTGTATAAAATACTCCAAGGTAGTGAACTCGCCATCTTTTCGATTGACGGTAGTGACGCGTTCTATACATAGCGTGACTTCACTACGTTTGTCAGTGCATAGCGCTACCGTAGTGTACACATCGGGTAGTGACGAAAATAAGCGTGGGTCCCGGCTTTCCTTCTAATCTGCACGTGATTTCCGGGAACCTTGCTTTCGTTGTAGTGTTCCCCAACTTTAAACGTTTTGACAGCTTTTAGAAGGAAAGCCGGGACCCACGCTTATTTTGTCACTTCCGTCAAACGAAAAAATGGCGAGTTCACTACCTTGGTGTATTTTATACACTCAATAAGGGAGTTAGTCACCCCAGCTTGGGTCCTATTGGGGCAAACTACCAAATTTATACAGATTTACGTATACGCCAAGAAATGTGATGTTTATGCATTTAAAATGAAATCAGTCAGACATATATATATTTTTAACGAGACTTGTTTTCAGTAAAATAGGACATACCAGAATCTGATTATTCGATTTTAAACTATTCTTTGTAATGCAAAAATAAGCATTATTACATATCATCTAATCGTAACATTTTACACTTGAAGGGAGCATTTACTGGTGGTAGTATCAGCATTTTGTTCAATATGTGGTTGGCTGTATCATCGTTCTTATATAGAAGACCAGCTGTTAAATCCACACCAGTGTCCATAACGGGTTGTGACGTCTTCTATAACACTACGACAGTTATTGATAATATCACGTGGTCCAGTTCCCAATTGCCGGATGGTTACATGGAATCTACCTACCTTCCTACTACCGTCTCAATGTAGGTGATTAGTCCAGTCATCATAATTGTTTTGGGGGAATTAATTAGTACATAAGCCATTTTTGGTATGTTGGTTCTGTTTGTGGTGAATAACACCCAGAAAAAAGTCCCCAAGAATCCCATGGTGCAAAAGCGATATTTCGGGGCTAAAAGTTGAAAAAAATAAATCAAACTGGGAATTTCAGGAATCGATGTATAACTCAAAAACTATTTGGCCAAATGAGTTTTAATTTTCCAAGACTATGTGTATTAATAAAATACATCATTTTGATTTAGTTTTACTCTCGAGTCGCATCCAAAATGGCCGCCATAATCCAAAATGGCCGCCAAAATGTTGTTTTTACTGTTTGAATCCAAATTTGACTGATTGCCTCTTATATCAGTCATTCTTATTTCAAATGTAAAAAGAATAAAGATTACTTTTATCTTATTTATGATAAATTTATTAAAAAAAATAATAGTGAAACTTACATAAAAGCACACAATGTAATTTTGGGCATGAACTGTATAAAAAATCGAATACGACATTCTAGAGCACTATATTTGTTCAAGTTCAGAATTATGCCCAAGACACTTTTAACTTTTGATATTGATGAATATTAACAACTTTTGTATTTTAATGAACTTAATTGGTTATTCATTGCATAAATCCAATATGGCCGCTCCAATCCAAAATGGCCGCCAAATTGTTTTACTGTTTAATTCCAAATTTGACTATTTTGTCATATATTCTAATTACAAATGTAAGAAGAAAAGAAATTACTTTTAATTTTGGGCATAAACTGTGTAAAACACGAAAGACATTTTTAACCTTTGATAATGACAAATACTGAGAACTTTTGTATTTTAATGTGATTATGCATGATATAAATCCAACATGGCTGCTAAAATTAGAGTCGATAGGTCATACAACAAAAATAAACAGACAATAATGAAAGATGTCAATGCAAAGACCTATCTACATCCTGCAATAGGTTCCTTCTCTTCACTTTAATCTTTTCTGAATATACGGTAGATCTCAGATGAAGACAGTTTTTCGAATGCAGTACCGGTAGCTAGTGCCTCTTCCTGAGGGTAGGTAGTCTGTATCATTGTTGTCAACAGACAAATGCTTAATTGGAGAAAAGCCTTCTCCATTGACTTTGTGAACCATACCTACGTTTTTCTAATCGAGGTTATATTATTCAGTTTTGAGACAAAGTCTCCCAACTATTTTAGTGATTTTCGAGCTTTTGATCTTGATATACAAAAGGAGTTAAGATTTTCATCAGTTAGTCTCAGATTGAATTTCCTTAGGGCTTCCTTGAGGGTTTAGGTAGTCCATATACAGTCATCATTATACCATACATTTGTAGTTTGTCATGGCTTCTAGAGTTTGTGGAGGTCAGAGGGATTGAGCCTTCAGCTGTCTCTATGGGCAGTGAAGTAACAATGTTAGACATATCCTCACTTTTGTCTAACTTTTCATGAGTAATCATAAGTCTGGTCTCAAAGAAGTTTTTTTCAAATTCACTATTGCTAGCTTCCGCAGTTTGGATTGGTCTTAGACAGACGGACATGCTGATGAAATAAGCTAGGAAAGTGGTCACTTTCACAAGACAGTTAGTGTCATGTCCAACTTTTCATGTAAAAGTCTCTTAGCAACGTTAATTTAGGCTACACAGACATAGATTTTTTCAGGCACACAAGACCTGGGATGAGAGAAAAAACTTCATATCTCTTCCAAAAGCAAAAGAAGTACAATTAAATCCTCTGGTCAAGACAAAGTTCATTATCAATTAATTTCTTAAACGCCCATTCATACTCTTTCTCTTTTACTTGATACGTTTAATAATTAATGGGAATCGGATGATCTCCCTTCTTCTTAGCATTACTAATTCCTGTTCCTAAGCTGGGCTTTCAAATGATCATCACCCAATACTCAGATGCCACCTTCCACTTTTTTATTGTGGCTTTCTTCGGTGTCCAAGTGGGAAACTCTCTTTCAGATCCACACAAACAATAAATGGGTGTGCCACAGGGCTGTATCCTGTGGGTCACCCCATTTAGTATCAAAATTAATAGTGAAGTTGAAGTTTTAAATCCAGGAGTAGACTGCTCCATTTGTGTAAATGGTTTTACTTGAATCATTTGATGTTATGAGTCTAAAAATAAAAACCTCGTTAAAAGACGGCTCCATCAATGATATACTTGATATGAAACTATGTCGGATCAAAATGGTGTCACAGTTTCAATACATTTTTGAATGCATCCGGAACTATGTCTTATTATATGGGCAACATACTAATTCAGGTTGTACCAGACGTAAATTATCTATAGGGGTTATATTTGACTCCAGTCTTACATTTATATTAGTCATATTAAATCACTCAAAAAGTAATTGCTAGAAGACTCAATGCCTCCTGAAAGTTGTCACTGACTGATGATCTAACAGAAAAGTACTAATACGTTTGTATCGGTCTCTTATCCATTCAGAACTGGACTACGGATCCATTGTATATGAATCAGCCTGGAAATCATATCTAATAGCCCTTGAATAACTACATAATTATTCTGTAATTCATGGTTAAAGACCTGTCCCTGGAGCCTCTATGTTGAGGCAAATGAAATACTTGTACTAAGTATCCCTTTTTTAACATAAAAAACTTGCCGCTCATTATACATTTGTATTTTAAAACTAAAATTAAATTTCTTTCAACGCTACATACCAAGTTGTTATTTACACTTTATGAAAATATATCTTTGAATGTAAGTCCACCACTTGGCACCTTCCAAACAAAATACCAAAAACGAAAGAAACATACCACATACATCAACCCATTTAATCTGATGTTGTACAATCTGATTCACTATAATATAATACAATGTAAATGAGATTAGTCTCACACACTCTTATTTTTTGTCACTATATATCAATTGCAACTATTTCATTTTACATTTTAGTTGCGCTTCATTTCCTATTAACATGAATATTATCCTTATACCAATCTGATAACATACTTCTTGACGTCCTCTTATTTAATTTCGCTTTACATGACTTGTGTTGTCGATGCGCCGTAAAACAACATTAAATATTGCATTTCCAACAGTGAAAATTAATATAACGATTCATTGTGATAAAAAAAACAACATTGTAATAAAAAGTAATCACATAGAAATCACCGCCACTAACATATTCATTGTATATTGTAACTACTAACCTCCACAAAAAAATGTCTCTGAAACAAAAGATGTCCCAATACATTTTTGCTATCTAATCTAGAACTACTTCTTGATTACTAAAGTACCAAATCTATGTTTTTGTGAAGGTGATACTTTCCTACATTATCATATTCAAAATAGTTACCCTCGGCCCAATAACAGGACAGAAAATAGTACCACTTGTTGTATACGTATACATTGCAGAGTGAGACTTTGATAAAAGCTGAAGTTATTACTGCAGAAATGTTATGTTATGGCAACTTAAACTGTAAAACTTATGAGTATAATAATTAGGTATTCAAACGCACAAAAGTTTCATTCATAAACTGTTGAGGTAACAAGATTTACTGATATTGAAAATAGTTTCATTCACTATTTAAAGTAGTGCTCGAACATATGGTGGTGATTTACGCCATGTCATACGAGTTTCCGCGTTTTCGCCACGAAAATGCGAAAATACGACAAAGTTGGCATTCCGTCAGTAATTCCAGTACTTTGAATAATCTTTATAATGTAAATTACTAAAAATATAATTGATTAAATACCTTTCAATGCTAAAATACTAGAAAAAGCTACTAACTTGACAGTTTTTTATTGCAGAAAATGTTTTATACGACAATTCAAAAATTAATCTTAAACCGAAAGAATGTTTGGGCGGCCATATTGGATTATGGAGGCCGTCTTGGATTCTAAGCCGATATAAAAAACATTAAAAAAGATGCTGTTGATAAATTTTTATCAGTCCAGAAAATTTAAAATGTCAGGAATGAACTGTTTTTGAGTTACACAGGGATTCCAGAAATTCGTAGTTTTATTCATTTTTTTCACCTTTTAGCCCAAATATCTCGCTTTTGCACCATATGATTCTTGGGGACTTTTTTCTGGTCATTCTCTATAACATAAAGAACCAATATACCAAAAATGGCTTATGTACTAATTTATTCCCCAAAAGGCCAATTTTGAACTTTAGATGACTGGTAGATTGTTACATTCTGTCTATTCATTCTAAATACAGTACAGCCT